>FR990127.1:7777732-9251599 GCA_905404295.2 Ochlodes sylvanus
CAAATAGAATATATTAATATGATTCAGCTGTCTGTCTATCACAGGACCCTCTCTTTTCAAAGGAGATAGACTCCAGAAATGATCACAGAATGCGTGTTACTATAGCCATCATCACAAAAAATAATAAAAAAGTTAGATTCCGAAGGAGGTCCCCAATCCCCATACACGAGTAAGTAACCGTATTTGTTCATATCGTCAGATAGACCATAATGACCCAACACTACCCAAAGGTTTCTACTAGGTTTAAAGCTATCTTATTTATTTATTTATTTAATCTTTATTGTAAACCTTAAAAATAAGTGTACAATGGGCGGACTTAATGCCTAATGGCATTCTCTATCAGTGAACTCAGACTATAACTAACTTATAAGTTTCAAAGCCGGTAGTTAACATTTTATGTAATTAGTAATTTATTTTTTCACGATGCTAATTTGGTGCTTGAAAATAATCCCACCTAAAGTTATGTGGCGATGATGTCTAGAGACGGTAAGTAGTAAAATCCTATTCACTCTTTTCTTAAAGACATCCACATCAACAAGGCACGGGAATGCCGATGCTAAGTAAATTTTAGGTAAATAGCAGATTGAACTTACCAATGAGGCTGTGCCGACTGGCGCCGAGGCTGGCAGCGGGCGGCGAGCCAGCCGCACACAGCGCGCCAAGCGCGCCGCCGCCGCCGCCGCCGCCCAGAGGGCCGCCCTCCAGCGCGCCTGTAACGTTATCACCCTTCATCATCATCATAACAACAAATAGCAGTCCTACTGCTAGGTTGCAGTAAGCAGTGATAGCCGTGTGGTTGAACGTTGGACTGCCGAACCGGTGGTTCCGGGTTCAAACCCCGCACGCACCACTAATTTTCAAAAACTATGTGCGTATTAAAATTTAATTATCACTTGCTTCGGTGTAGGAAAACATCGTGAGGAAACCTGCACACCTGAGAGTTCTCCATAATGTTCTCAAAGGTGTGTGAAGTCCGCCAATCCGCACTTGGCCAGCGTGGTGGACTATGGCCTACACCCCTCACATTGTGAGAGGAGACCCGTGCCCAGCAGTGATGATGATGATGACTGCTGGGTTGAGCAATGCATAAAGCTACGAATGGCCCCTCCTGTTGATTGTCACTGAGCTCTATACCTCCCAGTTTAATCCAACCATTGATAACCATTGCATGTTGGTAGTTTTTGTATTAGCCAGCTAGCTAACATATCTTCTAAATTCGATCGTAAAATGATTTCAACTGTTTCGGTCAAAAACTAAAATGATGATGGTTCTCCCGCTTTTTTGGCCATAAGTTACTTGGCTTTAAAGTTACGGGAAATGTTATGTGTGGTTTTAAAGGTAAGTTTACAGTCTAGACTTATTTTTGTTAAACTAAACGACAGTTTAGGCCCCAAACTTTTGGGTGTCCTGAAGGTCACGATGACAAAAAGTGCAAATCACGTATCTACCACTTAAGGGGTGGTAGGTAGGGACCGTCGATCTGATATCTAATAATTCTCTTCCCCTATTTGACACCCTCTAAGGATAAATGTCGGAAAATTGTGGAATACCTATCTCATTATTTTTCTGAGCAATATTTTTACTGAGTATTTACGGATATTGCAAGAAAAGCTATAAAGATTTAAGATAATCTCCCTACAAACTATCATCGACTATTGTGAGCCCTTCGAAAGGAATTTGTGATGCTTATTTTATCAATGGTCACCATGCTCGATCGCCGTTTCAAGGGTCCTGGGTTCGATTCCCAGCGAGGCGGAAATTTGAATGATGAGTTTTAATTTCTGTTCTTGGTCTGGGTGTGTGTGTTCTTGTCTTGTGTGTTGTCCATGGCACTCACAACACAGAGAATCCTAGGCTATGGCCTATATTTCCCCAGTAGCGTTTCAGCGAGTCCTCCGAAAATTCAAAAACTTTAGAAATTATCATTTGGAATAAAGCTGACCGCTAGTGGCCATTATGGCGCATGTGCTATGAAAGATATGTTCTTCGTTCAAAACTATCATGTTTTATCAGGGATTACCAGAATTACCTAATCTTTTTGAAGCCACTGTGAATATAGTGCAGTGAAAGGTAGTTGGAATAGTAGATATTATCGATACCTTTGGGTAGAAAGGTCGTATAAACCAAAACCCGACTTTTCAGGAGAGCAGAAAAACTTTTTTTTTTTTACATAAAAATTCATAACTTTTTTGTTTTTGAACTTATAAAAAAATTATCTATGAGAAAGGTTCTTACAATTTTCAAATGAAAAAGGTTAAATCATCAAAACCTATGAATCTTCTTTAGTTTTAAAGTTAGCTTGGACTTACGTCTAGGAAAAAATCAATTCTTGGTTAATACACCCCATGAAAATGTACTTTAAGTAAACTGTATAGGTCGTATATCCATTTTTGGTAAGCTTATGGTCACATTTACTGTCGTAAAATCCCATATATGTTGTTTTTTTTGTATTAAAAACCATTTATAATCATAGATCAATTGAATTCTGACTAATAAACAATCCTGCTACTCTTTGAATTAGTAGCAACTCAATTATTAT
Organism: Ochlodes sylvanus; assembly: GCA_905404295.2. NCBI lineage: Eukaryota > Metazoa > Arthropoda > Insecta > Lepidoptera > Hesperiidae > Ochlodes > Ochlodes sylvanus. The sequence continues at coordinate 7,780,272 of FR990127.1, forward strand.
TATTCTAATACCCAATAATGTTCGATGCAAATAAAATAAAACTACCTGAAATACGAAATCAACATATTTTATTAAGTATTATAATTCTTTCTAATCAACATTTACTATTATTTAGTTGCTACTGACGTTTCAGACTTTTGTCCCCAATTTTGTATTGTGTGTGTGTACGTGTGGTCGCCGCTGAAAACCAGCGTTGATATAATTATTGTTTCAACACAAGCTGAGCGGTGCCCTATTCGTAACATCACATTACTTTGCATATAACACCTTTGTGTCTATTCAATTAAACGTATTTTTACAAGATTTTATTGTACTTTTTCCGTGCAGTGTAATGTGTTGAGTTTGCAAATAAAAGGTTTATGATTTGTTTATGATTTTGCCTTTGGATTTACGACGTCAAATTTAAACTATGTTTAGGTAATGCATTTAACACGTTAGGGCGTATAAACCATTTACAATTAACGACTATTTTTACGCCCTGAGTTAATATAAATTATGGTCATTACATCATAACAAAACTACAAAAAAAAAACATTCGGCTTTTACATTGAAAATTCACCTTTTTTAAGAGGCTATGACCGAAAATTTCTGGGTCGTATTAACCATTTTTGTGCGAATTTCTGCATTTCGTATATACAGATCGATAGAGAAAAAAAATCAGAGAGAAATGGTATATATAACTCAATTTGGCCAAAATGGTTTATACGACCTTTCTACCCAAAGGTATCGTTATGTAGATAGGTCAATATTTGAAAAAATGTATTTTACAAGTAACGAAATAATAATCGAAGTTTTTTACAACGCTCTCATATTATATGTATAATATACAAAGCCCGGCCCGATCGCTTTGGCTCGATCAGACATGATCGCATAACCTGGCGATAGATCTCCTTTCCTCCTGGCCAAAGATAAGATTTTTCATCTACGGAACTCGAAAAAGCCAAAGCAATAAAGAAACACTGTGCTTTTGACAAGCTTTGTTAAGGACACTGTGAACGAGGTTATATTCGGTAAAATGTAGCTGACGTTGCTGTTCCAATAAAATAACGTTTATTAAAATAGGACGCGATTCAATATAGGCCTACATTTGTCAGATTAAACGATTTGGAGGCAGCGCTTGTCAACATAATCCAATACATTTCCACGAAACACGTCACTGAACGCCAAATGACGACAAAAATAGGACAGGAAATTGATAGGACTTTCAGTTTCCAATAAGGTGCCGGTGATAAGGGCTCAAAGATGGCGGTGTCTTCGACTGCGAGCGAACGAGGCGCTAGGGAGTTATCGTGTTGGTTTATACGCCGTAATGTGTCGATTCGTCCGATGGTAGGGAACACATCAACATACAAACGTAATACACAGGTTAAACCACGGAATACTTCTCTCTGTATTCCGTGGGTTAAACGTACATGCAGTAAATTCTATTGGTAGATGTACGACTTTTACCACAGTATTATATTCTATTACTAGCTGACCCCGCGAACGTTGTTCCGCCATATATGTAGATACAAAAAGCGCGAATTTCCAAAAATCCTCTCTTAGTGCTCCCCTACACTCTCCAAGGAATACACATGCCAAATTTCAGCTTCCTGCGTTCAGTAGTTTCGGCTGTGCGTTGTCTGTCAGTCACACAGTAACGCAAGAGTTTTATAAAATATAGATTACACAATTTAAATGGCATAAAATCTTGTCGCGAGATTTACCTGTTTAGATAAACAAGTAAACTAAATAAATTCAAATTGAAATCTTGTTTTTCCGTATTTTGTTTCTTGTCTAGTTTTTATTTCGAATGGATTGCGAAATGGCATGAAATGGATTCAGTGAATGTAGATTGTAGTTAATTAGTATCGTTAAAAATAAGCTAATGGATTCTAAGGATCCGTTGATTTTTAATTAGTGAAAATGTTGTTTTATTTCTCATTATGACGTTAAAATAACACAGCGAGTCGTGATAATGGAAAATATCGGTTTCACCTAATCTCTTTTTATTATTTCCTCGCATTAGTGATAGAAAGCAGAATGTTCAACTGGGGCGTGAATGATCAATTACACTTTCTAACAATAAGCAGTAGCGAGTTTAGTGTCGAGTCTAAACATCTCGGGTTTATAATCCAATGTGACACGCCTCGCAAAATTTAGCTACATAATGTATTTGATTTTAATGTTAAACATTTACAAATTTTAGAACATGTTATTTGTTTTATGGTATAAAGTAACACGCGACAAGCTTGAAATTTTGCTGCTTTTAAGCAGCTGCAATCAAGAGTATGCACAGATAACACAGTCAGTAGTCTCGTCATTAGTTTATAGGGCACATTGCATTAATTAACCACCCAATAAAAAAGTTGAAATACCGATTTTAGTAAGGTTACCCAGGAAGCAACCATTAACCGCCCATCAACACCACCACCGGATGCATGGCGTTCGTCTACAGTTCGGTTTTCATGTAATTTCGTGTGTCTTACGTGTAAACGGTGGAACGAACTTCCAGCATCGGTGTCCTCACAGTACAATGACATGTGGTCCTTCAAGAAGCGAGTGACGCTTCCCCCTTGACCGGCAAAGCGTTGGGACGCTCCTGGTTTGCTGTAATGTACGCACAGACGGTGATCACTCACCATCAGAAACCGTTTACCTACTTAGGACACAAAAGAAAAAGCTGCTTTCGGAGTAGAAACTATTTGACTGATGATACTGATAGGTATTAGTATGTACGGGCGCGGACGGAGTATAAAATTTGGCTCAGTTAAAGTTTATATGGAGAAGGTGTGCAGAAAGTTGATATTTTATACATATAATAATGCACTAGAAATACATTAATCAATAAAAAACATTACACACTCTAATAAAAGGCACTCTATACACGCATTTACGCACACGCGCGACGTGACTAGACGTTATATAGTGACAACGTGAAGTAACCCTATAACAAAATGAATAACGGTAGATTTTCGAGCGCAGAGCACATCTCTAGGTCATCCGCATAAACTCCCTCTATCATATTTTGTTCCATTTATTGTGCAAGCTACTTAAATGATCACGTCATTGATTAATCGGGTGAGTTATGAACACATTAAATAGCAGTTTCATTGTTATTTCAGGTGCACTTGTTTTAATTAAACATGAATTACGGTTCTAAAGGTATTGACTGTTTTATTTACGTTACATAACCCTGTTACGTACGTGTGCCAGCTATAGACGGGACTCTAACTAAGGTCAATCCGATTAGATGAAAATTTATCCACCTTATCCAAAGCAGGTCTTAATAACGCCATTTTAGTATGCGAGAGTTTTGTCTTCATTATACATAGAACTTATCATAGGAGAAAATGAATCAAGTAGTGAAATAATACGAAAATACTATCGTTATTTTAAATCTAGTTTATAGCAATAGCATGTGTTTCACGCGAAGGGAGTAGGTGTAGTTAAACGTACCTCAAAAGTTGATATAACTCCCAATAAGACGAGAAACAATTATTTTGGGTACGGAAACTATTTTTGAACGCAAAGATCATGTTTCTCGATACGAAGCGAAGGCGGTCGGTACTTTGAAATATTTTAACAAACTTTTCAGTTCATATTTGAGATACTCGAAATTTGGACTCTTGCCTGGAAATTTGGTCTGTTGTCATTATATTTGGAGCCAAGATAGAACGAGGTAATTGACCACGATAGTACATCTACGCTATGGACGTCATTTTGGACCGGTTGCGTACATATTATTTTATGAAGCAATAATAGCTTGGTGGTTTTAATAATAGTCTCCCTCACGAGGATCCAAAATTGAAATCTTGCTCACACACCGTATATATCAAGGTTAATACCTAGTTGGTAATGACCGTGCCTGCGAAGCAAGGAATCCTAGGTTCAATTTCGGACCGGGGCAAATACTTTTGTGACGAATGTTTGGTCTCACTTGAACTTGATCTTGAATGTTTAAATCAACCCACGATATAAAATTGATCTCCGAACGCTTTGTTCAATAAAAATTGCTACTTCCCCTTGGGGTAAGACAATAATATACGAAAATATGTATAACCCCAAACACGTGTTATTAAAGTAGCAACATAATATCGTTCATAAAAATATCGGGCAACATAACCCAAAAGAATAGGCATAGCGAGTAGAAAAATAACAGCAATAAATTTACTTAACATGTGCCATAAAAACAAAAGACTGGACTTTAGGAAATAAGGCGGAAATGTGCCGGCTCGCTGCGTTATTATATTAAAGCACATCGTTGCAAACATGTTAAAGAAATCGACCGAAATGAATTTTATACCACGGGTTTTATGTTTTCTTTGGGAATTCTTTGTTATGTTTAACATTCGCATAATTTTTAGTGAATTTTATACATAGGATAAAGCAAAATAGTGTTATTTTATCAATTAATAAAATATCAGTTACTGAAATTACCATAAAAATAAGTTATGGTAATTTTGATATCTATGAAAACTAATATTATAAATGTGAAAGTTTGTTTGTTTGTCCTTCTTTTACGTCGCTCAGAACGGAGCGATGTTATGATATAATTTTTGTGTTGAGATAGTTAGGAGGCTGGAGAGTAACTTACGCTACTTTTTACCCCGGTAAAACATCTCATTCCCACGGGAAGATACATTATGATGCGTATTTGAATCACATAAAAGCAACTTCAAGATGGTCAAAATCGATTGAAGGATTTACACAAATGATATCAAAACCAGAAAATATTTTAGATACAGACACATCGAACTTTATACCACAGATGTTTGTTTTAAATTATTATTGTTATTATTATCTGGATATGAATGCTGCTCATAAAGAACTGTATCCTAAATAAATATGTTTTCAAAGCGAAACAAAAACAGCTAGCGAGTTCAAAAATAAACGCCGAGTAATTAAAATTCTTCTCCTTAAAAGTATGAAAACTAAATAAAAACACACCTGTTAAGAGCAATCACAACTTAATTGGATGGAAAATTACTTTTGTTGCGAACATTGTTTAAAAGACGGGCGTAAAAAGTTCCGAATGGTTATCCGACTTGTTTCCCGTTAACTCGCGCTCGCAACACAACTTTGTCACATTCAAATAAGTACCACGTTCATGCTATACCTCAGTAGCTTTAGTTTAAGCCATAATATATCACAACTGTATCTATTTTTAAATTTCGTATGAACGCTAAACGCACACACTAGGATTCCGTGACGCGGGTAGCATGGAGAACACAATCACATATCACTAACACCCGCGACCCGAGAACAAACATTTATCCGCCGCATAAATATCTGCACCGGCCGGGAATCGAACCCGGAACCACTCACTTCGCAGACAGCGTCACTGCTAACTAGACAGCATTATTCCCCTGCCGTAGTACAATTAGTTAGCAATCTGGTGCTTGTTTTATTTTAATCAGTTCACCTTCAGGCCACTGCGCGCTCGCTCCTGGTGCATAGCAAATGAAACTTTATTGACTAGTCCAAAACATACAAATTCTTAGCAGTTATTCGACATACAAATTCTATGCAGTTATTCGGTCTCCGCGCGAAAACTATGACTATACTATGTTTATATGACGCGATAAACGCGCCCTTAGAAATGATTCTGAGGCGGTACGAAGTTTGCCGGGTCAGCTAGTTGAAAGTAAAAATTGTTTCCCGAAGCGAACCGAGAACGGGTTACTAGAGTAGATATTAACAATTCCATTTTACCGGAAGCATTAACAATTTCGTAATAATGTTTCGATAACACAGTTTCGCAGCACTTTCTATACGCCGTAGTTTATAAATATTGTTGCGTACGTATTCCTATTCGTATTTCACTTATTCCCAGTTGTAGATAACATTATTGACAACATTATTGATAACATCATTGGGTTATTTCAGTAACCGGGGAAAACTTTTTCTTCACGTTAGAGATAAGCCATATGGATAAGCGTATTAATACTAGATAGAAGATAGCGATATACCTAATTTAAAACATGACGTGCATAATTGTATCAGTGAAACATACATTGATTTTGAATTTGAATTTAATAATAAAGCTTGCACACTCACTGCTGACAACTTACATCCCCACACCCCCGCGGGGATTGCCCGTGTCGCGGGTAACATGGACGCACAGAAATGAAACATCATAGTTACATAAGCGACTATTTTTGCCGGAAATCGAGCCCGGAATCCCAAGCGTTGCAGGGAAGGTCAATACTGACTTACTTACGGCGTCAGTCGGTATAAATGTACGTGGTTCAGTTAGTCGCCTATTGAAATGGAATACTATAGATAATTGGTATTCCAATATCCATTGATCCCTAAAAAATTCAACCATAAACTCTCATTCAATACAAAATAGGAGCTCACAAACGGGTTTTAAAATAAGTAGAAAGATGATTAGTGAGTTCAAAAGTTAGACTTTGCGTTCCGTAAGCTGGCACCGGTCCAAACTCTTTTGAAGAAATAGGTTTATACAGATAAATACGCATTGTAGAAAGTATGGAGAAGAAATTTCAATGAAATTATTGCGAGTATTTTCCACACTGGTATTTGCCCTCGCTTCGATTCAGGAAACCTAGGTATCCTACAGTAAACTAGGTATCCACAAAAAATGTTTAAACGGGGATACTCTTTAATTGACAATTTTTTTTATTTGTGAACCAATTAAAATAAAACAAACACTATATACGAGTATACCCCCAAGCTATGTACTACAATAAATTTTGAATAACACAAAAAACTACAAATCGTTGTTATAGAAACGAATGCATTAATCATCGTTGAAACCCATAACTGTCCCACTGCTGGGCTGGGGTCTCCTCTCACTATGTGAGGGGTACAGGCCATAGTCCACCACGCTGGCCAAGAGCGGATTGGTGGACTTCACACACCTTTGAGAACATTATAGAGAACTCTCAGGTGTGCAAGTTTCTTCACGATGATTTTCTTCACTGACGCAAGTGATAATTTTATATACGCGAATAATTTTGAAAATTAGAGGTGCGTACAGTATTAAAACCCAAACCCCCTGTTCGGGAGTCCAAAGTTCAAACCTCTTGGCTATCACTGAATGCATAAATATGCTAAACAGCCGCATTAATATTTTTTCTCAAATTTCTTTTGTGTACAGACATCGATCACTCTTTTAACTGCATACCAAATATAATAATAAAATAATATAATAACACAAAGAATGACGTGTTTAATATCAAAAATTGTACCAGTGAATACCTGTCAAATGGTTAAATCCATTTTTTCACATGACTGAATCGTCATTTCATCCTTTTGGGCGTGTTCATGCGTAACATTTAATCAGGCGTAGTGCGTGATTGTTTTCCAGTTCATCTCCCAATAAGTGTAAACTACTCATTATGAATATTATTTTTAAATACATTTTTGCTGTTCTGTCTGAAACGCTATACCTATTTTTTGGAGTTCCGTACCCCAAGGGTGAAAAACGGAACCCTATTCAATATGCTTTCCACTGCCTGTCTACCTGTGACAGGGCTCTATCTCTTCAACGGAAATAGACACCTGAAATTTTCCCAGAATACTAGTTACTGTGGCCGCACTGAATTTCATCACTGAAATTTGGGGTAACAATTTGTATTTACTGTATTCAGTCAACTCAAATAAAAATATTGCAATTCAAATAATTCCGTCTAAAGTATTATGTCGAGTGTGAGTGTTATGTTATCCGAAGAAATAAATACGACTAAAGCTATAAGGAACCATTTACAGTACGTACGTAAATAAACAATACCTATGTCACCTTGAGGTTAACAACAAGCAGAGCTTAAGACCAAGGTATCATCAATTATGTGTCTTAATTAAGTCACACTTAGCGAGATGTATTATGATAGCTAGATGTGCATAGCTTAGCCAAGTACATATTTCACTAACTCACGTACTCTAATAGACAATGATATTGATAATGATACCACTTGAAAACTATTTTAAAAGTATGTTTCAACATAATGTACGTTTTAAAAATTAAACGAAGCAAAAAAATTAAAATAAATTACTACTACTACTTGTATGTGAGTATGTTGTAGTGAGTGACTACTTGTATGTGAGTTGTATGTTGATCAAAGTAAAACTGTCATACACTTATCCAATGCTGTAGATATTAATTAGATAAATTCTATTCTTCTAATTTCTATTCATTTTTAGTTAAAATTATATTATAATTTAATTTTTATTTTTATTTTTATTTAGTTTAGTTTAGTTATTTTTATTTAGTTTATGGTTACTTATTATCGAATGACCATTTACACAAGAAATTGAAAATTTTCTACTCTGTCCACATTGCTTATATCGAATTATAAGCATCGGCCAGGGGTTTTTATTTTTAATTTACGTAATTCTCTTCCATAATTGAATTTAAAACGCGTCGGCACGTCAATCGACTTTCATTTACTGATTAATCGTAATTTTGTCAACCGAATTTTCCCTTTCCAAATTTAAAATCATTATAGGCTTTGGTGGCAAATGGATTTTTTAATTATATTATATTATTAAATTATAATGAGCTTTTTCCAGAACTTTTAATGAAGGATCGTTTTATTTATTTTCAGCGTTCAAAGTACCTAGTATACATGACATAATTATAAAGACAATCTGTGTTATTCACAATATATGTACATAATTATGTATTTCCAATGACTTTAAATTAAAAATGTTTAAATACCCAAACACAAGGCACTGCTCACACGCAACTTTAGTTGCCACAACTTTCAACTTTTTCCAGTTTCAGCAACAAAAAGTTCTAGTTTACGTTTGCTGGAATTTTTAAACAAATGAAACTTTTCGTCTCAAAGAATACAGATTGTTCTTAATGACACACGCTACACGTACTAGATACACGTAATAGACCTTTTCTAACTTTTATAGGTACACATAGAGCTACTTTTAAGAATAAATTCGTTATAATAGGTTTGATCCAGCATGATCTAGTTAATTAGTTTTTCAAGTTTAGCACAAAGAAAACCCATTCAGCTGAAGATAAAACTTTAAGTCGTTTTGAATACTATTCTTCTATTTCAGGAAACCAATCTAGACTTTTTATAAAATATAATTTGGCATCCGCAAATGTTTTTGGCAACTACTAAAAAATATACCTACATCGCCACAAAGAATTGTTTGCGGACATAATGTTTGAGGAATTTTTTGTGTAAGTACATTTAATAATATAAGGACCCGAATAACGCAATGGTTACTATGCCGCACTGCCGTTTCGATTCCAAGTGAGGCGCAAAATTTGAATGATGAGTCTAAATTTCTGACAGTAATCATTTGGTATTGGTGTTCTTTTTATGGAATTAAGGTAGTAAACGAGCATACAGCTCCACCTTTCGCTGCCGCCCATGACAACTGTGACCGACTTAGAATTAGACTCAAATGGGGACTGGGATAGTTAGTCCGGTCAGGAGACGGTATTAGAACATTAGTTGGTTAGTAAGTTAGGGTACAGGGAATGTTAGTGAAAGTTAGTCCAGTTAGTAATTGTTAGTAACAGTCTCATTAAAATTCGGTCACAGATGTGTAGCTACTCTTGAGGACTGAGATGGTCGCCTATAAAAAAAGTGAAGCCGGCTCCACACACCTGGTCTGGTGGTGGTGTGTGGTCGACACGACACAGGAAATCCTAGTGTGGGGCTATGAATGTGTGAAGTTATTTAATATGTCTAATTTTTTAACGCTCGATGAAAACTTAGCAATATTGCGATAGATGTGTTATTAAATATTTTTATCTCTCACATTCAGTCTTGAAATGGCCACTTCAGACCACTAGACGACTGGTCGTTAGAATGTAAGACTTGAAAATTTCTGTAAATTGAACAATTGTATCGTAATAAAATGTATGTGCATGCTTACTGATAAGTCGACCAACAACAAATTTATGTCTGTTTAATGGCAATGAAAATGCACATTTGGGCAATGCTCTTAAATCGACAACCCCGGATTCTGATCCATTAACGTTTTTTGACACGTGACATCATAAAGCAATTTAGGAAATTATTATTTCGAAATTTTGGAACCATGTTAAATGGTATCTTTTTTTATTTTAATAGGCAACAAACGAGCTGTCGCGCCATCTAATGATGTTCAGCAGGATGCACCATAAGCAGGAGAAGTCGGTGGCCAAATATTTTGAAAACCGAGTAGATATATTATAGCAGAACATATCTTGGACCAACGGCTATAAAAATATGACATGTATAACGAACGTTGCCGGAAACCGCGATGACGCGGTTGACAGTTTAAAAAGTAACGGCGAGCGCGCCGAAATTTGGCGCCTACGCACTCGGCCGATGCGAAGGAGTCGGCCCCTCCCCCGCGCGTATTCGTCAGTAGTTAGTAAGAGTAAGAGTTCGTTCGGTTCGCAAATATGTCCGCGTCCGTCGCGTCTTGTAATAGTTGTTAGTTATGCCTTGCCTGTATCGTGTAATGTGTGTAACTAATGTACTTTTATTGTAAATACAGTCCTATTCACTGTAACCGTGTTGTTCTTATTGGAGAAGGCCCCACAGAACCAAGAGTACGTTATAAACTGGCGCCCAACGTGGGGCCCTAAGAACAATACGTGAGTTTCTGTGTGTGTGTAGTGCAAAATGCCGCGTGCCGTGAGGCGAAAAAGTCGTCGTGAAACGGAGTTTTACGACATGGATGATGAATTGGCGTCGACATCAGAGCCAGCAGGACGCAGTACGTCCGCGGCCCAGCCGACCCCAACCGCCATCACAGCGAGTGACCTAGCCTCCATGATGGCGTCCCTTCATCAGGCCCAAGCCGACAACTTCGAGCGACTTCTTACGAGAGTTCTCGAAGCACGGTCGCCGACTTCGCCCGCGCCGGCCACGGACACGTCGACTTCGGTTTCCTTTCCCGCGCCCGGGAACTTCGCCGCGTGCAGCGCGCGATTCAGCGGGGCCAAGGACGAATTCCTCGACGGATTTATAGACGCCGTGTATGCCTACAAGGACTGTGCAAACATTAGTGATGAAAATGCACTGCGAGGACTGTCGATGTTGCTGACGAACGACGCAGCAATATGGTGGCAGGGTGTCAAGGACACAGTATCAACCTGGGATGAAGCCATCCAGCACTTGCGAAGCGCTTTTGGAGACAGCCGACCTCCGTATCGTATTTACGTTGAGCTATTCTCGAAGCCGCAAGCAGCACACGAATCAACGGAATTATTCGTGGCGAAGGCCCGTGCACAATTAGCGCGACTCCCAAGTGGCGACCTCACTGAGAAAGTGAAATGCGACATGGTCTACGGATTATTAAACGTGAGAATTCGTAAAAGATTACGAAGAGAGGAATTCAACGACTTCGGTTCTCTACTCCAGAAGGCTCGTAGTATCGAGGAATCAACAAAGGATGCCGCCTGTTCGAGCGCCGGCACGTCAAAGGACGCCGCCGCAGCTACTCGCGCGCCGCCGACGCAGCGATCGCGCGCGCCGGTACCGGCACCAGCGCGACCCCTGACGGTCCCGCCGCAGCGACAGCGACATCGAGCATCGGGTTCTCATCGGTATACGGTCGTGGAGTCTAATGACACTAGTGAGCCTACGGAGGCTATTCCACGTGAAGTGTCATTTAATCGTGAAAGTGATGAGTGTATATCGAAAGATAATAGTAGTCCGCAAAGAAATACGTTTAATACGGTCTCGTGTTACGGGTGCGGTGAGAGCGGAGTGATTCGTCGTAATTGTTCGAAGTGTAATGCTAATTTCAGCGCGTTCGATTTCGTACGCCCAAGGCCTCCTGCATCATCGGGTGACGGCGGTAAGCCGTTCACGCCGGTAAGTAACATTCATGTTGCGTCTGTGGTCGGTACTGGGGATGAAGCTGACGTTTATTCTCATATAAAGTCGCCAACTAGAACCGATAACAGGTTATATAAATCGTTATCCCGTACTGTTATTCAGGGGGAGTTCAATAACTACAAGTATATACCTCCTAACGAATCTATGTCAGTGCTTCATAGGGATGGTAGTGTTAGTCAAGGTTTACATAACATTAGTAACGATAGTAATTCATTTAATAATTATGACATAAATGATAATAAGTGTTACGTTAGAAATCGCACTCATAAGTATCCAGCACAGAGTAGGGTGACTATGAGTTTTTCCGGACAGAATTCGGAAATTGATATACCATGTAGGGCGACAATGATTTCAGACAATGGGAGATTTATTACTTGTTCGTCGATAAGTTCTTCACATAGTGTACCGCGCCGGCCAATTTTAGGTATTGAGATATTAGGAATCCGAGGAAGGGGTTTAATCGATACTGCGGCCAAAGGTACTATTGCTGGTTCCTCGCTCTATAAGTTATTGAAGGAACGTAATCAACCCTTTACGTCGAGTTCGATGCGTGTGAAGCTCGCCGACGGTTCAGCACCAACGCGCGAAGTGCTGTCTACCAACCTGGAAGTAGGTATAAAGGGTAGGAGTGTCACTGTGGAGTTTTTTGTATTTCCGGATGTCGCCGATAATGACACACTATTTAGGTATCGATTTCTTGACCGCGGCCGGGTTGGAAATTAATTTCGCTACATCTATGTGGCGTTTTGATGGTTGTAAGAGAGCGTATCCATTGGAGTATGAGTACCCCAATAAACTTCCTTCTTGTTCTGCCGCTGAATTTCTACGAGAAGATGAAGGAGCCATGCTGAGCTCTCATGATCGCGAGGATCTAGCTTCTCTGTTACAGCGCAGCAATGATACCTTCGAACCAGGGGGAGAGCCAACTAGACAGACCGTAGGCTACAAAGTAGGGGACCTAGTTTTGATTACTACTCACTTACTAAGTGATGCTTTTAAGGGTAGGACCCGTAAGTTCATGCCGAAACGTGGTGGAATTTATCGCATCAGTAAGATAGTAAGTCCTACTACCTACGAAGTCACTGACTTAGATTCGAAACTGTTGGGAAAGTTTCATGCTTCCGACTTGAAGCCTTATGCGTCTGGTCAGGTCTCAGCTCCAGTACAGGCCCGGCGCCGTCGTGGACGGCCCCGCCGATCTTGACACGTTTCTGCCGAGCCACCTACGGGACGTTTTGGTGACTCGGAGGGGGAGGATATAACGAACGTTGCCGGAAACCGCGATGACGCGGTTGACAGTTTAAAAAGTAACGGCGAGCGCGCCGAAATTTGGCGCCTACGCACTCGGCCGATGCGAAGGAGTCGGCCCCTCCCCCGCGCGTATTCGTCAGTAGTTAGTAAGAGTAAGAGTTCGTTCGGTTCGCAAATATGTCCGCGTCCGTCGCGTCTTGTAATAGTTGTTAGTTATGCCTTGCCTGTATCGTGTAATGTGTGTAACTAATGTACTTTTATTGTAAATACAGTCCTATTCACTGTAACCGTGTTGTTCTTATTGGAGAAGGCCCCACAGAACCAAGAGTACGTTATACATGTGAATATGCATTAAATGCCAGTTTTATCTTCCACTATAACAACAGAAGACTTTTAGACTTTCACTAACTTTTCACTAGTTATCTTTACATGTGAGTGCGTAGATAAAACGCATAATTTCGCAGGCTCTATTTCCATTTTACGAGTTTCCACTCGTGACCTCTAGCAGGTCGGTAGGTACTTGATCTGGCAGCGGTCGTAAATATGTGAAGTTTACGACGACTGGTGTACCTTAGCGAAGAATCCTCTCGGTGATGCATTCTGGCTGCCAAAGCCCGCTTCGTAGACAGAGATTACTATAGATGAATTGTACGCTGTCTTTCACTCGCACACAAAAGATAGCCTGATGCGACTTGCTTCCAAGTGATTTAGAACGAAGTTTTGTCGTTGTCTCTTCTTCTGCCCTAATCTTTATCCCTATCTTGCCCTTTTTGAAAAATATCTCAAAAAACGAACTTGAAACTTTACACTTAAATATTATTATTACCTAAATAAAAATAATTCAAATCAAGACACGTCCGCGTATCTAGTTTTAGTTTGATTTTATGCGGCATGAAAATACATAATAATTATATAAACCCACACACAGAACAAAGCTATTTGTCTACCAAACGACTCGCCTAGTCTCGCCGTGACCATGATCCATGCAACTGGGTCGAAATATCGGAAAAACCATTCGAAATCGTGCCCGTATACATTAAAATGTTTAGTGTCCGCGATAATACCATTTTAAAATTATAATTATGTCTACCAAACATCGAACCCTCTAATACACGAAAGAAAAGCTAACTAACAACTGGACAGGGTCATAAGGAGAATATTGTTCTAGTTTATATACAATGGCTTTTCACTCACGTGTGGCTACGGCAATCAGTCGTCTATATTATTTTCAGTCTACGATCCGCGCATAATAAATTAACTTACAAACGTGTTGGCGGTCCGTAACTGACTCGAGGTTTGCGCCCAGCAATTCAATTGAGCACACATATTAAACTCAATCAAAGCCTGAACTCGGGGTGTGTATTATATGAACCGCCGAACAGAGGCGTATGCATGTGCGCACACGGAAAACTAAATGCGGTTATTGTAGACTTGTCATCTGCAGGTTTGCTAAACAAATTAGAACTTAGTTTGCGGAAGTTTCTCTAATATTTTGTGGCTTCTTTACTTTAATTCTAGGATTAAGTATCTTCTTTGAACGAGAGAGTGGTTACGACGTTAATTAGCTAAGCGACGTTAATTGGCAGATTTCACACCTTGAGAACGTTATGTATGTACATTATTAATTAAACTTTTGCTAGTAACCTGCCATTATATTGCTTCAGGAAACCAGGCTATAGGTAATCAAAGTTTTAAGCTTAAATCTAATTAACGATAATATTTAATTTGGCCCACATTTTTTATTTCTGAACCGATTGAAATAAAACGACAAAGTATAACCTCAAGCTTATTAAATGCATCAGCAAATGCACCACTTGCTCATAAGCTTTTCAAAACTGCTCAACTACTTAAAAACATTGCACTGGTAATTTTCAAAAGATTTTCCGAGACGTAGGAAAAATCCTTAAAACCATATCCAACGCTCTCCAAGAAAACTCTTAACGATTTAATCGACCGATCTCAGCAGATTGTAGCACTAGCAGAGAAGATTGGTTTGGCGCAAGGACAAAAAACCTCTTTCCTCATCTTTTATGTATATAGCCGAAAAGAACACACGAATCACCCTGTCTGTGGAAGCTACACCGATGCGTCGGCCAAAAATAGAACGGAGAACAAGAAAAGCTTCCAAGGTGAACGAAAAATTATTAAATTGATTTCAAATATGCAACACCTCGACTAGATCCATTCCATACATACATATATATATAAAGCAGGAATCCAATGTGAATCCCGTGAACAAGAAATAAATACACTTTCAAGCAGTGATTATAATTTTTTTATATGCTCCAAAAATATTTATGTATCCTGTTTGTTATTTTTTAATTAAAATTAAATATTTACACGGTCGTGGTAAGAAAGGACGAAGGCGCTTTAATATTTACCTGTACATTATCTACTCGAATCCTCAAAAAACAATAAAAATCTGGGCTGTAATTACATTCGGCTGTTTGGCCAACAAAGATAATGTGACTTGAAACAGTAGTTTGAATTATTTTTACTCCATTTCACCAAGAGAACTTTATTCGTATATAGTTAGATCTTTTTATAAAATATAATTGTGAAAAAAAGAATAATACGATTACAGAATCGTCTACTATTTATTTTGTAATGTAAATATTGGTTTGTTCAGAATCCCTTGTCCAGTAGAGGAACGAATATGGTACGGAAAAACTGTCTCTCTGTCATCTATGGGTTGCGATGATGATGATTTTTGTGCTCATACCTGGTTTTACTCAGACAGGTACCTAGTGCTATTTACAGGACACAATAAGATAAGTTTAACCAATACTACTTAAGTAAATTAATTTCAATTAGGCAAGCTTAACTGAACATTATCCGTGTATGCATATTTGAGATATTCATACAAATTGGCAACGTTACTTGAGAACTCTTCAGGAAATTATTCAGATTAGTATCCGATCGTAACAGTAATTACCCCGTAGCCCAGTTGTTAGTGGCCCTGCCAGGCCCAGGGAACCAGGGTTCGATTCCCGGCCGGGACAGACATTTATGTGACGGACAAAAGTTTGTTCTCGGGTAGTGGGTGTTAGACAGTCATGTGTTATTTGTATTTTCCATGGCACCAGCAACAAAAGGAATCCTTGTGCGGGCGGGGGGGTATGAGTGCTACTACTACGACAAAAACCTTCATTTACTTCACTCTTTAAGTTATTTATGCTCAAGGGACTAAAGGAAGTTTAGGGTTGTTTAAAATACGTATAATTGCCTCATGACTAATGATTTGGGCGACCATTCTTTCGATTTGAAGATTGATAAGTGAAACTTACAAAACATTATAAACCGTCTCCGCCGGTATTCCGAAAATAATGGAGTGCTTTCAAGTCTCTGATATCACAAATTTCACCGCCTAGTTCGCAAACTTTATCAAGGAAATAATTCCACTTGCCATCAGATGGCACTTTAATTCAAATAATAAATGAATTGATTATGGCATTCTACGCAACTGCCCCCTGCTGGGCACGGGGCCCCTCTTACAATGTAAACGGTACAGGCTACAGTCCACCACGCTGACCAAGTGCGGATTGGCGGACTTCACTCACCTTTGAAAATTTTATAGAGAACTCTCAGGTGAGTAGGTTTCCTCGCAATGCTATCCTTCACAAGCGAGTGATGATTAAATTATAATACGCATTTCTTTTTAATTAGAGGTGCGTGCAGGATTTTTACACGGGCCCCTCGATACAGGTGTCGAGTGCAGCGTTCAAACAGTTCCGCTATTACTCTTACAGGCAGAAATACGAGTATCAACATCTCCGTTTAAATCTGACGATACTTCTGGATGGTAGTGAAGTTTTTACCTGTCAAGCTAGGCTACCACTCTCTTTGTGTTGAAATTGCCGAATTTTGTCGAAGGCTTAGTGTAACGCCTTTGATGACACTGATATTCACGGTGGGAGCCATCCATCCATCCATCCCAAATGGGATCCATACCATGTGGGTATGGATGGCTCAACATTGATCGAGTGTTGAAGTGTTTATTTAATATACCGAAAGACAAAAGAAATATTTCACCGTCTAGTTCGCAAACATTGCCACCTCCCTGACATTTTCGCTAAAAATTAAGACAGTCGCAAATTCTCGAACTTTCCCTTGCAAATGAATTTTTATGACCACGTGCAGGCACGTTTTAGATTACTCGCTAAAACTTTTCTCGCAATGAAATGCTCGCAGGAGAGACGCATCTTATATCTAGATACTTGTATTATACTATTTTAAACTTTATTATTACGGTTTGTTAGTACATAATTCCGCAACCGTAGGTTAAATGAGAAAATAAATATTCATAATTACTATCTACAACTAGACTACTTCTGGATCTCATAAATAAGTATGATAACAAATGAAATAAAGTGAGACAATATGAAATCTTTGACTTTATAAAACAGATTTCCGAGAAACTTAACAAAAATAAATTTGCTCTTTGCTTCGTTTTTTATAGGTAACTAGCTTTCCCAACGCGGCTTCGCCCGCCAAAAATTCTAAATATATCGAAGTTGATAAAATCAAAGAACTGTCATACTAGACTAACTTTGCACGCTCCTTTTAATATAAAAGATGATTTTCGATACAATATTTTATACGTGTTTCATGACTTTCAATGAAAAATCTTCATACTGAATTTCATTCGAATAACTTCAAAAACGGCAAAGTTTCATACTAACTTTGCACCCCCGTTTTACCCCCTTAGAGGGTGAATTTTCAAAAATCCTTTAGTGCTCCCCTGCGTTATAAAAGCAACCCCTGTGCATAATTTCAAGTTTCTAACCCTTAAGGTGTAGGCCCTGCTTTGATATAATAGAAGATGTGTACCGCGAACGATGATGAACATAACGCGAACGACACGAATAATTTGTTTTTTCTTAGGGCGTTTTACCATCTAAGGGCTACGTTGCCAATTAACATCATAGTCAAGCGATAAGTTATGCAAAGAAAAGTAGGTATAAAAATTAACACCATTGTGATCCTGGCAACCCATGACATTGAAAAAACTGCAGAATACTCTAGTCTCACAAGACTCTAGTGGAAAGTGATACCAAGCAATCGCGAAATAAGCCAATCATATTTACGTAAAATCTTCCCCTCGCGATGACTGTTTGAGGTGCTAACAACATAACGTTTACTCAACACACATGGCACATATCCCGTTACGTGAGTGATTATTATGTAATGTCCTTACATTCAGTATCGTAAGGTGTAAGATGATACGTGACATTAGTAGGTATGAGAATATTGAATTCATCATACAATATTGAAACAAAAATTCCACAATGGCTTGACTTTGTTTTTCAACGATGATGTCTGTAAAAACCTTATTAATAAACCGTCAAATAAATGAAAATTTGTATATAAAAAATATAAATATAACTGAGAACAGTTTGTTCCCGGAATTTAAGTACATACATGAAGCTATCAGCTAATATGTTATTTAAATCACTCTTAATCATTTTAGTTCTCGTACCTAAATGTTTCATATCCGGTCCCCCTAACCTTCTATCCTGATGAAAGTAGCCACTTTACTTTTAGTGTTAGTATTATGCATTTCGTCCACGAGTGACTAAATTTTATAAGAGCGTTGTCGCTATATTGTTATGAGGACGTTTTACATATAACTGATAGTTGCCTACGTTTGAGAACGCTTTGAACTTCAGAGAATACGTAAAACAGCTCGATTTTTAACCTTTCGAGTAGATGCTAGTCGATAAACCGTGACCTATAAACTTCAGACACTAGAGTTGGCTACTTAGGTACTCCTCCAATCACTGAAGTAGCTCAGTGGAAAAAGATCCAGGCCTCATCATAGAAGTTATACATATCTATCGTTACTACATAGCAATATGTTACTAATATAAAATTAGTTACTTACTAGTAGTAATAATAATTATTGACTAATGATCTGTAAAGATTACGTATTAGGAGGATTTATTTCTATTCTATAATGTAATTTTTTTCATTATATAATAACGGTATTGGTAATTGTTATATATTAACGTAAGTATAACGTATAATAAGTATATTATAACGTAGGTGTATATAGTACATCATTATAATAAGTATTACAATCATGCAGTTGTTGATTTAATCAATGCTATTTATTTATTTATATGCCACGAAAGTGTTACTTAAGATAAAGTAGAAAATAATATAACTCAATTTAATGCAAAATCAGGAAGAGGATCTTCCCTGTGAAGAAACAGAGGAAAACTATGGAAAATATCCACTTTTGTACCAGAGAAAAACTGATATTAAGGCTATCATATTTATAGACTTGCGCGCCAGCACAAAACGGTTTGACCACCCCCAGACAGCAAATGTATAGATTCGCTATTCATGTTTTAATTTAGTGATTGCGATTACTATTATTGTGTGGTTAATTTAAATGCATTGTGCCAAAAATCTAACAGGATATTTGCGGAAATATTATTCAGTTTAACAAACTTTTTTCAACATAAAAAGTCTTTGTTACCTTGTTTACTTTATTACCAACAACTGAATTGATAACTTTTTACCATACACACTGACCTTGGCTTGGTCTATCATAGACGAGTCCTTTAAGGTGTTTTTATAATAAGTTGTACTTACGCAGCTGCCCGACGAGGGAGCGTTTCAAACTTTTTAGGAAAACCCGCTTCACGAACCTGACTCCATGCTTAATTAAGCTGTGGGTAATTTCATTAAAAGAATTAATAAGCTTTGGAGAGGACGCAGTCGTTAAGAGAACCACTTATTGAGTAACGTTAGGCAAAAATAAATGAGGAATCTGGTGTTAAAGTCTGCCAAAATAAAACATTTAATACAACCTACGAGTGTTCTTCAAGTGACCGGAATTAGGACACATTCAATATAAGTAATTAAACATTTAAAGAAAACATAATTAGTTTGCATTATACATTCATCTTGTCTTATACAAGATAAGATTGGTAACATGTTAGGCCCCACTTAGACGACGCTTTCGCGCGTGAATATGTTCGCGCGCACTGTTCTCTCTTGCTTCTACAGTGTGATACAGACAATACTCGTAGGCCTGCACTGTGTCTTAGATATACGAAACGAAACTGGCTATGGGAGAAAGAGAGAAAGAATTTGTGTGCTCGCACCTCTCTCTCTTGCCCCTATAGTAATATACGATACGTCTTTCTATTTTCACTAACTTATATGATAACCCTCTCAACTTTCGTTCGCCTGGCCCTATCACACTTTTCGTAATGCTCTCGTAACGCTTTCACCAGCTTACTCCCCAAGTCAAGCGTGCGAAAGAAGTTTTACTTCAAAACTGATATTTTTTTATTTTAAGTTAAAGTTATATTTTTTATAGTAAATATATTAAGTAGTAGTTTAAACGGTAATAGCAAATACATTACATAAATTTGAAGTAAGAAGATATACTTATTAAATTACTTACATAGTATCCATTTATAAATATTTAGGCAAGTACAAAAACTGCAAAATCAAACTATTGATTTTATGATTAAAACTATTCAATTAGTTATCAGATGTCGACAGTGATTTTGTTGTCTTAGGTTTCAGAAGCCTTCAGTAAAGTTTGGTTAATATCGCGTTCTTACAAAATTTACTCAGATAGTGCGAACATACTGCAAGCGAAGAAAAATATCTCAACAAGTTTATGTGCAAGAGAAAATTTATTTATTTCAGAAATAAACTTTCACCATAACCCCTTAGTGCTCCCCTATACACCCCAAGGATACATACACATACATGCCAAATTTCAGCGTCTGCATTGCATTACTTTGTTTGCCAAGATGAAAGAAAACCTGGTTTATCAGTGACAGTCCTTCCTTTTCGGTGGGCAACGCATCAGTGATCTTTAGTTCGTGGGTGACGGTGGCCAATCGCCGTCGAAAGGCTGGTTTGTTGCTGGCTAAATAAAAAATCCCAAGTCTGTCAAACTGTTAGTACTTATACACATTTCTGTAACAAACAAGTGATATTTTCCATTACAACAAAAACCGTTAAGGCGAACGCATGACCGTTCCTAGCTGATGGTGTAACAACTGACAACACCTACTTCTGCGGATGACAAACTTTGAGGAATATAATTTGATATCGGCGACCCTTGTAACAAAGTTTGTTAATTGGATCAATTTATCGTGTCAGACCCATCAATTGCTGTTAATATTTATAAAATAATCTCATGCTTCAAACAGCTACTCATATTAAAAGCTGGTCAAAGTAAAATTAATCAAAATTCCTGACTTAACTTCCCTCTAAAAAAGGTAACATTATCCCTGTCCTATAAAATACACCTGTTAAGCATATTATCAAATGTGGTATAAAAAAATCAAAATGTGTGCAATTCACACGTGCTAGAAGTGAAACTTAAAAAAACGAATACTGTCAGTCCAAATATTGATGTTTTGCTTTACTTACGTACTTAAGCCGCCATTTTGCCGTAAAAGGTATTCATAAAGGGCTCTTAGGACCCGGACCTTGGAGCACGCAAGCAGATAATGCTTCCTATCTCATTTTCCCGCACGTTAAAATGTGTCTGTCGCTTTTTACCGTCGCTTTTTCAGTGACAAATAAGTGAATCACAGAATTAACGCTTTGGGGATTATAAATGCTGAAAATTAGGCATTTGAAAAATAAGTGATGTCAGACTGACGTATGAGCCGAGAAAGCGAGTTTGAATTTGTACTTGTGCGCGAGACACGACCATATCTCCGGATATTTTACAGAAATTATAATGAGTGCCCTTGAATTCCAGTGATTTATTTGAATAAGTACACAATACTTAATATTGAATATTATCATTTATTTGCAGTTATTTACTTGAAAATACCGTTGGTATCACGATTAAATTACTAAATCAACAGTGTATTTGAGAAAATTATATGTTGCATTGAGATATATCGTATGTTTCCATCTGATTTGTCCATATCAGAAACAGATACACCTCATGAAGATGGTAGGAAATATATAAATTAACGCACGCCAATAAAGATAGATATTAGATACGTACCTCATGTTGGGAATAATCTATGTTTGCAACCCACTGAACATTCTCCGATAGTATGTCAGTTCATTAGGTACATAAGAGATCAGAGAGAATAAGTATTCTCTCTCACCATAAAACAATAATTTGGTATTCATTCATAGTACTGTACTATATTCATAGTAGTATGACATATAGAATATAATAGAAATAGAAATATTCTTTATTGTGCAATACAGGAAATTACAAATTTATAGGTTACTTAAGGAGTATATTACACAAAAGGCGGTCTTATTGCTTAACAGCGATCTCTTCCAGACAACCTTATTTCAATACATTTAAATTAATATATTTAACGCATTAGAAATAATATCTCTTATACGGGAATGTAAAATACATAAATATTGTTATGGCGTCACATGCAGATGCCATTACTCCCTGGTTTTCTTTACTATCTGCTAAGTACTTATTTGTAGGAATTGTACAATAGTGGTAGATACTACAGTAAATCCACCAGGTAACAAAGATTATTTCGCACGTAGAGATCATTGACTAATGTATATATTTTGAACGTCGTAGTAGTGAATGGTAAACTATCAGCATATAGCTACATAGCATTTGTATTAGAAATTGTGAACGAAAGTAGTAAACGTACTGCAGACAATATACTACATACTTAGGTAAGGTATCTTTGGCATGTAGGGATCATTGATCAACTTTTATATTTTTGACGTAATTTTGGTGTTATGAATGGTAAGCAGTGATAGCCGAGTGGTTAGAACGCAGGATTCCCGAACCGGGGCGCCGGGTTCGTACCCTGCACGCATCTCTCATTTTCAAAAATTATGTGCGTATTAGAATTTAATTATCGCTTGCTTCTGAGAGTTCTTCATAATGTTCTCAAAGATGTGTGAAGTCCGCCAATCCGCACTTGGTCAGCGTGCTGAACTATCGCCTGTAGTATCACTCACATTATGAGAGGAGACCCGTGCCATGCAGTTGAATAGTATGCGTAGCGATGATGATGATGATGATGATAAATGGTAAAATACATACCCGTGAATGTGGCGCTCGTGGTGCGATCGGCTAGGTCGGGGCGGGCCGGCGCTCCGCCGCCCGCATGCTATCAGCTGGCCCGCGTAGCCATTCTGCCCGCGTGCGCCTCCAGTCACCGCTCTGCGCCTGTGCATAAACTTGCCTGTACTTCTTTGAAATGTTTAAAATTGATACTTCGCTTCAGGAAACATAATGCTAATATTCGTAAATAAGAACTGCTCTTGAAACAATTGTTACTCGGATTTATCAAGCGTATAATGCATTTTTCATGTTAATCATACTAACTAACTGAATCAAATTTTGTCGGTATATACATATAAATAAGTAACCGAATGGTTTTGGGGATCGATGCTAATTACAACACATCTTTCACTCAACTCTCAATAATGTACAATTTACGAGTAAATTTAAAAACACTATCTTAATCTCAAAATACTAATATTAACTTCTTTAACATTCAGCTGTCTGAAATTTATTCAGTCCAACCATAGACATAATAATATGACTATGTCACAGATGTCGGCGGAACCCGGCTGCCTAGAGTCCTCTTATAGTTAAATAGTTAATCTGCGGCTCCGTCTAGCTAAATTTATGCCTTAGATACAATAAAACAACAAAGTTGACTATATATAAATATCAACGTGACAAAAATAACGAGTTAAGAATGGTATCTTTGTAATCAGCTACGCAACCTCTAACAACTCCAATCACGTCCAAGTACGAACTCTTGTTACCATATTCTAAATCCGACACAAACATAGTACCAAGGTAGGTAAAAGATGAATACGTTGAGGACTGCAACGACTGCCAAAATAATCTTAGAGATTATTGTTAAAATAATCTCTAACGCCATTACCTAATTCGTTGTTCCAGCAAGGTGCACCATAGCACGGAGGCTAAGTTAGCATTAAACACATAAAGTTGTCTTTTTTTTAACGTTCATACACAAAATGCACAGCAGGTTCTATTCAACAGAAACAGAGTCCATTTCTGGAAAACTATTTTATACACCTACTAACTTAGTTCTGTGTTGGGTAGACTACGCCTGAAGCAGCAATTTGTCTTTGTTCCCGTTCTGAAGCAAAAATGTTGCAAAAAAACTCATAATTAGCTCTCGAAAACGAAAAGCAGGTCAAAATGGAGTGAAAGCGAGTTTTACGAAACCGTACAATATGTACCCGTCTGCCTAACGGCTATTACAGCCTTAATTCATCATATTATACCTATAGTATGTTAAATACTGCTTGTATATTATTATGAAAAGTGTAAGATACAAATAATTATAATTATTATTGTCTACATAACAATAAAGTATGTATTATGTAACTAATAACTTGTATTATTAAACTTGATCATAGAATAAACTAATAAGTCTGAAAAATTGTCAGTTAGGTATTACATTTACTTCACAAGATATCTTATCTGAGAAACCATTGAATTATTCTTCCAAGATTCGCGGCCATGAAAGTAAAATAATTCATCATGCCCGTTAAATGTACCTAGGTGATATAGCACAGATTCTTCAACTTTTATTACGGTCTCTACGCTTTACTGTTTACATCCTGCTGTCGTTTATAACCCAGACGAGATATTTTTTATGAACCATTCTAGTTCTTTAATATCATTTATATGTAAAACACGGGCCAGTGACGCTGCTGATTTCACGCACATTTGTATTATTACAAGCCCTTCTAAAACATACCTATCTTGCATAACGTACAAATGGTACGTAATAAATACAACCCTCATACGGTTTCGGTAAGCAACGACATTTGTTTGGAAGATTGTGAATGTCAGAGAAAAATTAAACAAAGCGACCGTTAGTTAGGGAGCGACCTAACTAAAATAATTATATTTGATTCAACTTTAACCCCGAACATGATGAAGTATCGCTAATTGGGAAGGCCTATGTCCAGCAGTGAACTTCTCACAATTGATATTGGACGATGCTTCTGTTTGAAGCATCAGAATAGCAGCTTTTGAAGTCTGTGATAAATGAACACAAAGTGTCGTGGCCTACTACATTTCCAATAATAAAATCGGTATTGAGCTTCGGACTTCAGCTTCAAAAATCGACCGGCAAAGAAACAAAATGGAAAAGCGACTGTGCTTTTTGGAAACGAATAAACATTTGAAATTTCCGACTCGTCCGCTCGTTGACTGTCACGTGCGGAATACTTGCCATTTATTTCTACAGCGACTGGTAGTGACACGCGTTCATTTCCGAAATGTTTTCGCTGTTCAGGCGAAGTGTGTCGGCAACGAGAGATGTCCTGATACGCGTCACATTCCATTTTCGGCGAACTCAACAATTTACCGTACTTTTTAACCGCTAAAGTACGCGCTCCGAAAACCTTTTTGCCTGTTATCTGACGAAGGTCTTCGTGTTCTGTCGTTTTCTTCGATTATTCCTCCTTTGTTGAAATCATTTTCCTATTCAATTTATACGTCAGCTGAGGCCGTATATTTTATGGTTTTCTTATCAATGTCTCTTCATTACCATAGCCAGCGAGGTTTGTACATCACAAATAGATCTGATTATTCAAAAACCTTCAAAAGTAGGTAGGTATGGTACCAATGAAAAAGATAAAGTTTCTTTTTCCTATTCTATCATCAAACATTATATGTAAACTTGCTTTTGTAGAGGATATACAAATTTCAAAAAAGTAGTGTCACAGCCGTGGGTAGGGGATGGGAAAACATAAGGCCGGCTTCAATAGATGATGTTTAATTTCACTGTAAAAAGGTAACACACGCGACACGGTACTATACACTTTATTGTACACTTTACTACCCTTCACACGTCACTTCACACTCGCGACACTGTACTGTGAAACGGCACTTCACTATTCCTATATCTTCTTCCCACTGGCGCGCTTCCCGACTCGCTACCAAGACTCGACTGACTCTGCCTTGACCGGAATCGCCTTATATACCACCAATTTCAATCATTCCAAATTCAAAGGTTTTCTTTTAATTTAGCGTCGAAAACATTTTATAAATTCTATTTTCAAATTTTCTTTTTCCTTTATTTTATTTTATTTCTAATTTACGCGACACTGCCCCCTCTCAAGACATGATCGTCCCGATCATCGTTGCTTCCGTGATATCGTGCCAACCGATCCACATGTACGATCTTTGGAGGACTGCGAGGAGTACGCTGAATTCGGAGAGTGACGTCGTTGATCTTAGTCACAACTCTATAAGGCCCTTCCCAACTCGGTTGAAGCTTCGGAGACTTCCCTTTTCGTCTAACGGGGTTATGTAACCAGACCAGGGTTCCTTCTTCAAAGCTAGGACCGTTGGCCCGTCGGTCGTAGCGGGTTTTCATTCGTTCGCTGGCCTTATATCCTGCTTCTCTGATTTGCTCATACACGTCAACCATCTTGTTCCGTAGTTCGCTTGCGTAGTCAGTTATCTCTTTTGGTGTATCCGGTGGAGCACTCGAGAGCAAATCGGCTGGCAGTCGCAGTTCTCTTCCAAAATTAGCATACGCCGGAGTGACTGTTGTGGTCTCATGAACCGCAGTCCTATAGGACATGAGAAACAGTGGAATATACTCGTCCCAGTTCTTCTGATGATTATCCACCACTTTTGCCAGATGCCGTTCCAACGTTTGATTAAATCTCTCAACCATTCCATCAGATTGCGGGTGATAAGGCGTCGTCCGAGTTTTATGTATTCCCATCACTTTACAAACTTCTTGAAAAACTTGCGACTCAAAGTTCCGTCCTTGATCACTATGCATCTCCAGTGGTACGCCAAATCTGCAGAACACTTCAGTAACAAGCTTCGTTGCCACGGTGATAGCCTCCTGGTTGGGTAGTGCAAACGCTTCTGGCCATTTCGTGAAATAGTCCATCACTACCAAAATGTATCGATTTCCAGCATTCGTGACTGGAAACGGTCCAGCTATATCAAGAGCCACTCTTTCCCAAGGAACCCCAACATTATACAGCTTCATTGCACCCCTGCTTCTAGTCTGCGGTCCCTTAACGGCTGCACAACTCTGACACCGCCGACACCAGTCTTCCACATCGTCACGGCAATGCAACCAGTAGAATCGTTCTTTGATTTTGGTGAGAGTTCTTCTTATTCCCAGGTGTCCTCCCGAAGAACCGTCGTGGTAAGTCGTCAACACCTCGTTCACTTTTGCTCTTGGAACCACCATCTGAAGATGACAATCTTTGCCTTTAGGAGTCTCCCACTTGCGGCAGAGCAATCCATTGTGGAGTACCAGGCTTTCCCACTGTGCCCAGAGACTCTTCGTGGCCGTACTGTACTTGGCCACTTCTGACCATTTCGGCTTAGGGGTTCCACTTTCCAGCCAGTCTAGGAGCGGTTGAAGATCCTTATCATCCTTTTGGGCTCTTCTCATGGTGTCATTGCTCCAATTTGGATCGATAGAATCCGTTCGGATAAGTTGAATTTTTATTTCCTCTTTCTCCTCTTGCCGATTACAATGCCTGCAGTCTTCAGAGCATGGTCTTCTGGACAGGGCGTCTGCGTTGCCATGAGTTCTTCCACCACGATGTTCAATCTCAAACTCATACTCCTGCAGTTGCTCCAACCATCTGGCCACTTGTCCTTCGGGATTCCTGAATTCCAGCAACCATTTTAATGCGGCGTGATCCGTTCTTACTAAGAATTTACGACCGAGCAAATATTTCTTAAAATGTTGCAAGGTCTTTACGACAGCCAACAATTCCCTGCGAGTTACGCAGTAATTCCTTTCTGGCCTTGATAAAGATTTGCTGAAGTAGGCAATCACAACTTCCTGATCTCCTCTCTGTTGAGAAAGAACACCTCCAATTCCAGTGTTACTTGCATCAGTGTCCACGATAAATCTTCCCTCTGTGTCAGGATATCCGAGAATAGGTGATTCACATAGACACATTTTGAGATTCTGGAAAGCTTGCTTGCAGTCTTCGTCCCAAGAAAATGCTCGTTTCTCTTCTGTTAGGCGATGTAATGGCTTAGCTATGTCAGAAAAACCTTTGACAAAGCGTCGGTAGTATGAGCACAGACCTAGGAAGGCTCTCACTTGCGACTTATCCGTCGGCGTCGGCCAATCTTTAACGGCACTTATCTTGGATGGGTCAGTTGCAACACCTCGCTCCGATATAACATGTCCCAAGTAATCCACTTGACGTTGAAAGAATGAACACTTCTTCGGACTCAGCTTCAAATTTGCGCCCCGTAGCTTTGTGAACACACTTTCAAGTTTCTTGAGATGATCATCAAAATCACGCCCCATTATGATGATATCGTCTAAATAGACTAAGCAGGTTTCTCCCAGCAAACCTGCCAGCACATGTTCCATCAATCTCTCAAATGTAGCAGGCGCGTTGCATAATCCAAATGGCATGGTTTTGAACTGCCATAAGCCTTTTCCAGTCGAAAACGCAGTTTTTTCCTTGTCTTTGGAGTCCATTTCAACTTGCCAATATCCACTTTTCAGATCAAGGGTGGAAAACCACGTCATTCCACAAAGTGAATCCAGGGTGTCATTGATTCTGGGCAATGGATAACTGTCCTTTTTCGTTACATCATTCACTCGCCGATAGTCCACACAAAATCTGGTCGATCCATCTTTCTTCTTCACTAATACAATCGGTGAACACCATGGACTTGACGAAGGTTCTATAACGCCGTTCTTCCTCATCTCCAGAATCATGTCTTCAACTTCTTGCTCACGAGCAAACGGAACAGGTCGCGGTCTCTGTCGTATGGGTGCTATATTACCCGTATCAATTTTGTGTTTCACCAAATCAGTTCTGCCAATGTCTTGGTCGTTTTTCGAGAAAAGATCGGTATAACGGAATAGAAAATTTCTTGCTTTTATTAATTGCAGCTTAGTAAGATTATTTTTACATTCTTCCAAAAGCTTTGCCACATTTTCTTCTTGACTCGGAACTCTTCGCTGTTGTCCTTCTTCGCACTTCCTTAGCCAGGCCACCTCATCACAGGTTCCGACAACCGTTCCCTTTTCCACTGTTTGTTCATCGTCATCAGGATTGAATACAGGTACCATCGTAACACAGCCGCTTCCCACTAAAGTCCTGGCCGGTATCCATGGTGAGCCCACGACTCCTCTCTCTATGATGGCACATTTTCGCTGTATTCCTCCATCGTTCTGCGGTAGTCTAACCAGAACTAATGTCTGAGATCTTGGTTTTAGGATGGTGTCCTTCAAACATAGCACTTTTCCGAAATTGCCCCCCTTCATTGGAATTTCATCATTTCCATGTTTTAGAACGCCTTGTTTCAAGTCGATGTTGCATTGATGATTTTGTAAAAAGTCCAAACCAATAATGCAGTCATCAGATATGTTCGCTATAATGACTTTTTGCCAATAAAGTGTGTCACCAATCTTGATAGCCACAACTTTTTCACCTTGGGTTGAGATACGCTGACCGGTAGCAGTCGTTAACTTGAGGCTTCCTTTCGTTCGAATGTACCGCCCTCCGATGTCCTTAAATCTGAGATTGCTGATAACTGTACGCGAAGCTCCCGTGTCCAACGTTAATTGGCAAGGTTGTCCATTGATGATACCGTCTATCACAAGAGTGTTTCCATCATTCGTCTGCTTTACGACTATCTCCGGGGCTTTAATGTTAACAGCCAGCGATGGTTTTCTCCAATTCTCCTCCGCCGCATCCACTTGTCGTCGGAAATTGATCCGTTCACGCTTAGGGCAAGTGCTACGTATATGACCCCGTTCTCCGCATTCACAACACATGGGATTGTACGGTCGCCGTCTATTGTTATCCGCTGCTAAAACTTCCCGCTGCCTCGGAGAACGCAAGTCATGTCGCACAGCTTCTACCTCAAGAGCATGAGCTACTGCTTCCTTCAAGGTGGCGTGGTGTTCAAGTCGTACGGTGGCCCTGACCTCAGAATCCCGTATTCCGTCGATGAATACTTGCAGAAGCATATCCTCAACCACGGACGGCGACGACTGATATGCCTTGCGTACCAGTCTCGCTACTTCAACGGACCATTGTTGTATAGTCTCGTTAACCCGTTGAATGCGATCCTTAAGCTGTACTCGATATACATGCTCCAGGTGACTGTCGCCATATCTGACCTCCAGCGCGTTCACTAGCTCGTCGTAAGAGACCTCCTTTTTCCCACCAGCGAGTGCTTCCAACACGGAGAGAGCCTCGTCCCGTAGCGCTAGGATCAGCGCTGACTGCGCCTCCTGGTCATTCCAGCAGCTAGTCCTTCTGACTGTCTCCAGTTGAAGTTTGAAGGCAGCCCAAGACGATTTTCCGTCATATGGAGGAACCTTCAGATGTCTACCGGAAGTTACTACGGACGTGGTTACGGAACCCCCGACCTCCAGGAGCTTCACTCGTTGATTTAGCTGTTGAAGCGTTCCCTTGACTTCCGTAACTTCTCCCTTGACTTCCGTAACTTCCTCCTTCACAACTTCTATCCTGGAGGCGTTGGCCCGGATCCCGGCCACCAGATCCTTGCTAAGGCCGTCCTGAAGCTCCTGTAAACGCTCTTCTTGGCGGCGAGCTTGGTCCTCCTGGCGGCGAGCTTCTCCCTCCTGGCGGCGTCTTGCTCTTCCTGCATTGTACGCAGCTGCTCCTCTTGGTGGCGTTTGTCTTCCTCCCGGCGCCGTGCTTCTTCCTCCCGGCGGCGTGCTTCTTCCTCCCGGTGGCGCGCTTGCTCCTCCTGCATTGCACGCAGCTGCTCCTCCTGGCGACGCGCTTGGTCCTCCTGGCGGCGTGCTTGATCCTCCTGCAGTGCACGTACCTGCTCCTCTTGGCGGCGAGCTTGCTCCTGCATCATGGCAGTCATTTGCTGCAGGAGCGCACTCATGTCCATTGACGCAGGCGGTGAAACGGCCGGAGTCGCCATGGCGCCGTCTCCGGTGCTAGGCCCCTCTTGCGACTGTTCTTCTGCCGCTGCAGCTCCCGCTCTGGTGGTTACCCCTCTCTCGTTCCTTGGCACGATCGGCATCTTTCCCATCCACTTCTGACACCAGTTGTCACAGCCGTGGGTAGGGGATGGGAAAACATAAGGCCGGCTTCAATAGATGATGTTTAATTTCACTGTAAAAAGGTAACACACGCGACACGGTACTATACACTTTATTGTACACTTTACTACCCTTCACACGTCACTTCACACTCGCGACACTGTACTGTGAAACGGCACTTCACTATTCCTATATCTTCTTCCCACTGGCGCGCTTCCCGACTCGCTACCAAGACTCGACTGACTCTGCCTTGGCCGGAATCGCCTTATATACCACCAATTTCAATCATTCCAAATTCAAAGGTTTTCTTTTAATTTAGCGTCGAAAACATTTTATAAATTCTATTTTCAAATTTTCTTTTTCCTTTATTTTATTTTATTTCTAATTTACGCGACAGTAGTTTACAAATTTGCTTTGGAAGATTCAGTATATCTCGGTCAGAATAGATGTATCGCTTCTCATCGTTCTTTTCTCAACATCCATAATCAGAATAATTGCGAAGAGTAGCCGTTATTTGGCCAACACTCCCAGCCAAATGATTAAACCGAATGGGTTATTCCTTTGTGTATTTTATTTTCTCTTTGTCTGTATTCTTTTGTTGTGTATGCCACAAGATGTTTTTTTCTAAAGAGTAGAATATCTCCAGTATCTGACTGTCTCCAGTTGAAGTTTGAAGGCAGCCCAAGACGATTTTCCGTCATATGGAGGAACCTTCAGATGTCTACCGGAAGTTACTACGGACGTGGTTACGGAACCCCCGACCTCCAGGAGCTTCACTCGTTGATTTAGCTGTTGAAGCGTTCCCTTGACTTCCGTAACTTCTCCCTTGACTTCCGTAACTTCCTCCTTCACAACTTCTATCCTGGAGGCGTTGGCCCGGATCCCGGCCACCAGATCCTTGCTAAGGCCGTCCTGAAGCTCCTGTAAACGCTCTTCTTGGCGGCGAGCTTGGTCCTCCTGGCGGCGAGCTTCTCCCTCCTGGCGGCGTCTTGCTCTTCCTGCATTGTACGCAGCTGCTCCTCTTGGTGGCGTTTGTCTTCCTCCCGGCGCCGTGCTTCTTCCTCCCGGCGGCGTGCTTCTTCCTCCCGGTGGCGCGCTTGCTCCTCCTGCATTGCACGCAGCTGCTCCTCCTGGCGACGCGCTTGGTCCTCCTGGCGGCGTGCTTGATCCTCCTGCAGTGCACGTACCTGCTCCTCTTGGCGGCGAGCTTGCTCCTGCATCATGGCAGTCATTTGCTGCAGGAGCGCACTCATGTCCATTGACGCAGGCGGTGAAACGGCCGGAGTCGCCATGGCGCCGTCTCCGGTGCTAGGCCCCTCTTGCGACTGTTCTTCTGCCGCTGCAGCTCCCGCTCTGGTGGTTACCCCTCTCTCGTTCCTTGGCACGATCGGCATCTTTCCCATCCACTTCTGACACCAGTTGTCACAGCCGTGGGTAGGGGATGGGAAAACATAAGGCCGGCTTCAATAGATGATGTTTAATTTCACTGTAAAAAGGTAACACACGCGACACGGTACTATACACTTTATTGTACACTTTACTACCCTTCACACGTCACTTCACACTCGCGACACTGTACTGTGAAACGGCACTTCACTATTCCTATATCTTCTTCCCACTGGCGCGCTTCCCGACTCGCTACCAAGACTCGACTGACTCTGCCTTGGCCGGAATCGCCTTATATACCACCAATTTCAATCATTCCAAATTCAAAGGTTTTCTTTTAATTTAGCGTCGAAAACATTTTATAAATTCTATTTTCAAATTTTCTTTTTCCTTTATTTTATTTTATTTCTAATTTACGCGACAGTAGTTTACAAATTTGCTTTGGAAGATTCAGTATATCTCGGTCAGAATAGATGTATCGCTTCTCATCGTTCTTTTCTCAACATCCATAATCAGAATAATTGCGAAGAGTAGCCGTTATTTGGCCAACACTCCCAGCCAAATGATTAAACCGAATGGGTTATTCCTTTGTGTATTTTATTTTCTCTTTGTCTGTATTCTTTTGTTGTGTATGCCACAAGATGTTTTTTTCTAAAGAGTAGAATATCGCTATGTAGGTACCTAAGTTTGCTTTTTTCGACCTTTATTAAGTAAATCTCATTTACAATTACTTGTACAACCATTTTATTGTTTATTAGTCTCACATGAATGATGGATTATGGATTTTAGGGCAGGTAATAATGCAGAAACAAGTAAGGGCAGAAACAACTAATTAGGAAAATACACTAAATCAATGCTACTTAGTAAAAAAACTTTCTAAAACTAAACTAAACTGTACTGACTACAAAAACTTATAATGGCTTTGGTCTAACTAGATAGTTAACTATTAACACAGAACGAGTAACACAGGAAAAGCAAAGAACATTTTAATCCATTATCAAGTAAAAATAATGAATATAATATCATTGCATATCACTTCATTAGTCACTTCGAGCAAATTAAAAACAACTTTATAATTGCACACTGTTTTTGAAGAACCAATAGAATTGCTTCATTTACCTAGCCTCGCTTAGCACAGCTCTGGTGGAAACGGCTCACTCTCAATTGGGATGTTGCTTGTCAATTTAATTGACACACTTTTAAACAGGTTTTATAACGCTATAAATATAACCAGCACGGCATATTCGAGCCATGACGTCAAAGGTCTTTATGATTTACTCACTGGATTGTAGGTACTGTATTAAAAACATGTACTTACAGTGTTTGTGTTAAACTTTTAGACAGTTTCTAGACAACCGACTGCAGTATTATGGATAAGAAAAAGTATTGAAGATTGATAGAAGTAAAAACCGTAGAAATATAAACGTGGCATTAAACCGTTTAGACGACCCCTTAGCCTAGTTGGTAGTGACACTGCCTGCAAAGTGCGGGGTCCAGTTTTCCATTTCCGGTCGGGTCAGATGTTTATGTGACTGATAAATGTGTTTGGCGTGATGGGTGTTAGTGATGTGTAATTTGTGGTGTCCATGCAACCCGCGACACAGGGACACCTAGTGCGGGGGTATGAATGTGTCTTATTAAAAACTGTGGTTACAGTGTTTATGATAAACTTATTGACAGTTTCTACACAACTGACCCAAGTCAGTTGTGTAGAAACTGACTTGGGTCAATTATGGATAGATATAATTTTATTGAAGATTTATATTTATAAGTAAAGTTGGAATAAAATTAGCGGACTTCCCTCGTTAGCAGGCCTAGAACATTCACCAAAAAACCGTTCCAGTGCGAATTAGTTAGGAATTCTAAATGTCCTAATACCCTGTGTATTCTATATAATTATTTCATTTTTTATTAACACGAAAGTCCTGAGAATAGTTCTCCTGATTTTAACTGGCTACCCTCCTAGACTATATTCGATGTACCTACGTAGAAGTAATAGAAGCTTTCAATAAGTAAATGAACCTCGATTACATTTTGTTATCTAATCAACTCCTGTACTATATAGTTTTTCGTCTAACACCTAAGAACCAATAGATAGCATCTGTAGGCCTATAACTGGCGTATAGCAGTGCGGTGAGTACCCTTTCACCATTCGGCTAAAAGCCTTTTAACAATACAATATGGTTAGTTGTGGTTTACCAAACGCTTAATGTATATGTTACATTATTTACTAATTTATCCATAGTCTCCCATGCTGAGTTACTACATAATTGAAACTGATTGAAAACTGACGTGGTATGTTGTAACATCATGCTATGTAGGTATTCATTTTTATTTCAACCATTAGAAGAATCACAATAGGAATCAAGTTTTTACCAATAACTTTAAATTAATGACATTATTTCTTTATATCGAAATCTTATTATAATTAGTAACCAGGTCATTAATATTTGACTATAATTATTTTGACTTATAACGTACTATAACTTATATATAGGTTAATAACGCATTATAATTATTTATGAACTGACTGCAATAAGACAAAATTTTAAGTAAAGCTTATCTATCACAATATATTAGGGTAAACCGCACCAAAGAAGCCGAAGTACCTTTGAAAATATTGTATAGAACTGTCAGGTAACTAACTATTTTCGATTCAATATTTTAAAAAACGCACCGTGAGCCCAATCCCTTGAGGAAATGACTAACCGTCAAGCGTCAAAGCTAGGCCAGACCTCATTTTCCAAGTGTTTCTTTTAAATTTAAACTTCAAAGACAACGCGTTACGGTTTACAAAGAGAATAAGCTGGTATCTACATCCATATAATCAAGCCGTAGGACTATTAAGTCTCACGTATTCTGCGTATTAAGCGTAATGCTTACGTACTCTGTATATTAAGTGTTCATAGTGACTTCATTTCTTGAACGTTTCTATGCTTTAAGTTTCAGGCCGCATAAGTATACTTATACTCCACTTAAAAACACTGTTGGCTATAAACTCCACACATATTCACACAAAAGCAGCGTGGAGCTCTAGTATTTTCGAAGAACGAGAAGATAATATCTACAAATAACCGCTAAGAGGTTGAGGCTAAATCCATATCTAACAATAAGATAAAAGCTATGATTGCTCCAGCATTCTAAGCTAGGATACCAAATAATTTTCTTAGATATTAACGAAATATAGACAAAATTTCTTTCTTTGTGTGCAGAAACAAAAACATCTGACTAATACAAATATCTGATGAACACTAAAAGCAAAACAACACTGTAGAGAACCAGCTTTTTACGTGTTATCTTACGATGATAAAACTATAAATAATAACAATCGAAGTAGTAACAAGTAGACACTTATGTAGCCTTTTAAAACAAGCATATTTATGTATGTATACAACTCGGTGTATTAAACTAACGATAAATAGTAGAGCAATACGCTTTTTGTTTAACTTAACGCTGAAAGACATGCTCGCTGAGATAAAAAGCTTCGCATCGCTTCGGTAGGTACTGAATCGAATGTCAAAGCTGACATTTTTCTTAATGCTGTAATGAAATAGGTACCTCCAAGAATTAATAATATTGGTGTACTGAAAATCATCATATTGTATTGTACCATGTTAGTGAACAACAAAGGAGATATACATTATAGGTACGTCATTTATAGCTATCATAAAAGTGTTATCAATTGTACCTACGATTTCAAATCTGTATCAGAGTTACTACATTTTCCTTGTTTCATTTTAGTAAGTTGTATTTAAATCTGAATATTTAAGTTATTGTAATAGATATATAGATAGAATAGCAAGATCAATAGGTTTTTTTGTTATACTGATTTTTATGATGATACATAACATTATTATATAAAAGCAGCTTTTCAAACTTCACTGACACATTAGTAAAGACCTGTTACCATTATAACTAACATAAAACAAGACATGTAAACATTCACGTCAAACAATAGTGATAATGAGCGCCGAATAATTATCTCACAGAAAAACGAACTAGAAAGAAACCGAGAAAATCAACCTTCGTATTCATTTTGACCAGGGACAACACCGCACGTGCGCGACTCTATCTCGTCCGGGTAGAGGTTAAAATACAACGGATGCTCCTTGCGGTGAGCAGCTTCGTAATTCATTCATTTTCATTCCGAATACCACTCGCTCGAGCCATTAGCTTGCGGGAAATCATTACGTGCGTATCATCGGCTATTACCATGCGGAAGAAACAACGCACCAACTTACACATGGGTTCACGGTCGCGGGTTCTTTACATCGCGCCACAATCGCCGGTCACGGGGATCGTTTCACTGAGTACCTATGCACTGACACTCCGCGGGAGCTTCGGCGGCGAGCTCGCGACACTACCGGGGGCTGGGAGCACGAGGGCGTGTTCGCGGGACGCAGGTCGCGGCGTGACGCGGCGGGTCGCACGGACGCGATGCGGTGCGAGTACGAACGCTTGCACGGGCCAGCGCCGACACACGACAGCCTCCGTCGCAATGACGAAGCGGCCGGGCACGCGCGCGCGCTCTGCGACACAGCCTCCCGATTCTGGACGACCATCTCCGAAATCTCACGAACGCGGGGTGAACAAACCCCGCCACGCTCTCCTTCTAACACAGTAGCGAGGTTAAAAAGGATTTAGACTTTCTCAGGACATTTTGCGATTCGATCGTCCGGATCCTCGGCGCGTAAAATGTAGACAATAGAGGAATTTGTTTAAAAGTTTTGTTCTGTTATAAACAATCTAAACTAGATTTCGTAGCAAGTAAACATTAGTTTAACCTGAATGCGCTATTCGAGCTTAATTTTATTAAAAGTTTTAAGAAATAACTTTCTGCAAAATATTGGTCCTAAAGTGGTTACCGTCACTC
Source organism: Ochlodes sylvanus (assembly GCA_905404295.2). Classification (NCBI taxonomy): domain Eukaryota; kingdom Metazoa; phylum Arthropoda; class Insecta; order Lepidoptera; family Hesperiidae; genus Ochlodes; species Ochlodes sylvanus. The sequence continues at coordinate 7,817,612 of FR990127.1, forward strand.
ATCCGTCAACATCAACACCAAAGGTATCAGCGATGCGTTGGCGGCCACTAAAGAATGAATAAAAATACTCTCTCAAGCTCCCGTCCGGAATATGAGAATTCCAGTACAATAGCTACAGATTACTGGGATGAGCCTTGAGCAATTAAATTTCTATATACTGGGCAAAATGGGTTTGCGCTGATCGAAAACGATTAAAACGGTGCAAATTGATATCCCTGGGAACAGTGACAGATGACAAACAGGCAAAAACACCACTCTCGTAGGTATATGTATCCCCTTAGTTTCTATATTATGATCATTAAATTGTTTTGATTTTATGAACAACTATAAAATAATGAAAAAACCATATAAATTTATTTGTGTATAGCGTGAGAGCCCCCTTGGGAATTATTTATTGACTTTTTTATTATTTAGCGCTTATTGACACGTACTTTGTCGAACTTTCATGCGTCTACCTCGAAGGGTTTCTGAGATAAAACAAACAAAATTTTTTTAAGGCAACTTGTATGTATGTATAGGTTACCCCTTTGAGAGCTTATTATACGTATATTATTATACGTACGAGCTGATAACACGTATTCTGTGAAAATGTCTATGAAAATGCACGGTTACACTATTTTAGAGGCGACCATCTGAGTCCTCAAGGCTAGCAACACATCTGTGACCGAATAAGGACGAGCGTCTTAATAACAATTACTAACTGGACTAACAACAACTATCGGAACTAACTATCACTAACGGTCCCCCCACCGATCCCCATACTTACTAACAAACCAAACAACTAAATTAGTAAATAAATTGAAATGTATTTTAATTTTTACTGTGTTATTTTAGTTTAGTTAGTTGATTAAATTAACATTTGTCTGTCTTATAATCGCCCTCCTGTAAAGTTTTTAAAACTACAGTTTATTCAGTATACTTACGAGCCGTCGTAATGTTCTAACACCGTCTGCTAACTGGGTTAACGACCCTAGTCTCCGTTTGGGTCTTGTCCTAGTCGGTCACAGTGGACATAGGCGGCGCGGAAAGATGGTGCTGCATGCTTGTTTGCTACCTTGATTCCATAAGAAAAGGATAGGGTAATTTTTTTGAATGAAGCTTATTGCATATCTAGTAATTTAAACTAACGAAAAATATAAAACGTTGTCTTATCAAACAATAATAACTATAAAAATAGCTTAACTTCTGTTTTACAACATTGTACAAATTAAAGCAAAATGAAATTCAATCAAAGCCAAGCTTAATCAATGGGAATGCAAGTGAAAATGAATTGTTTTATGTTCTTTGTAGCTAGCGTAGCGCTAAGGCGTAGGACTTGCTACGATTTCGTTTTCCGTAGACTGCTACGAGCGGTCTCTTGTTTGCTAATTGTTAGTTTAAAAAGTTTTATGATGGAAAAACTAATTCAACTGGATTTTCTTTCATGTTATGTATGCCTTTTTACGAATCTTCGGAAACTAAGATCAATAAACGGTATACGACAAACGGTATACAATAGGTTTAAATGTCTATAAAAAGTTTTTTCATGTTTTTATTAATCCGCCTAGTTTTACCCTTTTCTTTGAAATTGATTAAAACCCGCACTTATTTAAATAAAGGCCTTTACCCATTTCAGATAAAGCTGCAAATATAATTAGCCTCATCAAAATTTTCGTTTGAAATGTGGATGAGTGCATCATTACCGACACAGATGAATTTTAATGAATGAAATTTTATGAATAATGTTTGTTGTATCTCAGATATTTAACATACGCCACTCGGCAGTTGTTTTATTGTATAGGAAGACCTGCTTTTCGTCTGTATATAAATTTTAAATTATAATAAAGCTCTTACAAACCATGCTTTGGCTGTAAACAGAACTCAAAGTAATATTCATTTGTGCTCTGTCTGTTACATTTTTTAAGTAAATAGCCAATAAACAAGCAGACGAGTCAGTAAAAAAGTGTTTGTATATAGGTATTTCATTTTGCGATGATGCCGTGTAATAATTGTTTTAAAAGCAATTGTGTTACGGATAGACAGGTGTGGAGCCGGCTACACTTTTTAGAGGCGACCATCTCAGTCCTCAAGGGTAGCAACACATCTGTGACCGAGTTATAACGAGACTCTTACTAACATTTACTAACTGGACTATTAATAACAACAACTAACAGGACTAACATTCACTAACAGTCCCTATCCCAGTCCTCATTCTTACATACTAACCAACTAATGTTCTAACACCGTCACCTAACCGGACTAACTATCCCAGTCCCCATATGAGTCTTGTTCTAAGTCGGTCACAGTTGTCATAGGCGGCGGCGGTAGGTGGTGCTGCATGCTCGTTTGCTACCTTAAATAAATTTAAAATGGTTTATGGAAAGCCCGAACGTAGTTAAAACGAGTTTTCACTAGTTGGAACTGCTTACTTCTTACTAGATATGTGCCTACTTAATGTTTTACTATTTAAAAGCAATTTCGGTACTACGCAAATCGCGTTTTGTCAAATTAGCCTACTTAATTATATTAATACAGTCGGCTTATGTACCTACGTTAATACGTTCTGTGCAAAGTATTTAAACCGTAGGTATTAACCGTGGTTTAAGTCCATGGTCAAGTGCGGGTTGGCAGGTTAAAATCTGAATTCGGAGTAGGAGACGTATTCAGAGTAGAAATGGAACAATATGTGCCACAATTATTAAGTATGTGTTGTAATGACATTCAGGTATATTTTGTAAAAAATACAGTTCGTTTGGAATTGCCCTAGCTACTACATGTTACAAAATAAAATAATCCGGTTTTAATGAACATATTTTATTTCACACATTTACAATACATACCTAAAACAAGTTATCAGTAACACTATTAGACTATTTTTATTTTAGAGCATTTCAATCCAAAATGATTATACTATTACCTTGTAAGTTCTCAACAGACATTTCAAAAGCATCCTGATCTTCTGTCAGTTTATCAAAGAAATTGCTTGTATTCTTTTTGAGTAACGAATCAAATAAATTGTCGGCACAGTCGTGAACAAAATTTTTACGCATTAGGCTACTATTGGGAGTGGAACAGTTATTTTTCAAAATAGATTCTCGAATACTAATCTTATTAAGATTCATTGGGCTACTATTAGGAGTAGAACAATTATGTTCCAAAACAGATTTTCGAATACTAATCTTTTTATGATTCAGGCTCTTGCGCAATGGAACACTACTTCCAGAAACGGGTGAATATCTCGCTATGTTGCTGTCATTTATTTTTTTACCGGTCACGTTTTTGTTAAATATTAGTTTTACTAGATTATTATCTACTTTCGCTGTTTTGGCAAGAGGTGCTTTAGAGATTATTTGGTCTAATATATCAGATAAGTCGCTTTCGCGACTGTATTCTATACTACCATTAAATGCATCTAATAAATTGTTACTGTTTATGTTTTCTTTATTATTATCAAATATAACATCTAAATGGTTGTTTTCAAAACAATGATCATCATAATTTGAATTTACTACTGATAAGTTTTTCAAACTTTTATTTAGTGATAGTACTGATTTACTTAATTTAATTTTTTTGCGTTCAAGGTAACCTTCTATTGTATTTTTAGGTTTAGTTTTAGGATGTTTTAATTTTCTTTTTAATCTGTTAACTGAAACGCTTACATTAAAGGTCTTGCTAGAATTCAATTGATGTGCTTTTGACGAGAGACTTAGGTTTTTCATCGAGTCATTCAAAGTCTGCAACACTGGATCTTTGATAGTTTTCGCTTTTTTAGTATATTTTCTTTTGGGTTTAGCGACTTCTTTATTTTCTTCATTTTGGTTATCTTTCTCGTCTTTTTTCTTTTTTCCTCTTGTTTTCTTTACTTTGGGTGGTTTTTTAATAGATTCCTCGTAACTTTCAGTTAGATCTGGATGAAACCTGCACATTAAATCCTGGCGTTCCGTCGTAGTCCACGGTGCTTTGGGGTCATCCTCTTCTGTTTGAATAATAACATTACATTCATGAAATGTAAAAAAAAAACATTTCTAAAATTAAGTTACCTATTTTCTTTTTTACCCCGAAAATATAGATAGATAGGTATAGACAGGTAATTTGGGATTTTCATTGATGATATTTTGAGACACCAGTTATTACAACTACAGTAGCGGTTTTGTTACCAAATTGAACTCAAATCTCTACACTTAGGGTAGAATACTTGTTAGTATACTAGCTTCTCTGTAAAATATCGTATAAAATGGTATCAGAACTAGAGAATAGGCCAAAAATTGCTTTTGAAAAGCTACAGACTATATGTATGTTCAACATTTTAACTAGATAATAGCCACCCAACTAGGTACATTTAAACTTACCGTCAAACTGATCATCAGGGATCAATGCCTCGTACTGCCCATCAATATCGCCCCAAACTACTTCATAACTGGGTATACCTGGAAGAAATAGTAGAATTTTCAAAATTTTTTTTATTCTTTCGTTTTTTGGGCGGCAACGCATCGCTGATTAACGCCTTTGGTGTTACAAATGTCCATGATGACGACCACTTAGAATAAATGAAAATTTATGGAAACAAAATAAACCGTAAATTGGATGGTTTAAGAAATCCCATAGTCATTTGTTATTACAAAATAGCATTGCGCGCGACTGGCGCGTGGGAGATTTTCCCTTGTAAATCCCGATCCTGTGGGAATTCCGGAATAAAGATAAAGTCTATATTTTGCCCTATAACCTCCTGTATCTTCCAGTGAAAGTCCCGTTAAAATCGGTTGAAACTTACCAAAGATTAGCTCGGGCAAACGGAAAGACAAACTGACCATTTTTTTACAAAATTAGAGTTTTAGTACCATATAAATACCTATAAGTTATTGAGAATACACAGTAACTTTAAAATCACAGACAGACACTTTATTTATATGTGCAGATTCTTTAATCAGACTAAATAGAAATGTAACGTAATATACTTAATTTTATCGAAAATAAAATAAATACGCTGCTTGCCTCTAGGGTTTCTTTTCTTCTTGATTGCAATCGGTTTTATAGTTCTGCAGGGAACACGATCTTGGAGATGCCATTTTGTCAGTAGAGGTAAGAACTTTTCTACGCAATACCTCTCCGACCAATCCAATTTATTCGTCATGATTTTCTAGAAAATGTGAATAATTTTAGCGGAATTATAATAATGAAAAACATTACATTACATTATACTAGAGAAAACTTTTAATACTCATAATGCGTGGAAACAAAATAATCAACATCCAATATTAGAGAAAAAAATATTTATTAATGGATTTAAGATAGCAAACGATCATTCAGCCACCCTTCCACTGCCGCCCATGACAACTGTGACCGACCTAGAACAACTCAAATCAGGACAAGGATGCTTAGTGCAGTTAGGCAGAGGATGTAATTAAGAGTGTTAATTGGTCAGTGCGTTAGAACGTAACATTATTAGTACGTAACATTAATGTTCATCATTGTCAACAACGCATCGATCATGCCTTTGGTGGTACTGATACAAGGGCAGCGATGCACCAATTGTACCTACATACTACTGATGGGCAAGTTTTAATTAGCAATCGTCATGATTACGATTCGCAGTCCAGAATAAAGCTATGGTATATCCTCATAAATAACCAGGCTTACTTCAAAAATATAGTAAATACTTATTCTCTGGTTATTAAGGTAAAACTCGGTCAGACCAAAATATGATAATAGTATGATATATAATATATAATAGTATGATATATAATAGTAGAACAATCTAGAACAGTATTGAACGAAAATGAATACCACAAATTGAATCAAACTCGGAACGGGAATTTTCAACGCGTTGAGATCTATATCTTCCGTGGTTCCATCCAAGAATTCCTTCATAACTTTGGGTTCGGGAAACGGCATTCCAGATGACAGGGCCCGATTACGAAGCGACAGTTCACGTTTCACTTCTGATACTTTCGCCCTGCAAATGTGATTAGACTGAAATCTGTTTCTAACCGACTTCAAAGGAGAAGGTTCAATTCGACTGTATTTTTTTATGTGTGTTAGGTACTTCATAAGAACAAATACGTTAAGTATAATAACTTGTTCAGTTTTTCCGCGTGATACCCAAATAGGCAAACAAAGAATAATTAAAATTAATGTATAACAACTAAGCCTATGTACCTAGGTATATTAAAATGTCCAAAACTAAGCAATGTTCAGATTTGAACTCTCAAAAATTTAAATAAACGAATTGTTAGTTGTTTCATATTTTAATAAAAAGAAATAATGTACTTCCAACTAATGTAAGTAATAAAAAAATATGTAGGTACATCTCGGTAGCACGTACTTTTATGTCGCGTTATTAAATGTTACCATTATTGAAATATGCTTTCACTGTGAACATCAATTTAACGGGTTCCGCCGTTCGCGGCCTATCCCTTAATACTTACAAACGACGCGAAGTGATCGACGGCGCGGAAAAAGTCATTCAAATCATATCACAATTTATCGATACCTTTTTGATCTTTATTGTAATAAGTACATAAAAGTAAATTTAAAAATATGGCTGACAAAAATGGATAACAATTGCTTTGAGTGTCTGCTATTTTTAACCCCCGACGCAAAAAGAGGGGTGTTATAAGTTTGAAGTCGATGTCTGAATGTCTGTCTGTCTGATGGATGGACCGATTTCAATGCGGTTTTTTTTAAATTTGAAAATCAGTTTCCTTGCGGTGGTTCTTAGCTGTGTTTGGTTAATATCGGTCCAGCAGTGTAAGAGTATCAGCTCTTTTCCAAAATTATGTAATACATTTTTATTGGTATTAAAGCCTAAAGGTAAGGCGTAGGTTTATGTGCAGTGAAACGCGGGCTGGTCACTAATAATAAAAAAACGTTGATTATTAAATTTCAAAACTGAAACGTCTTAGCCTAGCATTGTACGAAAATAAAAATACCCATTAATTAGCTTTCGAAAACCAACCGGTATGGTAGCTCTTCACATATAATTTAAAAATATTACAACAGACAACAATTAAATAGAATTAAATGATATCTACAATACATAAATTAATTATAAAGTTATTATAAATATATATTTATTATTATTACACTGAAACCTGCGGGGTACATCCATGTAAGTAGTTCATATCGCAGCAATCTGTGATCTCTAACGTTCAAATTAAAGCAAAACGTTAAGATAAGTACCTACGTGCCTTTTAATCAAACAAATGAGCAAAGGTACGGCTTACGAGTCATGTTGATAGATATGGTGAGTCCTATACCTATGGTTTCTGTTAATGTACTCCCGGAGGTATTAGACAATTGCAAAATACTTACTTATGACCTTTGTCCTCGCAGCCGTGATGTGTAGCGCAGACTGGACACCCCTTCTTGGCGTGTGTGCGCCCGACATGACCGCATCTGTCGCAGCGGCCCGGGGCGGAAACCCAGCGGGTTTGTTCCTCATAGTGCTCCGTATCACTTACCCAGTTCAATAACCTATAAAATTTAGCTTTTTTTCTCACTCATTAATTAATTGATAACGCTTCTAACAAAAATACAAGTTTCAATAATTTGGTTGAATATGGGCGAGATTTTCTGTACATACTTCACTTTTAAAAAAAAGTGCATACGTGTGGAGTCATTAAATTTTACATCATCGCCATTATCATCACCGCAACCTATAACTGTCCCACAGCTGGGCTCGAGTATCCTCTCGCAATGTGTCATAGTCACGCCGGCCAAGTGCGGATTGGCGGACTTCACACACCTTTGAAAACGTTATGGAGAACTCTCAGGTTTGCAGGTTTCCTTCACGTAAGTAAGCAATAGTTAAATTCTTATACTTACGTACATAATTTTTAAAATAAGAGGTACAAAATTCAAACCCAGGTCCCCCTGTTCGGGATCTATGTATGCTTTGCGGGATATGTGCTTATTATTTTTCAATTATACAATATGAATAGGTATTACGTCTCCATCACATATTAATCAATTGATGTTTGATATTAGGTACCCTAAGTACACAATAGCAATTGGGACCTGACTGCCTGAGAGAACACGTTAATACCCTGTTTAACCTTTTGGAAATATCCTGGGATGAATGCCAATTCAAACATTAATATTTTAACGGCACGTAGGTATGTAGTTACCTACATGTGTTTTAGATTAGATAATGTGCCTCTGTTGAGTAGGAATATGGGAAGTTAAGGCAAATTCTTGATGTTTCGTAGCACAAATTGTTTTCTAAGGCATACTTTCCCTGTGTTTTATAATTTCGTAGTCAAAGGGTGCCAATGGAAATCTATTTCTAAAGCTCCATTATCCGTCCGTCCGTCTTTCTTGTGACACATATGCACATGAACACGTTACACTGAAATTAACATTCTTAAAAACATACATACATAATTATATTATCTTACCTATTTATAATTTGATCGTCCGATACTGTATGCAAAAACGATAGTGCGGTGTTAATAGCAGTCCCACAAGCACCTACGCCGTAGTCGCATCCACACAATATTGCCAGCGCCACCATTTTTTTGCGTCCAAAACCTATAATTACTATTATAAATAGGGGCCATCCATAAATTACAGAGAAGAGGGGTTAAATTGTGTGACAAGGTTCATGGGGAGGGGCAAAAACTTAGTGACATCACAAAGAAAGTCTTAAATATTTAATTAATTAGTATATTGTCAGGTGAATCATCTAAAACACCGGGGGGGGGAAGTGAGATTAAAAAACTAAAATTTGTGTGACATAATTTATAAATGGCCCTTAAGAACGTGTACTAGGTAATTATTTAGGTTTATTAAATAACAACCAGCATGGAGGAGTATGCCCTAGGCTTAACTTAGCAATAATTTCATTGTATTTATGTATTGCATAATTATTATAGCCTCACCATTATCCCGAAACATTTTGTCAGCGTCATAGCTGTCAACCGAGCCCTGCATGGCTCCACCGCCCGCTGAGTTTGACACACTAAAGTTACGGTAGACACGCCGAGCTCCATACGCGAAACAATCTGAATCCTGGGACACTACTGCATCAACCAGCTAGTGTCAAAAACATTAAATTTAGCTATCAATGTGTATAACTCCATGATCATCATCACAAAACACGATGATGTACCAACATCATCATGTGTTGTGATGTGTTGCAATTGCAATGATGTTGAACTTACTAAATAGCAAATTACTCCAGCTTAAGTATGTAAATCAACCTCAAATAATTACATCCAGGGCTACTTTGGGAACTAACTGACCATGAGGTTGCATCTACCAAAGTAGCATTAAAACTGTGTTTTAATTGAAAGACTTACTGTTATCAATGGACAAGACAGGACAGAGTTATAACTTACCATCCAGTATCTGTACAATTTTGCTAGCTGTTAACATAAAAAAAAAATCAAAATGTGTGCAATTCACACATGCTAGAAGTGAAACTACAAAACAACAAATACTGTCAGTCCAAATATTGATGTTTGGCTTTGCTGACGTAAGCTACCATTTTGTCTCGTTTTCGTTTGTGTTTCTTTTCAAATCACAATGATTATATCCATACTATAGAATAGATCCATACTATAGAAGTTTTCACTTCAAAAAAATTAAATACAAACACCTTGTTCATTCAGCCTGGCACAAGTTGCTTCTGCCTCCCCTTTTCCCTTTATGCACCGTACACCCATACTCTTCAGAAGAGTCTCGCACTGAAACAATTTTTTTACAACATCAGATACAGAACTAAACTAACTAATAGAAACTAAAATAACTAAAAACCAACCGATTCAAATGCAGATTGACAAAATCACACCTTTAAGAATATTAGAATGATATTACCTAGAACTATCACTCATTGTCTTTGCCAAGTCTTCTATTAAGTAACAGTTTTATATAACAACATTGTAGGCTCCAACTTACTTCTTTTAGTACCCCTTTAAATCTCTTACGAGTAACACTGGGCTGTTTGTTAACGACTTTGTCTGACTTTGGCCGAGCACCACGGAACTGTATAGCATTCCTTTCTGCCATGACATCTCTCTTAAGTTCTGGAGCGTCTCCTTCCAGCACAAATATCGGACTTATATCTGCTAGAATTAAATATGCTGTTCTAAAAAATAAGTTTCTGAAATAAAATAAAACATTGTTTTATTATTCTTACTTTTATTTTTCATTAAATATTTTATGCTGAACTAGACCTTACCTAAGATATAGTTTCGGCTGAATATAATAGTCTGTTACATTTTGACTATCGCAAACCCATCCAGCTAAGTCTACTGCCAATGTCTGACCTTGTATCTACAATAATAAAGTGTAGTTACACAGTAAATACAAAATAAACCGCTATATATGCAAGTATAATATATATAAAAGTATGGGCAGTAAAAATATGATACTTTTGAATAAGGGACATACTATTGGTGATAAAATTACAATTTAAATGGGATTAAAAATGAATAGTTACTAACTTCATGTAAAGACTTTTTTTCACTGTATGGCGTTAATACCGTCCATAATCCTTTTATACCCATTGTGATAAAATCACTACAATTACAGGGATCAAATTAATTAATTAATTCAGCAATGTGTTCAGCAAGCAACTTATATTTAAAAATTCGAAACATCGATTTGACATTAATATTTAAATAGTACGTTGATTTGGTTGAAGTTGAAATACAAATGAAATTTCAAAATTTGACGACTGACTAACGTAAGTCTTTACTTTTCGACTATTGTGACAGTATCAGTGTTGCAACTTTCTGCGTACAAATAAATATTGACATTAGCTTGAACGATTTGATTTTAGCAATTACTTTTAATATTATAGTACGGCCGGCGGTTCTAGGCCGCTCTGAACTTTGTTCGGATCGCTGCGCAAAAGTCAATTTTAGGGTCGAAATGGTGGCAAGACGCGCGGGGTGTCACTTTGAGCATTGTTTGTTTCAGTCCCACGCTCAGTGTTCATGTCGCTATCTCTCTCTAAAGTACAATATCTGCGCATTATATCCGAAAGCCTAACTTCAGAGCGGCCTAGAACCGTCGGCCGTACTATACAATAGTTTAGTGAATCATTCAAAGATAATGTTAGTCTAAAACCGTTATTTACATCTCTAAAATACACATTTTTAAAATTTTAAGTTAAAAAATATACAATTGTACACTTTTACATAAATTTTTAAATACTATTAATTGGAATGTCGGTTATTATATTTTGTAGTATTTATATAAAAAACCTTATTAAGCTTATTTTTTCGCACTCTAGAGTGGCCTAACCCCTTAATGGATTATAATATTATTGTGATAATGGATTACAATAATTATTAAAAATTTCGATAGCCATAAAAAAGTTAAAATGGCAACATAAATCTTAACGTTGTTATTTGGCATGGCAATACTGGTATGGGTATTTACCTCAGATATCAATATCAGATAAGTAACCTCAATCGATGAAAAGGGGAAACTCAGATAGATAAACAATACACTGACAAAATCTAACAATGTCTGACAAATATGCCGCGTTGCCGTGTATGTCTAATACAACTCTCTGTGCGTGTATGATTCTTATTATGATTAAATGAAGAGTCAGCCGAAAGTAGAGTGGGCTGAGTGGATTGGGTGGTACCATAGAGTACAACTCAGAGTACTCTGTGGTACCTACTGAACTGATTACTGAAGTCTAACTACTGATAAATAAAACTGTTATTGTGTTGTGTTATTTAATTATTTTAGCCACAACCACAAAACAAAACAAAAACATGTCTGCGAAAGTCGTATCATCATTTTTCACAAGTGAAGCTGAACCAGCAGAACCACATAATTCCAATGAGAATGGAAGTCCGAGCGATGTGAGCGATCACTTTCTACATATTATTGACGAGCTGAATCTTTCCCTTGAAGAATTTCAAATGCCTAAAAAAGTCAAATGCGTTTACAATCCCACTATATATGCCAGACACACATTTGAAATGTATGCACGTAAATATTGCAATACAACGAAACATATCATGTACCTAGGAATGAATCCTGGACCTTATGGGATGTCACAAACTGGTGTACGTACCTACCTTTTAATATAGTATTTTGGTTTTTCTATCATTATAACAATAAAGGTGCAATTCATAAGTTTTTCAGTATTTTGTTATCTCACACGTCTGCTATTTGTGTTGTCCTAATATTGTCATTCTGATTTATTGATTACAGGTTCCATTTGGTGACGTATCTTCAGTTAGAGATTGGTTAGGCATACAAGGGCCTGTGGGTAAGCCACCAATAGAACTGAAAAAACGAAACGTCACTGGCTTCAACTGCCCTCGCAAAGAGGTTAATAATAATAATGTTGCACACTCATAGCCCATCCCCTGTTCACGGGTTTCATGGACAATTCACAAAGACCATAACATACACCTAAACTGAGAATAGAAATTTAAACTCTTTAAAATTTACACCTTGCCTCAAGCCTATGAGTTTGTTGATTTGTCATCATCAACAATGTTTTAAACTGAGCTTAAAACTGTGTCATTCTTGTTGTATGTAGCACAGTTTTTATAGATCCAAAAGGTTGATCAAAATTGTCATGTGGTGATTTAAGCTATTCTATTTCAAACAGTAAGAGGCGACCTGAGTCTGGCAGTGGGACAGACAAGGATTGCAACAAGCATTTCTATTTCACCAGACAACACTTATGTATAACAGCATTTTAATGGCCAAATACATATACTAATTTATATATTTTTTCACATTTAATCACCTACGAAACTTTTATCAAAAAATAATCTTTTTCAGTATAAATATTGTAACCATGCAATTTTTTTCAGATTAGCGGTCAAAGATTTTGGGGATTGTTTAGAGACATTTGCAAAACACCTGAAAACTTTTTTGAAACCAGCTTTGTTTACAATTACTTAAATCAGCAATGGATGAAGGATGATGGGGCTAACATCACTCCATCAGACTTTAACGTAAGAAACATTAATTACCTTATTATTGTTGATTTCTTCATTTGTACACCTCGAGTTTACTATATTAATGCTACAATTTATTGAATTCTCTCAGGTATCAGAAATGGAACCACTGTATAACATGTGTGATCCAGCCCTTATTAAGGTGCTGGAATTGTATGAAGTGGAAAAAATTGTAGCAATCGGTAGATTTTGTGAAACACGAGCACAAAAGGCTATTGAAAAATATGGCTCAAGGAAATCCATAGAGGTACATTTATATTATTACTATTTTATTATTCCACTCAGTATTCAGTAAATTAAATACTACATTTTAGAAGCAACATAAAAAAATTACCTAAGTATACCATTACGTTATATGTCTGTGTTTATGCACATTAAGCCACTATACCACAACATTTACAGATTTTCTACTTGCCACATCCAAGTCCAAGAGTTGTTCATAACCAAGATTGGGATGAAAAAGCCAAAGACCATCTGAAGAAATATAATCTCCTGAAATATTACATGAAGCAATTACCTACTTAAGTGATCAACTACTTATTTTATTCAAGTGCTACTAAAAATGTTTATACCTATATGTATTTGTGTATAAACAGTTAAATTAATCTTCATCAAGCCTTGATGTGGAAATTGGAAGTATCCATGGGCTATGTTTCCGCTATAAACAGAAATAATTATAGTAACAGAATCCAGGATCAGTGTGTTATTATGTGCAAGATGTGATTTATACTGGATTTACGTTTGTATTGTGTTTTGCAAATGATAGGTCCGGGGACCAAATTGTTTAGATGTAAGCTAGTTTTACTATTACACTGTTAGAAAACCTTATTGGTATTTTGTTTGCATATGAGACAACAATTTTGTAATCTGTAACGAATAACGATGCAATCCAAATGCAATGAAAGGTAAAGTGAAAAAGAAAAATAGAGCTGACATGCGTCGACAGTTCGACACCGACCGACAGATTATAAAGTCGTTTTCATTTTCAATTTTATTTTATCGCATCAGCATTAAAGTCTTTTTTTCAATGATCTTATTTATAACAGTTATTGATTAATTAAAATCGTAATGAATACTACACACACAACATCTAGTCATCCTCATCTATTCGCAATTTCGCAGGACTTGGGAGGAGGAGAGGAGATGAGATGAGAACAGTGTTGCCAACCCTAATTTTAGAAAAGTGGTAGATAGACAGCAAAAAATCGGTAGAATTAGGTAGATCTTCCTATTTTCTACCGATTTTTACCTAAGTAGGTACGTAGGGCCGCCTCTACCCGTATTATTAGCACCCGCGTGCAATAAATTTTTGCACCAACCCCCCCCCCCCTAGGCTCAGTCGGCCACTCGTTCATTCGAATTAGCGGCAAGTTTACTTACTATAATACATGTCGACTAAATTACTCATTTTAATGTTTCAGCACAATATTACAATACTGATTTCATTAAAATTTTGGTAGTATTTGATTTTTAACGGATTGTTTTGATAACTTTAAAAACCGGTAGATCTAAAGGTCAAATCGGTAGACAGGTAGACTAAGAGCAAAATCGGTAGATCTACCGGAAAGTTGGTAGATATGGCCACACTGGATGAGAATGAGATAGATAAAACACTTCACTTGAGTCACTTGACTGACAGTTTGGATTGTATCATGTGTCAATACTGTCAATGTCAACAACAACTGTTACTGTCAAGTGTTCTGTGGTGTCATTGTATTGTGATTGATTGTGTGATGTAAAATTGTAAACAATTTTCAATTTTGTCAATCGACGTAAAAGTGCTATTTACTTTTGATAAGAGCATAAAATAAAACATGAGAATCATGAATGACGAAAGAGTTATAATTGGCCGAATTATACTGACGCCCACATTTCGGCGCTATCAGTTATCAGTGTATTAAATTAGTAAATTGTGGGAGTTTGAACAGAGGTGCGACGATTTTAGACCTTTATCTGAGTTACTAATGTTATTATTGTTGATAACAGCACAACATTGATTTCAGTCATATCAAATCTGTTCATTTACAAGGATAATAATGTCTTATTTACGAACGTTAAATAAAATTTGGTAAGTTGAATCATTTAAATACTTAAACGTCAGTTATAACTAACCCTTTTGTAGAATACTGTTTAAAACAGATAATGGTACTTATGTTTATCAAGTGAATAAGTCAACAGGTTTATTCAACAGTTTTATGTAATTAAACCGCATCTCATTGCCCACAAGTGTTTGCGATTGTTAATTTTCTAAAACTTGTTGTTGTTTGTTAGTTTCATCAGTCCTCACCAATATGGGGTGAGATTTAATCATGCGAAACAAGTGCTGGATGAGGTACAGAGGCGAAATATTGACAAGGTCCTGATTGCCAATCGAGGAGAGATAGCTTGTAGGGTTATGCGTACAGCCAAGAAGCTGGGGGTCAGGACGGTTGCTGTGTACTCTGAAGCTGATAAACATGCAGTCCATGTTGAAATGGTAATTTTTTTTTTAATAATTAATTGTTAGTCGCCAATACATTAGTAATTATAAAGGGTTCCATAACCACAGGTCGCAATACAGAACTATATTGTATGCTTCTGCTGTCGGTCTGTCTACTTCTATCTATTGATGGGAAGTAGGAAGAAACATACAATTTTCACAGAATGTGTGATATGGTGACCGCTGTCAGATATCAGAAGTAGGTAAAAGTGATAAAGTTGCATCTTAAAATGGGTCCATACAAGTAATATTAAATAATTAAAATTATTATTGCTCTGTATTTTTATTTCCCATATGTTACAAATACCTAATTAATCAGTAAATCATTTGTTAACTTAAATTTCCAGGCAGACGAAGCGTATCACATTGGACCTGCACCATCCACACAAAGTTATCTTAATGCGGACAAAATATTAGAAGTTGCTAAAAAGTCAAACAGCCAAGCAATTCATCCAGGATATGGTTTTCTGTCAGAAAATGTTGAGTTTTGTGAGAAATGTGCGAATGAAGGAATTATTTTTATTGGTCCACCAACTTCAGCCATTAGGGATATGGGTATTAAAAGGTGAGTTTACTTAAAATCTCTCAAACTAAATTCATTAAAACGAAATTTGGTGCGAAAGAGTCGTTTTGTTGAGTAAACATATAATATGTGATTTTTAGAACATCGATAATTTTAATATCTTAATTAAGATAATCCGAAAATTAACAGCAAATTTGAAGCATATGAACGTAACGTAATGAACTGATCAATAACATTGATCAGTTCGATTGTGATGTCGAAGTTTCAGATAAGAAAGATTTAAGTTAATGTAAGAAAGTGTATTAAACAAACACGTTTTGTTTACACATGTATAGCTGATTGGTGTGATAGTCATAGACTATGACGTAACGTGAATCGTGCCAATATTTATGGGAGTTTAAAATGACAGTTTTTGTTTTTTATTTCAAATATTTTTCTTATCACAATCAGTTTTTGATGATGTATAAAAAATATACAATAATTTTATAACACTGTTAATTGTCATATATTAATTGTTTATAGTACATCAAAAGCAATAATGTCCAGTGCTGGGGTGCCCATTGTGAAAGGCTATCACGGTGAAGAGCAAAGTATTGAAAAACTACAGACTGAGGCACAACGGATTGGGTTCCCTCTCATGATCAAAGCTGTCCGAGGCGGTGGTGGAAAGGTATTCCGTTCCTTCCATTTCCAACTTAATGAAAATATTGTATAAATCCATCTTTAATAAAATTTACCCTAAATACTGGAATTCATCAATAGTCAACTGGTTTTGAACCTTAGAATTGTCGAAAATTGGGGTCCTGGATTCGAAATCTGCATGCATGTCTAATTTTAAAAATTGATGTGCATATTGCTATTTATTTATCACTTGCTTTGGTGAAGGAAAACATTGTGAGGAAACTGATACACCTAAGAGTTATTCGTGAGAGAAGACCCGTGCCCAGCAGTGGGATAGTTATGGCTTGCAAAGGTGATGAACACTAGCGATATCCAAGTTCTATAACATGTAATATAATATTTATGATTAATGTCCTTATATTGCTTATTATAATTTCCTTACTATATTCAGGGTATGAGAATAGCTATGACCGAGGCAGATTTCTTACCGCAACTTGAATCCGCAAAGAGGGAATCATTAAAGTCCTTTGGTGATGACAATATGCTGCTAGAACAATACATCACTGACCCAAGACATGTTGAAGTTCAGGTAAGCGAAAAATAATGTAATGACAGTAGCACCTACAGTAGTTCTAGACAGTAATAGTTGAAAATAGATGAAAAAATTGCCTTCTGCCTAAATCATAGCCTAAATTATGTGGAGTTAAATAATACTATGCTTATATCGTTCCGAATATTTTTCAGGTGTTCGCTGATATGCATGGTAATGCTGTACATCTGTTTGAAAGAGATTGCTCAGTCCAAAGACGTCACCAAAAGATAATTGAAGAAGCACCGGCAGTGAGTAATATTTGACAATTCCATCCAGGAAGATATGACTAACAAGTCACTAATATTAAATTTATCTGTAAGATAAACCAGGAATCCGTCTTAGGCACAGGCGACAGGCAGGGCGCCAATCATTGCTGTTATAAACGCAGAAAGTAGTAAAAGTAAGCGAAAAATAAAGTAACTATTTATTCATTCCATTCTTCCAACACAACTTTTTACAACTTCTTACATTAACCAAAAGTGCAGTGAGCTGTCGTATAACTCTGTCTCGTTTTTTTTCGTATCATTGGTAATAGTTGTTCCTTTTCTTGTGTGAGTGTGATCGATGGCATCCATCGGTCTATACTCTTCTCCATCTACGAGAGATTAGATCACCAAATAATTGACTTCATATAATGATGTTATAGCCAGGACTATCGGAGGAGACGAGACGCGCTATCGGCGATGCGGCAGTGAGAGCGGCCAAGGCGGTAGGGTACGTCGGCGCGGGCACCGTAGAGTTCATTTTGCATCGGCAGACGCATGAGTTCCACTTCATGGAGATGAACACCCGCCTGCAAGTTGAGCATCCCATCACCGAGATGATCACTGGTGAGATAGTGTGTTCACCTAACATTCATATTCAATCACAACTGAACAACGACATGTAAAAAACTCAAAAAGTAAAAAAAAAACTGAAAAAACCTCAAATCATTTATTTTATGTAGCTATGATACATACACTTATGAACGTAATTTTTTTGCATTTACCACCGTTTCGCTAAGGTGCCTTTAAATCTTTGAGGAGAAAAGCAACGACGAAAGAAACTCCTCGACACATCTTACTTCACGTAAAAGCTGTACATGAATAAAACACACTAAAAATGTTTTTGTTTGTTTGTTTGTTTGAAGGCACGGATCTGGTCGAGTGGCAGCTCCGGGTGGCTGCCGGCGAGCCGCTGCCAGTCTCGCAGGGGGACATAGTCCGTAGCGGCCACGCCGTCGAGTGTCGTATATACGCTGAGGAGCCGCGCGCCGGGTTCCTGCCGCGCGCCGGCACCCTGCACAGACTGACGCAGCCCATGCCCGAGGAGAATGTGCGAGTGAGTGTGTTTATACATGGTATTAGGGGCCATCCATGAATTATGTCACACAAATTTCAGGACTTTTTTCACTCCTTACCATGAAAAAAAATACGTATATAATAGACAAATAAAATAAAATCCCGAATAATAACTTTTCTAGGTAGAAACTGGCGTTCGAGAAGGTCAAGAGGTGTCCGTCCACTACGACCCCATGATAGCCAAGCTTGTGGTGTGGGGCCGCGACAGAACTGAAGCCTTAGCCAAGACCAGGTGCAAGCTTTCTGAATATCAGGTAAAATTCTTCTATTTTATTATTATTATAATTAATATTTTTTTATTATAATTATGATTTACCACGAATTCATCGTAGATTATACACATTTTATTATAATACGGATATATACGGTTTTTCGTCCCAGTCGTATGGATTGCGATCAAATCACGATGGCAAAGAGACTTGACAAGGTGATTATGACATAATAATTTTATTATTATTATAAGAAAATCTAATTGATGTTCAATTTGTTACGTTATGTTCAATTTTGCAATATATTATAACACAATACACTTTTGCATATTATTCCCAAGTACTAAAATTTGATCAATTATAACTTCATGGCTAAATATTATTATTATCATTCTCGCTCGTCACTAGACAACTTTACGATGATTTTAAACAGAAAACAAACTAATTCACTGCTAGGTCGAAAATTCCCTTCGTCTTTCAATTCATTTACACACATACATACATATAAAAATAACATAATAACATCGCTAAACTACCCGCGAGCCAGGTGGCGGGGCTGGAGACGAACGTGAACTTCTTGCTGCGGCTGAGCGGCGCGCGCGCGTTCGCGGCGGGCGACGTGCACACCGCGTTCATACCGCAGCACGAGGCCGAGCTGTTCCCGCGCGCCGACACACAACTCACCGAGGAGAGGGCCGTGCAGGCCGCCATTGGACATGTGAGCATTGTTCCCTTTAGAATAGAATAGAAAATGCTTCTAGATTATCCAATTTGAATATATTTAGTTGAAAAAATGTATTGTGCGAGTATCGCATCGATTATCGAGTATAATTGTACTTATTATTACGACTCGTGGTTAAACGCGCATTTCAAAACGGCGAATGTGTACTATTAAAGGTTATAACTTGACCTTAATCTATCGACAGCTGATTATCTCACAAAAGAACGCCGTGTCTAATGACTCGTGGAAAGGAATCTCGGTGCCAGCTTCTTCCTGGAGACCAAACTATCAACTCCAAAAGACCGTCAACTTCATTTTTGAGGAGAAAGGTGTGTAATCAGTATAATATTATGTTGTAATATTGAATGATAAAGAATGTTGGTGCTTAATATAAATCTATAAATATTGTTGCCGCAACAAAGCTTCTCAAAAATAATAAACATTTTTTGTTGTGTTTAACGATTTCTGTTTTATCAGAAATAATGCAAAATTAAAGGGAAATAAAGTAGGGCATGATACAATAACTAAAGCAATCTTTCCCAAGTTAGATTTTCTGAAAACGTAATTATATAATATCGTCAATTTTTAATCTACAATTTATCAAAGAAGACGTTAAGTAACCCTTTGTCAGAATCATATAGGGTCGAATTTCGAGTGCAGATCGGGTTTCTAATGATCTTATAATAATTGTTTTTTCAGATATTAAAGTTACAATTCAGTATCTGGAAACTCCGAACAGTTACCTGGTGAAAGTTGACGATGGCGAGTGGAGACAGGTGGAAGGGTCAGTGAAAACCACGGAGCGAGGACTGAGGCTCATCACCAAACTCGGTGACAAGACCAGCAACGTGGGACTGTTGACGTACGACCAAGAAGTCCATATATATGATGAAGTAAGTCGTAGGCCTGGATTATCGTTATCAGTCGTTAAGATATGTCGGATGTCGTTTATTTTTGTGTGTAAAGTTTGAAATTAGTTATAAATGTTCTATTTTTTTTATTTGTATATTGATTGATATTGACATTAGGATATATAAAAAGCTTAAGTTATTTACAAAAGTGAACAGATAAACATACGTACATATGGGTACTGAAACCCCCACACAATTTGGCTTCGCTGTAGTATTCAGATAAAATTAATAATGTTTTCAGGACGGTCAAACTGTAGTGAAGCTACCGCGTGCGAAGTACCAGCTAGATAGTGTTGCGGCCGCCTCGTCCGCGGATAGCGCCAGTTCCCCCACCCCCGGCGTCTTGGAGAGGGTGCTTGTTAGTAGCGGGGATAAGGTAATGACTTATCTATATCTATAAGCTTCGCTTAACGTTTAATGTTTGTTTTATTTCAATCATCTTCTATATATAAAACTCTTGCGTTACTGAGACTGACAGACAACGCACAGCCGCAACTTCAGAAGTCAAGAAGCTGAAATTTGGCATTATGTTCCTTGGGGAGTGTAAGGGACCACTAAGAGAGTATTTTTGGAAATTCCCCCGCTAAGGGGACAAAAAAGAGGATAAACTGAAGCTTTTTGTTTTTTTAATGGATTCACTTTTATAAATAGTATAGGTTCCTCAAGTGACGCAAATTAGATAGAATATTATAATAATATTTTTGGGAATTGGCGGGCGAAGACGTGGGTCCCCCCAGTTAGTCAGTTCATGTGGTGGTGTGGTGGGTTTAAAGTATCACACCACACATTTTAGAATTTGGGTATTAATGTTTCCCGAAGTGAAGCGAAGCGAAGTGAAGGTGAGTTTACTAGTTACTTATAAATATGGACTATTTTGTTGTTTTGTTGACTTTTCCATACCACCAATAAGCGAATATAATAGTTATTTTAAAACATTAAATAAAACTTTCCAGGTGGTCAAAGGTCAGCCACTGTTCGTGGTGATAGCAATGAAAATGGAATACGTGGTGCGATCGCCGCGGGACGGCGTGGTGGCGGCCGTGGCGCCGCTTAAACTGGGGGAGGCCGTCGGCAAGGGGGCTCAGGTGGTCATTCTACAAGGGGAATAAATTAATATCATTTTGTAACGTATACAGAGAATATAGTAATCAGCAGGGATCGGTAAAACAATTCAAAATCGTGAGTACCCGTATACATTAAAAAAAAATTGGGGTCTGCGATGATATCAGTTTAAAATCATATATTCGTTGTGTGTATCGTATAAGGTGTAACACGACTCTTATGACGAAAGCACATTCTTATTTAAATATACGATTACACGACTGTTATGACGAAAGCACATTCTTATTTAAATATAATCAAGGATTACGGGACATATCAGGTGTGATAATGTGACTTGGTGGTTGGTCAAGCATTTACTTATAATAAGTTAAAATATATGTAGGTATATAACTGTAAATATCAACATGCTCATATAATGTATAGTCTGATATCAAGAGGAAATAATGTGTAATTATATAAAATATATTTAAATTTTGATGTTATACACTTAAATCAATGCTTGGAAGTCACGGTATTTTTCAAAATAAAATATATTTTTTATTCCATGTGTTTTTTTTTCTGTTTACATACACATACCTACATAATTACATATATTTTTACTGAGGTAATTAATGAGCGTCAAAATTACTTATTTATTTTATTTTGGACACAGACAGTCACATAAGATTTCATATAATAATTACAAAAAACAATGTTTAATTACAGACATCGAACGATTGTAGAATGAGTTTTAGTTGTATTTAGTGCTCGATGTAGGAACAGCAAATAAATTATTGGGTCTGCGAATACTTTACTTATTTATCGTTAAGATATGTATAAAAATGTTCAAAATATGAAATTGAAATATTAATTGCATATCAAAAAATGATTAATGAATGATACTGTAATTTAAAATACTTAGCAATTAATTTGAATGCGATTACCAAAATGGCTCTCTGAAGGCCGTGACGTGTGAATTTGAATATACTGAATTGACTTACAATAACACTACGCATTTAATTGATTGAGTGATAGTATTATAATTTACCTACTCAATAATAATAACAAAATGTATTATTAAATTAGGGTTAAAAATGTATTCACGATTATAGGCCGCAGTTATTATCGGGGGCGTAGCTCAGATGGTAGAGCGCTCGCTTAGCATGCGAGAGGTACCGGGATCGATACCCGGCGCCTCCAATCGTTTTTTACTTTTTATGTATAATATTCTCATACTTATAGTTTATTATAAAAATTACCATATTTTTGTGTGAAAATTTATAATAATGGCATATTAATAATTATCATTTAAATTTTATAGAAACAGCATAGCTTACTACGTGTCGATATTTGTTTAACTAATTAACTAAAAATTATTATTTATATTTTCAGTATCAAAATATATCATTATGTATGTATGTATGTATGTCATTTAAATGACAGGTGTCTATAAAAGGTAGAATAAGTACACACAATTTAAGAGAAAAAAGACAATCCTTTAATCATTTCGTATATTTTACATTTTCAAATTGATATAAATATTAGAACCATATTACTAAACATTTTACGAATATTTATCAATGATAATTATATGTATAGTTAGTATAGTATGTCATTGTTATTTATCTTTAAATGGCACATTCGACCTCAGTTTATCATAGGCGTACCATTTCAATAGATATTATTTTGGTTATGGTGTTGGAAACCTATTCTGATGCCGTGTAAATAATCGCGGTTTCTCAATCGCAAACCTTATCTATCGTGCGGTTTCTGAAGATATGATAGGTATGCTCATTGTGCTATTTCTGTCGGCATTGCCGTTACAATTTAACTGGGCCTGCCTGTGGAAATTTGCCAGTTTTTTTTTCGTAGGGTTTGAACTAAAATGGCATCGTGTTCTGTATTTAAAACTCAGTATATTATTTAATGATGATTCAACGCTACTATTTGTTTACTTGAAGAAATAGACATTTCAATAATTTTTACACGAAAAGTCTTCCTTCACAAGTATCAGTTGATTGTATTAGTCTACTAAATACTGCTACGCCCTACTACTACATTCTACAGACTTTTTAAATTAAGCATTTATAAACGTCATCGGTAGGGATATAAATAAAAACTTTTTAATTTTCATGTGTGTTTATTATCACATTATAGGAAAACGACAAAAATCAGATTAATATCCAAAATCTAGTATTGCTATACCGAGAATTGGTTATTATGCCAAATATGCATATTATGTAATTTGGATAGGTACCTAAGTCTTTATTTTCATAGTTGCCAGCAGTATTATACAATTTCTTCCTGAAGTTTAACATTAGGCTCTGCACATCGATTTACATAAAATTTTGTCTACGATTCCGCATACCAACATGTATTTAAATACTGCATAATTGATGAGTAGGTAGGTAGTACGAATTAGTAATCGATTTAATTAGGTATCGGATCTTATTCGTTACACGTTTTGACTAATGATCAAGTACGTTATATAAATAACTTATGTGTAAAATCTTAACTTTTAGCGTCAGACTGTTAATGTATTGTACGAACGTAACGCACAGTTACTTCATAATATCTTTGTGTACAACCCGTACAATTCATTGAAAATAGTTGGCTTAAGATAATATTCAGGTGAATCCCTTTTGTTACCTGCGCAGGCTCGTCCGGCCGGTGAATCAAGTTTGTTGATGTTTTTTGTAAACATTCCCCAAACAGCTGATCGTCATAACAAACCCAAAAGGGTCTTCCGTTCCCTCATAGCAGCTTACACACCAGGTTGGTTTTATAACACAATGGAAATAAAACAATTTTTTTATTAACTCATATGTAGCTACCATGTTATATGTTGAACTAAGAAGTATTCGGTACACGGCTAAGTACGTCTACCCCTATAGATTGTCCTGTAACTTGTATTCTTAATTGGGTAAGGTAGAACCATAGTGATCCAAGCAACAATTTTAAGTTAGTGAGAAAACAACGGAAACGCGTTTGGACTTGTTGTAGTGAAACAAATAACTTATAACTTGTAACTCTTTATTAAAATTACAGCTAACAAGTTAGATTAAAGTAATAAAATATGTCTAATCACAATCATTTGTATTCAGTGTAACAAAATGATGGTTTTTCACAAAAAAATGCACATAGATCACTCTGGCGCAAACAAACATTAAAAATTCAATTTATAACGCATTATTGTAATTAAAATGAAACTGTAAAATATACAAAAGTAAATGATAATCTAGGTAGCTTTTATTCTTGCTATATAGTTTGTAATGTTAACCAAAAATGCCACCAAATCCATATTATTTGGTTTGAGATCTATCTCTTCAAAATTTTCAGAAACCCATTAGGCTTGATCCTTTACTGAATCTAATTTTTCACACCTTGGATATTTTTGCCCCTTCTCTTAATATAGTTGGATAGTCCTTAAAGTGACCTGCTAGACTTTCGAAGTCGAGAAACTTCCCATTCATTTCCCGAAATATGAATGGGTTGTGTTTTCGACAATTACGTACGAGATCCATCCATGCCTGTATCATTGGGAAGATAATGTTATTATTATTATCGAGGTGCAGCGATTTAAAAATCACTATTATAAAAATAATATATATTTTTTAATACTTATAATGTTTAAATATTAATCACAAGTATGTACATTGCACTTGGATCAGAATGGCATAATATGATTTTCTTAATTCCATTACTTCCAAAGTGAGAGGTTGCGATTTTTCGTAGACAATGTTTCTGAATGGAACTTGGATCAAAGTGGAATAAAAGAGCTTTGAATTTAATAGACGTTTTTGCAAAAATCGTGTATTAATGAAAAATGTCACTTGGATCACTATGGTTCTACCTTACCTAATTATATATTTAAATCTTGGATTAGGTTTATGTTAGCTCTCTAGATAGAGCGTTACCAAAAGCGTACTAAAATGGTCACTAGGTAATTGTTAGCCTCTAAATGACGTCACGCTAGCGCTGACTGCGTGACGTTCCATCTAGAGAGTAAATAATCAAATATATAAGATAAGAGAATAAATAAGAAATGCAAAAAAAGAAACCAAGTTTACAGAACACAAAATATACTTATAAAAGCAGGCTTGTCCTAGATACCATTAGACACTAGATTAGCGGTATGCTTGCCTTTCTTAGCTTAACTCTAGGGAGGGCTCATATAGAGCTGCAGTGTTCTGCAAACTTTTTGTGTATGAGGTACCTACATCTACGAGAACGAAATTTTTTGGAAATGAAACGCGCCAAACGAAACCACTGAACAAAGGTACCAATTCGATATTGCATGTCATCATCAAGCTTATTGGTCATTGTCCTTCGACAAAGTTGTAAAACCCCAAACTATGTCGAATGCGTAATTATTGCCACAATAATCACGAATAAATGTACATAAATAGGTATAGGTATTATTTGATGACCCGTATGGCGTACCTAAGCAAGAAGGTACCTCGCCAGACACGCGACACGGAAAGATAAAAAATACCAGTCATTATTTTAGATCTTATAACAAACTCCACAATTAACTAAACTATAAAACAAATCCCATTCCTGCAAGAGATAATGTACCAACCGAGTGAAAGGAGAGAATGCTACTCACTATTATTCTAGTGTGTAGTTACAGATTATTAAAAAATTATTTCAGCATGCTCTTCAGTATTACTGATGAGTTACATTTTTAGTTACTTATAACTAAATAGTTAAACGTGCTCATAGTGTGCTTTGTTGTAAAACGTGTTTTCTTTTTTGAACGTGACCTTTCTTTTAAACATTTCAAGTGTATTGCGGAACAATAAAATTAATACCTAGATATGTCGCTACATTGAAATAAACCTTAATTTTGAAAGTACAATCTGTATACGTGACGAAATAAAGTAAGACACGAGGCATGTTTTAAAGAGATTAGGTACATAAGTATGGGCCTTTGTTTCGATAAACACCTAATAATAGGCGTATGACACGCATAACTCGGTAACTGACAATTGATGATTAATCTATTTACATGTTAATAATATGTATTATTATTTTCTTAGGTAGTTAGGTAAAGAGATAAATAGGTTTATGCAATAACAATTGAAAGATGTAACTTAATTTTTTAACAAATTAGAATGACCGGCGAAGTCGGGCCACGCGCGAGTAGTGTTATAGTCTTACTTAGTTGTAAATTGGTCGACTACTACTCGCTTAGTAAGTAAACTCAAAGTACTTACATTCTATTACATTTTTCTTTTTCATAAAACTTGTCCTCTGCCCAAAGGTTGTCTGGAAGAAATCGCTGTCTAGCGATAAGACCGCCTTTTGTACTGTGCCTAATATAAGCTGATGTGAATGTTCTCTTGTGTGTAGAATAAAGAGTATCTATCTATTCTTGATACTACTAGTAGGTATGTTAAGTTTATTGTTAAACCTAACGTAACATTTTTTAAATTTAGACCAGCTTTTTAGCTGACCGACAGGGGAATAAGACTTTTGATCTTCACATTAACAAGAATTAGCGTTTGAAAGCTGTTTAGGTACAAAAGAATTCCAGAATCAAACGATGATTTTCACCCACCCATAATACCCATTTTTGAATGACTATCCACCGCGCCACGGACGAGAAAAAGGATTCTTTCCCTTTTACGTGTAGATTTTAGTAGATTTAATAGATTTTAGATTTTATTTTACCATTTCGTCATCGAGACAAATGTGCCAAATTACGGCACTTTAGTACTAATAGTAAAGTCTGAGATAAGAAATCGACGGATATGGCTATAACGGTTTCTTATTTTATGCGGAATCCTAAAAAGGACACATCAAACTAATACAAATCATCATACGACCTATAATTACATCTGGGACTATCATCAATTGATCACTCAAAGCAACTAAACATCTCTATACAATCAATATTTTTGTCGGTCTTGTTCTCCTTCTGATAAAAAAGTATTCAGTAGTCTGTTATCCCGTATACCGAATAATTACAAGTAAACGTTCAACGTAAGAATGTGTAATTAAAACGAATGTATCTCCACAATTACTTTTAATATTCGTAAAACTCATTCGAAGCACTGTTGAAACAATTATAACGATATTAAAAACGCTAATCAACACGGATTCACAACGCATAATCGGTGCACGTTTCCGTATAAACAACCAACAGTAAAAGTTACGGCCTTGGAACGGGAATATTTTTTATACGTTACCTGCAGCAAAATAATCAGTTTTGGGTTTATACCCAAACCAATCTTCACCTAGCCTCGAGATCGGCCAAAACTATCCAGCTAAAATCCTACTGACCTACCAACGATGCAATAGTAATCGATTCCTTGAACTAAAAGAAGGCCTAACTTAGACTACTTCAAGGTTAGCGCGTTTTACAACCCAATACTCCATAGCCACTTACCATCAGATAGGATTGTAATCAAGCATTAAAAATTCACTATGCATTTAGTTTAGTACAATGACAGTATTGCTTGTATCGCTTGACGGTAAGCTTCTTCTACCTAACCTAGATAACATTCCAACGGAAGACCTTGAAATGTTTTTACATAATACAATTGCAAAGTTGAGGAGCAATAGAAAGGGCATCCTGGATTTCTTCTTGGGTGTCCACGAGTGGTGTGATCTCTAACAATCTTGTAGCCTACCAACATAGCAACCAGCACCAATACAGCAACTTTAAAAAATAAAGGTCGTTGAAAAAAGTAACTACCTGACCATTAATTAACTAATAATATAATTTGCTTACAGCGATAACGATGGTAATTAAATTGTAATTAAGACCTATTACCGTAAACAAAGTGTTATGTAACATACAAGAATGTTTTGCCTTTCTAAAATATTGATCCGTACATTTTCACATTCATTTGTATGCCGATAAAGGATGTTTTCTGGGTAAGCAAATATAAATCTAGGCTGTAATTCACGAGGCATTTAGGCCGCATTGAGACGGCCTAGAATACTGACCCAATTCCATGTCGCAGACCAGCCTGTCATGAGATGTAATAGAACCTGGCTCCCTTCTTACTATTAACTAAGTACTATTACGTACTAATAAGGCATTTTGTATTATTTCTGTAATATTATTAGATTATTACTGTGAACTTGAAGTTTCACGGGTCCTAGATGTAAGTGGACGTGGTCATTTGGAAGGCTTGCGTGGGGACTAACATTATTACTATATTATTAATTAATATTATTATCTTTTTGGCGAGCCTGTATACACTATATACTACACTATATACCACTATATACTATATACCATAATTATATATATATGCTATATACCACTCCCTTGCTTGAGTCGCCGCCAAACGACTCGCCATGTTGGCTGGGGTTCGAGAGCCAGTATGTCTCTCTTCTTCGGAGTCCAATAGCGAATCGATTATTCCTTTGGTGATGTCCATGTGTGACAGTGACCACCTACCATCAGGTGGCTCGCCTGCTCGCATGGTTTCTATAGGCAACGATGATGATTATGACGATGAATTAATTTAGGATAATTATGTAAGTTGTATTTATATGTTCCGTACCAAAACAAGTTCCACGTGTGCGGATTGTTGCAAAGAAATATAAATATGTACAACTTAAATAACAATGGATTTCCGCAAAGTAACGCCTGATACAATAAATTATATAATTTAGGATATTTTTAAATGTTTGAATAAACGAAAATTAAATTTACTCTAATCTTATAAATAACTCAAAATTTTAATTCGCTTTTGTGTTTTGTTAGAAGAGAGAGAGGCAATCTTTAACTTATTTCAGTATAACGTGACGCTTTTCTTTAAATTATGAATTAATTGTAATTACGCTAATGATCTATTCGATTTACATGTTATTATTATTCGACTTTCTGTATTATTCAATATTACGAGTGGCTGCGAACATAATATGTATGTATAATTGTATATCTGTAACAACAGGAGCATCAATTCATTTACATCTTGTGCTAAGGATCAGTTAAGGACCTCATGGTTCAGTGACCTCTTACTAGTCGTAGTACTTAATATTCTTAAGAATATTTATAGACAACGGTGACCAGTTTTTACTTGCAGGATATTAAATTAATACAACAAACATTCAAAAAGTTCATAGTTTCTTAACAAAACTACTAACTATTAAGACATTCTTATACGTATCAGTTTGCGTGTGTTATATTTTTAGGATTTTATTATTGAATCAATGGATACGTAACCTCTGGTTGGTTAATATGCAACGCGACCATACTTCATATCAGTCTGTTAGCCAACAATACGAGCATTATGCATTTTCGTCACGGAGAGTTACATGCCAATAATGTTAAAGATACAATATCTGGGTTCCACTCCGCTCCGGGCTATCTTGAAATTTTAGTTATTATAAAATTAAAAACACAGTGTTTATTGATATCTTAATAGCAATAGAATGTATTGGTAATGCAATCAATCTGAGGCAAAGTCTGCTAATTTATTAATTGCGTATAAATATGATCGTGTCAGAATAGTTTGCACATTTAGCATACCTAGGTACATAATATTGACACGATGCAATTGAAGTATTTATAAATTACTAGACCTGGGCCTCTGGTGTTAATTTATAACTAGAATCTTATACAACTGAAATCCTACCGACGCCGATGGTTCTAACGACGAAACAATGTATCCAGAAAAAAAGATAAGTATTTATTTTATGTTAATATCCGACAAACGAGCAGGCGTGCCATCTGATGGTAAGTGGTTACCGTCGGCCATTGACTCCACCAACACCAAAGGCATTACTGAAGTGCAGGCCAAGAAAGAAGAGAAAAGAAAATCTTCAGGAGCAAGAGCGGCTCTAGCATATGCTATCATGCGGGTGCAATCAATGCCCTGGCGCCCGAGTTTATCAAAACGCGTGGTCGAAATGGTTTAGTTCTAGGTGTCGCGAGCGGCTCTCGACGCCCCCTGACCTGACACCCAGCGCCCGAGTGCACCGCACCCCCTGCACTATAGGTAAAGCCGCCCCCGTTCAGGAGGGCTAAAAATATAAAGAGTCAGAAATACGATTACACAATACCTACCTACTTAATAAAATATCAGACCTGATAATTATTGTTACTAGGCACAATAATTTTGTTATGAATTTGATATGACCTCTTATTGTTGCCGGGCACATTTGGACCGAACTGAAATGAGTCGGGCGAGCGTACGTCTGGTCGAACCGTACAAAGGTTTTGCTACCTGAACATCTGCCTGGTTAGTAATATTATCATTACCCACTGATTATTACTATTTACTCACTAGTGAGGTTCCTAACAGCTGTGAGTACGAAATGGGATTGGATACAAAGTCCGCAACAGCATTAGCGAAGTTAACACGAGGCTAAGAGTTATTATAATTAAACTTCACATTAAAATTATTAAACTGATCGATGTCTGTAGCTTGTAGGTCAGTAAATGGAAGAAATTTGAGAAAATCTATTAGTGGGAGTACCTATTTGGTTTTGCCGGTTGGTCTGTGGGTTTGTGTGTGTGTGTGTTATTCCTGCTTATTTCAAAATCGTAGTAACCTTATGTTAACATATGGTATTTGTCTTATTTCAATCGGTTCACCAATAAACAGGAAGTCCGTCTAATTCGGTATAAGCTTTAACGAATCGGGTTACTATTTTGATCACTAAAATATAGTAATAAATTTAATTGTTCTGTGATCAAGTTGATGTTTTATAATAATACACTCATTCACGGTGAAGTTAATTTACGAAGTAGATAATTTTTTTGGTCGTAGACGCTTCTATATCTATAGTCATGTTTTTCCATAAACAACTGTAATCACTAATAAGGTAGGCTGCTCGTATGACGATTATGAATGATATTATCATAAAAATATGACCCATCCTCTATCTATATGTGACAGATTAATTTTATATCGACAATATGACCACCCAGATACAGACCTACTAACTAATGTAAACAATGATGGTAAAGGAAATGTAGAATCAGCGATTGCAGCGATTCATATTGCTAACGTGATCTACATAATTGACTTTTAGCTTTTACTGTGACGAGTTAGTAATTTGCAATACTCATCAAAATGAGAAAAATAACATGGCTTATATAATAAAATTAAATTTATAACGCACTTAATCTTATGTAAATTGCTAATTTGTTTTAATGCCAAAATTCTTTATAAGTATAAAGTTTTTTTAATCAATACTTAATAACGATAACAAAAAGTGTAACGACATTTAGTTAAATATTCAATTATTACATTATCGACAATAATTCATTAATATTGTCATTTACCTATCTATCATTAAGAAAATACTGCTCCGAGGTATCAGTGTGCATACGCGCATGAATTGTTGAATGAAACTTCTTTAAGTGATATGTATCATATTTCACTTTATTTTATCAGGATAAAATTGGTATAATTCTACTCTATATATCTTTATATACTCCTATATATACTGCTAGCTAGTCAACTAATGTGATCCCGTAGCCTAGTTGATGGTGGTCCTGTTTGCGAACCAAGGGGCCCGGGTGCGTTTCCCGGCCGGGTAAGGTTTTTCATGTGTCAGATAAATGTTTGTTCATAGTTGTTAGTGATGTGTTATCTGTGTTGTTCATGCCACTTGCGACAGGGAATCCTAGGGAGGGGGGCATGATTGTGATAGCGTGCGTTAGTGTTAAATGTAATTTGCTCACTCACACTGAGGCATAGCTCTGCATTTGGATAATGTAACGAGCGCTTACCTCCGCTTCCCTTTCACCCCCCACTCTAGAACCCCTCTCTTCTAATTCGTCGAGGTAATTTCGTTTAATTTTATGCCGATAGACGATGAAGGTTATATTTCGAGGAAGCTATTCGGACGAGCTCTGTTCCGTCTCTGTCCTTTTCATTCAGTCCACTCTTCTCGACTCTACTCTAAACATACAACGTTCCTTATTGTATGCGCTACTCATGAAACATTATCACATAACATAATTATGTAACGCAAGATAAGGTAAGGCTCATACGATGCCTGAAAGTTACACTCATACCACTTCTAAATAAATTTCATTTAAAAAATAATAACCTTTGCTATCAACTGTCTATAAGACTTATGAGAGTACTAACACACCCTCACTTCGCTTCGGGAAACCTGTCCTTAAATACTCTCTCAGTCATAATTTGTTAGACGTAACCCGCACACGAATTTATTTTCTCGCGCGTTTTTTCGACTTTCCAACACTGATCGCCATATTTCAACCAATTTACTCCACCTCCTCCAAATTCCTTACGAATCCTTCTGTCTATTAGTGAAAACCGCATGAAAATCCGTACAGTAGTTTTTGAGTTTATCGCGAACAGACTTTGTTTTATATTATGTTAAAATTTATAATAAGTTGCGTTGGATCGGTTTATAAATACATAACCGTCGTGTAACAAAATCGTGATACATTGTTCTGTTGTAACAATATTAGTTACATCGGTAGTTTAAATAGTTCCTCACGCGGACGACCCTCACGACCACGACTAATCGTCGACGACCGCGAGCGCGAGATCGCTCTAGCACGTTTTAGCGTGCAGCTGACAAATTCTTTTCACTTTCGTTAAACGAATAATGATTAGTATTCATAGCGCTAATGAATGAAAACGATATTTGGTGTTCTTCTTTTGTTTTCGACGGTACAGTGATCGGTGATGTTTATTTAACATAATAATTATACGCGTATGTTTCTGTAATATGGTAAATAATTTGACACGGATAAACGTAGCGGTATTTTTTTTGGTATTAGCAGTAGTTTTTAGCTTGGAAAGCTGGATCTAAAAGCCAGGTGTAAATGAACTACGCCGATCGGAGTAGTAAAACGTAGCGGTGTTATATTGTTAGAGTATTAGCAGGGTGTTATAGTCCGATGTTAACTTGTTTTAAATTTTAGGCAATGGAACCACGCCTGTAGTGCATAGCGCAACAAAATGGTACACACTGAAAACCAGCAGTCGGGAGTACCGCCTTAATTTGGTACGGATGACTGAGGCAATACGTCATTTGTTAGCGTCGGCAGCATCAATACTCTTACCGTATAACGTGTTTATTAACATCTGCAGAAGAATTTAACCCCCATTCATTTTCGTCGCGTTTTCGTCATCATCCATTTTTCTACAGAGTGCACCAGGAGCAGGCGTATTCAAATTCATCAGGTTGTTGAAGCAAGTTGCTTCATGTCTGAACTAGTGAATGTAGAGATGATTCTCGACCATCCAGGAGGCTCTATTCCATGTTAAATATTGTTATGTTAAGTAAATAGATTAGATATGTATAATGAGTGTATGTAGAGATGTATGTAGAGCGCGGAGCCATTTGTCAACACGTTCTATGATCTTGACTTATGTCGAACCAGACGATTAAATGGCGATAATATTGATGAATGTTAAACGATTAATTGATTTATTAAATGTTGATCACTACGATCGTTATAATGTGTCACTTTGTTAGAAAATGGTCATTAATTTTGGAAAAGCCGCTATGTTGGACATTTGATGTAAAGATACCATCTTTATCGTAAGCCTTCTCCGTAATCTTATTACCAATTAATAGTATACTTCCTCCTATAGTGGCTTGTTACCTGCAAATTCTTAGCTTAACAACTTTTAAAAACTTTAAAACTCTACAATCTAAGTATGTTGTCTGTTATAGGTATTTAGTGTGTAAGTCATTGATAAGTTACCCTCAAAACATCATGTATTGTGATTAACTAATAATACTCACTTGTAAGTTAATATAGCAAAGCTAACAAATTACACTAACCACTTCGAAGTAGGTACATACATAATTATGTACGTGGCGTAATTGTAACTACAACTACAGCATCAATTACGCGTGTAATTTGTAAGTTTTCGTATCTTTGGTTGATTTATTTGAACCAATTACTCAATTTGTGGGTAGCGACAACGAGGCCATGTTAATAGCATTGCATAAGTGAGGTGCATCTGCTTGACATTTGAATCGACCCCAAATCCGAATAGAAACTGTGTCACGCATTAGCCGGCAAGCGAGCGCCGCGCACCGGCGCTGTCGGCGAGTCGCGAGGTGCGTTGTGCAATCCCGTTAGTGTTCCTCCACTCCACGTGCGAATGCGAGCAGTGCCGGCGCGCCTCAATGTCGCCCGTGGGCGGCTAGTGCGGCTACCGCCCGCTGAAAATAGAGAGCCCGCCCGAACCTCGTTCGCCGCCGCCGCGCGCCGGCCGAACACGCCCGAGCGCGCCCGAATGCAACCCACTCACTCCCGCCCGCCGCGGCCGCGCTCTGCCTCTCCCTCGTGCGAACAGCTGAGTATCAAAACAAAGAAGCGAGACGGGCGGTCGCCGCTCCCGCTCGCCGGCCGGCCGGTATCGCGCCGCACCGGCCGCACACACGCCAGTTCTCGTTTGAACCGTGTCTATTGAGGTCGTCCGTAGCGAACTTGCGTGCAAGTTTACTGCCGCGGAAGGATTTTCCTTTGTCCCGATACTCGAGGACCTTGCCCTCGTATTATGTTTCCGCATGAGACCGGCGTCCAGCTTCGCCCTTTTGAGGAGCCGGACTGCATCCACTTAGCCGAATCGCGTCGGCATTCTCGTGATTTTCAAAAATTGTGTGACGGTTTCCGTGCGTGGCGCGTACGCCGGGCCGTTTGAAATCTTAGTGAACTCGTGAGTTGAAATAGTGTGGACCATCGAACACCGAGAGATCAGTGTGTAAAAATAAAAGTAACAGTGCTAACTCGAAACACCATGTCGACCGGCAAGCGGCTCGCGAAGCGCTCTATCATAGGAACGCGCGTAGCGGCGCTCGGTGATGACGGACTGTATTTGTCGGGGATGATCCAGGCGGTGAAGACTCCCGCGCCGTTCCCGGAGAACAATAATTGCATAAACTTAACGCCGAATACCAGATACACGGTGCGCTTCGATGGTGGGAAAGTTACTCGTGAATATCGTGATGCCGAACTTATCGGGCCTGGGTTCCGCGGGCTAGCCGGCGTGAAGCTGCGTCCAGGGCAGCGCGTGTTCCTCACCTACAATGGTCGTGAAGTGCGCGCAGACGTGCTGGTGCACGACCACGACACCGACGAACTGCGCGTGCAAGTGCACGCACCTGCCGCTGAGGTTAGTACAAAAGATATTGTTCTAATGCATGCATTATAATTAGAAATCGTACTCGGACCTAGAAGTATTTACCTTCAATATTTTTTCAACGCAAATTCGTTCTTGTTTACTTTAAATCCTAATCAAATTAATACTAAAACAAAAGACTTCAACGATACTATATGTAGAGACTGTAGAGTTGATTTTTTATTTAAACGCGTATGGATATTCGTTCGAGTCGGTTCAATGACGACGTTTCTCTATTTACAATGTATTTGGAGCGAGAGATATAATGCACGTAGTGCGTCCGCACAGTCATTGGCATCAGTGTTGACATTGCACCAACATTGCGTTTAGACAAAGGCTCGGTCGCGCAGCGGCGGAGGCGAGAGCGGGCGCGGGCGCGGGCGCGTCTACCAAGCTATTGACCTCCGCTGCACGTGGGCCGTGCATCGTGCACTGTGCACGCAACCTCGAACCGAATTACGCACTAACCGGCACATGCGACCACCGCACGGCCCGCTCGCTGGCTATCACGCCGGCCGGCATCACTAGCCGGCTAGCTGCTACCCGCCCCCGGAAAGTTATCGCGAGTTGCGACCGAACTGGATTTATTCCGAGAGCTGCATCTTATCTCGCTAAAGGACATAAAGCAATTATCAAATAAATGTATGCTATTGCGTAATAATTCTTGTCATTCCACGCGTTCATTTTATCGCATGAATATTACGACGTTCGGTGTTGATGTTTTTAGAATACGATTTAGAAGATGCCTACGTTTTTGTTCGCTTGTATCTAATTGGTGCGTCATGCACATTCACGAGGCGAGCGTCACAATCGCGTCGTTAAAAATAACAGATGCAATGGCGTATCTTTGTATACGCAGTTATTGTCAACAATCGATTTTATACTTACTACTTATATGGACTTTTATCAATTATCAATTAATATAATATAAAACTCTTCTCTTAACGAGTGACTGACATACAATGCACAGCCGAAACTACCGAACGCTACAAGCTGTTTGGCATGTATGATCCTTGAGGAGCGCAGGGGAACACTAAGAAATGATTTTTGGAAATTACCCCCCTAAGGTGAGAAAAAAGGGGATAAACTGAAACTTTTTATTTCTTCAATGGATTCGCTTAAAACTTTGTGTATAGCATAATGTCACCTTAAGTGACGTAAGTGAGAAACTAAGAAAGGATTTTTTAAAATTAAGAATGTCACGCGGGCGAAGCCGATTTAAGCTAAAGGTTTGATTTAAAGTAGCCCTATTTCTAACCAGCTAGTAAGAGTTCCAAGATTTTCAACTGTTTTATATTCAGGGAAGGTACGTAATCTATTTATTAATCTAGGTAGGGTCCTCGGCCGTCGGGTTGCTCCATGCAGACCATGCAGCGCACGTCGCGTCGTCGCGATCCACAGTCAACAGTACTCGCGCGTGTACTAAATTCGGATATACTTAAGTTGCTAACAGGCTCTACATGGATAAGCCTTCCTCACGATGTTTTTATTTCTTGCTGGAATATAAAACAATCTTGAAGGCTAGCTTTACAAAAATACTAACCCGTTTTCATCTATTTTTAACAGCGTAATTTATCATGTGAATGCATAATCAAAATCATAGATGCCATAGCTTATCTCAGTATTTTAGACAGGTATGGTAGATAATGTATGTTAGATAATTCTAGGTATTACGAGTAGTGTAACCAATGTTATTTGTGTAGATGTTAAATGTTTTAATATTAATGATGCATGATAAGCTTGACATCTTACTGATTTACAGCAAGCGCATGTGTTCCTACTACGAGTATGATTGACAATAAAGAGAATACTCTAGCTGTAGTGAAGAGCTTATGACTTATAACTACCGCGACAACTTATTGCCTTTTCTTACAATAGTTCAAAGAAAGGATTCAATTTAATTGTCGTGTAATGGAACTTCAAACAAAGAAAACAGTTACCGTAAATTATAGGTTAAGTTGGTTAGTAATAATGAGAAATGTTGAAGCTATTAAAGAAACAAACAAAGTTAAATTAATTGCACATTACACATGTTTGAGTTGACGCAGAGTTGACCACAATTAAAGGTTATCGAACTATGCGAACAAATTGCATTAAACATTTTTACTACAAAAACAGAGAGAACCTCAAGATATCGTTTAAATTATTACCAAGACTTAATTGTAGGCGGTATTTAAATACAAAATTATATGTAAACAGATCAGATAATTTAAAAGTTTATGTTTTTACTCCTTTTGTTGAAACTCGTAAATATCAAGGGTAACAGAGCAAATGATGTTGTTTACTGAACTCGCGAGCCGGTATCGCAACAATCTGAGCTTTAAATCAATTCAACATGTTTTTCTTTTAGTGCTCAGTATTGCGAACTGCTATTTCTTGGCAAAATTTCTTGAGCGCTTCCGTGCTTCGGAGGGCACGTAAACTCGTCGGTCCCGGTTGTTACCATATGGTAGCAGTCGTTAAGCCATGTCGGATACCTTCGGGCGCCTTAAAAATTTCCGACACTTGGGTTAGCCACTAACCCTTCCACCAAGCCGCACTGGAGCAGCGTTGTGGCGTATGCTTTAGGCGTCCTCATGTGAAGAGAGACCCGTACTCGGTCGTGGATTGAAGCCGATTGCGAAGTGCCGCCATATTGATTCTTACTAGTAGGAAGGCAGAGAGCGGCGCGCGCGCCGTCCTTGCGCGTAAACATGGTGACGTAGACGCCCGCGATATTGCCGTGACGCGTACCGCTCAACTGTTGTCGTGTTAGACGCTCAACGCTCAAAAACACGTATGTATATCTAGGTACAAAAAATTAACGACAAGAATATCGCAACAACATCACCGAATTAAGCAAAAACTTAAGGAAACAACTAAGCAACATACTAATTAAATAATGATAACATAAACTTACCAAATTTTTTATTAGTACAAAGAACGTTCGCGCTCTTTATCTTGGCACAATAGTCGACATAAACAAACAAGGGTCAATGCGCAGTATTATTCATTGTTTACGTCACTATGCCAGATAACCGCGTGTATATTGCATTTAGCTTAGATAAGTCGTGATTATTTATTACCACATCTACACAATTCGACATTTTTGTAACTTTTTATCGATACCTAAAAAAAGCAACACACTACACTACAATACGTACAAGGGAAATAAAATGCAATTAGCGTCATAATAACAGGAAATAAACCATAGGATTTATTACACATCAAGCCTTAGTAACATTACGGTTAAATCAATGATAAAATATTTTGCGTTATAACCTAATTGTTGAGGAAATTATCGCGAATGACGTGGTATTCCCCGGTCCGGAGTCCGCCGCGATCGACGCTCATCGCGTCACATGTTATTTACACTGTTTCACTCGGCAATTCCGCCGCGCACTCTACGCGGAATCGGCTCAATCAAAATTATTCTGAGTCACGCCGCACCGGCCGGCTTAATATTCGTAAACAAGCTTTAGCACTCGTTTACTCGCAACATCCGCTTACACTTTTAGCTTTGTCAGAAAACATTCACCGCGGTTGTACTAAAACCGACTCCCTGGCGGCTATAATCGCCTCACAAAAAGATATAAACGTAAAGAGTGCGCGGCCGAAAAATAAGGTCACCGGCAGGCCCGGAACCGCATAACGGTATTGGTTACAAAATCGCGTCAAGAATTATTTTCACGTGCGCGCGGCGCCGCCCGGCCGCACCGTTAGCCGGTGGCTGCGAGGCCCAGCGTCGCCTTCGTTAAGTGGAACATCAGTAAACCGCTAATGTTTAGCCGCCGGCGAGTTCTTAAACGAATCAAATCAAAACAACAAAAACCTAATACAATCCCGCGCTGACCTGGGACAAAAATGTTATCGGCTCTATCTCTAACATCTTTAATCAAGCGTTATCAAAACAAGTGAAAAGTGGGTATTGCTCACAATTATGTTTAGTCAAAATGTAAGCAGCTAGTATTGAAAAGAGACACTTTAAACGTTGCCGTATCTTTAGAAGCATGCGGTAACATAACACCGATGCGTTAGTTTATTATTGTCAATAAAATAGATACCCAAGAGGATTACGTAATCATAACAGTGATTTTCCTGCATCCGCAACAAGCTCGCCTTTCGTTCGGAGCTCGTAAGCGGAGCTCAATTCGACTCGCCGTGCAACGCTGAGCGCGAGATGAGTGTGAAAGTGCCACTCGCACCTGTGTTGACCGTGTACCGTCCGCATTCACTTACCTTACACAGTACATTGTTCAGCCACATATAATTAATGGACGCGAACCAAACAAAATAAACAAGTTGAACAATCAACACGCGATTACCTAAGTTGCAAGTTGTTTAAATAATTACATAGAGATTTTTTGCGTAGTTTACTCAGTTTTGGATGCGTAAAATAATTGCTGCGTATATCATTTAATGATGTATTAAAAATACCGAAATAAAATTCAGTAAATATAAAATTCCTACTTTATTTGTAACATTGTAATTAAACGAAATAAGCTGACAACCGTGTAACACTTACTTTCTATTCCTGATTACGTAACTTTTCCGCCGCGAAAACATCGGTGATACAAAATTTAATCAATAATGAATTTCAAATTTAATCAATAGTCCAGAATGATTTTCTAGTCCAGATATAAATTTTCCAGTGTTTGAACGCACTTACGCTTATAGCGCGTGGCATTACGTGGAGTCGCGTGCTCTGCGCTAATTTCACTTGTTCTACTTGCAATGTTTCCACACAACAATCTTTTAATTTTGCGTTCGTAGTGTAAAATATTTCATTAACTTTTCATGATCTTGTTTTTCATTAAAATCTAGGCGAGATGGCTAGGAGGTTTAGAGCACGTTTACGTCGATGCAACTTCAGTACGTTGGTAAACATGGTAAAAATACAATTAGGATTTTAAAGGCCTTAGGAGTGGGTGAAACATACCTATTTACGATTTTTTTTAATAATGTGACATGACGCAAAGTAAATTGATTTCCAAATAAGGTGCCTAGCGTACAGTAAGTACAACGCAATTTACAAGTTTCTCCTTCTATAATTTCCAGTTGAACGTGACTTTTTTACCGATGTGGATCAGTCGTGAACGGAACTGACTGGCAATCGAAGAAATTATGGGAAGAGAAAACCTACTACCATGCACAATGTGGCAGCATAGAACCTTGTCGCTTATATACTCACAAATAATGTCGCTTCTTGTAACAACAAGGAATTTTCCGGTAATTTAAGGTCTCGCTTTTTCTTATCGGAGATTAGGTAATCCTTGCCGATGACAATAGAAATGTCGATGCGGATTTAAAGCTACAGCCTTGCATCAATCTATGTCATGCTCTGATTAACCCAGAATCTGATGGTGATGCGAAATGGAACAAAAACCCAATTTTAGTAGTCACACTATATCAGTACAAAAGACTTGAAATTACCAGTGCAGGTTTGTTTCAATTACTAAATTAGTCTCGCAACAATTGCATTGTATTAGGTACAGAATTATTGGAAGAACGATTTCTTTAAGTACAGATTGTGTTGAAATCTTTCGTAATGGAGTTTATTATTATGGACGATAGCGATAATGACACACATTTACACTGTTTTTTTTAGAAATTTACATGTTTTTTTTTAATCTTGTACAGCTATACGAAGATTAAAATATCAACATAGAATATAATAACCCTGAATGCAGCGTAGCTCTAGATGTAGCGAACAAAGCTTCTGAAATACATTGGTATTTAGGAATACAATTTCACAAATATTTGTAACGCGTACGTAATATTTCCATGTACGCATTTAAAATTCGATTTAAAAAATTAAAGTAATTTAAAGGTTCTCATTTTGGATGACTCTTTAATAAATAAAAAACAGTGTCTATTTATTATTATTATGATAAAACACCCAATAAAATACTAACAAGAGTATATACCAATATAATACTAGCAGTATAGCAGAATTATTGTTCAATCTTCGTCCTTCAATCTATCTAGACATCAGAGCAGTTCTAAAGAGCGTACACTTTTCAAATTTATGGCAAATAGCTTGTTATAAACACAATACAATCATTCTCCGTAGGAATAAAATAGTTCGGCTAATGTATTCGACCTACTTTTGGCTCCGAA
Organism: Ochlodes sylvanus; assembly: GCA_905404295.2. Lineage (NCBI taxonomy): Eukaryota > Metazoa > Arthropoda > Insecta > Lepidoptera > Hesperiidae > Ochlodes > Ochlodes sylvanus. Next base: position 7,859,155 of record FR990127.1, read on the forward strand.
ACAGCGAGATGATTGACCATTTAATGATGTCAGACAACCGTTGCGAATATAAAGTGCTATATATCTATGCTGTTTTTGTTCACACTTAACCACGTCTTGGCTACACAATTGAACATAATATATTGTAGCTTTCGACAGACCTCAATTGGCATTTCATAAAATAAATTAATGAAATGATCTCTTAAATAAATCTTATATAGACGCGGAACTAATTTTTATCTAGCATCACAAACGCAAATGAAATTTATGATATCAAAATTAAGTTTTTGTATTATTAGGTAACATGTAAAACAAAAGTCATTAATTCCAAATCTTTTTTTGATATATTTCATTTATAAACCTTACTCCTCCCACAAGCTAAGCGAAGGCAAGGCCAGCCCTTTGTGGGTGACCTCATTGTGTTCGCCTTGAAATAGTTTCGTGATTCGCGTACACTTGTAGAGAGCCACGCTTATCTAAATAAGTACCTAAACACAATGAAATAAATCAGTAAGTCACAGTTATGTAATTTAAAGGAATGCAACGACGTTATATCGTACTGAACATAAGATATACATACATTATTCATTGAATCAGGTGACTAAATGGCGGTTTCATTAAATTTAATGATAAAAGAAGATCGAGATTGCGAAGGAGTGAAGGACGGTTTTGAATCTCAATGCGTACGCGTTGAAACCGGATAACTGGTTTAAACTGGGCTTTTGGCGTCACGCACGCACACGCAGTCGTAAGCTGAGTCAGCGGCGCAAAATAACTCGTTTTCGGGTTTGACTTAACAGTAATACACCAAAACCGTTATCACGTGGGCGATTGTCCCCAAACACACAATTATTTCGCTATTCATAGGTACATAGCCCATGTGTGTGTCATTATTTAAATTACACCTTTATTACCTACACCGAACATAAATACATAATGTGACAAACATACCGGATTTCTTATACACTGAAGGTTAATGGCAAAGGTCAGTTATAAACTTATGCGTGATCTTGAAATTATTCAGTCAAAGACGCAAACACGAAATTATTGTTGGTGATGTAAAGGCTCTCCAAGTCGCATCTAGACCTTAGGGACATCGTTAGTTAGATAAATTGTCGTGTATATTTTTATTTAACTGGAGATCAAGTATAATAATTACAAGTAGCACGCGGTGCGCGGGACGCGGGGAACGGGCCTCCGGCATGCTGACCCACTGCCCTAGAAACGCTGATATTGAACCGCCAACAACGCAGCGCCCGTATTCGAACCCGACCTCCACTTGCGTTTTCTTTTTTCGTGACACGAAAAGTTTGCACTACTGCATCTTCATTTCACATTTGAATCAAACTTGTCGTCATCCAGATAACAAAAAATGTTTTGTAAAACATAACAAAAGCAATTATTCTCGACTTCTTAGATCGGACGAACGTCGTTTGTTTTTTATTTGAATTTAAACGCAAGCCGGCGAAGTGTTTCTATGTAGTGATTAACGATATCTAAGGAGCGGGACGAAGTAGGCGGTTGCGGGTCAACTGAATAACGGTTCTATTGGCGGTGCGTATGTCGCGTTTATGTGAACGAACAGGTTCCCGGTATCCGTTATCAAGTTGTATGCCGGGGCACGGAGGGCCCGGTCCGTTTTTGGGTCAGGCTAGGTCATGACGCCTGCGTGTTGCCGTCTGACCTAACTGAGATATTTAAAGCTATTTCGATATCCGAGAATAGAGTGGCGGCCGTGCTTGCAGGTATCTCAAGGTGAAACGCTCACTTTTCTAAACGTCGCAAGTAAATGATGCGATCATGGCATCACGTTGGGTGGAGTGTCGAAACGAACGTCCGCGTCCTTGCGCAGATTTCTCGTCCGATTACGTAACACTACTCGACATTATGCGATTTTATTTACGTGCATTTCGGCTAGGGTACGTGACGCCCACAGCGCCCGCCTACGGGCCGAGCTGCTAGATACCTGTGACGTCACGGCGGCGTTGCGCCTACGCGCTCGTGCCGACGCGCAGTGACGTCGATTCAGAAATTGCGATAGCTTATGATATGACGTCATCTCAGACAATTTGAAACCTTCGCATGCTGACACTGTAGGCAACTGCGCTACTCGTGTTAATAAAATGTGAATGTACTACCGCCTTGCATCACGACTGCTTGCGGTACGCAATAACGATTTCCGACATCAATAACCGTTGACCTACAATGGTCAATTTTAAATATTGTTGGTAATTGAGAGCAGATTTAATGAAATTAAATGTCATTGTCAAACTTGCGGTGACTATTAATTTACTTGTGGTTTGCATTCCTCTATTGCCTAGACAATTTTGTACACATTTACAGAACCAATAGTTTTTTATACATTCGTTGGAGCATTTGTTTCTGATTGTAGCATCTCAATGAGTTAATGAATGAATATCACATTGACACAATATATTCATAAGCTGTAATGATTAATTATTGAATAGAACAGGAAAGTTAATTTTACTATGAATCATGTTGATGCAACGTAAATGCACTTTTGTAACGAGATTACAGAGTGTAAGTAGGTCAACTCTGTTCGGGACGCCAATAAGATAGGATCGTGACCTGTAGCCGATGTCCGCGCCAACTAGGCCATCTAGCGTCGTCCTGGATAGACGTATGTAGCGCTCGAGACCCACTTTAGCCACCTACTTATAGACTGCGCCTTAAGATTTCCTCGGCAGCTCGCCTGCAGGAGCATTAATACCTTAATTAACGTTACGATAGCAATTAACTTTAAACACGGATAACTGCCAGTTCCGTTCCAGATTGCAAGTAATTGCAAAATTGATCTAAAACTTTTACAGACAGTCTTTACTCTGCCGAACAATTATTGTGAAAAACGCTACAGTTTTTTCCCCGTATCCTAACATTAAGTGGCAATTTCAAGGAAAATGACGTTAATAAAAACGCCGGTTGCATTTTGACTACAGGTAATGTGGGTCACGTATTTTTGGGGCAAGGTTGCTGCTGCAGCGGGGCGGGGGCGTTGCGTGCGTTCCGTAGCATCCGCTTTGCAACCAACCACTGTTTGTATTCAACCAATCATACAAGGCCGTGTCGATCGGTTGCCCGGCCTAACCGTACACATCCGATTGGAATCGCAAATTATTTGCCTAGACAATACATGCCAATGTAATCTACTGATCGTGACACGACTATGAAACTGTTGTGATTAAAACGTATCGCCAATTATTTTAAGCGCTTTGCATAAACGATGTTTCGAAATCTGTCATGCGTTACTATGGACGGTGATCGCGTAATAAGTATTATAATTATTTACGAGTTAGTTTTATTAGTACTAACTTGAGTTGCAGAGTGTTTTAATAGGATTCATTTTAAAATTAGATATCTAAATCTTATCGTTCTAAATAAAATAAATAATGATTTATTTTATTCAGAACTAGATGCCTACTAACAAATGAATGATTTACGTTAAATAAAATATCCTTAAATTTTTCCATGTTAACAAATAAACATGTTTAAAGTTTTAAAAATATTTTGTAGGCTTTTGAACTACATTTTAAAGGAAACTTTAATTAAGAGATGCTAAAAATTATCATTCCACATTCTTCAGCTCAGTTACATAGTCAACGCCAATAGCAATAGCCACATATTCCCATTGTTTATAGCTCCAAGCTATTGACCCATTTACTACATTTCTGACACCTTATTACTTATACATGCGTGCCTCCTCCAGCTGCAGTCACGCTGAATATTTAAAGAACAACCAATGCATCTATCACCCATTTTTTATCATGATACAAAAATACATTGAAATCAATATTTAGTACGTAATAAAGGTGAATCAATCGAGTTACATTCGACCTTTTGAAATACAAAGATAATGTTTCTTATCACTTATTTTTATCATGCTACTTATTCAGGAGTTATTCGTCCGTTGCTGCAATGTTATCGGTCGTCTTAACTGTGATAGTTCATTGTTTTCACAACCATCTAGTAATAAGTAAATAAATAGTAACTATTGTCCGATTCTCAACTTTATAGGGTCGATAACTCAAGAATATTGTTTAGGAGTCATACTTTTATTGTCTACTTATTTATTCAATATACGACCGTGTCTACAAAAAACATTAGATCTGCAAACATTAAAGTAGACCAGTGATAGAAAATATAAAAAAAGACGAAAGGCAATTTGGGAAAAGGGAATTATTTAATGTAGTTTTACTTTGTTTTACTCCAATAACCTTACTTTCGATTTCAAGTAATATGTTGGTTCTATGGACTGCACTACAATGTTATACTGTTAAACTCGTTTTTATCAAAAACCCCTGACTTGGTTTGTCCTTGCAATCCTTTCATGCCTTGTTCTCGTTGCGTAGTGATTACCGTCTACTAAGCTGTTATATATAAATCGGCTGTACTGTTTAAGTCAAAGATATTAAAACTAAATGTGTTACGTTCATATTTATACAACGCGAGTTCTACTCTTGGAAGCACTACGACGGCATTTGTTCGTGGCTATGGAAAAGAAAAATAATTACGAAACGTATGAGACAGAAAGACATGAAAAGTAAGCCAATTGGCCAAATTTTACTGTAACGCTTCAAGACTTCAAAAAAGGAGAAAGTTCTCAATTCGACTGTTTGTTTTTATGTTTGTTACTTCAGAACTTTAAACTCGGTGAACGAATATACTCGTAACACGATTATCATCAAAAGAGTAATCTTAGTATGTATATATTTCTTCTGTGCGTGTGTTTGTCACTGAACTCCTCCTAAACGGCTGGACCAATTTTAAAGAAATTTTTTGTGTGTATTTGAATGGTTCTATGGATGGTTTAGATTCACAATTAGAACCGGTAGGTGGTGCTGTTGTCGAGATTTACCAAGAGATCAGCGAAACTATTGGAAACATCGAAGTGCTGCTATAAAAAAGTTACTGCATTTGATGAGCGTTTCCTAAAAGTTTTATAATACCTATATAAAAATTTATAGAATGTATACTGTGTTGTAGAACAACGTCTGCCAGATCAGCTAGTGTTTGTATAGTATTTTTGAATGTCACAATCCTCCTACATAATTATAATCATTTTATTTATATCTCAGTTCTCTTATAGAAATATAATTTTATTAGAAAGTATTACATTAGATCGGGGAGTACAAAACGTGATTTAAATATCTAATTTAAAAATTTAATTTTAATTATAATTTTTAAATCGTAAACTCGTATGCCCTGAAGTGGGAAGCATGATCGATTGTGGTAGACATCGCGTTTCAGTGTAGTGCCGTCGGTCGTTAGGCCGTACAACCTAACACGCGCACGTTACATCCAACCACCGACACCACCGTTCGTAGCCCGCAGTCAATGCCATTTGTTGCCTACTCGCCGCATACTCCGATAACTTTCGCTTCGAATATAATGCTATTATGCGCGCAGCGCGCAGATACTACATTGTTACTACGTAATGCTTGCCGCAGAATTAAATGCTTTTTGTTACTGACCGTAATGTTATATTGTTTAGGCAGATTATTTAAACAAGGTATAGGTAGGTTAAAAACTAAAATTCTACTAAATAATCTGAAAAGTTTAATTAATTTTCATTCCCTAGATTGACTTTACCGACGTCCTCTAAAACTTTGAGATGTTATCGTTAAAAAACACGAATGTTTTAAAGTTTAAATAACAAATTATTGAGTCACAGGTGGTTGCCGCGAAAAATGTGTTCATACCTAATATTAATATACATTACCATGCCACGAAATATATTTAAATGAGCAAAAAGTATTCAGTGTAAATACATTACATTCATGACCTATTCATATCGTAATATTTATGTGTGTTCAATATTATATCATTTTAATTAAATTCGTTTTATTATAGAATATTTCTTGGAATACATTTCTTGATTCTCTTCATTCTAATCATTAGCCATGAACCTCCTTTTCGTGCAGTTTTGTTATTTTAATTCCACAAACGTAATAATTATAAAAGTTAAAATTAAATGGTGTTTGGTCTTTACTCGGTTGTAACATCACTAGGTATAGTTAACAATTTTATTGTAAACGCTACTAAGCACGCTCTATAAGTAGTTATAGTCAACTATAGTAAACGGAATAATTATAAAAGTTAAAATTGAATGGTATTCGGTCGTTACTCTATTGTAATGTCAGATAGATAATAGACGTTAATTGATTTTAAAATCCGTCATTCCGCCATTCCTGACGAGATTTAGCGTTCATTAACACTCCACTAATTAATGACAATCGCCCTATATCAATATCAGTGCCGTGCGGTATTGACACTTTTCATGTCAAAGTCACTCGGTGACTTTCACTGGCATTTAGCGGCTGTGTTTCGCCATCAAATGGAACTATAATATTGTGGAACGCTTATCACTTTTTTAAGTGAGTGACGACGGTCTAAGACGAGGGCTCGGACCTTCGACAGCTGAGGTTTAGATAATCATGAGTAGCAAGATATACGGTAAACGCGCGTATTTAGGTATCTACCCAATTGGTATTAAAATAAATGAGAGTAATTATAAATCTATAAATAACTTTACATCGGTATAGAACCTAAATATAATATATGCGTTGCGTTAAAAAAGGATAATACATATTAGAAGGAACCTAAGATGACATTTAAATATCTATCGCATAAAACCCCACTTAACGCAGTTCGTTGATTTTTTTTAAATCAAACAAAATTTAAACAAGTTTTAACGTATTAATAATAGTTTATTATTTAATGATAATTTTATCTGCCTCAATGGAAATTGGAAATTGAATGCATTTGCTCGAAGCTCCCTTGTACAGTGCATACTGATGTACTTCGGTGCAAGAACTACTCACTACGTTCATTACTTTCTTGAATGATCTGCTTCACTTTAAATGAGGTGAAGTTGCTGCTCTTAATAGCACACCACAGAGCTACAGGTGTACTTTTGCAGACAATCTACCGCTTTCACTGCACATCGCCGAGGGTACCGCCTTACTCCCAAATGAATTATCGATTGAAATTACCACGGAAGCTGATACCCAAATTAGGCGGCTCAAATAAAACTACCCACTACTTACTATTAAGTTTTTTATAGAAAGCTCTTGTTCTCAATTGAATATAGTGCTAATTATCTAAATAATAGCCTGCCATATACGTTGCCATGTACCAAAAATGATTGCAGTCGAGATTTATATCGCAGTCGTCAAAATGATAGTTTAATTGTGCGCAGTGGTTTCGAAATCTCAGAATTGCGCTTAGTATATGCGAGCAACTTTAAAGTATATCATTTTAGCGACTTTCATTGTCCCGGGAGGGGGTCGGTCTACTTCCGAGCATTGCCAGGTAAAAGTGAAAGTATACATCATGTGACCACCGTTTACGCTCACCTGCGACGCACGATGATCAAACAGAACCGATCTACATACCAACGCAACGTAAATGGACTTGCTGGGGTGTGGTGTATGCCGTAAATATTATACTGTATGGGATTTGTGCGGTAAAGATTTGGATAACGTAAAACAAAGGGTATCAAATATGCATCTTGAACTTCAATGCCAAGCTGTAAGAAACAAATATCAGCCCATATAATATTAACAAATTTCAATTATATATACCACCCTGTCGACTCCAATTACCTATATAACATGCATATTTAGGATAACGTTGCACACCATTTTAATGGTAGAATGTAAGATTTTGTATGTTATTCCATCTATTTGTTACTACATTCTTGCAATAAATTATTATTATTATTAACTACATAGTTCAAAATGTGTGCACGGTCCGATTAGACTTTTAGAAAACAGAAAAGCCTGGAAAATAACGATAGCTGAAGCTGTTATCACTGACCGCGACCCTCAGCCATGAGGAAACATCTGTAAAAAAAGTTCATAATCAACAACTCAGCAACAACAATATTTTACAATAACCTTCCCATGTATTCTGTTGTATGGTCATTGGGAGCTGAAGGGTGGATCTATGGATCTTAAGGGCACCGTTATTACAGAATTGTACTCTGAAGAATAAGCGCGAGAATCAATGATTATTTACCTATTTAAACTTTATTATACCAAAACATTGTGGTGCAATTACACAATTCAATTAAATGCTAAAAGATTCGACCAGATCAATTTCTTCAAGCTTTTATTCTTACGCACGTTTATCTGTGCAGTACCTAGATCTTACCTAAAAGTTGTTACTTTTTACATATAATTGAAGCAGGAAACATAATTACATCTAAAACTTCAACATTAAACTTGTTCTTGTTAGTAAATGATAATGAGCCTCCTTAAGTAAACGAATGCCGTTATTGTTATATGTATTTTAAGGCAAACACAAAATCAGGCTAATTGTGTTTTACAATGCATTTAAAATTGAGGTTAAATATAACGTTCGTTACTATATTAAGACATCTTTAGTGCACTTATCGCGTAGGTGCCTTGGTATTGTGATAATTTTGTAATCCATGACGAAATCAAATTACATATAATGTAACAAATGTACATTTCGAGTAACACGTAAAGTTAATAAATTGTGGATACAATAATATGATAGTTGTAAATTGTTACACAAATTAGACACAATATAAAATGCTGTTCGTAATGTAATATGGAGATTCATTATAAAATTAACCAAATTTTAATATTATTTTAAATTTGCATGCCGAGTAGGTAAAATAAGAATAGGCCAAAATTATGTATAACCTTACTATTATATCTTATTTTATGCAAATAAAGAGATTGATTTATTGATCGATTGATTGATGCGGGGGCACTGCATCTAAATGCAAGGGCATTGGGAATGTGCTAGGATTTTGGCACAATTTATAACAATTCTTTCTTCTCTCATCGGTCATGCTTTTGGTATTACTGGTTATTGGCGACGGTGACCATTGTTGAGTGGCTCGTTAGCTCGTTTGTCGGCTATCTACATAAAATGTTAAATATTATTAATTTATTAATACATTAATTTTGTGATACCTGGAGCAGGAGGTGTAGTGAGAATCACTCAATTCTCCGATCTTCGTTTTTGCAAATAGTAAGGTATGGAGGAACATGATTCCATTAGTGACAGCAGGCAGTCATTGCCTTATACCTCGTTAGGAAGGTTGTGTTGAGGTCAGGACATGACATTTGCAAATGAGTGTCCCATCATAATCTTTACGATTAGCAATTTATTTGCGACTGACCTTACATAAGGCAGTAGGTACTTGTAGTTCTATTAGACACGGTTAGCTTGTCCGTAGTTGGTTAAATATTGGGTTAAGCGCAAAAATTATATTTCCATAGATTATGAATAGCCTGATAACCACTTAGAAATAACCTACGAAGTAGTAACGTAGAATTGTATGCAGGTCTGACGTATGTGATAAAAAATTACTGTTGATAAAAGATAAGCGTAACTTTAAACCAGTCTGCGCGCGCATGATACTCAATCACGCGAGCGTGCGAATGCAGAAGGAAGCGATGCGAAAACGTAATCAATGTCAACAGCTTCTAACTTGAGATATTACACATACGACATATGAGATGACCTAACCGACTACACTCGCATTCTTATTGTCTGTGCTGTTAACACATTATATAAATGACTGCCAATCGTAACGACACCATAATCACACATGATTAACATTTTACGTGTTACGAGTGGCAAGGGCACACACATACAGAGAGACACAAAACACACAGACAAGGCTGAAGAACCAAAATTTACGTCACATTAACGTCTGTCCCGAAGGATAATCGACCCCAGGACCGTTCGCTCTACATTCAAAGTGACTAACATCTGAGCAACAACCCTTACACACACATAAACCAGAAAATAGCTGAATGTGTCTGTTCCGCTATCTTACTTTTGTAATAAAATATTCCATAATTATTGAGTTTGGTTACGTAAGAAAAAATGTAGAGTTAAATATATTTACGAATACAAGCACAATATACATAATTATCAAAATCCCACAATATTCAAAGTTGTAATATTAGTAAAATTTTAAATTAACAGACATTAAATTTATATTGTCGGACAGTTAATCGGCCAAAACCTGCTAAGTAATTCCAAATCATTACTAATCTTTTAAAAACATTTAAATTCAACTTTAACTGTGAATTGCACGACATTGGCAATGTAACCAGGGTCATAGGTCATAGTAATAATGGGTGGTACATAATTTCACTATTGACGTTATGTACTATTTTAAACGTCATTACAATAAACTTAACGCTTCCGGTTCGTTATTGTGAGTGGATTACGTCATCGCTGTAGTGCAAGATGAGCTCGTCCGAATACAGGAAACACGCAAGTCTACTTTAGAACAATGTTTTTATGGATCGGTTACAACAAGCGGAACGTTAGCTAAAATCTATACACGTTAATGTAAAAAAAACTTTTCAACACTTTCAACACACGACATTCACTGAAAATACCTGGTTGTATAGACAAATGAGGAACAAGAATATTTCATTTAAATAACCGTCAAATGGGTTAACAAAACATCCGATAGTAAGTGGTCTCCACCTCAAATAAAAATGCGTGACGTTAACTACATCACCGAAGCGTTGCCAGCTCAAAAGAAAGTGGAGAACCCGCTTGTTAAAAAAATTTAAATGGCTACCCTCGCTCGATATGCAAAGTTGCTAACTCTAAATTAAAAGGATAACCTTACTGTCTGTAGTATAGATAGAAAGTAATAGTATAGGTAATTGAGCAACGCATAGAAAATTAGAAACAGAGTTAGTGACACGGACTGAACGCATCTTGCAGCTCGCTCCAATTCCGGCTGCGCTAGGTCATGACGTCATTTCCGACAGTCCGAATACGGACTGCGCGAAGGTCGGCAATATTGATCTCACACACCCACTTTTGCTCCTGTAACTTTATACATATTACGATGCTTGCATGACGTCAGAACAATTAACTTTCACATACGCCTCGCAGCGACAACTAGTTCAAAAGACAAGTTTGCTCGTAACCTTATCTAAATTAAATGTTGATTGTACCGTGTTGAGAGGAATAGATAAGCGCATTAAACTAGTTTATTCCCTTGTTCCAGGTGCCTATAGAGCTAACAAAGAGGCTTGATGAAATAAGGCTGCTGGAGTCACGTAAATCAGCGAGATTAGCTGATGTCGACACAGATTTCGCAAGGCTCGCGGACATGGCTGGTGATCGTCGCCGCGCCTCCGCAACCATCGAAGTACCAGCGCATCACATGCAAGGGTTTGTAATTTTTCACGTTTATATTAGTCATTCCTTCTAGATACTTCACAAAGATATGGAACTGCCGTTGCTGTCGCCGTGAGGAAATCCGGTACTCGAAATAATAATCAAGGATCTTTTGACGTCATCAAATATCTGAAATAATTACATATCAATATTAAATAGTTAACCGGGTAACCTTGAATAGGTAACGCAATAGCATAGGCAAACAACATAGAGACCTCATAGATTATTGTTGCTTTTAACATTTTCTTGATAACAATATAACGGTTTATAATTGAGTTGTTTAATGGAATTTATTCCTGCAGGTATTAGCAGATAAAACGTTGATATCGCAAAACATATTTAGCAAATATTAACTTAATTTTGCCTTGAGTTAGTAGTTCACCTCGCCAGCAGCAAGGAAGGCCGGCACATTTCTATTGCGAATATAACGGCCTTGTAATAACTCCCTTATCTATTCCATGACCTCTTTGGTACATTCTTAACAGTCAGTCGACGAAGGTATTCGGTTAATCCCTTGATTTATCTAATGAAACGTGCATCGGTTGTCAATCAACGCGGCCGACCTCGCATCGGCAGTAGATACAACATTTCGTACGATTTAGAGTGTAGGTACATTGTGGTGGATTGCCTTGTGGGTGTAATCGCTCACGAACACGAGCGTGCATCGCTGGAGTGGAGCCGGGTGCGGGCGAGCGTTGCGAAATCAGCACCAAACACGTTAGAAACTGGATGGAAGTGTTAGCACGGAGTACGGGCGTGTCCTTGTCACAGTTGCCTACATTCTGTGGCTGCCTCCCGCACTCCCCTCCTCTATTGGGCCTCAGAGAGGGACAGACAATGCAACATATAGAGTGATTAAAAAATACTAGTGGTTTGGACGGTTATTGCGTATCGATGATAGGCGATAAGTATTCGGGGGAACCGTGTATGTAAACGTGAATGTTGTTGAGAAGTTAATATTGTGAAAGAATACTTGGAATTGTATGATTTTAACAATATTTCTTTTGAAGCATCTTGTATCTTAATTCATACAGTAAATGTTGTAATTTTATAATGTATTAAATTGCTGCAAACCGGAACAAACAACATTTAATGGCCGTCGCGACGTGACGCTCGCCGCTGCAGTTTCACTTTTCATTATGACTGCGGTGAGAGGTGAGACCTCTACTCTCGGTCCGAATTTCACAACAATTGCCGAAACAAACGCACAAGGAATTATCTTACGGATTTACTCACGAATATTCAACTGTCTCTACATTAAGCAGAGATTACATCGATATTACTGTAGTCAGTTACAAAAGTAACTAATTATGGAAATTAAATTAAATTATTACAAAAGTACCTAAATAGAGATCGTTATTATTCTTGAGTGTTATATTTACAATAACCCCTTTTTTCATAAAATAAAGAGATGACGTCTCTACTTATACAGGTATTCTACAAAACCGCAAAATACAGGTATTCTTTGTATGGGTATGTATTACAAAGTAATTTTTCAAATAAAATGAATGTAAAACTCTAAGCAACTAGTACATATGTTTCAACAAGTGGTATATAAAAAATTTTAAACCTTACATACATACTAAGTTAGTGATTGGAGCAAATTTCGCAATCACGGTACCAGGCCATGGCAAAGTGAAAGCTTACTAAGTTTCATTTTCCTTTGATACGCCGGACTACCGACTCAACACGTAACAGACTATTATCGTCTCAGCAAGAACTGAACTTCTCTTTTTAATCTACAATCTTTAGTCAACTATTTTATATTGGCCAAGCTCATTGTTCGACAAAGACTTCATTCAAACGCTAGAAATCGTTTAAACTTTGTACAACGCAGATAAAAAAACGCAAAATCTCGGGAACTCTACGTAGGCTTGTATTGCAAAACACAGTAATATCTCAAATTAAATAAGCACTTGCTTCTGCTAACGTACTCTGTAATACAATAAAATGTAATGCCGAATAAGCCTATGACATGAATCAACAAAATTCAAAGATGGCGCCGCCTTCGCTTGGTACTTGCGCGGCCGCCATGACATAGTGACCCAGTTTTAAAATGGAACGGAACGGCACGCTAGAAAAGTGCCGCATACAGCGATGCTCACACACTACATGGGAACGTCAAATATTTACCTACAGATACACATTAAAGAATGAGAAATAGGTACCTGCTTTACATTATTCATGTGTACAAAAACAAATACTGAGCTCGATGTTACAATAGTCTCTTAACTTCTAATTCATATGACTACTATTAAAAATCTTTTTTAAACAAAAAAGATTCGTTCTTTCCAATTTGTTTTACAATTATTTGAGTGTTGAAATAATTCGCTAGGTAGGTATTTAAGTTTAATTTATTTTCCAATCACTTATAATCGAAATTCAAACAGTGTTGCCATTCTGGCATGCTTTAACGGCCTCAAGCAGGCACTTTCTCAGTCGGGCAGTAGGGCGGGAATACAGCCCGCATTTTGATGTCGCAACATTGCGCATTGCAACGGTTTATCTCTCCCTTCAACTCTTGCTTTACATTTTAATGTTATATTCCGATACCCTTTAAAGGGCTTAATGTTAGCAACACTTCCGCAATACAATCAATCATACGTCACAGTATGTACCTACGTACCTATATTATAATGTGCAGATATTTTCGGAAGTGACTTTTCAAAGTTGCAAATGAGGTCCTTTTATGTGATACGAGCTGTTGTATGCTAATGAGATATTTGAGTGGCACAGGCTATTGACACTGATCGTCACCGTCACATACTCACATACCAACCTATTACAGGCCCTCTAATTTGTACAGGCCATGTGTCGTCAAAACGCGTTGTAAATAGTCATGAGCGAAATCGACCTTGCTGTAGTCTACTACGTCTTACGTCTTCTAAAATCGACTAAGTCACTGCTTTCCTAATGGATATGGATTATAACCACACGTCATAATTATAGTTTTCATCATATAATTATATGGTTAATATTTATTCGTACGTAAATATGTACATATTTGCGCAAACGCAGGAATGACGCAGTACCTACCTAACTTTGTAAAACATTGCCGATCATAATCAGTAAGTGAGGTTTAATGAGGATATTAACCTTCCTTAAACGTAAATATTTTATTACTTTTTAAGTTTATTAGGCCAAAAAATACTTATTAATTATTCGCATAATAAAATGACCTAGAATTTTTTTTTACATTTCAGGAAGAACAATTAAAGAATTAACGAAAATTAATTCAATTATAATTCTTTCATTGTTACTTCTCAATTATAAAGCCAAATTTTTAATTAACACGCTAATAATATTAGCTTTATTTAGGTAATTTAATTGCAATGTATCTGCGTTAGCAATTATCACTTTAGTATAGGCACAAAAAAAAATTAGCCTTATAGGTACCACAACTATATACTTGAAGGTGTGAGAAGAAATATTTCATTGACATTTTAAAATTTTGCGCAAGAGTAGTACTCAAGCAACGGAGTGGCGTTGGTGGGGAGAAACTTTCCCGTCTTATACGTTTGCTTTCGTTGGTACCTACTGTTAAGGCCGTTAGCTCATTTGGCAGGTGGAGTATGCCGCCATCGTTTAGAGAAAGTGTTACAAAAAGCAACTATAATATTATGCAAAGTGCGTCAAGTCATACCGTGACGTCATGTTAAACAACTGGTTACTATGAAATGGCGATCCATTTAGCCTTTTAAAACTCAACAATGGATAACTAGCGACTCATCGTCATTGACGCGTTGACTTTCCATCGACCTATCTGAGGTTATTCCACCGACCACGGGAACAAAAACATTCCGGGTATAGAGGTAATTACACTAAGAACTCAATATTTTACAGCGGAATTCCCCGAACCTGCCAGTCATAAAAAGAGATCGGCGCAACGTTGCAACACGGCTAATTGCAAACATAAAAAAAGAATACGTTTGTCATTAAGTACCTTAGTCGTATAAAAAATATGATTTGTCCGTAAAATACAGTTGGAACAATCTCTTTAAGAACAAAGAACGACGAATTTGACGAATGATATTTTTTGTACTTCACCTTATTTCAATCGAAGTGACGTATTTGTGAATCTTCGAATGATATTAAATTCAATGAAAGGACTAAAGTATTCTAACTCCCCAACACAAAACATTTCTAATGTCTGTATTATACTACATACTCGTATCATTTAATTTAATCTACGGATATCGGTCTTTAAATAAATCTTTCGCTTTCCTAATAGCACAATGAAACAACTTGTACGAGTAGAAATAGCAATTCATTTTCGTGTTTCGTTTTATTACAATAAAACACAATTGTGTTAGCAAATGAACAAGTAAAGCCAGAAAAAACGTGGCAATAGTAGCGATGAGGTCACCTAGGAGAGCGGAGTCAGTGTTGCTCGTGCTAGATCAATCGCACTTTTTATACACACTAAAATACCCCGACCTACGTCAACCGCCTTCCAAATGTTACTTGTTCATAGCGCTCGGCTGAGCTCAACAATACTTTTAATCATTTTAACCTTATGATACCAATTGATTACAAACCTACTCGACGTGCGAATGTATAAACTAAAGTCACAAAATGTCAAATAGTTACGCAATGAGCCGTATTTTACAGCATGTTAAAGGTATGAAAATGACGATTGGGACGATATGACATGATATTTCATTAAAAAGTCCCATTTTAGCTTCAACCTTGGCAACACAAAGCGAAATAAAACGTATTTACAATTTTACATAACATTCTGCCTAGTCTTTTTTCTTTAATTTTTATGATCATTATTAAATCAAAAATATAGTGAGTTTGAATAAAATGCTTTAGATGTTCGTTGTCATAACGGCAGTAAGTAGGATGTACAACTTAGAATTCGCATTAGCGTGATTCATTTTGGCACTTCAAAGGTCCGTGACTAATATGACGAGAACATCGCTATTGTTTCAATGAAATACAGAAATATGACGTAAACGTTTTGATGAATTTAAAAATGTATGTCATGTCACCTTCATATCCACGCGGTTAATTCGATATTGCAATATTTTTCGGTCGTCTGAGCAATGTCAAATGAGGTATTTTTTGTTTAATTAAAGCTTAAAAAATAAAATTACTTAATTAACCAGCAAATGTAAAGGTACACCTATTCAACAATATTGCATTGCATTACGAGTGATTAAACCCCTGAACTGCAAATAAGTGTGAATTGAAACAAAAAACATTGTAAGTAATTGTATTTCATAAAATGGAATTATGTCAAAACATGTTGCGTGTCGGCATAAATACATTCCAGCACCTGGTAAGAAGTACTTCAACAGTAATGTATACATTTAAGGTAGGAAACGTATAATAATCGTTTAATACAAGACAGTAGCAGTAGAGTCACACGGCAACAGCGGCAAGGTCGCGCTCAATGTTACGAGCTCAGAGTAGTACGTGTAGGGTGTCAATCGGTTTTTAAAACTGTGTATAATTATGTATAATATATGTTTTATTTGAATTGATATTATTTTTGTTACTGGTACTTTATAGGCATCAATCTACGGTGCAGCAGCATGGTGGAGTTAGCTCCAGGCCTTCTCAGGTATAAGGAGATCTCCGCGCTCAATAGTAGGCCATTCGTGGGTTGAAGCCACTTTTATATTATACCTAATTTATTTATTTAATTAATGACCATGAAAATTATATAAAAATTTAAGAACTTATTAATATTCTAACTTATTTTTTTAAATAAAACCAAACCAGCTACGATCGTGTCGATTTCAGCTGGTACGGTATTTTCATATTCTCTGTTCTTTAGTTGCCTGTAAATAAATGGTTAAATAAAAAAACAAGTCGCAAAAAGCAATTAAAATGCATTAAAATTAGGTCTAATGCAGTTATCAACCCTAGATGTGGTGACGTAGTCGCCGGCCGGCGCGGCTTCGCGGCACGGGCGTATATTCAGCTGCTGCCAACGCAACGCTCGAATGAATTAAATCTAATGAGCAAAATCTTACCAACCTGTTCATCGAATACATTACCATTATAAAATCAAGCCTTCAGTGTTTCAAGGTTCACACAACATTTTTATAATAACATTCTATACTAATAGATAATATTCTCTTTGACTACATAGTGAAAAAGTCAAAACCATGCAGACATTTTTATCATTGCGTTCTCACCAAAGTATTTTTCTTTTTTTGTTTCCTGTTTTCCATTATTGTGAATATTTCGCAGAAAGAAGTCCTTTTCTAGGAATGAAAATTGTTTTACATAAATTCGACCGTAATAATTATTAGTTATCATATGCCTAATCGTCTTATTGGCTTTCGCGTGATGCAAGAACAGACAGATAGAAATTACTAAAAATTATTGAATGCACAATATTTTACTGTAGGAATCTTTCTATTACTATTTGCAGAACAGTGACATCGGAGTTTGATATTCACAGCCACTTTAATCAGCTCACGCATCATGTAAATCTTAGTAACAGTATTATCTATAAACCATTTACGCGCTCAGATAAAATTCGTACAAAAATAACGCCGAAACCATGAAGCCACGTGCGCCAAATGACATTGGCATTCAACTACATACCTACCTTGGTTCTTCACAAAACGGTTGTAGCCTTGCCCTTTGGTCGAACTACCTGTAGAAATGATTAAATAATAATACTTCATTTGAATTGAAGTAGTTATGTAGATACGTAGATAAATAATCTTTTTGTAGGTATATAATTGTTTGTGCGTCTGTTACTGATCGTACCTATAAAATATGTTATGCTTATGAACGACTTTATCTAAGGATCTCATATTCACACAATATTATGTATATTTCGTTTTGTTATTGTGATCGTTCATAGTTATGTCAATATTGTCAATACTATACTAACTAGGGCTTTCGGACTTTCTTTTCTAATACCGGGATCCCGGTATTATAATACCGGTATCAAAAAATGTTCGTCTTAGAACAACTTTTAATTTTTCTGAAGAAAAGACTATTTTTCTAATCCAAAATCATCTTTTACTTATAACTAGCCATTTTAGCACTGAACTAGCATTTTCCGCGGCGTCGCCCGTGTTTGGTATGTAATTATTTTCAAGGTTTATCTACATAATATAAATTAAATTTTCACTTGTGTTTTGTAATCACTTAAATAATAAGTTAAATTTCCAAAAATACCTTGAAATTCGTGTTTCATGATATCTAACCTGAAAGCCGACCATAAATTTTCTTAAAATGTTGCTTCAAATTTGGTGGATATTTAAATTTTCAGATGGTCAATGATAGACCGGTTTTGAAAGTTCTACTCTATTTCTATTCTATTTCTCCTAGCCTATTTCCCCAGAACCCACCATCGTTTCACCTTGTTTAAGGAGGTTAAGTTGATAAAATTTTAGGCACTATAAAAAATAATAATGATTACAAGCGGTTAACAAACAACGCATTTAAAAAATGATATCTCGTATCCCGTGGCGTACTCGTATAACATACTTGTAGATTTTTTGGGCTAGAATCGCATCCCGAATCCCCAGAAAAACCTGATCAAGTAAAGTCATCGTAAGAAAATGTACTACCAAAGTGAGACTAGATCGAGTTAGTGGGATTGTTACAGCTTATGAAGGGAAATTTGTCTTAAGGCAAAGTTGACAAGCTCATCTGTCATTTCAAGGGTTCCCCCACCATCGCATTCTCAACGATTCATTTAATTGGGCACGATCCACAATATATATCTTTTCTATCTAATACAGACGAAATGTATTATAGGCTTATTATTGACGTTATTATTACAGGTACGGGTAATACTGACAGTTATTTATCTTCCTTGACTTAAGATATCCGTACAAATCTCTAGATTTGTTTTTACTTTGGATGAAAACATTTATCTCAGATAGGTAACATATTACCCAATGCTTATCGTAAGCTAAATAAATTACTGTTTACTACAGACGTGGCTATCAAAAGGTAAATATTCGTAACGTTACGTTATTTTGCAGTGATGAAAATACCTATTCTACGTAATTACGTACTACGTTAATACTGGTAATAAACTGGACGTGTTTTCTATGGTAGGGGCCTAGGGGCTCAAGTGTTTTGTTAATAAAGTTTAAATAATTTAACAGAAATACAAAACCAAACCCGAATACCATAGTCTTACTTAAGGATGAAGCATTCATATTGCCCTATTATTTCCCAAGGGATAATAGCGCCTCATTTGAGACTTAATAATCTTCAAATCGCTTATAAGGCCGCAAAGCTAATGTCTGGCATAGTTAATTTGTTATCAAGGGTTCAGAGCTCCAGGCCCGGATAAAGAAAAAAATTAGAATTGCCTTCAACCCCATTAATGGTTTACTCATGAGCACAGGTCTCTTCTCATACGTCATACAGCATACTGCTCCACCACGCTGCTCCAGCGCAGGTTGGTGGAGTAAATTATAATTACGATTTTTCAAAACTGCATTTGTACAGGAAGCGAGCCAAACTGACCCGATGCTATCGAAGAGTAATGCCAATTGCCAATGATGACGTAGGATACGATTACGTCATCCCAGCACGTGATGTGAAATAAATAAGGTGATAGATACGCAGTGCAGTGTGGAGGTAGAATAGAAATAGAAACAGACTCGACAATTTACTAAGTAAACGCATACAGTCATGAAGTCTGTAGACGCATAAGGGTAACGACATAGTTCGCTGCACTAGACGGTTGTCATGGCAACGGTTAGACCGATAACCTGGTGAAATAAGGTCATAGACTGGAACGGCCGGCTGGATAGACCGCCTTTGAAGTGGACGAATACTTCGATGAACACAGCAAGCGACTGAAGCAACCCTGTTGTCGGCGTGCGAGGGAATCTCTATTCACTTCCGTAACTTAAATTCAAGATCTGTCGCATTGATTTAAGAAAATTAAATGCTTATATCCAGAAGATCCGTATAACCGTCCATCAACATTTAGTAGTCCATTGCTGAACTAAGTTCTCTCAAACCAAACACATAAGTATTATACGTAAAAATTTTACAAATAATAAACCGACTTCAAAATAATGCAAATTTAAGACTTAAATTATCGATATCATTGTCAGAACTGGACCAAAATGGGAACACACGGGAAGCAACAGCTTTCAATTGTAAAAAAAATCCTCAAAATCGGTTCACCCAGTCGAAAGTTCTGAGTTAACAACAAACATAGAGTCGGTTAAAAAGAAGAGCTCTACCTTAACTTTAACCATTACGAAAGGTCCTAATTTGCTCAGAAATAAAATATTGACTCCCCATTTCATTTCGGTAAAATTATAAAGTTGACTGACTTTCGTTAAGTATAAGAGCGTTACGTACCTACTTCAATGTTGTAAAATAACACAAATCATGTGTGTTAGGGGTAAGAGTGATACCGTTGACCTTATCTTGCAAATAAATAAATTTAATTTAAAGAATAAAATAAATAATCAGTAATCGGACGAACGAAGACACTGATATTACCTATAAGTAATCAATCTTACGATACAAGTTTAAATTACACAATCGTTATCAGGACATCGTAATTCGATAACACACGCGTCTTGAAACGCGGTTGAAACAAAAAAGTGTCATTACTGAACGTTTTTGCCATTTATGGAACCCGTGAAACGCGCGGCGGTCGTAGTGTGACCTACAATTATCTGTTTCGAATCGACCTGTGGAAGGTCGCGTGCGGGGTGAACACACCTTGTGCCTTGTGGCCGAGGTTCGTTCACGTGCCCACAGACTTATAAAATACTAGCTGTGCCCGCGACTCGAATTTAATTGTTACGGGGAAATTTCTAAAATTATATCGGTCCACCCGTTCCAGAGATTAGCCGGAACAAACAGACAGACGGACAAAAATTGTAAAAAAATGTTATTTTGGTGTTTGTACCGCGTATATAATGTACATCCATGTGCATTTACTAAAAAGCGATTGTTTTAATATTACAAACAGACACTTCATATTTATTTATCTCTATGTGTAGATCTATAGATACCTAAAGTCATCGCCAAGATTAACCCTAAAACGCTAGTTACATAAATCATGTACAGAAATCAAGGTGATTAAAAAGGGGATAAACTGAAACTCTTTATTTCTTCAATGGATTCACTTGAAACTTTGTACATTTCCTCAAGTGACGCAAGCCGTGTGTGACCACTCCGCTATGGAGCAGCGTAGTGGAGTATGCTCTAGGCGTCCTCAGTTCTAAGGAAGGACCCGAGTAGTGGGCAAATAGTGGGTTGAAGCCAAACCTTATTTACATGTATCTGATTAGTATCTATTAAATCTACCTTTACTGTACAAAATTCACGACGATTAAGATACGATGAGCGCAAAAGTGCATAACGAAGTAGATACAATTTAATGTTACAGTTAATAGAGTTATTAATTGCCGTGACTTCAACCTTTCAGTGATATGGTAAATAATTCATTCGGTACTAGTATAACTCGTTAAATTGGTCTCTTGTTCGCTTATTTGTAATGAAAAAGCCGGTAACAAGCAAAACAAGAAAATCCGAGGTCTACAAAAAATCTAAATAACTGGTTTTGTAAAATATATTTGGTATTTGAATAGAAGAAGAGTTTATAGAATAGGTAACAGTACGAAGTCAAACTCCGGTCAGTGAATCTTCGCGAGTCAACGTCCCCCTACGCCTAACGGAGATTCCCCGGCTACCCTCCGAAATTACTGTGGGTACATGGTTAATGTTTTAGGATCATGAACTTCTAATTAAGTTTCCCTCTCGTTTACAAACATTACTTGTTAAATATAATATTATGGTACCTCCAGTACTACGTATAAAATTTTTATTGTATGAAATAACATAAATATTTCTTTTTTCTAATGCAAAAATATTATTATGTCAAGAAGTTATGAGTAATACTGAACTTATGAGACTAAAACATGCTTAATATCAAATGCGAGACACTTTATACAATAAATGTAAAGAGAATATTATAATTTTCAATTTTCAATCATAAAATTGTAGATCCGCGATCAAAGCTCGTAGGTAAGCAAACTCGTAGGTACCTACCACTACCAGGTACTTACGAGTTAACCGCAATTAAATAACACCAACGATATGAACAAAATCTAACAAAATAATGTCGTCAATTACGTATTCCGCGTCACCTGTTTACATACTACTGTTTGCTTTGAATAGTTTTGCGTCATTACTGTAGTGTAGTAGGTAGTGTATAACATAAGAAAAATTCAAGGTACCAACTGATTAAATTCTTTTTCCTTCATTAAATTAACGATGACGACGCAACAATTAATTGTGGGTAGGCACATTGAGAACATTAAACGCGAAACCAACAATTCGTGTTATTTTTCGCAACTGTTAACTTATAGAGTTTACACCTACAGTACATCTATTCTATGAATGTATCTCTGTTATCTTCGTATTTTTGTACGCATAAATACAATAGGGAGGATCTTACAGTTTATTTGACCGGCAACGCATTGAGGATGCCTAGGTGTAACTGAAGTTCATGAACAACAATGACCGCTCTGGTCGGTCGTCTGCTCATTTTTCGGCTATTAACATAAAAAATACCACAATAAGACCATATTAAATTAAATTTATGAACTTTACACAGTGTACTACAGTTTTCTAATTGTAACCTTAGTTAAAAACAAGTTTTAGAAGATTCCAGCGAAATAAAGTAGGTACTATGATTATATTTATTGACCTCGAATGAGTCAGACACGAACGAACTTTTGTGAACGCGGGGTGATCGGCCAGACGCGGGATCACAGCCCGTCCTTACGCAACTTATCCAAATATCATTCAGGAGTGTGGATCACTTGCGTAATAGTCCATTGCCCGGCCACTATCTACCACCGATGTTGAAGGTTTATTCGGTTCTTACCCCCAGTGCGATGAACTTTGGCGACTTTATTAATTACATTAACTTCATTTTGGATATAAACAGTTCAATAACAAACCAAAATAATATAAAAAACATCGTCGTTAAAATTCTTTTAGTATTTCTACATAAGCCTAATATACAGCAAACATTCTTGGAATGGTAATGACTTGAATATTGATTTTTTAATACATGTCGCTAGCAAATAGAGCGGATAAAGTGCATAAGTACACCGTTGCAACCAAATAAGTATACGCTAACTATAAATTACCTTTTGAATAATCAACAACTTTTTCTGCAATGCTTTTCTTAAGCCTATAACACGTTCTTTACGTGTTTGATATAATGTATAATTAAATCATTAAATTTGTACTTAAAATCATTAATATTCTTCGTAACTATTTCTACAATGGATTCATTTGAAACTTTGTATATATGTACATAGGTTCCTCAAGAGGCTCACTAAGAAAGGATTTTTGGCAATTGACGGGCGAAGACGCGGGGGAAAGCTAGTCTTTAATAATATTTATTGTTTCATCGTTACAGATCCCGCAAGCGCGGCCCTAGCAGCTCCTGCGACCTGGGCTACGGTGAGCGAGACGATCAGATGAACGAGTGCAATGCGGCTCTCGTCCTCATGTCGCTCAGCTGCTCGCCCAACTCGCCCCGTCCCAGTAAGTCTTCGACCTGCAAGACACCAAACACCTCCCGGCCATTGAACGAAAACTACAATACGTCAACCCCGGCTGGATAGACCTGTTCCAATCTCGAGCCGTAAAACAAGAATTCGGTTCAGCGTTCGGTGCGAGCGCTTAGCGTATCTAAATTTATTTGCTTAACGTTTTGTTTAAATTAGTTTTAATTAATGACTGATTTCGTTTGTGTTTATTACTTCAAAGGTTTCATAAAATAAGAGAGATGGTATTTTCGGTGCATGAATTCGAGGGTTCGGCCATAATTGATCTCAACATCGTTGTAACATCTATCCTCGCGAAAATTCCTTTGCCATTGCTTTGCATATATGTCCGTTCTCTATTACATAAATATGGTCGCTTATTGATGGCTGTTACGTTAATGGATATACGATTACATAACTTAACATTCCTACTTACCTGGAGTTACATTACGTAAACACAAAAATTATAGTATAATTATGGCAGGCTGAATATTATAAGTCAGGAAATAAATAGAATCAGTCAATATTAATTTTTATTTTTGTAATGATTTATGCGCACTTAGTGAATATAATTTAGTTGTAACTAAGGGTTTGGTATAAAATCTGTAAAACGCTGATAACGTCTAGACAGCAGTCTAGACTTTGTCTAGACAGGTATTCGGTATAACTTCGCTCTTGTGTTATGTGTGCGACCAAATGCGCTCTTTCTGGAGCACAACACATTTTCAGCAATCTTTTAATACTCGCCCTTTTACTAATTCACTGTGAAATAAACGTAATTTAAATTTATATGTGCGCACTAGCAAAGGCAACGAATGTACAGTCATAATGAATAATAATTCAGCTTTAACAATGATTCTACATCCATTCATTCGCTCCATAATAAATTAATTATTAAATCTTTGCGTGGCTTCACTTTTTATAGACCGTCAATCTTGATAAGTGATCAACTGATGAGTGGTCACTGAAATGAGACTTCCGTCGATGAAATGTGTTGCTACATTTTCACAGTTATAATTATGGCATGAATTTTTTAATTCAATTATATTACAAGTTTAAGGTACAGGAAAGACTACTATTCATAATTATCCATTCTCTTTGATCTTGAGACACATCAATGGATCAATTAATATCTAAACAAGCTAACCAGACGGTGCACTCGAATTGAACTGAATAAATACTTGAGGGCAGCTTCAGTATATAATAGTAATGTGGAGCCACGCCTACCAAAGCCACTCGTAAAACTTTACGATTTACAATTCATCTTCAACATTGGCCTAACGCCGTATGTATGCCGCGAGAAAATAGCTGTTCTCGCGAGTGAAAGTGGCCAGTCATAGTTCCGTTTCGTAATTTATTGCACTTAAATTCTTCTTCGGTACACGGTTTTATGATTTTAATTGCCGCGTAACGTGCTAGTATTATTTACTACATTTAATTGTTACTAGAGACCCGTTATGTGGTCGAATTTTTACCCGTATTCATTTTGTCAAAGGTTCTAATTATTTCACTCTGATACGAATGTTTAAGAACATTTAGCGTTCTGCAATTCTTTTTCATGTATCTTTTATTAACTGTTGCAAATCTCACAATATTTAAGTGTGGTCATTATTCTTAAAAAGAGTGCAAAGTTTCTCTTTACTATTAGCACAAAGATGTGTATAATTAGTTGTAATTACATTATGAGTAGTCCATATATATGTATATATATTGTAATAGAATAGAAAATGTATATATCATAAAATGTTAGTGTTTTCTCACATGTTCTAGAATGGAATTTTCTGTATCATGTTTGTTGTCATAGTATCTGCCCTATGACACAGCAATTATAAGATCGTTAATGACGTTCTTATTATTGAAGACTTGTAGAATGCGCACCCGTAGATTAATCACAAGAATTATTATTATATTAAAAGCATGGACTTATAATAAGTCCATGATTAAAAGTTACTATGGAAACAAAACTGTTGTTATATGAAAAACATGATAACTACTATATTCTTGACGGATGACATAAATTTTTAAATTTAGTTTTATAAATCGTTAAAATGAATTATTTAGTTTATTAGTTAGAAGATAAGAAACTTATACATACATACAAGCTTACTAATTATACCTACATATATACTCTACGTTCGTTGATCCTGTAACACGGTATATGGAACTTTATGACCTTCCACATATGTATGTATTTCATTTTTGCACTATATTTTTAGGTGCATACCAACATTACGATCAATTACTAGTAAATGAGTAACTAGTAATTAAACATGATTATAATTATTTAGTTATAAATCAACAAGTACATAAATTAAGCGTGTTTGCGTATGTGCAAACTAAACATGTAATTGTCTTTATAACACATCTTGTCTTTATGTTTTATGTACACATAAATAATAGATAGATGAACAGGTCTGTACATGAAAGATTAATAAGAAAAACGATTATTAGGGGTATTTGTTAATCCAATAGATCCTTTAACAATTATTTTTAGAATTATTGTCAGAAACGGCTTCACTAATTTCGATGCTGATTCATTGTAAGCTTGAAGTAACTTTCGGTGTTTGTTTTATTTCAATCGGATCACATATTAAAAAGATAATATGTCAATGTAAAGAATCCCATCTAAACATTTTTCGATTGAGTGTACTAATAAATAGCTTCACCGAAGGGAAGCGAGGGCAGTTATTATTAGTAAATAATAAAACGATAAGTGCTTCGGAGAACACCATACTTTTGCTTAATGATTACTCAGATGATGTTTCTTGCGATAAAGCGATGGGATGTTCAATTAATTACAATCTTTGCGTCATATTGGAATACTGAGAACTTCATGATTTATGTTAAAGCAATCATAAAACAATGGAACATCAGAAACAAAGTCAAGATATTGTTATATTACAATCATGTTGATGCAAATGTTAATGCAAATAGCCTATTATGTTATAATTATATTATATTGTTATTTACTAGGTCCTTGGGGAGGCCGTTCCTCGGTGTCGCCAGGAGCCAGCAGCAGTTCAGGGTCTTCGTGGCGCTCAGGCACGCCATCTCCACCTCCGGTGTCTTCGTCCTTCAGCGATGAGGGCATTGCCATGGATTATGAGGATCTTCACCCGCGGAAGAAAAGGGTAAGTTATAAAATTAACCTTTTCAAACTACTCTTGAGCTGTTTGTTTTTAAAAGATTTTCGCATTTATATAATTCAAAGACGGCCGCCATTTTGAATCTAGAACGACGACACTCGCCAAAAGGTTCTACGCCAGCTTTGTACAGGAACCATTTTGAACATCTTTATTTGGTTTTTGATACAATGCATCGGATCAGAAAGTGTGTCAGAAAAGTGTGATGAGATTTTTGAAATGAGTTACAACCGCGATTTAGAGTTGAATATTACGTCTAGGTTAACTAAAATCTTGTAATGTAGGTGAAGGATACAACCGAAAATGGTGCCATGTAAGACAATGTACGCCATGAAGAACACGTAGCTACGTGACGTACAGGTTTATGTATAACAATTTTAGTCAAAATTGCACAGGAATCTTGTCAAACGTGCTTAGCCACCGTACCAACGGTTTCAATTAGACCGTGACACGAATCGTGCTCGCTTTCGTATAACGTCTGAGCAATTGTTTGTTTAAGCATCCCATGTTGCGTTTAGCCGACAAGAGACGCGACAGTCGCGACATATCACTTGCATTAAACAGTTACAGTTACAGTACACCGGTGGCTTTAGGTTTTAAAGGGTCGCAATCTTTGAATCACAGCCAAACTCTCCTAACCTTGACACATAGTACTTAACGAACGAGACAGTGACGTCAATCGAGTCCCTTCCATTGAAGATTAGTCAATGACAAGGCTTTGACCTTTCTTTTATACTTAGAGATATCTAGGTGATACTGTTGCTACATGGGATTCATTTAGCTACCTAATCGATGTATCTATTTAGCGTCAAGCGTGAAATATTTTAGTATTATTTTATAGGTAAGTAAGTAAGGTGCATATTCCACCAATCCGCACTGAAGCAGCGTGTTGGACTATGCTGTAGGCCTTCTCAGTTATGAGGAAAGACCCTTGCTGAGAAGTGGGCAAGAAGTAATGAAAGAAAGAATAAGAAAGAAAGAAAATATATTTGTTCCAAAAACTGATAACTACATCATCATGTATGAAATTTTGACAGTTCCTAGGTACATAAGCTATTGAGGATTATGTATACATGTAATATTGGTAACAGCCGTTAACAGAGAACGTGTCAGTGATTTCCCTGGCGTTGAGAGAATAATCGACCACTCAATCTCTGTTACATTAAAGCTAATAAAGTCAGCTTAACATTAAAAAGTAAAGATTTATTATACTCGTAGATCTGGTTGCTGCGTTCTATTCACGTGAACCAATGCGTGCTGACGCATGCAGTCGTGTTATTTGTCTATAATAGTAGTCGGCGTTATTACCATTTATCTCAGATACCTTAGCATTATAGCCACATTATTTCCATATTAGAGATCGTACAAAGCATTTTGCAAGTAACCGGGCTGTACATACGCCACACTTTCACCGCGCGGACACCTGTTCGCCGCTAAAGGCCATTATATCACAACTATGGGTTTCTATGCAATTCCTTTTCCTGGTTTCGCAAACCAGTAAACTTTGAATAATTTGCGTGTAAATTGACTTCGGATAATATCGACTATCGACCATCAGAATGGTAACTTGCGTATTAAATGATGACGATTTGCTTCCATTGCAAATAAATGTTGGAAAATTTCACAGTACGTGGTATGAAATTAGAATGAACTCGTGTATTGATAAGGTAATCTTGCTACGGAGCATTTGTTACGTCTACGTAATTCGGATTATAAAACAGTATGAAATTATAAATAAATCAACAAATAAAGATCGTTATATTTTAGCAATGTTGTTAATTTTCATATCTCGAATTCATATCGTCATCAATGTCAAATTGATATCCTTTTACGATTTATACTTAAGCAAGATAAAAGAACATATCGATATTTCGTTATCTTAAGTTATTTAACGGATATTTGTCAGGAGAGGCTAAACCGATTGCAAAATCATCTAAAACGTTTGTGGTTTTCTTTTAGGCTACATTTCTATGTAAATACCTACGAACGAGTAATCATAATAAACTAGACGTGCGTTACGAAGCACGAACCAAATACCACGTTTAAACCTACGCACGATTCACACGTGCCACGTACCTACCTGACGTACCACTCATTTTAATACACACACACACACACACACACACACACACACACACACACATACACACACACACACACACACACACATAATATCTAGATTTATGTGGTTTACAGTTTTTGTTATTTAAAATTAACATTTTTTTATTTGATGATATACCTACATAATTATTAGAGAAGTGGCAAACAGGCACACTGATTACCTGGTGAAAGATGGTCATCGTCACTTAAGTACGATACAATTCCAGGGTGATTTAAAATAAAATAAAACCGGTCAGTTGCGATTCTGACTAGCCCACGTAGGGTTCCTACTACCGAGCGATAATAACTGAATTATTTTATCCATTCCAAGAAAATGACAAATGAATGTAAAACATCTGACTGTCAGACGGAGAGACAGACAGACATTGGATGCATATGGATTGGATGCATTGGATGCATTTTGATACGGAACCATAAAAACAATAAGAACAAAAATAAGTACGAATATAAATATGATTTTAAATAAATATACTATCAAATCACAATTGAAGCATTTTAAACGTGACAATTTTTCTATTTTCTGAAGGAAAAAATATAGCTGAATAAAATTTTCCACGTATGCGTTTTCAATAGCCATATGCATGAGTTTTACGATCCACGCGCGCAGTTCAGTGTGTCGTGCAATGTCAAGGCGCATGCGCCGGCGCATTATGCAATGCCATTGTAAAATTGACATAAATAATATATTTACGACGTTCACGGCGAGGGGCTTGCGGTCGATAACTTTGCCAATTTTATCAGTTGTTACTAGTATTTATTTAATCTACTTCCTTGTTACTGAATACTATTATCTATGCTTTCATACACATATCTATTCCATATGCATACTACGTGTGTATAGGTAAAAATACAGTATCTACTATAAGTCAAGGATTCATTTGCACGATCATAATAATATTTAGTTGTTATCTGCTACTTTCATCGACGATTACTTTGTATTTTACCGGTTCAAAAATTATCGGTTCGGTAAATATAATACCTTTCTTAAGATTAGGCTTTCATTTATTCTATCTATAAATAATAGGACATAACAAAGCTGTGGTTCTGTATTTGCGCGCTTTAATCAACAACACAGCGATATATTTGATGCCGTTTTTATCCACAATTATTCGTTGTTATGATCATTTTTTACCGGAAGGCTTATGGATAAAATGCGTTTTATTTATTTATCAAACGCTTGAATGGATTTGGAAATTGCGGTAATTTAGTTGTAGTCATCTATAAGCAATAATATTTTCATTTTATGTCGTACGGAAATTCAAAATATGTACTGAACTTTTACTTTGCGGGCAATGTCAAATTATAAGTTCTATTATAAACGAAAATATAAATTCACTGTAGTTCCTATCTCAGGGGAATGCATTTGTTTTTTATTGATTATAATGGCCTGCGTCAAATTTGGACTCTCTAAAATTATAGTTACGAGAATAGAAAAAAATCGTCATTATATTTTATCTTGGGGGATTATGAAAATCCGTCCTTAATACTTAACTACATTGTAAAGGAAACCTATGAGCTAAATTTCTGCCCTTGGAGGTTTGGACTATATGTTGATAAGTTAGTTAACCAGACCTACTATTTTTACATCATAATATGAATAAACTAAGCTAGTCTAGCTAGTATATTTGCTTTATATTCATACGAATTTCACTACATTCATAACAAAAATATATGAGTGTGAACGTAATTGTCGGATTTACGTTAACATACGCTACAAACTAAATAAGGACTGTTGATAATACGCCGACGCAGTAGTCGCGAAAAACAATTGAATCCTTGGAATTAATTCAGCATTAAATTCTACGTGTCAAATAAGACCACGGTACGACTACGTAATGTAAGTACGTAATGAAATAAAAAAAATCGAGTATGAGATTAGACTTGGTACAAGTGAAACGTGGTTTCCTGATTGTTTTTCAGAGAATAAGATGGATACACTGTGAACACCTCCACAGTAAACAGAGAGAGAAAACGATTGATCGTCAATTTTTTTATTGATTGAATTTGGAAAGATCGAAAGAGAAATGTAGAGCGATTGTTTTGAAATTATTGGCCAAGTTATAAGTCCCGAATGGGCAATTTTTTTATCTCATTCTCGCACAGCCTGAACCCTATAAATCCTATGAACCCTATAAATCATCTTCAGTTGTCCCTTTTCGTTACACTTTTTCGTTTCATAGAATACAATTCACAACGTCACAAAAGAAATTTCACTTCAAAAGGCATTCAATATTTACAATGTGAATAAACGTCACATGTTATGATACGTTTTTAGTAAAAACAAGTGGTTCTTGTATAATGGACACTTTTGTTTCATTTATCGTATTATATTCCGTGATCGCTACGAGGTACGAGCTAACGCACGCATACTAAATATTCCGGCACAAGAGTCTTTGTTCACGCGCAACGCTTTCATTATTTATTATGACTGGCAGCGTATACATACATTCCACCACAAATCGTAAGAACTGCATTTTCCACAACCTCGTTTACAGTGTGAACTAGTTGTGTGGTAATATATCGTGCTACGACGTAGCGTTACAGCTACACCCCGCAAGCCTCGCCATTTTGACCAGTTATCTTTTAAAGCCAACGATAAATGTGTTTATCTTTTACGCCGCTTTTGAAAAGATCCAAAGGTTCTTTTATAAAATTATTAGGAACGCAGGCGACCTGTGTTAAAAAATTGTTTAAAATTTAAAGCACTTAACATTGACTTTCTCTTGATAGCGAATTTGTAACGCAGTTCCAGTGCGATAAGATTATTATATTTGAGTGCTTCCAGAATAATTTAAATTTTATATAGATTATTATATTATATGTACCCGTTTCTAGAACTAAAACAATACGAAGATTAATGATCTCCTCGTATTGAAACAATGAGTAAAACTGACCTTTAGAGGCCGAGCGATAACAGTGAGTAGATACGCCGAGTACGTAACACTATGTGAAATTTTTGCAAGCAAGGTCTCAACTGTAAGTGCGTTGAGTATGAAATATTCGTTAGCGCTCTACACAATAGCCGGTCGTATTGGCGTGCAAGACGCTTCATGCCCACGCTCAATATGTAACCTTGTGCTGGCGGCCAAAATGTCGTGGGTGGTGGGACGACGCACGTTACTATTTCCCACTTCGGTTGCGTAATGAATACACATCTGTAATTTGAAATCAAGTTTATTTGCAATGAACAGGTGACTATGACAAATTTTAAGTGTTTTGTTTGGAAACAAAAATGTTAATAAAAACTAATTTTATTCCAAAAGAACAAAGTCTACTTTATAACCTTTCTAAAAAAATCTACGTGATATACAATTGTCCTTTAAAACATCTGTTCCAACAAAGACGTTAAAATCAATAAGTAAAACAAATATGTATTTTATAAGAAACCGTGTAATTTTAAAAACGGTACGTAGTATCTTTTGTCTATAAATTGTTTCGTAGCTTCGACGGATCTCAATGAAAAAGTACGTTGAATAGATGTAGCCAAAACCAAAACATGGCCGCCTACGCGGATAGCTACGAGCGGTCTCGGTATTGGTGCAACATGACACAATAGCGTGCCCAGACACGATGTCGCCGATCTGAATTATCACATGAACACCGTTGGCAACTGACGACCTGTAATGCCGATCCGTGACGTAATCCACATAGATAAAAATATCACTTACTTGGCATTACTTGGAAAAATTACCAACGCTTTGGTCGACTGCAATTGACGTGCCGTATGCGTAATAGATTTTTTGGATAGCTTTTCTCTATGATCTATGAAGCTTATATTAACACTATAATATTTATTAATTCATAGATATAATAAGAGAAAATTAGAAAGTTATTCTTGGATGTTTTAATAAATTTTCTAAGCACATAATCTAAGTAACAAAATTCAATAGGTGAGACACCTGTACATAAATGTAAATAGCTAATAATCACCGTAGAACATAAGACATAGATTTAAGCTACGCTACATGATTTCGTTTGAAATTATAATTGTCAGTAATAAAAGCAAAGAAAATTCGTAGAGATCTTCAGTTAGAATTTAATAGCCTGTTTAATTATTTATATTACCTATTTACCTCAGCGATATGTTAAAAATAAATCTCCAGGTAGAAACGGTCTGTGTATCGCAACACTAAAGATTGCGTTTCTCTTTATCAATGTTCTCTTGCTTCGTTCGCAAATGATTACTAGACGATGGGCAGCATTGGTGTAATCTTTCCTGAGTGTCAGCGGCCCTTGTAGGATTATCGCCCTCCGGGTCGCCGACCCCCGACACATGTGATCCGTGCACGGAACCTGTTTCTGTGCACCACTTACGGACTTCTGCCCATTGCGCACCTCCGTCCGGCCCAACAGAACTAAACGCCTCACTGATACGTCATCAATATATATAATCAATCTTTTTAATTGTTCTCTCCTCTTCTTTTTTGGCCGTCAACGTATCAGATGCTTGGTTTTACTGATGGTGATAACTTAATATCAGCTGGCTCGTCTGTTAATTATTTGGCTATTTAAATATTATTAAACACTGTATTCTTTCTTAATGGTAATAAGCCGGACAGGTCATGTGGTAACATAAGATAGTCAATAAGGTTATACTACTCATCATTAACCAAAATCGTTTTTGGCTAATTGCTAAGTAAGAAAGAAGAGGTTATCCGGCTTGATAATGCGCATATTTTTGCTTCCACGCATAATTTTGGAACCTCAGACGTACGTCATTAAAGACGGTGCCATATAAGAATTTTATCTAATAGCGGACTAGACAAATTTTTAATTCTCTTTATAAATTTAACTGGATTACTTTGGACCTACGACGACTTCATTATATTGTTTAGTATAGGGCTACGTTGTCACTTAATTTAATTAATTATGATCTTTTTACAGTTCTAAAACAACCTTTTCCAGATATTTCATACCATTAAATCAGTATTTTCATTTTAACCATAATTCAACGTAATGTGGAGAGTCAATATGGCAATTATTGTTGCTACCGCGTAATGTATACGTACGTACGTAGGTAGATGGAAAATCTCTTGTTAACAAGTGTAGGAGTGACGCCAGCTGGCAGACCTTGAATAAGGACACAACTATTATAGCCAAGCGAGGCCTTGCAAGCTTTCTGCATGCAATACGAACACGTATTACGTTTTATATCTACGTCGGTATGTGAGTGTAACTCTAGGAAGTGCTAGCTGCCCTAATTAATACCTAAACACACAATGTTACTCAAGCAAAATTAATAAAACTCGCAGACAAATCGATATCGAAGCTAATTATAATGAGTGGCAGTCGCCATAGCATGTTTGTATTGCGCTGTGAGTATATATAGTTCCCAGGGCGGCCTTTGTTTCGCACAGAAGTACAGCAATAACGTGGCTTTATTCGCCATGGTGCATGCCGACTAGCCCGAGTCTGTTGCTCGTCGGTCCTTGTTTCATTATTTCTTTCCGAGAACGAGTCACCAGGGAAAATATTGTCGCTGCACACTATTGAACGCAATTAAAGTTGCATTTGCGTCCGCGCGGCGACTTCATGACATTGCGATTCGTGCTATTTGGCGCGGTCGAGGGCGTGCGTGTTGCATACGTCAGGATAACGCATGCCTTATCTACATTCGTCATTTGATTTGAATGTTTTTAAAACATTATACGGATAAAGTACACGGGTATGCAGCGCACGGCATGAGCGACTCCGCCTACAAAGTGTTGACGTCGCCGGCTCCTAGCGTAACAATAGCCGGCGTGTTGCATCACGGCGCACGCGCACGCGCACGTCGATCGCGACTCGTTGCATAATCAACAACATGACCCTCCCCTCACCCGCCTTCCTCAACCCGCTTCCTTCAGCTTTTAACTTGCTTACATGTCTTTGTTCAGCAGAACAAAGAAAAGCTTAACGGATATGGGCGAACGAACTCAATATTCTATCTCAGTTGCGCTCGATTAAAATAAATATCAAAATAATATTGTTTCCTCTTTACGATTTTATCTCGACACTGAGTACACTATTGCAATTTTAAAAGTTTACGGTTGTACTTATTCAGGACACAGAGCCTGCACCCGTCAATTGTTGACACTTAAATTGTAAGTTGTTTAAAAAGTTATGACGAAAACAACCTTTACTTTTTAAAATGCGTTACCTTGCAAATTTACCTTGCAATTCGTACGTATATAAGGAAATGTCGCTATCTAAGTAAGTAGCTGACGATAAGAAGTCCATGATACTGCAACACGCGCTGCGCTTGACTGCGGAAAAAAGCACGAGTCGTATTATCGCGAGTGCACGTGTAACTTCGCGTGGCTAATAAACCGAGCAACAATAACTGCCAGTATTTGTGCCTAACTAACTACACAAGCCCGTGCACAGATTTGCTGACGCATGACCTCATACCTACTACATACGATCATTCTGATGTAATGAGATGAATAGGCTCATTTTAAATACGCGTATAGTAATACTTATGCTGTGATTTAAAATATCCAAATTTTAAATATCGATGAGATCATAATAGCCTACAAAATTTTAATGTCATTTACATTAAATATCCTCCTTACGATGCAACGAGAAATTTTTAAGCACTTTTTAATTTGGCTCTTTTTATCTGACCTTAGTAAGCGGATACTAAAACACTGACAACGTGTGTCATGTCATTATAACACAAACATAATACTTATTATATAAAAGTAGGGATAAAAATATTCTAACATATTAGCACCACGAGCAAACCGGCCGATATAGAATCGGTGTTGGTCAACCTGTACTTACCGGTTCCTAGTTGGACCGCTTATAATTTTAATATGTTTTTAATGTCACGAGATCCAAGACAGGCTGTTTGTATCTAAGCAACGTACGTGTTTCAGCGAAGGTCGCTTGGCTAATTCGTCAACTCGGACGCTAGAAACTCGCCCGCGCGGCCGAGTTGGGAAAATAAAATATTAATTATTCTTTTATTATGCGACTCGGCCGCGCCACGCGGTCGAGTTGCCGAAGTAATTTTTTCGTATATTGTATTCGTCAACTCGGCCGTCAATGAAAATAAAAAGCATTATTGTACAGTCAAGTACAAAAGTGGTTCGATTTTAAATATATTTTTCTATAGGTAAAATAAAACAAGCTTAAAAATATAAAAACATGTATATATTTAAAAAATCAACATAGATGTATAAAAAAATAAGCTTAGTCTAATAGGATTCAACAATCGGTATGGACAATTATTAAAGTACATGTTTGACAGACACACTAATGTTTTTATTATCACATAAATCATTTAACTTACACACTAATATTTATACTATCATATAAATCACTTAAAAAATCACAGATCATTTTAAACATCACAGATTAATTAAAAACTTACTTTTTTGAAAAATCACTACAATCAACTGACTAGTATTATTTGTCATAATTATGCAATAGATAAATAACAAAATTATAAAACAAGTCGTTCGATACAGAGATCTATATTTATTTTCCCTTGTTTATATTCATTAATGGTAGTATATATATTTTCATCAATTTCTTGTGTTTCTTTAAGTTTTTTTGTTATGTTAGACCCTTTTTGGTATAATACATTAAAATAATCATCTTCTTTTTGTAATATTGTTAAAAATTGTGCTATACTTTTGGGTTTGGCTGGTATTTTTTTGTTAATAGTAGAATGCCAACTTTCAATCATATTGGTTGTACGATGTTGTGTATTGTAGCAGTTCCATTTATTAAAAAAAAATGATTCTTCACTTAACCACGTTTCTACAAAATAATCATTGAATGAGACTATATTTGGAGTTCTTGGACATTGTGACATTATATACAACCAACCACTTTCTACATCTTCTTTAGGTAGATGCGCCAAAACAGAGCAACGTTTTATATGTTTTCTGGCTAATTTAAATTTGGTTAGGCCTAAATTGTCAGCTCTTTGCCACAAACTTTTCGAAAAATGAAAATGACAACCACTTATTTGTGTTTCAGGGAATGTTTCTGTAATTGCGGACATTGCTGCTTGCTCAAAGTCTAGTACAAATAATTTTGGATTAAATTGAGGGATTTGGCTTTTGATAAGGTTAAACAAAGTGTTATAGATATTTTTTGTTTTACTTGGCAGCAAGGCATATACCACTGGCATAATATTGTTATACATCTCATTGCTTCCTAAATCAACATGCACGGTGTACAATTGTTGAAAAGGCCTTAAACAACATTTGAAGGTTCCATCACATAAAATAGTCAAATTTGAGCGAGATAATATTGTTCTACAATTTTCATTAGCAAAAACTAGAATTCTGTTTGATTTATAATTATAATCAGCTAATACAAAATTTTTAAATTTTTCAGAAACAATAATTTCACTTGGGGATTTAAAACAGACTTTTGGGACGTCCAATGATTTATTTCTCTTTTTATAAAGCTTATTTTTAACATTCACAAAGTCAGGTATTTTTTTAATCAAATTAATTCCACTGTCTTTAAGTTTTGATACAGTTTCTCTATAAGCACTCGGCACTGGAATAGTATAGTCCGATGTAATTTTATCAATACACTTTCCAAGTTGTATTTCTAATTCGTTGGATGCGAAATCAGGCTCACAATTGTGTATATCCTCTCTTTTAATTGAGTTGTCAGTAGAAGTAACTAGTGCCGCCTTGCACGTGGTCCTTTTTATACAGTACCAAGTGGTAGTACCATCTTTATTATTTCTTTTTTCGTTGTATTTATGCCCCGCGCGAAGAAGCAATCGCTTACCCCTTTGTGATGTCAATATTTGTAATTGGGGTTGATTTTGTAAGCCAGATGGCCCTGGTTGTGATTCATCGCCTGTAATACAAAAGTAATTAATTATAGAAATTTCTTAAGCAAAATAGCATTATTTTCAATTACAATGAAAAGTAATTACATTACATGAGATTTTAGCATGATATTTAATTTTTGCCACAGATTATTATACGCAAACTATTACTGCATGAACAAAATAAAGCACATTCTTTTATATTTTAATCATAAGCAAGCATTTAAGGGACCGTCATGGTTTGAACCGCTCAAATTTCGAGTTAATATGAAAATATATATATATATCTAGGTACTAAAGTCATACGTGATTGCTTAAAATACATTTTTCTTTTCCTCACACAAAAAAGCACAAACTTGTTGCTAATATGAGATTTTTTAGGACGGAGCCTTAAATAGCAAACAAAAAGTGTTAGAGACAAATGCAACGTGGATGGTTAATAAACCCTAGCGTAAATTCGCTAAACTTAATTTTTTATTGTTCTCACCTGCATTCATTGTGTTTATAATATTTGCTACTTAATAAAAATCAGAAGACTGGTTGCATTAGCTGTAAAAAAAATTGGATACACTATACATTTTGTTTTAGATAAGTTGTATAGAAATCAAGAGAGTATTTTAGTTTAAATTAAAACAGACGCCGTTACAACAAAGCAGTCAAAATGGCGGCCATCTGCTATTCAAAATTACTGTTTATTAGTTAGGATTACCAAAAAATACGATCGTGGTTAACAGGAGTATGAAAAAAAATAGATACTTAGCTATAATGGAATATTGCTATAAAATTAATATTATAAAATAGTATGATTTGGCTTACTTACCTTTATAAAACTTCACAATTTTCACTTAACACAACACAAGCTCTGTGGCAGCCTTTAAGATGGCGGCCTGATGAGTAAAAGTGACATGGATCATTGACGCGGGCGCAATATATAAAATATACCACATGCGAATATGTACTGAATCTTAAGGCACGAAGGTTTAATTTCCGTTATTCACTTTGATGTTGGGTGTGGTGATTAAGTTGCCAGCTAGGAAAATTAAATACTTGCCTATTTAAAATAATTATATATGAGGGAATAAATTAATATCTTTCAAGACAAATGGGGATAAAAGTAATAAATTTCGACAAATATTAGGCGTAGATCGGTTTTATGGTAGTAGATTATTGGTTTTAAAAAAGAAAAGCTAACCAAGTGTACAAGTATATTGAAAGAATGAAAATTTGATGTCTCGTTCAAGAAAAATTAAAGGCGAATGACGAAGACCTCAGTTTTGTCAATTTTAGAAATTACAATGTAGTAATTTCATATGATATGAAAACAGTTTCTGCAGGTAGGAGTTTCTCTCAATATTTTTTGTAAATAATTAATTAAACTGAATTTTTAATTTAAGCCTTACAACATTGCACACCAAACCTCTCGTCTTCCTTATCACAATAATAATACTGATTATTAACGCCCTTATAGAAACCGGTTACTTTGGCGCAGCGTCGGCATACATACATTTTGTGACGCGTGATCTTGATAGGTTAATTACAGTAACCCTGTCTGTTTGACATTGGTTTGACGTTTTTCATCGATACGCTGTATTACACACTCAGAGCATGAGCATTTTATTGCGGTACATTTGAAGAAAAACGTACTAAACACTTTACTCAATCAGCGTTCAACTTATTCTGGCTAAAAAAATAATTGTTTGTTTTAAATATTTTATAACGTGAATGTACTTCTTGTATTCGGCCGAGATGACGAATAAACAAATTCACAAAAATGAATTGTATTGACTCGCCCGCATAGTAATTAAGCCTACGGCCGAGATGTATAATAAAATAATAGGTATAATTAAATCTTTCCCAACTCGGCCGCGCGGGCGAGTTTCTCAAGTCCGAGTTGACGAATTAGCCGGTCGCTTTATCGCTTGACGTTGATAAAATAAGCCAATTGTTATCAGGAGAGGCGGCAAGCTACTTCCGCGTACGCTCACGGTCGTTGTAATTACTCAGATAATTAGAACCGCTATTGAACAGCTTTAGCGAGGATAGAATTTACACATCAGCAATTAGAGTCCTTCCGTTTCACCTTGCCAGCTCGCTAACTGCAAAATCAATGTTGTCAACTTTGCATACAATAACTCTTGTCGTTTGCGATTTGCAGTACCAGTAAACTTGTTTATCTTCCTGATTACATATTTTACTAATAATAATTCACTTAGTTACAGTTAGTTATTCGGAATAACTCGGAATTTTAGGTATATTTTTATCTAATCAACTAAGACAAATCTCTATTATAAATCATTTGGACAGTGAAGAAATAACTACTACTAGCGCCAGCGTGTCCTATCTACTGTTACAACATTATCTAAATACATGATAGATGAAGATAAGGCTGACAAGTTAGCAATAGTGATACTGATAGGCAATGTCCCTCACGTCACGTGAGACTAAGTGCTGTGGACAAGAGAAACCCAATCTATAGTATGTTCGAATTATACTGCAAGGCGAGTTCCATTGTATAGAGTATAGACCACTGTATAAACAACTGCACGTAACAATGCTGTTGTTTAATGTTCCTTTAGAAATAACTCGGAAGATCATGACGCAGTATTTACGTGTACATAAGTGGCAAATACAAGTACAGTTATAATGTTCCAATTTTCCACGGTTTCACGTGCTAAACCAGCTGAATCTGCAAGAAGTCATTTAGTGTACCAATCCGTTTCAAGGTTCATATAACATTACATTGCGTGGCTGTCGTATTTGAGCGCACGCGAATAAAGACGCGGCCTTCGCGGTCTATATTTAAAACGCGGAAGACATTGCGGTACTAGAAGCGCAGATCATTCCCCGCTCGGTAAACAGTTAGAGAGTGCAAAGTGCCTCGGTGTATGCTTGCGATACTGTTTCTATGTAAGTTGCGTTCGTGATTTTATACGGTATGTCAAAGCGCTGAAACTAAGAAATCTAGCGCTACTTTACAATCTCCTCGTTTGATTTTATGCTAATGTTATAACAAAAAAACCCGAATTACGAGTACCAATCGCATAACCAACGCCCTAAACATTGTAGCGACCGCTTGCCTGATTACTGGTCCACTTGTTTTATTGTGCTTTGACCTATTTACCAATGTCGAATGCCATGTTGTAATGAATTACCAGCTCACAGATAAAGGTTTGAATGTTGCCCGACCACTGTCCTATCTATATGTAATGTATACTATCAGTTACAAATTGTGAAGGTAAGTAATAAAATTATATGACGATACCGTTATTACATTAATTTATTGAGAATTTTGATACTGTGA
This sequence comes from Ochlodes sylvanus, assembly GCA_905404295.2. Taxonomy (NCBI): domain Eukaryota; kingdom Metazoa; phylum Arthropoda; class Insecta; order Lepidoptera; family Hesperiidae; genus Ochlodes; species Ochlodes sylvanus. Next base: position 7,900,222 of record FR990127.1, read on the forward strand.
TCTTTTAATATAAAACATAATTACTATAAAGCAAAAACAAAATCTGCCCCAAACACGTTTTAAAATATCCGTTGTTACGCGAACAAAGAAAGTCCATATACATCTAACTAAAGCATCACGGATGCATTTCCTAAATATAAGGGAGACTTTCTGATACTGTGTGCTAAGCGTGTCATAAACTTTTTTCGGTCGATTTTAGGAGGGTGGTCGCTAGGCGGGTATAAACCCCTACCGACCTCCAACCGGAGGTACCTGAAACCATAGCCTCGTTCGCTATTCAGCACTGAGTATCACGTGCAGGGGTGGTTCACTTGGACTCAAGATGTATGGAACGGTTTACTTTTAAAATGAATTAACGATTATGATGATAAAATATTTTATACTTCGTACAAATTATAGGGCCTTATATTACGGTGTAGGTACCTATTGCTGATATTTTTTGTAAAGAATGCATGGATTCATTATATAAACCTTTGTAGCAATGTTAGTATGTGTGTTGGGGGTTAAATCTTGCAAGTTGCATTAGAACTAGGTAGGTACTTTTTAATATTCTACGGACATGAAGTTTTACATATTGCTTAAGATTCAATGACAATGCAATTTTATGACAAGAATGACCGGATACTATGCTCAGCCTCCACTCGAGGGAACTCCTCAACGGTTAACAGCACAGGGACCAAATTTATTGCTTTGCATTTAAAGTTCACTTAACATTATAAAAGCGTGTTTTCAGTATTTCAGTATTTTAAACTATTAATTAATTTATTACACTATTCACTTTATCATTTGACTAATCTGATATTCATAAATGTGTAGATATAACCGCTTAATTTCGTCATACTCTAGACGCGATATCGTAGGAAACCAAAGAAACTCTATGGAACTTTCCGATCTCTACCAAACCTCGTTTCTGATTAAATGTTAAAAACACTGTTTCGCCATTTACTAGAGAGGTCTCGTCTAATGTTGACTTAAATTTATAACACGATATTTAAATTAAAATTCTTAAGTTTTAGATCTTACCGTCCCTAATATCAACATTAACAGATTCTGGGTATATCAAGTCAGATTTGTATGGAAAAATAATAGCTTTATAATATCATAAACAAAAAAATACGTTCTACATAAAAAGGAGTATAAAACTAACATTTCATTTTATTTCAAAACACGGACATTTCTTTCTTTGTCATCATTTAATAAATAAGCACCCCAGGCTTTATTCTGTACAATAGGGAAACATTTTAAAAATTCCAGCAAGTAACAAATTTGACAAATAGAGTCATTGGCAAGCATGCAGATTTATAAATAACACTGAGGGTTCTGAGGAAGCAATGTTTTGTAGTACCCACTCGCGCTAATCGTAAACGCTGTACTACGATGACATCACAGCCCATGGTAGGTTGAGAGGCAATCGACGGTCGCCTTGTTGCCAAGCCGCCATGACACTTTGTCATCAATCCGTGTTACATTTAGAATGAATCGCGTAAATCACTAGAAGTCACCCGATGACACTCACAATAATATTATGATGTTATATTAATTATTTGCGTGTCATATTGAGTGTTCTTGGACGAAACAGGGTGATTAGTACTTTAAACTCAAGCTTCTTGTTTTTTGAGTTTGATTTCTTCAATTCTTTGTTACAAACAATATTATAATGAGTATGTTCATCATAAAATTGTTGAACATGAATATAACGTCATCATATCAGCCGCATAGTTCCCTTTAAGTGTTTAAAAATTATAATGTTGTTAAAATAACAAGCAGCAATTTAATATTTTTCATTGAGTACCTACTTATTTTTGTTAATACGGGGGTAATTATCTATGCAAAAATACGGAAAATTTAATACAAAAAATATACGTAAATAATAGACTTATTCGACTAAAACTCTTTGTTTGATTTCTTGAGTTTTGATTCATGATCGCAGAGTACACTACGCTTGTTTCGAAACATGAAGTTAAATTTATGCAATGAGGTCAATTGATCATTTCATTATCGTTTACTGCTTTCAAAAGTAAAACGAGAATTTAAATATCATCAAAAGTTGTCGTACTGCCAAACGCTCTAAAGGGATCAGGTTTGTAAAAAAGATAAAGTATCAATGTAGGCCATGAAATGTAGACCACATTTGATATATTCATTTATTTATTACATCGCATTACGTAAGTTATCATAAACAGCGTCTAGCCCTAACATGTGCTATGTTTACGAAAAAATACCGTAATGTTCTAATATGTGAAAAGATATACTTCCAGATCATAACCAAAACCACGACTTATTCTTGTGATTGTGAGTCGACTTTGATCCGAATTGCTACCTCATTTGATCGTAAAAATTTTGGCTTAAATGGGGACCAGCTCCAATCGTGAATGGAGAGTTAATGGAAATATGAATTTGTTTTATGCAATAAATATTAAAATTAACATAGTTATACCACTTGCTTTCAGCGAATATTCTCGAACGCAATGCAAATCAATAAATGATAATTTTAATTTTAAATTTAATTAAAATTTTAATTGATCACTTAAGTTTAAAAAATTAAGTACATATCAAAAGGCAAATCGAATCGAAAGTTAAATCAAGTTCAAGTAGTTTTCGGGAGTAAGTCAACTGGTCTGTTATGAAAGATAATGTATCAATGTAGGTCACACATGTATACCGCACTTGTATCCATTGGCTCTACTACTAGGCATCTTCTACTTAATAAAACGGTACTGACTAACGGTGACTAACTAACAGGCATCGCACAGGCTGAACCAGTGGGCATAGGAGCATGAACTTATGTACAGAGGTTCCTTATAATTATAGCGTGGGGGAGCAATAACAGTAGATTTTTAAAAAATCATCTCCTAAGGGGTAAAAGTTTGTATAAGCACAAAGAATGTCGTGGTTAAAGTAACATCATGAAATTAGAACATAATATATCTCGTTGCATAATACAGGGTGACTACACTTTTATAAAACTTTTCAATAGGCTTTGGTATACATATTCTATCTAAATGAGTTGAAACTTCTTTTATTTGTAAACGTATCTATTTTAGTATAGAATTAACATAAACTAATGTAAATTTTCAAAGAAGAGTAGGTATAAATTAGAATATTTTTACATCAATGTGTTAAATACAACCTTAAAATAAAAATTCATTACGAAAAAAACTCTTTGTTTACCAAAATATTTAATATTATGCTCACTCAACCAAGTAATAAAAACTATTTTGTGTAACTAATTAAACACTGATCGCTAACCGCGCTTACCACATCATAATATCTCATCATAATAACTCCGTTTATAATAATTATAGGTATAAAAATAATTTGTCACTGTTTTATATACCGAACCTTACCGTACCCGAGTTACTTACGATGCTCAATCCGACATTTACTACACCTAGAGCATTTCAAGCAGTTACTGCGAACAAGTTATTAAATAAATAATTATTATTGATCGCATAACTAGGCCGGCAACCGCAATAATCTACTCAAGTATAAGTACCTATGCAGTGAGTAGGATCGCGTTGTGCAATCGCGAAAATAGGTTACATCCATACGACTGCCCTAGATACGATGCTTGCATTAGGCATGTATTGAGTCCTTTGTGTCCATGTCTATTCAGTTAGCAACGATACAATGTTAAATAAAATCGCTTTGGAATTGTTAATTCGTAATCATAAAATGTTAATGTTTAACAATGGAGATAATGGATTTCCTGTTTAGGATACATGTAAGGAACGAAAAATATGGCGTCGTTCGTCGGTAATGATGCGCGCGAACTTCAGTTTTGTTTTCGCTCTGTCTCGCTCTACAGGTCATCGCCCCACACACACTACTCCCTCGTTCTAATAACCCTGTGTATATCGGTAGTCTGACACATTATCATTTTTGGAATACAAACGGGTAATTCCTTTTGTTTAACATGATTGTGTGACGCACATCATTTTATCAGTCAGTTATTCTGTGGTATTCATTACTAACAGAAAAGTTCAGTAATTTTTACGCAACTATTTGCAGTCGAGCACTTATATAAAAATAGATTGTTTAGCTATACGAGAATAGGTGCTCTTATTTTATATAAATGTTGCTGAAATCGAGAGATACAACAGTTGCGCTTTTGGCCAATATGACTCCCCACATTAGGCAATTACTTCTACTAACTTGCACAATTAATACAAACAAAGGAAGTGTTGCGTGAGACACGACATGACAGTGGGTGGCAAATTAAAAATTGTTCAATATCTGGCCACCTACCTACTAATAAATGAATTAAAAAATATATAAATTACACGTAGGTACGCACACACGAAACATGCGAAAAACCGAATCATACTCGGAACTATTGCAAGTGCATCTAAAATAATTAACTACCTAATACAAAAATAAATTCAAATATTTATGTAGTAAAGAATTTAATCTAACAATACTTATACTTATATGCGAGGCTCACAGAACAACGTCAGCGGATAGGTAGCAATGCGTTTTTTTTACCGGCATCGGCGGGGCATTGACACCAAAGTCGGGGCACTGCCCGTTCTTGACAGTTCAAATGTTTACATTATGCTACATCTCGAAGGATCACTCGCTACTCACTCTAAACTGCTAGAAATTAAATAAAAAAGTTACGACCATTGCGGCTAAGGCTATTAAAGTATACAATCACTAAAATAAAGTTACGTTTACTACCTTTGTCCGGACAATTAACAATCCTTTGTACATATCTCGTGCAGATAAAAGTTCCTTCAACTTTTAGGTTCCCAAATGAAGGTCGGTTCGTGCACCTATTTATCAGCTGTATAATATAAGTAAAGATCTTGGCTGTCGCAGGCATTTTTCGTTGCAAAAAAAGCATAGAATTATAAATTTGTTCGATGAAGGTCAATTGCATGTAACAAAAAGGATTTCGTGCCAATGACTAAGGGCTTTGTCCGGAGGCCTTTGCTCGACGAGCCACTGCTCACCAGGGTAAGGACCGCCTCGACGAATGATAATAACGCCGTAAAATTGATATGACAACGTTAACGCTGGATTTTAGTATTCTTTTATCGATGGATATTGTTTCAATAGATAGTAACACATACCTTTATACGGTGGCAAATATCAAGCGGGAACAATGGCGGTTGCGGTGAGTTCATCAAACGCGATAATGAGTAGTCCCGCGGGTTCAACAAACTCCCCATTTTACAAGTAAAATAAACTTACAAGCTACTTTAAATGTACTAACCGAATTCCACGGACACAATGTTACCAATAAATTGCGTAGTTTTAACGTTTGAATATCTGCCAAATGTTATCGCAATGGACGTTACAAAATAACGTTTTACATTGAGCCAATTTAACCACGTCCAGCTCGGAGCGTCCCTTGACTGTTAAATCCTATAATTAACATTGTTTCGTTCGTTGTAATTACTGACTGTTACAGACCATTACTTACATAGTTAGATGTTTGATGTGCGCAGTTTGCGTTGGCCGGCTTCAAGAAAAAGTGAAATTGTAACAAGTCAGAACCAGTCGAGGTCGGTGACCACCGAGGCGTCTCTACTCCGATTGGCGACTGCCCCACGCCGCTGATTCATCACTCCTGCCCACCACCTTGCTCCCAAGGCCTCCTATTTATGATCCACCCCTTTCAAGATACAACGTGTACCTTAATTAACAAAGTAAAACAACGATTATGTTCATTGAACTCGAGACTAAATAATGTCGTGATTCATTTTGAAACAATTGTAACGGTAGATGCCTACAATGGTTATTGTTGCTGTCAACAGTCTTAAAGAAAGCTATGTATTGTTTGTGTAAACTTTAAAAACATTCGTAGAAGTATAGCGGTTACACGTAAAATAATCAAAAATCCCTGTTTTTTCCTTTTTTTATGTTCCTATTATTAAAAAGTGACTACACTATTTAAAACAACAATAAAAATAAAAACTTTTCAATGAAGAAATGTGAATGAAAATGGTGCAATGTGAATAAGGGTGCAATAGACGAAAGATTGATAGAAGACGACTAAGGTAAGGGTGGACGAACGCGATCGGGTTTTTTGACGTGAGGTAAACTTACGACATTTTGCTATGGGTTTGTACCGGCTGGAGCGAAGGGTGAACGGGGGCGCGGGCTGAAGGGGGGAGAGTTTTGGATTTGGGTTCAACGCATCTACGCCGCCACCTGTAGGATACTTGGAATGACTTCGATGTTTTTACCTGCGTTTATTGCAGGCTCGCTTTTAAGTAGTTCATGGTATTTGAATACCAGAATCGATTAAGGTCGTCGAATCGATTTTTTCTATTTACCCATGTGGCACGGCATATAAATCGATGTAACTGCGTCAATATATTGTATTGTAATCTGAATAAATAAAATTGTACATTTTGCAATGAAGTATCCGTTCAGTAAATCGAAATCGTGACTGTAAATCGTTGTTTTATTAAAACAAAAGCATTTTATCTCACTCTATTATATAATTTGGCAGACATACCTAGATATTTGTGTAAATTTCAACTGCTTCATTTTATATCACTAACAACAATTTAGATATTAGTGTTATTACGTCATTAAATTATCAATAACAAAACTATGCTCGCTCTATCAAATTGAATACCCACTTATCAGTGAAAACTGTAGTAAACATGTAAAATGTGTTTAAATAGTGAAAAAAATTATATAATGTGTTTAAATTTAGAAAAATATGGGTCCAATCTGGAAGAAACCTATCAAATAAAAATAGAATTTTCGATATCAGATTATTAAGGCAAAGTACTGAAATATGAAACATAAAAAAATGCAACTAAATTGAGACCTTTTTTAAGCGAATAAATTTTGTGTATAAACGTATATAATTAAGACCGCACCCACACTATACCAACTCTGCCCTAAAACACAAAACAGCTGTAGAAATCCGACAAATATCAGAACCAACAGTAATGTGTACCTCAAGATATTTGTAGGGATGTGGTTCGGTTCAGTGACCTGCATCGTTCCTAGCCCCCTTGCCATCAGGGGTGCACTCTGTAAGCCCGCCACTTTCAAACTATGTATAATAGGTACCATAGTTTTTTTTACCTCTTTTATGGTACAGACGTTTTACTGTTATATGACTTTATATGACTACACTCTACTCTACTCTCTCTATAACACAATTATTAGGAGTTAATAAAGAATATAATACAAAATATATATTATGACAAAAAACTTTCAATTATGTATTTATATATTATATAATATATGTATTTACAGGTTTATTTTATGTAAAAACCCGACCAACGAGCAGATGAGTTCCCTGATGGCAAGTGGTCACCGGCGCCCATGGACGTCAATAACATCTTTTTCGGTCAAGAAAGAATGGAGAAGAGTATTTCAGTTTTTTTTATTGATAGAATAAAAGAGAAAATTTCTGCCACATTTCTGAGCCTTAGGACTCAACAAAGACTTCACAGCACAATTGAAGTTTGAAGAGCACTCGACCACACTGCTCCATTACGGATTGGTGGAAGGGTCATTAGGGTGGCTAGATTCCAGTATAAAATTGTTTGAATTCGACCAGTATTTTAAATAAATATTTTGATATAACTTTTTTAGGCTCTAAATTTTTTTTTAATTCCAATTTACCCATGCACAAAATAAAATGTACTTACTTATCATATATCATGATATTTATTAAGTTCCTAACAATATATTCAATCATATAAATGTAAACATTTTTAAATACGAAAAATTCAATAATTTAAATAATATTTTAGACAATTAAACAAATATTTTAATTAATTAACAACACATTATAATTGTATAAAAATTTAAATATTTTTTATTAATGTTTAAGAAATTAATAAATATTTTTAATTTATTTATTGTTATGTTTTTGTATCGATTCAATTTAATAAATATTTTGATTAAAATGTAATGGAATGTAAAAATTGACGTTCAAACAAACAACCTTAGGTTTAGGGGGCTAAGCTGAAATTTCCATTGACCACGACTGAATACCGGTATAGTTAACTGTACAATAACTTGCTTTTTCCATACTATATTAAAATTAACCCTTATTATATAGTTGGGTAAGTTAAAAAACATCGTAGGTAGAGTATAAATGGATTCTAAGCATTAAAACAAAATTCCGTCCTGTTAAATTTTTGCAATGTTTTATTATAAGTCCTAAGCGGCCATATTAATAAACATAGACTAGAGCAAGAGTAACTTTAAAACTTGTCGTAAATAAGATTTAATTAAATTCATTATTAATAAACATGTAGTAGCGAATAAGTAAGCTACTCCAAGTCTTATCTCAGAATCAAAGATAGTCCATGTCGCTACATAGTTTAGCGACCGATTAGGCGTGCATGGACGACATTGACGTTGACTTGACGCCTTCTAAACGTCTATGATATTTATTTATAACCTTTGATAAATTCGTAGGTTTTGGTTCTGTTCGTTTTTACTTGTTATTATGATGGATAGATGTTTTTAATAAAAAAATAAAGGAATACGAAACGAAATACCTACTTAAAGTAAATCAATTTTAAATGTTACAAGTAACAAACTGCGAGGTGCGAGGTTACAGTTATAGCGGCTGTACACTCTCGTGCAAGAGCACTCGATATGTCTCGTCCGAGACGCCTCGGCCGAGACGTGCGCACTCGGGGTAATCTCTCGTCAGGCTCAGTTGCAGTTGCGGACGTCGAGAGGATGGACGTATTAGAAATCGCATCCGCTTTTGCACTATGCGCTGCTAATTATTATATGAACGTACAAACATATGACGACAAAAAATTAATTATTCATTAAAATATTTATTTTTAACTAGCTGATCCGGGGTCAAAAGACTAGCTGATTACGAATCTTTTGTATGGGAATATAGCGCTACCAAGTACACTCTCGTACGAGTGCACTCGGGTAGCAGTCTCGCGGGAGTGTAGAGCCGCCGTTAGGTAGGCGCTTTAAATTAAAATTTGAAAGCTGAACTGTCGTCCAGTTTGAAGTTGTCAATTCCAAAATATGAGCTACCTATTACTGTCATTTTAATGCATGAAGTCGTTCACTGACTCACTCTTTTTACTTTTAACTTTTAAAGGTTGCCATATTTTAATCGTTCAACCCGGACTAAGAAATGTATTGTTCGTCCGACGCTACTCCATGTTTATTAATAGCATTTCAATTACGAAGTTGTTACTAGGTTAATCAAGAATTAACTAGTCAAAGTATAGATTTGGATGACGCTTGGAGTAAGCGATTTTTATTAATAAGGCTGTAGATGTTTGGCTTTGGATTAACACAAGATTTATAAGCATACCATAGCTTCACTTCCTGGTTTGCTGTTTTTCTTCAACGTTAAGCATTTATTATATACCTATCTGCATGAATGATTTCAAGGATACAAACGAGCAAACTGCGATGCATATTTATTTGCTTTGTGTTGTTAAGTAAAAAAATATAATATGCTAAAAATTTACTTATAATTAAAACTGAAGTTTTTAATACAAACGGATTGATGCCCATATAAAGATAATTTAAACAAGAGTGGACATGTGAAGTGCTTTATATCAATCTATTGTAGGTACCTACCTACCGACCTAGCTGCTGGACCCATCTTTTTGTTGTCACTGTTTTTCTCCTTTTTTGTCAATTACTTATGTCTTTTGAATTACCATACATTCGTTTAGCTTATTATATACAATTATAGAAGGCAAATAATTTGCTTTTTATTTACATTACCTATATGAGAAGTTTGTAAAGACGTAGGAAATATGTACCTATATTAATAACACCATAGAATAACATATAATAAATATAAGAAGAATAATATATAATAAATAATAAACTGTCGTTTATGAAGAATCAACACCCTTTAAGTTGTAGTTAGTTGTTTGTTTAGTTTGTTTGCATAAGTATAAGTTGCATTTATCTCAAATCTTAGTTGCACCAGAGTTATGCAAACTTGGCTTATCAACTAGAGTTCTATTTGATGAGTTAATTGGCTACGGTTATTAATGATATCGAAATTAATGTTCTGATGGAAAATATTACGTGCATTTTCCTGTCGCTCCACTTACTAAAACAAAATAGTATAGTTAATGAGGCAGTAAATCTGTAAGAACACGGTAAATATGAAAGTATCGCCATGGCACCACAACAAATCTATACAACGCGCAATACATATACATATGTGAAATAGATGTACTCGTATCTTCCTCGATGGTCGTACCACTAGAGCGAGATGACACCAAAACAACTTATCTAGCCGCGTTACATGAAGCAAATAAGGAGAAGGTCACTTCGTCGAAACGGACATAGACTTTACAGCGTGCTAAAAAGAGATGCAATGAAAACAAATCAATAAGCCATCTCTGCGTTTCGCCATAGAAAGAGACGGTGCAATAACAAACCGGCATTTTATGCTGGCTCGTGAAACAACTTTACAAGGAACACTGGTTTTCGAATATATACCTTATTATCTTCGCAGGAAACTACAAATTTGAATGGTTAATTACTAACATACATGTAAAACCTCCGTTCGAGAACGCAATTACTTTGTTGTTGATAGACTTACTGGTAGATCCCGTTGTAATATTCTATGGATTATTATAGGTTCGGATATATTACCAGGAATAATAGTTCTTTACTAACAATAACGGTGACATTTTGGTATGTAAATATTAGTTTATTTAATTATTACGAGTATACCACCACCATGACCTAACTAATTGAATCTTAATCCTAATTACAGTTGTGGAACTGCTAAGTAAAAAAGACAAAGCTCTTTGTTTTCTTCAGGAAGTATTCATTATCATTTACTCATATTACACGAAGTATGACTTTTCCCTTACTTACTTTACTTTCAGGCTTAAACAATCTTGGCTGTAAAAAAATCATCATCATCATCATCATCACAACCCATAACTGTCCCACTGCTGGGCACGGGTAAAAAAATATTGTCACAAAAATATTTTTTGAATTAATTTTGTTAAGTAATACTAATTAACCGCCAAAAATGTACTTTCAGTGTAATAAAAGAGAAAAATTGTAAATGCATTTTAATGACGAAGTAACAAAACTACGAAAGTTCAACAGAAAAGTTCTTTTGAGAATGCTGCACGAGTACCAGGAAGACATAGAAAGAAGGTATATCTACGAAAATATTCTATGTAGTAGCTACCGTTAGCTACGCGATGTAGCACTCATAGCTCCCCTCCCCTCATTCCTTTCACGCCCGGCCTTCTTCACTGCGGCCGCGACACGTGCAATGCGCCCTTCTCCCTCTGCACTTCCCCAATATCTCATGGCAACCTAAATAAAACTCACGACATTTACTGAAAGAAAAACTACTATAAATAACAATTCCGTTAACATTTTTTGTTGCTGTTTTGTAATAAATTTAAAACGAAAAAATACCAAAACTTCAACAGTTAGAATTAGTAACGGGGTAATAATAACTTTTGTCTTGTCTAAAATAACCCGTGACTGCTGAATTTAGTGAATGATTAACGTTGGGTAAAATAGACCATAATACATAATTATATTCTAACAGTGTAAAGATAACAAAATTAGCATAAGCACTCAACAGACCATAATAATGTTAATGGACAATACAAATAATAAGCGATGCGATGGCGACTCCCGTGTACTGTATGTTATACTAAATTGACATTATTAATACCGGTGTATAAATATACAGCTCGCGTATTATCTTGACTGCACTCGGCTGCACACACGAGTAGAATCTGACACGTGTATCGTGTACATACTGCACACAGCTGCCCCAGTCAGGGACATAAGCCACAATAAACATACTAGATGCAAAAGAGTATCTACGAGTATATTATTATGCTATATGGACTTCGTCATCGCGGATATACATCTACCAACGATTGTGTAATTAGTGCTATTAGACAATGTCTTTTATACTCGTTTTAAAGGTTTAATAATGCAATTGGCTAATTAATGTCATTTGTGAATGCGTTCTAAATACGTTAAGTAGTAAATGTGTCGAATTTTAAATTAAGAATGTGATTATTAATAGCAGAGTAGGTGCACAGGTAGGTGTAAGGACGATTCTAAATGCAACTTGTTAAATAAAGAAACAGTTTTCTTGGCAGTAGCGTTGGGAATTTGTGGGGCTAAGTGGGTCAGTAGCGCACCAACGCTCCCTCCGTTGTAGCTAGGGATGGCGATTTGTTCGGTTTCGACATGGCAATAGCAATTTAACCGGTACTATCAGTATATTTTACGAACAAAACAAGAACTATGAGTGCTGAATGTAAGTTATATTGACTAATGCGCTTTTGTTTCTCGATTTTATGTATTAAAAATAAAATAATTAATTACATAATAGAAATATAGCTTAAATTGACACTGAATGATTGTAAGTACGAATTTCATCTGATGTCATATGTAGCGATAAATCTAGGCAATAATTAAACGTAATTGGCAATAGTCGACACACTGGATGATAAACCATGTTAGAACTTTAAAATAATACACGTGCAATACCATAAGACGTCTCATTTTGGTAAATGTCATAAAACAAACATTAAACCCACTTCAATGTCTCTTAAACTGCATGTTAAACATACCCAGGCTTAGCAGAACCATACTTAATCCATTCATATCCAATTGGGTAAATAAACGCTGGCAAATTTGAAAGAGGTTGGTTTTTTGCCGACGAAGTAACCCAAGTATTGATCCATGACGGTTATTTGAAGGCTAACCTTGGACGAACTCAAGTTTATATAACTCACGATATTCCACCACCATACCTCGGTAACAAGCGAATTTAACTCTGAGCTTATACTCGTAGCTTAATTCCTGAGAATTTGCTTTGAGATATACTCGTAAAGGAGAAGTTTGATCAATAGTGTGAGTGTTCTATGTCAATACAAGGGGAAACGGAAGTTTACATGTATCATCGGTTACGCTAATGATTCACCCGGTGGGTGGCTTATCTATAGTCACCTCACCCTCCCATAAGTTATACATGTGTCCTTCTAGCAATAAATCTTAGTCACCTAAAGAGAAATTGCGGCTTAAATATTTAATCAACAAAATTTTTGTTTAGTGTATTAATTAAATTTGTTATTTTTAGGATTATTTTCTCATGGTACTTGCATTTATTATTTAAACCGACGTTAAAAGCTTCTTATTATCAAAAAGCAAACGGTTAAGAACGAAATAAAATCAATCCAGGAATTTCCAGCGAATTTTTCGGTCAAATCTCAGTGATTATTTAAATTAATTATAATTGCGCATACTTGCATTATCTTAACATGAAGGAGCAGCACTAATTTTTAATAAGATAACCTTTAATGTTGCAGTATGATCTAAATTATGCATATTTATGCATTTTCATGACCACTGTCACCAATTCTACATTCAAAAACCGTAGATACAAATTTTTGACACTGACAGAAATAACCGTTGACCATGCTACGGAGCGAGGTACTCTCTAATTAAAGTTATTCGTCCCCGAGCAAGACAAAGAACGGGCGCAACCTTCGCAGACCACCCTTGGCCGTGGTGCTGTGACCTAGATCGGGGCCTACCCTCGCGTCCCGGCCCCCGCGCCACCGCTGACCTGGCCTACTTCGAAATGCACTTGATACAGCCTCAGTTCCCCAGCACACATCGAAACTCCGCGCGCGCAACCCAATTCACGTCCCTGACACAGCTATGACGTATTCAACCCATTTGTTTGACCACTATGTAGGTATTAAAATTTATTGCCGGAATAGACTGTCGACGAGCGTTAGCTATGAAAGCGCCCAAAACTTTTCACGAAACATTGACTTTTTTATACCCATTGATCATCCGGACGAAATTATCTGAATTATATCGAAAACCGCATCAATGTCCGTTGCGTAGTTTAAAAGATCCAAGCGTACAGCGTCGTCTTTGTTTTATACTATGTAAAGATTAGAATGTCCTAGAATTTTTTAAAGTATACAAGTAGTTTATACCTAATTTTAGGTACGTCAATACTTTTCACTTATGGTTATCTAATAATAAATTCCTGTAACATAATACAGTATGACGACAGGGATACATTGATGTTCGTGTCGCGAAGCTGAAGCCCAGATCGTCCGAAATAATATGGCATTGGGCAGAAGGTCGATGCAGACTCTAGCAAACTGTGCCAGCCATTTCACGCTCTCATAATGATCGTCGTTGGGATAAATTATATGAAAATAACGAAGTCCTAACTAAATGAAAATTTATAAAAGGTTTGATCAAGAAAGAATAGCAAGAAGAAATAGTTAATAGTAATACCATTTGGCATATGAATAAACATTTGGAATAGAGATTCATATTCTGTACATTAGGTATACGTATGTGCAATACATACATAATACATACATATGATGCAAATATTTTTTATGAATTTGTAAAATGATAGCGCAGCTAATTGTGCTTATTTATCGTTTACAAATTCTGATTTTAGTTTTTTTGGACACACCAATTATCAAAATTGTCAATTTTTGTTTGACAACATCGGCACTTTCCGCAGAGCCAATCTAAATGTATTCAACATTTAACTGGAACAGTCTTTTACTGACAGTGATAGTGAAGAGAAAATAAAACACGTACATATTATGTACTCGCAATTCGCAAGCTAGTGTATTGCACACTCGGGGGAATGTGTAGCTGCAATACCGACAAGGCCGCGGCCTAGAGTTGCTTCCGTCCACGCTGTATCTCCTTTACGCTTCTGTCCTACACGTGCAAACTTGATATTATTAGAATAGAAATGCCGCTACATACTCATACTCTCATACTCTTGGAAGTGTGACAGCTGTAACACACGACATAGGTACACCGCTTTATCCGTGAACTTGACGGACCGATGCAAATAACCTCGGCTTTTGGCTCGATTACCGCCAACTACTTACTACCTATGTTATGTACGGATTGTACGGTATTAATGAAACTTACTTTATGAGTGTACCTATTCGAAACATGTTTTTGTCCTACTCGTATATTTATTATCTGGTAATTTAGGTACGGAACGAAATAATGAAGCTTACTTACGGTTCGATCGTTGATTCTAAGTTGATTTTAGATTCTCCTTTCCCGTGTCATTTTGACTCCACGCTAGCACTTAAAATATGGGTTCGTATTTAATTCGATACTGAAAAAAACACTTGTACTAAAACTCTCATTATCAGTCTGAGAAATAAGTACCTACCTACGTAAAATTAAAATCGGTATCCATTGTTACAGGTCAACAGTGTGGTCTTCGAGTGCACATGGCGAGGCTGCGGATATATCACCAATACCTGCGCCTCCATCGAAGCTCACATACGACAGATGCATTTGGGGTACGTTGCTAAGTTCTAACGTCGCGTTTATATATTTAATTAATTTACATTACCTGGTTACACATTACTAGATTATAAGAAAGTGTACTAAATTGCATTTAACGATATGCATAGGTACATACTCGTACATACAATATGTGTACGTTAGATAAAACTTGCGTGCCGAATGACGTATTATCGGAAATTTAATCGGTGACATAATTATTTCGTTCAATGTAAACCTAATTCGTTTGTAACCGTGTTGATGCTAGCCGAGAGTCGATTGATAGGTTATGGCATTAGGCATGAGTTGTTTTATGTTCATTTTATGCATTAGTTAGGGCTCACGTTGCGACAACTGGGCACGTGTAGTTGTACAATTGCGCAGCTCGCCAGTCGTCAGTTGATGAGACTGCAGCGGGATGCATCCACTTGTTTTCTGAGCTCGTACGGTATTATATTCTGTAAATAAGTGCCGGGCGGTCTGTGTCATAGGCGTTATAGCATCTATGTAGGTAGATACGGAGTTAATACTTGTATGGAGTAAGTCATCGAAGAATATTGTATCAAATTCACAAAAATACTTTACCTACCTAAAAATAATTACGTAAACGATTTTTTTAATTAATGAATAATCTAAAATGAACATATGATCTACACTGTACGGTTAGTTGGTATTCTTGCCTAAATTAAACGTTTACACAGTCGTTTGTTTAAATTGTATTAATAGTAACTAATTAATAGTAACCAAGCAGTGAGCTATGATCTATCACCTACAATAGAATGATCAGAGTGCTCCCGAAATAAGGTCCGTGGCGCAAGTTAACATTGATTAGCAACCAATAAACAGGATGTAGATAAGGAAATACACAGGATATACCAGTACTAAGCTGTCAATCAATAAAACTGGCGCGACCTTTGATCTGTACGGCAAATTAGTGCACATTACAAGAGGTTTCGAGATGGTTGAAAAGCCCTTGGTGACCCGGAAGCGAATGACGCCGCGGCAAGGTTACCAGCTACACAGCTAACCGCGCTCGCGCCCGCGGCGCAAGGTCACCTCGCCGCTCCGCTCTTACGTAACTGCCCTGTTGCCATTATTTTACACGTTCAGATTTTAAACAATCATCGTATAACAAAAACTTTCACATGTTAAATGTCCATTCTTTAGATTTCAGTTTTTAAAAGTGGCATTGAAGCTGGTACGCGGTTAAGAAACAATGGCGCGCGTGTTGATTATCACATTTATAATTTTAATTATAATATCAAAAATTTTATTTTTTTACCTTTTTTTTACTATTTCATACAGTTATAGAGTCACTGTCGTCCTAATGTTTCTGTTTTTATTTAGAAGCTTAGAAGTAATACTTACCTATCTAGGTATAGCGCGTATCTAAAATAGTTCTAGAGCAGAATGGATTTATTTAAGTGCAAATACCTACTATCAGAAAAAATAGGCATCCATAATGAATTCGTCAGGTTTCCTTTTTTGTATTTTTTCCGCAATTTGTTTCATCGATTAATCCGTGCAATTTTAGTACTTACGTACTACGTACTTAACTACAGAGAAACTACAACTTCATTATGTAACAAAGACATAATATGAAGATGACAGTATCGACTACCTACTACTAAAATCTTTATTTTTCTAAAAAGTGCTGAATGTAGGACAAGGTCAGACATGACATATGAAAACGTTAATTTCTTGGAAACCCGTGTCTTATATTTTAACAGATTTTGAAATTGAGACACCGTTTAACGAATACAACAGCTACGATAAATTAGGCACACGTCATGTATATTTAGGAACGTGAACCATATTCTTAAAGAAATCAACCTTATGTCTTTACTCTTTATGTTTCAGGCCAAAAAAAGAAGGTGAAAGCGATCATGAAGAAGAGTTCTATTACACGGAGCGCGAGACTGCCGCCCCCGCGCCGCCTCCCACCCTCTCCCACCGAGACATGTGCCGTCCGCCTCACGAGGATCCTGACTACCAGCGCCAGCTCGTTGGCTCCTATAGGTAAGAAGAAAGGAAGAAAGAAAAAATATTTATTCGCCGTCTAATTGTCGCAGCTGAACATGATAAACACACGATAAACACAGTTAATACGAACAGTTATATACTTCACCTAAGTAGGTATAAGCTAATTAAGCTATACTATACCACAATACAACAATAAATGTCCGTGCTGCAGCATAACGACCTACGAATGGACCTCTGCTTAAGCCGCGCGTGAGCACAGCACTGATATTTCAGTGGTACAACCAAAGATATTAAAAGTAAAGATATGTACGTTACGTACCTACTATGAAACGTAAGTTGCACTTTTGGATCCACTCCGATGACATTACTGTAAATATGGATGTGAAAGATAAATTACGGAACGCATGAAAAAGAAATGCTTCCTGAAAAGTGGAACAATTAGCAAAGTTCGTCTGTCCCACTTTTCGCAAGTTTTTCAGGCTTTGCGAGTTTTTCAGGATTTCCAGCACAAACGTCGTGCCGTTTAGGCGTATAAAACTTACGTACAAGGCACAACCGCGCCTCAGCATAGCAACAAAAGGCTACGTTATGGTTACCATGATGCCATATACATAGGTGTATACTGACGCGGACTGCAAAATGTGGTATTGCATGTAAATAAAAATAAATTAAACGTGTTCATACATATTTACGTTCGCCCACATTGATTACTTATCACGATGTGGTTGCCATGTTAGTGTGGTCAGTGTATGTTACGTACTACTAGGCAGAAATTAATCACTTGCAAGGCAACATATAACAGTAGACCTTCAACATTTCTCAACTAACTTCCTACTATCGCCTCGCAATAACTTGTTTGTCTGTCATCAGTAGGTACATCCTATTTATTTCGTGCAAAGAATACGGCACAATCATTACGGTAATTGACATTTATGAATATGTATTTGTTACAGACAAGGACTGCTTTCAACTCTGCAAAATGGGTCAGCAAGGCCCATAAGCATTCCTTTAACGCATTCCTGGTCAAGCTCACATTCACCGGTATGTATTGAGGTGCTGTTTTGTTATTGTGACGTTACTGAGTATTTATTAAGGAAACTGGAAATCATCTTTAAACTCGTGGTTTCAGAAGCACATGCGCCTCACGCCGAGCGGTTCACCAAGCAGTCCCGGGCGTCGACCGCGCTCCGACAACAAGAAATGCCGGAAAGTGTACGGCATGGACCAGAGGGAACTCTGGTGCACCCAGTGCAAGTGGAAAAAGGCTTGCACGCGTTTCGGCGATTAGCGAGAACGACGCGAGCTCGCCTCAGCGCGTGCCTTGCTACGTCTCAAGTGAGTTCTAATCACTCTACCGTCGTGTGTCGTGTCGGAGCGGACGTTACGACGAGGTAATCGCAACGTGCCAGAACAATTCCGTGTGCGGGTTAATAATAAGTTTAAGGTGAGAAGATATATAAATGAGTTTTTATTTAATATATAAGCATATACGGAGTAAATTGATATTATAAAATATTGAGTATATAAAGATTTGAGGGAGACATATTTTTCTCTTTGAATGTGGCTCGTATTTTGACTGCATAATGGACATTGCCCACGTATTTTTGTAGTGCAGTAGATTTGCCTTTACTGTGATGCGCACGAAAATATTGTGTGTCGCTCTCGGTCGAGACTGTGAATAGATAATAGTTTTAAGAATAGTTGTAAGCTTAGACTGACGGCGCAGTGTAGGGGCGATTGTTACAGCGGTGTACGCACTTATCTCATACTCGACTCGGAGATCGGAGATCGTTATTGTATTGCGAACAATGGCCAGCAATGTTTTATCTGATCCTGTAGTACCTACTGGTTTCGAATATATAGTTTTATATAATTACCTACCATAAATGCAATAGCTTATATTTTTCACAGAAACATATTAAATACCTAATATAAATCAACATTTATCGTCAGACTACAAAATATTAAAATGAAATATTTTATTTTTCTACAGTTATATCAGTAAGTATCAAAATGCCTTAAGATCATCAACATAGAAATAAAATTTAAACATTTTTGAAAAAATGGCAGCTTAAATTATCAGGTGTTTAAATTTCTATATACAAAAAAATATATAACTTATTTTTATAATGCCACATAGCATGCAACTACCATATTAAACCACTAGAGTAAAAGGAATCGATGATATTTGTCTTTAGTGCTAACATAGAGACAACTCGCGTTTGCATCAGTATGAAGTCAGTGAATTCCGTCCACGCCTTAAATTGTGCTTTATTCGGTATCTCCGTAACCTCTGTAACAAAGTTTCCCATTGCGCGCAAATATCGAGTGCTCGACGCGCACCATTTTATCGACTTGGTTTAAAGCATTCCGGTCGAATATACTTCAGTGATATTTTATCACATACGTGTATGGACTGAACTTCTAGATAATAATGAAATAAAACATAATATATGAATTAGTCTTATAAGTTATCTCAGATTCGACTAAAAGACTACACAAATTTAGACTTAAATTTTTATGAACATATCTGTATCGTATACAAGGTTAATCCTATCAGAACAAGGAGACAATACTCAGCGTCGCCCGCGCAGCCGCAGACAGGGTGCTCCGCCCCGCAGCGCGAGCGGCCGGAGACCACGCGCTCCAGGCCTTAACCACCGACAATGCGTCATACGACTCATACGAAACGAGGAGTGATAACGTTGAATGTATGTGGGTTCATCAGAAGACAACTAACGCAGAATTCGAATATATATGGTGAAGTCACGCGTTTATAAGAAAAAAGAAATACCGACGATATTTCATAAATGCACTCGATGCATTGATTTCGTACAAAAGTACGATCAGGAGAGTCCCACAAATTGAATTACTTAATTTGCGGAGGAATTTGGCGTAGAAATATTAAAACAGCTGTACCTAACCGCTACGTTTTATCGAACTTCCACCTACGAGATGTCAATGTGATAAAGGAAGGAATAAGATGAGTTAAAGGTAAATAAAGGCGATTGCGACCTGCAATATTATTTATTAAGTATTAAATTATATTTTGTAAATAAATAATAATAGGTACTGAGAATTATATAATAATATATTCTATTCTATACGTGTAATTGAAAAGCAATTTTCGGATTTGTACATAATATATCATTATAGAGTTACTGTTACTTAATGTGATCGTCTAAATCGAAACTTTTTTACGGCGAAACTATAGTGAGTTCTTAACGTAATTAGGGCGCTAAATGTAATATGTACCTAATCAATATATTTAAAGTACAGTATTTGTATTGCAACAATTACGACAACATTGTATTACTCAACTTTAGTATAATTATTTTTATTTTTATTGTGTAATTAAACGCGTGCATAGCTTGGTGATTGAGTAAAGAATAATAAAATTCTGGGAATGTCAATTTGCCCGAGTGTTGAGATTGTATGTAGTGTGGCAATCTAGTGCCAATAAAACCGTCTACAAATAACATAGAGGTTAACAGTACAATGTTGTCGTCATTATTCAATTATTCAAAAGCAATAAATATGAATATTTTTGTTACAATGCAGCGCGGTTTTTACATCCATCCAAAGTTACCATTTGAAGCTTTCTTTTCAAATGAAGCAAGTTAAGCATTAGAAGATATTAAAATATTTTGCAAGAGCAGTCTATATGACTCTATTTTCTAAAATTATTTGGGATGTGCCAATCGATTTATTTAATTTTTATTTTAAATACGTTTATTTTTGTCGTGTTCGTCATGTAGTGTCCTTATTCACTTCACGTATGAATTATACAAGTACCAAATAATCAGATTTTGCTACAATATTCGTGGTGCTCTTATGATTAAAAACGCACATGTCGGATATCTACTGTGTGAGAATGTGCCTCAATTGTTCGTATTCTTGTTCTTTCATAGCCGTAGCAATAAGTAATGTCGCGCCTTCCAATAGCATCACGCAAGATCATACACCACCATAGTACGCGCTTTATTGTAACAGTTATTAGGTATTTTTATATTATAATATTTAACGTTAAATTACCGTAATGTCTTAGGTATTGTACGATCAAAAGGTGTCTGCACAACAACAACAACAGCTATATAGCAACAGCTTTGATGTCTTGCCAATTTTCTCAATGAATAGCTTTTTACTCTATATACCTATCATAAATTACATTATGTAGGTAATTAAAAAGATGTTATTTAGCCGCATATCCTTTAAATTAAAAAACTTATAGTATTTTTTTCTTGTAATTTGCGGGATTTTTTCTTTATCTTAATTCGACGGATTATTCAGCGTGTCCTAGCTAGATCGGTTCAAACTTTGGTTTCCATTCCCGTTAGTATCATTTATTGTAAAACGTGAAGTACCTGCAAATATTACCAAATAATCATACTTTATAATGGTTGTGACAAACATCATGAAGTTGTCTTTCTAGGCGAATATAACCAACTCTTTATTTCACGCAACGAAATTGCGCTCACCAAACCAAATAATGATCACGGTAGATAATTATAGGTTACAACCCAGCTAGCGAATTGACAACTGCCATATTGTAAGAATCTAGAATTAATTGAGGTTTAGATTACACATAATCTAAATAGATGTTAGTGGTATTTTAAGTTGAAGTCATATTGTAGTATTTAATAATCATAAGTACAATGTAATCGATTAATCATATTGTTAGTTGTTGAGTGGGCGACGCCGCGTCGGGTGAAGCGGTTACGAATGTCGATATTGCAAATTGCTGTTCTTATGAAGTTATCTATTTTGATCTACTTGTGATATCCATGTTTATGTGAATGATGCAATGTTCAAGTTTTAATCAAAATCTGTGAGTTTCACTCACATACCTAAAGCGTATTGAAGTCTCGTGTACAACATATCCCACTAAATCATTTTTTCGATACCACTTGGTTGATATAATTTACAGATCTCAATTTATATTGACGCTATTAGAATTATGTTTAATATATCGTAATCGTTTATTTCCTTATTTTTTTATAGTTTAAGTGTTGTACTTTTATTTTTTAAGATAAAGACAATTTTAAGTTAAGTAATCGAATTGTACATAATTTAACGTAACTACCTTTTAATTTATTTAGCCAAAATTTTGCTCAATACTTTATACACTCATAACCAAAGTCATAATAATATGTTAATTTCAGTACAAAGGAAGCATAATTAAATATATTACATAATTGAGATTGTTTTTTCAATTGAAATCTGATTTTAACCACAAAAGTATGTAAAATAATATAAATATTGTTGAAGTGCAATAGCTACTCTTTTACACACAAATTTCATTCCATCACACCAGAGAGAACGACATTAGCTAGTCGACTCTAAGTCTAAAAAGTTTTGTATTAACTGGAATAAATGTTATTAATTTTTATAAAGAGTGTATTTACTTTATTTATGAATATATTTAATAAATAGAAAATTAAATTATGTCATATTAAACGTTACTGTCCAATGTCCGTAGACGTTTATGGATGGTAGTAAAAAACCTCGTCTTCGTACTTAGGATTATCTAGTTTGTGTTTTATGTTTGTTACGTCTGTGTATAGTTGTTTCGTTGTCTTATCGAACATTGATTAAGTTAATGACAAACTACTTATATTTAATGTTAAAAATCAGAGAACATCAAAATAGGTCCGTGTAAGAGAGGTAAATAGAGAAAAACAAAAGTAATTGACTATTAATCCAGCTTGAGTGGTACCGCAAAATGTAACTTTGCCCTTGTACAAATTAGTATCAGTATTCCGGTACCGAAATGCCTCTAAATATCTGGAGAAAAATAAAATGTCAAGTATTATGTCTGGGAACTCTATTGCAGCGATATTGTATCTGTTGTAAATTATACGTCATGTGCTATTTCTTTTAGGGTACTTACTAACAGACTTTTAATAAGTTTCGATCAAACAACACAATATGTAAATATGTAAATTTATATACTTGTATGAACTACTTTTGAATTACTAAGGAGTTGTATTGCCGAGTTTTCGCCAATTGCCTATGTATATTAATATTTATAATCTGTTAAATTCCCCAATGTCTAACGTTTACTTACGGTGTAGGTAAATGTTATTTAACATGAATATTATTATACTTTTCATCTGTATTTTAAGCACCTACTAGAATAAGTGGGTTTAATATTATTGTACTGGCGTAACTTTTCCGGGGTATTATTTAAAACTTGTAGTAATTATTTTTCCCATAAATACTAGATTTATTAATTGTGTATTAAATAATTACATTATTGCTTGTTAATAAGATGAAGGATGCTTCCTAATATATTACTTATTAAATACTTATTATATGACATACAAATACCTAATGATTTATGTGGGCAATAAAATTTTCTAAAAATATGTCTCCTGCTATAAGTACGTATCAACTTAGACACCTATATTATTGTAATAGAATATCTTGTTTTATATAACGCGATTAAAAGGTAACCACAAACTTAACGCCCGGCAACAGTGGGCACCCTGTAGATCATAAAATATACATCATATAAATATACTTGTCCAAAGAAACAAATGCTGATCGGTTAAATTTAACTTCGACTTGAGGGTGAGAACACCGTAGACGCTGTATTATAGGAACTATCTTAAAGGTAGACACTCGTATGTCATCACTCATCATCACAGTCATCACCCTGCGACAATTATTGTTCCATTTAAGTATTTGCACGTATATATCTATATCTATCCAGCTTACACACATCGTTCCATCCCATGTCAAAACCTTAAACAGCGCGATTTTCTTAAAAGTGAATATACCTTTGTATATATTTACCCATTAATTTCTGCAACAGCTTTCTCCAACTTACTAAAACTAAATACCTGTTTATAACTGAAGTTTTAGATGTACCTACCTATTTGTTAGATTTTTCTTTGTATCGGTAAGACATCGATGCGTCGGTTAATGGTTACCAGTAGTTTTAAGGATTTTGAAGTTATGTTACGAGTATATCAGAGCACATTGTTTGAGATGTCGTTAGGCTCGAGTGGTAAGCGTAAAGATGTCGATATGTTGTCAATATCACAGCAGTTTCTACCGCACTGTCAGCTCAGTCCCCATAAATAAACGTATCCGTAACAGCGATTACTTCTTGAAAACTTCTTTTGCACCAAATGGAATGATACGAACTAGCTGGCAGTTACTCTACTGTGATATTAATAATTCTATTTATTAATCTTCTAGTTCATTATTTATACCTTTAAAGTTGAATGTGAGCGTGTTAAATTTTACTGAATCGTGTTAGATATAGCCAATGTTGTTTTATATTATCTAACGCGAAGGTCCAGAATGTGTTCCAAATGATTGATTTATAAAGTTGATGAAATTATTATATGATTAAATGTTTTGTTACTGTTTCGTAAGTGATTATTACATCAAAAAAATATTAAACATTCATGACGAACCAGTTACATACATCTTGAGCTCTCTATACGTTGTAGGTACTATGTTATTGTAGTTGCTGCATTTGAAACAGAAATTCTACTGTGAGATGTTGCGTACCTACATATGAAAATAAATATGTTATAGTGAAATTTAAGAAAAAAATATTAATTTTATTATGTACTACTACTCCAAGTAGATTATTTTGTCTGGAAGATTATACCTCAATAAGTTTAGAATGAATTTATGTCTTTAAATATATATAAATAAATATATATATATTGCAATTATTAGATAAAACTGGTATTATTTTCCCCTACCTTTACGTACATCCCTCCGCCAATCCGCATTAAAGTAGCGTGGTGCGTGGTGGTGTATGCTGCAGTAAGTTTAATGCTCTAGTCTCCTAATTTATGAGGAGAGAGACGTGGCCTGTAGTGGTCATACCACAGACTAGATAGCTATATGTACAAGTGTGCGTGTACTGTTTACCTACATGTGTGTCGTACGCATGTTCATAATAAAGTAGTTGCTTTTCATTGACTTGCTTTTGCAGCAAAATATCAAAGTTCATTTTTGTTGCCAGTGTAGTGTGAATCTTTCCCAAGCACCAAGTTAGCGAAAATTTACTGTTACATAAATACTTAATATTTTTACTTTGATGTGCGTGGGTAAAAAACGTTAATACCGTTTATTACCCACCGTACCTAAATAACCTAAAATACAGTTTTTGCCACCGGCTACATTCACTCTTCAAAAACTTTTACAGCAAAAAATAAAAACCAAATAAATAAATAACGCTACACACTCATAGCCCCACACTAGGATTCCCTGTGTCGTGGGTGCCATGGACATCACATAAGACAAGGACACACACACCCAGACCAAGAACGGAAATTTAAATTCATCATTCAAATTTTCGCCTCGCTGGGAATCGAACCCAGGACCCTCGTAACGGCGATCCGGCGTTATCCGGTGTTAACCATTGCGCCATCCGGGTCGTCGATGCAAGAGAAGGGCGCATAATTTACACTTTTTACTGTAAAATTTGTATTGTTGTCAAACATCCATAATTAAATTGGGTTCCGTACAATGGATGCCAAGCTGCTGACCATTGGACCTTGTTTAATGTTAGTTTAATCTCGACAGTACTCGTACATAAGTAGTGGAAAAAGAAACTATTACTAGAAACTTTGTATATTAAACATAGGTTCCTCAAGTGACTCAAGTGAGCACGAAAAAAGGATTTTGGGAAATTGGCGGGCGAAGCCGCGGAGGAGAACTAGTCATACATATATAATATATAAAAATAAAAATCAAATTTGGGCGATTTTTAAACAAACCTAAATAAAAATCTGCCACGATACGGCAAACATCGACAGCTACAAAAAAATTGTCTACCCATACTGTTTAATTATTTAAACTTGCTGGAAGTATATACGTACCTACTGTAAGTATATTTAGTACTACATAATTATGTATAAATGACAAATTCTACACTTGACAAATGACAAACCTTTGATACATTATAGTGTAATAATAGTAAGTTTTATTTCTATGTAGCTAATGGCATATCAGTCTGTAATCTGTATCTAACTATAACCACCGATAACGATATCAATAGATCTATAAGTAATCTGTGAAAGTTTCTGTTTAGTTAGTATCTATAAATCTATAACTAGTCTGTGATTTCATTTATAACAATAATTCATTAATAAAAATAATAAAATTGTTTCTGTTCAGTTGCTAATATTGCTAATTTTAACTTTCAGATCAATACATAATTACCATAGAGTACATTTTACCTAATACTCTGTGGCTCTGTGCAGTGAGTTCATTCACTATCACTCATTCGCTGTAGGTGTTGACGGTGTTGTTCTTCTTCACTTCTTGAGTTTCCTTGGCACAGAGCACAGAGTACTTTGTATCAGAGTACTTTGTTAAATTGTTTTGTTAATTAAATGTATTTGTTGTATGCATGGTAATTGGTATGTTCTAGGTTGTGGATTGGAATATTGGATGACTTGAGT
Organism: Ochlodes sylvanus; assembly: GCA_905404295.2. NCBI lineage: Eukaryota > Metazoa > Arthropoda > Insecta > Lepidoptera > Hesperiidae > Ochlodes > Ochlodes sylvanus. The sequence continues at coordinate 7,926,918 of FR990127.1, forward strand.
TGAGTACTTTCTACTTGAGGACTTGAGGTTGAGTATGATAGTCACAGACATAGATAAATATTATATACTGGAGAAGTCACACTGTCACAGAGTACTTTGTATTAACTATTAGACGGAAAATGATAGTGGTTGGTGATTGGTGAACAATTTTTTTAGTGTAGCTGTAGCATTACTATTTACTTCTACTAGCTTTGTGTTTGTAATTTAAGGGTGCGACATTTTGTTAAAATTGATTGAATTAATACCAGAAAAAGAAGTCAAAAACACAAGTTTCGCAAGCTAATATTTACTGTTGAAAATGGGAGCAGTCTTAGGCCTTTGTTCTGCTGCTCAGGTAAGGTCATTGGATTTGCTATCTAACGCGTAATTATTGCGAAGAAAAATGTAATTATAAAGAATAAATATTGTATTTAGTTCAATATTTTGTAATATGCATGTAAAAGTGACTGCAACGGAAGCCACGAATGGACCATGTACGTGATGTGTCGATATTTAGAATTACTACAGACTTTCTTTTTGCCTTTAATAATAACACTAGCATTTCTGTGCTTTCTCGGTCAGTTAGCCCTTTCATTACAATTTAATTCATTACAATTCAATTCTTTCATCTTTGTGATTTACGAACTTTACCGACTACGACGACTAACCCCTACTACTACGACTCACCCCGAATCCTATTTTCAACATGAAAAACTCATCTTTCTGACTCATCAAAATCTTTCGCTTTGTCATAATAATGGGTTTACCGTCGAATCTTGAGATATTTTCAAGTTTCTTTCAATTGTTACTATGAATACATTCCTAATAAAATAACATTTACTGAACAAGATAAGTAATAAAATTATAGGTAGGCAATGCTGCTACTATTAGAAATTGAATTTGTTTTCATACAAAAAAAATGTGATTTTGTTTATTATATATTTTTATTAATATGTCACATTCCACCAAATTTCATAATTTTACAGTAGAACAGATATACGCTTGCAATTAATGTTTGAAACTTGGAAGCACTCTGAAAAATTTGTCAGGGTTTGTACGCAGGGACTTTCAAATTGTAATTGTTAGTCTTGCTCTAATTCGGTCACAGATGTGTAGCTACTCTTGAGGACTAAGAAGTTCACCTCTAAAAAACAGAAACCAAATCCAAACCATTTTAATCAGAACATAATTACTGTTAAAACAATTAAAAATGTGATAGGTATTGTGGCGGGTGGTGGTACTTCCCCAGGCGAACCCTAGACTCTGCCACCTATTAATCCATCTCATATCACTTATCATCATTCATATCATTAGTTAACCATACTTCTTTTTCTTTTTTCTGTTAGTACACTCTGCCCCTATATTGTATTCTACTCTTTTAACTCCTTACCCTAAGGTTGTCTGGAAGAAATCGCTCTTTAGCGATAAGAGTATGTATTACATTTTGTACAAATATTTCTTTTTGTTGATACTTGCTAAGGTGTGCAATAAAGAGTATTATTATTATTATTATCACCATTGTGCTGTTACAGCTAGCATGCTGTTGCGGCAGTGCAGCTTGCTCCCTATGCTGTTCAGCATGTCCCTCATGTTCCAATTCTACGTCCACCCGCCTCATGTACACCCTGATGCTGTTCCTCACGATGGTAGTCGCCTGCATCACTCTTGCACCAGGACTGCAATCTCAGTTGAGGAAGGTATGTTGTTATTTAAATTTGATTAAGAATTTCACGTGAGCGAAGCAGCGAGCGGAAAACAAGTAATCAATAAAATTGAATTTACAGGTACCATTTTGTGAGAATTCAACAGGATTAGTGCCCGGGAGTTTTAAAGTGGATTGTGATCAAGCAGTTGGATATCTAGCTGTTTACAGGTAATAGGGGTTTCATCTCATATTATTAAGGGGGATATTAAATTCTCGCGAGATATGAAGGGGCGGGGGGAGAGGGTTGAACCCATAGATTTATTGTTAAACCAAATACTTCACCACCCTTGGTGAGATGTCATGAGCTTTGGAGGTAAGGGCGGATAGAAATATTGCCATAATCACCACACGTAATTAATGGGCGCCCCCTAATGAGTTTCACATTATTTTCTATCTAAATACCTAATAGGTATTTACTATTTTTTTAATTTATTTACAGGATCTGTTTCGCGACATGCCTCTTCTTTACATTGATGGCTCTTATTACACTCGGAGTTAAATCTTCAAAGGATCCTCGTGCGGGTATTCAAAATGGGTAAGTATTTTGTTATAGTTATTAACAAATAACTGGTAGTAAACATAATTATGGACTTTTATATTTATGAAAAAGTTTTTCTTAATCTCTCTACTGGTAAAAAACCTGGTAATTAACTCTGTACTTGAGACATCTTTAAATTATTTCTCTGTAGATTTAAGAAAGGTTGTAGTTATCATGGCAGGTTAAAGACCTAACACTATATTAATTGAACTTGAACTATGATAGCGACCTCGTGAGATAAGGTACCTGTGGATTTAACAATTAGAGTGTAAATTCCTCTATGTATACTCTACTACATAATATAATGTAACTTTTTTTTAGATTCTGGGGCATCAAATACCTTTTGGTGATTGGTGGTATTATTGGAGCGTTTTTCATCCCAGAAGGATCCTTTGCATCTACATGGATGGTATTCGGCATGATTGGTGGTTTTTGCTTCATTGTGATACAGCTAATCCTCATTATTGACTTTGCTCACACCTGGGCAGAAAAGTGGGTCTGTGAGTATCATTTGATTTACAGCATACACATAAATTATTGATTAAATGTTATTGCATAATCACATACAATAGATAGATATAGATAGCATACTCTTTATGTGAACAAAGAATCATTTTACATCAACTTTCATTATAAAAGTACAAAAGGCAGTCTTACACAGCAATTTCTTCCAGGCAACTTACGTCAGAGGATGTATGTTGTATGTTGAGTGTAATTTTTTTACACAAGGAGGCCGTAGTTCCAGCTAAATGAAAATACGGCAATTAACCGAATTTTACTGCTTCATTTTAACGTGACATATCAACTTCTTTTTTACTTATAATATTGTTTATGTACCCATTGTTCTTCAAAGATAAATAGTAATGTAATAAGCTAGCTTGTGGGATATAAACATGATATTATAGAAGGTCGGGATGATATAAAAACATGTTGACTGTATTCAATAACAACTTCTCTACTCTGTACATCCCCCAAAACTGCTAGCGCCATCTAGCGCCCACTTATTGAAAATTCATTTTTCAGCTACCTATGAAGAATCACAATCGCGTGGATGGTACGCGGCCCTGCTTATTGCTATGTTGTCGTGCTTTGCGCTAGCGCTTACCGGAATTGTTCTTCTGTATGTTTATTACACAAAGGTAAGAAAAAAATATATAATGTAATCCTTTTAATGTTGAGGAGTCCACTTGTAATGGTCAGCCAATCCTGAGCGTAGTATCCGGTCTACCTTGTCATAAAGTTGCGCTGTCATCTGAACTAAAGGCGTATTCCAAATTTGAGCTCTATCGGACACTGAAAGTGGGTCAAATGTAGCTTGCAAGATTTGACCCACATTAACCAACCAACCAACTAACCAACGCGGCAATGTAAATAAAAGCTAGTAAAAATACCGAACGTTCTAAATGGACTCGATCATTCAGGCGAGCGGTTGCGACCTGTCGAAGTTCTTCATCTCCATCAACCTGATCCTGGTGGTGGTGGCGAGTGCCGTCTCCATTCTGCCGGCGGTGCAGGAGCAGCAGCCCCGCTCCGGCCTGCTGCAGTCGTCGGTGGTGGCGCTCTACGTCACCTACCTCACGTGGTCGGCGCTGGCCAACTCGCCCGCCGAGTGTAACGCGACTATTGGTGATGATAACCAGGTATGTGTTGCGTGTTGGCATTGTTTTGCATGTGTTGATATGTCAGGAAGCAGGAGATATTTTGAAAACCGGCCTAGTGCGAATCGAATTCGTATACAAAGAGTCCTGTAGCATCGTGCAATATTTAAGACAGAAAAAACATTTTTCTTCAATGGGGGGTACCGCCCCCCCCCCCCCCCTTTAATTTTTAACTATTTTTTTATTTATAGCATTTGCTGTAGTGGCCATTGTAGTGGATATTTCCAATGTCTACTTATTACAATTCAAGAGTTAAAGCAACGAAATAGACGTACATTATTCGGACGGACGAACAGACAGCAGAGTTTTAGTCCTATTTGTACTTTTGAGCATAAAACACAACAAGTTATGCGAATTTCAACTTTAATAACATGACAATTAGCACACATTCTGTATCTATTATTGTTTTATTGTATACTTATTAAAAGTGTTATTTACTACACATAATTATGCATCTATTTGTTTATGTAACTTTATTATTCTGTTTATTATATTTATTCTGCATACCCAGGAACCATCTGAAGATTATTATTGGGTATGTATAAAAGGAATAACAACCTTTATGTATGAGATATACATTTTAATATTTTTCCAGTATTTTCACCTCCATTATTATCACCTTGTAATTGGCACCCATTCATATTTTTTCCTTTATAAGACTCAATTTCTGTCCTTAATTTTATTGCATATTACATAAGGTTCTTCATAAAACTATTTTCCTACATTTCCCAATATTTCAATTATGCCACCATCCATTAAATTTATTTGAGCTATGTGTTTGACGTAACATTTTCAGTTGTTATATTGTCACTTGGGCATTTCAAATAATTCCATATTTTCAAGACCATATAGAATACCATTTTAAGTTTATGCACTTATTCTTTCTTAGGTAAAGTTTTTCCCTTACTATTCTCCATGTAATTAACAAATATCAGTGACATGAACACTCTTTTAGTCCCATTACCCAAGATATAAAAGTCATATCCTATATTATTGTGAATTTTATATTTAAGTAAACTATATTTTATTTTCAATGTACTTGATGACTCTGTAATCTACAAATTCACAGCAAATCTACAAATATAATTAGAAAAAAAAACTATCCCATATTTTTCCTTGATGCGCGCACATTGACAAAGTTAGCTATCGTATCATCTATATTCTATATAATTACATACATATATGAATTATAATTTAATTATAAAGATTTTGTATTGATTTGCCGCTAATTGAAACATTGAATGTCCGCAGGCATCGTTCGACAAGCAATCTGTGATCGGATTGATCATCTGGGTGTTAAGTGTACTCTACTCCAGCATCAGGACAGCTTCCTCTTCCTCCAAGATCACCATGTCTGAGCATATTCTCGCCAAGGAAGGCAGCGCAGGTGAATTTTACTTTATTTTTATTTTCATGTTATTGATTCATTTTTATAACTTCAAACCGGTTTTAATAATCTTATTTAAATATTTCGAACTATTCACTTGCCGAGGATTATACTGTTGCCAGATTTAATATTTATTAGGAATATTTTATTTTAAGTTGGGAATTTTATATACTGGGTGAACTTTTAGACACTTGACATAGTCGAGGACATGATAATATTATGTAATGTTTAAAAATATAAAATCAAAATTCTGCACGATAAATATTTATAAAATTGTACTCCAAGACATCTAAATCTCCTCGAGAAGTATGGACATGTGCAATCGCCCAAAATATTGCGGTCTATATATTTTTTTTATAATGCCGATCGATCGGTTCTTGCGTGAGCTGTGTCTATACTTTTGGTTTTTAATAAATAACTACGTCAAATTAAGCACCCTTTTTAATTATATATTCGGAACGAGAATCGTGTACTGAGTTTCCCCTATTAATATATTAAGTGACTTACGAATCATCTTCTATATAATATTTTCTTTAAAGGCTTTTTTCAAATAGTTTGCTTGTATTTTCAATCTAATGAATTTTCCTTTTGAATCTTTAATTTGCTAATTTGTTCGCTCAGTTTGTCACATAATTATCTATCAATGTTGTTATAAATAAATATGATATATTTAATTTTTACGGGACAGTATAATTAGGTGGCATCTGTGGCTAAAGGGCGTGACGTGAGATATAACTAAAACAGCACTTAAATAATAATTATCGAGCTGCCTAATAATTGATGAATGATTTTTCTTTTTATTGTTTTCTTATAACATAATTATAATTAAGGGATTAAGTTAGTCTTGTGTATCAGTAATATGTATGATATAACATTAAATAGTCTTCGCACGTCGCGTCCCAAACGCCATGTTAAATAACGAGGTTGTTAATACTAACACACTTGTACGTTCTTTGCGGTAATCGCGCGGCGGCCGGCGCAAGGACAAGGAGGGCTCATTGCTAACGAAGGTAACGTACTTAGTACGTCGGGCACATCGTTCCAACGTACTGTCATAGTTATCAATGTTTTAATGTAGTATTAAATGGATCATGGGGATGCAATTTTGTACATGGCGATACAGTCAGGTTCTAAGTACAGTCGTCTATCCTAGCTCGCAGTGCGTTTTCTTTTATGTTACTATGTATGTTAACAGTTGTAGGAAACTCTAGTAGCGCCATCTAATCGGAGCTTTGCGCCGTCTTTCATAGGGTCTATTAGCTAGCTTGCTGTCTTGGAATAATGTGCTCGATGGTTAGATAGCAATGATAGCATACATGACCCGCAATGCTATGGAGGGTGATGGTTGGCTTTGTCATTATCGTTCAGTAATACTCGTATGCTTCAGGAATAGGACAAAGTACCAGAAATAACCTATCATAATATAATGGCTTTTAACCTGTTTTGTCTGCGTAAGATATGGAGTGCTATAATTGACTTTCAATAGTTTAATATAATAATTCCATGACCATACGCATGCATTATACAACCTTGTGATAATAAATAGTTTTTTATTCTTCTAATAAACTTTTTAATGTTCTGAAAATTTATTGTTTGTTAGTTCGTAATATCAGCATAAGACACTACTTTGAACGTATATTAATTTAGGTATTACATAAAATTGGCCTTAGAAAAATGCTTTTTGCATGTTTCGGTTATATTTTATATTATTAAATTAAGGAGTGCGCACTTTACAACGACTCCACAACCGACAGACGCCAACGCGACTAAAACCTTGACAAAGCTAACATTCAATTATGAGCCTTATATCTTTGAAGGTAAGGTTGAATTTCGAACTTATACTTAAAAGCCCTGTACGGCTCGCCCTACACCCATAGCCGTTCCGTTTCGAGACCAACGCGTCGACGTTGCGTTGACGACTCACCGTAGACGAGTAGTCCACGCGTCGACCGACATGACGTAATGTAACTAGCGTCGGAGTTGAAACGGAGTGGAGACGGAGTCGAGTTGACGTCGATGAAGCGTTGATCGCGGAACGGAACGTCGGAGTTGAAACGGAGTGGAGTCGGAGTGGAGTTGACGTCGAGTTGGTGTAATGTGCGCACTCCTTTAAGCTGTGTAATTATATGTTATGGCTAATATGCGTGTACAGGTAAACTTAGTTTAGCCGGCTTATCCTAGTTTATTATGTGGCTGATGTCCGAAATATGCCGAGATAAATTATATAAAATTTAGCCTGTTAAACCAAGTTATGCCATAACGCGTCGGCTAAATTAAAAATGCAGAAGCAAATTGAGACGGATCTTTTTTTAATGTGCGAATAACTCACCATACCATTTAGGTTTTACTCATAATTACGTGAAAAATTATGCATTTACCATAATGTTTTACTGATTTCTACTTCTAACTGTAGAATTATCACACAATAAACATTAATATGGCACTAAATAACATACTTATATCATTAGAATCAATAAATTAGAAATTTGTAAGGCTACGGACATTTTTCCTCACCATCCCCAAATATAACAGTAATCCAAAATTTAAAATATAAGACTCAAAAATCATTGGGTATATGCACTATAAACCACACTTGTTTATTAAAAGCATTTCACACTACGGAAATAAGCATGTCAGTCTCTACATTATGGAAAATTTTCTATGCGTATAAACTATTATGCCCCCCAGTAATTGTAGTAAGTTTGCAACCCTAATTCGCTGCATGTTGGTTCGCTCACTGAGCGCAGGTTATGGTTCCATAGAGGGCGCCGACCCCGAGGCTGCCAACACCGAGGGTGCCAAGGTGTTCGACAATGAGGGCGACGGCGTGGCCTACCCCTGGACGTTCTTCCACGTCGTGTACGCGCTCGCGACACTGTACATCATGATGACCTTGACTGATTGGTACAAGTAAGTATTTGCAATATAAGTTACATAAGTGGTAAACGGAGATGTATTATAGCAAAAAACGGTCTGGGAATATTCCTATGTGTATTTTTACAATATTGAAGTTGACATTGACGTATATATTCCTGTACTTATTGATATAGAGATTCTAAATCAAAGTCCCTAATTAGTAAAAGTCCTTAAGTAATAAGATTTATTATTTGAAAACATTTATTTAATTATTTGTGTAACTAAACAAATCTGTAGGCTTTAATTCTGTGAATTGTATTTTTTACAATTTCATCTGCTTAATACATTTGGATTTGTCCAATGCAGTCTGTAATGGTCAGCAAAGAATTAAAATACACAGTCAATTAATTACACAAGTATCAAAACGAAATTTCTATTCCAGTCCTAGCTCGCAGCTGTCAAAGACTAACGTGGCGTCCATGTGGATCAAGATCACATCGTCCTGGCTCTGCATCGGTCTCTACGTGTGGACCCTAGTCGCCCCCGCCATCTTTCCCGATCGGGACTTTAATTAAGCTTTCTTTTAGCCTGTATACACATTGCTCTAGTGAGTATCAAATGGTCTCGGTTTTATTGTCACAAATACTACTTTTGTCTTAGTACATATGCTTTATGCATTTGTATTGAATTAATTTCGTAGAACAATCATTCCTTTTTCTTCTCTTGCATTCTTTGTCTTTTGAATGTCCTTTTCATGGAAACCTTTACAGAAATTTTCTTCTTCCTTTAAAACTTTTAAACCTTCTAAAAATACATTATAATATGTATTTTATTAGCAATATTTACATTAGTGATGATGATGATGATGATGGTATGTATTATATACCAAATAAAAATGAAACTAAATATTTCATCGAATTTTTTTATTTTATCCTTCGCCCCACAAACGAACTTATTTACCTCCTTCACAAGTTTTACAATTAAAATTAAAGTTGCACTATAGCAGATCAATTTGTTCACCATTTATCACATGGGTTGCATTATGTTTAATGTTATTAGAGTAATTTAAAGTTAAACAGAAGTAACAGAACCGACAATATACCGCGACCATTTTATGTGCAATACGTCATAAGTATGTAAGGATAAAATTATGTTAAAATGATGTACCATCTAATATATCTAGGGCTAACATTTCTGATTTTTGCATTCTAAGAATATGATCTCTTGCAATTAAATATTATAGAATACTGTACTTTATATTTATTTATTGATTGATTAGTTTTCAAAGTATGTTATATTTTTCACCTATTAAACCTGTAAAAGTTAGAATAGAGCACTAATATTTCTTATTTCTGCATGTTAATAACATAAGTTATTCAAAATTTGCTGTTAATAAATGTTTATCTCATAATAGTTGTTTTCATTTAAAATATACAACTTTTCTTTGAATGAGCGATTGTGATGTTTTACAGGAAGAACTTTGAAATTATTATGTTACTGATTTAGGAAGATTTCCCCTTAAAAGTTTCTGCTGCGCATAGTAAGTACACGAAACGAACATCGATATTTTGATATTTCCTAAGTAAATCATTAAATTTTTTTGTATTCAATAAATGGAAGATTGAATGATATATAAATGACACAAAATACTATAAAATATAATATTTAATCAAAAGAATTTACAATTCAATCAGATCATTATCTTTTTGTACTTCATACTTAATAAGCTTCGCATATCTTTTTAACAGTTTTTTCCAGTAACATTTCACATCTTGGTCTGTTAAATGGTCCCAAATATGTTGAAACCCTCTATCCGCAATTTCCTTTGCCAGAGAATCATGAGTTTTAAAATATTCTAAGTATTTCTGCAATTCACTTTGAGATGCTTTTGGGCTAATGGGTACGTAATGTACCCAAGGTTTTAATGATGGATAGAAGAATTCCAACCACTCATCACCAACATGGAATACTAGAGATTTACACAAAAATAGATGCTTAAAGCGGAAACTAGCAGCAACTCCTCTGTAATTGAAAAGGTACTTATATTTGCAATGATCTTCGAAATATACTTCTGAAGCAGGTTCTGCATACAGTGTGTCCTGGAAACCATAACAATGTTAATAACTTTTAACTACGAAATTATGATAACGGAAAATGGGCGTCGCAACGAATCCGTTACTAGGGATGCCATCAGTTGACATAACATAATTACCGCCTCTGACTTCCAGGCTTGGTTCTTTGTATATTGGGCGTCAACAAGATCCGGTTGTGACCGAGATAGCAACACTAGAGCATCCCTCTCCTCATTTGTCCTTGACCCTCTGAAGAATGCTTTTGATTCTTTCTTCTCCCAAGGCCACCTAAAAGCAGCAAACAAAATTCATTCAGTACATTAATACAAGTACAAGTGTAACTGTTTGTAAACTAATATTATTCGTTATATTTAGTGATTTATTTATAATATGTACTGTTATTGTGTAAATTAAGTATTTTAAATGTTTAATGATGCATGCAATATCAGTTGTCATATTGCTAAAATGACAATTCCTAAATAACTATAATTAATAACTACTTAGATGTTCATTTATGTCATAATTATTATCTAACAAAATAATTTTAAGCTTCACTTTAAATCATTTGTCAGGTACACTGTACAACACATTGTAGTCTCAAAGCTCTATCTTTATTAAGTTTTTTAGTTATTAGAAATTTGAAAGTGGATAATATTTACTTCTCAGCTGCTGTTGTAATTGACAATCTGTGTTTATCCCAGCGACCAATACCAGTGGGATATAATGCAATTGCTGGCCCACCTTCCCAAAAACTCCATGCAGGGTACATTATGTCATAATAATCATTTGTCTGTAAACCAAAATTACTTTTACTTGGATGAATGTAATTCATTCATTATTACTTTATTTAATGGATATATAGACATCCCTCAGTTGAGTAGTATGTTTTGCTAAACAATGATATTATAATATATCATATTAAAATAAATATATTCATATAATATTAAATGTTTATAAATTTATTGAGTATTCAAACAGGGTTTTGTTGACCTTACTAAAAGAAAATACTGGTGCTTTCTTATGTCCCCAAGCAGAGTTGATTTGTGGCCAGTCTCTAGTATTAAGAGCCAACTCCAAGTTTGGCAACTTTGGTGCCAGCACCTTCAAATAATGTTCCACACCAGCGCATCTTGCTGGAAAATGGCATTTCTTCTCTCTGTATAGTACACCATTTATTATCTGTAATTATATTTTTTCTTTTAAACATAACAAGTTATCAACCACTTCAAACTTGAGCTTCAAGCTACATAAAGTCAATAAAATCTATTCAAGGTAGTATTAATAAAATAATAAAATATTTTATTCATTCAGATTATTGAAACATTAAGCGGCCATGTTGAAGAGAAAGATAGCTTAAATAGCAGAAATGTAGAATAGAAAGTTTTTGTCACCTGATATTTTGTTGCTTTCAACGAAGCCACATCAAATAGACCCTTAGTGATTCCATCCTTATAAGGAGCCAAATCTTGATCTATTACTGATTTGTGACAGCCACAGTTTGCCTTCTCACAAGGTCTATGCTGTTCTACAGCAGTGCTGATTTCAGATTCTAACTTTGTGGCCCACTCGTTTATTTCTAGAAAGTGTAATAGTAGTATTTGTAATAAAATGTAATTGTGGACCGACTACATGATAATTTGCAACTCTAATTATAGATTCGTTTCTTACCTTTGCTATATTTGTTGGACTTCTCTGTACAAGAGCCACATGAATCACGATCACAAGAATTAGCTTCACAAATTATGTAAAGAATAACGATAAAATTACAGAGCTGCATTTTGAAAAATTGCGGGGTATTGTTTGTTGAGTTGTTTTTGTGTGGTCCTTGAAGTTGTTACTGTTGTTATTGACTGTTTTATCCATTAGCTTTTAAAACAACCAACACAGTAAGTAGACTAACTGGCCTAACTGCAACTGAAAAAGTGAAAACTGAAACGAAACGAAACTGCCTAAGCTACTTTTTCTTCTGAATGAAATTTTATATTATATGTTTAAAGTTCCAACAAAAATTAATTAAACCGAAATTACCGAAAAGAGACTGAATTGAATACTGAAATGAAATCTGTCTGAAATGAAGATGAACTGACTGAATAATCCGCCGAAAGCCGCCGAAATTCACCGGAAAGACGACAGACACAGACAGTGTCGTCACGTCAGTGCAGGCAGTGACAGAGTGAGTTGACTTATATATTGACACTGACAGTATTGAGTAAGTTATAAGTTACTCTATGGTATTGAGATTGACATTGACACGATAAATAACCATAGATTTTTTTTTTCAAAATGGCGTTGACATTCTTGCACTCAGTCAAAGATATAAAATAATCTACGGAAACAATAGACAATAATACACATACCATGTATTCTGCGGCGTGCGCGTAGTTCTGTGCCGATAGGACAACAAAATATAAAATTTTTAAAAATTATCACATAACAAAAAAGTTAACAAACTTACAAAGTGTTACTTGTATAATCTATGGTTAATTACGCCAACCCATATTGAACATTGACATAAATACTATGGACTACTACTACTAAAATCGCGAAAATAATGTCCCAGTTTGACATCACAAGAATTTAAATGTTTACAAGGTAATTTAAGCACTAAAATCATTACATCACGGTTTCATTTCGATTGCAACAAACACTGATACAACAATGACACCTTATGATACTTCGAGTGCTCAACACACCATAATCACCATATGCAGCTCATAGTGAAATAAAACGCGACTAATAAAGTAATAGAGTAGTGTTTATTTAAAATAATACATTATTTATTTTTATTTTTATTACACATTAATTACATTTTTTAACTGAAACTTTTTTCGGAACGTTATGAATTGGATTCAATGAAACGAAAAAGAGTAATGAAAAAGATACAACTTATGAAATGAAATGAAATGAAATGAAATGAAATTTATTCGAAGTTGGTTTTTTACAAACACTTTTCGAAAGTCAATCTACGCCATCGCTTTAACAAATCCCTACCGTGAGTAGTCTTGGAAGAAGAAGCGGCAAGAAACTTCCAAGAAGCTTGGCACAGCTGTGTTTTTTATTCTTCTTATGCCTTTGCCAGTTATGTACATGTCATCTTTTTTAAAATGATCCGAGCATACAACGTAGGCTGCTTTCGGCATAAAATATTCTTCCTCTCGCGATGTAGCAATAATACTTCTCCATGCTTAACAACGTATTGGGTCTAAAGGAAATCTAGAAGAAATATATTTTATTGTACTAAAAAAAATTTAAACATAATCTATTTATATAACATCAACAGCGACTCTATGGAAACTTTTGTTCTATATCTTGCATTTATTCGTTTACTATTGTGCAATCGTGAAATCGTGCAAAATAATTTAAACTAAAGTAATGGATATGTTTATCTCTTTCTGACTACAGTCTGTATAGCGAGAAGACAAAGACAAAGATATATTTTTGATTCTTTTGAGTGATTCTGAGATTTATTTACGAAATTAATTCGATTTAAAATAAAATAGTGTGTATTCGTAGCAAACCAATCCTTTAAAAGATAAAACAATATTTTACTTACCGAAAATATGATATACCATCGGCTTTTTTCACTTTACTTGCGTAGTTTTTACACGATTTCAAAATACAATACGGCATCATTGATGTCTAGTTGTCAGCACGGTCAAAAAGTGACTAACGGGGCATTGTTGTTCTACTTGCGTATTGTTGTTGAGTTGGCTCGGACATTTTTTAGCGCGGACCGTGCGTCCATAGTAATATCATATGTCAATGATATTGAAGAATAAAATACTATGGTACTGTATGCAGAGACATGATACCTACTTACAATATCATGTCTCTGACTATAGTGTGACTTTCATGACTTTGATTTGACATAAACATGACATGACATCATGACAAATGACAAATGCAATCAAAATCAAATCTAATCTCAATCTCAATTATTAATTAAACCCAATTTTATAAAATCGGTAATATTCAATATTTTTCTTCCTCGAAAAAGCACTAAATTATGAAATTCTTGAATTAGTTTTGGGGCAATAAGTTCCATGGTACTGACTTTCAGGATAGTGCCGCTTTAGAATGTAAATCTTCAGATACTTGGTAATCGAAAGATGAAATAAAACATGCTTGAAATACATTTTAATTAGCGAGTGTTTTGAAAGATCTATAATTAAGTTGTTCTGTAATTTTTCTACCGACTGCTGCGATTAATAGTATGTCTTGAACGATGGATTGGAGTGCTGTAAGAAATCAGTTTAAGCACACTTGGCTTACCACTCTGCTGAGTTTAATACTCTTTGCTGGTGTCACTTACTTCTTATTATGGGCAGAGGTACGTACAGTGTTACTATAAGAGTATTATTAAATACAGATATTAACTACTTGTTGCATCGGCCTGTCTTCTCGTTTTTATTAAAAAAAAACTAATATAATTTAATGAATATTATATGTAAGTTAGCCATAGGCTACAAGCACTAAGGCCACTGCGATTGATCTATTGTAGCCAAATTTAACTAATATCTTAGCGTGTGGAGTGTAAAGATCTCCATCAATCCTGGTTGTCAAGCAAACTTTCTTTGTCTGTGGTGCACCATTTTAAATGTTGGATTTTCTGTACATTTTCAGGGTCAATCCATACAAAGCAACTTGATGTTGGATGAGCTATTGTCATCAGCAGAGACTGTGGATGTCCATGTTGGAAGTGATGTATCTGGTTACGAAGGGAAGGTGATACATATTGTAGGTCCTCTACGCATTCTGGAACCTATATCAGAGCCAGACTACAACATTCAAGTACAGGCAGTTAAATTAAGGAAAAGGGTGCAGATGTACCAGTGGATAGAGGAAACTACGTAAGGAAATATTTTAAGTTCACAATTTTGTCTTATGTATTTTGTATCCCAAAGCATCAATAGTTATTTTCATTTAGTTACTAATTCACAAATAAAGTGTATCAGCAGTATTGATTATAAGTCATGAACAGAATAAAGAATTTATTGGTATGGTTAAATTATAGTAAAGTTTCTTAAGTTCTTCCATCCTTCGAAGAGCATGGTAACCGTCGGAGCCAGTTGTTTTCAACGCCTTACAGTCATTAAACCATGTATGAGGTTTTTGGGGGGGAATAACAACTTGTGACACTTGGGTTAGCCGTAAATATCTCCATACATCGATTGGAGATGCTTGAGAAATTATGCTCTAAGGCAGTGCATGTTGGCTTTACATGCGTTAATAAGAAATGTCCACATTCCTACAGTGACCACTAATACATAGTTGAAGTAAACTCATTTCGAAAACTTTACAGGGAGCAAGAGAACTTCATTAGTGAACCCTCTGAGGAATCCCAAAAAACATACTGGTACCATAAGGATTGGCGGGATTATGTTGTGGACTCCTCTCTTTTCTACATCAGGCCTGGACATCATAATCCCACATCTATGCCCCTCTTCAGTGAAACACACATTGCAGATAGTGTGAAGATAGGATGGGTTTATCTGGGTAATTAATGTTTTAAATATTTTTATGAGTGAAGTTTTTGTGAGAGAATCAAACAATCAGCTCATCTGAGGTGGAAAATTTCTGATCTTACAGGTGCTAGTCTACCACATTAATACCTTACGTACAAGTACCATCGGGATTAAGCAACATTGAATTGTGTGTTGGTAGTAATGTTGATCATGCATGCATGCAAACATATTCATTTAAAAATATCTGTTTTATGTTGTTGCAGGATTAGATGTGAAGCGAAAAGTTAATGATTACTATGAAATATGGTCTGATTCAAGGCCCGACCGCAGTGATATCAAATTGCATTCTGGTTTCTATTATCATGGAAATAGTGCTCTTCAGCACGAAATAGGAGATTTGCGTGTTCATTTCTCCTATGCAGGAAGAGAAGATGATATTGTTAGTATGGCTTTAACCCATTAATGGCCCACTACTGAACACGGGTCCGTCCTAATACCTGAGAGCATACTATGTATATATTGGAAATGTTATAAAGTTTTGAAAAGTTTAACAAAAAAAAGTAATTGTATAGGGTCGTGCTGCCATTGTCGCACGCATTCTGATTGTTAGTGTGGTTTTATAAGTGAAATTTTATAAGGCATGATTATTGGATCCATGAACTAAAAAAAGATCACAACTTTACAGTACACTGCAGTCGGTGTGCTGGAAGGTGGGACTCTTCAACCATACAGTGCGGAAAGCTTTCCGTCGGCGGACCCGCTGTCTTTACTGCGCAAGGGCTCGTACAGTCTCACACAGCTGCGGGATTTGGAGAAACGCGACGCCAACCTCCACACTTGGAAATATAGATTACTGGGCTTCGTACAAGTATTTGCATCTGCTATGACGCTTCATCCTGAATGGCTTACGTTGTGTAAGTATTTGTGATTTATTGCGCTATTGACAACCTTGATTATTACAAGATACTGAATTAAGTTAAGTTATATGCTGGTCAAACACAGAGTAGGCTAACAAAGTGGTATACTTGTGAGGTCATAACAATGTTGGTTGTGGTAGGAGTGAGTTGAAACAGATAACCTGTGCAGTTCTTTAGACCTCCAAGCCTACCAGAGACCTATTCAGTATACCATTGTGACCTTCAATCTATCGAATTATTAGACTTTAGGTAACTTTTAATGATACAATAATTAATTTTGGCATAATTATTGTTGTCATATATTTGACTAATGTTTTATATGCTTTTTATTTGATTCCTTATAACTATATATTTGGGTAATTGATTCGAAATTTATAAAAAAAAACAACGTGACAAGTAATAATGTAACAATCAGTTTTTAATTCTAATAAGCAAACATAAAAGTGAAACTATGGAACAAAATAATTACCAGTAAACTTAAAATAACAAAATCGACTTACAGAATAACCGCCTTACAATTACCCGTTTAAGCACTAACACTTAAGGTCCCTGAGCGATGTTACCTCGTCGACCGACAACCGACAAATGAGCCCGCAGCTGGGCTGCGCCCCGGTTTTATACCCCCGTATTAGGGTGTTCCTTACTCGGCCTCTCCTGACGTTGGTTCGTCCTCGACCATATTCCTTGAAGGTCCTCCTGTAGAAGTCCCACTCGCTTGGCCACCTTCCTGACCTTCGTCTTCAAGAACTGGCATAGACGGTCCGGCTATAGCGTTCTGGTCACTGTCATGCTGACTGTCTGTTATTAAATTGTCATCATTACCATCTGAAACACATTGTTTGCATTAGTTTAGAAGCCAAACTTCTAAGTCACTGTAATAAAGCAGCGAAAGCGAGACAGGCACAACAAGAACGGTAGATAATAAAAGTAAAAATGCAAAATCGTCGGCGTCCCGACCATTTCACATTCCTACTGCATGTTACCATTGCTGGGCGACTAACGCCATTGAGGGGCGACTAACGCCTTTGAGGGGTGGCTGACGCCAGTGCGACTAACGCAATTGACGACCAACGTCAGTGGCGACTAACGCCGGTGCGACAAACGCTATTGACGACTAACGTCAGTGGCGACTAACGCCGGTGGCGAGTAACGCCGGTGGTGATCGGTGAGGGTGCAGATAAAACCACCACAAAGCAGCAGTTTCACGAGGCGCCGTATGCGTCTCGGTGAGCGACGTCGGGCGTCACTTCTCACTGCTACTTCTGAAAGCAATCACCAAACTAACGCAAAGCAATCAGACAGTTTTGAGAACCTTACCATCGAAAAATATGGCACAAGTCTCGGGGCACCATTCGCCCTTCCACGGGACCATGTATTGGGCGGCAGCTTGAGTCGATTTTCCCTTGCTACCGCTGAGTAACCTCAGTTCATAGCGCCCGTTCGGTAGAACCCTAGTGACCCGATAAGGACCCCGCATTCCAGGATCCAGCTTACCTGTTGATTGCGAATATTTTATGACGAAGGCTAGGTCGTCAACAGCATATGTCCGGGGCTGGTGTCTTGATTGGTTTACTAAAGAATCCTGATGTTCTTGATTCTTTCGAAGAAGTCCAGCGGCACGGTTCCTGTTGACTTCTCTCAGAGCTTCTCGATTGTTCATCGGGCTACTTACGGCAACGTCTCGTACCAGCGAGCGTATGATTGGAGTGGTCGCTTCGGTGCCTATCATTAAACTGATTGGAGAGGCTTGGGTGGTCTTCTGCTTTGTGATATTCAGGACCAACTGGAGCTTCCACAGAGTTTCGGACCAGGAGGCATTTCGATGAGCAACTTCGACACGTAGCATATTAAGGACCGTCCGCACGTACCTTTCCACCTGTCCGTTTGAGTTGTGCATTTCTGGGGTAATGTAATGCAAATCTGCCCCAAGTTCTGTCACCCATTGGACAAAGCTTCTGGCTTCAAACATTCGGCCTCGGTCGGTGACCAGGAGCTTCGGAACGCCAAACAGTGAGATAGCCTGTGTAATTACCTTTTGGAGTTCACTGGCGTCTTGATGATACATCGGGTATAGTAAGCAGAATTTAGTGAAGGAATCTACTAGTATCAGTACGAATTTGTAGCCGTCAGAAGCTGGTAATGGTCCAAGCGCGTCCACGTGTACGGTGTCGAACGGAGTACTGGGCTTTGGCCAGGACGATATGTTTTGAAGGGGGGCCCTTGGTACCCGCTTCTTTGATATGCAAACCAAGCAATGTGAAACATATTTCTTTACAAATTGGCGGAGACTCGGAAACCAAAAATGTTTCAGGATAAGATGCAAAGTTTTATCAGAACTAATATTTTGGTGCTCGTCATGAAAGATACGCAATAAACTTAGGCGATGACCCTTCGGAATGTAGCATAGGAGACGCGGTTCTTCACCAACAGATGTATATTTGTAGTACAGTAGTTCATTTCGAATGACATAACGATCCGAATCTAACTGACCTTCCGATAGTTTTTGCATCAAGTCCCTAGTTTCGTTGTCGGCCGCTTGCGCGATTTGTGCCCAATTACGCGGGTTAGATATTTGATTGATTGTAGCTACCGGGTTTCTACTAAGGTAGTCGGCGTGTTGCAACATAACTCCTTTACGATACTCCATGGTGAAATGGAAATCCTGCAGGTATATCCACCAGCGGGCCACACGAGGGAGAAGATCCTTCTTGCTTTGAGTTGATTTGAGGGCATTGCAGTCCGTTATGACCTTAAACTGGATGCCTACCAAGTAATGGCGGAAGTGCTGCAAGGCCCTAACTACTGCTAACGTTTCTAACTCGTAGCTGTGGTATTTACTTTCAGCTCCCTGTGTGACCCTACTGAAGTATGCTACCACGTGCCTACTGCCATCGGGATGTGTCTGCATGAGCACAGCCCCATAGCCTGCACTGCTCGCGTCGGTGTGGACTTCAGTTGGAAGTTCAGGTCTAAAGATAATGAGAATAGGTGCACTTGTTAAACGTGTTATCAATTCTTGACGAACCTGTTCTTGTTCGGGGCCCCAGTTAAACTGAACCCCCTTCCTAGTTAGCAGGGCAATACATGCCGTCTTAGTGGCGTAACCTGATATGTACCTACGAAAGTAGCCCGCAAGCCCAAGAAACTGCCGAACTTGTTTCACGTTTTTAGGTGCAGATGAGTTTTTCAAGGCCTCAACTTTTCTGGTGCTTGGTCGTACCTGACCGCCGCTTACTAGTCTACCTAAATACTCGACCTCGGTTGTTAAAAAGGAGCATTTCTTAATGTTAATCGAAAAACCGGATCCCGTTAATTTTTTAAGTACTCTTTCTAGCAACGAAATGCCATCTCTCACCGTGTTGCTCAGAAGGAGCACGTCATCGATATAAACGAGCACATTGCCGGAATCAATGAACTCACGTAGGGTATCATTGATAATTCGCTGGTAAACTATTGGTGAGTTCGTCAAGCCATATGGCATTTTTAAGTATTCGTAGTGCCCTTCGGGCGTGACGAACCCTGTGTAGTGAATACAGTCGTCCCTAATCCTTATCTGGTGGAAACCAGTGGCCATATCCAGGCTGGTGAAGAAAGTGTACCGCCCAAGACGATCAATTTGATCGTCAATGAGGGGAAGCGGGTACCTTTCCTTCTCTGTAATACGATTAAGTGCTCTAAAGTCGACGCACATACGATCAGTGCCATCTTTTTTTTTCACCAGAATTATGGGACTGGCGTACGGGGATCGAGACTCCCTGATGATGCCCTTGTCCAAAAGATCCCCTATTATCTCGCGAACTTTCAGTTTCTCCCCATAAGATAACTTATATGGGCGGTAAGTTATCGGAGTGGAGCTTGTAAGTTTGATCTCCATCTCGCCAGTGGTCACCGTGGTGGTGGCGGTACCCGAGATGAGGAAATTAGAGAAAGGCGTCAACACGAGCATTAGTGATTCTAAATCGCCATCTAGCAGCGGGGTTTTTACTGAGGAGCTTTCAATAGCTTGCACTTGATTAACCTGGCCAGTGGTACTTGTTACGTGAGTGATATACTGTTGGTCTTTTGTGCGCACATACATAACACCGTCGCGGTTCAAAACATCCGTCCCTATCACTATTGAGGTGTTCATGCAGGCCGACGGTACTACAACTAGGTCAGCCTCTAGTGAAATATTACTTAGCTCAATAGTAACAGTGACATAGGAAGTAGCAACGATTTCGTGTTCACTAACGCCTTTCAATGTACATCGTGTGTATTTGGGTTGACACGAAAGAAACTTAAGAACGTCGGAAGAAATCAGCGATATGTTGTGAGCACCACTATCAATAAGTATGTCCATTGGTATGCCTTGGACAACTGCAGGAACTACGTCGACATTGGTGAGAACTCTGGGTGCGCACAAATTCACATTTCGCTGGTTCCTTGGTTCAGACCTGTTCTTTACAAAACATTGGTCTTCCGTGTGTCCCGTCTTTTTACAAAAAGTACACGATACCGCGGACCTGGCAGTGGGAGCAGTGCTTGTATTCGGGGTATTACTGGTTTTAGTGTGTTTGTTTTTATTACAGTTGCGTCCAAAATGTCCGCGTTGACCGCAGGTATAACATTTAACTCCCGGCCGCGAAGCTATTTGGGCTTTAACGTGAGTGCTGTTAGTCTTGGTACGACTTGGTTTGGTATAAATCGATAGAAACGAAACTAAATCCCCGGCTGCCAAGTTCGCGTTTGCCGCCGCGGCTCTAATTTGAGGGTTTTCGATACCCCGTATGACTATAAGAGTCCTAAGCTCTTCGGATAAACCCTTGACTACTCGTAAACGCAACAAGGTGCGCCTCGCATACTCGGCGTATGTCGAGTATTTGTCGGATGTCGTGTTCATACATTCAAACAGAATGTTAGCGTAATCCAACTTCCGAGGGCAGAGGGGCTTAAATTCGTCTTTAAAGTTTGACCAAGTGCGGTCACTTGTGACCCATTCATTTAACCATATTTTGGCGTCGCCTTTCAAACACGACGCCACTCGCGAGAGACACTCATGATCCCCCCAACCGTTCGCAGTCATAGCACGGTCAACCTCTGAACACCATAAGTCGATGTCATGTATGGATGGATCAAAGATGGACACATAGTAGTCACGCGACGTACTTGGCCTTAGAGATTTAATGGCTTCCGCCAGAGCGGTAATAGAGGAAGTTGGCATGGTATCGGAACTGCGAACCATGGGGTCCTGACCGTGAGCGGATGGCAAGCCCTCGGAATTGTCCACGCACGTCTGAGGAACATCGCTCAAGTTAACCAAGCTATTCGCGCGCGACACGGCGTCGTTTTTATCAGTTACGTGATCAATAACTACAGGTACACTTTTTACAATGCCGCTACCCGGTTCAGCAATATTATCGGGGGTCGGTGTCACGCCACTGTTACTAGATTGTTCGACAGCGGTTAGTCTCACTAAGATGTTATTTAGCGTGTCCTGCAGCATGTCGCTACTTGCTGAACGTGACACGGGTGATCGTCGAGGAGGCGTTCTACGTGGACTTCTCGACTCACGTCTTGATCTACGATAACGAGTACGAACGGGGTCGTAACGCCCGTGCGCACTATCCTCTGAATCGCCCCGGATACGAGACTCGCGAGCCAACCGGCTCCGTGATCTATCGCGCGACTCGCCACGGGCCCTACGAGACCTATGTGAGCGAGGTGTCGATCTATCTCTCGCGTGGCGTGACCTACTTCTAATCCTAGATCGATTACGATTCGTTTCTTTAGGCATGATTCTTAAAACAGAAAAAATAAAATAAGAGGTAGGTAGTTCAACAAAGTGATATAAAATAATGTAAACGGGATGATTATTTTGTTCCTTGACGATCAAATTAGTGGGAATCTTTATCCCACTTCTGAATTTGGGTAATTGATTCGAAATTTATAAAAAAAAACAACGTGACAAGTAATAATGTAACAATCAGTTTTTAATTCTAATAAGCAAACATAAAAGTGAAACTATGGAACAAAATAATTACCAGTAAACTTAAAATAACAAAATCGACTTACAGAATAACCGCCTTACAATTACCCGTTTAAGCACTAACACTTAAGGTCCCTGAGCGATGTTACCTCGTCGACCGACAACCGACAAATGAGCCCGCAGCTGGGCTGCGCCCCGGTTTTATACCCCCGTATTAGGGTGTTCCTTACTATATCAATTACAGACATAATATATATCTGTTTGTTACAGTCTTACAATGCCAATGGATCTCAAGTAGTTTGAGGAGGTGCTCTAGAGTGTGGGTCAATTTTGTGCTTGCTTTCTCTTACACCATGTTAATTATATCAGTACCTTGGTAAGTCAGTAAATATTGAGTCTTAATTACTTTGTATTATATTCTTATATCAAAGATAGTAATAGTGCGTAAATGATTAATTAACAGTTTAAATTTAATAAATCATTTAACGGTTTTTGTGTATCGTACACCTACGGCCAACTCTGATCCGAAAGAAAACTCATATTTCAATGATCTCCTACGAGTTGAATCAGAGTCCAGTCGGAGTTGAATTGATGTAATGCGCGCAGACCTTATGATTTTGACCCTGCAGCTTAAAAAAATATACCAATCGAATTGAGAACCTCCTCCTTTTAGAAGTAACTAACTCTTGTGGCGCAGCGACCCTTTGTGTGTCTTGGCCTCCGACACAAGGAGACGCCATCGTTCTCTATCTCGAGCAGCTTCCCGCAGTCTTGGATGCTCAGCCGCTGCTGGTCCTTCATGGCTTCGTCCTTTTAGCAGTCGGTTAATGAAAATATTTGTTCAACCAGGTTGATCCACAAGCCGAACTACGGTCTATTGGTGGCCGCGGGGGCCTTGTACCCGCTGCTGCACTACTCCACGTATCTGAACCGCGAGCCCGCAGCGGACGCGTCGCACCGCACGCGGTTCAGACGGCCCGAGGATCGCTGACTGGGCCGCGTCTGCGACCTGATACCGGCCGTGTTTGAGGCGGTGGTCGTGTTGTGTTTGTATGTTTTTATTGTTGTTTGTGTACTTGGTGTTTAGTGGTGAAATTGATGGATTTTGTAATTGGACTTGGTTGGGAATCGAATGGGCGGACGTGGATGCTCCCATGTTTGGATGGGATGTTAAGTGTATCGTCCGTTTTGTTAAGTCGCTAAGTCTTATCGAAGACCTTCGGGTATAACTTCCGACATTTGAATTAGTCACGAAGAGCCAATGCTAAAACTCACGCGGGAACTTATAAGGCACCGCTAGTACAATTTGACTTTGATTTTTGTGAGAATTGTATATGTCAATATAAAAACATTTTTTGGAGTGTGGGTACTATGGCATAGGTTTGCCGAAGCGAAGCGAAGACGGGCCGGTAAAGGGAGAGATTTTTATTTGTTCCGCATTGCGCTCGTGTCGATCGATGTTAAATTTACAGTATGTCCTTTATTATTTATATAAACGTCGAGATTGATAGACGAGCAGAGATGCCATTGAGATGGGAGTTACTGTGAATACTAATAGTTGGGCGCTAGTTCCTTACTAGCGACAGGCGCATTTCAATCATTCGTTTCTAGTCATCAATCGTGGGTATAACTGAGGTAATTACTATTTTAGTGACCAATACTATCATACTTTATAATGTAGTTATAAGATTGTGCGTCGAGTTTTAGGATGCTATTAATACGGCTACGTTTTACCAGACATGTGAGAGGTAGAAGTTAAAAACCATGTGACATTGTCCATCAAAGTTAAAAAGGTAGACAGGATGATCTGCACCTCACTAGTAGTTAAATAGGAGGGCGGTCTAAAGGCTCGCGTCCTTAAATCAAACTCTTCATATGAAATAGATACATGGTTTTGCTGAACCCGTTTCCAACAAAGCTCAAATTATCTAAACTACGAAATTAAGTGATCATATTGGTGGATTTTAATAAAGTTATTGTTAAAATGTTATATTGTGTATAGGTCCATATCTCGTTTTTTAAGGTCGGGTTGCTGCCTTTGAGACTTAAAATTCATAAGTTAGCGCGTTTTACCACCCAAGATTACGTCATCACTCACCATCAGGTGGGATTGTAGTTGAGTATTAACTTATAATTATAACGAATAATAAAGAAGCGACGCATGTACATGTGCAAGGTATTCCGAAAGTCGAATGTTTCGGCAACTGTGACACTATCAAAGGCACATGTCATGTATTCGGTCGGATACTTATACTTTGTACCAAAAAAATGTAGATCCATAAGTTTAATAATAAAATTGTAAGCTCAATATCACATGTTTATAATTATCATATCTAGTTTTAAGCAATTATTTATCAATATTTACTAAGTTATTATTAGTAGGATAATAGTACCAATACATAGGACTTTATTCAGAAAAAGGTTTTCAAGTAATTCATAAAAATATATTGCAATTTATTATATTTATATTAAAAATTTCGTAATAATTAAGTCGTGTCAGTATAATAATTATATTTTAAGTAAGCAAATATTGGTATGAAAATCTAATGTCGTAAGTACTAACTAAATAACTACAAATAAATATTAAATAGTTATTTAATTATTAAATTGACCTTTATATTCTTTCTGTAAATTTTTATTGGAAGTTCCTTAGTTAAAACAATTTAAGTTTATGTAACTGTGATAAATAACGTCAGTTGTTTGTAATAAATGTTATTTATTTTATAATTTTTAATGTTGGCATATTCAATTAACGGACTTGAAACTTACAACAAAGTTTCCATCTTTCGTAATAATATCCATGTTTCATATTGTAGATGTACTTTAATATAACTATGTATGTAATATTGTAACTTTATAGTAAGTAATAAATTTCATACTGTTTCACTATTTAAGGTTTTATTTTATCTTCCTTATTCCTTAGAACGTGGTTAGCAAGCAAAGTTTTTGTTTTTATAGTTCCCGACGGTGTAGTTTTATATAGCGCCGATAAACCCTAATAAATAAATAAAATTTAAAAAGTTCATAATGAAAATTATTCAAAACGCATCTATATAAATGCTCTGAAATCTTTTTTTTATAAAATGACCAGAACAAACAACCAAAAGAAATTTTATTCTAAAATTGCCATCAATTTTCATTTATAGCTTTTTTATTTATGATTCTACGACTAAAAGTTATAGGACCAAAGTTGAAGACGATTTAATTTGCAACGATGTTTTCAGTAACTCTTGACATTTAAAAAGTAAAATGCCCAAAAAAATGTAACATTTCAATGGACTATAAATTATACTTTTTAGCACCTAAGTACTAGGTATTAAAAAGTAAATCATACACACACAGCCATTACAATACACAGCCACAAACAATATAACATAAACAATATAAAACAAAATCTAATAGTAGGTACCTATCTACACTATGCAAGTAAATTAATTGTACACATTCAATAGTTACAAAATGCTGTTATGTTAATGAATGGATAAAAATTAAAATAACTAAATTATAACTGCAAAGATCACGAACTGTTCAACGTTGCCCGCTATGAGTACCTCAGGTAAGGAAGAAAGCTTGCCGTGCCCTCCCGCGACCTTTGGCGCATGCGCTTTCTGCATCTCATCAGCTGATCCCGCTCCACCCTCTGTAGAGCTTTTGTGATCACTCTAGTATTATTGTGTTGTAACAAGTGATATTTATTTAGGAAGAAAATTTATAAGTGTCAAACGCTTCGCAATTTACCGTAGATTGTTTAAAACATCAAAATGAGAGCGGCCGCTATGTCTGTGTGGATTTTTATAAACTTACTCTGCTTCGGAATGTGTGGATATCTTTACCTCATATGGTCACAATACTGGATGAACATTGAAAGGCAGAGATTATTCAGCAAGTCCGATACCCAGAAAAATGTCGCGTCCGGAATATCCTACGAGTCTTACAACGCGCAAAAGTATAGTTACAACAAAGCATTCAATAATTCAATGTTGCAAGTCGACATGTCGCATAAGATTCGAAGATCGGTGAACAATTTTAGAAGCGGTCAGCTGATGCAAACGTCCAACAAATCCGGGACGCAAGTCCGTCCATCTAATAACATAGTGAGAAAGACTCACGGTAGTCCGCGGTTTCCGAACATTCACAAACCTTTACTAGAGTTCGACAGTGATAAGTTCGCGTGTGCCGACTTCACTACATCAATTTGTGGAACCAAGTCCACTGAATACAAGGAGTTACTGTTGAAAGAGTTCCACAGAGTATTGATGAGCGACAGCAAAGTATTCACGTCTGGGTTGGATTCACAAAATCCTTACGATGTGAAGTATGAGAGAGGGGATGTGAAGCAGCTGTCGAGGAAAGATATCATTTGTGCCCTTGGACGTGTTACTGTGAAGACTGTGACGGCGAAGGATGAGCCATTCGCACGTTTGAGGTTCAGGATCCCCAAACACCCCCTACAGCAAACGCGTAGGTTTGACACCTGTGCTGTGGTGACCAGTGCTGGCGCGATGTTGGGCTCACGTTTGGGAGAGTTCATTGGTAAACTTAATTTTATATAACTTACTTTTTATTTTTGTTCAATTTATAGGCCTACCTACCTACTCATATGAATTTTTATCGCATATTTTAAACCCTATAGGGGAAAAAATCTAAAATAATTACGCTAGGTAATTATGCTTCTCACTCTATCTATTGAACGTATGTATGTACCTATACCTATACTTTTATGTCCATTGGTTCTAGATAGAAACGTCATCGTAAGCGTTTTGTTAACAAGGTCTAATACTTAATATTAGTTTTGTTGCATATTATGCAAAGTTCGTGAGTACGAGTACCTAGTTTTTAAATTTCGAATATTATTTTATAACGTAGGTACCTAAGTACTGTTATATATTGTGTTATATGTTGCGGTCAAAGCAACAAAACCAATTCTTAAAGTCAACTAAAAGAATTCAATGATCACCTATAACCATAATTAGTGTAATACCTAGGTATTATAAAAAAGAGTAGAAGATAGAATATTTCCATAGAACAAATAAAATTATCCACGCATTATGGTAATTTACTGGAAGCGTCGATGTGGAAGTGTGCCGGCCATAAACACGTTACAATGATAGAATGTTAATTATCAGGAAATCCAAATAGAAAAAATGTGGTGAAGACGTGAATAATCATAAACCTACTGAATATTGATCAGTTTAAGTTATAGATCTATTGTTTTCTGTGGTCTGCCAAGTCATGCCCAACGAAATTCACAATAAACCTGACATGTAGGTATTGTGTTTTTTATTTAAGCAATTTCAATGTTACAAAATGTTTAAGTAATAGGAATACCTACAACATCTTGTGACGATTCTAAAAGATTCTAGTGTCACATATCAAAAGGGTTTCCTTGCTAAGAGCATGGAAACCTATCATAAGTTGTACCAGCTTTTTAATAGCTGGACACAGAAATTTATGGAAGAAAGAGAAAAGAATGGTACATCTACGGCATTCATTTATATACCACATTGTTGTTATACGGTAAGTATACCGTAGCCTCGAGTATCTAGGTAGGTATCTAGAGAGTGGCAGCAGCCCGCTAATTGTTACCTACAATTAAAACTTGCTTATAATTTCCTATTCGACTTGAAACAGGAGGACTTATGCTTTTCTTTTGTTTCATTGTCAAAATGGATATCGATTTATATTTATTACAAAAAGTAAATTAAAAGCTCGACATCGAAATAAGTAATTTAAATAAAATACTGGTCAGCTTACACCTCTATATTATGTGCCTCACATGAGATGGAAAGCACTGGATGGGTAATGATAGAAACTATACCTCTAAATTCTGAGCCGTAGTCGTGCTTACCAATGGGACATTATTTGTTTTGACAAGAAACTGGTAACGTCATACTTACGTCACGGCATGAAGTGTGTAGGTAGGTACTGCAGTGCAGTAAAGGTGCAGCAACAAGTTACGGCCATTATGCACATAATGCAGTGTCTGCACGTCAATCAAAATCCAATATCCAACCCAAAACGAATCAATCAAGAGTTCAATTTAAAAAAAATGCCGCTCGTGAATATATTTTATACGTAGGTACTATCTTAGATCATAATACTCACGTGAGTTGATAATCAAAGCCTAACTGAGTTAGCTGGACATTCAGAGTAAAATTGTTGTAATTACAGTTATGTTAGAAATGAATCGTGAAAAGAACAATAAAATTGTGATACGGGAAGTTTTAGGCAGTATACCTACCTATTTTATACCTAATTGGTTCAACTTCACAGTACCTTTAAGTATCTATCTGAAGTAAATTTTATATTTATAAAAAAATAATCAAATATGTCCTCTCCCATTTGTCTGTACCTCAAGTACCTACGTCTACTAAAAAGCTAAACAAAGTACCTAGGTAAAATTATATGTACCGATGGTAAATCTAATATAAAATTCTCGTGTCACGGTATTTGGTTAAACTCCTCCGAAATGGCTCAATTGGTTTTTATGATTTTTTTTTTATATATGGTAACCGTTTGAATAGGTCGTAAATCAGAGTGTCCCAATCCAGATTTTTTGATGAAATTTTTTATTTTTTTATTTTTTTATTGATTGGGCATAAAAAATTACTTAATACATATCACCAAATTTTACCCTTTTACCCTCATTACGCGATTTTTAATCGCGCATTTAGTATTTTTGTGTGAACTATATTATCCAAATCATTCGCTACACGTAATTTATATGGCAGATGGCAGAACAACATCCGCTGGCTCAGCTAGTATCTTCATAATAAATTAGCTGTAATCTCAATAGCAACAGCTGTTTCCCGTTGCGGATTAACTGACATGGTGATTAACACTACCTCCTTACTAATACAATGAATCATAATTATCTTCTTCAAATGTGTATATAATCATGCAACTTTATAGTATTCGTTAGGTTAACCTACATTGTAGGTACTGCGTAAAATAAAATTTTAAGTTATCTCCTAGGATACGCTCCTTTCTCTACAACCTGGAGCATAACAGCTGCTGCGGAGCAATAAAAACGTGACCTAAAGTCTCGAAACCTGAGTGTTCAATTCTTTTAACTGATGCTACTTGATAATACGAGTACATTGCAAAGCACGGCACTGGGTGTTGGTTGAACCTATATCGACCAAGTTTTTACAATTACTTTAACATTTACAATTAATT
This sequence comes from Ochlodes sylvanus, assembly GCA_905404295.2. Lineage (NCBI taxonomy): Eukaryota > Metazoa > Arthropoda > Insecta > Lepidoptera > Hesperiidae > Ochlodes > Ochlodes sylvanus. The sequence goes on from FR990127.1 coordinate 7,956,639, forward strand.
ACAATTAATTTACATTTAACCCGTCAACTAACTTTAAAAGTCGTTTTATAAGACCTAAAACTACAACTTACAAGTAGAAAAAAACGAAAACTAAATATAACTAACCAATGATGTACTCTGCAAAAATGAACATGCAAGGGAAATGCGTGAAGGTAGGTATGTATGTGGTGACACGAGCTCTGTGCGCGATTACCCGCGCCATGACATGACATGACGGCTGACGGCGGCGGCTCGATGGTCGATGTGCGATGGCGGGTGATCGACCGAGTATTGTGCAGTTATCGTATCGGATCTTCGCTTTGTCGACGCATTGACATGCGCGGCGGACCCTCTTCGTCGAACGGCCCAAATCGTATGCGAATTACATGAATTATTGTTCACAGGGGTTTACTGATTACTCAGACCTGCGAATCGTACAAGTGAATATTCAGCTTAACAACTTGCCGACAATTACATAGGAAAAACTTTGTGTCGTAGTCCATCGACTTATTAGAGGTTGTTAGACAATACTTGGTATTCAGCGATTCCGGCAATTTGATGTACCTACAATTAATGTCGATGTCTTGATTATGATTGTATATCCTTGGGTTTTATGCGGAATAGTATAGATGCAACGTTGTTCAACCATTTTCCTTGTAGTTACCTGCTTAATATAATGTGTTGAGAAAATTTTGGATGCAAAGTTAAAACACGTAAGTAAATATCTACAACTTGTCACACCTTTTTGTGATTGTTACAAAGGTAGTCATTTTAAGTTCGATTTTAATATACAAAATTTACACTCGCGCTACATAGAGTCAATGAATCGTAGTTGTATGTATATTAAATTACTCTTTAACTTTTAGAAATCGCTTTGTGAAATGAAGTAGAAATAGAAACAGTGAATCCGTGATTTGCACAACAACTATTAATTAAGTATTTGCTTTAATTAGATGTTGCTGCTGCAGACGTAGCTAATACATGATTACCTACACGGCAGAAAAGGATCGCACTCAGAATATGGCGCGGTATAAGGTATAAACGTAACTATGTATGTACTAAAATAATTTATAATAATAATAATATTTATTTTGGTCTCCTTAAAAGATTTAACAACACGTAACTAGGTGTACCTTTATCAAAAATAAAAATAATTACCATGACTACAAATTAATTTTTATTTATTTGTATTTAATGGGTACCAATTTCATCAAATTTAGTAAGCACAATATAATCTGTTTAAATGCAAGCTTAGCAAGAAAATCAGTTCCACAATGATATCCACTTCATGTAATAGGTATGTATTTATACGAAGTAGGCAAAAACCCAAGATCCAAGATCAATGGAGTCGTTGTGTTGCAGGTCAAGTTACCTACTTACACTGATTCGATGGAACAGAGAGAATAACTATTTATACCCATTTAACCATTGACAAGGACTCCATTCATTTTGGATCTTCCGCTTTTGCCTATCGCTTGTTCCTCGTAATTATTTTAATTTTAATATAATTATCCTTTTAACTGAAATAATATTCATTATGTCACTCATACTCTGCACAGTTCTATAGCTAGGAATATAATGTGGCGCAGAATCGATATCCTCAGGAACAGCCGAGAGTCAAGAAATAGATATAAGTATGGATTACTTATCAATCCTCAAGTCCAAGTCAATCTTTATCCAGATTTGTCCCGATTTAGCCAGATTTATACCGAAGATACTTGCAAAGTGCTAGGGTCTCTTACCGATCTGGCTAGTTACCGCCCTCTTAAAATATACATGACATGTTTATACGTGTTTCGGTCGCAGTTTCAGAGTGGAGGTAATCACGCTTCAGTTGGTAATGTTATGGCTATGATAAGTTCTCCATCAGTTAGGTATTTTTACTTCTTATAAGGTAGTGCTTGACAACAATCCCACCTAATGGTATGTTACGATGAAGTCCTTCAAATTTTGATGGCACTAAAGGCTGTCCTGTTTATTTGTCTCTAGTTACATTACAAAAAACTTACGATATCTGATTATCGGGCATTGCGGATCTATGTTTGTCTGTCTATTAGTATGCATCGATGAAACGTGTTGATTTATTCATGATCGTTGCTATCTAAGCTTTACTGTAATATGCGTCGGGCCGATATGCCGATATGCCGTTTGTAGGAAACGCTGGCGCCGGCGCCTGTTCTGCTCCCAATTGTATAAAACTAACGCGTCGTTTCGGAAAACATAGACATATTATACAAAATTATTGTATGTTATGCAAAAGCGAAGCGATCGAAGTCCGACTGCTATGTCTATTGAGTTGTTTAACTCTAACTAACGCAAGAGTTTCAGTTGTTTTTTGAAAAATTCGAACAATCATCGGATTTGGTTCTATTGCGTTACAAAGGCCCCCGGCTCCATAATACTTTTTGTTAAATGTACGGGTACCTTCCATGTACAGGCAGCCATCAGTTACATTAGTATTATATGTATAGATTCCCTATTTTTATTTTATGTAGAGATGTATAGAGTCCCTATGTTTTTTACCTAGGTACTTATAATGCCATTGGATTATACTTAAGTACCTACTACTTCCATATGTTATGAAAGCTATATTAATTTGACCGTTCCTATTACATACATGATAAACAGTGAAAAATTAACTGTTCTATAGAGAAAGGACCTATACGGTATACCACCAACAAAATAGAAATAACTAGGTTGATCTACGAAAACAACTAAAATCCCAACAAAACACTTGATGGATATATAGGACTGCCAAGACTCACAAACTCAATGCTTTCGCTGTTAAAAAGTTATTAGATCTTATAAAGAGCCAAGGTCCTAATTTTATAAGGCGTGACCTTGTATTTTGTTGTGATATGACAATTTAACTTCCATCTTAGTCAAATTCATTTTCTATTTTCTTTTCCCTATTCATAATTTCCGCAACTTACTATACACAACTACAAATATTGTAAGCAATTTGCGCACTAAAAGGCGCGTATGATTCATTATAATATTAAATTACTTCGTATTAGTCACAAACCGCAAACAAGCCTGTCTTTGTTTCTTTGAAAAAAGTTGTAATAAGTTATAGCAGACGCGTGGCAGACGACACATCATGCAAGCAGGTACTACTTACAACATTTTTTCACCTGCAACTCAAAACAAATACGGATACCATTTGAATATTGTGCGTTTGAAAACCCAAACATTTACATAAGTGAATTCAAGAGTCATGATTATAGGAAACTAGTGGACCCGCCCTCGCTTCGCTTTGGGAAACATAGTACGGACATTCGGAAATTGTAAGGCGTGATTCTTTAAATTGACAACTTGTTTTATTAAATCTGTGATAACTTCTTAAGAACTCATTTAAATGAAAAAAGTAAAAGTTCCGTAGTACATTATTTGATGTATCTTATACGTTTTAAGGAGTGCGCACATTACACCAACTCGACGTCAACTCCACTCCGACTCCACTCCGTTTCAACTCCGACGTTCCGTTCCGCGATCAACGCTTCATCGACGTCAACTCGACTCCGTCTCCACTCCGTTTCAACTCCGACGCTATTTACATTACGTCATTGTGTCGGTCGACGCGTGGACTACTCGTCTACGGTGAGTCGTCAACGCAACGTCGACGCGTTGGTCTCGAAACGGAACGGCTATGGGTGTAGGGCGAGCCGTACAGGGCTTTAAGTATAAGTTCGAAATTCAACCTTACCTTCAAAGATATAAGGCTCATAATTGAATGTTAGCTTTGTCAAGGTTTTAGTCGCGTTGGCGTCGGTCGGTTGTGGAGTCGTTGTACTGTGCGCACTCCTTTAGCCAGCGCTAGCAATGTAAGCGCTCGAAAATCGAACTCCTTAATCGAACGCCGATATACCAATTTTTTAGCAACTTGATTCAATACTAATAAGTTTAATATTTATGGACAAAAGACTAGCTAATAAATGCACCATAGGTAAATTTCAATGCATGACTTTTGGATTACAGCTAAAAAGCTGTGTCAAAGGGTTGTCACGTGGTATTATAAAGCTTTATTTACATTTTGTGGTCGGGTACCTATCTTACAATAAAATTTACGTAGTCGTAAAGTACTTATATTTATTATTTTCCCGGAAAACCAACAGGAAACGGGAAAATTATATTTAGTAGGACTGACCAGTGACCAGAATATTCACTTTGGTTAACCGGGGAATTCTATGTAGAAGATACTTAATATAATATTATAGTAGGTAGGTGACACAGTTGTGAAAGTTATCCTCAATTTTATGGACAATAACCACTTCAATTTACTATTGACATATTATTATATTATACCCATAGTAGGGCTGCCTTGGGCAGTATTTTAGGCACCCTGCCCTACTGTTCCTCATCCCAGAAGAAGATGTTGACCTGCGGCAACCTTAGTTTTTCTTCGTCATCTATGTGTTTTGATAATTTATATCTGTACCTACTTATATGTATACTAGCGACCTGCCCTCGCTTCGGTTTGCAAAGATTTAGTTATATATTTTGGATAATTCACACTATATCTTTATACTTATATGTATATGCAAAACAAAAATGAAAAAGGGTAGGTAATATGAAACCAATATGCTAAGACAATCGGGAGACGGTTTGCTTTATATACCTGAGTTCGTAATCATTTGTAACGAGTTTTCCTACAGTATGTAAACATTTTACGCACGACTTCATATTATTTCATACAAAGGATTATTTGCATGCCGTTTAGGTAGTGCGTAACTGTAAACTTTAAATTTGTAAATTAAACCAAGTAACTAGGATAACTAGTTAACTAGATTTGTGATGCTTTACAGTTACGGATGCTTATGGCCTTTAATTACAATCCACATCAGACCATTTCGGTCCGTTCGTAAATTATTTATTAGTGTTTTTTATTAGATACTTTTCATGAATTATATATTTTTTTCAAACAAATTATACATTTTTAACATAGATATTAAAACTATAGGTTTTATTCATAGTACAAACTATAGGTTATATACTTACGTTACGTTCATATAATGGTACCATCTGATGGTAAATGGCGATGAAGTCTAAGATGTTGAACGCACTAACTTATAAAAACCACTCTCCTCTTAACTTAATGCTTGGCAACAGTCCACCTGTTGGTAAGCGGCGATGAAGTCCAAGATGTTAAACGTACTAACTTATAAAAGCCTATTGACTCTCCTCTTGAAGACTCAGTCACAGGCTGAAAACATCGACGTGGGCAAGCTACTCGTATTCCAGTCCTTCGCAGAACGCACAATTATTTCGAATTTCAAAGACATCCATTGTCCATAACGCGACTATTTAGTTTCAAGGACTGCACATATACGGACCCCCTTTTAAACAAGGGCTCCACCGATATGGCGTGTTATTTAATAATGTCATGTTGTTGCTAATTGACGGAGCGTCCAGGCGCATTGTTTACATTGTGCGCGATGTCAGCAACCCACGCGCGTAGCTTCTGCATAATTCATAGCTTGCACCTTTGTACTGCAAACCGACTGCGGCTGCATGCACTCACTGATCAGATACGCAATTCACTTGTAATATTGATCCTCAGAAGTATATTTTTAATGTTCATAGCTGCAAATAAGTAGACCCGCCAGTGCTGTATGGAAATTGGTAAGATTATGAGCGTAATAAAGCGGTGAGCAGGTGAGCTCATAAAGTTCGATTGTAGATTGTTACGCCAAAATTTCAATTGCATTCCATGAAATGCAATTGGCTTTTACTTAGTATTAGGGATAGTAGCCAGGCAGTTTATTATGGTTATCATTACTATTATAAGACCACTTATTTATCATAAAGACGTCCATCCATACTCGACGCCACTCTTTTTTGTTTTCAGTATTGGTCACTATGTCACTAACATGGTACAAGAAATATGGATTATTTAAGGAAAACGGTCTAATAATATTTATATTAGTACATTTTATATCTATATTCATGACTTTGTGACGAGTTTCTACAATTAAATATCCTATTGTTACAATCTAACCTAGCTGATGGACATGTCTCATTAATTATAAGTATAATCACTAATAAATAACATTGTTATCTAAGTGTAAGAGTAGGTAAGCCGTTGCAATTATTTAAACAATAGAGGTCTTCTTGACATACATTATTGAACAGTCTCATCTTGAGATGTTCATTTTATTTTGCTTGCGGCTTGACAGCACGTGACCGGCTCCGACAATGTTCAAATTTTGTGGTAATTCCTGACATATGACATAACATATTTTTCAACGAAAAAATACCAACATCTGACTAAATGGATGGAACTAAATAAATGTTTACTTAGGTATCGTAATGAGATGTGGAGATCCTCCAAATTTTAAATCGGAACGGATCGCTATTATTTCGTTTTTAAAAATCTGACTTAGGTATATACCGCAACATCTTGAGTGAGAAAGCTATATTATCGTGGGAATGCCCGTTTGCTCTCCGAGAGCAAAAACAGGGTCGCGTGGGCTGAATCTAAGTACATCTTGGAAATGGGGCATCAAGATGTGTTACAGAAATCATAACGAAAATTGATCTGTCAATATGATCCGGAAATAAATATAAAATTTCATCAGTATGGATCTTTCTATACAAGGATTTTCCGGCAAAATAACAAATGACGTTTGTTTTTAATTAGTACTAGGGGGGATCAAAAAGTAATGAGAATCAATATGAAATAAGGATATTTTAACTAAAAAAAAAATCTATTTCTCTACATAGTCTCCTTGCAAGTCAAAACATTTATTCCATCTTTTTTCTAAACCCATAATTCCATTTGAAAAAAATTCTTTGTCTTGACCTTCCAAAAACGCCTCTACGGCAGTCATCACCTCGCTATCGTCGTCAAATTTTCTGCCTCGGAAGTATTCCTTGAGCCGAGGAAAGAGGTAAAAGTCACTGGGAACCAGGTCTGGCGAATAGGGTGAGTGTTCGAGCTATTCGAATCCTGTTTCTTGAATGGCAGCCATCGCAACGGAGGCTTTGTGAGACGGTGCGTTGTCTTGTTGAAACAACACTCGAGCTCGGAGTTTGCATCGTCTTTTTTCTTTGATGACCTCCCGCAATCTTCTTATTTGGTCTGCGTAGTAAGAGCCTGTAATAGTGGCTCCTTTTTTCAAGTATTCCACAATTATAATTCCTTCAGCGTCCCAAAAAAGGGACGCCATAACCTTTCCTGCCGAACTTGATACCTTGAATTTCTTCGGCGTCGGTGAAAGGCTCGTTTCCAAGTCATTGACTTTTGTTTGTTTTCCGGATCAATATGATGGATCCAGGTCTCATCCATGGTCACGACACGAGACAAAAAAAAAATCTGATCCGGCTGGAACTTTACGAGATTCGCCCTCGAAATTTCGACTCGATTTTTCTTTTGCTACTCGGTTAACATTCTCGGCACCCAACGCGCAGACACCTTTTTCATATGCAGTTCGTTTGCATAGATTCTTTGAACACTGCCATATGAGATGCCTGTGACCTCAGCTACACGCCTTATGGTCACTGTTCGATCTGCCAATACGACATTTGCGATTTTTTTAACGATTTCCGCATTGACGGACGTGGATGGGCGTCCCTCGCGATGTTTATCTTCTGTGGATGTTCTACCCAGCTTGAACTCCTTTGCCCAGCGCGCAACTGTGGAATATGGAGGAGCAGAGTCCTAAAATGTTTCCACTAGGTCGCAGTGTATGTCTTTGGTAGACATTTTTTTCAAACAGAGGTACTTTATGACAGCTCTGATTTTGTTTTTCTCCATTTTGATGTTTACTCTCCGACTGTTCGTATTCAAATGAATGTACCTCACGGAAATCGTGGCCTATTTATATGATATTTTTATGCTGAACTAATAGATATATGAGGAAGCAAAAACAATTTTTAAATATTTTTATATGCTGTATAAATATCCGATTCTCATTACTTTTTGATCCCCCCTCGTAGATTATTTTGTGACTAGTTTATTACTATAGTTAGTAGAGCACGACGTACAAACACGAATATGAATCCAAAATTATTTTAAAATGTTTTTAACTATACTTCATACTTAGTGATGATACCCTGCAATGAATCGACTCTTCTGCTACTACTGCCAATAAGCAGTAGAGTCGATTTATAATAATATTTTTTTTACTGAGACCATCTACATCAATTAATTAAGTAACTTAAATAAAATTATCTACTGCACTATGATTGCTATATTTATCCACTTTTCTTATGGTACTTGTTACGTAAAGATGTCATAGGTAAAGAGAAAAAAATAAACTATGATAAATGATAATGGACGACTGACGATTAATTAAGTAGGTACTTAGATTGTAATGAAGTTGTTTGCTAAAATTGTTACGCTTCCTATATAGATGTAGAGAAGATAAAAGAAATGAATAATGGATAATTATAATAATTAATCTTGCAAAAAAAAGGTTAAGTCGTGGAGTATTAAAACTGCATGGCTTCTTCTAGAATTATGTAAAAAGTTTTCATGTGTTTTCATGGACAGCCATAAATCCCCCGTTGCCTTCTTCACTGGCAATGAGTCGGTTATACGCTTGATACTACTGATGTATGACAGGGACTTTACAAAATATTTTTTTAGAAAATACTGCGTTATTATCTTTTTTATTGAATTAAGATAGCAAACGTGCATGCAGTCTATTGTCCACAATAAATATCTCCTTACAATTGGTGAGTACCAACTAAACATCGGCCTAAACTGAAATGCACGAAAATAGGTTTGGGACTTGGAAAGGTATGTTTAATGATACACATGGTGCCTACCTATATGACTTAAAACTTTTATTATTAATGATACTTAACATTTTAACCATAATTGTTTGGTACCTACTTGTAGTCATTGGCATTTCATGTACTAAAATTGGTAACAATGTTTGCGCAAAAGCGTCTTAGTGGGTGTTAACTTTAAGTTAGTGACATAAATGGGACATCAATCTTTGTTTCCGTTCCTCCCCAAGTATCTATACAGTAGTGGCACTCGTCAATGTTTTAAATACTACTGTAAGCTCTATCTGAATTTACACATTGGTAGATAGTAATTTATTGATCCAGTTTTGAGCTTGTCTTGTTGTCTTTGTCTTGTGCAACAGGGTTTTCTTACTTGCGTAATATATCGACAAAAAAGCATGAAGTATTGCAAAACTACTTTTTTGTTACCATTTATTAATGATAATGTAAAAATAATGAATCCCTATGTGCATAATAATTGCATACTGCCAGATACTGGATTATACGCGGTTGATAATCAACTATTGATAGATTTGTTCGACCTTTAAACAGGATATTGAAGATGATGCTACCTATTTGTTACTTTATCATGTATTTCTTTACATGTAAGTTGCAAATCTCATCCTGGTCATCGTGTGCATTCTAATGACTTCTTTGATTAGTGTTCCAAGCTGGTTTGCAGCCAAGAATCATTCTCATTACAGATTCTCACGACATGGTGCTCAGATTCAACAATGCGCCCACTGAAAATTATACTGATGATGTTGGTTCCAAAACAACTTTTCGGGTGCTCAATTCACAGGTATGTTCAGTAAATAATATGTGGCAAAATGTCTAAAACTAGTTTCGAGATAGACAGACATACATATTTCATCTGCCGTAATGCCTAATAGTACTTATTTCTTTAAAGATTGTAGATAATTAGTTTAAGATAAACAGTACCTAACACATACAATTTTTTAATCTTGTTTTTTATGTTTTCAGGTTGTTACTAAGCCTGAGTTCAAGTTTTTAGAAGATCCACTGTTCAGAGAAATTTCAATAATCATATGGGACCCCAGTAATTACTCTTCAACACTAGAGGATTGGTTTAAGCATCCTGATTTCCCGTTGTTTCCTGTGTACAAAAAGTAAGTACCTAAATAAAAAATGGTTTATAAAGTGTATATAATAATATTATCTAGTTTATTATTCTACGCTGTTCCATTGCTAAAGCTGTCCATTATTGCAGTCTTAAAATGTCTTAAAATAACTCTTAATTAATAATAAATAGCATAAAGTGGCTGTATTATTTGCTTAGCATTTAGCACCGTACAATAATACAAGGCTTTACGTACACGTATCGTAATGTACTCATAATAGATTATTTAGTTAATTGATAAAATGTGTCATATCATATTGTCATGGTTTTACAGGATACTACAGAATCGAAGGAATGCTGATATTCATCTACTCGATCCCCATGTTTTGTGGGATTTATGGGCAGTACTACAAGACACTTCTCCTTATCGATTGAGAAGAAATCCACCTTCGTCTGGTTTTATTGGTACGTTCATAAATAAAAAATAAAGGTGTAATTGTTTTCTATTATCCAAAGATTGAATAAGTTTGGTTCTAGCTTAAAAAGTCTACCTTGAGTTCCTGTGCATACACGGCAAAAAATATTTAATTTCATAATAATATTGCAATAGGTACCTGCGAATTTCGCCCTGTTGAATTAACAATCCAAGATGTGATTTACGAGTAGGGCCAACATTTTGTTAACAAATCAATGTTTGTCATCGGGATTTTGATCGTTTGTAAACTTTACAATTTCATCCATCTGAAACGACGAATTCTAGTATCTTTAATATTATGGTAATTATTGTAAAAGTACTCGAATTTCGACCACGCCTCGATAAAAGGAGCAATAGTTGCCCTTCAACCAGGTGGGCTGATGAGCTAGAGAAGACAACGCAAAGCCTCTGGATTCTGGGGCTCAGGACTGATTTGCGCCAATAAATTGCGCCAATTAGGGGAGGCCTATGTCCAGTAATGGAGTTTAGAAGGCTGGTAGATGGTTCGTTATTTGAACTTTGTTGTTAAAACAAAAAAATGTCAGAATAAACAAATTTCACACATTCTTAAATTTTAATGATCTATTTCATTCTTGTAAATTGTATTTTGTTGATTTTATTGCATTGCTGTTGTTGTTGTTGTTGTTGCTGTTGTCCTCCTCATCGATTTGCTCAATTGTGTTCATAGGATTAACATTCTAAGATAAATAATATGTATGTATATTCAATGTAATGTTGCGAAGTCCACAATTTCCCCTTGCAAACTAATTAGCATTAACTACATTGAGCTGTTAAGCTCGTTTGAGGGTTGGGTACAACGGTCAATATTTATTTTAGAAACAGACCACCTGTTTAAGGGTTAAACGTCTTTATAGTCGACCCTGACTTAATTAATACGTAGGTAGAAGCTATTAGGGAGATTTGAGGGACAAATATATTTTGTTTTTATTATGTATTGTCCGCGATCAGGTCCCTTCTTCTGAAGGTAACTAGGTTCTGGGCAATTCTGCTTAATACTAAAGGTATGCGTATGAGATGATAAGGTCATTTAACTCTGGTTAGACATCGTTCTGTCAAGTGTAGATATTTTAACGTGTTTCACTTAAAATCAGTTGACGAATCTTACTCGGCTTTGCAAGAACTGTGATCACCACTGTCACGCATCCATTGTATTCATTATGTTGCTATTACAAAATATAAAAGTAAATATTGGCGTAATACTATAAAATCAGATGACTTGGGTGCCGATTTTTAATATTATTTCAGAGTTCTTAAAGTTATAGTGTTTTGACCTATAGTGACTCTATGTAAATTATCTATTTAGAGAAAAAAATTAGCTTCCTCATTCAGTATGTAAGCATCGATATACAGCTAGGCGTTATATTTATATTTCAATAAAATGTTTTATTTTTATTATTTATTCAGGACTTTGGTTCGCCCTACACCGCTGCCGACGGGTGCGCATGTTCGAGTATGTTCCATCAGTTCGGGCAACCCGCCGATGTCACTACCATGGGTCTAGGAACGATACCGGGTGTACCCTCGGGGCCTGGCACCCCCTCGCCCAGGAGAAGACTTTAGCCGAACGCATCAGGGACAATTCCGACCTCGACGTCTTCCAGAGAGGTTTTATAGACGTGCCTGGCATTCAAAGCTTTAATTGTTAAAATAGATAGTACGTACAGTATTTAGTCAGGTTCATATGTATCAAACTTTTATAAGCCATTACTGTAGATTTTTGCGTGTGCTGTTTAATTCACATGTACAATTAAATTATTAGCTAAAGTCTGAATAACAGGTTAATCTTGGAATTGTTCAGGTACTGTTTTTGTTAAACCCGAGCAAGTTTTATTTATATCTAGGTATTTTTTTAAAATAAATAATATAGTAATTGTAAGTAGGTTCTCAATCATTAAGTACATACCTACAAGCAAATTTTACTTTTGTGTAAATATGAGTTTAATTATTGTTAATAATTATTTCCGTTATTCGTAATAAAAGGGAATTAAATGTGTAATTAAGTTGTAATAGTGTCATAAAGCGGAACTTTATTCCTATTCTCTGTAGGAACATATCGAACGCCTCTCATATTTCCATGTACGCCAAGTTTATCTAGATATATATAATTGTTTAATTTGTTAGCATTGTTATGGCGGAAAATAATACTATTACATTAAAGGCTGCTAGTTATGAGTTTTGTAAACAATTATACTCTTAGTTAATTGTACGAACTGGGCAATAACGCCATACTGTGACAATACTTAGTATGTTAGTTAATAAGTATAATTGTAAACTAATGCGTTTTGATAGATAAGCGTGTATGAAAAGGGATGTACTTACAAATTGAGTCTAACCATTCCCACTTCTCGGGGTGGCAGTAACTACTGCTTATGTCTAATCAATTAGGGCTGTAGATACTTGTACATAAGTTTTTTGAAAGTAAATAAATTGATGGGCTGCCTGGTGATGCGTGATCACCATCAGGAAATGATCATCGCGTTGCTAGCCAAAATAAAATATATTATAGAAGTAATGTCCGAAAATTGGAATTGACTTTTTACTCATATAATATTTCAATAATATATTAACACTAACACGATACTGTGGGAAAGGCGGCGCAAAGCTCTGAATAGATGGCGCTACTGGAGACAATATATGGTTTATCTGTAGGTACCTACATTCTGTTTAACACGTTCAGTGCGTAATGAGGTCGAAACGTCTCAAGCATGACTTCCCGCTGGTGCGGCAATCAAAATCGCGTTCTTTCACTCCGTGCGGGAGGCTACAATTTTAACATTTCTTTGAGTATGACAGAGACAAATACATAAAATTGTTTCTCTTGCGAAGTAGAGCCCAATGGCTTATTTAATAAGATATGAGGTCGAAAAGCCCTCAAACGCACTGAATAGAAAAAAATATGCGCCAGTGCGAAGTGAGGTCTAATCTGCCTCAAAAGTTGTAGGCCTCATAAACGCACGGAGTGAAGCGCGGGGGGCGCGGGCGGCGCGTAGTGATGCGACAAGTTTCGATACGGAAGCGCACTTCTTGTCCGCGCGACTCGCCTTATTTTTTAAGTATTTTTGTTATTGTTCGTCATTGACTTATTATTTGTGACTTTGATTTGAGTACTTTGACAGATTGACATTGACATTAGAATAGAAAGAACCAACAGCCATCAAGTAATATCGATTTTCATAATATACTGCATTTAAAATCTTTCGGTAAATAGCCATTTAAAAGTAAAAGTATTTTTATTGGATTTATTACCATCGATTTTTTTACTTAATAATTTCACTACTGCACTTGGTTACGTTCCTTTTCACGTAAAGTATTACGGCGAAGAGTAAGGATAGTAAATTGTAAAATTCAATAAAAAAAATCCCACTAGCTACAATTTTAAGTTTTGTATCATAATAAAGCGTATAAGATGACTCATATAAAATATAAAATTGATTACTGTACAGTCTGGTACCACTTTGGCGGACCTCGTTTCATCCTCTTAACCAAAATGACCCCTACTAATAGCCAAGCTACAGCTAGCTAGTTGACAACTAAACTAATTGTACTCAAGATAATTTTTTTAGCACGATTTTTTAACACTCATCATTTATACGCATGCTGCTTACACTAACAAATCCTTAATCGTCGCAAATCCTATTTTGCTTTTATAATCTACACAATACTCAAATAATGATAGATATATTTCAAAAGAGGAAAATCAATTTAATACTCTAGATATTATTATTTTTTTCCTACCCTAGGTGTGGGTGTTTTCAAATGTATATTGCTACAACATGAATGTGGTTTGAAATATTTGATAAATAGCTACTCGTATTTTTAACTTCTGTATAGTTTATATTTCCGGTTTACAATACCAGATTCCTTTAGGTGAGGAAGTATATCTTCTCTTTTGTTCGTGTCTGCAGTGGTCATAGCTGTTATACTCAATGAGTAAGAGTACATACAAACACACAAATCTATCTACCCACTAATTACCATACAAACATACAACACAAACACACACACACACACAACACACACAATTACCCACCCATTCACACAAATACGCACACATCCATTCATACACATATACACACACATAAACTGACTTACATACTTTAAAACTAAAATTGGTATGTGTGGTAGGTGTATGGTACTTTAGAATCCTAATTTAAGTAAATAAATGTTATATCACCTGCATTTCTATTTTATTCCCATCACTAGTAGAGACACAAATCGAACTTCTTTTCAGTGCGTTGTGAGGCAGAATCGATGGCATAATTCTTTTTTTCATTTATTCAATACCGAAATGTCACACCTACGTACGAAGCTAGATTCAACTTGAAAAACTATTTAAGTTTATAATGGTAAAGTTTCAAGCAAATATTTTCAATTTTGAGCTATATTTAAGGCGTTTTTTAGAAACAATATTTTGTGAGGTCGAAAAGCCCTCAAACGCACTGGAAAGAAGTTCAACTTTGTCTCGAAAAGACCTCATCCGCACTGGCTGAAAGTCCATCAAAAATAGTGACGCAGTGAACGTGTTAACTTGATTTCTTTTTTTGAAAACATTCTCCCACAGTATTTACTAATAGTTGTTGATAAGTTCCTGTATTTTTACATTCAAACGCACTAAAAAACTATTTTACATTATGATTTAATGAAGTATGTAATCGAATATACGATTTAAATAAATCATGTAAAAAATAAACTAATAAAGGAGCATCTTAATGTAATACGATTTCACAAAATATACCACCACCCAGTAGCAATAGCAAAATTTGGCAGTCGCCATTTAACTGATTTCACTTAGAACTAGGACGCCGTAGCTACGTCGCCAATTAACTACATAATGTTGTGCTGAAAATGCTGAAATGTACGAGGTGAATGCGTCGCCAAATCAGTAGCCATACATTTCAATACGCAATATTTGACTTTGACTACAGTAGCCGGCGACGTAGTCATGAAGTAATGGTCTTAACTGGCAAACTACATTAGTCCACTTTTGCTATATCTATGTCGGTAAAAGTATTTAATTTTTATAAGTGAGTTTAGAAATATTTAAAAGTAAGTTTTATACATACAATAATTAGCTTCTTAGGTACATTTATTTATAGTTATTTTGTTGTAGGACATTTATGGTGGGAGAAACGTTATTTAGTGTAACTTCATTTAATTTTGTTATTTATTTTGTTTTACATCCATTTTAATTTTTGAGAGTTTAAATACGTATTATGTTGTTTGCGTCTTGTAAAATCTAATTAAAGGTTTACATGTAAAATAAATGGTTTTGTTTAATTCGTGACAAGACTTTTCTTACTTAACGCATGGGTTTCTCATAGTAATTGAGAACCTACCCAACTCCACCCCGCAGTCCCAGGGTAGGGTCTTCGACGTCGCTTAACGAATGCTATTTAATTATGACACCCGGGATCAAAGTTGCGAATACACATTAGAAACTATACGAGTAATGTTAGGTGACAACAACCATAAATCAGGAGTGGACTTGTACGTTGTTGTGGATGAACAACTATGAGAGGTACCTACTAGGCACTGACTGTTGATAAAATTCATCTAGATCAGAAAATGAGGGAAACAAGATACATTTTCATGGACTAAAACCATAAAAAAAATCCGTGCGCGCGCCCCCTTACACGCTAGCGCCCCTAGGCACATACAAAGTTGGTCTTCGGGATAATCCGCCACTGGATCCGAGGCCATTTCGGCTATGATGTGCCCTTGCCATGGTATCTCGTATTTTTAATGATTTGCTAGTGTAGTGATCGGATGGTGTCGCCAGCATACTGATGGGGACAGCTCTAGCCAACGCTACGATTAACGATTCTGCGCGGGCGCACGGAATTAGCACGACATCCGAGATGTGCGCAGACGCGCTCACACCACCTTTGCGTATCGGCCATCGTGGCGGAATGCTTCCGTCTTCGTCTATAATTCTTACCCACCTGTACCGACTGCTCAAATCTTGAATTTTAAGCGTAGGTCTTGATTACAATCATTTATATTCCGGTTGCTGCCCCCACGCCGTCTCGTGCTAGCGAAAATGTCACGTACATTTTGACGTGAATTAACTATTTGTCTAAAGTTATAGTGACGGAACAGAAGATTTTCCCTTGGACTTTGAATTTTTTAACATTGTCATACGATATACATATACATATGTAGGTACCTATGCGAGGTCACTGGCTTTAAGTTATTTCATAGAAAAGACGGGAATGCGAATTCACAACGTGATGAGTGTACGGCAGTTGGCTGCACTAAGGCACTAGGTATTTCACAAATATGTGAAGGTAATTCAGTCAGTGTACTAGGAAGCGTTGGACTATTGCCTATTGGAGCCCTGCCTGGCCCTCGGCCAAAAATAGTACTCATAGGTAAAGCCACTTTTCTTAATTGTGGCGATGTCTGGCGCAAATAGACATACTTAAGGGTTTGAACAGGTAACTCGGGTTCAAAGTTTACTACTAATTTTGGAAGAAAAGAAAGGATGGAGATGGAGATTTTGAAGGAAGAAGAAAAAAGCTTCATTATGAACCTAAACCTGTATTACCTCTAAGTTCTTCATAATATTGTCAAGCGTTTTTGAAATCTTCCGATACTTAGTTAATTGACCGTGGCAATAAAAAATATCAGATGCGAATAATTCGATAATATGTAACAGTCAGTTTCACTTCATCGACACCTACCATCAGGTGGGATTGTTGTCAAGCATTAACGTAACTTATGTAAAAATAAATATATACTAAGTTAGTTATAAAAGATAAGGATCTCTAATTTTCTTTATCAAAGTAAATAGAATAGAGCTATAGGAATTAGATCAATTTTATGGAGAGTATATAAATATTACGTATATATAATTATTTGTTCTTATTCATTAAAACCTAGTTTTATATGTAGATGCAGCGCAGGGCCTAATTATCATAGATGTACCTATAATCCATAGACTGGCAATGTGAACTATCAAATGAGACTAAAATTTTAATTACTGTGAAGGCACTACAAGACACATTTTTATGGATTTTCATATAACACGGTAAATGATCTTTGTAGTTACTAAAAATTATTGTTGTTTTTTTAAATTAGTGCAATAAGAGGGGATATTAAACAAGAGGTTCTTGGTATTATTTACAGATGATACGTTTGTAGGCCACTGACTCTACCCAATGTTTAATTAGGACGAGTGTGAGGTTAACATCTGAATCATACTATTTTACCTGCGAGACAATTGACGCACTTCTGGTTCATTTCATATTATGTTGTTCGGTAGGTATAGGAGTTTAAACTTGACTTCCGATTTGGCCACAAATTATTACTCATTGGCAATATTAAGAATTTCATTTACTTGGGATTTCCATCCGTGTTTAATTTCTGCTTATGAATTCCTGTCGTTCAAAGAGAGTGCAAAATTATTTATATAAATATTTATTATTTAACGTCAATGACGTCGTGTGCTGTCCGGATATGTGGGGATTTTGAATTCGCGGATCTTGTAGTCGCGTAATTAATATTCTCCTGCCTGATAAACTCATTGACAATATAACGATACATAGCCACTTACAACCAAGACTTTTCAATACTTTTAGAGAATAAAATCACCTCATTTTGATCTGATGTTAAAATTCTCGTTATCTAAGAATATACCTAATTATAATACCACTAAGTTTCACGTTTGTGTGATTTACCATTAGTTGTATAGGTACTAGACAATTATACAATTTTAACCATATATAACTATATATGTACATGTATAAGTACTTACCTAATATTATTATATTAGAAAACCAGATATATGAAAATCACTAAATACTTGATATACATAGATACCTTGTGAACCTAAAGAAAGCAATATGTTGAATCTTCACAGAGAATCCACGCTACTGAGTCATGCAATTAAAAACATTGAAGTTGTGTACGTACACATTGAAATTAAAAATCCTTTAATTCTTAAATGTAGGGCAAGCGCTGACCACTTAATATTATATTTGTTCTTGGTAATGGACGTCAAGAGGCGTTCGGACGCAGTGTGCTCAAATTGAAACAGATCACTTACTGGGAACCGGTCTATGGGTATATGACTCATTGTGTTCATACGTTTCCGCACCAACACTCTCGTCAACACGCCGCCGCGCCGGCTTAAAGACATCAATTAAAGAGATTTAAAAATCATATTCTATTTAACCTATTTATTTATTTTACAAACTTATTTAACTAGCCTTACAAGTATATTTTTAAACGTTTTGAAATGCATAATCTTTTAATAATGAATAATTATTAAAATTTATCTGTAAAATGTTAATACTGGAATTGAAATTGATGTTAAATATTTTTAGATTTATGCGGTCTGAATAAAAATACCTAAATCAGGTGGGATTTTAGTGAAACCTTAGTTGGGTGTCTAAAACACTACCTTCTTTACCACTCTATAAAAGGTAACTTAAATGAATGGACACACTCATGTGTCAAGAGCACTAAATGGTCCACTTCTCGTTCTAATGGCAGGAAGATGATACATAGTCCTAAATTTTACTAACGGTGGCGTGAGTCACTCTATGCTCTACAATCTACACAAACATTCACGGCTTTATGTAACGCAACTGTTATAACATTTACAGTTACAGCTTTCAACGTAATAAGCACAGTTTCTTTGTTTCAGCCATTGAAACACTGAAAAACAACGATACAAAATACTATTGTGAACGTTTCGAGGTCGCTTCGTGTTTGAATCCAAAACGTTTACGCGTGCATTTTGTTTTAATTTCGTTACACAAAGTGCATTAAGATTAACAGTTAAAAGTAGTAAATATGTCAAAAAACGTTATAGTTATATGAGTATAAGATTAGGTATTCTTTACATTTCTGTAATGCTTTCTGTTATGTTTAAGTATATTTGTGATATTTGAAAATAACATTGCCAACAAAAGTGAAACGGTATGCGGTCTTATGTAAATATCTAAGGTGTAAAAATCGTGTTTGTGTGGTTGTCTAAAGTATGTTATCGTGTTGTTCTGCAAGTTCAAGAAATTCTGAATAAGAATACCACTGATTGAATTAAAACACAAATATGGAATAAGTACTAGTTTTTACTACAAATATCATCTAATAGGTAACAGATATACATACATATAAATACATTGAACATTTATAATATTAACTCCGAGTTTAAAGAACTGACATACCTAATTATATAATATTATTAATATTTTCTGTTTACCTGGTGGTGTTGAATGAAATGAATGAATGAAAACTGTAAAAACATGCTCTTCTTAGCAAAGTATAGTAATACGATACGATACGTATGTACTAGTACCTACGTATTTAACAGTATACATTAATTTAGTATCAAGCACGTAATACAAAGTAATATTAATAACAAAATAAGGAATAAAGGAAAATTTTGCAGAAGGGTACCTATTGGTTAAGTTTGTATTCTTTGAAAACAAATTACTGTTTGCCTAGAAAATTGCTCGACGTATTTACCTATGATATATCTATCACAAATGATGTCTTATTAATTGGTCTATTTCATGAATCATTCCAAGTACACTAGAATTTTCCGAGAGGAATAAAGGATTATTTGACAAGTTATGGAGAAGTTTAGTAATAAATCTTTTTAACAACGGAAAAAATTCCATGTCGATTTTCTTACACATACATACCTACTGAATCTTTTTATGGAATTAATGTGGCAAACGAGCATTCAGCGACACTCTTCCACTTCCACTGGCGCCCATGAAAACTGCCACAGACTTAGAAGCAGATTAATGGGGACTAGGATAGTTAGTCCGGTTAGGAAATGGTGTCAAAACAATAGTTGATAAGTTTTAGTACTGTTGATAAGTTGTTTGTAAGTGTGTGGACTGGGACAGCGACTGTTAGTGATAGTAAGTCCTGTTAGTTGTTGCTAGTTAGTGTCTCCTTCTAATTGAGTGAGGACTGAGATGGTCGCCTCTACAAAAGTGTAGCCGGCTCCATTAGTAAACTAGTGACTATCCTTGTTTCGCTTCGGGATTCTTTTAATCAACATAGTCTATATTAGTTGTGAACCGACTGATATAAGACAGACACTCTGAAACGGCTTGACCGATTTTTATATGCATATTTAGTAGATCTGAGAATCGGGTACTATCTATTTAAGTGTTAAGGGTGGCTGACCCTAAAATTTTTTATTTCATTCTTGGACTTTTTTTTTGCTTTTATTTTTTATTTATCTATAAAAAATACACAATCCCAAATTTTCACTTCCCTACCCCCACCCCTCGAATTTAAATTTCCTTTTTTGTATTTATTCACTACAAGTAATCTACATATATGGCGGAACAACGTTCGCTGGGTCAGCTAATATAATCATAAAATCTTTGTGAAGCCAGTTGAGACGCTTAAATTTTCATCTGAATTGCTGTATCTGAAATAGTCACTTCGTACATTATTTTACCCATACTCGCTTACCGTTCTAGTAACTCGATCGAGTACCTACCTACTCGTGTAAGGCATCAAAATTTACGAGTATGTAAGCATGCGAATGTTTTCATATTTATAGTGGCGCCACTTGGCGTGTTTAGTGCGAGGCTGTTAGTAGGCAATAGATACAAAGAAAACTGTGTAAAAAGTTTAACGCAGTTTATTTCAAAGCATGTTAGATTTATGGGCATTGTAATAATGATTTAAGTGGTTTTTCTGCTTAAGAAGTCATGCCGTTTAATACATTCTCTGCACACTATGATTTGAATACGAAACGTTCCAATGTATGTGTACGCGTTATTAAGTGCTCACTACTCTTGTGCGGGTTATGACCGCATTTGAAATTCGATTTTTTGCGCTTTTAACACGTTACGATATCTAAGTGTTTTATTACTCCTAACGGGATTATTACAAGTTATTTTATAAAGCTGACCCTTAGCTGTTCGAAATGTTTGTGTTCGTTTTTGAAAAATATAGTTTTTAATGTGTTTGCTTTGGCTTAAATAAGTATTCTAGCATTTATATTAAAAGCGATATTAGTGTAATTATTATTAGCGTAAATTATTGTTGTGTGTGTTTACATTTTTAATGCAGTCGCTACCAATAATTCCTTTAACTTATTAAAATCTACAAGATAGCAAAGGCAGATGAAGAATTAACCTACTCAAGTACGTCCTATTAATATTATAAATGCGAAAGTTTGTATGGATGTATGAATGTTTGTGGCTCTTTCACGCAAAAACTACCGAATGGATTTTGCTGAAACTTTACAATAATATAGCTTACACATCAAAATAACACATAGGCTATAAATTATAAAGAAATAGTGTGAATTATCCAGAATATATAACTTATCTTACTAATATGGACGTATGAATGTCTGTTTGTTACTCTTTCACGCATAAACTACAGAATGGATTTTGATGAAACTTTACAATAATATAGCTGTCACATCAGAATAACACATATGATATAATTTATAAAGATATAGTGTGAATTATCCAAGATATATAACTAAATCTTTGAAAATCGAAGGAATAAGTTTCCCGAAGCGAAGCGAGAACGGGTCGCTAGTATTAAATAAATTTGGTTATTAAAAAGTAAATAATTGATTGGCTTGCTAGATTTAGAAAGTTTTTATTCATCACAAAAAGTAATAATTGCTTCAGAGTAATCATAAGTTAATTAAAAAAATAAAGCTATAAGGTTACTAAGTTTTCTGTGTGATCAGAATAGGGATCGATCCCATAAATCGAAGCCATATTTGTGACAACATGTTTGGGTTTAAAAACCTTGGTTCGTGCAGGAATTCGGTAGCATTTTTTGTCCCCACTCGATTGTCGACCTAACACAGTGCGAGCTTTTACGCAGTCTATTGTTTTTACTGTGCCGTTTACCTCGGACTAAGGAGTTTAGATATTTTATATCTTAAACATGTTCAACTGTTGTAACTCTGAAATGTGCATTGTATCATATTGCATCGTAAAATGTTGATTTTTCAATAATTTAATCCCACCACCGTGGAAATGTAATTTGCAAAAGGGGCGGCATCAAGAAATCACTTTTAAATATACTTTAATTTTATATAAATGATAATGAAATAGACTTTCTATAAACTACCTGTGCCCTAAAATCATAGAAAGTTAGTAACTAATAGCTACTAATCTGTTAATCTGTCTATTTTAATTAATTCAACTTTGCATTTTTATAACACATTGCATCTATTCATCGATGATAAATGTATTGGAATGTAGTATACGAGTATGTTGCTCTTAACAATGAGCCATGAAATATTTTATCATACAGAAATGTATACATTAATTTACCTAATAATATTTTTTAACTGAAAAGTAAGACAAATAATTATACATAGAAAATTAATGCAGAAATTGAAGCGTTTCTGGGCTGAAGGCTTGATCAAGTGATCAACAGAGTTATAAACAAATTCGCTCGCAATTGGTAGTCAAATGGGTGTCATCACAGAATACGACATTTCACTAAACTAAATAAAAAGGCGTATTGAAAGTTAATTCAAGTTTACGATTTGCGATAATTATATTCCTAAAAAATTTTAATCTACATTCCTACAAATCAGAATGACGACCTTGTTGAGACCCAAAATGGGCACGAAAACTTTACACAAATTTCACGGAATAAGCTTACGTGAAACATATCGCAAATTTATGGAACCCATACCCTACCCGTGCTAGGAACATGTCGTCGAATTGCTCAATGTCGTTTCGAGTTTATTATTTCGTTGCGGGCTGGTACATCCTTGAGTATTCAATGTTTAAGGTTAAGCACAATGAGAAGCATTCCTTATGTGTAGATTTTACTATAGAATTATTAAAGCGCTGATCGCTAGTTTTTTTAACCAATGAAATTTTCTATAAACGTATAAGATTTGCTATTTTTTCGTATGAAATAAATTATAGTACAAAAATATGTTTTCAAAAATTCCCGAATTTATTAAAAAGGTCTTACGGGGATTTGGATTGGAATTGAAGGAAGTCCATGGGTCACACATTCAAACCGGCGGTGACCCCATAAGTATGTAGAACTCTTTTCTTGCCTACGAGTATCTACTAGAACCAAACTGGTTTTCGTTATAGGATAAGGGGTTAATGTCCGTCAAAATGTCTATGGGTTGCGTGACTAATGAAAACCATTCAGCTTATTTTCGATTATTTACATAGGAAATAAATAAACAGTAGCGTCATTTGGCTTCGACATCACCATTTTTGGGAATGCTTTGGAATAAACAAAAGCAATACTTTTTTAATATGCATTTTCATTTATCGCGTGATACAGAAAAATAATTTTGGAGCTTTGATTTGACCACAAACATCCGCTTTTCCAGTTATTAAACACAAGTAGGTATTATAATGTGCGTTTCTACGAAGAAATTTCCTCGAAAGTGGTCAAGGACGACGTGAACGTAACAGTTTTGTCTCGAGCTGGTCTTGGGCTACTAATTTATTAGCGTGGCCTTAACAGAAGGAAAAAACAGTCATGGTAATGTTACTTTGTACTTTCGCGAAGTTTTAAGTCAATCTGTACAAACACGGTAATTAAATTTGGTGAAAAAACTTTTTTCAAAAATAGCTAAGAATACTTTTTTATAATATTCTGATTGTGTAGGTGACCCAGTAACAAGCGGTTTTCTGCTTTATTCCTGATAGTCTATGCGACAGTAATGTTGATTATACGAACATACTTGGGCTGCATTGACCATTTAACATCAGCCCAGCCCACCTGCTTGGGGACTCTAGAGCACGGCCAATAATATGTTTATGCGAAAGTTTATTTTTGACGTGATAGCGTCTTATAAATAGATGAACGCCGGCTGCACGCACGAAAAAGTTTGACGTCATTGTCACGTTCCGTCTGAGCCGAGCGTGCAAGCGAGAGAGCGGAACAAGCAATAGAGAGACACGATGGGCCTAAGCGTTCGGTTTTCTTCAACCCATTTTTTTATTGTTAACTGTTCATATCAATACCAAAATATTTCTTAGATATTTTTCCTACATAAGATCTTGTCTCTATCAAATTCAAACTGAGCTGATCTTGTCTCTGTCGAAATCAAACTCACCTGCCTAAGTAAAATTCGTGCTCTTAACGCGTTCTCTACTGTTTTGGTCAAATAAAAGAACCAATAAAACGTTTTCCAGCAATTCCATCATTACTGGATGTGTTCCACCGATAATTCGACGTTTGTGTACACAAAGCCCTGCTGAACAATGTCGTCCTTGACCTCGGCGGTGACTTCACCATCCACCACCTCTTGTGGCAGCCACCCTCATGTTAGTCACCACAGACAATGGCTTCGTCACAACCTCGAATCGTCCTATGAAGGTTGCTCACCACACGCCATGCCTCGTCATCAATGTATAATATTTGGTTTTTGTTGAAGTATTGCTTAGTTGCGCAAAATGTCTACAAAATGCTAAAAATGTTGCCATAAAATGAGATGGATAACGAACTTTAATACACTTCACTAAACTCGTTTATACTCATACTAAGTATGAATATTTTCATTCAAATTTTATTGTTCTGTTTGTTGGATTTTTTGTTTAAAAGGAACTACAAATTTTACGTAAGCCTAATCATTTTTGAAACTTCTCTTCCACCGATTACTATCCTTCAGTCAGCGAAAATAGCTCGTTGCCTACGTAGTAGTAGTAGTAGCACGTGAAAGTCTCCTTCCATTCTTGATAGTAGCCGATTCTCAGACGTACTCTCGTAGACGTAATCTGTCAAGCCGTTTCGGAGGAGTATGGTAACTAACATTGTGACACGAGAATTTTATATATAAAATATTACAAAATAATAGAAATTGGTCGGATTAGTAATGTAAAGATTTTAAGGTAAACTTTTTAAATACAATAAGGGATGGAGCATATTAACTAGGTAACATGGTAGTAAAATAGTGCGACAGTAGTAATAAAAAGTATAGCCACCTATGGCGAACTGTGTAAATGGTAATTTTATGCAAGGTAATTTAATATACATGATATAAGTAAATGCCTACACGTGAACAATATTAAAATATAGGTAATAAATTATGAGAGTTAGTTAAGATAACAATCTAATAGTTTTCTTGATGTTTACCTACTATTAAATCGTAATGACATGCATAATTTTTTATCATATTATTATTATTGCAATGAATTGTCGTTTCCTTTATCTTCCGGTGTTTGTCATATATGTTATTCTAAGGTTTTAATTGTTTTATTTATAAAGATAATTCAAATAATATGAATTTCGTAAAAGTTTTAGCTATTAACACTAGTGGAACACAACACGCTGTGATAGCAAGTGGTTTGAACTTTGGCTTCCCGAACCTGGCGTGGGATCGAATTCGGCAATCAACTAGCACTTTTTTTGGACAAGGAAGCTTAATTGCCTGCTTAGGGCAATAAAAAAGGAAAATATCGTGGGGAAACCTGCACACCCCTTAAAGTTCCCAATAATGTTCTCAAAGACAGACTTGAAGACTAGTAATCTGCAGTTGGCCAATGTAGTTGCTACAGCCTGTATCCCTCTCATTGTGAGAGGAGATCCGAGCCCAGCAGTGGAACAGTTAAAGATTGCGATGATGATGATGAACTCCAGTGCTGCTTCATCACATCGTCTGTTTATCTTTCGTTAGATAAATACTGTTCCTTACCAACGATATATAAACCGTCCCCATGTGTTTTTGAGGTAGTTTGTAGATTTCATTAGCTCTAAGGGTTACCTTTTCCATATTAAGAAACATAACATAACTTTATAAATAGGCGACCATGAAGCCCACTAGCACTGCACTCTCAAACCGGTTCCCGATTTCGATTCCCGCCCGGCACATACATTTATGTATACGATGATTGTTTGAAATCGTTGGTACATACCACCCACAACGTCGAATTGTAGTACGAGAGCGTGAGGGTTATAACCTATTTATTTTGTAACACTAACATTTTTTGTGTAAATTTGCCAGTCATGGAAACGAAAATGTAATTGGATTACATTTGGAAGCTTTTGTCGATCTCTAATGTACTGTCGACTAATGAATGCAGTGTAAGAAGCTTTTCTGTGAAATTAAGTTCAGTTGGGCAAAAGGCGGGCGGCAGTTCGCAGAGGCTCGTAGGCCGTACGTGCCGGCTCAGCCTTTTATAAGTGCGAGCGGACGGCGCGCCGCACACTCGGTTTAAGTCGCGGTCCGCGGTAGGTTGTGCCACGCGCACTACGATCGCGCGCGAATTTCTCTCCGCACACGTTTTCTTTGAAATTTCGCGTAATTGCAAAGAAAAAAGTGAACATCGCGGAACATTTGGTGACTCGAGTGCCGGTGTGCTTCCATATTTTTTTACTACGCGCCCTATGAAACGACTAGAGAAAAACCAACGCACTGAAACTCCGAACGTGATCGCACCAGTGAAAAAGACTTCGATGTTACAACTAGTAAGGATTACGTGCAACTCTAGGGAATAGATTACAGGCATGTAAGTGGTTCTTCTTTTTTTTATTAAAAAAAATCTTACTTTGCATTTAGTCATTAACGTAGGTTATGGTAAAACCTTTTATGCGCTTTTTTTTAATAATTACTAAGTTCTTAGTAACTATCTCCTGGGTCAATAATTGTTATCATAAAAAGTAAATAATTATGACTTAACAAAATAATAAACATTGAATATTATCGTCGTAAATAAATAAATCAATATTGGTCGTTAAGAAACGTTTGTTTGCAGTATTTTGACATAATAAAATCAGTACACAGGTTGCAAAACATTATCATTTGTTTTAATACGTTACACATAGAAACGGAGTACTTAGTGTCTGTAAGTAACGTTATCTGATAAATTCGGCGGATAAGACCATTATACGTTATCTCCGTGATAACACCTGATCTTTTGAGCATGTGAACTCATTATATGACATTCTTTAGTTCGTAACGCAGCGCTGACGTTTCTAGCACTCTATCAGCTGTTTGATAAAGAGTTTAATCAAAATATTTTTTTGTTATAAGGACGTACATAAACAAGGCAGTTGTTTATTGAGTGAATCATATTAAAATGTCATCAATATTACAACCGCAAACATAAGGAAGCATCTGTCTTAACTGAAATAATAATAAGGAAAATAACAATAGTTTCACTGAAAGCATGAATATTTAAAAATTAATTAAAGGAATTGTGTAAAACGCGAATCATACAATTTTTTGTTTTAAATAATATTTTGGATATAAATATTACGTATATTTGAATAAATAAATAAAATACCTACATATTTTTAAAATTACTTTTTTTGCAAGGAATTACGAGTGCAGGTCAATGCTGTTTAAAAAATGAAATTTATTTTTATGTAGTCATGCAACAAGACGTAATGTAATAATATATAGTATATAATACAATATTTTATGTACATTCCTGTCGTGTCGGACAATAATAAAATTACTTTGCCGAACCAAACCTACCCTTTTTACTCACTTGCATAGACTGGGTGAAATCAAAAGTAACTTTAGTATGAATAGACTCGACAAGGAGGAATTTAAGTAGGTATCTATATTTAAAGTGCCCTTGGCAGTGTAAAAAAATATGCATTTTGAGAAAGTCCTTGAACTATTGCAGCAATTAAGTACTTTAACAAAGATTGACCTTACTAGAGCCTAGGTAGAAGCGGTATTAAATGCTTACTAAACTAATTGCTAACAAATTTTGAAAATCTCCTGATGCAGAGGACCACACTCTTTCTTTATGTCACGTATACACACACTCACGTGTAAATAGAACTTCTTACTTTATTCAAGTCGATTTATAGAAATGGCTTCACTCGTTACATTTTATGGGTTTGTAATGAATGAATCGTTGTAGACCTCGGCGTAAAAGAAAAAATGTAAGTGGCTAAGAACAACCGCTTACATTTTTTCATTGTACAGACGTCGACGAGTTTACCTTATAGACATATGATGAGATCGATACATAATTAGTAGTGTGTACGAGGTTCCGGAAGCAGGAAGAGTATCTCAGGGTCGCCACGAGAATCTGCACGGTAACCCCGAGAGAGCGACGCCGCGCCGGCTGACAGCGGCACATTAACATTCTAACGCCTTGCCGTTTATGTTGTCGTATGCAATTGCAACCACTATGTTTTGCTCTCCAACACACTTTACTTTAGGTCCTACATTTGAACTGAATTTAATTTATCATGGGTTTAATTTTGAAAATTCAATTGTACTTCATCGTTATTAAATAAAATGTAGAGATCTCTCCGTTTCTGATTTACTGGTAGAGAATGCCAATAGGCATTAAGTCCGCCCTTTGTAAACCTAGCTTAAGGTTGTTGCAATAAAGAATAAAGAAATAAATAAATAAATTTACAGTGGATTCATTTGGAATTAATCTTTCATATAATAAAGCTTTATATTTCATACAAGAAATAGAGTATTTTTAAAAAGCAGTTTTGCTTGTGACAGTTCCTGTAACGTCGGGAGTTCGATACTCGGCCAGGTCAAGTATTCGTATGACAGAAAAAAAACTTCCGTTTTTTCTTTTCTCAAGATCTGGAAAACCCAGCTAGAATGCGTAAGAATCAGAATAAACAATATTTTTTTATAAAATTCAGATGGCATAGTATCCATGCATGAAATTATAGCCACTAAAGTGGGTAAATAATATGCATTACGTCATTTTGTCACCAAGAACTTTTGGGTTTTCCCTTCATCATTTTTTTATTGATTATTCGCCTGAACAAATAAATTCGTTTAGATAACACGAAGATCAATGGAACTCAATAAAGTCGTCAAAGTAATTACATAGCGCTCAACAATGGCACATGACAAAAACGTATCTAATTCCACCAGAACTCAATTTACGATTCAAGTAAAATTAAACATACCATAAATAAAAAACAACAATATAGTGCTTAGTTGGTAAACATTGCAAATTCGAGTAATAATAAAATCTTTAAATAATAAAATAAATAAACGAAAGTATATTTGTAAACATACAATTTGTGGACATTTTGACTTATTCATAAGAAGACAAATAATATCTTTAAATAATAATCAGTCGTTCAGCATAATTTTATGTGTTTTTAATCCGCTTCTTTATTTATTTTATTTAACTTTTATAATAAAAGCCCCTAAAAAAGTAGACAATGGGAGAACTTATTGCCTGATGGCATTCGCTACAATTCAAGCCTGGGTGTTGATAGGAGATGTAAAATACAAGATAAAAATAATTAAGTACATTATCACATAGTAATGCATCCATATTAAGCAGAAGATTTACAATTAAAAGTTAAAAAGAAACTAAGTAATACTTTGACACAACTTTTGGCACTGGTTTCTCAAATATCAACCTTATTAAGATGGAACTTGAACGTAATTTCCTCAATCTCTGAGAACTTATTTATGGTAGAAAGCGCAATACAATTTAAATAAATAATCGTATTTGACGCTATATTAGTTCAATGTTATTCTTGGCTAACGGCTCTCTCGGTACGGTCAGATTGATTAGACGCCGATTATTTAATTTCACAAACCATAATTGGGAACAGGTTGATTTTCGGCGCAAATTTTTATTGCAATACTTGTTTATAAGGTAAGAGTCGTATCGTAAAAAGTTTGTTTAGATGAAGTTAGGTAAGATCTGAATCCAATGTCGGTGAAACCGTAGCTACCTCCGCCGACACGCTTGGGTGAGCGGAAAATTGCTGCGACACCACTACCGACCACTACAGCTAGCAGTTTGCGACTTCAGCGTTTTCGGTTAGTGACGTTTGATTATTGAAGCACCATGGAGTAGGTAAAATATTGGGATGTAAGAGACTCCATCCTCCTTACGCCCAATTTCTCCTTTCCTCGTGGTGATGCCATGCTGCTCAACGGTCTGCAACTATGGCACCAAGCGAACGTCGTCGCTGGACTCTGTTCTACCAAGTTTAACAGGTTAATAATATAAGTTTTACGAGCATAATTCTTGCTACTTAACTTCTAAAATTGTATGTGAAAAGTTTTGTACGTGTTTCGGTCGAAGTCGTAGTGCAGTAATTGTGGGTTCCTCATTTCCTATGTGGTCAGCAACGCATTGTTGCCTATGATGTAACTGGTGCCCTATAGGCGATGAAGACAAAGTATTCAAGTAGTTTGTCTCCTCGTTGGTCGACTACTTACAAAAAATACACGCATCTGTTTGACTTTGACAAGACAGTGTTCAATGATTTAATACTTTTGTCCCAACAAGTTTGTTGACTTATCGGACGATCTTATCGGTAACTAATAAAATAAAATAAAAAATCAAATATTGGTCGGGTCAGACCAGATCGTTGAAAGTGATTTCATTAACTACGCTACGTTCTAACTCCAAGCCCAAATGACATCTTATTTATTTCTTATTGTTAATATCAATAGCAAGACTTTCAGCACGAAACGTAAAGTTGCATAATAGTAGAAAAGAGGTAAACAGTGGTGACACCGTCGCCGACAGTGGTACTGACTGTTAGTGATCTAATAATGATTCTAAAATGTAGTTTTCCCTGCTGTTATATATATATTTTATTTCTAATACAAATGCATCTTCTCTGTTTTTGATAACAGTCTAATATAAACCAACGTTAACAATAACGTTACCCCAAGCTTAACAATACATCAATGAAAATGGCATTCAAATCCGTTATTTGTGATATAAGGTGGACAAACGCACAGCCAAACAGACAACCAAACAAACGGACATTCCGAAAATCAAATAAATTTTTATTACACTGATTCAACAAAAGACAAAATCATATTCAATATGCTCTTGCTCAAATTTTTAATAGTCATCCACTGACATTTTAGATAGTATCAAAATTTGAAGAAGGTTAATTTTTTATGGAACTACGTAATGTATTTTATAAAAATCATAAATTATAACAATGAAGGTACGTATATATTGAGTAATTGAGTATTTGAGTAATTTGAGTTGAGAATTTAGTAAAAAGTAACAAATCATAAAAGCAACTCAGTACTTTTTATTGAACAGCCACTTACAATTGTTTGGTTATGTCTTACACAAGTAACAATTTATCTATTATATCGTGAGTGTACGCAGACAAGCCCTCTGCCAAACTGGGTCACCGTCACTCGCCACGAGTCATGGTGATTGTTATCTCACCTACTAGAACTATTGTATGTTACTTTTGTATTTGCTTTGCAGGAAACAAACACCACACCAATATTCCGGGATTAAATTAGGTGGGATTGTAGTCAAGGATTAACTTATAAAATCATTTAGGTATGTAATTTTGTTCAGGATTCTGAAGGACCACTTGATTTATTTGAAATTAGTAAATTACGTTTAATCAATGAAATGTAAGAGCGCTTAGGAATATTTCGGGACGTGTTTTTTTTGTAATACACAATTTTTACATATTAATATTATTTCAAAGAAGCTGTAAATAATCTTAGTAATACTACATTAAGGATATATTGATTAAAGCAGTCAGGTGTGTAACTTGTGGAGCAAAATTAATCAGCGTTATGACTGTAGAGCCGAGTATGGTAAAAGATAAAAATGAATCATAGCGGATGTGACGTCTCTGGTTTATAATTATAATATCGCAAAGAACTAAATCTATACTATCTAATCTATATTATAAAGCTGAAGAGTTTATTTGTTTGGTTGAAGGGACTTATCTCAGGAACTACTGGTTTGAATTGAAAAATTCTTTTTGTGTTGGATAGCATAAATAGACTATATAGATAGGTAATAAAATCCGGCTAAAGTAAAAAATCACAGATATTCTGCATTTTAATTTTAACATTTCAATATAAAAGTGATTCTTATACAATATTGTTTTATTTACGCGAACTTTTTCTTTTACAATGAAATAATAATCGGTAATTATTTATGTAAAATGTAATGTAACATGAAAGAAAAGTTATTATATATTTTCGCGAAAGTTAAATCAATACCGTAAAACGCGTCTGATGGAGTTGAGCTACCATTCAAAGTAAATATCAATCAATATTTTTGTAGTAAAACGAATTAAAATTTAAATATGAATCAACCTTTTTTGTACTAAATGAACTAAAATTTTAAATAAAATAAAATAATATACAAACATTTCCAAAAAATAATAATGTTTTAATGATTTATATTAATAGCCAGTTATAAGAAAATACTGGTGCAATGATATTTTACATAGTAATTTTTTATAATTATAGAGCGGTACGAAGTTCGCTGGGACAGCTAGTTAAGTTATAATAGTATCGTAACTGCCCTCCCTTCGCTGTGAGAAACTAAATTATAGTATACCTACCTAGCTAAACTCATCTTAATTTTCACATTATTTATTTATTTTTGAACCAATTGAAATTATATAATGTTACCCTAGTGTACTATAAGCCTACTATGAGTCAGTACAAAATTAAAAGTCTTCAGAAATCCGGGTTTTGTTACATTATACGAGTAAATACAGGGTGTATTTCCTACAATGGTTTTCCTCAAATATTTTGCATGCACAGACATCGATCAGTTTCAGGTTATTGTATGTACTTATAACTAATGGATGTATGTGTGAATTTATTAATCCAGTAACATTTATTTTGTTTCAGATTCTAAAACAACGTGCCTTGAAGTCAACATATCAGAGAACCAATAGATCAATGTTAATTTTAGATAACTATTTGTAACCGATTGGTTAAGAGATATTTATTCTAAGAATAATGAGATTTAGCCCAATATAGAAGACAATAATTTTGATACAAAAAATAGTTTGTAAGAACAAATGAGCTTATTTAGATTAAGATTAAAAGAAAGTATATCAACGAGAAGGATGGCGTTCATCAATTTGAGAAGTAGTTTAAGGATATTATGGAGTGTGACTGCGGCGCTCGTCTTCCTCAGCAGGAGTAGTGCGGCGCCGGCCTTCGGAGACACAGATAAAGCCATGGTAAGTCACATCCCTAAATATACTCCCGACCAAGTTTACATGACAGACCTTTGATTACTGCGCCGATTTCCATTAGTCTATCCTAATATGTATAATCCAAATTATTTAATTATGCCTATGATTCCAACATCTTACAAAAATTGGTTTCGCTCAGGAATTTGATCAAATCTCCATTTATATCATGTAGCTCTGCGACATATC
This sequence comes from Ochlodes sylvanus, assembly GCA_905404295.2. Classification (NCBI taxonomy): domain Eukaryota; kingdom Metazoa; phylum Arthropoda; class Insecta; order Lepidoptera; family Hesperiidae; genus Ochlodes; species Ochlodes sylvanus. Next base: position 7,990,001 of record FR990127.1, read on the forward strand.
GACCAATATTATATTATTATATGTTTCATTTTTTTCTTAAATCAAAGGTCGACATAGCAAATTAAATCCATTTTTGTACCAATATTGTATGAATAATAAAGTGTAAATAAATAAAGCAGCTTTGAGATAATACGGTAGCCTAGTTGGTAGTGCCTTTACGCACTATGACTAATGGGTAGATACCTAAGTCAATGATATCTTAAAATGAGTGTTCACGGTAGCCGAATTAAAGGAATTCATTTGAAAATTAATGCGTGAAAAACATAATAGATAGGTAGAAATTAAGATATCATTAAGGAATAACAAACTTTGTTGCAGACGAAATCAAAACACAATTCTTAATACAATTGCAATCGTTTGCAAAACGTTGTCATAATAACATAAAATGTATTTACTTTTATTAACAACATAATAAAAGACATATACACACAAAACATAAAAGTTACGGTATTAAAGTTTGTACGTTAACCACATTGAAAGAATTTGGATAAAACAAAAAAGGTTGCGTACATTAAAGAAACGGTAATTTTATTTGCCCACAGTACTTTCATCGCAAAAAATCACTTTAATGTACAACATTCTCCTCCATTAGCTTTTAAACTTGAATTATTAGATTGTACTATAAAAACAGACTCAATTTTACGGTGCTAAAATATGCCTTTTATTTTTATAAGCAGGCAGTACGGAAATTTTGAATTGTTACAAATAACGGTGCAGCAAAAACTCAACTTCAATCGGATGAGTAACTCTGTGTAAATTCCGATAAGTGAATCGAGATATATCATTAATTGAAATCGGAAATGATCTTACGTGGGTTGAACTGAGTCATTTTTCTCGCTATTTAGTAAAGGTGTTTTATATTAAACCCGAGTCCTTCTGTAGTATCGTATGTAGTAACGCACACATGATAGCGTTCATTCATAACCGGCTTATAACGCAACTAAGATAAAAAGATCTTCGATTGGAGTTCCTTTAAGTGATAGTACGACCTCCACAATTCGTATTAGTAATACGAAACTGTGAGTCATTACAAACATGTTATGTATGTATATACCTTTTTATTGGTCATTATACGTTTTCAATGACTGCGTCATTAGTGTTGTATGTGTAAACCACGGCAACTTATTGGTTGTGAATCAGTGTTTTTAAATGTTTACCAATAACTACTATTACGTGTAGGTATATGAATTTGCCGTACCTACATATTAATTAGATCTGTTATTGGTGCATTGACGTAAGTACTCTGGGTACTTATGAACTCATCTATATATTAATACGCGCACAGGAAAGCTTTGTGCTCTTTATGGACGCACGTAGGAATGAGAGATTTGGTAATAATAATAGTATCAATGCGAAGTAACCCTTTGACAAAATGAATTACGGTCGAATTTCGAGCGGGTATCTAGTTTAAGTATCATCATATTAATTAATTTAATTTAAGAGGAATCTTAAAAATAATAAGTAGGTACATAGTACGATACGAAAACATAATGCGAAAAGGACTTGCATTCCTGGATTAATTATTGGAAAACTTCGATCAACATACTTTTATTCATCGAAGTAACAAACCATTTAAACCTTCAATACAATTTTATTATAGTGACATGCAACTAGGGCTGATAGACCTTCAGGGTGAATACTCGTATCATATCCGGGTATCAATATACCCGAATGGTCAGCAAAATTCGCCCATATCACCTTTTTAAAAATACTGAACAAAAAAGTTGCTAACAAAACTCTTTCTTATACTGTACTGTACTTGATTAAAAGTAATTATTTTTTTGGGTAAAAATTGTGGGTAGAAAATGGTCCCAGACATTTTTCTAAATATCATTGGCATGACAAATGGCAGCCCTGCGTAAAATATCTAGTTCCTACTAAACGGAAATGCAATAAATCTTATTACATAAATCCGTAAGGTCGGTGTCCTATAGTGACTCAGTAGACTCTGGTGGGGCTCGAAAGGAAACTGCAATGTCTCGGTTTCTCAGAAGCCGTGAGTCACAAACGGTCGCGCCCGCAAGTTCTAGGTCATAGAGCACTGGCCATAGATATCTAAGGGGAAGACCTGCGTGGTTGATAGATCAAGCACGTTCGTGTTCGCCTAGTGACTAATTCGTGTTTTGATTTGGATTCAACGTGTTTTTGTTACTAATTCATTAGTATACATACAATTATAAGTCCTATTATTTTTAAAACGCTGGTTCCTATAACTTGTGTTGTTAGAAGGTAATATTATTGGTGGTACGGACGTTGCACATATTACACTTTACTATATACCTTACGTAAATAAAGAGGTCTAATCTTCTATTAGTACCTACATAGTAACAGAATTCCTCCATTATCATACTTATAAAGAGAAATTTTTGTAGGTACCCTTTTTTTAATAGTGCTTGCACTTAGGAGTCTGTGCTTTAACGTTTACATGAAAATGTGCAGGCAGCAAAATTTTATATTTTCTATGTGTTACAAATACGTAGCCTTAAAGAATATAATAAAATAAAACAATAATAAGTGTCAAGTGACCCTTTGCCAAAATGAATCATGGTCGAATTTCGACAGTAGGTAGAGCGGGTCTCCTAGTCAATGATTTATTAATGTAATAAGAATTATAATTTATTCTTTTATAAGATATGTTTATATTGATTTGGTTCAAATGTTCACTAAATCTGATAAGCCATAGCGGTGTCAAGGTAACGCGCTCCACTAACCTCTGTAGTTTCGAATCTCTTACTCAATATTTATATTATTTTTGTAATCAGTTATAAAAAACTTAACATTTTTCTTTATGTTATATTTTTTTGAATGAATATTTATTTATATCGTACTTCTAACTCTGTATTACGCCACACAAGACGAAGTTTATCTGGACACACCTTTAAGGAAAATAACATAGCATACCTACTTACTTAAGTGGAAATATTAAAGCAAAACAATGGAGTATCATTGGGTGACCCTTATACCGTAATCGGTTCGAATAAAAATGCTTATTGATAAAGTTGTATATCTATAAGCTGAATATTAAACGACTGTTGTCTAACGATAACCATAGCGAAGCCTGGTTAAAACAAGTCTTCCGAAGCAGGGAAAAACTTTTTCCCACACTTAATTTAAGTACCGACCGCACCAGCAGCTGATTAATTTGTTACTAATGGTCACCCACATTAATAAGTCAATGTTAATTTATGATAACTAACCATCAAACCGTAAGCCTCTTTAAGCACTTCGTATCGTATATTATTATTGCCATAATAGTTATAATGGCAGCAACATTTTCGCTAAGAAGTATATGAAGCTTCGAATGTGAAATATTGTATTAAAGATACTCGTAGCTAGATAGAATAGCATTTTAATATAGAATCGATTCTGGTTCAATTATTCACCATGTTTGTTTATATGGACTGGGAGGGCAAAGTTGTAATAAAATGTTACTATCAAAGTACAAAGTTCAACGATTACCTACGAACGTAATTACCTTAGAAACCAGTTTTGCCAATTAAGGATTTTCCTGGCACTTTTCTTTAATTGTTCTGCTAGCGTTGTTATTTTTTGAACGTTATTTATTAAAAGTCATTACAGGACATATAAAAAAGTGTCCGGATTGACCGCAACGAATCGATTGACGTAACATATAAGACCGGTTGTCGTATATGATTAACTGCGTTATGAGGACCTAATATTGACTTATTTTTAACTTGTCTAAAGTTCTAAACGATTACATAACGGTTATATTTTGGTATATGCACCGTGTATACATCCATATGCATTTAGTAAAAAGTGGGTATTTTAATATTACAAACAGACACTCCAATTTTATTTATTTGTATAGATGAGAATACCAACAAAGTTATCGTGGTAACAAACGTGAAATGGGAAGTGAAAACCGAGGCGAAGAAAGTATTGAAATGCAGAATTCGTTACTAGGAGACGCAGCAGATTGCAGGCGAATGTCGTGCGTACTTCATTGGATCGGGTCACGAAATCAAAATGTTAATGGGCATCCAAGAATTACAGTTTAATGTTCCATCATACTCAATTGTTATTTAAAAATATAGGTCATTGCACTTAGTTGTCACGTGACATGGAGTATGCTTGTCGCTTTACAAATTAGTGGAGGCATTTCCTGCCATTTTCAATACTGTTACGATTAAGTTAGCCTTATATAGAGGGTCATTCTCCCGGCAAATGCTTGAGCGAAGAACAATGGTCCCAGAAAGTGCGAGGAACTTGTATCCTTTGTTTTCATTATTCCTTGCCGATCGATTAATTCAATTTAAAAATTCAACTCATGTCCTATCAACGGACATCTCTCGTAAGATTTCGACGCGATTCGAACAATGAACTCTACGGTAAACACTCAACTACTCACTACAGGTGTGCAATACATTTGTTGAAGTTTTAATATACCTATATATCAACCTACATAGTAGCAGATAAAAGCTATGAAATTTCATCGCATCAAAATAAATATACGTATTTTGTAAATATGACTTTATCCATCAAGTCATTGAAAAGATTTTCGTCTACTAACATAGATAGCAACAAAAATACAAAAATACCGCCAGCAACTCATCGCCACAAGACTTTGGCGCAGGCACACAGGTTACCATGACTGTGGGATTGAACACGCGATCTGCATACCTAACTGTTACTTATCTGACTCTTTTTGTTATGTGATTTGAGCGTGCGTCACTGTATCTCCGGATCAACTCACAGCTCCACACCTTGTCGGCCCATGAGATAAACGTGACCAAAAACAACATAATTCACGTCAAGAACAGCAGACCATCTCTAGTCACGAATTAAAGCTCCTGGGAACCCTATCTCTCTTTAAGATTTCGACGAATCTGAAGATAATACGATGAGAACTGTTAGGTACATTTGCGTGTTTACAAACACTTTAACAGCTTAATTCTCAGAATTCAAAACTAAAACGGTTGAGGGTGTAAAACTTGACGATTTAGATGATCTTAATATTTTCGTGAAAAGGTGTCTTTCCGCTACGTTTTTCACAAAAGATAAGATATGCGCGACACGGCGAAAAAATGATTAAGTAGGCGTAGAGCGAGACGAACAATAATACGTAACCCCAAATCCCCGGCTGACACAAGATATGACCGGGTCACCTCAAAAGTACCGTAACTCTGGTACTTTCAGCACATTGGTGATTGAAATGTTGTATTACAAAGGACTTTGTGTACAAGGCGAGGTGACTCATTTTAATTTTCTGTGTATCGGTGTAACGCGGATTGTCATTTATTAGCGGCATATTAATGGATGTTGTCGCACGGCGCATGCTCGTCACGCACGCAGGAAGCGCGCGGCGACCTTCAACACGCGCGCCACGGCCACCGTCCTCTGATCACTTCTGCTCATTGTTCACCTGGACAGTAGCACCACAACGTTCGTCCTCTCCGACGCGGCTATTGACATTACACCTACCAATATACAAATACTTACTACATAATGCGCACGGCAAAGATACTTCAACCGCGAACTTTTTGATAAATCTGTCAAAATGTACGAAATTTCATAAAGTATGAAATATATCAAAACAAAAGAAACAACAAAAGAACAAAAACGACAATGTCAAAGATTTTTCTCATTTACCTGCGGACCTGCGTACCTACGTTAAACAACGGAAACAATCTAAGAAAATTGATCGTTTAGGCCTAAGGGAAAATCGCATAAAATTATCATTAAGTACTGACAATTATCTATTATTTCCCTTGCACTTGCATTCTTGACCGCAAAGTATATATTCTAAGGTTTTTTTTATCGTTAATGTATTATCAACAACATAAATAGGTAAAGATGTATTGCTATTTGGAAGCTATGAGTTAAATCACATGAGACAATAAATAAATTACGTCGTGTATTTCATCCACGTGTAGATTGAAATGATTGGCAAGCAATCAGAAGATCGACAATCATTATTATCTGAAAGGTAACACAATGTGCTTCGATACACGTGATAAACGTAATTACCGTAGACAAAGGGCTGCTGCGACCGTAGTCAACACAGAAAAAATCATTTTCTACATTTTCCTGCGGTAAAATGGTAGTTCGCACGCGATACATTCTATTTTAATGTTTTGACAATCGCTTCGTAATTGAAACTAATTACGGAGACAATTATTTATTGCGGTTGCATGTACGGATGCATAGGCTATCTGGTGACGAGGAGTTGCGGCCGCGCCCGTTACACGCAACCGTCTCCCATGAACCAGGCTCCATTGAGGACCATTCTTATTTAAATTTGATCTTCCCATAATACCAAATACACCCAAACATATGTTATAAACGTACTTTACATACGTACCGATACATTAAGGTGTATCAATTTCTAATTCTTATTTCTACTTGTGTAATTGGCTCTGCTTTTATTGGACTTATCGAAAATGGTTCTTCAAGTAGGTAAACGTTTACCTTCTGATTTAAAAATTTACATTTTATGGAGGTGTCAATCACACATATTCTCGATAAATAATGGCTGAACAAACGATCTTATTTGAATATTTACTTTGTTTCTGATGCGTAAAATGTGTTTCCCCTGTGTTGATCGTTTATGTTAAATGTTACATTCTTTGTTTGCTCCTACCTACCAACATTCCTAAAACGGCTCACGTTCTCGTGTGGCAAATAAATTGTAATAAATAGCTGTTATTACAAGTTGAAGCTACACGGGCAGGAGAATTGCGCGTGTAACGTACAAACAACATTATGCAAGAAACTATTATATAAGAATTGTAATAATACCATCGACCACGGCCAAGAATGGGAATTACTTGACGAGTCACTCAATCAAAGATTTTTCTAGTTTATTCTTTTGCATTTATGGGAATGTCGTGCACGAAAGCACTTTAATACAATGTGCATAAGTGTAAGTTCTTTGTTAAACAGGTCATAAATATTTGTAAACACAGCGCGTTTTTTACTTAAAAACGTTACCGTTTACATTAATTTGAGTAACTTATCGTTGGGTTCCACCTCAATTTTTGTCAATTTTAACCACAGTATATTTTACATAAATACGTCTAGCAAACAAAGCAACAGTACGAGATTGAACTAGATGCACTACACAAAATTACATTAACAATGATAAAAAACGTAGATAGGTACAGCCTTAACCAGTGGACCAAGAAACATTGTCCAGGGTTTCCTTGTGTGAGAGCAAAAATAAAGGATTAATGAAAATTCATTCTTTTAAAGTATATTTGGGGCAAAAGTTTGTACGAGAATAAAAATATATTTCGTCCGACATACGTATACGTACACTTGGTTATTAACCTATCAGGTCGTAAAGTCGTAAAAGCTTATAATTATGTAGTGACCAAGTCACGGGCATCAGTTAGTAATCCTACAAATATATTTTCAAATATATATTATGTATGTCATTTCATTCATAATATATTATTCCATTGTTTAATTTTAACATGTGTTACCGCAATGCATGTCACAACCGGCCAGCGTAATTTACTGCCCAATCAAGCCGCGATTATTCTCATGGCACGGTGTATCATTTGCTTTGTCAATGGGTCGTGTGCTACAATTTATTCTGCCAAGGACAGACACCGGAGTATTGAATGGCTAGTTTTCCAAAACTTATTTATTTTAACTTTTATGCAGAATTCGAATTACATAAAATATTCTTTTATATTGTAATTTTTCGTTGCAGCCATTAAAAATCGGTCATATTAAAACGTGAAGAGAAGTCTTTGTACTTACCACTTTTTAAAAAGAATGCACATACCTACAAAATTATGTTATAATATGAGATTTGGCGTAGTTAAATTTTACATGGAGAACAAGTGCAGAAAGCTAAATAAGTGTCTCAATACATTTATTAAAAATTAAAAATATATGTTACTGTGAACACGATTGTAAAGTAATCCTTTGACAAAATGAATTGCGTTTGAATTTCGATTGTAAACAAAAAATCTCATGCATTCGTAATTCATGAATTTAATGTGTGGTTATTTTATTTAATAGCAGCCTCGTGCTTCCAAGATATGACGTTGTTTTTATAATTTAGATGATACGAAATAATTGATTGACTATAAGTGATCCAATTATTCTTCGCAAACATCTAATTAAATCCACGGGTGTATGGTGGCGCAGTGAAATCTCACTATGAATGCTGCCGCGTGTTATGTTGAAAAACACGTGTAAGTTAATAATTACTAAAAATCATTATCATTCAAAGCTCAATTAGAAAAACAATTGGTATTCATTAAGCTGATTATTATACCATATGTTATGGTTTAGCCGCATGGGCTCGGATTAGGTCATTGCCGGCGCAGGGCACAGATTATGCAATTAGTTGCAATATCCATATTCACCTTTGCAATAATCATAACGATGTTAACATTACACGTTTATTTTAAATAAAGTACTATAGTTTAAAAAATAAAAAATCATGATTAGTATTCATTGTAGATTAGATAGTAATCAGGGGCCCAACCAAGTGGGCTAAAATGGTTCAATTGCGTTTTAATTTCATCGTGTCAGAATAGTTTAGCCTTATAGTATACCAAAATAATTATGTGCTATACTATTCGAACTAATTTTTTATTGATTTGATTTGTTACAAGCAACTTTTTAAACAACAAAGCTCCGATATTTTTTTCGATTTTAAATATCGGTAATATAATATAATTATATCTTTACTAAATTAACAACACTCCAAATGTTTGATTGATGTTTTTAATCAAGCAATTATAATAATGACGAAACGTTTTAATTAAGCAACAAAAAGTAATCGATTGTTATCTACTTCTATTATTTTAATGACGTAGTTTAACGACTTCATGTCATTAACCGGCACACGTATAAGGCTATAGCAGGAAGTAATGCAAATATTTGCACGTGTAAGAGCAATCGCTAGAAATGCATATCGGAACTGTGGTACAGATGCATATTTCTTAGAAGTTATTATGATATGCCACCATAACTCTTCAAACGGCACCCAATAAGTGCATGGCTATCTGCTCAGTAGTTAATATTATCACCTAGATAAACGCGGAATTTACACAATACACAGTAATGGTAAAAGAATTTTGATTATTTATTTCATCGTTGGTTGGTCTATGTATCTTTCAAAAGGTATAGAAATTACACTGTTTATTGATAATTATGATAATATTTAATTTAATATACCTAGTATATAGAAATGTTCAAATAGAAAGTGATGATGGGGTAGGATGACCACAAAATATACAGGATTTTTTGGGAAAGCGCTCATTGAAGCCAATACATTTAATTGGCGCTTCTAAGAATCCTTCGAGATTTGATCATGACGAAGTAGCCAAGAGAAAAACTTCAACTCATTCATAAGCCTAATAGTTTTACTAACTTTATATCACGCTAATATTTTAACGATATTATTAATCATATCAATAATATGTTTACTGGTATTATCTTTCTGTGAAGCTTGCCTGGCTAGCTACCATCCTACTTGAGCCAGCCGCAAAACAACTCATCGTGTTTCGGCTGGGGCTTATCAGGCTACCATCTTCCTTTTTTCTATCTTGCGTTTTGACCGACAGCGCATCGATTATGTCTTTGGTTTTAGAGATGTCCATGGGCCACGGTGGCTTTACCTGGTGCTAATTACCATGGTGGTTACCATAGTCATCATCGACGATCACCATCAGATGCCTAGAGTACTCGATTGTCATAAAACGTATTTTATACTATGAAGGTCGTAAAGTCAGACAACTTCCCCAACATATAGACCTTAATTGTGTATTGTAAAGGTTTTGGTATTCTAATGGTTACGGTAAATTAAATCAAGAGCATATCGAATACACTAATGTAATTCACGGTTGCTTCAGGGTTCTGCTGATTCGATCAAGTTGAATTGACAATAAACATAAACAAAATAAAAAAGATATCGACCGACCTAATAATATCGATATATATGATATATGTAATTGTAGGTATAAACATATGCATTTTATGTAAGTACGCGATTGTAACCAATTTTGAATTCTAGTCGTTGGTCAATATATAAGATTTCAACTTCCTTCTATTGAAGGTAATAAGGTTTTGTTCTTTGGCTGATGTTGCACCATCCGTTGTAATCTCCGTACCATACATGATGATACTGTATAGTCATTTGGCCTGGACATACATAAACATTTAGCCTTTCATTGCACTAAAATCAAACCCGGTACCGTTCGCTCAACAACCAAAGTAACCCATAACAGCGTTGAAATAATAGTATTAGTTAAGAAAAAGGGGTTTTAAATCATTGCCAACATTACAAGTTACCACCCGTAACAAACAATTATGAATATGACAAACAGTGGTATTGTTTGCTTACAACGACGATTTGAAAGTGTCATTACCTAGACGCCCGCATGAAACACCGTATACCTACCTACCAGTAAACGTTTATGGAGAGATAGTCACGTTATGATGGTATTCCGTGTATGATGATATTATCGCATTACGTTGGTAGTTGGTACTCGAATAATTATGTATTTGTGTGGTGAACTGATGACTAATAATAGGAATTGTAATCCCCATTTTTATGTAAGTACCTACTATGGAAGTAGATTTATTTAAAGCATTCAAAATCTGATGGTAAAGAAAATTTTATTTGTCTAAGATATTTCTAATAAATATAATCTATTAGCCATCTTTTTACTACCAGACCAGAGAGAAGGGGTCGAGGTTCGATTCTAGGTCAGAGAAAAATGATTTTTCTATGTCCATGTTATCTAAGATCCACGGATTTATTGGAGAGATTGATGTGTGCATAAAAAAAATATTTAGATACTTAAATGGACTTAATTGTCCTATTAATTTTGAGCTAAAAAATATCTTTAAATTTAAGTAAATGTGCATTAAATTATATTGTGTTGTGTCAAAGCAAATTAATCATGTTTGCCGCTATTCAAAAATGATTTATTTATTGAAACAACAAAATACATAAAACCTTGTATTACATCATATATGTATACATTTATTAGTATCTACAATTATATGATTCTGAGAAAATGAAACATTAATTATATTAACCATTCATTTTCTTCTTTGTTTTCGATTTAGACTAGTAGTAGGTATCTAGGATTTATAGCATACCTAACTACTACAAAGTACTATAAAGTGACGCAGGCGCCTCAGGCTAATTCATTGTTAAGCTAAGTGGCCATAAGTATCATAAGCGACATTATGACTCAACAGTTTACGCACAAAACAAATAAATGACAATCCTTTCCGGAAGTCGATACACACATAGATAACGATACAAACACCTATTTACACAAAACTTCGGACAAAGAGTAGTAGGTAGGTATTTTATAGATACTTTACGACGAAAAGCAAACATGCAAACAAAAAAATAGATTTAATTTAAAAAATATTCTAGAAAATATAAATATCTCAAGGAACATGTCGTAACTATTTTTTTATTATTATCAAAGTAATAGTTAACAATATTTTCCTACTAGATATAACTTAGAAGAATTAAGGTATGTTTTTATTAAGTTAACCAACAAGTAAGCAAACAGCATCAATGGCCATAGATAACACTAAAGTATACTCAAAAAAAAATATAGTAGCTAACTAATAAATTACGGTAAATTCTAGAAAAAATATAGTAACGAACCAGACAAGTGAAGTACCCTACCGCCTCACAAGTACCATAGGAATTAATCTGGGTGGTATAGAGCATAACTACTTTCAAGAAGAGAACTTGGCATTGTCTCGACCGTTTAACGTAAATAACTGAGCAATTAGCGGACGAGCCACCTGAAATTAACTGGTCTCCGGCGTCAATGCATGTTTGTAACACCAAATGCATCACTTGGGTGTTGTCAGTTAGATGAAGCAGGGGCATTTTTGGAAATGTACTACGAGTAGGGAAGCTGGAGTTTACGGATAGACTGAACTCCTTAGATATGTTTCAGAAATAAATAACGCAACACTAGTGACAACACACTACAACAAGAACAAACTTGAGACCTAGAACAGAAATTTAAACTCAACATTAAATTCCGCCTCGCTAGCAATCTAACCCAGGACAAGGCACAACAGTCCAGCATGATGACCATTGCGCCACACGGTATTGTATTAAAAACTATAACTGTTACACCTAATTTATTTATATTGCAATGCACGTGTTCTATAATAATCTTCCTTCTGGATAACGTTACAAATTACAATACATATTAAGTCGTACAAAATAACATTAGTTACTTCGTGCGTTACTTAATATCATCCCAGTAACATAATCTGCGTGTCTGAATGCCATACATCTTTAATATGTTAATAGAGCTAATTTATATTACATAATAACTCGTAAAGCCCTATCTCACGATGTATCGCAATCACATACCTTGTGCTGTATGTATTATATATTTTGTATAAAAAAACTCGTTGGGCTAGTTGTGTCGACTCAGATCGTGCTTGTTGTGATGATTTAAAATGATCAGAATTCCAATCTTTAACCGCAAGATTGTTTAAAGGTGATGCTATAACATAAATAACATTAAACTATTCAGTGGGTATAGATAATTGTATTTAAAGCATGGTTTTGACTGCTTTATTCAAGAGTGAACCCTGTTTTCATGAATACATTTAAGAACATTATGTCCTTATTATTATCTAATGTTTCGAACAAAGAATTTAAAGATACATATCTTAAATTTGTTATCAGCTCACTGTAGAACACGGCTATCTTCTCTTAATTGACAATGTCTAAAGCGTAATCCACCTTAAGCTCCCGCCCGGATTAACAGTGGAGACGTAAGTTGCCAACTTTAGTGTTGGTGGATCTTATGCTACTCAAAAGAGTTCAGTATCATCATTCATCACCTATTCATCTTTCGCACTAGCAGTGACTTTATTTGGTCGATTACTAAAAATTTTTGTAAAAATCACAAGTAATCTTAAATGAAATAAAAACTCATAATTATCATTATGAAAACAGTAATAAACAATACCAGTAGGTGCCCATCATAAGTAGCTACAATAAAACGTTAGTAAATGTACGCAGGCAAAATAACATAGGAAAGTTTAAAATAATATCGATGAAAAGTATACCGGCGTATTAAGTACAGGATAATATTGAGAGACAGGATAAAAGTAACACATTAACTTTCCACTTGAAGCGAACAAGTTTCATGAATGTCTGTTATTATTTTTTGGAGAAGTGTCTTCGCCCGCGGCGTCTCCCCGTGCGTCCGTACGGCGACCACAGACAGCCTGCGACCGTTACAGGGACACACTAACCTCGATACGATCGCACGGCTACTAAAAACTCGATACTTGACAAACGCATTGACAACGTTAAACTGGCAAAGTAAAATCTGATAAAAGGCTTCACAGTTATAATTGCTGGGTAAGATTTTACGGTCGATCTCACGGGAGAATAGGATTAAAGATTTAGGATTAGGTTTAACTATACTGATCTAGTGCCCGCGACTTAATTAAAGTTTTCAACCCCACCTCCTCTCTGTTTTACCAATTTAGGGGATGAATTTTGAAAAATCCTTTGTTAATGCTCCCTTCCGCTAAGTAAGGAACCTACACAGTTGCATGCTAATAGGCCCGCGTTTTGTCTTGCATTTCTTTAATATACACTTGACTTGCTTTATTGAAATTTGATATTTAGTATAATAACTACGAATACATTTTGTAACATCGCTATGTAAACCTAGCCTTATGTCCATACGTGTTTATTAGCATTTAGCGATTATGACATCGTCTTTTAGTGTAGGAAGTATTTATATATTCATCATGATAGTCATTATGTTAACAAGACAGACGTACATATCACTCGACACATCTACATACAACTTAGCCGATATATATGGCTAATATTTTATAGTATAATGTTACAAATTAAAAAAATGACTTCAAAATCGGTCGAATTGAATAAAATTGAAACCTTCTTCTTGAAGTCGGTTAAAAATACACTAGCTATTCTAATTTACAACATAAAATTTTAAGGATATTATGGAAATCATATACATATTTGACGTTGTAAAATTACTTTGCCAGATGTAGTTGAATATCCCAGCATATCTAATTAAAATGCACTTAAAATCTTTCAAACGACCGACGACGCTGCGGCGCCATAACATTACGGTTCATTTTGACATTTTTATAACGGGTGTTGACATTACAAAGTTATCATTATAAAATCTACGACCGACACATGTCGCATTCGTCAGGTGACGAACAATACACTCGAAGTCAACGGCCGCGCCATCAGTCATGAGCAGAACGCACCCAAAACTGAGCCGAGCCATACGGCATACCCTTGCACTTACTCACCAAGTGATATGTTTACTTTCAAAGTACAAGGTATTTTTCCATTTGTATGTGTGTTTTGAGTTTTGTACTTTAGTTCCTACGTGTAATAGAAATTTCAGTTTAAATTGCTGTTGCATATACTTACATAAACGTAAGCTGGTTTTCTTTTGATAAATTAACTACAATATAGGTAATAATTGGTACAGAAATTTGCTTACAGTTATTGAATACATTTCGAATCTGAAATAAGAAAACGTAAAAAAGAAAAGAAAAGAAAAATATAGTACCTAGGTACCTAATACGGTACCTAGGTACCGTACCTATAGGTATATAGTACCTAGGTAACTAATAAACATAATTAACACAAAACTTAATCAAGAGATAAGGCTTAATGTTCAACAAAACAATTTTTTCCACAACAACTCTAAAATAATCTTTCAATTAACAAAGCAAATTATCTTTACAATATTTATAAAAGCTTTATAAAAATGTGCCAAGCAAACACTTACATATTTTCAACAACAATGCATATCTATTCAGGGAGCGTCGTGCAAACAATGGTAGGCGTACTTTTGGGGGTATTGACTGGTACATTGTGGTAGTATTCCCAGAAGTTAGAGAAGATGAGACAAAGGGCGTCGGTACGAAGCGGTGCCAGTCGGAGATCGTATGCGTATTGCGATGCGAGGCACGCGGCGCGTGACAGCCTCAAGGCCGGCTATGATATTCAGTCCCTTAGGAGCTTTGGTTACGCGTTTTGTCGGTAGCTTTATAAAAGATGCAGCGTATGGTACAAAATGTTCTTATTGACTACCACATACAAGTTTTGTTTCTATATTTAATTAATATACTTACAGAGTAATTAATACCTACGAGTCAATTGATGATTTGTACAAATTTGACTTACTCTTGGCTACAACCCATTAATGGCCCACTACTGAGCACGGGTCTCTCCTCATACCTGAGGAGGCCTAGAGCATACTCCACCACGCTGCTCCAGTGCGGATTGGTGGAGGGGTTAGTGGCCAACCCAAGTGTCGGAAATTTTAAGCCGCCCGAAGGTATCCGACATGGCTTAACGACTGCTACCAAATGATAACAGCCGGGACCGACGGCTTTACGTGCCCTCCGAAGCACGGAAGCGCTCAAGAAATTTTTGCCACTAGCGGTCACCCATCCAACTACCGACCGCGCCCGCTGTTGCTTAACTTTGTCGATCACTTGAGATCAACGCAAGCCGCCGGGCTATGAGCGCTTCGTACTTACTCTTTAAATAAAATAAAAGATTGCTTTAGTAGTCGTTCCGAAAGGTGGTATATTTAAATATTATTTTTATTTATCTACATGGAATTGCCACTTTTAGAACATCACACGAATAAAGTTTAAAGGTAACCTGTTGTACCTATAGCTATCGTCAACGCGTTGGTTACTTTTTACTATCAGATGGCACGGCTGCTCATTCGTCTGTTGACATATAAAAGTCATCGATACACAAACTTAATATAAGTAATTCACGGGACAACTACGAAGTAAATTTACAGTTTTGTCAAAACACAAGCAAGATCCAAACTCTAAGTGGCAATAACAGTTTGTTTCAAGAACAGATTGTCGCTAAAATATAATTATATTCCAATATAATCTCATTGATAACATAAGGCTTTTCTTAATATCTTCTTTCACGTTATCCTTATCTTTCGCGTCGACAATAAACAATGGCGGGGTAACCTTGTAACGGCGATAATATCACTGTGTAAGAGATAAACTGTTATAATACGAGTAAATTAACGAGCATCCACATTGCAAAGAATGTGTTAGATAACAATGGACTATCAATAAACTATGATAAACTTTGTTACAAAAACATTCCTGTGTCATTTATATGTTGGTTGACAATAGAACTAACAGGGTACCCTTGAGAATGAAGTTAAAATCCTATTGTTAATATATAAACTGTAAACTTTACTATATATGCGGACGTATCGACAAATTCAAAAAGATTATAATATTGACTTATAATAGTCAAACATTAAAATATAAAATTCCCATAATAATAAAATATATTAACATTGCTCAATAACATTAACATATACACCAACACGTTGGCAGACAAAATACGAAGAAGACGACTTTGCGCTCGCAGAACTTCATACTCCCATAGTAGAATTCCCCGTGTCGCGAGTGGCATACTACAAATAAGACACTAACACCCACCACCCAAGAACAAACCAAAATCAGGCCAGGAAAGAATCTAAACGGAAATCTCGCTGCGCAGCCGAGTCACTACTAACTAAGCTTCTGGGTAGACAGTACTACACAATATAACATGCCGTTTTTAAATATATTTAATTTAGAAGTAATAATTTAACAAAGAAATTATTTCTATTTCAGATGTACTTAGCACAATATGGTTACCTAAGCCCGACAGTAAGGAATCCTTCAAGTGGACACATAATGGATGAAAGTTCATGGCGACAAGCCATAGCTGAGTTCCAGAGCTTCGCGGGATTGAATGCGACAGGTATATATTAAGAGTGAGACTAAGAGAGAAAATATATTACACTTTTACAAGATAGTTTAACTACTTTGTAAACAATATACTAACTACATAGAAACACGTGAATGGTGGCGTCGTGGAGTAACATTCGTCACGAAGTAAAGATATGTAGAAATAACTACTCCAAAAGATTTAATGTATAAAAAAAATAAAATAGTTTGCCAGTCACATTTCCATGAAGATTTCACTGTTAAATAGTTATTAAAAGTCTTGAAGAGTCAAGTGTAACTCTCCGAGGACTAACTCTACCTCAACAAATCCTTGTATCTTGGTCAAACAGCATGGGTTGTCGGTATCATGGCCGTCGCACAGACACTCCTATGAAGTATGATAATAAATGATTTCAACTTATCATAAGAAATTAGCCTTATGCATGAAACGACCAAGCCTTTAGCACAAGAAGAAGAGTCTTAATTATTTTTGTTGTTTGTTACCTCAGAACTCCGTAATTTAATAACCGATTTGGAAAATTATTTTTTTTCGTCTGAGGTTATGTTTGAGGAAGAAAGAACTACTTTTATAGATGAAAAAGAAGGGGATGAAATTATAGGACTTATAATTGAGAAACGTCTTTATACTTATAATTGAGAAACGTCTTTATATAAAGACGTTTCTCAATTATAAGTCCTATAATTTCATCCATCAAAATCCGACTTCATATGAAGTCGGATTTTGTTTTGTTCAAATTTTGTATCATAATTATGATAATAAGCTTGCATACTATGCTTTTATATCAGATTATTGTTGACCCGTACCGGATTTTATGTCTTGTAGCTACATAATTATATCTAATGTTAAAGTAAGTCTAAACTTAAATAAGTGTAGTGACTGTGCTTTTAAAAATTTAACTCTAGTTGTTTATTCATTTTTGACATCATGATTCAACAAAAGGCTAAACAAAAACAACCGGCTTTATGTGGACTATTATGGAACACAAACATATAGAGTCAATTTATCAGTCATATTATTTTTATGAAAACTTGGTCCTCACCTTCAACCTCTTACTGTTAAAACATAAATATAATATAAATAATAAGGCCAGGTTTACCAGGAGCTGGTAGACTATAATGATTGTTGATGTTAAAAATCAAATCCTTCCTGTATGTAAACAACCAAATTAGCGCCATGTACGTCATTTAAGATGTCATCCTGCTATGTGATTAATATAATTAATGGTCATCAAATGCATGCTGGGTATGCGTGACCACTGTAAAATTGCAGGGGCTTAATGATGCAATGGTAACCCACATCGCGTCTTGACCTTGCTCGCTTCAGTGACCAGTCGCAGCGAAAATCATTCTTATTAAACTTTTATATTCATTAAGGAGGTCAAGTTAATTTTGTATTTGGTAACGGAAAAAAAATTGGCAACAACCTAAAACTCCGTAGTCCAGTTGTCTTGGGAATGGCTTTGAGTTTGATTCCGGTTAGTTGATCGATGTGAAATTATGAAAAGTTGATTTGTCTCGTTAAAAAAACATTCATAATAATCCTATTAATATTATAAATGCGAAATTTTGTATGGATGTATGAATGTTTGTGGCTCTTTCACGCAAAAACTACCGAATGGATTTTGATGAAACTTTACAATAACATAGCTTACACATCAGAATAACACATAGGATATAATTTATAAATATATAGTGATAATTATCCAAAATATATAACTAAATCTTTGCAAACCGAAGGAAAGTTTCCCGAAGCGAAGCGAGGGCGGGTCGCTAGTATAACATATTTGACGACCTCGCAGCCTAGTTGGTAATGGCCATGCCTGCGAAGCAAGGGGTCCCGGGTTCGATTCCCGGAAGGGGCAAACATTTTAATTCAAGATAAATGTTTATGTTATTTGTGTTGTCCATACCACCAGCGATACAGGGAATCTTTCTGCGGGGCTATGAGTGTGTAAGCGTTTATCATATGTACATATAACTAAATATTATATTTCTTTGATCTTATGTTTGCTAAGTCACTGCCTGCTGAAGGTACAACTGCCTCCACGAAGTCGGTAGCACAGTACACTAAGCAGCCAACTATTTAAATACCATATCATTACGTGTTTAGCAGTCGAATCCTTCTCGCATTCGTACGTGCCTTGACACGAAAAGTAGTTTATTGGTCCCAACAGTGCGACGAACACTAAAGCCAGCATTGTTATGTAAGCAAATAAAGCACCACAATGGAACACAGATAAATAATTCATTGTCGGTCGCTACGCAATTTCGTTTAAGTGTAATTGTCATATCGACAGGAAACTACCATTTTAGCAGTTCAATGAATAAATAATCAACTGACGGTGTAGCATTATAAGTTCCGTGAAATTATATTTGACAAGTAGTAAGCCCTTTTAAAATATCTGATAAGTACTGATTTATCATGTTCTCCTGATAATTTTGACGTATTATTGGTTTCTAATGGAAGCTTTATAAGTAAATTAATAATGTTAACGAACATTTCCGGGACCCCGTAGACCCGGACCCTAAAGCTGCCATTCAGGACATAGTGAGCTGATTGATTAATGCCAATCACAGCCGAAATCAGGCATTAATACGTAGCAATTAATTTGTACAGATTTCATAATACACTAAATAGGTCGGTAGGTTTGAGGTCAATTGCTACTTTGCCTGTCAGGGTCAAAGGGTCCGTTTTACTAGTTACATATAAATAAAATAACCTGCAAGCGCTACATTAAATTATTCCGTCTAAATAGAGCTATTGTTTTTCTTTGAGTGCGGATACTATGTTGCTTAGGACTAAATTGAAACGTCTAGTCTATAGCACCAGAATTCATTAACACAAGTTCGCTTGCTATCCGGGAGAACTTCCAAGGGATGAGAAGATACTTAAGGGTAGGGGTATACAGAACTCATTTCTAATGCTTCGGTGTAGCTTGTATTTTTCCTGTAACACAATGTAGCGGTTTATCTAAAACCGAATTCGTATAAGACGTGCTTATTGTACGCAATTAGTTCGAATGATATTCTTAGACATTGTACATAAAATTGTGAGTGGCATAGGCTTGAATTTAAAGTAACATTTGATCTATTTTGTGTTGTGTTCCTAATGTGTGTTTTTCGTATGCGGTTTGGGATGATGTGACTCTTTAATGACTTCCTAGTTAGGTGTTATTACGAGTTGCTACATAAAATATATTAATAGATAGATAATTATCGCAAAAAAGTAGAAAAATGTATGTTACTATATTATTGTTTTTTTATGGAATTAACGTACCAAACCAGCATGTGGCGCCACCCTTCCACTGCCGCAAATGACATTTATAACTGACCTAGAAAAAGACTCAAATAGGTCCTAGGATATATCCTATCCTTAGAATAATTACACTAGACTTGAGGACTTAGATGGTCGCCTCTAAAAAAGTGTAACCGGATCCACGCAAATTATTATATATTATGTTAATGATTAACTTAAAATTTAACTGTTTTTGTGTTTGTCAGGTGAACTGGACGACGAAACTAGCAAGGTGATGTCACTGCCAAGATGCGGAGTCCGCGATAAAGTCGGCTTTGGTGAAAGCCGAGCCAAACGATATGCTTTACAAGGTAAGGTTTTCAAATTATCTAATGTTGGATGTATTACAAAACATATAATCAATGTTATGTATCATATCACCCTATTTTCCGACTCGAGTTTGACTGACTGGCTAAATTACAAAGAGAACGACGATTCTAGGACCGAATTCTACAAAAAGTTTCTAGTTTCTGAAAGGTTTGGTATTAATGTAACTTCAAACTGCGCAGATTATTTTATTTATTATTTTATTTATGTAAAATAAAAGCATATCTATTAAATATAAGTGTTTGTTATCGTGGTCAAAAATGTTTGTGATTTTTGATGCCTGATTATTGAGAAATACCCGCATTATGTTGCATTGTACATGAGACAATACAAAATTTCACTTTTTTGTCCGTCAATGCATCGGTGAAGCCTTTGGCATGGTAATAGTATCATAATTACCGTGCCTTTGGCTTGTCGACTCGCGGGCTTATTTGTCAGCCTTTTACTCATGAAAATATTTTAAATCCAGGTTCTAGATGGCGTGTAAAGAACCTGACATACAAAATCTCGAAGTACCCCTCAAGACTGAACCGCGCCGAGGTGGACGCCGAGCTTGCCAAGGCTTTCTCAGTGTGGTCCGACTACACGGACCTCACATTCACACAGAAGCGTACCGGACAGGTCCATATTGAAATAAGGTATTTGTAGCCATATTAATACTTTTAAAGTTTTAGAGATATTGTTTATTTAACACTTTATTGTCACCACAGTACAAAGTAAAAATACACAGTTAAGTATAAAAGCACAAGGAAGGAATCCGAAACAGGAAACCCGGTATGTCAGTTGGAGACAACACGAAAAGCGTAAAAACAACAAATAACACAAAAAAACAACCAGAAAAGAAAATTTGAACCCATTCTTAAGAATAATGGACACACGTAATAGTGTAAGATTTGGCACAGATAAGGTTTAAGGATACGAGTTACAAAAACATTCAATGAAGAAAAACAAAAATTTATTAATTTCAATGTAAAGTAAACCTTTTACAAAATATTTTACGGTACAATTTCCACCGCTGAGCAGGAGTCACCAGTTTTTGTTATTTTTCTTAGTTATCTAACTTTACTTGGAAAAATTATAATCTCATAAAATTATGACTCATCACGCTGCGGTTTAAAGTTGAATGTTATTATATCATCTAAGTATATTTATAGTAAGACTGTAGCTAGGTCAAATCTTAACACTGTATTTTATTTTATTTTAGTTTAGGTCGGCCTTTTATAGATACAGGACCAAAACATTATTGGAAACAGTCTTTTTGAATGTTCGAGAATCATGCGGAAACCACTAAACAGATTAAGATGTAGTAGTTTTATAGTTACATTTAATAGAATAGGGTTTAAATGGCGGAACTGAATACAAATTGTCAGAATTCTGCGTGTGAAAAATTTTTTTTGCAATACTCATGGGTTTTTTTTATTTCATTAAAAAATATTCATACATGTTCGTAGATACGTCATGCATTATATTTTATAATCTCCTAGCCGTCATCAAGTTTTTTACGTCAGACATTATTTATTTTGTACGTCATGGGCCTTAAGAGGAAATGCTACGGGTCATTTTTCCATACAAACGTTCTCGACTAATCCCTCGCTGGTTTTTGACTCTAGATCAATAATTTTTTTACACAAGAATAATATCATCATTATCTATGTCGGTACGTTTTGATTTTTTTGATATTTTTGTTTTCAAAAGTTTGAGGCTACTTCAAACAACGCTTAAAACGGCCAAATAAATATGCCGCAAACAAACGCCTAGTACACAAATTGTATAACAATTAGCACAAAAAGCTAAACGGTCCGACACAGAATATCTCCTTCCCATTCAATTTCCAAAATTTCGTTAAGATTGCTTTAGTTTTGGCGGGGGGATTAGTCGAGAACGGAACCTCGATTTTGATGATTTTTGCCTCGGGTTTTTACACGCAGCTGCAGTTGTCCCTATCGCACTGACATACACGCCGCTCGCAAGCGCGACAGAGATATTGAGTGAAAAAAATCCCAAATTTGAAAAAGGGTTCGCATGGTATTTCCTCTTAATAGAGAAATCACGTAGTATACATTTATATAACATGGACTAGTAGGTAAGTAAGATATCTGTAAAAATAATTAAATATTTTATGTTTATATCCAAAGGTTTGAAAAAGGAGAACACGGAGACGGTGATCCGTTTGATGGACCTGGAGGAACCCTGGCCCACGCCTACTTCCCAGTAAGTACCAAATTATTTTGTACCTTAAAGTCAAAGATATTAAAACTATAAATACATTACAACCAGGGCCAGCCAGCCAGGGGAGGGCAGGTGGGGCTTACTGCCTTGGGGCCTCCACAGGAGATGGGCCCCCGCAATAAAGTTAAAAAAAATCTAAATTTTGACGGGTAGTTTTTCCTCCCAAACATTTTTTAACGCGGTAATTTAGTTTTTTATAAATTAGATGTGATACATTCTTTGTTGAAATAATTTTATTTGCTGACAACAATTTTTTTTAAAGACTTGACATAATAAAAATATTTTATTTCGTAAATAATTAAGGGCCTCCACTCCTTCGTTGCCCCAGTGCCTCCAGACTTCCAAATCCGGTCCTTTATATATACAACACAAGTTGCACTTTTGTATTCGCTCCAATAAATGTTATTGTTACCTACTGTAACTATGGATGTGAAAGATAATTAAGGAACGCATGAGATAGAAAGAGATGCTTCCTGAAAAGTAGGACAATTAGCAAAATTTGGCTGTCCCACTTTTTGCACGTTAGTGACATAATTATCTACTTACTAACGTAAAGTTAGTTGCGTTGTCATGGCATAATGGCGTCAAAATAAACGCATGACGTTGACATAATGTTGTCTTCCTGGTTGTTTTTAAAGCGTGAATTAGATCATTATACAAGCGTATATATAGTACAGCATTTCACAATGTGTTTTCAAATTATACAGCAAAGGATGTAACGCATTATACACTTTGAATGGGGAAAGTTTGTATTCATAACTTACTTGTTATATTTAATTGTATTTGTTAACAATGTATTAATTCGTATTTCTCGAATAAGAATATATTTCTATTGTTATCCTACTAAACTATGCACAACCTTCGATGTTACAGTATTTTACAAACCATAAAGAGCCGCAATAATCAGCTTATGCTGCTTTCTGTGTGACCCAACTTGTAACGCAGTCGGATGATACATGATTTTATTGATTTTAGAAATAATTTTATTCTAGACACCTGCTATTTTTACTGATGATACCCGTTACTTATTCATTCCATAGTTACTTTGATCCGGACGTTCTTAACGTAAAAAATTGATTGTGTTGTACAGCAAAAACATTTGTATTCTAGGTTTATGGCGGTGACGCTCACTTTGACGATGCGGAAGCATGGACTATCAACTCAAGGCGAGGGACCAACCTCTTTCAAGTAAGTTGTTTAATTTTAACGTCATCGTGCGAATTCTCGATGTGTAAAGTTACTTAGTAGATAATTAACTCACGTATATTATGAAATATCATAGGTATATATGTACATAACATTTATTTAATGCTTTATTTTACTCACTTAATAAAAAATAACATGCATAAAATTACTAGGTATAGAGGAGTACAAAATATTGTTTTCAACATTTTACGTTCGATAACTCTATTTTCTTTCTAAAGCGATATGTTAACCTGATTATCAAATTATAAATAGTGATACGATGACTATTTTCTTTCTAATGCGATATCTTAACCTGATGCTGATTACTCTCCGCCAGTATGCCTGTGATTCTCCTAAAGTTATGGATACTTATGGGGCGTTGATAACCCCTTATTATCATG
This sequence comes from Ochlodes sylvanus, assembly GCA_905404295.2. NCBI lineage: Eukaryota > Metazoa > Arthropoda > Insecta > Lepidoptera > Hesperiidae > Ochlodes > Ochlodes sylvanus. The sequence goes on from FR990127.1 coordinate 8,014,211, forward strand.
ACGCTTATCTCCTTCGTTGTTGGCCATTTTTTATAAGAATGCAGGTTGTTGAAATTACTCAATAAAGGCTCATAGATTACTAGATTAGAAAAACTATATTGGTCTAGGTTGAAATCTAGACCGCCAAAGTATTATAATTTTAGCACACGTATTTCCTTGATTTGGATTAAACTGAAACAGTTACAGTTCTGTGAACTAATTTATTGGCTTATTGTAAAGTGACCGTTTAGTTGGTAAGCGACAATAGCAAGGTCAGTTACTGTTGCGTCCACTAATTCGCCTTCATGCCCTACTTCCCCCATAGCTCACTGAAAATTTAACATGAAGAATAACTAAAATGTTTAATAACAAAATATTTTTTGCTACCGGCTTCCCTCTTGACAGGCGAGGCGCGACGGTCAAATATTAGTACCAATAAGTTGTCTATTTTTTTTTTCAGTTATAACTATAGAAAATTAGGTGGTAGGTCTACCGTTGCAAGGCAATTCTTATCCCGACATAGCCTGACAATGCCTGGCATCTGTTAACACAATTCGTTTTTTGATTCGATTCCCGAACGAATTAGACCGGTTGGTAAATTCTGTTGTATATGAGAAGGCCGTGAACACTGAACACTCAATACGTAGTCCATGATGCTACTCAAATGCGAATAGCGAGAGTTAGTGATTCTAGGGTGGAAATAGATGGACAGTATTCTTGTTTGCTACTTGCAAGTAAATGAGAAAAAATTTTAAAGGTTGCAGCTCACGAATTCGGCCACTCGCTGGGGCTGTCCCATAGTGACGTGAGATCAGCTTTAATGGCGCCCTTCTACAGAGGATATGACCCCGCCTTCCAGCTCGACCAGGACGATGTTAAAGGCATCCAGGTACATTACATCTCGAACTATTTCCATACTGAGTTTAGGATTTCTCTCAAAGTAATCCGTCCCGGAATAAAGGCCTATTTACCACACAACTGACCCAATGCGACACAATTGACTTACTGTCGGCGTTCGTATTAAAAAGAACTCAGAATGCCTTCACTAATGCAAGGATAGTTAATTTCTTTTACCTTTTTTACGAGTTGAAAAGAAGTTTGTACAAATGGCCTTAATGGCTAGTCATTCTCTACAATCCAACTCATGTTTATATATTCATCATAGTTTAAATATTATTGTCTCATTTAAACCATTGTAATGCTTCTTGTATCAACCCTCCTCAGGTATCAGGGGAGCCTCATACCTGAGGAGGCCTAGAGCATACTCCCCACGCTCTCGATAATACACCAAATATATACATGAAAACAAGTATATTAAGGCATAACGTAGTCATATTAAGGCATAACCATAACTTACCAAAACTCAGGCTCTCTACGGCCACAAGACTCAACTGGACATTGGCGGAGGCGGCAACGCAAACCCAACTGTGCCGCGAGTCACGACGCCCACGCCTTCCGCCGAAGACCCAGCTCTCTGCTCCGACCCCAACATCGATACCATCTTTAATTCTGCTGACGGTGCTACATTTGTGTTCAAGGGTGAGTGTTTAAATTATCAAGAATTTCAAACAATATTGTTACGGTATACTATCAATATTAGTTTTTCTCAAGTATCTTCTATGTGCAGACATGTTACCCTTTTCTTATCTCTGACTCTGTCTTATCTCGGACTCTGTTTATAAATTTTTCATAATGCATAAACAGCAAAGCAGTAAAATTAAATTTCGTTATGCGCCCAGTATTGTGTGTCTGTTAAACATTTGAAGCGTTTTATTCTCCTGAATCTCTTGCTGGTACATATCCCAAGAGAATCTATGTTTTTTTTTTTTAAATGAAAGCATTCAGACTGACAAAGATTGTTTTATATTATGTAGTGACAACTTTTGACTTCAGGCGAACATTACTGGAGACTGACTGAGAGTGGAGTGGCAGCGGGCTATCCTCGACTTATTTCCCGAGCGTGGCCAGGTCTCCCCGGCAATATCGACGCCGCATTCACCTACAAGAACGGCAAGACCTACTTCTTTAAGGGCTCCAAATACTGGCGGTATAACGGACAAAAGGTCGACGGCGACTACCCTAAAGAAATTAATGAAGGTAACTTCCTAAGGTTTCTAACTAACAGTTTGCGTATAATTCATTTCAGTTCAGTTGACAGAGTAATCCAATTTTAGGGAACGAAGACTTAAGTAAGCTCTTTTGCAAAACACAAGGCAAATTAATTCAAGGGTTACAGTCTTGTATTGCCTACTTCTCATCCACTAATCCCGTCTAAAGAAGCACGTAAGACTGTATTACGAATTAGCATCCTGGCCCACGAAGAACACTATGATGGTGTATCATCATCATCATCATCACAACCCATAACTGTCCCACTGCTGGGCACGGGTCTCCTCTCACAGTGCGAGGGGTATAGGCCATAGTCCACCACGCTGGCCAAGTGCGGATTGGTGGACTTCACACACCTTTGAGAACATTATGGAGAACTCTCAGGTGTGCAGGTTTCCTCACGATGTTTTCCTTCACCGAAGCAAGTGATAATTAAATTTTAATACGCACATAATTTTTGAAAATTAGTGGTGCGTGCGGGGTTTGAACCCGGAACCTTCGGTTCGGCAGTCCAACGTTCAACCACACGGCTATCGCTGATGGTGTATACTTTCATGGAAATAACACCTCCCTCCCACATAGGAACTTGCAACGAAACAAACAAATATACACCAACATACAAACCACCTTGTTGTTTTTTCCAGGTTTCACGGGCATTCCTGACAACATTGACGCAGCTCTTGTATGGTCAGGCAACGGCAAAATCTACTTCTACAAAGGATCCAAGTTCTGGCGGTTCGACCCTGCCCAGCGCCCGCCAGTCAAGTCCACATATCCTAAACCTTTGTCCAACTGGGAAGGCATACCTGACAACATCAATGCTGCTCTGCAATACACCAATGGCTACACGTACTTCTTCAAGGGTGGATCTTACTGGCGGTTTAATGATAGGACGTTTAGTGTAAGTTACATTTCTTCGACATTATCGTTAATTTGGGCTAATTGTGCCGTTGAAAGAAACATAGTTAAAAGCAGTACAATCCATGAATTGTTCATGAATTAGTGCCATAATATACCCAAGACCCTTAATCAGCAAAGTTGCAAAATTCCTTCCATAATTTAGCTTGTTGAGATTCCGAACCGTTGTCACCCGGGAATATTTAGCTACATACTTGGTCTATTTAGAAAAAAAAAATCCTTGGATGATTTTTCTTGTTTAATTAAGAGACTTCGGTATCTTATGGGTATTTTTGACATATACATACCTACTGATGATACCTACTGATAGTTTTCCTTGGAATGGTAAGTGGTTGTGTTTACCTTCGGCTATGATCGGGCAAGAGTTTTTATTTTATAGTCCTAACCCTATCGATTATGGTGTTATCCTGATTTTATGTAAAGATAGCGCCGCATCCTAATGCTGTTTGCATAAACACACCACCTAATACAGAAAACTGTTGATCACACAGGTGGATACAGACAATCCAGCATTCCCGCGGTCGACAGCTTACTGGTGGCTCGGGTGCAGCGGAGCGCCGCGAGGCACCGTTGCAGGTAACGAGCGCCTCACTGTGCCATCGGCGCCCGCGGATGATGAAGTCGGAGATATATTGTTCGATGCAGGTAATTTGGGACGCCCAGAGTCAGGGGACGGGAGATACAGTTGGGAAAAGCTCTTGGGGGGTTAGGGAATGATTAAATCCATTAATATACCAGATATTAATGGATTTCTATGTATTTATTGAATGGAGTGTGGATAGCTTGGATATACCACCATCATTTGATTCATCGGTTTTAAATTTTAAAGAAAGAAGAGACACAAAAATTCATTGATATAAATGGTAACGCAGATTAAGTTGTTATCTGCAGGATACGTATGTATTGTACGTATTTAAGCAGTGAGATATTTTTTTGTGAAGATTGTGAAAGAAATTATAATTATTTATAAACGTTAAGTGGTACTGCAATCCGTGGTTATAGTGTCAGTATTATCGGTTACATACTCCTCACATTGTGAGAGCAGCAGCAGTGGAACAGTTATGGGTTGCGATGATGATGATGATTATCGGTTACCTCAAATATTACAAACGCGTATCTACATTCATCGAGTTGGGTATTGTTTTTGTAATGAAAAAAGGGAATCCCAAGGGAATTGTTGAAGAGTTCTCTTCATAGTCCAGAACTATTACACTAGTAGGCTGAGATCACTCAAGTCTCATAGATTCTTCAATAAAAGTTCTGCTGCTCTGAAAAGTGTGCAGTGTATAAAAATATAAAGTGTTTATGATTTTGAAAGACTGATTGTTTTATCTGTATCTGTGAAACGTATTATAAGTATATTTGCCTTTTTGAATTATGTTAGAAGACTCCAAGAGCTAATCCGAACTATACATCGAGTTGTTAGGACCACCGTCGCCACTGTACCAACTTAATACATAAATGTCGCTCCTGTGTATGTCTGTCTTGTTTCGTTTCTTTAAAGTGTACAAATAAAATACTGTATTAGATTAGTTTTCTTTGTTCTTGATTTTTGTCTCAAAAACAATTTTATGTCTTGTTTTAATTTCATATTTGTTTTGTCCATTTTTGTTTATGTGACTTTTGTTCCATCCTACTAATGAATGATCATTTTCAGATGTTTGTTTGGTCTGCTATTATGTAATAATGCCTTACATCATTTAATTCGTTTTACTTACTTAATAACACATTTACTAACACATTTTCCTTGATTTTATATTTATTAACAAATTGATTTTTTAAATAATTTAACCAAAATTCCGATATGCTTGCAACTAACTGAAGAGCGACAAGCTTGCTTGAGCTTTAAAAGCAGTGGTTGGCGGTGGATGGTGGATGGTTGAATCGACCACAACGGCTTCTGGGCGGTTCAACTTACCTGCGGTACTGGGTTCGATTTTTGGGTCATTGGTGTTAAGTTTAAGGTATGGTCAAATATACAAATTGATATTAAATATAATTATATGTCAAGTATATATTTAGTTTAAAACATTGTTTATTTTTTATGGCAAAAACCTAAGACATATTATAATTAAAAATTCTTGAAATCAGCAAGCATTCTAAAGTTAAGTAGGCTGGTACATGGAGTATACTAAATAATTTATAGTCACATTATAAATGGAAATTCTGAATAAAAAGAAATATTAGTAATTATAAATTAAGGATAGCCTGTCCAAAATATAAACACCAATGGCACAACTTCAAACCCGTACAACAGAACACACAAAAGTATTTATTGTTTATAAGTGATTTAAATGTAACTAGATTCCAATGCAATAACATTACACTAAAGTAATTCGTTCGGCACACCTACGTGCACTTAACACAAAAATCTAATATCTAAAACAAGTATTTTGTTCGATGTTTCATCATGTCATTAATATTTAATTGGAAATTACCAAAATACTTGTGTCGGATAACAATTGCTCACATGCAATATATTTTCACAAGCTGTTTTAAAATGAGCACGGTTTTTTAAATAAGAACAATTTCACAATATTTGTGCACAATATGTTTTAAAGCAAGTCTCACACACCTAAAAGAATTTGATTAACTGTGTCACTATGTGAACTAAGGTGCTTGGGACGTGTCCGTGTCACATTACGATGTGTTTGTGTGTTTTGTCTTTCTAGGTGTAAAATCATCCGCTCCACGGTCATTCTTCTGGTTCAGGGAATAGCCTCGGTGCAGAGTTCCTGAACGATTGTACATAGAAATAATATAAAGAACAAAGACTCAATTAGTAACATAGGACAATTTGAATACCAGTGAGATTATACACGTTAGCGGTGATTTTAGAACCGGCGAACTTGTCACGCGTTGCCTGTACGTTCAATTTCATCCCACATAATTATGTTTGCATGACTGTTTGTGGATTATGTACCTACATTTTATTTGGCTCATAGCTTATCACAATTAGCGCAATTGAGCGAATTAAATCAGTAATTGTAGTTTGTTAACTTTTACATACTATGTAGTAAACATATAATGTAACTCGATAGAATATTTTGCGTATTATTGTAAAATCTTAGACAAATTATTTTTCGGTTCAACCCAATATTGGCCCAATATTCCCAATATCTGGATATAGGTCTGTCCTCAAAACTAAGGAGGCGTAGAGCATACTCCACCTCGCTGCTCGTGCGGATTGGTGGAAAATTGTGTAAATATCCATAATTGTGTACAATTGTTACTATAACGAAGAACGTCACTTACCTATGCCATTGTTCGACAGAATATTACTGATTTTATTCTCGAATTATAAGCTTACACAAACCTAACACTGCTTGTAAAATAATATCTATTAATAAAATAATTAGTTAATGCATGATAAGAAACTATACATACGGGTGAATCTCCTTCTAACTACGAAGTTTGCATGTAAATTACTAACAAACTTTTCATATGTGGTTCTCTTTCCATAGACAATCTCTACTTTTTTGTTAGGAAGATTTCCGGTACGTTTTGAAAAAAGAATGGTTGATATTGTAAACAACCGATGAAGTTAATATCGTTTCGTTTTTCTAGTAATATCCTGTATTCGTTTTAATTTTTTTAGATTCGATCAAGCACAAAATACGAGTATTCGTGTTGAACATGTAAATCGATTATTTTGATATTCGCCGTCACACACTCGTCGTTTTTAGTTAACGTAAGAATTTTTTTCTAGAATATAGGCACAGTTTGTTTTTTGAGCACTGAGTACTATTTTTCTTCTTTTTTAGTATTTCGCCCGACTAAAGTCAATGAAATTAACGTTTAAAGAGATGTAGTAACTGTTATAGTATGGTTTATGTCTAATAATCTTTGCGGTAATATAGTAGAACCAGTGACTAACATTAGTCGTAAATGCACGTTGATGTTCGACAAACACTAATTAAACTGTATGTGAGTAAAATTGAAACTGATTTTCGAATTAGTAAATAACAGACTGTACATTTCGTTATGCATGTATAAAAGATGTAGATAAATATAATTATATCACGTAGTAAAGTAGCATAATCGTAGTTACGCACGCGGGTAACGGTTTCTGATATGAAAGTCTGTATCTAAGGGCTGATTCACATTTCAGTGGTCCGCGTTCAATCTGACGGAGCTAGACTGTAGTAACCGTACCGGACTCCGTTATTAGGAGGGCACGAGCCCTCCGCCGTGACGTCACATGCCCGCACCGTAGGTTTATTTTCATTACCTTACACTTGTAATGTCCGTTCTGGTTAACAAAACGGGTGTTATGTTTATTGTTACATGTCATCATTATCGCCTGTTGTGTTGTGTGTGTTTATGTTGCACATGATATGTGACTTGCGCGCTATCCATCGCTCAGTACGTCCACGCTGAACTATTACTAGCGTTAAATTCACTGCCCAGTGAAGTTCAAAATATTTAATGTTTGGGTCAACACAACATAATCAATTCAATTAATCAATTGGTTACCAAAACTATTTTAGCTTGCTTTGAACCATTACCTGCCAGTATCAGGTACGGTATTTTACTTCTTATATAGTAGACATGCATCCCCATTAGAAATGGATTTAATTGAAACTATAGCCTTATTCCTTGTTAGTCATGGTATTGTGACGTAATGAACCCTGTGGCTGCAAGCGATATATGGCGCGTAGGTAGTAGATTTGTAGTTTGCACATTGCACCTCGTCGTAACCAATCCATTCCACTAAGCACGTTTACCGTGGTACTACACAGATGATGGCGACGGCGCGCGCGGCGGCAGCGGGGCGGGGAGTGCGCGGGGGGCGGTCAGTCCTCTGCTGGTAATGTTAACCACACTCGCGGCGCTCTTGGGCCGCGCTGCCCACTGTCTACTCTGATCGTCTCCAGTGTGCCTGTCTACATTCGGTATATTGTGTATAGCGAACGACTTGCTGTGATGACGAGTGCCTCTTTTTATACTGTGTGAGAACGATTTATTTAACAAGTCATAGTTTTTATACTTAATATAAATAGATGATGTAAGTTCGAGTGTGATATTGATGTAAGTGACAATTTTGTATTAAACTATTTAAAGTGACATCTGGTTTTCTTTAAAACACATTAGGTCTTTACTGGGAGCAAATGACAGCAGCATTCGTATTTTAATCGGTTTATTTAACGTTTTCTTTTTCACCAATAATCCTTCTTAATCCAATAATTACAAGTTTATATGACAATATTTTTCGTTTTTATTCCATTTTCATAAACGTATTTTTTTAATAAACATCTCCACAATTCATCATAACACGGTCGTGCGACCTACTGTCTCAATCGTTCTAACTCTTAGGAAAATGCAAATAATATTAATTTCAAAATCTGTCTACAATTATTGAACGATTAATATTAATTCGAGTTTCGAACGATATCTACACGCGGCGGGAGGCGGGGCGCCCCGCGGCTGCGGCTACGGCGTAGCGGCCGCCGGCGCGCCGCCCTCCCGCGCTCGCAACTGTATCTTTAAGGCGTAACATAAGACTTAGTACACGATCGCTACTCGAAAAACACCTACGACATCCTAGATCATATCAATATATTTAAGTCCCCGCGTGCTGTGGCAGTGTTCGCCGGCGTCGCCCGCCGAGTGTGCTTACTGTTGTATTCCATAAGAGATAAAGATTTACGCTACGCTACCTCTCACTATTTATATATTGATATTATGGATTAAATTTACATACGAGCTCCGTGGACAGATATATCTCAGAAGATGTTAAAATTTACCGTTTAAAAGTAATAAACGTAACAATAATTCTAATAGGTAGAGATAATTTATATTTAAAAATATATATTTATATGATCTAGAACTTATTAATTTATAACGTAGTGAAGACGAATCATGTTCGTTTAAGTGAAACACAGTCACACATGTATGTAGTTCGTAACCAGTACAAAAACCGCGTCTGGAATTGTCTCTCAAATTCAAAACATCAATCGTAATTTGTACGTTTGTACGGCTAATTATCATTATAAACATAATTCTATTAAAACATATACATCGTTAGAAGAAAAGGACACTAATTACAATATTAATATTTATACTAATATATAACATTAACACATAAATTATACGGAATTATCATGCCAGCGCCATGAGACAGATTACGTAACCAAATGGAAATAAAAATGTTATGTAATACGAGTAGCAGTCAAAATTATTTTTGTAATAAAATTTATAATAGTATTATTATTGATTTCATCTTATTAATGTCACGTCACTTAAACGTTATTTTTTATTTACACTTGGCTACGTACTATCTTAAAATAATAAAATAAATATAGTAACTTAAACGACAACTTTATAGGAATTCAATATAGGTATATATATAAAGTATCTATTTTCACCGCGCTGATAGAGTATCTTTCGGGGTTGACGAAATGAATGATTTGAGTTAGTGAAGTGGCTTTTAAGATTTACATACATATTATTAATGTTCCTATTAATTATTAACATAATATGATTCCTCATAAGACTTTCAGTATCTTATTTTACTTATCACTTTTATATTAAGATATAATCGAGGCAATTTATCATACTATTGTTTTACTTATGGTATTCAATTTATTTCGCTGTTGCCACATAATAGTGACTTAGTTAAGGCGTGTAGTGTATTGTTAAAAAAACAACAACAAAAATATCTGGCCTAATATATTGAACATAACATATAAACTATTTTGTATACAATTGTAGTCCCGTAAGTTATCCAATAGGTCGCAGCCGTGCCAATAATGGACAGTTAATATCATCAACTTTATCCAAAAATGTTGGCAGCTATGCTGTTAATGAATCGTTAATATCATCAACTTATCCAATTTATCATCGTGTTGCCAGTAATGAGCAGTTTAAACAAGTATCCAGCTCTGTTAGTCAAACGAAGTTATATATGGCAACTTAGCCACTAATAGGCAGTCAAATATTATCAACGTCATTCAATATATTTCAGCCTTGCCTATAAATGAACAGTTAATGTTATTAACGTCATACAATATGCCACAGCCTTGCTCTAACGGACAATTAATTATATGTTTATCTTCATCAAAACATGACAACCATGGCACTACGTACAGTTAATAAGTGCATATCGTAACCTCGTTTAGTAATTCAAATTATTTAACCTATTCCAAAATATCCTCGACTGGGTGTGTAAAATTTATTCGTTGTTTTACAGATTTACTATCTGAGATATTCCTTGCCAGTAAATCCTAACATTTTCGCTACAAGAATACAAATTGGGACCAGAATGTCTCCCATGAGAATTACGTATTTACCTACTATTATTACTTATTTATAATTGAAAAACGATTTTTATCGCTTATCCAGCTGGTATGTGGTAAAAAATTATTGTATCTTATATTTAATCGTTACATACATATCCGCATAATCACTTCACTATTTTGGAGGGGTAGATTCTGGTAACATATAAAGGCTACCTTTTGGTGTTCGTCTTACAATATTAATCTTGGGATTATTTTAATCTTGGGAGCAATAATTAATCCTTAACACCGATGGACGACCCCGAAAGCATATTCTCATATGTTTTGTGCGTTCACGTGACAGGTGATACCGTATTTTTTTAATCTTAAAATGGTGGGCATGCTTATGTCATAGACGATGTTTCCACTGCAACTGATTGTCAAGTACATAGAAGTGGATTTCGTGAGCCAACGATGCAGACGGGACCCTCGGGTTCCCTTAGACGAAATCTACCTTCATCATAACCAAACTATACGTGGAGCCTAGCAGCAGACGGAACACGAAAATTCCTACGATCGTATTCCTAATTGATTAATCTCAAGTTACAGTTTACAGCTAAATACATATTAGATCCATACAATGCTTTACAACAGCAATCATTTCCTCTTTAATATTTGTGCGTTAAACATTTACACTTTATTATGTACATCAAAACATACGTATATTATTCAAAAACATAATGTACACACTATCACCAAACGTTCAACGAAACATCAAAGTACATTCGAGACTAAACCTATGAAGGGAGCGTGCGCCGCCGCGCCAAAATCACGGAATTCTTTTGAGATCTACTTCATTAATTACCCACTACCAATTATTGCTAACTTTGTGTCCCTACGAAATTAACAAAAATTGAATTAAATTACTGATCACGAGTTCTTTAAGGACATACGATTGGGTTCCCATTAGTTTGTGTCCCTGTGTAGTTCTGTCAGTTTTCGATATAAAATTGAAATAAACGCGACGCTTCTGAATAAACTGTTTGTCTACTGGAATGAACACTAAATGAGTCATTGGTTTCAACATCAAACAACATTCGAACCGAACTCCTCTCTTTTGGTCTTTATTATCTACTCTAGAATAGAATAGTGAACGCCTGAAGATTTATTGAACGACAGAAAGCTAGAGGTAGAGAGTAGAAACATCCAAAAAGAAGGAACGTACGGTCAATGTGTAAGTTTTAACGAGTGCTCGAAATTGATCCAATTAATTATGTTCTAGTAATTCTTTTCTAATTCTAAATTTTGATAATTTACACATAGATACAAGTAAATACCATGGAAAAGTCCTCTGCTAAGGGGACAATGAAAGATCTATTGTACGTAATAATTTTAGCTGTTTGTATGAAACAATCAATTTATATTAACTTGTTAAATAAATATGATTGCTAATGATAAAAAATAGTAACATTACTTGTCATAGGTCTAGTACATCTGTTTGTTAGTCTGACAGGGTCTTCCATATAAATGTATATGTACCTACAATTCGGACCGAAACCAAACTTTAAAAGACTTGTACAACGAGGCTAAGATATGAGCTGCAAATATGTTTACTTACTTCAATGTATATTTGAATGGCTTTTAAGATTTTATCAATTTAATTTTATAAATTTCTCTAACGTGAAACACTGAGTGATATCGAGTATCTTTAATAATTTTTCTTTTTTTTTGTAAATTCCTATAGTCTTCTTGAGCTGTATACCTTAACTGCAATATTACATTACGAGAAGAATAGACAGTGCTGATAAAATAGTAATAATACATATATAATATTAAATGTAAAATAACTAAACGAAAAATAAATACCTGAATAATTAGAACATATTAAATTTTATTATTTTTCATTTATACATCCCTATACCGGCGCCGATGTTCACCGTAACAGTTAGCGAACCCTAAATCTATTAAACTCTTGTAAAGACTATTACTATTACTATGACCTCCAACATCTATACCTCGATATAATATATCTTCCTAATAAAGGAAAATTCCATACTTATGTTGCTTCATTGTTTATTAGGATGGAACAATGCATAATTGATGTGAATAGAATATCCTAGGGCGTAATACTTTCACTTCAAAATAAGTGAAGGCACTAGGAATCACGTGCAAATTACATACACAATGAATATAATATGCCCATTTCACTTTTATGGTCACATACGTACATGAATCTAAAAAATATTCAGTAGACCAGAAAATGAAGAGATTTTGTTTTGTGACACTTTTGTTTTGAAATTATTGATATTTATGTATTAACTTAAATACTAAGGTTAGGTTCAATTAGTTTGTGTTATGCGTGTTACAAAACGGTACATTACGCAGACCGACAAACAGATATGACAGTATGGTATTGGAAGAAGTTACCGAACAGAAATCTAAGAAGCATAATAGACATTTAGCACCTTCGGTGGCTTGGTAAGTGTGGAAATGGAAACAACAAACGGTTTTTGATATATTTACACAATAAAAACGTAAAAAATAACTTACTTAATATTATTATCTTTATCATTGAATACAACAACTACATCCCCGCCCGAGGACAATATCTCAACAAATGTTCTTTCAGTAAAGTCTTAATAATCATTATTTTAACTTGTATTCCATCACATAATAACTTTCAACGACACGATCTCTATAAATTCAATACCTTTCAAAAATTAAATAAACCAACAAATGCTGTTACCATGACAACGACTATACTCACGCCCACGGCGCACGTATGCTGCGCTGCCATCTTTATATTCGCCGCGACATACATAATATACAATACCATACTATATATATTTAAAATCAATCTATATAAAAATCATGTTCAACGATGTTAAATTTGTATTAGGTATGTTTTAATTCATAAGACGGATATATTACACATAATTCTCATTATATGTTTTAGTCATTTTTATTTAATACAAAACAACAACTACTTTAATTACATCTAATACAAAATGTTTTAGTCATTACCGGTTACAACATAGATAAGTTTAGGCGTTCGTAGGCGGTAGAACATCGTGACAAGGTTCACCGGCCACAAAGCCACATTGGATTACACTCCACCTAATGTGCTATGATTAATTTATTAATTATTATCCAAAGTTACTTTGGTTACTGTTACAAAATCGGTGTTCGTCTGTAAATAGTAATGCATTGCTTCCGTTGTCACATTAATTGCTACGAAAATGTATTAAAACGTAATATAATTATTTATTTTGGTATTAAAACGGCAGCAATGCACTTCTTTCAGTTAGGTTTTCTCACCGACCTTGTCTCAATGCCCTCGCCGCGTTTCCATGTTGTAAGTTATCGTACTTTTAGAATTATAGTGACTTTATCCAAATTATAGATGATGTCAATTTTTTTTAGATAAAAATATAACGTCATAAAAAGAAATAATTTGCAGGCAAAAACTAAAACAAAAAAATTAAAATGTGTGTAATTCACACGTGCTAGAAGTGAACCTTCATAACAACGAATACTGCCAGACCAAAAATTGATGTTATTCTTTGCAAATATTGATTTTTGCTTACGTCAGCCGCCATTTTGCCGAAACTTCATTCGCGTCATTTCCGTTTCAATGAATTCCAAATCACAACGATACTAAAGAAGTATTCACTAAAAACACTTTTTTAGCATATCAAATTGTAAACTTTGTAGTTGAAAGTCTTGTAGGTAAATTGCTCAGATTCACTTCAGTTCACTAATGCACCGCGTGTTGTATAAAAATACCCCCATATTTTATTACTTCTTCATAATAAGAAATAGCAATATTGAAATAACCTTTTCAAATACAGTAATGAATAGGTCATTAGTGGTCGCTTTTACAGTACATTTGAATATCTCTTCAGAGCTATACCTTATTCAATATAGAGTCTACTTGACACAAATATTCATCACTGACCTTAAAATATGTTTTTAACAGTTATATTTCTTGCCATACAGACTTGAAATTGGAAATATAAGAAAAATGTTATGAACCCAGCATAATATCCAAAATGATTTTTTCAAGTGTGAGTTTTCATCATTTCAGTCAATTTGTTCCATTTGTTTCTATTTCTCATTTTACTCTCCGTAAAGGAGTTTAATCTGGAAAAGGCTATTAATAATATTGTACTTCATTCCATAATTATGTTTTGGTATAAAAATAGATTTTATATTATTTTCTGTTTTTTAGTTTACTTTAAAATTTTCAATAAAGTCTAAAATAACTTGTTGCATTGTCATCAAAGTCGGGGCTATGAAAAAATATTTATTATGTGACATATATTGTATTTAAGATGTGACACTATAATTCTAAAAGCGCGTAATATCACAAAAATAACAAAACTCATTCTATTTTAAAAATCTTTAAATCATTATTATTTTGGTTAAAATAGCATCACTTCTACTCAACTACGAATTGTAGTTTTTATGATATTTTTACTAACTACATATTTCACATTTATTTGTATGGCGTTCTGTCAAGTGCCAAAATAAAAGTTAAATGATGTTGCATTAAGCACCGTTATTGTGTGTTACAGTAACTCTACATCGTCAAGTATACAACACTCCGTTCAATAATCTCGAGTCTCAACAATTGCACCTATGTAAACTATTTTAGCAAAAATAACTTAAAATCGGTAATGTGCCTTTAAACGATGTGTATGATAACTGTAAAAATCTATTTAAAATATACTTACAAACATCTTTTCTTAATGCAATATCTTGTGGAATTTTGTTTATAAATATGTGCCGAAAATATTAACATACTGGCCGGAAACTCGGCTAATAGCGCTCATGACACGTAACGCAAGTAACCATGAGAACAAGTGGTGTTCTTCGTTTTGGATGTATCAACCAATCAGACACTGACATAAAACTTACAGTCTACAAACCGCCGCGCGCTCGCGACGCGCCGGCGCCGCGGCGTCGATCTCGTCATTGCTCGTAAATTATTATCATAAGTACAGCACTAATAGAAGTTCTAATCGCGGTCCGACAATCGCGGGCCGCAGGAGTGCAACGCACATTAACGTAAAACTATAACCTCGAGCCGCGCACATTCACTAGACGTATAGTTGTTGTCCAGCGGGTCCGTAATAAGGTGAGTGTGACGAGGAGGGTGGTGAGGACAGCGGTGGGAGCGAGGCAGGGCGCGGCGTCGGCGGGGGGCGCCTGGTAGGGCACGGAGCACGTGGCCAGGCGCTCCTCCACCGGCGCGCACCGCTCGGCGTCGGGCCGAGTCGGCTCGCTGAGTCGGGACTCGCAACGGTAGCACAGCCGCCCCTCGCAGTACCAGTAACAGCACTCGTCCGACCCGTAGTTAGACTTGTTTGCTTGCGCACCCGTCTCAGGAATGCGCGCGTCTGAAATTTTTGTGCAGTTGTATTTCAAGTATCGCTGTTATTAAATTCACTTTTGTCTAGACATCAGTTCAGCAGTCTTCACTTTAAAGGTTCTTTTAGACAAATAAACACATACACACATTTGATTTATGCAAACAGTGCCAGCGAATGGCACTGCCAATTAACTGCCGTTTTAGGTAAATAGCTATCAATCGAGCAACCAGGCTACATTACGGTATAAAAAGAGGACTGTCATAAACGCGTCACCAGCCAAAATGGAAGCAATTACATGGACTGTAAAGTGGTTATCCAATGATGTAATCAAATGGTGTCAAACAGGATATAATAAACAGACCTCCGATTGGAAAGGCTTGATGGAATTGCCGTGCCGTATATCGTATTTTAAAAACATTTCATATATTTTTTACAAAATATATGCTGTGGGTAACGACTTCGTCTTGAAATTCTACTATAACAAAAGCACAGAACCACCCATTGTGCTTCTAACGAGGAGGATAGCGCCTTGTATGAGATAACAGACAAAAGAATATTTAAGTCAAGCGGAGGAGTCAAGAAGCAACAATTGGTTAAAGTGGTATAAGAAGTAAAAATAAAAGAGGCCTCCCAAGACAAAAGACGTTTGTTGCGAGGTTAATTTTGAACTGTGGCTAAGCAGGAGTGGGGCTAATCGAGCCTAATTCATCCCCCGGCCTATTGTTTGCAATGTCCCATGCACTTGCCAAGTTAATATCCGTTCATTATTGCATAAATAGAACGTTACAATGCCGACATTAATACTGTCTCATAACTTTGTCTTGTGTGTATAATTATCATGACAACAACAATGTTAGGCAAAATGCTGTCTATGTAGCTGTATATAGACAGACAGCATTAGAAATTAAGAGACTAACATTGTAACAATACATACTTATTTCCAAAGTTTTTCAACTTTTGGATTTTGCAGAAAATAAATCATTAGTAATTACACTTGTTGGGTAATTCAAACACACAATTAATAGTAGTTAAATATATTCCTAAAGTTCAGCATTAGAATTTTAAATTTTCTGCATTTTTCTGTTACACGTCTGAACCTACTGCTGACTCTCAGTGCAACTATTTCATTGATTTCAGTGACGTTTCCCAATAAACGAACAACTTTAAAAAACTTCAGAACAGGTCCAGTAGGTACGTCTTACCCAGGCATAGGAACGTGGGCTCGCCAGCGTATTGTGTGGGGTACGCGGGTGCGCGGTCCGCAGGCAGGAAGTAGGGGCAGTGTTGCTCGACGAGCTGGCAGACAGAGAGGCAGGGCTTGAGACGCACGAGGGGCCGACCGGGGCCGGCGGCGGCGGCGCGCACCCAGCGGCCGACCACGCCGCCGCCGCCTCCACCGCCGCCGCCTCCGCCGACGCCGCCGCGCCGTCGGTCCAGGTGTCCCACGCGCTCCAGGTGCCGCGCGTGCCACCGCGCCGCGTGCTCGGCCGGCGCGCGCCGCGACCGCCCGCTCTCCTCCCCCTCCTCGGCCCCCTCTTCGACCCACAGCGGCACCATCGTGCTACACGCCCAACGCCGATACGTTTCCTGAAATTATGAGAATGTTATCCTCGTTATTCCCTTATCGAATGGATGAACGTTTAGTAGTCATGAATATTGTGCAATATTGTGCAATATTTAGATAGGTACCTATGTAAATTTTGTAAGTTCTTGTCTTTGGCGGAGTGTCGATGTCAGTTTCCAAACAGAGTTAATTATAATCTATAATAACAAGTTAATGCTTAACTACAATCCCACCCGATCTCCAGTGGCGAAATGGTTAATGAGTGGATAATGATAATCCTTGTGGTTTTCAAGCGCTTTTTTTCTCCATAACAGCGAAACATGTCGGATGCATGTGTCGCCGCCGCAGCCGCTTGATAGCTAATTAATCACTGCTGGAGCGAGCGACGTGATTTCCTCGGGGAATGAAAAATGCTGAATAACGAGAGGGAAGGGTCGAGCTACCGCCAGATGCTGCCACGAAGGTGCTTCTGCGTGTGACGTTTATCTTAACTTATTAATCCATATTTCCTCATCCAAATTATAATTTGCTAATATTAGTATTAAGTATAATAAGCTCTAGTTACAAAAACCCAAACTTTTGGTAAATAAATGACCTAAGTATGTAGTTTTGGCAATTTTAACTAATTTGTAAAAGTAACACTAACAATCCACAAATGGTGGAAGCTTTCAGCTTTCCCCAAAAGTCAGAATTTGAACTTCTAAACATCTCTACAACGTCTCTATTTGTTTTCAGTCAGTTTAGTATTATGATGATCCGTGTACCGGTATTAATTAAGTTATACATAGTATGAAGCCAGTACTGTGCGACCTTACAATACAAACCCGTTAACGTCCTCCTGTTATCGTAATGGTTGACACAATGCCCCTTTACGTGAACCTAATGACCCATTCAAATGTCCTGCAGCAATTAGTTGAACAAACAGTATTTTTGCCAACAAACACTTGAATGTCAGTGTGTAATGTGATAAATAATAATGATACTAAGTTACATAATATTTAGTTTTATCTTGCGTCTTTATTAGCTTACTAGTAACCTAGTAACTAGAAGAGTATTATTGATATTTCGAAGGTATCTTTTGTCGGAGAAAAATTAAAAATAAATGGTCGGTTCCACTTTATAGAATCAGATCGGCTACGAAGGCCTTCGGAGGCATATAACAGCCCCAGGCGTTTACGTTGACAGTCGAGCTCTTCAGCAGTCCCTATTGGAGCAGCATAGTAGATAACGGTCTGGCCTCCTTAGATACGAAGCATAAAAAAAGTTTAACCAATAAACTTTTTTGGGATTTAGTTAATAAAGTATTCAAATACTTTATTTCGCCTAAGGGACTTATAATTCCCAAATCCGAACTAAACTCTAACACTTATTGCTCTTTTTTGATCACATACACTAATTAATAATATCTAGAAAAAACAATAACATATCCATAGGCGACTGGAACCACTTACCATCAGCAATCAGGTAGCACTTTTACTAGTTTGGGGGTTATTCACGTAAAAAAATTGTGAATCTTCCTAGAAAAAAGGTCTCTTAACCAAGTACTTACAATGATAGCTATCCACCTACTTTGTATTTGTGAGACCAAATCAACGAGTCTCAACAACATCCGCGTAAGTTGTGGAGGTGTTATGTACGCTGCGGGCTGTCCTAGTTACAAAATCAGGTCAAGGTTATCATATAATTGCAGTGTCGTCGGACTCGCCTACATAGTGCACCAAATTTCAAGCATATTAGATAGGTTACAATTAAATGAAATAAATAAAAATGTCCAGTGCTGATTCCAGTGTCTAGAACAACCCACAGATCATGTGTTGTGTGGTGTGGTGTGTTAAGCCGGCTTTAAGTCTAAATATCGCCCTAGTAACACGTCCTTGACTTCACTTTGGGATACATGATCCTATACTTATATTTATAAATCCTCGAAAATATGATTTATTTACATTTAGCATAACAATGCGTGTGTAGTTGTAGGAATATTTGCGTTTTGACAGACATACACTACGTACACTGTATATAGAGAGATATATACTGCAATTGTATGCGACTTATATAAAGGGGTACTACAGCTTAATGTTTTCTACATTTTACCGATTTAGTGGACAATCTACTGTAAATTAAAAAGACATTTATTTATTGCAATACGCTAGCATTGATTTCACTTTTAGCTACCTATCCTTTTCAGGCTTTTGTGTTGCCTAAAAGTCTAATGGAAGCGTGCACGTTGGTGTTAGTGCTCGGATAGACAGACATAATTCTAAAAAAAATATTATGGCCTATATTTCTAACCACTCGTATGGCGCAATTATTACCATCAAGGTTCGCTGTTCTTTGGTTCGATTCTCAGTGAAGCAGATATTTGAATGATAAGTTTAAATTTCTGTTCTCGGTCTGGGTGTGTGTTGTCCGTGGCACCCATGACACAGGAAATTTTAGGGTTATGAGTGTGTAGCGCAATTTATTTATTTATTACTAGCGACCCGCCGTCGCTTCGCTTCGGGAAACTTATTCCTTTGGTTTAAAAGATTTAGTTATATATTTTGGATAATTCACACGATATCTTTATAAATTATAGCCTATGTGTTATTCTGATGTGTAAGGTATATTATTGTAAAGTTTCAGCAAAATCAATTCGGTAGTTTTTGCTTGTGAGTAACAAACATTCATACATCCACACAAACTTTCGCATTTATAATATTATTAGGATTAATAATTCTATTATTAAAGCCTAAACAAATTAAAATGTTAAACACATAACGTACAGATTTGACCTTATTAAAGTTTTACTATTACGACCCAGAGTCAATAAATTCAAGTCCTCAAAAATCGGTATGATTTCGTTCATTCATCGACGTTGTTAATCACAAAAGCGGCTCATTCGCTCTCAAATTGTGCGCTGTGTTGTGTATAACATGTTTCTACACTTGATAGAAGTGTTTTCTAATTACGTAACGAGTGCGCTAGGCGGTCGAAGTGCGTGTCGAACAAATCCAATGTATGCCCGTACATTGTTATGTCGTACAGAACTGTCTCGGCGTGATCGCGCCGGGATACACCGGGACACGTAATTGTTACATGTTAACATGTTACGTATATTATGTGTTATTTATTTACAGGGGGTTAAAGTAGTACATAATTATATTTTGTGTTCATTTATTTATAGAGATCGTTACTTGTTAACATTGAATAATTTTTATGTCGTTTACGGACGTATAATTCGTTCTGATGTTAAATCGAATCTGTATATTTTTTGGCTTCTTTTTATTTCACTCCACTCTCACTCATTCACATTCCACTGGCTTTGATGCGATGAAAGAAAACATTGTGATGTTCTCAAAGATGTGTGAAGTCTACCCACGTAGACCCAGACTATGGCTTTAGCCATAACAACAAACTATCATTTTGACACAAGTCACGAGCAGAGAAATACTTATCAAAAGTCAAAGTGGGTATTTAACAATTTTTTTATAAAAAAAAAGGTTTAAAAAATAACAAGTAAACGTTGATCTAACTTTTCTTAACCCGTATTATCATGTTATCGAAGATCATGATCAATAGACATTGTGTTGGACAACATTGTCTCGTCGGATTATACAGGGCGGGCGGGGCAGTCCTCAATCAATCATAGAGGGCGCGATGTGTCGCGCGATAGCCGCAGTCGTCTTTTGTTTGCTGGCGCACCCGACAGACAGAGATTTTATCGTGTGTCAAAGGGTAGCTCAGACAATTGTATTATAATTGATAATCCTTTTTGTTATAAATTTATTGTTTTTGTTATTGAAAGAAACATGAAATTTTAACTCTATTTATCTATATCTTAATGCTATTACCTATAACTCACGCGATTATATTATAATGCGCTTCACGTCGCCGCCAAAATTGAAACGTAGTTATAAGTTTTTATATTGTTATGTATGTTAGTCTGTAAGGTATTTATGATATGGACCTCTGTACATACATACCTACATATGCATTCTATTTGTATGTATCTATATTGTCTGAAATAAACAGTATTATTATTATTATAATGTAATCAATTTACAAAATGGTTATTGTATATAGTTGTATGGCATAATTCCTTTACATATGTACGAGTATACACTGACATCCACAGAGTACACAGCAAATTTAGTTGTGTAACTATACTCTTATCACATCAAAGTTAAGAGAGCCGTCTGGATGGATTACGTGAATAGGATATTAACTATTACATAATATAGTTCTCTGACTTTTTAACTCAGAGTGGGCGACGCGCGACAGCTAGATGAAACTGAATATTATAAATAAAGGATATAAAATGTCAGAATTCACGTTGAAAAATATTTTAATACTACAATATCTTGCTTTTCCAGCACTGTTGTCGATTGTTATGCAACTAGTGTTAATAATGATTGCTCCTATATGATTTATTTATCTTAATACTTTATTTTGTAGTTAATAAAATTAACTACAAAATAAAGTTAGGTAGCATCTTCATTTGTTAAGTAGATGTAACAAGGTAATTACCAAAGGATTTGTGATAAGTTGACTAGGTGTCTGTATTGTAAGGTACAAATGGAAATCTTTATTGGAACGATTTTTAAAAATAACTTTTTACGGATTTAATAAAGAAATGTTTTTTGTTTGTGTAATTCCGAATGACTTTAACAAAGTGAGTTTTATTTAGCTCCGGCCCCATGTTCAAATTCCTTTGTACCTAATTCAGATTTATCCTCCCAAAACATGTTCATCGAAACGGGTCTTTAAGTAGCCCAAATTAACGTCAAATTTTAAATTCGGTCTTAGCAATAAATACAACAAGGACTCAAAAACCGCCTATCAACATTAAAATTTAAAACAAATGTTTCATAATTATACAGATTCGGTTCCGTTACGCTTTTTATTAGTTAGAAAGAGATAGCTATAGATAGACGGAGACATCGCTCTATAGTGCGGTCAACAAATTGGTCGTTAATACCAGCTTGCAGGCCGCACGCCCGCCGCGGTTGTCGCCCTAGTGACCTCACGTGGACGGTATAAGCAATTCATCCATAGTATCGTGTGTATTGTGTGGGCTGGGATGACTCATTATGGCTCACTTTTACACACAAAACACACATGCGTCATTTGTAGTATCTGTCATAATTGAATTGATGTGACGAATGCTATTAAAGTATATACCTACATACTATGTAATCTGCAGATATACGTGACGAGAAAATTTTATAGATACTTTTTAAAAATTATGCACGAGCTAAGTATTTGTTTTGTTAAGAAGTACTAAAAAGTTATATTTATTAATTTATTAAAAAATTCATTAGGTAGGTATTTAAAGGCAATAATGGAGTACCTACAATTAATTGCGGTCGAAAAGCCAGAGTGACTAATCAATTTTACAAAATGTTAAGATTTTGTATTAGAAAATCAGAAATGTTTGTTTTTTTTATTTTTCAGTAAATATGACGCACGGGAGCAAATTAAGTTGACAGTTCATTTGTCGATCGTGTGAGTATAGCAGAAGGGTCACTACAGCCTGTCTGTGAAGCGTCCTGGGTTCAATTCGCGGCCGGATAGCGAATAATCGTTTATTCTTTATATCATCCATAACTGTCTCACTGCTCACAATTGGACCCGGTAGGTGGCGCTGCTGTCGATATGTCAACAAATTTGTTTATTAACTATAGAGCGGTACGTACGATACGAAGTTCGCTGAGATAGCTCTATAGTTAATAAATCTTTGCACACGCAAGGAATAAGTTTCCCGAAGCGAAGCGACAGCGGGTCTCTAGGTTCATCATTTTTGAAAGTAGAGGTGCGAGCTGGATTTGAACCCGGGCCCCCTGTCTCGGGGAGTCCAAAGTTCATACCACTGGGCTATAACTATATCTAAACGTTGATGATTGTCTCTAAATATCATAATTGTGACAGACCCGAAAGTTACAGTGGGGCAGTTAGTGTGATGATGATGAATGGAATAAAGTCTTTTTTAACGTGACTGCTCGATGTCACATACGATGTGTGACATAGGGTTACAAGCACAACCACCCGACCCTGGTACCGTTTAAAAAATTACATCTCATACCGACACGGCCGAGATTATATAAATTTTAACGAATAACAATAAAACCTAAACTAGGGCACAAGTAATACAAAGGAACTTCGCGAATGGTGTCAACTGATACTTGAGAAATCTTTTGCTTAAAATAAAAACTTTAAAACCACAAATCAATATTCCGCAACAACGATCGCAACTTCATTGAAGAGCCGTATTTCTACGAACGAAGATACGTTGTATTCCAGCTTAATATTTCTTTTGTGTTGCAAGAGAAAATTTCAACGGTGGAATTGTATCATATTTTATTATTAAATATGATGAATCACAAGAGATTTCTTGATGAGACCGATTTTTAGCTGGTATATTTGATACCTGGTATTATTTACTGTACCTAACAGTAACAGTAGTACCAAAGTTACGTATCCCCGACGCATGGCCATTAGTTTAGTAGGCTGGGTATTTTGGTCATCCCTATAGTACCTATTATATACGTACTACTAAAGATATTATTATCATTGTATATCTTAACTTATTATACTCACTACTTCTTTTTTTTCTTCTTAAGCTTGGCGCACACTTATCAGATTTGAAACGGTTCGGTATCGCCGCCTCTTGTATTAGGTAAGTACTCCACAGAACAGAGAGACAAGTGTTATATTATATTTCTATTTAATTTTCCGGATGAAATTTTTGAAATTTACTCGTAGAAACCACGCGTAGAAACAGACAGACAGAAATAGCAGCTTTCTTTTATACTTACGAGTACTATTTATGGCAGATATAAATTAAACGCGCGATGAGAAACAGTTGAACCAGCGCCGCATCATTGTGACCCAAATAAACAAGAATTGACCGAAAACAATCATGTAACGGATACCTAGTTAAATATTACAGTTTAGACGATTGATCTTAAAAGTTTTTATACGAAAATATTATGCATTTATCATGATAAAGACGCTTATCTGACAAATCAAGTATAATTGATAAAATAATTTAACGTATGAGATATGTTTGCTAGAAATCAAAACAGTAAATTGTTAATTTACATCCGATTTCAAAAACCTGTTTAGTTCTGTAAATTTTTTGTAAGACTTGATTGTAGTCCTGTTCGTAGTAACCCTACTTACCGAGCGGTAGAATGTCGTGTTGGATTTGCGGCGCGATGCTAAGACGTTTACATTATGTAAAATTTATAATATTTATTATTATATCTTTACTTTTTGATATTCCCATAGTAAATCATGGCCTTCAACAAAGTTACAAAATACATGCTTATGTATACCTATTATCTACCTTAGTTTAAAAATTATCTCAATCATTGCACATTAAGTACCTTCCTACAAATCATTATCATTACTTACAGACGCACCAACAAATTCAAAGAATAATATTTTCGACGAAAATTTTTATCGATAGAAACAGATGCATAAAGCACCTAAATTTAAGGCTGTAACGCACTGAATCTCCCCTGAGCATAAGGTACAAAATTAACACCGGGTAAATAAGGCGAGGTGGATGGCAAATCCTCTTATCGCTTGATCCCGCACGTCTATTGCCGCTTCGTGCCGCGAGCGGCGACACGTAGTCGAGGCCTGGCCTGCCAACAACTGTACGAGGTACTAACACAAAATTTGTAACACGATAATGACTATGTCGAATAAAAAAATAAAAATCAAAATGTGTGCAATTCACACGTGCTAGAAGTGAAACTTCATAACAACGAATACTGTCAGTCAAAATATTGATGTTTTGCTTTGTTTACGTCAGTCGCCATTTTGCCGATGCTTCATTCTCGTCATTTCCGTTTCAACGAATTCCAAATCACAACGATACTAAAGAAGTATTCATTCCAAAAAATAACGCTACACACTCATCGCCCTTCCAGAATTCTGTGTCGTGGGTGCCATGGACAACACACAAAGACAAGGACACACAAAGGCACACAACCAGATCGAGGATAGAAATTTAAACTCAATTCAAGTTTCCGCATCGCTGGGTACACAGGACCCTTTGAATGGCACTCCGGCATGGTGACCATAGCGCCATACGGGTCGTCAATGAATGCAAATGAGTCTTTTTATGTAAAAACCCAACAAACAAGCAGACGAGCCACTTGATGGAAAGTTGTCACTGTGGTCATCGGTTGACATGGAAATCGGTGACACTAAATTGCTGTTAAAACAATTATAACACGGTAGAAATGGTACTAAGTACCGTGGCGGGCGGTAGTACTCCCCCGGGCGAACTCTAGGCTCTGCTACTCTTACCTATGCATATGCACGGCCTCTCAAGCCCCCAGGCCAACTAGTTATTTGGGAGGTGACCCAAGAAAATGGGTGGTCGCTAGCCAGGCAGGCTCCACAGAAAGGTACCATTAATGTAATACCGGTAGTATTATTAATGATTACAAAGTGAGAGAGAAACACAAGGTAACACTAAAAATAAAAATAAAAAACACAAAAAATCACGTTTCGCATTTCGACAGATATGAACATAGTCTCGGTGTGACCTCCTTTTAGCTTATTTATTTCAATTAGACAAGAAGTAACGAAAGACAAAACAATATTGAATTTGACAATAATAACCTATATTGAGTGCCTCTAACCACACGCACGTCGAGATATGTCCCTGAGGATATCCCGAGGATATTAAAAACAGGTTTTTGTGATATCGGCCGCGTTTTTACGATGCATATTATACGTACATATTATATCGCAGATGTCAATGTCACTGCATTGTGAATTACGTTCCAGATTATGACTCCAGAATTTTACGTAATGTGGAGCATGTTTCACACTGCCCTTCATCCATCCATACATCTATCAGCCTTTATTTTTTATTATTTTTTTAAACTGCCCTTATTTTAACTAAAATAAAAACAATTTCAATTCTTTTAAAAACTTACGTAAGTAATAAAATACTTATATATTTTTTTTACTAACAATCAGCATACATCTTTTTAGGACCCAGATAAAAAGCGGTTTGTTCTTGGTCGGCAACAATAATGATGGAAGATGATAATGAATGGTAAATGCTGTTGGTACGGGTTTTCGTGTCCAATATACACTTTCACACATTCAAAAGAATATTGAAACAATAAAATTCAATGCCAAAAGTAGGAAGTTATATTAAAGGAAGCAAAATAGGAATTTTGCTTGGTGAAGATTGCATCCGGTATGGATGCAAAAATAAAGAAGTTAAACGTATTCACACCTACCGGCTACCAGGATAAGTATGATTTTTGCTTGTTCTTCCTTTTGCTTATGTTTTATTCATTTTTATATCTATGGTTATAACGAAACTATGTAGGTTTCTTTAATGATATATATTTTTAAATTGTTATACATTGCTGCTTATTTTTTATTATAATAAAGAGAATGCAATTAGCATAAAGCTCGCCGTTTGTACCGTAATATTATATATTGTGGGCAATAACGCTTAAATAAATAAATAAATAAAAATATTGCGGGCTAGTGCGGGGGTATGAGTGTGTTAGCGTAAGCGTAGCGTAGCATTTTCAACCGGTCAACCTTAGATATGTGCACAGAACAACGAATGCGGTACTTATACTACGGTAACTAACATGATAAAGATGAGATTAAAGGACATAATATAAATGAAAAATATGTCATACAATATACTTAAGTACTTAAATTATGAAAATTTATAATAGTTAATCAATTTTTGAATTAAATACGTCATAACCGAAGATATAAATATAACACTGTTTTATTTAGATGACGTTCATGCACATGGAATTTTTCTACACTGGCGCGGGCATCGTACTTTTTCTCAATCTTATCTACGACGATTCTCCAAAGTATATTCAACGAACATTTCTGGCAACTGGCAACTGTTAGTAAGTTTTTTTTTTTGCTTTTAAACTCTAACGAGGAAACAGAGAAATGAGTCTGCGGTATAGAAACAAAAAAAATCCAATACAGAACTTTGTTTGAACTGGTTTTCGTGTAATCTTCACATCAAAATTTTATATATAACGAAGGTAAGAAATAGAAATGTAGCATGCTCTTTGACCAAAAACAGTAAGTGTTTTACATTAGGTACCTATTATTAAAAGTAGCGCATTTCGTAACAAAATTAAATTAAGACCGGAAACAGCCGTGTTATTAATTTGTTTTATGATGGTCTGATTGGAAGAGATATACAATAGGCAGCTACTAGCAAATGTGTGGTGTGTAGCTACTAAATACCAAAAGCTAAAACGTAGCACAAAAGTACCAAATTAATATAGTGTCACTAGTTACCTTCAATTTATCCTTTGGGACGTCTTCGGTAGACAAAGGAGAAGACTCAAAACTTTATACCACCACAAAATAGTTAGTACTACTTTGAGGAAAGAGCCAAAGAGCAACAGCTAGACCCTTTCCCCACGCACTAAGCTTATTTAATTATTTATCAGAAGCCCAATTAACTACTAATATTCTAACATTAGGTAATATTTCCATCAGATTTATTCAAAGTGGTCTTATTTGTGGTGATAAGACCAGACAATAATAATTTTATCAATGGCGTTCATAATTTGAAAACAATTTTCTCCATTAAAGAGAGAGCGTAGGAGCATAGGCATTGATATGAATTTATTAAAATCGAAAGTGTGACGGAGGATTTTTCTGATATTTTCAGCAACATTATTCTTGGAAAACCTTGGTTCACCCTATTCCCAAAAAGGGAGATGAGTCTGATCCAGCTAATTACAGGCCGATCGCCATAACCTCCCTGCTCTCTAAAGTAATAGAGCGTGTCACACCAACTCCCAACTGCTTCTATACCTAGAAGATGGATATATAATCGACTGTTCTTTTAGTACTTTGTTAAAATGGTTTATTATTTTTAAACTTCGATCTAATGGCAGGCTGCTACATATCTGATATCTACAGTAGTACCATCGCTCGCCGCTATTCGTAACAATTTGTAAGCTGTCGCCACGCTGTCACATTTTACCGCGTTTATTTGTTGGCAATAAATGCAACAATCTACATTTTTATTTCTCCCTATGAATGTTAAATGTTGAAACATGGTGGAAAAATACTGAACTAAAACGTCGCTTCGTATATTTACATCGGAAAAGTATTTTTACTTCAAAGAAGCGTTCTATAAGCGTTTACAAGGAAAAAGACAAGCTTTTATAACATGAATGGAATTCCCCACATCGATGTTTCCATCGTGCTTTGGCGTGGGTTCGTTCAGGCCCCCGCACCTTTCTTGAAAGGCAACGCGTTAGGGACACTGGAGCTAATACACGTGGGCGGAGATGCTTTCTTACAATCAGATGAAAAATTTCCTTTGCTAGCGATTAATCTTTTTTGTATTGATCATAAAAATGATAAACAATCAGGTATTTGCTGAATAAAATAGAATTAGGCATAAATACAACACCAAGCAACAAATTGCAAGCCTGTTTAACAGAGGTGAATAATTTAAAACACAGCCTGGCCGAAACTTCTCGTCTTTAGGCTGGCATCAGTTAAGCTAAGTTAGGGGCTTTCTTAATAGATTATGAGTTAGCGGAAACTCACCGTACTCCACACAAATTGCTCCGAGGAGACACTTGGCAGTATTTAGCGGCGGCTTTATTTGGAATTTCAACGTTACTGAAAACTTTCGTACACTACAGATTTTTTATGAAAAGTGATTCCTGAAGCTTAATTTAGTACCTAAAATGACATCAAGGCTAAAAATCAGACGTTTAAGTATTAAAGTTTACAATTTTAAGTAAGTTATTCGCCCTTGTTTCGTTTGGGGAAGGACAATCGTGACGGTTAAGAATACGTGGTACGTGTAGTACGTGACTCATTAATTTTATCAGGTATTTTATAAATTCCGTTTTATTCCTTTTAGGAACGATTTTTCTAGTTAATACATTTTTCTTTCAAATAGTAAAATGTATTTTTTGTTTATGGAAACGCTACAAAAACTGCCTGATGTTAATATAACATACATACTAATTCTTGAACAGAATTTCCATCTAAGCTCCCATTCTGCAGAAACAAATGTATTTAATTAGATAAGTATAAAAGATACAATTATACTAAGTTTGAATAAAAATACTATGTTAGGTCATTTCTTCTGGATTTGATAACAAAGATACACAAGACCTGTTTCCGCTGTTTTTCGTAGATATAACTAAACGTTCTTGACGACTATAAGCACCGGCGCGGCGCGGCGGTCGTATAAGCAAGATTGTTATTTACAATGTATCAACCGTATCATTATGGATGCGGCACGCGTGGTCGCCGGCTGTGACGGCTCGCAATAACGGAACTTCGGAGTTTTGACGTCTGGTCTAGTCTCAAGAATACGTGTGGAAGACACCCTAGTACTAAGGTTACTTTTATCCTTAGCTACCTACAGATATAATAAGATAGGTGATATTTGTATGGTTCGCTTATGGCGACGTTGCCGTTGTATGTCTATTAAATACCTGCGTCCTTTGATAAATAATAATTTATCGTAGAGATGTCTCTTTACCCACTAGTTTAACGAAGCAATGTAACGTCTGTATATTAACTGTATATTAATTGTATTAACAATTACTAACTGGACTATTACTAACAGCAACTAACGGGACTGACTATCACTAACAGTCCCTACCCCAGTGTTCTCATAATATCTACTAACGAACTAAGTAACTAACGTTCTAACATCGTCTAACTAACTAAGCTAGCTAACTGGACAAATCATCCTATTCCCGTCATTTGAGTCTTGTTCTGAGTCGGGCACAGACGTCATGGACGGCAATGGAAAGATGCTACCTTAATTCTATAAAAAAATGTGCAATGATACTAACCATACTTCAAGTAGCTTGAAACGTAGGTATCTACTTGACTACGCTGCCTAATTAATTTAATTTAGCGGTTCTTAAATACCTGCCTGAAAACCGCTATCATCATCATCATCGCATCCCTTAACTGTCCCACTGTTGGCGTGCCCAACAGTGGGACAGTTAAGGGCACTGTTGGCGTGCCCAACAGTGGGACAGTTATGAGTTGGGTCTTATCTCACAATTTGAGGGGTACAGGCCATAGTCAACCACGCTGGCCAAGTGCGGCAGACAAAACGCTAAATAGACGTATCGAAACGTGACAAAGTTTATCTAGTTTCATATAAAGTAATGGCCGTTACCTGTCGACAACAGATATTACTCATGTGTACAGAACCATAATTAATGTACTGAATTCGTACTCATGTCACACTATGTTTATAATCGATATTATACAAGTTGAAATGAAGAGCTTAAGGCATTAATTTCGCTTGTAGTTTTCATGTGGCAGTAGGTAATTAACCAATATTTTCCATATTTGCGTTTGAACGTAAATAGGATTTCAGCAGAGCAGCGTGGTGGAGTATACTCTAGGCCTCCTCAGGTATGAGAAGAGAACCGTGCTCAGTTGAAGTCACAATATAAGTCGTTGAAGACGTCGTTGAAGTCACAATATACGAGTAAGTAAACCCACCTACACTCTAAAGTGCCGACCCTAGTGGGGCAGAATACACCTAATTTTAAAGCAGTGGAATTTTCCCCATTAAAACGATTTAGTGGGGCAGATTCCACTGCGAATTTAAAAGCATTTCCACTCTGCTCCACCAGTGGGGCGCTTGGTTGGGCAAAGTGGAATAATCCGGAATTCAAAAGTATCATCATTAATATAAATACCTATATATTTACCTATGTATTGATAATTTTCTTAGGTTGTCTTAGGTTATTAGTATAAATGGAATTTCATCTAGAACCGTACAATTTTGACCGCAATGTTTTTTTGGTCCCCGCTCTGTCTCTTTCTTTGTCGGCTATCATCTGATAATAATTGGTCACCACCACCTCTACTCGTTTACATTCCCAGACGAATCATAAATGCGTTGCCGTCCGAAAATAATGCGTTCCTTATTATTCCATCTTATATTCCATCTCAACATTTAAACCGAAACTCGTTAAAAACATTTCATCGTGAGACAAAGTTTTTTTAAATTTTATTTCATCACTCCATTTTTTCCGACCATGCGTATTAAAACGCTTACACACTTACAACCCCGCACTAGGATTCCTTGTGTCGCGAGTAGCATGAACAACACAAATTAATAAGAAATCACTAACTAAATTCCACGACCCGAGAAAAAACCTTATCTGTCACATAAATGTTAGCCCTGGCCGGGAATTGATCGCGGAGCCCTCGCTACGCAAGCAGGGTCACTCACTACCAACTAAGCTACGGGGTCATTAACTATCGTATACGCTGGTTAATTAGCTATATAGTACGTTATAAACTAAACCATTATAAAGAAGCTAAACTTGACAACACAAAAGCAAACACTTTTTTGTGACATATCTTATCCTCACATGTAGGCTATCCTGAGATACATGTTCTTATACTTCACTTTGTTCTAATCGATTATAATGAATTCACTATGCAGGGGAATAAGCGGCGCGGCGTACTAATCCCACTTAGTAAGGCGTCGACATCAAATATGCAACGCACTTCGCACCTAACGTAATGGTAGGGGAGCCCGTGGTGCTAAATGGGGATTTACTCGAGCGTCACAGAGTCCTATTGGGTTGCAAAGCTTAGATGATAAGAAGAAAAAAATGTTATATGATATATACCTTTTCATCGGTGGGGGAAGCGGCTATAGATTTTTAAATATGTAAAAAAAAACTGATGCATGGACATCCTCGAGCGCGTCAGATATTGATAGCATCAATGCCCTACGTATTTTTAATAATGTACGTATGTTAATCTGACCGTTTGCATGGTGGGGGTGGTTGTATGTAAGGGTTGAAAATGAAAAAAAAAAAATTTAATCGAGCGCGTCAGATTTTCTAAGGGAGTGTTAAGTGCACCAAAAATAAGCTCTCATTCACTAATCTGACGATTTCGATGGGACGCAAACTCGTGGCCATTCTCATAATATGCAAAAAAAATTCGCCATTTTGACATACTCAAGCGCGTCAGATTAAGATATATATGGTTCATCTTTATGTTCTAAACGTACTGTCTCATAATCTGACGATTATCTAGAGGGATTCGCCTAATCTGACAAAAAAACGGTTCACCCTAAAGGCCATCCCTGCAATTTCCCGCTAATTCCATTCCTGGGCGCTTAAAATTGTACTTATGACATTTATTTTGAGCTCGCGGAGTTCAAAGAAATAATATTTCTATGCATTTGAGCTCTCCCAGCTCAAAAGTCTGATAGAAGTTTCATAGAACACTACTTTTGGAATTTTCAAACCGCAATAACTTTTGAATGGATCAACCAATTTTCACGCGGTTGGCGGCATTCGACGCAGTTTTATCATCCTCATAAGTAATTTAAAAGTTTTAATTGATCGAACCAAAAATTTCGGAGTAATCCCGAAAAAACACTTTTTCGGGTTTCTTTCGTTCACGATATCTCTCGAACGAATCAACCGATTTTGACCAACTTGGTGGCGATCGACGTGGTTTTTCAAGCTCAAGGGCGGATTAGTTTTTGAAGTTGATCGATAAAGCCGTTTAAAAGTTATTATAAAAAAACCACTTTCAAAAAATTTTTTGCTGGAATATGGTGATGGCGTCATGACAGCAGAAACTAGAGTGGGGACGGAGTGAGAGAGTAATAGATAGAGAAAGAATGAGAGAGGAATAGAAACGCGGAGAAGGAAATATAGGCATCACGCAGCTGCACGCATTTAACTTTATCGACGATTTTTTTGTTGTTTCGGCTTGCGGAAATCGTCAGATTATATATTTTTCGTTATTCTTGAATTATTTCCTTCAAAATAAAAAAAAATTAACTACGCTCGAGAATGTCAAGATGACGTTTTTTTTTTACAACTTTGCTGCCCTCCCCTTTCTTTACGTCACTCTCAAATTGTCAGATTAGTGGAATATACACTTTTTAGGAGGTAATAAACTCACCCTACCTTAATCTGACGCGCTCGAGAATGTCTGATGATCAATTTTTTTTTACTAATCTGATCCTGTATCCTTCACGGGCGGCCATATATATGGGGCTCATATTTGGTGGTGGTACTTAACCGGGTACAAGGTATCCCCCTGTATATTAATCTGCCGCGCTTCAGTAAATCCAGAAATCCCCTCTTGGGCTCCCCTACCATAACAACCATTCTCTCTATGGAGTAATCAGAACTTGAAATAAGATTATATGAACAAATAAAAAACTCTTACACACGCTCACATCCCAGTAGGATTCCTACGTCACAGAAGGCATAGAAAATACGAACATATACGTCATAAACACTTAAATGTCTGACCCGACCGGGAATCAAACCCTAGTCCGTTCTTCGTAATGTTCATCGCAGGGTCAGTGACAACTAGAGTACGGGGTCGTAACCTAGTTGGTGGGGCTACAGGGAGTAAGACTGGATCTAACTTCGAGAGTTAACCGTAATTTGCGTTCAAATGAATTTGATGGCGGTGAGACGTGAAGTGGTAAACAGTTATTGAATCGCTATATGGGTTCTGTAGGTACATAATTATATCAGTCACATTGGGATATTTTATATTGAACAGATTTTACTAAATTTTTGTTTTATTTATTTTGTAATTTCAATAAATATTAAATTGCGAAGTTGAATTTGGTGAAGTTGAAGTTGAATCGAAGTTGGATTATACAAACACTTATTGGCAGTCCAACTACGCCATCGCTTATCTCTTCAACAAACCCCTATCATGAGTGGACCCGGAAGAAGAAGCGGCAAGAAACTTTAAAGGAGATTTCTAATGGATATAATAGATATCTCCTTCGAGCGGCAGAGAGAAATGACTGCTTGTGAGATACAACAAAGTTATGTGCAAGTTGTTTAAGTTTTATCACCATCTAGTTTGAAATAGTCTTTCGCATATCATTTCCGCATAATTATAGAGAATATCTTTGACACCAGTTTCTAATTTACAATATTGTACTTCCGACTGTTCTGACGATATTCAGATATAATTTCAATCCTGAATACTGAATATCTAACAATTTTCTAAAGCATGAGTACCTTCTTTCATCTTATCTTACTTATTATTTAGCGTTAACTCAGATCGCCACCTTCAGACTTCATGAGTATGCCTACGCTCGGTTCGCCCTTTTGAAAAGATAAAAGTATCTGTTGGTTATTTTATTTAATAAGTATATAAGGATCAGCAGGAACGCTCCGTACACCGACAATTGGGTCGATGACAATTCAAGAGCTGTTCTTGAATAAACAAGCTGGAACAAGTACACTCCATTTGAGGTATATATTTCTTTTAGATAAGCGAGTGATATTTATGAAGTGTTTGTTGTAAGAAAATCTTAATTCTTAGAGCCTAATTGTAACCTGCTTCACTATAACTAAGTCTAAAAGGTATTGGTACTAACGAACTGGGTGGTGACTGGTGATGCATGCTCGTTTGCATCTTAAATCCATAAATAAATGATAATTTTCTTAGGTACAACAAATTTTTTTAAAGTATTTCTGTGAGTTATTCTTATTTTAATATCTCTTAACTATATTTATGTAACTTTTGCTTATTTAACTGATGTTGTTAACTAAAACTCTGATGTTTTACACGGGGTACACTGAAAGTTGTTCAAATTGCCCAGTGAGCAAAAATTGCTCCTAAAAAAATTTGTAAGCTGTGAATTTAAATTGAATTCATTTCTTATTTATTTTTACAGATTGGCAGTATTCAAATAGTGCGTGCAATGCGTGGAAATAATCGAATATCGTTGCGGTCTTCATAAACAGCAAATGTTACGACAAATTTCGATTGTTATATTGACGAAGCCTCATCTCTTGCCACTAATGTAATGAGTTAAGGTGTGGTGAAAGCAATCTCACTGACGATTTGTGGACATGGCGCCCTTCTACGGCAACCAATGAAAATAACTTGAGTGCTACTGCTATGTGGCTTATGACAGAAACTGATAAAAGTACAAAGTCCAATTGCCTGCGACGGTGCTTACAAAGGTACGGAAATAATTCGAAAAATATAAACAAACTTTTGATTTTCTTAATATTTTCAATATAACTTATATAAACAGCTTCACTAAACAATAAATTCATTTAAATAGTATGTTGTCATAAATTCAATATGTATGCAAACTTTTTGCATATTATTATCTCCAAGTGGTTTAAAATTTTAATAAATAAGAGATACTATTAAATTCACGTAGTACCTACATACTTAAACTTCAAGCGTGTAAAATTACTATCAAATTACCTGGCTATTTAAAAAAAAAACTGTAGAAAAATTACCTTTACATCTAACCATGTTACAGAATTTATCATGTAATTTTACGAATGCAAATAATATTTCGCTTGAATTTCGGAAAAAATTAAACCCTAATCATCTATTTCAGATACCTTACAAATTGCAGTAAGAAAATTTAATAAGGTCGGTGGTACAAAAAACCCAGGGGTGGGTAGGGTAGCAATGTGTCACGCGGCGCTCCTGTCACGTGTCACGACCTAACCTCACTTTGAGAGAAATTTGCCATTGAATTCTATAGAAACTCCCTTCTTTGTCCACGGGTTATATTGTTACCTATGTACTTATTGAATAGCTGAATATTTCGGAAAGATTTGTACTTCTTTCCGCTTCACAAAACATAACCATACATAAGCAGATAATAATATAGTACCTGTTTTTAATAATTCTGTGGCATTGCAATAATTTTGAAAATAAATTTTTAGTTACTTTTGGAACTAAAATTAAATAACATGACTAACAACATATTTTTCATTGCCTTATTTCTTACCACTGCATAAATTGATTTGTATCTATATGAAATGGTTTAATGTATTTAGCCTGCGGTGTAGGAGAGCTAGTTAAAAAACAGGTTTTCGTTTGTTCTTGAGTAGCACCGTGTAGAGTTTACTGACGTTGCCACTTATACGTTAAAGTTTCGTCTACACTGTAGACGTTCGTGCCACGTAGTAGTACGTAGCGTAATTCGATTCGTAGCGATGAAAATTGCCAAAAAAGTTGCTGAAAAATAACTAGAGGTAGGAATATATTATTTAGATGAAGTCACTACTATTTGAATTATTTAATTTTTAATGAATGATGATGATGTTGCATTAGGTACGTAAATTTTTATTATCATGATCTAATGTTACCTTTTACATTTTAAATCTTTAACTCAGTAATCTCATTAATTCATAATTAATTAACTAAAATATCTTCATGTTATGTTAAAAGCTGGAATCCCTCTATAATTTAATAATAAACTATAAAAGCATGTCACTAGAACCGTAATATTCCAATAAAATAGCATCGGGTGCAGTGCAAGGATAAATTCCGGTATCACGATCACGTGGCATTCGAAATCACGTGGCGAAACATGATAGAGAAGGATTGTTACCTGTATCCATGTGTTGTAAATGAGATGTTAATGTATAAATGAAAGAACATAACAAACAAATACATAGGCCGAGAAATATGCATATAATTCATCTAACATAATCTACATATTTATATCAATTAAAAAAACAGTTTCACACATTTAATTCATAGTAGTTTTATAAATACTATCATGGATAATAATTTACGAAAAAGTATTGCGTACTGCGGGACGGCTAGTGGTTCATGTGTCACGCGGAAACGGCAGTCACGTGGGGCTACGGGGCTGAAAAGACCTGCAGTACACGTGACTATACGGGCCTCCAATTATTGCAGCCCAACAATTAGCACCGAACAAGATGTCGACAGGTAAATGGCTTTATTTATGGTAGATTTAATCGCAACAAAATGTAAATTCAGTTACAATTTATTTACAATTTTATTTATAAGTAGGTATCTCGCTTTTCGCTGCCACAGATTTGTAAGCAGTCTGTACCCCATAAATATTTCGAAACGTCCGCATAAACTGAAAATACTTTTACTTTATATTTTACTTATTACAACACTTTGGTATTCAATTTTTGGTGTTTGTTGTTTAACTCGATGAGTAAACAGGAAGTACATTTTATTTTTTCTTAGAAAAAATACTTGTATTTGAGAACTTTACGGAGACAAACTTAGCTCTACATGTTTTCTCACGATGTTTTCTTTTACTTATAATGCGCACATAACATTTAAGTAACATAACTTGGATTCGTTACTTTGAATATTTTTTTAATAAAGATACAATGAATACATTCCTCTAATACTAAGCTCAAAACAAAGTTTTTTATATTATCTGTAGTATAATTAATTGGTCACTGATGTAAACCAACTGTTTTGCAATATACCTAATAATATTGGTTACAACAAGGCCAACAATTACAATTTACAATTTAGGTCGTATTGAGGCAGCCTAGAATACTAACCATAATCCCATGCCGGATTACCAGGCTGTCATAACTTCATAAGAGCCGACAGACGCATGCATCTAATGGTTGTGGAGTGGCTGGCTGGCTACTAACTAGCCTTAAGTCAGCCGTCACACGACTTGTTATGCTCTGGCTGGTAGCTTGAGAGACAGTTTCTAGCTTTCCTCTTCCTTCCTTCCTGTCCGCAACGCATCGGTGATACCTTTGGTGTCACTGATGTCCATGGGTGACTACATACAAATAGTCGACTCGTATAAAAGAAATGATATATATAATTATATATATTAATTATATATATTAATTATATTATATTATCTATTCATTTGTCGGCTACTACCATAAAAAACAAGGTAAATCACATCAAACCCAACACGCTTGGTCGTCACCAATCACGTAACTCGCTGCAGTGCATCACAATTAACCGGATTGCTTTCCCTCTAGGAAACAACAAAGGCATGTAACCTTCAAACGTACTTACAATTACTACACTACGAGTATACTGAACTGAATCGTTTTACTGTGATTACTGCACAGATTTGCACGGTGTTATTAACGAACACAAAAAGCATTATAATGTATTTTAATAATTAAAATACGTTATACTTAATTAATAAATATTATATTATTACTAGCTGACCCAGCGAACGTTGTTCCGCCATATATGTAGATTACTTGTAGTGGACGATTTAAATTTGGGGGTACGGAAGTCAAAATTTGGGATTATGTGTATTTTTTATGCCACAACATAAAAAAACACCCAAGAAAAAATTTGTCCAAAAAATAAAAATAAAATGTTAGGGGTGGACAAAACTTATCACTTGGTATGAAAAATAGATAGTAGCCTACGGACCTACGTTACAACTACAAAAACAAATAATATTTTAAGGTCATAAATAGTTTATGATTAGCAGCCCACCAGTTTCCTGTTCCACCACTCGGAGCCACTTAGGAAAAAAAATTATGATGATAATCCATTTTCCTAGAAAATAATAAACAAAAGCAATAACGAGTAAAGAGGTTTCGAACCACGTGGAGATCTGCAAAATGAATTACAACCTATATTATTATATTTTATTATTATATTTATTAACTACCTATATTAACATAGGTTTGTTAATACTATAAATTACTAGTAAATCCGCCCTCGCTTCGCTTCGGGAACAAAGACTATGTACCCAATTACTTTTTAAGAATTTTATGCAGATTTTTATGTATGCATTTTTAAGCCTTACAACTTTCCTATAGAAATCATGAATGTCTCTCTTACCGTATTTTACCGTATCAACCGATCGACCTACCTTGTTGGGTCTGCGGCATGGAATTAGGGTCAGTATTGTAAACTGCCCCAATACGGCCAGAAATTCATGTTAATAGCCTTAGTAAATATTATATTGTAATCAGTAAAAGAAAGCTAATTTTCCTAATCAAAATAAAACCCTATAAATTCATAAAACGAACGTCAATATAAGCAAAACAGCGCTGTAACCCGGATAGTATTGCTTTGGGAGTTACAGCGTTTATGTTTTCCAGCGTCATTATGTAAGTAAACTTCAATACAACAGGATTTTATCAAAATTTCAAATGTTTTCTGGTAATCAAAACCGCAAAGAGGACCTGTTTTAGGCACTAAGCTCATGAGACATTAATAACACTGACTGAATTCTGACTGTACTGTTTACAATATTAATGATATCAATTAATATCACGTAATGGACTGTTGTGTATGCATGTGGGTAGACGTAATGTGTGTGCATGCGAGCTGCGTCTCGCGTAAGGGAGCAAAATAAAAGTAGTGCGCATCTAGCTACTCTGTAGTTTGGTTGTTTCCGCCGCTCCCCCCTCCCGTACAGAAACTTAACACGTGGCGACGACGGGACTTACCACTATATTAAAAAATGGCTACGGGAACGACGTGGGGAATTTTGTCCACTTTCGATCATTTGACCAATGACTGGTCCAGTTTTAAATCGCGGTTGTCACAGTGGTTCATCGCGAACGAGATAACCGACGCAACGGACAAAAGCAAGGTCAAGCGGCGGGCAATAATTTTGAGTGCACTCAGCGAGTCAACTTTTAAGTTGGCTAACGATTTGGCGCTGCCCAAGAAGATAGAAGAAGTGGAGTACGATCGCATACTGAAGCTTCTGGATGACCACTGCACCCCGAAAAGGTTCGGGTTCGCAGAGAAGTCAGCGTTTTACTCTGCGGTACAACGGCCGGGCGAGAGCCCCACCGAGTGGGCGGCTAGAATCAGAGGATTAGCGGGACACTGCGGGTTCAAGTGTCTAGAAGAGGCCCTGGTGGACAAATTCATCATGGGCATGGCCCCAGGCCATGAGCGAGACAAATTATTCGCGCAGGACCAGCAAGAATTATCGTTGGCGAAGGCGGTGGACTTGGCGGAGAGCGTGCGCAGCGCGCGCCGCGCGGCCACGGGCGCAGGCCCGTCGGCCGACGGCTACGTCGCGGCCGCCGCCGTCGGCGCGGGCGACGTGTTCGCGGTTGGCAAGTTTAAGTGTAGTGTGTGCGGTTATACAAACCATAAAGCTAGTCAGTGTCGTTTCAAAGGTTATAAGTGCAAAAAGTGCAATCGTAAAGGTCATCTTCGCAAAATGTGTCCGGGAACCGAGGGCTCGGTTAACCTTATCGAGGGCGGTGATGAGGGAGACGACGGTGAGTGTGTTTATAATATTCGTTGCGAGCGGGGCAGGCCGATGACGGAACGTGTGTGTGTCGGGGGCGTGTTTTTGAAGTTCCAAGTCGATAGCGGGTCTGCAGTTAGCCTCATTTCCAATCGAATCTATGATCAACACTTCAGCGAATTACCGTTGTCACCCACGAATAAACGATTATTTAGTTATACTAGGGACATTATTGAGACTAGTGGTGTGTTAAAGACCACCGTTACTTATGGCGAGAAAACGCATTTAATGGAATTATTCGTAGTTATGAATAGCAATATATCTCTGTTAGGCAGGGATTTTATTTATCTTTTTAATTTGCAGCTGACACCCTTTGTTAATGCAGTGTATTTGGAAGATAGGTCTGCAGTAAACAAATTAATTTCCGAATTTCCCAGTGTGTTTTCAGGCAAGTTAGGCAAATTTAATAAATATGCCGTTGAACTTCGCCTGAAACCCGATTGTAAGCCAATTTTTTTCAAAGCTAGGAATGTACCATTTGCATTACGCGAAAAAATCGATAAAGAGTTGGATCGGTTAATTGATTTGGGGGTCCTTAGTCCCACAGAACACTCGGATTACGCTTCCCCAGTGGTGCCGGTGCTAAAAAAGGATGGCGGCTTGAGACTGTGCGCCGACTACTCGGTAACAATTAATAAACAGCTGATCGTAGACAAGTATCCCTTGCCGACAGTAAACGAAATATTTTCAAAGTTAAACGGTGGAATTCAATTTAGTAAAATAGATCTTTCGATGGCGTACAATCAATTTCCACTTAGCGAGAGTTCTCAAGCCCTCACTACAATAAATACACACCGGGGCTTGCTAAAATTCCGTAGGTTAGTTTTTGGTTTATCGTCAGCCCCCGCTATTTTCCAACGAGCCATGGAGTGCGTGTTGGCTGGCCTCGAAGGAGTAGTGTTTTTTTTAGACGACATCCTAGTGACGGGCAGAAATAAAGACCAACACAAGCAGCGCTTGACTGCGGTTCTGCAGCGGTTAAAAGACGCCGGCTTAACCGTACAATTAAATAAGTGCGAGTTTTTCAAAGACGAAATATGCTACTTGGGGCACATAATTGATAAAGATGGCATTAGAAAGTCACCCGATAAGGTCAAAGCTGTATTATGTGCGCCCAAGCCACAAAACGTCTCGCAATTACAATCGTTTCTCGGTTTAACAAATTATTACCGTAATTTTGCACCAAATGCATCATCCGTGTTAAGTCCATTGTACTGCCTATTACATAAAAAGGTGAAATGGGTATGGACACAGGAACACGAAGATGCATTTGTGAAAATAAAAACAATTATGGCTTCCAATGAGGTGTTAACCCACTTTGACCCCGAAGCCAAATTAATATTGACGGTGGATGCGTCACCGACAGGGTTAGCTGCCATTTTATCACAAGTAGGTAAGGACGGGCGCGAGAGACCGGTTTCTTACGCGTCTCGTGTTCTCTCACCCGCCGAGAGTAGGTACGCACAGATACAACGAGAAGCTACGGCTATCGTGTTCGGTGTCAGGCGCTTCCATCAGTATCTTTATGGACGATCGACGCCCTTCGTGCTACGCACCGACCACAAGCCCCTACTGACCATTTTCGGTCCCCACCATGGCATACCCGAAGTATCAGCAAATAGGCTCCAACGCTACGCAATTTTCTTGTCAGCGTATAATTACACTATTGAATATATACGTAGCAAAGACAACGCCGCAGATTTTCTGTCTCGTGCGCCGTTATCTACGAACGAGTTAGTCGAGAGAGGGGGGCGCGGGGTGGCGGGGCCCGGGGACGGCAGTGATGACGACCGAGCGGCGTATGTGCACTTCGTTTTGCAGGGCGACTTACCCGTGACGTCACAGCGGATCCGCTGTGAGACCGACCGCGACCCGCTGCTCGCCAAGGTCAAAGAATATGTGGTGAACGGGTGGCCTCGGAAGGTGGCAGATGAAAAATTAAAGCCCTACCATAGTTGTCGCTTGCAGTTGTCATTCGAAAGCGGTCTTTTAATGCGTGGACATAAAGTAGTGGTCCCGGAGAGTTTAAGGGATACCGTTTGTAATGAACTTCACAGCTCCCACTTTGGGATTGTTAAAATGAAAGCAGAAGCGCGTAAATCGATTTGGTTCCCGGGTATTGACGCGGCGCTCGAGCGGCTGGCCGCCAGCTGCGCGGTGTGCGCGGCGCTGCGGCCGGCCCCGCCGCGCGCGCCGCTCGCGCCGTGGCCGCACCCGCCGCATGCCTTCTATAGGGTGCATCTTGATTTTTTAGGGCCGCTGAACAACCAGATGTTTCTCATTATAGTCGATGCTTACAGTAAGTGGGTGGAGTGCTATCCGATGGCAGCTTCATACGGTTCCAAGGCGGTGATCGGGAAGCTGTGCGACTTCATGTCCAGGGTGGGGGTCCCAAATACGTTAGTGAGTGACAACGGTACTTCTTTCACTTCAGGCGAATTTCAAAACTTTTGCAAAATTAACGGTATTAACCATATCTTGTCCCCAGCTTACCACCCGGCCAGTAATGGCCAAGCGGAAAGTATGGTAAAGGTAGTTAAAAATGGCCTTAAAGCGATCATATTGGATAATAAAAATAAAAAACTTTTACACGAACAAATATCGAAATTTTTATTCGACTTCAGGAACTCCAAAAACAGCACAACCGAGCAGTCGCCTGCAGAAATCGTGTATGGTAGACCGCTACGCTCCAGATTAGATCTGTTGAAACCGTCTTCGTCGTCTCCTTCATCAACAGACCTCTCATGTACCGTGGAACGGAATCAGTGCTTGCAGGCTAGACATTACCGTGGTAGGGAAAGAACACAATTTAAAACTGACGATGCGGTATGGATTATTAAAAACGTTATAAACAAAAAATACAAATGGTTAGAGGGAATAATACAAAAAAAGATAGGTCAAGTACTTTATTTAGTGTATGTTCCGAGTTTAGAGATGAATGTTCAAAGGCACATAGATCAAATAAGGCCAAGGTTCCCAACAAGGGGTCACCGCTTAGAGGGGGACTGCAGAATTGGAGATGCGGTTCCTGACCTCCCCCGCTGCGGTGGGCTCGACCAAGAAAGCGAGGGCGGCGCCGCCGGCGAGCTTGGTGGCGAGCAGTCCGCTCGCGAGTTGTCTCCGCGCCACGACCGCGGGGAGGAAGGGGACAGTGATGGTGAATTCTGTTTCGCGACCCCGCCGGCGGGGCCCAGCGACCC
Source organism: Ochlodes sylvanus (assembly GCA_905404295.2). Lineage (NCBI taxonomy): Eukaryota > Metazoa > Arthropoda > Insecta > Lepidoptera > Hesperiidae > Ochlodes > Ochlodes sylvanus. The sequence continues at coordinate 8,057,614 of FR990127.1, forward strand.
CAGACGGCGCGAGATAACACCTCCACCATTTGAGGTCTCGGTTAACGAATCGTCTTAGAATATGTGTGGTTTAATGTGTACTTAGATTTATATTTATGTTATTTATGTATAGGTTTTTATTAGTACATACTTATATTATCATTGTGACTGGTCACAGCTAAAAGGGGAGGGATTGTTGTGTATGCATGTGGGTAGACGTAATGTGTGTGCATGCGAGCTGCGTCTCGCGTAAGGGAGCAAAATAAAAGTAGTGCGCATCTAGCTACTCTGTAGTTTGGTTGTTTCCGCCGCTCCCCCCTCCCGTACAGAAACTTAACATGGACGTATAAATAATGCCATGGGACGAGACGGCAATGCGGTTAATTTTAGAAACGCTGTGTGCAAAGCAGGGTCGGTCGAATGCGAGGGTTTGTTGTCGTCGTTAAACGTATGTACATATTATTATGCTATCGGACAATCTTGACAGTCTGCGGAATGTTTCATCAACTCATAAACATCGCACTGTTAACCTCGGGTCTCCAATATAAGTAATAACTGCGTTGTCCAAGTACGAATTGGCAGACTTTATCCAAAAAAAGAGACCCGTGTCCTGCTATGAGCTATTAATAGATGAAGCTTTTACCTGAATTATTATTAATACATGAAGCTTTTTTTTATAATTATGTTCTACCAAGGACGGTGAACTGTAATTATAATACGTAAATAACATAATAAGTAAAAATAAAACTATATAGGTACCGAGAAACGCGCGCACGTGGGAGAGTGAGATTTGACAATGGAAAAGAAATACAGAAAGCTGTATTTTAGATATTTATTTATTTTTGTATTATTACATGTGTTATAAGTACCTTTATAATACATTAATAATATGTGTTCAAAGAAAATAATATAATTCATTAGTTTCAATGTAAAGTACGTAAGTCTTTGACACAATGTATTAGGGTTGAATTTCGACTGCATAGCCGGAGTCACTTGTAAATAGTTAAATCCTAAAACAGTTGCTACAAACATGACGGTGATGTAGGGTTTCAAAGTCTTTTTTATATCAATAAAATCGTCAAATAAGTATACGGACGTAGACTGTAAACGGTAACACGGGACGGTAGCTAATGCTAGCCACAGACGCTAGAATATACCTGATAGATTTACAGTACAGTTAAACTTATTAGCCTGTACAGTTAAACTTACTAGCTAAACTTGAGCTACTATGTCCACTAGACATAATATATTTACAGTTGTGCAACATGCACGCTCATGTCTACCTGTACAGTCGGACTATACAGGTAAACCTAACAGGTACACTCTAGCGTGTATGGCTAGCCTAATCTTAGAAATTTATACTCTCCGGCTCATCACTATCAAATAGAAATCAAAATAGATAAAAACGCAACGTTTTAATATCATGATTGCAGGTTTTTCCAGTCTTAAATTACCGCTATTCATAGAAAATGAACTAGAATACTGAACAATGTTATAGAAGATAGATAAAAAAAGCATTTTACATCACCGCGTACAGTACGTCATTAGTCAAATTACAATCAGCTAGATTGCATTCTTTTCCGGAAAATGAATGTGGGGAAATACATTTACCGTATTGTGGCTGACAGGTTTATTAATCTGTATGTAAAAAGCAAAACTGTATCAATATGAATTCGATAAATTCTTATTATAACAAGGCGTGGGTGGATTACTATTATAAAATATAAACCATAAATTAAACCTACGCTTACGTTTACAAAATAATATTTTTTTAACAGGCAATAACTTTGCGTTGCGCTGCGGGGTTGCGGCTGCGGCTCTATATAAATCTAAAGTGAAAAGGGAAAACGACTACCACGCTAAATAAATGTCAATGGGCAGACTTTACATATCTTTGAGGAATATTATTTCTTTCGACGCAAATGATAACTTTTCGACGCGCAAATAACCTGTAACAAATCACAAAACTAGATACTGACCTAAGGGAGATAGTTCCCGATTTCAAACAATGTTTGAGATATCCGTCGAGTAACTGCTTTCTTTTAATGACAACCGTTACCCCTGCAATCCTCAATGCCGTAAACCCCAATGATAATGCGCACACGATACATGTATTATGTGCATGAAAACCTTATGCGGCGAGATCTCGACAGGCGTCGAAATATCTTTTTAATATGTACATATTAGTGTTAATCAGTAATTTTTAATATGTATTGGTGTTTATTGTTTATGTTACACTGTCTGTTATTTTTTTTTGTTAAAAACTTTTTTTTTTTTTACTAAAGAGGGCAAGTAGATATTCATATCGAGAAGGATCGTTGTCGCGTAAGTATATTTTCCAGATAGTTGCCCTATGGGCATAGGCAAAAGGCAAAATCTTTTAACGATTGCATGTTTTAGGTATGTGTGTTTCCTTATGGCATCCACCACACAAAGAAACTTATTGTAGAGCCATGAGTGTTAATCGTACAAAAATTTTGTTATATTATAATGTAGCTATAATATTAAATAGATAATTATCATGGTTAACCCTAAATAGTTGTGATCATTTTCACTCCACTCCATGAAAGCGAAGGTTACAATTAAAGCTCTCGGCAAATATTGATTTGATAATGATGGTTCTTGTCCAAAACAAATTTGGACACTAGCCAAAACGATACTTCTAATTTTTACAATTTAGGTTCTTTTTTAGTGAATATAAAATATAAGATTATTAAAAATCTGCATATTCATCGTTCAAAACAATTTTGCATCCAATAACTCTCGAATATATCACGGAAAGGCAAATGATTTGGCAGAACACATCGAGGCTTTGTTTGGGGTATTTAGCAGGGCATTAAAAACCGAATAAGATAATGGCAAGAGGCCAAGTAACATGCAATATGGAGTGAAATATGATGGCCACCTGCAATTTTATAGCACTCTATAGACGTTGATAAAATGACTGTTAAAAAACAAACTAAGCGCAAAATTATGTGCCAGACGCTGCCTAAAAATTTCTGATAGAGTTCTGTCACACATTTAAATGAATTTAGTGAATAGTGAAAAAATCGTCTTATCTAAACTTTCGTAACATGGTGTTACTTTTTTAAACTATGCGTTAATTTGTTTGTTTTGCTATTTCATTTATTGTATAACTTGGAATCGTAATAAAGGTGTGTGAATGTGTGCGGGATTGTGCGTGTGTTCAATTTTATTTATTAAACTGAAATCTTAACTGAACTTCTTTAACTTTATGCTTAGGGCTACTGCTAATCCAGCACTAAAGATATCTCAATAGTCATATCAAAAAAGATGTTAATTTTTCTTTACTAACAGCCTAATGGCCTAATGTTGATCTATTTCAGTCCATACGCTTCTGGCCTCTAATATATATTTCAAACAGTCTATCTACTAAGATAGACTGTATGAGTTCTCGCTCCAATAATATCAATAAAAAAATCTGGGAATCTGGAACTCAGCTATTGTCATACACCACATACACCGTATAACTCACACTCAATTCACTTTGCGACTGTACCTTAAATAGCAAGAACAAATTTTTCCAATAAACCTTCATGGAATTATTTGGAGGTTCCGTTTAACTATCAGCACTCTTTACTGGTAGTACTTAAGGTCGGTTTTCGGAAAACTGGCTCGTTTGAGGGGAGCGTCGAGGGATGAGGCAAAAGGGTAGGTCAACGTTCCCGCCCCGCTCCAGACGAAGAGAAACGTGTTCGCAAGCTCGCCTGGTAGGATTGCTCAACGGTATTCGGTTGTCAAAACAATAAATCATGTATTCTAAAACGTCTGCTGATGGTAAGGATATCAGTCACAATGCTTTCTACTTTGTGGACATTACAACCGAAGACAATTAGAACGATAAAAATACGGTCACACAATTATTACCAAATGGGACGCTTCTATAAAATGTTTAAATAAAAATTTAATTTATAATCTAACAAACAGCTTTTTATTTTACAGCAGAATTATCCATTTTATCAATACTAGACACAATTTATCAAGGGATGACTTCAGACTTCAGACACAGATGACTTCAGACTTCAGATTGACTCTATTAAATGTAATCATTTTCTCTGATAATATATAAAACTTAGTTTTTTCTACATCTCTAAATATAGTTTAAAAAACTAAAAAACACGCTTTATTGTAATAAATGGACTATCTAACACAAAAGCATTTTTTCTATTCGAACCAGTAGTTCCTAAGATAAGCCCGTTCAAACAAACAAACAAATAAACAAACAAGCTCTTCAGCTTTTTAATATAATATTTATAATATAGTACATACATAGATCAGTATAAAGAAAGATAAAAAAAAAGATTTCGTGCTTTTAATATTACATTACTATAATTATGTACATTCATCATACGTTTCGGATTTACTCGTACAATAGAACACAGTACGACTTTTTATTCGACCTTTACCACTTTTAGTTGTGACGTGAAATAATTTTTTCACCAAGGTAACAGTGTAATGCGCCGTTTGCCGGAAGCTTCATTTCAACGTGAAGCGAGAGAGAAAAATCTTTAGACAAAGCGCCTACGTCCATTTGTTTCTACATAAAACACTGGACAAATATGGCGTAGGTAGGCCGGATAATGTTTTTTTAACTCTTTTCTTTTCGGACTCAAAGTGACTTCGCGCCATCTCTCGCGTTTAATTCAAATAAACAGACAAGGATTCAAAGAAAACTTTCACAATAAACAAAAACATTTACTTAGTGTTAAAATGATGAGCAATACTACAAAAAACTGACAGCGTTCAGCGCCGCCATAAATAATGCAAATATTTACGTACAATTAAGTAACCTGTTGTCTGGATGAAATTAAATATCTCAGTAAACACACCATTACGGGCGACGTGCACATATCGCATTACCCTATCGACAGTTCTACCATCATTAGTGAACTTCTGTACATAGATACTGCTTGTGCAAGTGCTTTAGAAATAATAAGCAGGGATGGACGGTCGTGAGTCGCGCGCTATCGACGCGATCGTTCGCCACTCCACGAGGTTTTTGGGTCAAGCGCGTCTGACTGTACGCCCGCGATCACTTCTTAAGAATTTATTGAAAGAATAAATTTCAATTTCTTCTAATTCCTTAAAAATGTGTCGGGTATATATTTACTGGCTATCGGCTAATGTTTACCATGAGTTATTTGTGGTATGAGCTGAAAAACCTTTTTTTTAGGACAATTGTCTTTTATAGCTGTGACATGTGAGAAGGGAAATTACCTAATTATGTGAGTACTAACTAAAATTTTATTGTGGTTTTACTATACATAAAGACAAGCTCCAGGATCTCTTGGGGGGCCACTATCAATCACACAGTGCCGTCACCCTAGACCCACCTAGCCTAGCGGGAGATCTTTCTTTGAGGGGTTAACCCTCAAGTACACAACAGTTACCTCCCACAGAATGATTCTCGTCATCTGAACTCAGGAGACCTTACTACATCGCATATTTAATCCTTTGCTTGTACCATAGAGTCCGCAAGATCTCTCAAAATTACTGGTAAAAAGAGTCAAAATATAATTAAAATAAAAGGCTAAGAAGCCTACAGCAGACAAATATAATAAATATATTTTATTATCTTTCCTTCATGCCCCGTTTAATTTGTAATTTCCTATTCAATCAGCCACCAAACGACATGTTGTGTTACGGCTGGGAGCTTGAAGCCAGAACTTTCTTTCTTGCTTCTTTCCTGATCGAGGATGCATTGGTGATGACTTTGATGTTACTGATGTCCATGGGCGACGGTGACCACTTACCACCTGGTGGCTCGTGTGCTCGTTTGGTGACTCTTCACATACAACATTAACACATACATAGATGACGCAAAAAGTATAGCACATAATTTGTTTTCGTGTTTTAGAAATTGTTCATAACACAAACTTTAGCGACCTGACTCCACTGCCTCGATTGTTGACCAGCATAATGATCTTGGAGAAGATAGGTTGCAGACTCAAGGTCAGGCCCTCACACCCAAGGATTTAAGATTATTTACACCACATAATGGTGTTGAGAGACGTTTTGTTAGATCTTGAGCAGTGTATCGAAAAGGTGACTTTTATGGATTTCGAGATTTCAAGTTGTTTGGCGAGTAATCCCAGCTCGTCACCTCGCATTGTGTTGCGATCTCAAGAAATCTCCGCCTTTATTACGGATACGAGAGCGCTGCATAATTCATCTGGGTAAAGTATATTACTATAATTTCGTGCTTCGCCATGGAAATAGAAACAAAGTTATAAATTATCCATTACATGGTTTGTAATTTAAATTAGTTAAGAACTTTATACACCGAACTGCGAAGTATTACAATGAAAATAGACTGGAGATATAAATTTAATATATAAGAAAATAAATTGTTAGATATTTTTTTTCTAAGACTTTATTTTACTTTAGGGTACGCACAGACCACTAAGCAATCAACGTATATTACAACGTGTACCTTTATTGATTGATTAAGAATATAAGAAGTGATAACATAAGAAGAATATTTTTGTGTTGGATAGTCCATTTATTGAGAAATATAGGCTACAAAACATCACGCTACGACCAATAGATGCGGAGCATCGATAAAAAATGTTGCATAAATGGGAAAATGTAAAATATATAAATCCACTAGTAATTTATAACGTATCGCTAGTCGCAAACCTAAACAACATGTACTAATTGAAAGGAATATCTACACTTACAAAAACCAATACCAAACCTTTTTTACATTACATCGTCTCCCTGTATCGCGCTCTAAATTATATAAGCTCGCAACAAACGTTTTTTACGAAACCAAAATACACGAGTTTATGAAATTCTTTGTATTTAATAGTATTTGCATTAAAACCGTACGCCCCGCCCAAAGAATCTGTGTGAGGCTGAGCGGTGTAATCTGCCGTTAGTAAGTACTTAAATACCTATTAGTCTGCTGAGTGAAAAGCTCCGGGTTCCAATCTCGACCGGAAGAAATATTCACGTTACAAACAATGTTGTTCTCGGGCCTTGGCTGATCATAGAAGGATGTCCAGTAGCGTGTTACCTTGCGACACTTTAATTTATGCTTATACATATATTTTAATAGTGGCCCGCCCTCGCTTCGGGCTTCGGGAAACTTATTCCTTCCATTTGCAAAGATTTAGTTATATATTTTGGAAAATCACACTATATCTTTATAAATTATAGCTATATGTTATACTGATGAGTAAGCTATATTAATGAAAAGTTTCATCAAAATCCATTTCGTAGTTTTTGCGTGAAAGAGTAACAAACATTCATACATCCTCACAAACTTTCGCATTTATAATATTAAATATTAATAATATTAATATTAACTATAGTAGGATTCAGCAAGTAAGAAAGAGTGGCCATGGTGAAGCGTCTGAATCTCACACTTTAAGCAAGCAGTGTCGTCTGACCTTTCTGATTTCCTGGGAAAATATTCATATATGTATATCGGTTTCCGCAATTTATACGCTCATGAAGACAGACAGACTGACAAAAGTTAGAAGAAAAATATATTTTGACTTTAACAAACCTTAAGTGAATTTAAATTTCTAAAAAAACAAGCAATTATCAGATTTAACTCCGTTATAGTTTTGTTATACTTACCCATAGTATGCCTATATTACCTTTTAATGTAATACATCACAAAATATTACTTTTTAAGAACATCTTATGTCGCTACGTGACATGTTTGAATATCAATAAATTGCAGTGGTAATAAAAGGACATACTAAGATGTAGTTTCCACCGGTGAAAACGCATTTTAGATTAAAACTGGTTTTCATTGTAACATACCAGTGACCTGAAGCCCGTACTTCCTTGTAATAACAATCATTGAGTGCACTCAAAACTTGTGATTCGTTTTGTATTATCCGTTAAAAACCTGTAGGTATATTTGAACAAAACTATAGAAAACGATAGAAAAGTCTAGTAGTTTTCGTTTTCCTGTGAAGTCGAATAAAATACGTAGAATTAATAAGTGACCTGTTTAGTAAAATTATTGACCTCGTTTTCAGCCCGTTTATCCATTAAATTATTTTATTGATTAAATATGCCTATCTATCAAAAGTGCGTAAATAATGGGAACATGACAGATTTTCAGAACAAAGCTGAATTCTTGAATGCAAAGTATTTCAGATACAAATTTAATTAATCAAATTCACATTGCGCCAATTTAATGGAAAATGTACATCAAACAGTTTTATTTAAATAACATATTTAACAGTTATGTCGCATATTATTATGTCGCCACTCGAAAGCTCTTCAAAGTTTAGAGGCTATTCGATTGAAAACTAGTTTAGTCCCACTACAAAGCCTGTGTATGGTACTCAATCCCAAGGCGAATTATTCGGAATACAATGGCTCTTGTCACTTATGGACAAAACGTTGTATCTGATGCAGCATGGTTCACGTTTGGTAATTTTTTTACATATACATAACTTTAAGTAGAACGTACCTATCGTGTTGACAAACCGTACTCACACCCGAAACCTTCGTATTTTTCTTAGGAATTATGCTAATTTAGGAATTATGCATGTTTTTCAAATTTCAACCCATTGGGCCGACAATGAAGATTATTTAATTATTTGTTAAAAGTTTTTTTCTTATAATTAGTATAAATTTAAAGTTATTGACGGAGTTTCGCGCGTGCTTTGGAGGGTGCGTACAGCCATTGGTATTGGTTTTTATAGCATTAAAACTTTACAGGTGTTCGGGTGATATACCTAAACATGTTCGCCCCTGGGGTTGGCTACAAACTTTCACCATCGCGCAATGGAGCAGCATGGTAAATTATTCCTGAAGGTTTTTTAATAACGAGGAATTTTTTAATACATTCTAGTCAGTAATAGATTGAAGCTCATGTCACTGCAAAAGGATATTGTCAATTTGTCACCGCAAAAATACCACCTCAAGTGCGAATTCATTTATACAACTAACTTAAAAATACATAATAGTACACAGTGTAGTGTGTGTGTATTGCTGCTAAAGGAGCAGCACCTACTTAGTAGCTCTTAGTTGAATAGCAAGAAAAACATCCGTTTCAAAAGTTGGACGTAATTGTGATAAGAGTTGCAAACTACGGGTATCACTGAAGTTTCACCAAACCGTATAAGAAAAATATTGCACGTGGAGTTTGGGTTGCGCTGGCTGATTCGGTGGTATCTTGAGCCACAATAATGTAACTCAATTGTAGAAAATATTAGGACTAAGTTGTCGCCATCACGTCTAAGTACGGGCAGTCAAAATCGAGTCGTTTTACGGTCTCAAAATGTAACTTGACTGCTCCGGTGCAGCCTGTGTATGCAGCGCTATTAGGATTCCGTCTGTCTATGTAATTGTTTCCCATCATACTCGAAACGAAACTGCCTTGCACCAGCATCGTGCTAAATAACGAGCGTAATGGTGGCGTTAAATAGGTTATTTCACAGGGCGATGGGCTTTGCACAATCCAGCTCAATTATGACAGTACTCAAGTGATACTAGAGAAACATTTTATCAGTCTGTGAAGCTACTTCATCCTTTTAAAATTAGCTGGTACTAGTGTTATGTAATAACCAACTTTATCGCTACTTTATCGGGCAACGTGTCAATAAAACTCCAGTTTTACAATCTCCACAATACATGACTTACCACTTAACATCACTTAATACATCTTCTCATTTGATTGTGGTTGCCACAATAAGTTAAAAACCAAACAACCATGGTGTTACCGCTTTAATCATTACAACAACCTGACAATTTTGCAACTGATATTCTAATCCAAGGTACAATTTAGCAATAATTGTCTTCTGCTAGAAAATGAACTTATGTTTAAAAAAGTATAAAAAAAACATCGTGTAAAACTTGCATGAACATTGTACAATATCATGCTATAGCTTAACATGCGATACTAGGCAAGATTTTAAATTCCTATCAATTTGATAAAATGGCATCAGCTAATTACAATGAGTTCGCCTTTAACTCCAAAAACATTATAATAATAAAATAACGACAATTCATTGACCGTTAACTGGCGAGAATTAAAACTTATTTTTAACATAAATATAGGGAATAAAATGTACAAAAAGAATAAGGAAGAATAATATCATTATTTTATTTTGCTTAAGTTTAATAAAATCGAAGAATTTAATTTATTTCACGTAAGCGCTAAATGCTAAGAATCGTTGACGCTACGCGTGCTACGGCCGAGTTACGGCCCGACTACGGCCCGGCTACGGGCTACGTCACAATCACGTGCCGTTGGCAAAATCAAATTACTTCTATCGCGATTCAATGTTACCGAATAACCTTGTTATAAATATTTTGCATATTGAAATAGATCTTGATAAATACGATAGCGATATTTTGCTACGAACTTCTGCCTTTTCACCAGCTTTTAGCTAGATTTTCACATTTTTACAAGGATCTTCAAGTGATGGTGTATTTAATTACATAAAATATAAAAGAGACTTTAAAAGCCGCCAACTTAATTAATTAATCGTTGGCTACAAAAATATAAACCTGTTTTCTGGGGCAAAGATAAAATAAAGTAAACGTTTTTTACTCAAAGCAAAACTTTTAATTAACCGCACTCGTTTAAAATAACAATTAAACTCAAAGCACGCTTTCACGCCTATTCACTGTCGCCGCTCACAGCCAGAAGTGGCCAATTATAGTAGAGTAATTAGAATGATGAATGAATCGATTCGATATCGATTTGTCGGATGTAATCAATGAAGCGGGCAAATTAAAGGTTAGATATAAGTTAGGAAGGCAACATACGTGATTAAATTGGCAGGAGATAAATCAGAGCTGTGTCAAGTTTGGTAGCGAGTGCCGTAGTGGCGGCGAGGAATGGTGCGGGCGGGGCGCGGGGGGTGCGGGGCGCAGAGGTCACGGATCAGCTGGGCGGCGGCCATATTGATTCCCCGGCCTGTTTGATCGGCGCCACCCGCCCGCGCCTCGCTCCATGCCTCTCCATGGATTAATAGAGGAGAACAACTTTTATGATTTCAACTCAAACACTGTGATACCCAAATATAGGTATATGTATTATACGATATTAATAAAGTAAATATGATATGGCAGCTCCCTTATGGGACGAACAAAGGCTGATAATGACCATCATGATTTCAGAGTTAAGCTTAAGATTTAAAAGAATGTTATAGCAACTTACTCTTTTAAAGTATGATAAGTATCTATTAAGAATTGCTTAACAACAACATTAGCTAAAATAGATACAAAAACATAAAAATAAGTAATATTAGAGTAACTTATGAATTAAAATAAATTTAATTAGCTAGGTCAAGGCTAAAAATTAATGACACATCACTAACACCCAAAACATTTAAACTAAACCCAAAAAACCAAATTAAAGGTTGTCTCAACGGTGTACAGAGCCCAGGCTCGTGCAAACTAATACCTAGTGTCAGCACCAACCGTGAAGGATTCGGGGAACTCGCACCTAAGGATCTCCACTTGCCTGAAGCCTGTCCGAAAGACACCGGGAATTACTGCGACACCATCAACAACACTTATTGCATTTATCAGTCACATAAAAATCTACCGGCAATCTTTGCTGGCCGGGCCACTACCAACTAGACTACGGGTAATAAAATGTTGTATTGGTATTGACGGTCATAACTTAGCTATTGTTCAAGTAAGGAAAATAATTTTCCAGGCCGGATGTGGAGCCATTGACTGCGTGCAACAAACTTGTGCAGCCGACTCCTTGCCTCCAAAAAGCCTCTTGATTGTAGAGTATAGTTTTCTACAGTACAAGCTACAGTAATGCACAAAAGGTACCTCTCTGAATTTTATCTGGATGCATCGAAGCTATCACCGAATCGAATAAAGTTTCGAATTATATTCAACGTTAAGTATGAACACATTAATGGATGCCCATAACTTCATCCCATTAATATTTCAAGGATAAAATTTAGTTTGATTACCAACTGAGAGGTGTTCCACAAACTTATGAATTTCCTATCAAAATCGTATCAGCAGTTTCGAAACTTGCCGTTACATTGATATGATAAAAAGTACTTTATGTGTGGCTCTCCTTATTTTCCAGAGAATTTTCTCTTTAAAAATGGTGAATCCTTTCCAATGATTATTTACCCAAGACACTAAAATACGGGCCGAAAAACAAACAAATTTTTCAATAAGGGATGTTTGGATACTGGTATCCTATAAATAAATATTTTCGTATTAGACACGGGAATTTTGAAATCAGAGACGGATATAATTTTGTGTATACGGACGGTTTAAAGGGGTAAAAAAAAGATTATTAAACGTCTAATAACATAAAATTATTGTTACGATTTAAATCTTGCTTACAAAAATAAACCCGATTAAATGTATGAACTCCTGAGAAATTTCCTAAATGGATTAAGAATTATTAAAAAGATAATCCCAAACTGCCTTTCATCGTGAACAACACGCTGTAACTTATAAAGAAATTAAACTTAGAATAAACTGAAAACGTATTACCCGAGTAATGCGTTAAAACAGTATAAAAAGTGTTTTTGTTCACCTACAAATGCTCTACAATTAATTCACCGCATGTAGAATGTGAATTTTGAGTGTAATTTGGTATAGTTGCCTTGTCGTCATGGCATTCGAAAATCGTTCGTATCGACTGTATTGACAGGGTGCAAAATGTAATGGTTTGGGTAGCGGGCGCGTTTTTATATCGTTGCCAGCGGAAACCCTCTTGATTGTGAGTACTTTAAAATACATGAAAAACAGTTTTTGATGTATTTTAAACTTGAAATATTTTAAACAACATACGCTTCAAACAATGTCTGTATTTCTTTTGAAAGTAAACAACGGACTGCGTATAAATGTGTATTCTAGTGGGGATTGTTGTATCATGATTTATTGACCCCGTAGCCATAAGTGGTATTGATCGTGCCTGCGAAGCGGCGAGTTCCAAATTCGATTCCCGGCCAAGGGAGACATTTATGTGACAGATATAATTATGTTTCTTCTCGGGTCGTGTGTGTCAGTGATGTCTGTGTATTTTTCAGATTACCCGCGAGCCAGGGAATCCTACTGCGGAGATTAGTGTGTTTATATCATATTACTATTTGTTTAAATCAATCAATCGTTGGTACTACCTAACGACCCACTTCTATCGGAGCTTTTCTTGTAATTCCGTAGGTCAAGAACCTGTTCTAAAACTACATCAGTTTATTGAAGAATTACAAGTAAATACGAGTGCTGTTCTTATGCCGTTTACAAGTACTTGACATGACTCAACGACTTGTATTTAATAGCTTTATTTGACCTTTGTAGCAGAAACATACTCAAAAATGTCTGCGACTAACATCCACCATTCCAAATACCGACAGCGACAGTTGAAATTGATCGATCACTTGTGATTAACACAAGGCTATGAGCGTCTAAACTATTGCTAAATTATAACCCTTGTGTTACTACGCTGGTTAACTTTCAGACAGGAAGTAAACTGTTTAAAGATAGATTATTATTTATTGTTATTTTTTAAACACATCTAGTTATATTGATTTATGCCATATGCAAAAGTATAAAGTAATAAAAGATACTCGTAAATTTATTTTGTGTACAGAATTTTCTACCTTCAATATTATTATTAAGAAAAAAGAGTTATGAAGAGAATACTTTGTACCTACCATTTTTTGAGATAATTCAGACATATACTTGTGAGTGTTAAATTTGGCATAGCAAATTTTTATATAGAAAAAAACGCAGAAAGATTAATTTTTACTTTATAGACTTTATTGACTTATTATTACAATAGATGTTACAAATACACCATAAAAACTCATTAGTTTTATTGTAAAGTAAGCCTTTAAACACAATGAATTAAGGTCGAGTATCGATCGTACAGCGGCTCTCTAGAAGTGAATTATAATTGTTATGCATAATACCTTTGGTTGCGTCAAGCTGTTAATATCAATTGTTACTTTTTAATAAGCAGTAACGCCCAAAGGTATGTATAATTGGCATTCCACTCCAGAATTCCGGCATAGAATTTTAAGCTCCCACCTCTACCTTTCTGAAGTGCGTGGAAGGAAAACATCGTGAGAAAACAGGTTTTCCTGAGAGCACTCCATATTGATGTAAAAGCTACGTCAAATCTACCTCACAAATGGTCAGAATAAAAGATGAAACCTTAAAAATAATAAATCTATGTATAATACATATAATTTATTCAATTATATTTCAACTTGAACGTTGTAAAAATGCATGTTTAAGAACTGATTATTGTACCTACTTACCTTAATTATAATTTGTTTATGTACCATCCTAACGAATTATTATGTATTAGCTTTCCCCCGCGGCTTCGCCGACCAATTTCCAAAAATTCCTTATTAGTGCTGACTTGCGTCACTTGAGCAACCTCTATTCAGAGTTTCAAGTGAATCCATTTAAGAAATATAAAGTTTCAGTTTATCCCCTTTTTATCCCCTTAGGGAAGGAATTTCCAGAAAACCTCTCTTAGTGCTCCGCTACACTCCCCAAGGAATACACATGCCAAATTTCAGCTTCTTGCGTTCAGTAGTTAGGCTGTGCGTTGTCTGTCAGTCACTCAGTAACGCAAGAGCTTTATATATATTGAGAGATTCTATGACCAGTAAGTAAGTAAGTACCTCCCGCTTAAGTTTTTATGTTTATACCCGTTCAATGATACACGTAATAGATAGTACTCATAGTAAGTGGTCACCCAAGCCATCGAAATAATTTGTTTTCAGCCAAAAATGGCTTAATAGTTTTTCAATAGCTTGCAGACCTCGATCAAAACTAGTTCTCATTCTATGCCATCGCTCGATCGAAATCAAATTGACTTCCATTTTCGAACTCGGTTTAGGCGGGAGTAAGCCAGATTAAACCAGTTCATTGACACTTATTTTCGATCGAGAAAAGTCTTGAAATATATTAGCGTTCTTAGCAACAACCTGCGACGACGATGTATGATGGTATACAATTATGTAATTAAGAGTCTTTAGACAGAACAATGTCCTTGGGAGACCCTTAATTCTGTTAAAGTAACCCTTTGACTTCCACATTAACACTATGAATGTAAACATATTCTTTATTAGGTACCTATACATATTTTTTATATATCTTATATATATTATACATATACGCATATATTATATTTATGTAATTAAGGTTTATATACTTCTTCGTGTAAAGTTTAATTGTACGAAATCTCAGACTTCTACGTGCATTTAAAAATGCGTAGGTTCAAAGGTTTTCTTACTAAATGTAAATAAACCGAAGAAATGAGAAACTAAATTTATCCTTATTGATCATTTGGCGGCTTAAGCGTACCTTACAGGTGGACAATTTGAACAATTAATAGACACTTTGATTCTCGGTGGAGCTTTCAGTCGTAGTCCAGTGGAACAGTTGTTTGGAACAAAAACAATGGGCAACAGTGACGGTCAATATAGCTTTCATTGTAATTTTTATCTCCGCCGTACAAACGAATGCCACTATTTTTAAATGCCAGGTTTATTTTATTTCGGACAGTGATTCAACTCAGTTTTAATCAATGTTTCCGTAAAAGGATTGCAGTTTGTGGTTCATTGTGCCGAACAACTGGACAATCTATTTACATATTAATTGAGCCGGAAAGTTTTATTCCTGGAAAAATACGAGTAAATACAGATTTCTCGATTGGAAATGCTGTCAATACAGATGGTATGTATTTCCAATACATTCATAGAGTAATATTGATTTATTGACTCAAGAGAACGCTTTTAGATGGTATTAGGTATATACTTATCTAAAAATGTTATCTCACCATAATGTTATATTATATATTTTATTATTATTATTTAATTACAGTTATTTCAAACACCTCCATAACGTAGATAGAATGCGTGCTGCAAATGTCGTCAAAGAGGATGTAAAAAAACTGAATGTCTTAGTGCAATATTTATTTAAGACAGAACAACGTCTGTCGGGTCCGCTTATCTATTATACATAATTATTCCGTAGTAGGATTTCCTGTGTCGCAGAAAACTTGGAACGGTAGCTGTCAGGGGTTCGATGTTCGGGGGACAAAATGTCAAAAATTCATAAGGCCTATTTGTAATTGGTAGACAGCTTTTGACAAGGCCCGTCGAATGCCTTTGGGCATGCAGCGTAAGAACATTACACGCGTCATTATACATACTTACACACGTCAAACGCATTACACGTAGGTACTTACACACGTAATTTACTAATGCAGTGAAGTATTGTTTTTGAATACGGAGATTTATTTCCTTTCAAGTTCTAGTAGTGTTATCGATGTCATTACTTTTATCATAAATTTTCACCGCTCTCAATCACAACTGTGCAATAAAATTTAAAAAGTCACTACTTCTACTTAAATACTATATGGCTTGGCTAGCTTCAACCCATTAATGGCCCACTACTGAGCACGGGCCTCTCCTCATACCTGGAGGCCTAGAGCATAGTCCACCACGCTGCTCCAGTGCGGATTGGTGGAGGGTTTAGTGGCCAACCCAAGTGTCGGGAATTTTTAAGCCGCCCGAAGGTATCCGACATGGCTTAACGACTGCTACCAAATGATAACAACCGGGACCGACGGCTTTACGTGCCCTCCGAAGCACGGAAGCGCTCAAAAATTTTTGCCACTAACGGCCACCCATCTAACTACCGACCGCGCCCGCTGTTGCTTAACTTTGTCGATCACTTGAGATCGACGCAAGCCGCCGGGCTATGAGCGCTTCAAATACTATATATTATAGAAAAAAGCGATTTTCAGGTCATTGCTATTTATAGGTTCTAGTCAAACATTGTTTATAGCAACTCCACTTTGTATTTAACGAGCACCAAGTAAACACTGCATCGGAAAACTAAACCATAACTTTAACAAGTTCAAATCAACATTTAACAAGATTTACAATAAAATGTAGCTTTTCTTGAGGTCGTAATACATTCTGTTATTTATTAATCCATGACCATCTACTAACTTTAAGTCTTAATCTGATTACCTACTTCAAGTTCTTGGCCATTCATGTGAACTCGTGAAAATGTTTGGCTTCTGGCAACCTATTTAAAAAGTTTCGCCGCTTAGTTAATGTTCTCGTAATATAAATAATATTGCACTTTCAAATTTTTAAATTCTGAAAGTACTTAGGTAAGTTGTATTTTTATATTCCAACTAGTAAACAAGCTAATGAGCTATGTTATAGCACGTGGTCATTCATTGTCAAAGAGAAACCCATAATACAAATACTCTAGAAACCAAAAAAAGACAATTGTAGAGAGCATGTTATGCACAAGTTGGTCTCATCTCAAAACATCAGTTTCCACCAGAAAATCTTTGGGTAGGAAATCAGGCAATCGAAATAAGAGTCGAAAATGTGTCAAACCATTACAACACGACGCAATTAAAGCATTTATAAATTAGCAGAGTTAAGTCCAAGATTGCGCAGATTCAGGCAGAATTAAACAGTTTGTGTTTCTTTCGTCTCTTCATTTAAAGGATAACCTTGTCACTACCACAGTCCACTAAGCGCATAGTGTTCCAGCAACTCGACTTTGTATCGAACGAGCGTGAAGTAGTCAGCGGCGCGGCGTAGACGGATCTCGAGTGTTTCTTTCAGAATGAAGATGGCGCACGTGCATGAGTAGCGAACAACGGTAACACACTCGATTAAAGTTGCCTCTTTCAAGTTCCATAATTAAAAAATAATTTTCACGCCTCATGTCGTAGACTAACACCCATGGCCTCTCGAAATGTCTAATGTGTTGTTTTGCTTTCCCAGTGAATGTTGTAATAATTACTAGGGTTACCGCACTTTATAGCCCATATAACCATATAACAAATTAATGACCCTCTACTGAGCACGGATCTCTCCTCATATCTGAGGTCGCCTAGAGAAAACTCCACCACGGTGCTCCAGTGCGGATTGGTGGAGAAGTTAGGAGTTAGGGAGGTAGCCAACCCAAGGATTGGAAGTTTTTATGCCACCCGAAGGCCGAAGACTTCCAACATAGCTTAACGACCGCTACCTAATGATAACAACTGGGACCAACGGCTTTAATTTGCCCGCGGATCCACGGAGGCCTTTAAAAAATTCTACTATCCAACTGCTTACCGCGCCCGCTGTTGTTTAACTCAGTCAATAACTTGGGATCGACGCAAACCGCCGGGCTCTGAGCGTTTCTGAGCGTGCTCTGGGCACTTTACAACAAATTTTATTATCTCATTATTTCTTTGTGAGTTCTAAAGGTATATCGTGAACGTAAAAATAAATAGATGTGACGGTAGTCCAATTTTATAAGCTGATTTAATTTATACTTAGTGAAACTTTATCTTTATACACTTACTAACTAAATAAATAACTCTAACTTAATAAATAAATTCCTTTATTTGAACGTTAAGTCGGCAAAAGTACAATTAGATATCACGGAGCAAGGTTTCTTTTTATTTCCCGAGTGGAAATGGAGTGACAACAGTTCACTACCGGTACTTCGTCAATTCACTGAACTTAATATACCTACTACTTTACCCTATATTAGACGCCAGTCGGCCAAGGGATGTCAACAACTTTACAACATGAACGAATTACAACATTTCTTCGTTAATTTGCCACTAACGGTCACCCAACCAACTACCGATCGCATCCGCTGTTGCTCATAAAGATTTTGGTTTAAATTTTTTTATCTAAATGCTTCATTCTTAAGTGGTAGTCGAATCATAGCAGTTCGTTACCGATATCTCGCCGATACACTTTATAACTCTCTCTATTTTGTAGAGCCGGCGCCTGAGCCCCATGTACCCGCTTAGGGTTGTCAAATACTATTTAACATTTTTATAATTGTTTTAGAACGTTTCGTATACTTATCCCTGCTGAGTCAATCGATAACTTTATCCGCACACACTATCGGGACAAGCCTTGACAAATATGTAATATTATCTACTAGATGTCTTTGAAGGACTTTATTTTATTTTACTAATGTTATTTCCATTTTAATTTTAACAATATTAATGTTATAATTTTAACATTCATTCCTCCGGGTTATAATTCTGTGTCGTGGACATATGATACGAGTACATCACACCCAACCAGGGCCAAGAGCAAATATTTATCAATCACATAAATGTCTTCCCGGCCGGGGACCGGACCCGGATCACTCGGCAGGGTCACTATCAACTGGGCGGCAGAGTCGTCAAGTTAATTGGTTACCTTTGGTTACTTATAATCAAAACTTATATTTAAGAACTGAATCCAACTGTTCGTATTATAAACATTCATTTATATCTGAACAATTAGTAAGAAAATCGTATACATATGAAGACTACGGAGCAAGGGATCCTGGGTTCGATTCCCTGCTGGGGCAGATATTTATATGACATATCACAGATTTGCCCCGGCCGATTTGTTCTCGTTTCGTGGGTGTTAGTTTTGTTAATGCCACCCGTGGCCACACAGGGAATGCTAGTGTGGGTATAAGTGTGACGGCGGTTATTAAAATATATTATTGCTTTCTTTGCGTGACAATTACTTAAATTAAAAAAAAAACTCTAAGATTAAAACGTCGAAGGTATGTCTGTGCCAGATACCAATGCACTTCCCATCATCTAATCATCGTCTTGATAAACCGAATACAATATAAGCATTATCAGTAAATCCTTTCAAAGTTACATAATCACTGACAGTAGCCTCATATTTAATATTATTAAGGTATTCTCCAAACAAAATGTAGCAACCCTACGGGCGCCTACACCGGCGCCCCCTGCACTTGGCGACGCGCCAGCACATACACTAATTCGTTGACGTCGTTACATAATTGCTTCGTTTTTGCACCGACTGACCAGCCCGAGTCTGCAGCTTTATGCATTTTCAAGCTATTGTAGTCGTATCAGAGAGAAAAAAGAACGCTAACCCAATCCCGTCAGTGCAAAAGGATACAGTAGGAGACCTACTTACCCACGAGCGGATTAATTTATTTTTAAATAACTTTGTTGTAGAAGGTTCTTTATTGTATTATATTGTAATAAGTTGTGCAAGCAGTGATAGCGGTGTGGTTGAACGTTGGACTGCCGAACCGGAGGTTCCGGGTTCAAACCCCGCACGCACCACTAATTTTCAAAAAATTATGTGCGTATTAAAATTTAATTATCACTTGCTTCGGTGAAGGAAAACATCGTGAGGAAACCTGCACACCCGAGAGTTCTCCATAATGTTCTCAAAGGTGTGTGAAGTCCACCAATCCGTACTTGGCCAGCGTGGTGGACTATGGCCTATACCCCTCACACTGTGAGAGGAGACCCGTGCCCAGCAGTGGGACAGTTATGGGTTGTGATGATGATGATGATGATGAAGTTGTGGGGCAGATTTGCACTGCTATAAGGGCTTGCACTACTAGGACTGTAATTATTTTACCCATTAAAGGCCCACTGCTGAGCACGGTACTTTCCTCATCATTGATGCCTAGAGCATACTCCACCACGCTGCTCCAGTGCGGATTGGGGAAAGTTATTTATTATTATTAAATTATATCTACCTATTTGATAATGTTCTTGGGTTTGAAAGCCGTGGCAGTTTCGCGGACTTACAAAGTAGGCATTTAAAATCCCAACGGACTGTATATAGCACTGATTTCAGATAGCATGTTTAAAATTAGCAGTATTAAGAATCTTTGACTGTATTCATGTAGTAATGGTCTCTGTAACCCATTGACTTCGGTACCACCGATTTCTCCGTTGTTCAGCAGGGTAGGTTGGCTTGAAATCGAGGATATATTACTTAGCAAAACTTCCTATAAAATTACGTCAAAAGCTTTAGTGCAATTTTACATGAAACAAAATCTTTCAAGTAATATCCTTATCTTCTCTACGAGTATATAAAAATGAATCGCTGATTTTGTTGGTAAGCGCAAATCTCGAGAACCGCTTAACCGATTTCGCTAATTCTTTTTTTATAATATTCCTTAAAGTACGAGGACGGTTGTTACGGAGAGAAAATTTTAAAAAATTGCCTGAAAAAGTCCAAATACAACACTTTTCTATATTCCCATACAAAAGATTCGTAATAATAATTAAAAGTCAATTTGAACTTTAATAAGTACCATAAAGTTTAAGTGTTAGTGGAGGGGTTCCGGGAAGATGTCTCGAATAGCAGAATAAGTATTAAAAAAAAAGAAGAGACTGTTAGGCGGTACGAAGTTCGCCGGGACAGGTAGTTTGATATATTTGTAGATATGATTATTTATGATAAAAAAACTGCAATATGTATAGAAGTAATTTCGAGAGCAGTAGCGTACAAGAATACAACAATAACGTTTTGATTCCTGAGAATCATCCCCACACGAGTTTCCCCGCAGCTCCCGACCGCAGAAAGAGAATATTAATTTTCGCCAGCAGCCGGCCTTTAATTATAATGAACAACTTTGAGCCTCTCCTCACGTTACATACTGTTGTAACTCTTTATTCCCCGTTTAAACTTATTTTTAAGTAATTTCTGAAGCTTACGACGAGGCTGCAAAGTGTGTAGCGGTCGTACTTCAAAACTCTGACGGGTGCTTTAGACTTTTAAGGGCATTCATTATTATGGCTACAAATTTCCTACATTATAAGTTTTCAGTTCAGGAAGGTAATTGTAACAGATTGAAAATCAGTTTTAAATGTATTTTTTAACGTTGAGTAATACTGTATATTTACTATTTTTGTTGGGTTGTTCTTTAGGTTTTAGATTTTGATGAGGTATGTACCTATAACAAAAAGCCTAATAAGAAAATTTGTGATTAGAAAAGTATCAAATAAAATTTGAACCAACTTAATAAATATGTTACCATTTTAAACTTTTATCATCGTAGATACTAAACATTTTAATTGTAACAGGTAGGTACACGCGATGGTTGTATTTTATAAACGGACATTTCGACCCAATAACATGGATCATGCTCACGGCGAGACATAGACAACCCCAGAAAATCCACCAGGGGCTTAGTAATTTAGATTCTATTAGGTATAATTTAGGCAATATAATATGTTTCTATGCTATTGTTTGTATACATTTTTTCTTGAACTTCTAGCAATAAATACACGCATACACTCAAACCCACGCACTAGGATTCACTGTGTCAAACACAAACGAGACACTTCAAACACACAAGCCACAAACTACGAGGTCGTCTACAGGTCAGATTAGGTTTTCAAATAAACCAATATTTAAATAAAAATAAAATAAAATATTGGTTTATTTGAAAACCTACTTAAATACGCACTCACTACCAACAACTAGTTGAGCTCAATAGATATTGCGAATTTTATTATTCCAAAATGTATGCGATCGTAGATCCGCTAAACGAGGAAGGCAATCCATCATGTCTGCCATAGAATCACTTTTTGAAAAGATTCTCTCTTTATATAGTTCCTGTGGCTCATTCATTATTAACTATTAAATGTATATAATACAAATAATTATTTGGGGTGTAAGAGGGGTTGTACTGATCTTTGGGTCCAAGCTTCCTTGCCGTGCTCATAGTGCACCCTGTTGAACAATTGACGAGTTGATGGCGCTCGGTTTCTCATTTCAGAGGTCGCTGGACTTTGTAGCAACCAGTTTAATCCCGAAGGCTTGGGTTTAGAGCTGAAGCCAGACTGGTTGGGTACCCCTTGCATGAGTCAGCTCTCAAACGACATTTCGTGTTCTGACATTTCGTTTCTGACAAACGACATTTCGTGGTTAGAGACCCACTGTTTCTTCTTTCCTTCTTCTTCTTTTCTTCTTTTCTTCTTTCTTTCTTAGCCACCAACGTATCGGTGATGTCTTTGGTGTTGCCTATGTCCATGGGAGACGTTGATACCTAACCATCAAATGGCTTGTCCTCGTTTGTCGGCTAATATAAAACTGATGTGTTCAATCTAAGTACTCCTGTAATTGACTATAATGCTGCAGAAACTGTTAAGGAACAGTTTAATTTATCACTTACTTCTTGGCTGGGAACATTTTTATTATGTCCTAGGTGTAACATATGTAACACCTACATATATGCTACATATGTAATAGTTTATTATCATCACATGGCTCATCTACTCTTTTTTGGGATGCTGTACCATAAATATAATGCTCCTAGTAGGGATGCTACGCCAAAGAAAAATCAGTGCCTCCACTGGTGGTAACGTATCGCGCACCTGGGTACCATTTACAGTGAGGCCCACTGGACCTCAACTCGTAATGTAGTCTATTACTTCGCAGTGTCTGCTCTATAACGTACTACATTACACCGCAATGAGCTACACCAACACGCATGTGTAACCTACAAACTTTGGTCACGTAACAAAGTAATGGTTAAGTTAATGGATAAGTAATGGTGAAGTGTAATGTAATGTTACATAAAATTCAAGATTGTTACATTTTGAAAGACGGCTACTGAAGTAGATCGTTGTGCTTCGTGTCATAAAATGTTGCTAATTTAAGAATTTCAATGATTCGTTTGTATAATGCCAAGTCCTACGGCCCAATATGGAATTACCTACTTAATAATAATAATAATTTAACTAGATTTATCTCTGTGTTCTGACCATTTTACAAATCCAATTTAGTAGTAAACACTTTTTATTTCAGCTTTTCATTTTATACAAAACTTAATTATATAAATAGCAGACGATAATGCCACAATTTATAACTTGCATTGTATTATCATTTTAGTTGTTGATATATTTACGAACCGATTAAACAATTATAATGCCTTCGAGAGTGATAAATTAAAAAATAAACACTCAAACGCAAAAAACAAACAGTATTTACACAAAACAAAATAATTGCCTATACGTGCCATATAATTATGTTTTACTTAGAGAGCATTGTAGCTTATGGCCTGGCCATCCTCGATACAATGCCTCTCTCGTGGGCCAACTATTTGTACAGCGAATGCACCTTTACGATATATCGCTATATCGCGCCGAGGCAGTAGTGGAGTCTTAGTAGTCTTAAGAGTTACACAGGCAGGAGTTCAGGTAGGGCCACTACCAACTAGGCTACGGGTTCGTCCTTAGTTCAAAAGAGTGGTTTTCGAGAAACCGATTACAAAAAAAGTATTGTCGTTTTAATAGTACCTTTAAGACCATTTTTAATTAAGTTATAATACTGAATAAAGCGTGTAGTAAAAATGCAAAATTAGACAAATTAAACACAGTGAATTCTCTGTGGCTAAGTACCTAATTGCACTCGCGATGAAGATATTTTGGTTCTTGGCACAGTTTCCTACCAAATAACTTTGTTCGCTTACAATGAGCTTAATTTATGTTAATTTCATGCAATGTTGAGTGATTTACACGCTTGAATTAACCAAATTGTTTTCAGGTAATTCTTTTATATTATGTCATAACGATATTTAACAAATGATGGTGATTTCTTTCATTAACTTACCATCAGGTGGCTTGTCTGCTCGTTTGTCGGCTTAAATTATTATCCTATTAATATTATAAATGCGAAAGTTTGTATGGATATATGAATGTTTGTTACTCTTTCACGCAAAAACTACCGAATGGATTTTGCTGAAACTTTACAATAATATAGCTTACACATCAAAGTAACACATAATATATAAAGATATAGTGTGAATAATATAATTAATAGTATAATTTATTAAGATATAGTGTGAATTAACCAAAATATATAACTAAATCTTTGCAAACCGAAGGAAGAAGTTTCCCGAAGCGAAGCGAGGGCGGGTCGCTAGTCTATACTATATTTGGTTGAACGGAGTAATCTCGGGAACCAGTGGTTCAAATTGAAAAATTCTTTTTGTGTTGGATAGTCCATTTATAAGGCTATAGGCTATATAACATCACGCTACGACCAATATGAGCAGAGCATCAATGAAACATGTTGCAAAAATTGGAAAATATTTCATATTTGTAAACGTAAAGAACAAGTTTTCAGAAGCGAAGCGAGGGCGGGGCCACTAGTAAGTAATATAATGATCAAAACATAATCATAATTCAATGCTAACATTGAAAAAGTTATGCATTTGATACCGTAAGTACACACAATAAGCGAAGTTAAACTACCTACAACCCAATAGAGTTACTCCGAGAAGAATGAAATGGTCGCCTGTCGCAGTTTCCGGGGAGAAGCCAGAGCATAAGCAATTTGCCATCTACGTCGATACGGTTGAATAGCATTCTCATTTTAATGGACTATTGTTGATGTCGCGCTGAGGTATTTCATAGAGCTATGTCAACTCCGGTATGGAAAACTAACGACTTTCGCCCTCTATTAGAAACGGATTCATTAGAAATTGACACAATATTTTGTTGGGTATGGTATGTTGTTTAAATATTTAAAAAGATTTTGGTTCTTATTTGTTGAGTGATTCCGGACGACCTCCGTTCGAAATGTCCTAGGTTCGATATCCAGCGAGGCGGATTTAATTTATTTTTTCCGTATATGTGTGTTGTTGTTTTCGTTGTGTTATCCATGGCACCTACTACACAGGTAATCCTAGTGTGGAGCTATAAGTCTAAAGCATTACTTCCTTATTGTTATCATTAAAGACAATTTAAACGGATAACTATTGTCTTTGATTTTGAATAACGATTCAGCGGTCTAATTGTCTGTAGTAGCAAACCAGAAAAGAAGCCGTAGACCTATAATAGTTATAATAATAATATATAATAATAATAGTTATAATCTAGACCTATAGTTGCATAATGACCAGTTTTCGGACATTGCGCCCAACACTCCTAACAACACTTCACCGTCGATTTTAGAAGGAGGGAGGTACCTGGTAGCTAAACAGCCGGATGAAAAACTGTATGACTTAAGTTTTTCAAGATTCAATAAAACATAATATGTAAGTAAGTACTATAAACTTAAAGTATAAGAATAAATAAATGCAATCCATTCTCAAGTTTACCTATTGTCCGATACATAGACATAATCATATAATTTAAACGTTGCATTGCAAGCTACCAAGACTTGAGAACACACATATATGGGTATAAGGTATGTAACTACCTTTGTATGAATATTAACTAATTGCCAATACCGGCCTTAATTCGAAAACGACACTTGGCTAGGCAAGCAGGGTTTCTAGGCTAGAGGCTACAGGAACATTTAAATTGCACATTAATAGCGTTTCATCACTACCCTTAACTGTTCCACTGCTGGGCACGGGTCTCCTCTCACAATGTGAAGGGTACAAGCCATAGTCCACCACGCTGGCCAAGTGCGGATTGGCGGACTTCACACATCTTTTAGAACATTATGGAGAATTCTCAGGTGTGCAGGTTTCCTCACAATATTTTCCTTCACCGAAGCATGTGATAATTAAATTCTAATCCTCACATAATTTTTGACAATTAGGTGCGTGCGATTTTGAACCCAGACCACCCGGTTCGAGAGACTAACGTTCAACCACTCGTCTATACTATACTGCTTTTTAGCGTTTACGTTAAGTTTTATTTAATAAATCTGTATCTAGTCAAAATCTTAAACAATGCGAACCAAAAAGTCACATTTAAAAGCATCGCCTACTTTTTAAAAAATCACCTTTTCAAAAACGAGGACAATAGAAAAAAAATAATGAAAACAGTGACAAGGGTAAACATAGTTGGATTTGAAATGCTGTGAAAGGTAGCCGGAATCATTGCGGACGGAGTGCCGTGCGCATGCGTGAACTTCGGGCATGCGCACAAATACTTAACCTCAATCCGAAGCGTGTTTTTGAATGAAACTTCATTCGGGAACCGGCCCTGTGACCGTACTTTCCTTTCAGCCGAATTCCTCGTTGATACGACTTATATCGAACGCCTCTCGAACCAATATTATATAGGTTAGGTTTGAGTAAGTATTACCTTCTCTCTAACAGAATATACAAATTTGATTTCTTTTGTTGGTTTGATCGTACCGACCTTTATTAGAATGGAAGTCTTTGATAAATTTATATAAACTATGCTAAAAATATGATGTTAACTTTTTCATTTCAATAAAAACTACTTTCATACTAACCAAGCTGTGATATCTAGACACGTCAATCATACAGAGTTTGCAGGAAGAAGCGTTTTGTCGGATCTCTAACAAGCTTCGGGGAATAGCAATTAGGGTAAGCGCATTATATAATATCTGTAGTTTATTTTGTTGTCAATTTAACGGCCAATGGATTCCCGCTTTTTGGCCTTACATATCTAATTTTATGCAAGATTTTGTCTCTATAAATTTTTTAAACAAGAGGTTACAATCATGGTTTCTTATGATAATACACAGCAAACACAGCGAAAAGAACTTTCTTCCAATCAGCCTCAACCAGGTATCCCATGACATTAGTCACTTTAAAATTATTTATATTGATTTATCTGCGGAAATTATGTCAACTCTACTCCGATGGTTACATAAATCCCAATGACATAGTATTATCTAGTTGACAAATCTTAATAGAATGTTACATTATCATTAAGTATCGCATTATAAACCCAAATACGGCCCCAGCAATTATTATAACAGCTATATAGGGTCATATGTATTGCTCCCCGCCCTCCTTAACGTGATAATTTATTACGCGAGAGCGGGCAAAAATTGATACGGAGTGCGTGATATACACGCAAGGTTTTCCATGTGCAGATAACAAATGAAAAGGTCACAGACAAGATATTTTTTATAAAAACAGGAGATTCGAGTCATTTATTTTTTATTTACACCGTTATAAGTGTTTTATTTTTGCTTTTAACCTACCGAAATATCGTGCTATTCCACAATTCCAAGCCACGATCTCTGGAAGCGGGAGCTCAAAATAGAGAGAAATAGGTACTAAAAATACAAGATACTCGATACATTTCGGACTAATATTGAAGTTGTATGACTGTTGCCCGAGAAAGCCAAAAATAATGTAATTTCGATGGAAACAAAAAAGACAGAATTTTCCAGAGTTACAACTAGACCCTGACCAGTGCAAAATTAGAGACAAATGAACAAAGTTCAGTAACAGCCGAAAGCCACCTTCAAGTATACCTAAGTATATTCAAGCAATCAGTCTTCAACGGCAGTTTTACCTCCAAGAAAGTGTACGAATACACTGTTCCCACGTTCTAAGAACTTCAAAAAATCCTGAATATAAATCAAAGTAGAAATATATGCATGCGCATGCTCGTGAGTACTTGAAAAATTATATTTCAAGAGACCGCATGATGCCGGGGCGAAAGCAGGAAATAGCTCTGGATGAGGAAATATCAAATCAAACCAGACGTTCCAGCGGACAGGTTTATTGAATCTACGAGTGTTTCGATATAGTATTGCCAACATAGATATCCGTTTAAATTTCCTCTTGTAAACCTAACATAGTAACATAACTTAGTTTGATGTCTTGATAAATATCAATATATAATCGTAAATAAGAAGGTAATAGGCTAAGACAAAATAGAATGATTTTCTAATTGGGTACTCTATGGGTTGAATTTAGAACAGTAGGCGTACGAACACTCGTATGAATGAATAAATCGGTTTAGATTTTTCAACTGTTATTTTTAATATTGTCCCATATACTTTCCGCTTTACTCTACCTCTTTTTATATAATACATAATATATATATCTAAATCAAATAAATGCATTAATAAATTGGCTAATTATGAAATAACAGCTAGAATTGGTGTTCCATTTACAGTATACAAAGCTTCAAGTGAATCCGTTGAAGATATAAAAAGTTTTAGTTTATCCAAGTTTCTATCGCCTTAGGGGGGGAATTTCCAAAAAATCTCTCTTAGTGCTCCCCTACACTCAATTTCAAATTTGCAAATTTCAGTTTCTTACTTTCAGTAGTTTCGGCTGTGCGTTGTCTGTCAGTCACTCAGTAACGCAGTTTTATATACATAAATATTGATTGCTGCCTCCTTTAACTTCGCTTCATTTTCAACGTTAATAGCAGTCACTATATGAATTCCCACTTACTTAAAAAGCTTTGAATAAGTAAGAACCCCATAGTGTTCTTTCACATAATGGTATAAAGGAACAATGCAAAAGAACTATTAGACAAACGAGAAGAAAACGTCTCGGGGCTACGCTTGAGAGACACAAGTGGCTGCTAGGCAACGTGCCTATACAGAAATGTGCATTTGACAACGGTGGCCGGGACCGGCTGAGTATACACTTCCACTGCTATTATACCAATTTGTATAGCAGTCAATGATACTGTATCTAGATATTGCACGTGAACTGGAAATAACAGTGCCTTTTTTTAATGGTTATCAATAAAGTCGGTTTACAGACGATAATTTTACGTGATTACGTCATAAGAAAACTATTGTTCCGGGCTATCGCTTGTTCCGCACTCTCGCTTGCACGCATGTCTCAAGCGGAACGTGACAATGACGTCATATTTTTCGTGCGTGCAGCCGGCGTTCAAAAAATAATTTCACAATTACATAGGAATTGTCATACAATTACTCGGAAGCAATATTTAACACTACGGTTCAAGACATATTATTTAACATATTTTTTTGCTTTAATACAGCGAAGAAATGCTTCAAGCATTTTAAAAACTGCATCGTAGGGACTTAGACATAATATTCATTAATTTTAATTTATATTTTACTTTTATTGTTTTATTAAATATAAGTATTTTTAAAATATACTCGTATATTGGTAATATAGTAAGAAACACCCTAAAACGATGGTATTAAGCCGGAGCGCAGCCCAGTTGCACGCTCATTTGTCGGTGGTCGTTCGACGATCGCTCAGGGAAAATGGGTAATTGTAAGGCGGTTATTCTATAAGTTGATTTTTGTTATTTTAAGTTTAGTGGTAATTTTTGTTCCATTGTTTCACTTTTATGTTTGTTTATTTGAATTAAAAACTGATGGTCACATGTTGTTTTTTTTAATACATTTCGATACATAATAATACCTGTCGCTACTAAAATATGACATTTGATAAATTATTACAAATAAAACCTATTCATTAAAAATTTTGCGTTACATAAAGGCATGTTACCGTAACCAAGTTCTTTTAAACTCCATTGTGGTCTGGAACTCTGAAGGGCGTGGAGCCGACGACGCGCGGCGCTACAATTTAATGAGGTGTCATATCGCAGTGTGAGGTAACATCACTACTCTGAATAGAACTGTAAGTTTATTTTAGTTTGCCACTACATGTCCAGGTACCCTCCATTGTCTACCTATACAAATAAAACTGTAACTTAAAGATGCCTGCACTTGGAAGTATTTGAGAAAAACGATTATTACAATTATAATATTAGATATTATTTATTATTAACGCAATATAAAAATGATTTCTTGAATTTTTGTCTGTGTGTCAATTTATCTGTAAATTTGTTCCTATCAATTAGGAGTTTAAAGAATCCCGTCTAAACATTTTTTCGATTGCATACTAAGTCATGAATTCCAGAGTCAGTCTGGGACCGCGCTAAACTTTAAACTGCTGCACAGATACTTATTCAAGCGAATAATCCACAATGACAGTTAGGATATGGTTATGCAAATCAGCACTAACCCACAACATTAGTAAAATCGAGATAAGTACACAGAATGGTCCTAAGTATACTGTCAACAAACATGTTTGACCCTCCCACGTTTTTATGAGCATCTAAAATATTTTGAAACTTCATGCTACGGGTTGGTTCTAATAACTTTAACAATTTAAAGTAAACTTTAAGTACAAAACACCTGATCAAATCGAATAACAATTATTTATGAATTATTTAGTGAAAGAGTTATGTTTAGGGCCGGTTACTAGTAAATCGATAAAAGGCAAGGAAATTTAAATATAGACAGCATAAATAATAGGAGGATTAAGTAATTATGTAGTCAGTCATTACTCATTTATACCCATTTGAACGCTCATACGATACATGCAATGGTACATGCAATGGTAATTACGTCAAGTTTTAAGCACCCTTTTTAATTAGATACTTATTTGGAATGAGAATCGAATACTGAGTACCCCCCTTTAATATATCAAGCGACTTCCGAATCACCTTGTATAGGTTCCATATAGGGTCTACCACCAATGAAACGCCATTAGGCACTAAGTTTTCACTTGGCCTCTTCTTTTTACAATTTACATACTCATAAATAAAAGAAATAGATTAGACTCGCGCATATCGCGCATAGTTTTAATAACACTTGCAAAAGGAACTCAAAACGAGAGAGGAAACAGGCAATAATCGAAAGGGGGAAATAGTCACTATTGCACAAGCGGCAAAGTTAACGGCTCGGGGAACGGTTGAGAGCTTTCCACTGTTTCAGACGCAGGTGACATCTTGTGAACAGGAAATGGCTGTGACATGCTACTCGCGCGGTGTCAATAGCCGTTTACTGCGGAGCGCCCTCACTATACTTACATGGAAACAGACAATAAATTGCTTAATACAATTTGATTGCAGATGTTAATTACAATTGTGTGTGCAATGTTTTAAATTTGGCATTAGCGAGTCATTTACCATTGACCACTGATCATTGACGATAGGATGTAGAAGTGAAAAAAACTATTTTTATTTTTTTTAGGCCTTACACATAGACTTGAAATAGTTGTATGTGCTATTACAATATGAGTCTACTCATATATAAGACTAGCTTTCCCCCGCGGCGTCGCCCGCCAATTTCCAAAAATCCTTTCTTATTGCACACTTGCGTTACTTGAGAAACCTATATAAATACAAAGCTTCAAGTGAATTCATTGAAGAAATAAAAAGTTTCAGTTTATCCATTTTTTATCTCGTTGGGGCGAAATTTCCAAAACTCCCAAAATCCCCCTCGCCAAATTTCAGCTTCTTGCGTTCAGTAGTTCTGGCTGTGCGTTGTCTGTCAGTCACTCACTAACGCAAGACTTTTATATACTCTATTGATTGATATACTATATTTATACATTTCTATACTCTAAACGGGAGGATTTGTACGTAGTATGTTTAAATGATGTCTGGATATTAAATAATCTCGGGAAATCGTTTATTGAGTGAGGGTGGTTGAATGGAGTAATAAGCTAAAGGGTTAAAACGAGACTTCCCTACTTCATTGTAAACTGGCACCGACGTTTAAGCGCGAAAATTTCAAACAACATAGCGGGTTAACTGAGAACGAAACATTACCAAGAAGGAGTGGTATGTCCCAAATTCACCGGGAGTGAAAATAAGAATTCCAACTAATATAATGTTGCGTAGATTCAGCTGTTGAAAAAAATAACGACGTGAATCTCAGAGAGAAAATGTGCGAGCAGAATAGAAGAAATTTGAAAATAGAATTACTGGAATGTTTTCTTGTTTAAATTGGTTGCTGAAATTTGGAATGTTCATGGTCGAAATTAGAAATAAAATTTCTGTAAGTAATGTTGTCTTGTTTTAATTGCTTGTTTAAATTTTGAATGTTGGTGTTCGAAATTACGGGGTATATTGTTCTGTTCAAAAGCCTATAGATTAATCAAAGTGATTCGCTGTTCAGCATAAGATATGCCTCGTACATTCGTTATATTTATAGGTAACATTAGATTAGCACAAAGAATTAATAGACAGACTTACTACAAAAAATGCTGATATCATTTTAAATTAATACATATTTACATACTTACTTACGAATTTACACTAAATCCAGTTGACATGTTTAGACATTACTTCGTTCCTTACAGAAACTCACTTATATTTTTTTCTACTTTTCGGAATATCCTCAACTTGAAATCGATTTATTAGTGTTGTTGCACAGAACTATTACGTTATTTTATAATAAACCATCAACGAAAAATAATTTTAAAACGCTTTGATTACTCAAGTCTCGCGTTCATTTTGACACGAGGTAATCTTTCTACAAAAAGGCTTGTGATGTTACTAGACACGATGTTACAGCAACCTTTGAAGAGACGACGCTGCAATTGAAAATAAGTGTTCCGGAATCCGGAGTCTTATGCGACTCAACGACGAAATGAAACGACCCTACTCTATTCGATGCTGAATAAAAGCATCTCAGCGAATACTACAATACTTTATTTCCTGACACTTATTTATTTCTTTTTGAACGCTTTTACACAAGCTTTTTGTTATCCTGGACACCAGTGAAGATTGATTTTTATTAGAAATTGATAAGTTAAATTTTAGTATTATTTAGGTAAGTTGGTAGAGTAGAGGAGTTAGAAATAATTTTGGTGACTGGATATTTTTCTGTAAAACTGTGAGAGAATTATGAGGTTATGTAAATCACGGGACGTGTGACATCATGGAACTCAAGAGTGTCAAGAAACCTTTCGATGCAAAAATATTATGATATCAAAATCATGGTATCTAAGAATTTGTTGATATAGTATTATTGGTACCACGGGATCTATATACTGCTTAATCCTAATGATGTAGAGTAGTTGTACGATGTTGTAGTATGTATTGTTTTAATTAATACTAAAGATACAACGACACAACTCGGCCGAAGTGTACTCGAAAGTGGGGTATTATTAGAAACAAAGTATCACTTCGATGAAGACAAACTTGGCCTTACTTGGCCAAGGTGGTAGGTGGTATGGCTTTTACCCCATAGGTTTTGGGAGTAGACCCGAGCCCACCTGTAGGACAAATAATGAATTGTTGAAGATATAAAATGGATAAAAAAAATCCAATGTCCCCTAGTAGTATGATTAGTGGCAAAAAATAAAGCTGTTAACTTGTTCCGCATATTCTATCACTATATTCACTATCTTGTACAATTAATTAATTGCGTACTAATCATAGTAATACTCCGATATTTACCCAGTTACCTTAAGGTAACCATGATTAATCATGGTTACGGCTAAATGGAGTCAAACTGGATTGAAATAAACACAAACCGGCAAACAATATGACACAATGTCAATATCGATATCATAGTAAATGTGTTGTAATGAAACATACAGTAACATGAGTTATTGACTGACAGCACAGCTTAAAGTAGTAGTAGCAGTAGATTTAGAATCATGAAACATTTGTAGAGGTTCCTTACTTACTGTAAGGGTGCAATAAGAAAGGTATTTTGAAAAGTCGTCCCTAAAGGGTTAAAAGTTTGTATGAGTACAAAAATAAATTTTATCTGATTAGAAACTTCGAATTTACTCTTCTTATCGTATACGAGAGCTAACCCTCTTGGAAGTCTAATATTTCCGCATATAAAGTGGCGAGCATTAGCTTAATCAAGATCATAATCATAGAAACCCATAACATTCCCAGTACTGGGCACGGGTATCTTCTAACAGTGTGAGGGGTACAGGCCATAGTCCACCTCGCTAACCAAGTGTAGACTGGCTGACTTTACACACCTTTAAGAACAGTTGTAGATATCTCAGGTGTACAGGTTTCCTCGCAATGTTTTCCTTCACCGAACCATATTATTATGATAATTAAATTGTAATACGCACATTATTTAAAAAAAAAATGGTGCATTTAGGATTCAATCCCAGGCCCTCCTGTTCGGGATTCCAACGTTTAAACCATTTAGTTGGTTATCACTACTTTTTACAGGAGACGTTCAGAGAATAGTGACGACTACCTGACAAAATGGGTTTGATTCCTGACCGGAGCAGACATTTACTCATTTTATAGACAGAATTTACTTATTGGCTTTTGATTTTATTTGCTATCTTATTGTGTATGTTCATTGCCATTCAGGGAATTCCAATGAGTATTTTAAGTGAGTAGTGAAATAATAATACGTAGATATCATTTGCCCATAAATCAATCGTAATTAGTAACTTGCACATCCAACTCAGATTTAGTATAGTTTACATCATAGTTAAAATACGATGTTCTATGTAGTTCAAGTGGTATGATCGATGAGTCATTGACATTTCCTCACACTTTTTATAGTAAAAAAGATCCATAACCGGGTTAATATAAGATGTTATGAGGCACCCAATTCGCATAGTGATTATAATGTTCTAGATTACAAATGTTACTTCGACAATTCGTCTTGGTAAGAAGCGTGAATTAACCTAGAGGATCGATACGATACACGCATATGATCGCCTCTCCAGTGTGTCGCGGGTCATGCGGTATGCTCGTGGGGCGTCAATGCCGTAATCTATTAATTTCTGTCTAACAATTCCACTATTCAGTAGGTTTCCTGCACGACCTTCAAGTACACTGCCCACAAAAGCCGCTGGCCTTATATCCACTGCTTCCAAACTGACAATAGACAGGCGCCATCAACTTCTTCGCGTTCCACTTCGGTGGCCTTACTGCACTCAAGGCTACATACGCATGGAACAATTAAGCATAACAATGCGGCACTGTCGTCCCTGGTATTTGCACTCACCTGGCACTCGTAACACGTGTGCACGGAGTAGGGCTGGTCGCAGTCGTAGCGATAGAGGATGTCAGAAAAGTCGCAGTGCACGCGCGCGACCATCGCGTCAAGGGCTAGGAGATCGCGCAGCGTCCGCTCGCAGCGCTCCCCGCCGGCCTGCACGTCGGCGCGCGCGCTGCGGTCGAGCGCGGTGGCAGGCGAGCGCTCGCAGCAGGCGCGCAGCCGCAGCTCGGCGAGGCGGCGCGCTCGCGCTCCAGCCCCCAGCGCGCACAGGAGCGGCACGTCGCGCCCCGCCAGCGCCTCGGCGCCGCCGCTGCCGCACGTCGCGTGCCCGCCGCCGCACTCGGCGCCCGCGACCTCCTCCTCCAGGTCGCACGCGCTCAGCCAGGGGTTGAGGCGCGCGAGTGGACTCGTGGCCAGGCCCGCGGCCGCCATCAGCAGCACGAGCAGCAGCGGCGGCGCTCGCATGGCGGGGGCGGCGCCGCTAGCGGGGGCCGGCCCGCCGGGCGCGGCGCTGCCTCATACCGCATCGCGCATGGCGACCTACTCGCGCGGCCCGGGCCGCGGGGCCGCCGCGCGGGGTGGGCGCGCCGCCATGTCGCTCGCTCGCCGCTCGACTGACTCCCCCCGGGCGCGCATCGATCGCCCCGCGCCCCCGCCCGCTGCGCGCGCCCTCACAGCCTCCGCTACCGTTATGTAACCTGCGTGCGCACCCTCAACCCCGCCCTCCTCCGCCGCTCTGCCCTCTCGCGAGTGGTCTGTACTGCCGCCCGCCCTAACTTCAGGATGACACCAACTAAGTACGTGTTTACAACGTTGAAAAACAGATGGCGCTGTTTAACTAAGAAAAATGGTACACCACAGATGATGTAAACAATCTTGTAGGTAACACTGAATTTTTAGTAGGGTTGTAATTATTATAGCTAACAAAAACTAGGAAAGGAAAAGGAATACTGCTTCTTTATATCTATATGTTACAATGAAAAATCAGTAAATAATTCTTTGTAGAAAATTTGTTGAAATTGAAGATGACTCATACCTACTGTTAAAATTCCATTAACATCAACTCTACTCATTGACAGTTGCCGCGCATGTCTGGTGGATCTCGCAATGTTCAAGTTTCTGGGTGCCTTTCAGATATTAATAGTAGGTAGGTATTATGAAGGTAGGTAAGTAAATGGAACGGATGGTTGTTTTGTATGTAATTAAAATACAAATAAATTAGTTGCCTGCCAATAATGATTAGTCATAGTACCTACTCTAAAAATACTCGATCATAGTTACATACAATTTTGCTGGCCTCAAACAACTACTTAGTTAATAAAATGATCATATAGGTAACATGACTAACGAGAACTGAATGCTCTGTCGTTAGTCACCCATATAAATGGCCCAGGTTTGAATCCTGCGCGCACCTCTAATTTAAAAAGGAAAAGTAGGTATTAGAAATAAATAATATACTTAGTAATAATAAAGGTATTATTGATTAATCTACTTTGGCAATAAATATAGGTACTGTGTAGTGCTATATATTATATCGTCACAAGTCAAAAGAAAATGACATGTGATAGTTACAAAAACAATAAGTTTAAAATAGGTAAGTCATATCTCAATATAATTATTTAGCCGTTACTTGGCCTACATCTAATTTAAACATTTCACAACATAATACTACTTTACAATTGTTTCATGAATAGAATATAAATTCTAGGAGATTCTAAAGACTCACCAAGGCTACAATACGAATTCGCATTCGCACACAGGAGCTGCAATAGTCGCAAATATTAAAATGTGTGTGGTCGCTAATAATGAACCATTTGTATGCCAAAACGGGCTTCTTGTGCTGTGAAGTTTAGGAATGGACCTAATAATTTTTTACGGTAGGTACATATTTCATTGAATGATGACTGCAAGTAAACAGTTCGTTGTTGCCTGATCAAAGAGGTTCAGCTCTGTTTTATATAGTACTGTGCATTGTTTATTAATTGCTTGCATAATTAGGCGGCGACAGTAAAGTCAAGCCAAGAGAACGAGTTTACGTTGAATGACGTAGGCGCGTGTTTTTGTCCTTTTCCCCCGTTCGTGAGTTAGCACGTTCACTCGCTCGGACATCTCTGATGAAATGCTCGTTCGCCTCTCTGAGTGCATTCACTCTATAGACATTGAACAGTAGTACAGTACCAGTGTCAATAAGTAAACAAGTTATTCAGCCGAAATACGAATAAAAGTTTTCTTTTGCTAAAATATTCACTGTTGGCATAAATTTCGTGAAGTTTTACTGCATGATATATGCAGTATTGAATAACCAGTCTAAAGTTTGTGAGCAGTTTTGTGGAATATTGAGAAATCAGAAATCAGTTCGAAGGTTATATTTCATCATAATGGACGCTACAAGTGAGTTGCGCTAAATCATATTTATTGCGAATTTATTTAGAAATATTTTAGATCTCTAAGTAATAATTATTGTACATACTAAGTGTACATAAAATCATTTTAAAATGGATGGTATCAAAATCAAACTAGTTTTCTTATTTTTACAAGAAATATGTACAGATAAATACGGATAAACCTTGAGTAATATTTATGTATAATCAAAAATATTTATTTAAAACATGACAGGATAATGACAAAATTAGAAACTTTGTATTCCACTTAAAATAAAACTATATCTTATACTTGACTGTACTGTAAGTGCTAACGGTCGATAAAAAAAGATAATTAGGTATAGATTTGGATGGGTCTTACTTACTTCATCTATGTAGTAAGTAGGTACCTTAAGTTCATAACAATAATTTATTCGCTACCCTAACCTAAGCCACAAGCCTTTTATACGTTTCTAGTAAACCCGCCCTCGCTTCGCTTCGGGAAACCTGTCTTTTAGTGCCCTCACTCCAAAATTTATAAACGTCACCCGCGCACGAATTTATTTTCACGCGCGTTATTTTTCGTTTTGCGATAACTCCTAAGATATTCGTTTAAATTATAATAACGTGCCTGTAATGCTCAAGGTGACTAACATTTTTTAAGTCGATATGGATAAATACTATACTAAATAGCTTTCCAATTAGTGCATTGTATGTGACCATTTTTTTAACTTAGAATGGGTACCTACAGTAAGCTATCCTTAAGATAGACATAATACTATCGCGGACTTTATTGTGACCAATAAAAGAGGAATATTCCACCCATACATTATTTTGTTATATCTCAAAGGGTAATATAGATTATATAACCAGGTATAGCCGAGTGATTTGAACGTAAGACTAATTATCAATACTGCACGAACCGCTAATTTTCAAAAGTCAACTATCACTAGCTTCGATGAAAGAAAACATCGTGACGAAACCTCGACATCTGCGAGATCTCCATTATGTTATCAAAGGTGTGTGAAGTCCGCCAATCCGCACTTGGCCAGCGTGGTGGACTAAGGGCCTGTACCGCTCATATTGTGGGAGGAAACCCGAGCCCAGCCGAAGGACATAGTTTGCTGTAATGAAATATTGACCTAAACTGACTCAACAGGTTATTCCGGAAAATACAATATAACCACGTCACAATACTTGTTTGTTTTTATCACACTATACCTCGTATTTAGCATGAATTCATGAATAAATACACCTAGTTTTTATTTTGTTTGACGTCTCGTTAAAAAATAAATGAATAAAATTGCCCGTGGGTATAATCTTTTCTCAGTAACTCGAAAGTTGTACAATTAATTTACACTTGTCTGTGATCTTCAATTTTTTTAATAACCTTTTAAAACAATAATCTGGAAAATACTGATAATTATTAAAGACGTATCTAAATTTGTAATTTTCAAGTTTAGTATGCATTAATTAGTATGCAGTTTTTTAATTGTACCTAATAATTGTGTTAATATTGAATGTATTCTGAGCTAAAATAAATAAATAAAAATAAATAAAAAATAAACAATATCGTCATGTATCGCATCGCATTCATCGCAAAGTAAATATCGTTATGTCGGATATTAAGTATGCTTCCCGTTTTCGTAAACCTTGCAGTCAGTTGCAGTCGAGTTTAGTCACGCACTAAATAACGTACGAATAGCGAGGCAGATAGGTATTGCATGATTATCTACTATACAACAGAATTGAATTTACACAATCTGTGTTAACAAGTTATCGGTTTCAATTCGCGGCAAATAAAATTCACGTAATCTATCGATTTCCGTGTCCATTTTCATGCCGGGGTCCATATTTTTTGTGTAAATATTTGACAGACGAACAGACCTCAGTCTCACCAGTAACACCAAAAGAAACGCCGAAATGTTGATGACCAAGATAGAATAGAGAAAGAATGTAACCTTATACAGGCTCTCGAGCCAAATTATATGTTGGTTTACAATGATATTATATTTTGATGGATTTCATAACTACTAAAATTTATAGGTAACAACAACAACTATACACTTTGTAACGACGTTAATAATTTTCATGTTATGTTGTGTTCCGACCAATATTTCTCAATCTTTTATGAGACGCAAAGAGGTTTTACTGTTCTTGTGTTTAATCTCATTTTTATCAATGAATACACAAATGATTAGGTAGGCAGTTAGGTGCGCGGAAAACAATGTGATTTTCGAAACATCACGTATCGGGTCACTTAAAAAATAATGAGATGCCCTCATTCAATAAATATTTTGATAGGTAGGTACTTTATTTTGATATAAATACCCAAATAAATATTTATTATCTTTTGCCCGAACATCAGTGTCGATCTTAAGTGATCGACAAAGTTAAGCAACAGCGGGCGCGGCCGGTAGTTGGATGGGTAACCGCTAGTGGCACAATTTCTTGGACGCTTCCGTGCTTCGGAGGGCACGTAAAGCCGTCGGTCACGACTGTTACCATTTGGTAGCAGTCGTAAAGCCATGCCTTCGAGCGGCATAAAAACTTCCGACACTTTGGTTGGCCACTAACCCCTATACCAATCCGCAAAGGAGCAGCGTGATGGAGTATGCTCTAGACCTCAGGTATGAAAAGTGACCCGTGCTCAGTAGTAGGCCATTAATGGGTTGAAGCATTCTTTCTTCCATAAATGCGAAAGTTACTCTGTTTGTTTGTTTGTTTTGTCTTTTATACGGTTAATCTTCTGAACCGATTAAATAATATAACGCCCAAGACATTTATCTGAAAATATTGTAGGTTAATAACTTACCTTGGTTTTTTACGATTTATAACTGTTCATAGTTAAAAAAGTATCAATGTTAATAATATAAAAATATGGGAACAAAACGGCTGTTTAAAAATATTAAAAGTCATTCCTGTTTTAGACGATAAGCATGTTGACTTCTTTTAAATAACCTTATCGTCATCCAGTTAATATAAATATTTATTAGACTGTGCTAACATTATCGTAAGTAAGATGGTAAAACCCAGTTAGAGGCCATCCATAAAGTACGTCACACATTAAGGGGGAGGAGGGGCTCAACGAAATGTGACATTGTGTGACTAGTGGCAGGTGGGTCCAAAAACTTTGTAACGCCACATAGAAAATTTTAAATATTAAAAGGCGAGTAAACAAAAATCTTTAAAATACATATTACTAACTTGATAAACATAGATCAAGTTAGTCTTATTTTAAAGATTTTAGTCATAAACCTTACAGATAGACATACGTCATGAAAGGTTTATGAGGGTTCAATTATTCCATTATGAAAGAAATTTTAAAACCGCTGTTTTAATTTAATTATTTCTAAAAATAAAATAGACAAATATGTGACATCACTCCAGGGAGGAGGACGTTTCACAAATGTAACCACCTATGATACGGCTGAGGGATTAAAAAATCCTAAAATTCATGGACAAAAATATCAATCCTAAAATTCATTCCTTACCATGGTACTTAGTAAGGTTTTTGGGCTATCCATGTCTCTACCTAACGAATGTTTTAAACCAAAATTGTCTGCACCTTTGTCGGCTATTCACTTAAAAATCGTATTATTGTTAAGAGGGGGTATAAAGCTAGGAAAAAATCAAATTTCACCCGCCCGTCTCAATGGAGCAACGGTACTGATAAATGGAACAAAGCATGTCAAAATCCTAGAGCTATAAAGATAAATGTCTTTTATTTAAATAATTCGTAAATTAAAGATTTGATTTTGAAATCGATCTACAAATCCCTCCGTGATACTGATTAGCATAATATATTAAAATATTGACTCAATAACATGCACCATATTAAAAATAAATTGATTTTAGTTGAAAATTAGACCTAACTTTGTGATTTTTTTCTATCGAGAAAATTTTATTTTTTTATGTTTTTGCTTCTTGCATTCACTCAATAATATGATGAAGTATAACTATGTTTTTCTTCAGCTTCTAGAAACTTGATCTACTACTGTAAAAATTGAATCTACGATTGCCAATTTTGCTTTATACCCCCTCTTAATGGTTTAACATTTCTTTTTCAGTGGAAAATAAAATGGGCATGCCACCTCCATATGAATCGAATCCCGCACCACCGCCGTCTTACTTCGGCAACAATCCTCCGCCACCGACATCCACAACACAACCTCGGACTGTTGTCGTCACCTCATCAACAACTGTGTCTCAGTCAACAGTCCCATCCAAGCTGGGCCCTGGACCAACAGGCACTGTGTGCCCTACCTGTAACAAATATATCGTCAGCAGAGTCGATTTTGTGCCAAACAATCGGACGCATATAGTGTCGGCAGCTCTTTGCATAATTGCTGGGTAAATCGAATAGTTTTAATTTAGAAATCAATTCACTAGAATTGATTTTCAATTGAAGAAAAATCATTCACCATCAGATGTCGTGGTTTGTTTAGCCAAATGAAATGAGTTCGTACATTATCGCTTGATGAACTTTTTATTGGCGCCCAAATTTGATAACAAGATTAATAGTCTGTAGACACCGTAACTAGCTCAATGCCTCAATCATTAGTGTTGTTATCGTTTGAGTTTTATGAAGTAACATTTAATTAGCATAGTTGTCTGATTATGGCGATCAGTAAGAGGACCTAGTATGATCCATGTCCATTGTTACGTATAAAAATATTGAATTTATTTTATTCCAGATGCTGTTGCGGTTGCTTCGTTCCTTACTGCATGCGATCCTGCAAGACTGCCAATCACTATTGTCCCCAATGCCAAGCGTTTATTGGGTCGTATCTGCCATCTTGAGTTTTCGGAAAATGTGTATGGAACATTTTATAAGCGAATATGACTGCTGAGTCATATTCGCTTATAAAATATACTATATTCGCTTATAAATAAGATCTTATCAGCGATCTATTAGACTTAGCACAATTATTTTTGGTTTATCAAAAGTAACAGTCACAAAGTGGAACGAATTATTTTTTGAATTGTTTATATAACTTTTTACCAGACAGAGGTTTATTCTCAATTTTCATATTATATAAGTACCTATTAATACCTAATGTTGTAATATTAATGTTAATGATCTTATTCCGCAAGCAAACTATCTAATAATTTTCGTTTATACACAATTACTCATGAAAATTTTTCAACTGAGGCAGTGCATTAGACACGCACACACACAGTGTGTGCGTGTCTGTCAGACACACACAAACAAACGTCACGTGTCGTTAAACGCACTCTTCAGTAGGCGTGAAAGAATGACTTAAGCATTAAAATACATTAATTTAATATAACTAAATACATTTATTTGTGCATTAAACTTAGGCATATAAGATACGAACTCTATTCGTCACCATGTCTGGTTTCATTTACTAAAACGTGACTTAATGCACGTCAACACCCGCTATATAATTTGCTGGAAGAGCGAAGACGTCACATAGTGGCCGTTAAAGTATAAATAAATTTATTCGGTGGTAAAAGCGTCGAACGTAAAAGGCGACCGTTTTGACGATGACGAAACATAGCGGTTCGTTGTGTTTATACTTTTTACACAGAAACTTGTCTATAGAAGTAAAATAGAGGTCATGTATTTTGTTTTGATGCTTTAAATATAATTAAAACCGTCAAAATTATTCGAAAACAGGTAGGTACCGGCGTAATCATGAATATGGCAACACTGTTATTTAACTTTAATATTATTAACTTAAAAATTATATTTGCTTATTTTTGTACACAAATCGTTAATGACGGCATTCAACAGTTCCAACACTACATTACGGCATTCTGTACATAACGGCGCCTCTGAGAATCTTTAGCTACTTATTATACTTTAGCATGGTAGGATATTAATTTTAATGTTCTGTTATTTAACCATTTTTCGACTCATTGAATCACAAATAATGCAACTTTTTTCTCAATAAACCATTATGTGACCTTACCATACGAAAAATTAGATAGGATTAGAATTGATTTCGTTAATATTAATTATTATTGTAATTGAGCGGGGTTTCAGGGTTAGATGTTTAGCAATTTTAAATATATTAATGTACCTATTTAATAACACAAAAAAATTATAAGTAGGTAAATCTAAATCATTGAAATTTTACAAAATACATAAGTAGGTATGGCCGTATTTCTTGTGTTATGAAATATTTCCTTAATGCTACAAAATATATAAAATGTATGTATATACCTAAGCTGTGGTTCTGTGATATTTATGTTATTTGTAAAATATTTTAAGTAAACTTAATAGGTAGTATGTGCTTAATAGATAGTAGTTATATGCTTAAGTAATA
The DNA here is from genome assembly GCA_905404295.2 of Ochlodes sylvanus. Classification (NCBI taxonomy): domain Eukaryota; kingdom Metazoa; phylum Arthropoda; class Insecta; order Lepidoptera; family Hesperiidae; genus Ochlodes; species Ochlodes sylvanus. Next base: position 8,101,456 of record FR990127.1, read on the forward strand.
TATTTTTGTAAGACTTGTTTACATGTTGACTACTTACTTTACATATTTATGATTAATTTCAGAATAAGTATATTACTCGTATTATACAGTAAAGTATGTAAACAACATTAGACAGGAAAGTTCATTTATAACTTATGATAATTCCAATTTTCGATTTTTTAAATGAAATAAACGTAGTTCTGTTTTTCTCATGTGCAATTCTTGTAATATTTTAAAGGCTCATATTTTTAATACATTTACACAATTAAAAGGCAATTATAATGTGTTTTCATTTTAACTCACCTAGCATTTTGTGAGACACTAGTCAGGTAATTAGGTAGGCATAGATTTAAGTTATAATGTAAAGTTTTATGCGAACACAGACCAAAATTATTGACATCTTAAACAACAATAATATTCGCATTCACAGAAAAAGCCTCCCCTATTTTATTTAAAACTCCATATTTGGAGAAAAATCATCGGCACGAAATTTTCATAATAAATAACAAGTAGTATTTAAATACACACAGCAGCAGCAGCAACAGCAGCAGTAAACAGCAATGATAGCCGTGTGGTTGAACGTTGGACTGCCGAACCGGTGGGTCCGGGTTCAAACCCCGCACGCACCACTAATTTTCAAAAATTATGTGCGTATTAATATTTAATTATCACTTGCTTCGGTGAAGGAAAACATCGTGAGGAAACCTGCACACCTGAGAGTTCTCCATAATGTTCTCAAAGGTGTGTGAAGTCCACCAATCCGCACTTGGCCAGCGTGGTGGACTATGGCCTATACCCCTCACACTGTGAGAGGAGACCCGTGCCCAGCAGTGGGACAGTTATGGGTTGTAATGATGATGATGATGATGATACTTGGGCTCCAGAGGGCAAAAGGAGGCCCATAGCATTCCTAAAGGCCTACTTATCTCTATTTATACAAGACCTATCGTCTTTGTGGTCCACAATTATTGATATTATCAATAAATCCCTAAAGGAAACGGTAATTATGTGCAAAAATGGTAACTTAAATATGAAATTGAATTAAAATATTCTAGTTCTTGAATACACCCCCAAAAACTTTCTGCAGTTCGGGCAGTAATGCTCAACGTTTTTCCATTTCTTCGTCAAATATGGAATAAGGCAACAACAGAGCCACCTGAAACAACCAAATATAGATATTTGAGAGAAAGTGGGTTCGTAACATTTTGGACAGGCTCATTTTGGTATTTGTATTATGGTGATACGTGTCTTAATAACCATACTTCATCGCCACTTACCATCAAGTGGAATTCATTTATTTATTTAAACTTTAATGACTACAATATAAAATATTACGGTACAATGGCGGCAATCTACCAGCTAACCATTGGGCCAAGCAGGAATACACGATGAGCGTCCTACTAGATACAAACATATAATTATAAAATATAATATTGTTTTGTTGTGAATTATAGGTACGTAAAAAAAACATCACCTGACCAACAGATCTCCCATACCATCAAAATCAACCCGACTACAACTCTACATACTTTTGCATAGTGTTAAGATTTGTTACATAGGTGCCTGCATTAGCTGCGAGCCCTTTCTACTACTTACGTCAAGTTTATGTTATTCTACGTTATTGTCTGTCGCTAACAGTGTTGATGGAGAGCCCGTCAATAAATGGTTATCGCAACAGCAATACGTCGGTAGAGCGGTATAGGTAATGCTGATACATTGATGCATTACGCCGATTTACGCCACTAATCATCATAAGGCATCACATAAAATCGCTACCTAACGATATACAGACAAGTAGGTATAGCACAGTCAACCAAACGGTGATCAATGTATAACAGAACTGCAACCAGGTTACGTTCCTCATCATCATCATCATCAAAGGGTTAATCGTGAAATCGAATGTTTTATATTAGGCTCGTTTCGGTCGCAGTGTCAGAGAGTCGATAATAATACGAACCTCACGCTTCGTTTTCAGTCCGAAATGCTTCGTCAATGCCTTTGGTGTATGTCCATGAGCGACGACAACCACTTACCATCATGTGAACAACGATTAGCCAACGATTGTGTTTAAATTTTTGATAAAATGACAGATTTGCATTAATCGTTTCCGTGAAAAATATTGTTCGGAAAGACAATGCCCTCATTATTTATTGTATTGTATCAATATAGGTATTGATGCTGAACGCGCATGTAGATAACGTAGGTACTTATCCTCATGTTTGTGACAAACAAGGTGACATACTTAAGAAGATACTTATAATAAGATCTAATTGGATTCACAACACCAATTGGCATAGTGTTCACGGTCTTTTTCGAAATTATTAAACGGGATAATAGATTTATAAATAGTCTACTTTTCGGCATAAAGTGCACATCGGTGCGAACGGTAGTTGAATGGGTGACCGCTAGTGGTAAAAAATCTTGAGTGCTTCCGCGCTTCGGAGGGCACATAAAACTGTCGATCCTGGTGGTTATCGTTAGATAGCGACACTTGGGTAGACCACTAACCCCTCCACCAATCCGCACTGGAGCAGGGTGTTGGAGTATGCTATACATATAGAACATGTCTTTTTAGGGTTTCGTATTTATTTAAGTATGACCACTAAGCTTACTAGAAAACCCGCCTACAAATCGAATATAAGTTGATAAATATACCCCAAAACATATTTTTTCTCAAGTATCTTCAATACAGATGTTATTAATTAGTATATACCTATAGTATTATAATTAATTTTATGATATAAAATTCGTACCAGAACAGAACACAAAGGACGATTCCAACCAAATGCGTAATGGAAGAATTCTTATATATTGCTTTCGTCATGACGTCTTCCTGGCAGTAGGGGCAACGCATGCCCACTGGCTCTGACCCAACTTGTAATAGATCCATCTCAATGCACACATCGTTCGAGCTTTGATCTATCTGCTTATAATCATTAAAATCCACTGAAAACAGAAACATTGAAAATCACTATAAGCAGAGTAGATATATTTTAATAATAATATATCTTCAAACAAACGTAACAACTTGTTTGTGTGCAAGCCACTGTCCGTCATGCACCTACGCAGCTCAGACCGCCAACAAAGATTTTCGTTGCAGTCCTGAGGATCATACTGTTCGTTTGTGAGCGTTCCACGATGCATACCTACATGGCGCGAACACAATTAAGCCTCGGCATCAATGAGCGTGATGACCTATTCTTCTTTTTGTACATTGCTATTAGGTCTTTAGTCCAGGGATTCAACACGCAAATTCAGCACGCATTCTTGAAGTTATTGTGATAGGGTTTCTACCAGGATGACTAGCTTTCTAAAATCAACTATGAAAATGTTTACGTGCTACGATTGTGTCAAAGTGAAATTTTGGCTCAAAACTTGATTACATGGTTTGCATAACGTAAATATATACCACATTCTGAAAATTTTATCTTTGTTATAAAATAGATCAATAAAAATTCTTACTCTTTCCAATGTATAAGTCCGCAACAAGACAATGACTATTTTATGGTCACTTATTATCAATATCGATTCACCACACTGAACTAAATTATTATGCGTAGGTACTATAGATAATCCTTAACGAATAATTACACAACACAATTAGAAAAATACATTAAGTAGCGTCAAAAATTGCCAGAAGTTCTCCTTTTGGTGTCGATGAGAAGATAACAACAACAAAATATCAAAAGGCAAAATAGATATCGACCTGGTGTACTCAAATAGATAACATTATCCACTCACGACGTTATCGTGGATATAAATATAGGTTTACTGTCTATGAGATTATAGGCAAGCAGATAACTACCCATATTAAAGTACACGTTGAGTTCTGACTCATAATTTTATTTATTTTCATAATGTAATTCTATCTACATTCGTCTACAAAGTGTAATAATTCGTCTATTTCCTAATTAATTCTCAGGACTGGAAGAACCACCATGCTACGCTTGGCACGCATAATTATGTTTACAATAAGGCATAGTCAAATGGAGCGGAGAAGAGACCTGCGCAATCAATTAATTAATTTTGTGGAAATACACTCCTCGTCCCAGCACTTTTTCAATGCAAATAAAAAGTTATAGCGAAACCTATAAAAATATCTATCTCAATAGAATGAATGAGCAAGAATAGATGCCACAAACATCTATTGATTGACTCGAAACAATTTTACGATTTTGACAACAGTGAGTACCTAACAAAACTAACAAATTGCCAGAGTGCTTTTTCATTCACAAATTATCTCGTCTGAGATAGCTTTATAATCTTTGATTCTCATTCTATTTCATTAATACAGTCTGTAGTCACGTCACGGTCAATGTATTGTCAATGTCAGACGTCAATAGCATCAACTCATCAACTGTCAGACTGTCAGTGTCAACCTGCTATTGTGTGTGGAGTTGTGGACTTGTGTTGTGGTTGTATCTTTTAGTTTTATGATTTAATTTATAAGTTTAAAAGTCTTGAGTCTTGAATTGTTGATCTATATCTTTAATTTAAATGCAGAATATTATTACGTAGATATAGTATTATTAAATTGATTATTATTTGATATTCAAATTCAAGAAAATAAATATTCGGTGTAATAATAACTTTAGGCTATTTAAAAAAACACGAGTAATACACACTTAGCGATGCCATACTTAACCATGTAAGAATTTCTTATTGCTGGGTGATTTTTTTAAAGAATAAAACTTAAAATTGACAGCAAATTAACAATGGATGTAGATCTATTACGACCGGGTACTGTACCCATTTCGCCAGATACCGTACTGTGGTTCGAGTTTTTATTGGACCCGAATCTTTTGAAGAGGCATTTAAGTAAACCCAATCCAGGTAATCTATAAACCTTTCAATGTATCTAACAGATTAGATTACAGTTTCTAATGAATCATTTGAAGCTTATTAAAAATGCAGTAATAAAGTCATACTCTTTGTTGACCATGTTGTATATCTAAAAAAAAAGTGTAGAATAAAATATATATCCCTTATTTCAGAACCAACAGCATGTGAACTGATAGAAGAATTTGTATCTGTGGACTCAAAGAACACAAATGCAAAACCAGTCAACGAGCGAGTTATAGATGTGGACGGGCCCCCTAGTCCACCAGTAACCAATGTACAAACCCCACTACAGTTCACTCGGAAACAACTAGCTCTTAAGATCCTTGCGTTAAAAGTAGCCGCTACACTTCACTGGAGTTTAGGTAATTAGTTTCTATAATATTCATTCAAATTGAAGCAATCATAGCTTTAAGATATGGATTAAACTTGAATGATACATGTTGAACTTGTACTTCTGGCACTCGAGCTTTGGAGGGCACATTAATTTAATACTGGCTGGTGATGTACTCTCCAGGCCTTTATTATGGATTTAAGATGACAACCAAGCATGCACCACCACTCAGCCAAAAAAGACTCAAATTGGGATTAGGACGGCTAGTCCTGTTAGGACTAGGGTGGCTAACTGCAAAATGCTAAATGGATATAAAGTGACATGGAGTTAGTTGTTATTACTTGAGTGTGTTAACATTTATTACTTTATGTACTAACTTATCTATTTATGGACATAGAATACTGTGAAAATAACAGATCTCTGTTAGATATTGATGTGCTTTGTACTTGGACAACCTCATAGCCTAGTTTGCAGTGACGCTGGTTTGATTCCTGGCCAGAGCAGACATTTATTTGATGGATAGGTGTTTATTCTTGGGTCATGGGTGTTAGTGATGTCTTATTTTGTGTTTTATGTGCCACCTGCGATGCATGGAATCCTAGATTGGGGGTATGTGTGCGTTTAAAACTACCTTCTTTAGCTGATAAATAAAAAAGATATGTTGATAAATAATTGTTGTGTAATATTTTACAGATGCATTTGAAATGAAGCTGCCTCCTCAAACGCAATATCAACTTATGCAAGATCTTGTGTATATGGCCACCGATGCAGTATTTGCTGTTCCACCCCAAGTGTGTATTCCTTTTTTTGTATCAGTTCATAAACTAGCTATCATACAATACCAAGGGCCTATGTGTAGCTAAATTAAAAGAATATTGTCAATACTAAGTTCAAGTCAAAGAATGGTAAATACATTTGTCCTCTACTTCTAGATTTATTAGGTTGTTGTAACTGATCAGGCAAATAAATGTAAGTGTTTTGCATGCAGACAGAGTCCAGAAACTCAAAAATAATTGGCATAAAACTCTTACTTACATCATTCATTTGATTGTATACCCAGTTGCACCATAAACAGGATAAGTTAGCATGGAATTACCGATGGTTGGAGTTTATTTTCCATTTTGAATGTATTTTGTTTCTATACTAATAACTGACCCTGCATCGATTCAAGGATCTATCACTTAGTACCCAAGTTCAAAAAATGTTTGCACCATATACTTCTACCTTGTCCATTTTTTTATTTGTGTACCAATTGAAATAAAACAATGATGTTGAAACTACATCCAAATGGGGTAAGCTCTTTTACAGAAAAAAACTGACAGGCATACACACAAAAATTTATCTATTGCTTAAACTTATAAAAGTGCCCCTAATAAAAAATCTCCAATATAAAAACACCAATCAGTCACACAAAGCCAACTTTGTGACCAGTACAATATCTAAAAAATTCTTATACAAAAACACTGACCTTATTTGCAAAGACCCATACAGAAAATTTTTCATCATCATCATTTTATCACATCATTGTTTTTTGTCGCAGGATATACCATCAGATTTATTAACTAAACCTCAAGTACAGTTCGCCCTCACTATATATCACAGATGGGTTTTAAGATTTCCAGTAAAAGCAGCTCTGTTTGCGAAATCATCGAAATTAGCTTTTGTTCATATGTAAGTTATTTTTTAATTTATTTCGATTTAGTACATAAAAGAGCAATATTAAATTATAACAGCATACTTTATTTTAGGCCTGGAATGCAAGTAGATAGTGGATACAGCCCTATGAATCAAAATTTTGAAAAAATCTTACGCATGTGCGAAGCAACGCGTATGCAAAGTATAAGATACCTAGAAACTGTAATTGCCTCCTACGAGCCCCTGCCAAGTCTGCACCACAGAGATTCTAAGAAGATAAAAGTGCCTGTTATGGAAGCATTTGTACACCTCACAGAAGATTCAGATGATATGAATCACAACTGGAATGCTGGAAATGTTATAATTAGTCAGTATGAATTAGCCATGCAAATACATTTCGACCTCTGCTACAACTACTTCTTCTATGGACAGCATGATTTAGCGAAAAAGCATATCCTGGGGTGCAGAGAAAATTCAAATATGCTTGAAAAGGAAGTGGCTGCCTTTGGTTACGGCTCACATAAAGTGATGCCTTGGGGAGACTTCTATTACGCGAGTATGACTAAAGGTGACATACTAGGTTACATTAGAGCTTTGAATCTTGGGTATGAAGTTCTGAATGAGGAACCCTCTTTGTTACAGCGCCTACAAGATTCCATTGCGAATCACTACACTGGAATTATTGCTATATTACAAGCTGATAATTTAGCGAGAGAGATACCTATGGTGCATAGAGAAGTTGCTGAATTAGACATTCAAGGCTCTGCGTCCAGTGGGGCTTTCACAGTAGCCAGGGATCTCCTAAATCGCGTCTCAGCACTGAACGCTGTGAGATACGCCCTCGAAGGCGGTATACCCTCGACTCACCCCGACTTCCTCAATAAATTTAAAACGGTCGGCATCAAATTTATTGATCTCCTGTTTTGGGCAATTTCACCAGTCCTTATGTCAAACTTAAGTGAAACTGATTGGAAACACCTTAAAATATTTTTTCTCCACTTAGCCACATCCCAATGTAGATTGCGTGTGGACAAAATAGAAGACTACCTGAAAAAGTATGTCGGAGACGCAGCCGAGACCATACGGCGGAAACTGATATCGGACGAGCATCTGAATGCTGTTTTAAACGATCCTGTCAATTGTGACGATGAAGCCTTGGATCTGCCCAACGAATTGCTCACCGATTACTGGGATATGCCAGACTTTGAAGTGAAGACGGTCCCCGAATTAGACATAGGGCGGTTGAAGAAGCGTCTCGTCGATGCCTCGACGGCAGATGACGTGCGAATGTGTCTAGTGAAGTTAGCAATGATGACGCCTTCGTCAACGCTGTGGAAAATTAGTCCATCTTGGAAACCTGTCGGCGGATTGTCGAGCGCGTTGGTTGCTCTGCCGCGAGGGTTTCTGCAAGACTTCGGTTATGTCGTGTCAGGGACAGCCAGGTCTCGGGCAGAGGCTGGTTGCGCTAGAACGGCGTTATCTCTGCTTACGGTACTAGAGAATGAGGCCCGGAGTCAGTTAGGCGGTGAGAGAGACCCCAACTTGTACCGACTGTGCCGCCAGCTGTCGTGGGAGGTGCTGTTATTGCAAATCAATGTCGTGCTGAGCGAGTGGCCACACCATAGGCTGAATTTGGCTTCGTTGTCTACCAAATGTAAAGGCTGCATCGCCGCTGCGACATCGGGCGATGGAATTGTACCGCGACCCCAAGTAAGTTCTGTTATAATTATTTTTTAATGGCATGAAAATTGATAATACATACATACATAATTATGTTCACGTACGAAGTTCGTGTCACATGAAGAAAATCTCTACCAATATTTTTTCTCGAACATTTTTACAGTCCCTAATGTATTGTTACTACTGAAGAAATACCTCAGCATTCATTCTTGAACCTTGTAATAGTTTGGGATTAATAAAATTAAAAGGTACCTAATCTTATATTTTACGTGTATATCGCGGCTTACGTCACGTTTTATAAACGTAAATCGTGACGTAAGCCGCGATATATGTACACGTAAAATGTATTCAGACACTCACGAATCGTTCAAAGCTAATATAATCTTATATTAAATAAATAAAAATTGAATGTCAGATAGTAGAAGCTTGCTGGTCATTGTTGGTGAACGCCTGCGAGTGGGAAGTGGGCGCGGCGAGCGGGCCGGGCGAGACGGCCGCCGCGCTCGCCGCCGCCTGCCTCGAGCTGCAGCGCGGGAAGGCGTCCAGAAAGTTCCCGCGGACCCTCTGGGACTACGGTATGTTAACATCCTTACTGTAGAGTACGTTCTAGAAGGTTCAGACTAGTTCTCGTGTAGACGGTTCCACAACCGTAGATATAAAACGATATAGACATCTGGTGAGCGTGGCCAACATGAAATAGCACGAGAAAGTGCGATTGTATGTAGCACAATAAAACTCGACGGTCAGCTGTCTTTGGTTGTTAGTAAGTGCGCTTTCCTTGGAAAAACCGGCACGCAATGTGAAACAAAACATAGTATCATTCTGTCTCGGTCTTTCGTGTCGTTGGCGTAAGTTGTTCCTTTTATTGTGTGAGTGCGATAGATGGCATCCGTTAGTCTACCCTCAGAAGAGTATAGCTACGTTAACGTAGACAGAGAACCGTAGAACAGGGTCTAGAACAGGTTCACTTTTAAAGTAAAGCCTATTGACCCCTTTTGAACGTTTTGGGTATGATACGTCCAAAACCTAACACTACAGAAAGGCAACTAGAATACATAGATTCACTTTAAGTTATGATTGCTTAGGGCCTACAGTTACTGGGTTCTCTATTTATGTTATTATTACAAATAATGTACAGTAATTCATGCATACAATTAATGTGGGTGTGGTTGTTTTTTCTAACATATTTCTTAAACAAGCGACCGTGTGTTGACTGCTGTTTAAAAATAAAAAATGTTGAAGTTGGTCTATGCCTATCAACAAATTAAGAACCACTTTAGGGCCCTTAAGCTATTACAGCAATAAACCGCCTATTGTGTGTATTTGTAAGTGTGCACAATAAAGGATTGTATTGCATTTTTCAGTCCTGTCGGTGTACTGCAACAACACGAGTCTGCCAGTGAAACGAAACGCGGGCGGGCTGCCCTCGCACTCGCGAGACATTCCCAACGCGGCGGCGGACGCGCGAAACGCCTTCAACGCGTTCCTGGCAACATTACGAGAGCCTCTCGCCATCAGCGTCATGCTGTCAGTGCTGGCGAGGATCCACAACGCGTTAGTCGACGACAGTACTTTGGAACTGGTCGTGGAGTACACAAACCTCTGGCCAGCAAGCATACCCAACGTGAACAACTACAACGTGAAATACGTCATCGAATCTATCACTGAAATGCTGGAGCGGAGTCTCAAGTTCTACCCTTACAATACGTCGTGGTGAGTCTTTTTATGTAACGAGTCGAGAAAGACGCTCATAACCTGGCGGATTGCGTCGATTCCATCAATCAATGCCCTGGCGCCCTTCTGTACCAAATTGCGCGGTTGAAATGGATTAGGTCTAGGTGTCGCGAGCGGCTCTCGGCGCCCCCTTACACCCGGCGCCCGGGTGCACCGCACCCTCTGCACTTAGGTAAAGCCGCCTCTGGGGGTGCTACATAAAAACATGACAACTTCCAGGTTGCGTATGTACGGGGACGTCGAAATGGCGTGCGGACGTTGGAGTGCAGCATTGCGCAGGTACCTGTGCGCGCTGGCCACTGCGTCCTGGCACTTCGCCAAGCGGGTGCCGGACGAGCCGGCCATCGCGCGCCGGGCGCTCCGCTGCAGCCAGGCGCTGGGCGCTCCGACGCAGGCCGCGGCGCTGGCGCAACTACCCGACGAACCGGACTATGCTGCTGCATTTAAGTGCCTCGCTGAGAAGGTAAACTTGGCATCTTCTCAACTTACAGAAAGCACAGTAGGTCCACCTTCCCACTCTTCGATAACTAGGTTTGCTAGTGTATGAAAAATAATACCTAACCTATATTGCCAATCACCAGTGATCTACCGGGATCATAGTTACCTTTTACTGTGTAAAAAGTGTGCGCATATCAGTGTTCACAAGTATGAAGTGAAATTAAATTAGTTTTATTCTAAGTTGGTTTTTTATCGTGTACTTAGTTTTGGCTATCCCTAATATAATTTTAAGTTAATTTCGAAGTCGTATATAAACAGAAGGAAACTTGTAAACAAGTTTCACTTGAAAAACTTCATAAGAAACTTATTTGTCCAGACGGGCCTGGCGTGCGACGCCATGGACGCGTACTACGGGTGCGTGTGGGACGGCACGCTGCTGGAGGTGGCGGTGGCGCTGCACGCGCGGCGCGGGGAGGGCGGGCGGCGCGCGCGGGCCGTGCGCGCGGCCGGCGCGCTCGAGCTCAACGCGAACAACTCGGAGGACATCCAGCGGGAGGCCGCCGCCATCCGGCGCGCGCGGCTGCTCCGAGCGCTCACTAACCAATACGTCGCCTAGACTAGACCACTACTGCTAGTGTTTAATTAATAAAACTAATATTGTTATACAAATCCTCTTTTTTTTTACACGCACGATAACGTGTTTCGTAACTTTTGCCTAACATTATAATGACGTCAGTGATATTTAAGGAAAGAAACAAAACTAAGGAGAGAGCAATTTTGAGCCAAGAGTGTAGTAATAATAAGTCAATGCAAGAGTGTGAAATACTGCCAATCGAATCGTTGAATAAAATCGATTTAATTACTTTTTTGGGTTGAAATACATACTATCGTCGCTATGAGGTGCGATTATATTCTACGACCTTAACATATTTCGTAGACAACATAGGTAGGCAAGTGTTTTAAAAAAAGAGAACCTGTTAATTTGGTAATCATTTAATTAGCGAAATATAAAAACTTAGCTTAAAAAATAAATAGTACATTACGATACGTGTGCGTAAAGTAGCTTATTATTGCACGGTGTGAAGTTAGCGCACGAGCGGAGCGAGTGCGCTAAACACTGTACAAATAATATAGCTACTTAACGCACGAGTATCGTATACTATTTTATAGCACGAGTGACATAAACCCGCCTATACTCAAACATATAATTATTTACATGGAAATAAAAGAAAGGAAATGTTTACAAAGCTGTTGATGTTCTTAATTGATCACTGTCTGCTTTACCGACATGTCGAACGTCATTCAAAAGTATTATTAATTTGTCTGCTTTACCGACATGTCAAACGTCATTCAAAAGTATTTATTGTTTAAAATGTATTATAAAACTATATATCTCAAAACATTTTTGCATTGATTCCAGAGCATCAATAATTAAATTATAGGCATACATTTACTGAGATCATAATAAGAAACATTTGTAATTAATGATGACTAAAATGCGGGTTTAGGTTACCTAGCAACCTAAAGGTGTGTTCCGATATACACTAAATTACACTGCGAGTCCACTGTCCACTTGTCCAGTGCTCTTTGGTGAGAAATTCGTTCCGTTATGGATTTACAGTATACTGACGCAGTATCCTTGATAAATATTATGCCGTCATAAACGTTGTCATTATTGTACTCGTAAGCACTTGTGTTTTCGAGGTAAGATGCTCTCAGTGCTTTGATCACATGATTAAAAGCGTCCAGAAATTTAAAAAAATGCTATTGATTATTATTATTGAATTATTGAATATTGTTTTACAAAGTGGCCGTTTTATTATGCGATTTATTCAATTGCCAAATTATTTTTCTTCTTAAACAGATCACTTGCATATTTAGGTATTACATAAATTGATGACAGTATACTTTACTGCGTGCCGTTTTACAAAATAACCAGTATAGTTAACTATACGGCTATAAAAACGGCTTAGTAATATACTAAATTGACGTCACACCTTACAGTGCTCGCAGTGTATATCGGAACACACCCTTAAATATTCGTAACTACCTCCTAAATTTGTTATAAATTTGTCTGCTGCCAGATTCTAAGTGTCAATAGTGTAAGTGTGAACTTGTGCACGGTGTGAAGTTAGCATCATAACCCGTGCTATAATCGACTACTTTACGCACGGAAAAGCGTGGCATAAATGCGGGTTTAGGTCACAGTGTGCTATAAAGAAATATAATGAGCTTCTAATAATACTCTGAGGTACAAACTATACAATTTTCTTTGGATACTATAAATGCAGACAAACAGTCGTTACAAAATTATTCTGGCAACATACTTCTGGATTTTTCACAATCAAATTGCACTTCAACGTTATGGCACTATATTTTTTGGTATGGAGTCTGACCATCTTTCATTCGTTACTATGACTTACCTACTTATATATAATTTTTTGCGCTCATCTACATATAAAGGGTCGACTAATACTAGCGCAGCGACGATCAACAGCAAAGCGAACGTCTAACGCCCCGTTCAGATTCTCGGCGAAAACATACGAATGCGAGTATGATTACGACCTAAGTATCCGCTCAGTGTCGGTTTCAAAGGATTTCTTGTTCATATTTGTGCGCGCGTTTACAGTCCTGAAATAACTCGAATTTTCAGCCGAGTATCTAAACGAGGCGTGAGGCATACAAAATAATCATTTTTTCCACAACTTAGGTAGGTAATGTGGTGTGATATTGACACCAATCACACTGACCGCATACATGTAGGTACATTATATTTTATCGAATTTGCACGTCTTTTCATCTTGATAGAAATATGAGCAGCATATTATAGAATATTAATATGAAAACTATTGTATGTCAGGTTTTCCTACTACTACTATTTTAATTTCAACTAAGTAATTACATAACACTAAAGTTATTAAAATAAATGTTAAGTATTTTGAACATTTATATTTGCCTAACGTTATGGCTTTCGTACCAGTGAGTATTCATGGCCACTGTCCTAGCCATCTCTAGCTGAAAACATCTTTAGTAGCAAATGTCTCAATCAATTAAATCAATTATATTATTATCAAGATAAAGTCAAGCATTAACTTATATCTTAGGTATACGTAAACAAAAAACTGACTTTGGAACATCTTAACTTACCTACTCTTACTGAAGTCCCTAAATAAATAAAGTGGAGTGTATAAATAAAGTGGAGTGTAACCCATCAAAAGAACAGTGTAATTTTTATCAACCTTAAAAGTAATAAAAAAGTAATTAATAAAAAGTTTTATGTAAGTACACTTGTGATACCCTGAGGACGATCCGAAGTATAATTTTATTTTTTATAAGTTCCGAGATACGCTTTACAACTGGGACAGAAGTGGTCTGTATTCTTGGCGGAGTCCATGCAGTAGGGTAAGCAGCAACAGCTGAAATATAATATCAATAGATACGCAAGGTTACCAGAATATCTCCATGAAAACCGCACTCAAATAGGTTCTAATCGTTTCTGTGATTAGCAGGAATTAACACACAGACAAACCAACTAAAAATCTTTAAAATGTAATCTGCGCATACCTACATCTTGCTTGGGTTGATAAATATCCATATTATACGTACCTATACTATCCATATCCTATACCACAAAGTAGATAAGTAAACCTGTAGGGGTTTCTACGGGACCCCTACGGTGGTGCTGATGATAGGTTTGATAGTTGATAGTTGGAATGATAGTCAGTTCGCGTTACATTACAAGATTGTTTATTGATAGAAAGACTAATTTAATTAATGATAGATGATATTGCTGATACGCGTGACTGATTACGCCAGGCTCGATGGGCGCACTGGTTTAAATTACTTAAGTTAGCGTAAAACGCTGAAATCGCACAATGTACGTGCTGTAGCCCGTACAAAACCTATACCTATCTAAAAAAAATATTTACCTACATAGTCTTGAAGGGCCGGCGAAGAAGAAAACAAGCCACCCAGGGCTGTAGCTAGATTGGAATTTGAGGTAGAGGAGCATTGGTTACAACAGGTAGGGCGGAAGTAAAAAATATACCAGAATTGAGCTGCCCTCGAAGCACGGGCTCCTAAATCAATCACCATGTATATCACTGAACTCTAAGTTTAGATACCTTTTGCTACAATTTTTTTTTATCGCAAACTATTAACAAACAATTGACTTAATTATAATAATTTATCTTAGTTTTTGGTATTTTTAACGTAGGGCATTCAAGGTAGTGCATTGTCCCACAATGCTCCCCGCCCCCCCTAGTTACGGCCGTGAAGCCACCTGATAGTAAGTGGGCATCGTCGCACGGGACACGAGCAACTCCGACATTTTATAATACGTGAGGTAAGTCGCGATATCCACGTAATAAATAAAATTGTTGTACTTACCAGAAAATACAACACTTAAGGGCAAGAACATGAGTCCGCGTGGTGACAGTAGTTTCCGTCAAAGTTCTTACTTTTTGAAGACAAGATGGGCATTGGACTACGGTGTGATTCGGCCCAAGCAATGGTTGTACCTATCAACACAGAAAAATAGGTACGTTTATGTCAAATTTCAAACAATTATTATATACTAGTGACCCGCCCTCGCTTTGCTTCGGGAAACTTTGGATAATTCACACTGTATCTTTATAAATTATAGCCTATATGTTATTCTGATATATAAGCTATATTATTGTAAAGTATCAGCAAAATCCATTTTGTAGTTTTTGCGTGAAAGAGTAACAAACATTCATACATCCATACAAACTTTCGCATTTAGGATAACCGATGACATTCTACAAAATCGACTTCCGTAGTCAAATTAAGGTTGTTTTATCAACGGCACGTTATAGGTATATGCCGTATATATATTTTACTATATGGTATATTTTGTATACTATATCTGAGCGACTATGAATAGGTTTTTAGAAATAATGTAGAGGCAATTAAAACCAACCTTTATTAAGACATGTGTTAGAGTTTGTAATTTATTGGCTTTTATTTTTAACAATGACGCATAGTTTCGGGAATCTACAACCATTACAAAAAATAATGAATAGTGACATAGTGTCAATACGTCTGGTCGTGGAGCTTGCGACGCGACGGCACATGAATCCACTTGCCAGAACTTTTGTAGCTCGAAACCTATGGTTACACTTATCACATCCGGGAAGAGATTAAACAAACAATTCAAATATAAACATTATCATTTTGCATTGTCCGGTTAGGAGACGGTGTTACTGTTAGAACATTTTAGTTGGTTATTTCGTTACTAAGTATGAGGACTGGAACAGGGTCTGTTAGTGATAGGTAGTCCTGTTAGTTGTTGTTAGTACCTAATAGTCTCGTTCTAATTCGGTCATAGATGTGTTGCTACCCTTGAGGACTGAGATGGTCGCCTCTAAAAAATGTAGCGTGACATTTTTCTGATATGAACAATAAGATAAGAGTACTAAACTTAAATTAAATTCACTCCCAGATTGAATTTAGGATAAATAATATAAAAAGCTACTATAAGTAGGTCTTACGACTTTATGGATGTTAAATACTTTATGGATGGATGACAAACATTATGGATGTTAAAGATCTACCTTGTTAGAGACCCACCTTCAACGCCCATGTCGGTATGGTGTGCGGAGGAGCTGTTGGCGGCGGAACATTCGGTGCCACATGGTGCTGTCACAAGCAATTAAAAGCAAGTCAAAATAAATACATAATCATATTGTTTTGTGATTCTATCTCAAAATTAAAATGTAACCTCTTCATATTGGCCAACAAAATTTATGAAGCATCCATCCTTGAGTCCAAGTCGTGTAGTAGGTACCCTACTGAACAATCCCATCCCCCTGTCAATACCGATTATTTATACATATTATCATATTCTAGAAATCAAAATCTCAGTAACCCTAACAATGCAACCTCTGGGATAAAATCCCCTTAGTCTCGTCACGGGGCAACAGAACTACAGCAGGATTAACAAGAATGCACTATAATATATCGCTTACCTCAACCATTTCCGTTTCCGGTCCTTTGACTGTCGCCAGAGATTCATTGTCCTGCATTTTGGCATACATGGTATTCATATCTGTAATAAATTATACATATTACACAATTAAAGGTATTTATTAACTTCCTGTAGTAGCGTTCACACTTTCGTCCAGCGGCTGATCGTGAATTTGTGGGGCCTGGGCTAAATACTACTCGGTGGCGGTATTAATTTATTCAACTAACAGTAATTTTGTCAAGAAACTATCATCATCAAAACTACTTGAAATTTATTAATCTTCATTAGCACGGTTTATATGTTTTAAAAATACTAATATTTAAATATAATTCAATATGGGACATACATAATACTTGTAATTATATAATTATGTATTTTCAAACGCTTCGAACTTGAAATTAGCAGGAAGTTGCAGAGATGGCGCACAACTAAGTGCCATACAGCCCATAGTTAACTGCTTTCAATTTTTCATTTTATTTTACGTATTTTTCTTTACTTAAAAACAAGTAGCATCTATTGTTTAGATATATTATAATCTTTGATTATAGACGTGTATATAATCAAAGATTATAATATCCGCCCCTGCTTTCATCGCTGTCATAGCTCGACGGCTCATGCCGCTCATGTCAATCGTAAATTCTAAAAATGAGCCTGTATTAAAAAATTAATAAAATATTGTTTAGCCAAATATTCAATTTATGTCTGTCAGGTAGGTTTATTTAAATTGCTTTAGTGATGCCGATTTAAGAAAAATCTCTTGTTTTTTTTTTCATTTTACAAGTGATTAAATTGGACCATAAGCAGGTACGTAGTAAATTAACCACAATGCTGTCAATTTAGACCGCAAATAAGTGATTTTATTCACGACGTTATAATTCCATAGATAAACGTAACCCAAACAAACAAACAAACAGTGTATTTAATTGCTTCCGTATAGATGAGTTACATTCAAACAACGCGAGTTGTACGGCGTTGTTGAGCTATTATTTTCTGTCAGACCCTGCCTGCGAAGCAAGGGGACCCAGGTTCGATTCCCGGCCGGGGCAGATATTTATGTGGCAAATGAAATAAATGTTCGTTCTCGGTTCATGGGTGTTCGTGGGTGGGTGTGATGTGTGTTAATTTTGTGTTGTCCATGCCACCCGCGATACAGGGAATCCTAGTGCGTTACTATGAGTGTGTTACAAGTATGTTACAAGTGTGTTACAAGTGTGTTATCGTTTATTATTTGTGTATTTTCATCTCTATCGCACTAATATAAAATTATAAATAACGATAAGCCCGAGTACTTACTGTTTACTGAACCCCACCCACCCCGGAAGCCCCGGAGGCACCCCGGAAGATCTATTCAGTCCAGGGCGGCGTGATGGGATCACTAGGAACCTATTTTCTGGACTTCGTTAATTTATTACAACTTGAGACCGATGCTGTGTATTCGATAATCAATAAAAATTAGGTATGCAGTTACTGGAGCCTTTGCCCGCGGCTTCTTCCGCGGGGAATTTATTCTGTAAAAAGTATCCTATGCCACTCCTAATACCTCCAAGAATATGTGTACAAAATTTCATGATGAACGGTTAAGTAATTTTTGCGTGAAAGCGTAACAAACAAACTTACATTCACATTTTTATAATAGTAAGAATACTCAACGAGGTCTCAAACTGGATTAAGCAGTTCAGCCAAGTTATCAACATTGCGATATTTTTATATTAAGTATTATAACACTGCGATTTCTATGAAATAACAATTACAAAATATGCGTTTTGTGAAGAGAAAATAAATCTACCTACATCTTATCTATAACTTATTCAGACTTTCAGAGAGGTATTCACCGCTGTCTCAAAACGAATATTAAACAATAAAAATCTATTGAACTTACCTACTGCGTAATCGGCTGCACGTGCACGATAGCTTTGTCCGTGTTGACTAATTAAAACTTAAAATGAAATGCCTGGAGGATTGAAACGCGAAGAAGTCGAAAACAGAGTGGTGACTGGGCGAGCGACCGGCCGAGCGACCAGTCAAAGAGGATATAAATAAGATAAAGATAAACACTGCGAGCCTGCGACCAGCGACAGCTGCGACAGCGAGTGTGAAGCAGTGATGAAGGTATCAAGGTATTGAAGGTGAACCATTATTAATATTTACCATTTCGTTACAGTGTTGCCAACTAGATTGCCAAAATCCGTCAAGTTAGTTATGTATTTCCGTCAAAAATCCGTTAGTTTTAATTTTTCCGTTAGTTTGAAATGTTTAAAGTCATACTTCTTTTGGCGCGTTAGAGAAAAATGATGAGACTGATGAGAGTAAATTTTTACGATGCGCGCGCACACCGTCACGCAAAACCGACACCCGGAAGTTAGCTATAGTCAAAATTTTTTCATTTTAGTCACCTATCAAAATCGTAGTTAATGTCAAAAAAAAGTGTTTGTGATACCCACAGACTAGTACACAGTGGAGAAAATACGTATAACATAGAGAATAAAACTAAGGAGCACCAACTGAATACTCTTAAAATGTCTTTCGAAAGATATTAAAAAGGGTGGCGCTACTGCAACATTATTTTTTTACATCCATACTTATGCATTTAGTAAAAAGCGGTTATTTTAATATTACAAACAGACACTCCTATTTTATTTATTTGTATAGATTAAATGAGGAACTGACGTAAGTAAATCAGCGACAAATAATATAATAATAATAATACCAATAATAATAATAATTTAAACTTTATAGCTCGTGGCGTAAATCGGCTACTGACGTAAATTGATCTAATTATCCATTACAAACCCAAAGTGTAGACACACTGAGCGCAAGCGGTTTAAACTACTCCAATAGAGGTCACTAACCTTGTTTTTACTAATTTCATTATTTTTAGACTGATTTTATTATATTTTATTGTAATTTTATATTGCTAAAATGTATTTGATTTGTAAATAAATAATAATTATCGTTAAAATGATTATGTAAGCTAATTAATTGCATAAGCCGTGATTGCCTATAAGAGGGAAGGCACACGAACGATGTTAACTTCGATTGAAATTTGTAGTATTTGTGTTGTGTACTTACTGTTGGCATTCCCTAATTAATAAAATAAAATAAATAAACCCCACCCGTACGGCCCCGCCCTGCCGCAGACCGCTGTGTTTCGGCGTTTGCACACCGTGTCCATACATTCCGAGTCATCATCATCATCACAAACCATAACTGTCCCACTGCTGGGCACGGGTCTAATCTCACAATGTGTGGGGTATAGGCCATAGTCCACCACGCTGGCCAAGTTCGGATTGCTGGACTTCACACAAATTTGAGAACAATAAGGAGTACTCTCAGGTATGCAGGTTTATTCCGAGTATTGCCATTTTTGAAATATTTATCGTGAATAATTTTGACTTTATATTATTAACCATTACCTATGACCATGTTCTTTCATGTCCTCGAATTGGCAAGTGAAAAGAAAATCACCCAGTAAATACATATAATTATAATATGTATATAGTAGGTATTGTCCCAGTCTATTAATTAAAAAAAGGATTGTGTGGTTTTATGAAACCACGGTAAAAATGAAACTTTTTCTCACATTATAGACATTAAAAACAAACAAAATACGTGGAGCACTGGCACAAATGAGTAATAGTCTATACACTACCCCCTATTATAGTGTTCCCTATTCTATCTGAATCCAATTACATGTAAGTTTGAGGAAATGACGTAACGCATCTCTAGTTGCAATAAGATTTGATTTGCTTTTGCTGCTGTTTTTATAACTGCAGTGTAGGTATACCTACGGAGATAGATTAAAATAAACCCAACTATAACGTTTCATACTTGTATTTAATAATACTATAAACAGTGTTAGGTACCTGTGTCCGGTTCTCAATGTTGCGTTAATCTGAATACCATATTTTAAGTGTTCATAATTTAATGACCCGAACACAATATTATTTAGGTACTGGTTTAAAATATTACACATGCTCTAAGTACTCTATAAATACACTCATTTAAGTTTAAATAAATTGAAATAATATTTGAAGCACTCTAAACCATGACGTCGATCGAAAACATTCATTATAATAGTAAAAAAATCAATGCTTTCAAAAACTTATAACTATAGTCTGTTTTTAATCCCAATAAGTAATTTGAAATTGTATCGCTAGAAAGATAAATTTTCCTTTTAGAAAATTATTTTCATTTTAAGACGTTAGAAAGAAAAAATTACATTTAACAGCAGCCCCTGTCAATTTACTCTACGGAAAAAAACAGACATATTAAGTAATGTCAATAATTCTATAATTTACACAAATGATATCTTATAACTTTCTATTTAATTCGCTATGACTAAGTAAAAAGTTGTAGAGAAAAGATGAAATCTGTAGAAAATTTAATAGTAAGTAGTTAAGTATGTACATATGTACATGTAAAACTTAGTTCAATCATGTCACAGAAGGATTTGCTGGAATGAAAACATCACATACTTATTTCGAATTGTCATTACATTTCATTACATTACATTACATACTACACGTCCATTAAGTAAATAGTAAAGCATCGTTAAGAATAACATACATAAAACATACACAAAACAATATGAGCATTAAGATTACTTATATTGACAGAGTTAGGTATTTTGGAAATCATTTACGGCTTCAGTTTAAAAACATCACAATACCTTATTATTAGGTAAGTTAAAAATACTGAGAATACTTTGAGTAGGTAAATGTTAACCAGGTCCTGTCCACTACTACTAGACTACATCGAAGTCCATGACATCGATAGCTTGGATACTAGATGTTTATCGATCTTATTTCATATTGAAAGTTTATTAAATTATATTTCGGAGACTATAAACTCAGAAAATCGATAGGTCATGAGTAGTCATGACATCGACAGCGTTAATATAGAACTCCCTGCAGAACCCGGTCAGTTTGGGTGTCCGCTGTTGAACAACAAGATAAGGTGAAATAAAATAAAATATTGCAGACCAGATTGTCCGTCGCCGTGTAAGGCTTTGTTACTGGAGTAAGTATGAAGCGTTTTCAAAATAAACACAATAATTTCACTGACGTTACGTTCTTGTAGCAGTAAAATAATCACAGGGCAACATTATGTTATAAATAATTATATTGAATTAGAATGTAGGTATCTACAAAATAATATATAACTACTTATGTACTTTGGCTTTGAAAGCTAATGAAGTTACAGTTTTGTTTACAAGTACTTACTACAATTATTATTATAATACGTTCTAAAAATAGCAAAATTAAATTGTGTTGTTTTCAATTGATCACAGATTAATAAACACGTAGAGGCTGCTAAACGACGAACGCTTCGAGTGCCAGCATGGAGAGGGATGCCATCGCCGCCACAGCAGGGACGGTCACCACCCACGCGAATATTATATTCCTGAAAAACAATACCATATTTTTCACCGAGCGTAAGCTCTGCTATGGACTTTTTGAACAAACTTGTGCATACAGATATTTATTGAAAACTTTAATATAGGTATACCTACTTTAATATTGATATAGAAGCCAAAACCTATGTTTTGGAATTATGGTCAATCCTGTCTATTCGAGTATCATTATATTTAATTAATCAGTCAATGTACCTATGTAGGTATTTGTAATATTTATAGACTTACCAAAATTGATTTCTAAATCGGTACAATGAGGTAAACATGAAATTTAATTATTGCGTAAAATTGATTAATAGGTACCAATTATTTCATTCTCGCTCGTGTATGTACTAATTAAGGCATAGCCATATTTGCGAAGCTAAAATTTGAACCTTATACTCTGAACTTATATTAAAATTTATGTTTATAACTATGTATAAGGTTTTTGAGAAAATAATGCTAAATCAAATGATTACTCATTTCTCTGACAATAATCTGCTTCATACTGAGCAGTATGGGTTTATCAAAGGTCGTAGTACAGTTGATGCAGGTGCTAGGCTCTTAAAACATATATATGAAGCCTGGGAAGCATCACAGAACGCTATAGGTGTATTTTGTGATCTTTCGAAAGCGTTTGACTGTGTAGAACATAAAACATTACTTCTCAAATTAGGTCATTATGGCCTTACCGAAAAGGCACAATTTGTAGAGAAGGAGTAAGGAAGAAATGAGCTCACTTTAAGCACCGATCGTTGAGCACGCTCAATTTTGAGCATCAGAGTCTTAGTTGCTCCACCCCAAGATGTTATGCAGTAGGTTAGGAGGGATTGGCACAGGGCGAAGTATACCGTTTTAATAATATTTCTGTCTGCAACTTGGCGTAAGTTTTTAAAAATAAAAATAAGTTTACGTACTCTTGAAGAGAGGGCCTCAATATGCTGCCTAAAACTAAGCGTATAGTCCAGAATGACTCCCAAGTAATTGATAGAATCCGTTCGGGCCAGAGACGGGCATAAACATGAAGGGGTGCGGCTACCCGAGCAGGAGTGTAATTTTATATTATAGTTTTCGAAGTTATTATGTCCTATGGTATTTTACTTTGGGGTAAATCGGCAGATATCGATACAATTTTTGTGTTACAAAAGAGAGCTATTAGGACAGTTTATAAATTAAAAACACGCGAATCACTGCGTGACAAATTTAAAGAAATAGATGTACTAACAGTAGCTTCACAATACATTTATAGCAATTTGATGTTTATTCGGAAAAATATGAGTTTATACAAACAAAATGCGATGTTACCAATCGGCAAACTAGACATATGCACCAATTAGTTACCTCCTCATATCGCCTGCGTAAGGTTCAGCGATCTTTTGTGGGGCTCGGTGTACGCTTTTATAATAAATTGCCCAAGTCAATCATTGACCTCCCCTTACAAATATTTAAGAAACGTGTTAAAACACGGCTTATAGAGAAAAGTTATTATACTATTGATGAGTATATTAATGACAAGGATGCTTGGTAATAGACATCCGCAACCAGTTCCGCTCAAGTTAGTATTTAGGTATAAAATGGTAGTACCTAGCAAAAATATTGTAATTCGTTTTTTTAAGCACTATTTTTAAAAGATGTGCCGAGGAGTTTTCTTTCGCCGTTTCTTTTTCTCCTCTAAGATTTTAAAATTTAAAGGCACCTTAGCGAAACGGTGGTAAATGCAAAAAATGACGTTCACAAGTGTATGCAAAATACCTACGTGAAATAAATGATTTGAGTTTGAGTTTGAGTTTGAGTTTGAGTTTGAGTTTGAGTTTGAGTTTGAGTTTGAGTTTGAGTTTGAGTTTGAGTTTGAGTTTTGAGTTTGAGTTTGAGTTTATCAAGTGGAAAACACGTCATAATCACTTACCGGAAAAGACTCCAGTCTACAGACTTCTCGGAGAAGTAGCCGACGCACACGACGGAGCCGACCTTGCAGTGCGTGGTGGACACCGGCAGGCCCGCCTTGCTGGCCACCAGCACCGTCAGTGCTGCGCCAAGCTCGATAGTGAACCCGCTATATTAACATCACATTAATTACACATAAACGTTCATATCGTACTACGACTACTACGCACATGCCTACATTACCTCGCCTCACTAAGGGTGCCTTTCCAACAGAGATGTGCTAAGCTAAGTTGCTATGGATGCGTTTGCTATGCACCAATCACATTCATTGACACACACTGCAACACTGGTGGAAACGGGTTCTGCTGAGCTATGTTTTTTATATGAAAGGAGGCGTGCTATGCATGCGTACTATCGATGCGTGCTATGATCGGTCGCGAGTGATGGCTCCCTGCCTGTGCCGTCCTTACTATCGATGCGTCGCCCTCGCACAGCTCGTGCTGCACATCTTCATAGACATAGACATCTCTGGTGGGAAGGCACCCTAACGGTTGGTTCTAGTTCCAACCCTTTCTTTTATTTAGTACCTACACACGAACAATTACAAAGTAATACCTAATTAAAAGTAAGTTAAGTACTACTTAGAATACAAGTTATCAAATACAGGAATTCCTTGAGAGCCGTGGTCGGCCTTAAAGCCAGTCAATGATACACGACGAGCTGTGAGACGCACAAGTACTTATTTAGGTATATCCTGAAATATATTTTTACTTACGTATCAGGAGTAATGCTGGTAAGATCTTCGCCGACGGTCCGTATGACTCGCCGGCCCCAGAGCCACAGCCCTAGGGCTATGCCCACCCCGCCGAACACGAGGATTGCGAGCGGAGTCTCTGCCCGCGCGTGCGCTCCGCCCTCGGAGTACAGTAGCCATAACGCCACCAGGGGGCCTATGGCGTTGCTGCGAACCGTAAAAGAGATAACTGTAATGAGACTTACGATAGTCTCAAACAAGAGAGTTTTAATATTTAACTGATTTTCAACCTTCTCACACTCTCTTTGATGTAAAGCTCCTTTTTTGCTCGTAAGTCAATTGTGTTCCAAAATTGAATGTACCTACTGGAATATGCCAGCAAGTGTCCGAATTACCTAAGTATACCTACTAGTTACAACACTCCCCATTAATAAATCCAAAAACGGTGAAAACATTTTTAAATATAAGAATGAGACATTGACATCGGCTTCAACAAAACTTCATGGGCCCAAAAAATGTCGTATTATTTGCAATTTTGTGTGTAATATCTAGGAGACTATGAGAGCACAAAGAGCAGTATCAGAATAATTTAAATATTAACGCCTTCGTATAAAATGTTTACGTTTGCCACTACAGGATTCTTACCTGACGTCATTACCGCCGTGTGCGAACGCCCCGAAAGTAGCGGTAAGGACTTGGAGGAATGAGAATAGCCGCAAGGTGTCGGGGGGTGGCGGCGCGGGGGGCGGGGGCGGCGGCGACGTCGCTCGCAGCAGCGGCGCGGCGCTCGAGTTGGGCGTGATGGCTGGCAGACGCGCCGCCCGCCCTGCGCCTTCAATACTCCACGCACTGCCTATCTCCGGTGCCTGAGCATTTTAAATGTTTTTGTATATTGAAAAAATGTTAAGAGTGAAATTTCATTAAGATGTAAGATAAAAGTAACAGGTTGACGTTGGCGCGCATCACTGTAAGAAAAAAGTAACAGATTGAAGTTGCTGTCAATGTCTTATGCATGGAAGTAATAATGTACGTATATAGTACTTATTACTTCCATGGTCTTATGTCATGTGAATCTCAAATTGTTATTTTTTAAAATTTCATGTAGGTAATCGAATATTACATTACAACAGAGGAAATTATACCTACTTAAATTTTTTACGTAAGTTTTCATGGTTATTGTATGAATTTAATTCGATATGGAGATAACTGATATTTAGCGTTTGAATTATAAATACAGAAAGACCTGTTTTAACGTTTGGAATAAACAGAGGAAAATCATCCCTGTAGGGGGTGAAATAAGGATAAAATCAAAATACTTCAGCTTGGTGAAAGCAGCGGGCAAGAACTCCAGTAATTGTAAAACAAAACAAAATATCTAACCTTGTCCGTACGATGAGGCGGTGTGTCGAAATCGGTCGTAGGAAATCCCCTCGAAGCCGTCAGTCTACCAATCTCTCCTCGCGCAATGGTGTCACAAGAATCCCCAAGAAAACCATTCTTTGAATCATAACTTTCACCCATCCCAGCCAACTGTGCAGAGTCCAAACTTTTGCAACAACTTAACGTTTCATCGATATACTTAAGCGTATTAATTTGGGGATCAGCGTCAATTAACTGGAGTCTTGATTTATTTGGGGGGCTCAAACTTCTGGATAGTATACTGCAGTCGTCCATGGTGGCGAGGAGAGCTCGGTTTCTAGCGTTCAGTTCCTTTATTCCAAGGGATACTTTGTCCGCGTCGCTTAACGTCACCATTTCAGCGCTTTCTGTGATTACTTCCAAAATTTTTCCATCTTCAGAAAGGAGGGAGGTGGGTCTTTGAGGCGCATTTTTGCTTGAATGTGTTGGGGTGTTTGCTGGAGTGGTTTCTGAAAACGTAATTAATGGGAACATGACCGCTTTAAATCAAAATTTAGTCCATATCACTTCTTCCGACATATATCTATCAAACTAAACCAATTCTGTATGCAACACGACATCCATAACTCCATACTATATTGTATTTAAAATGCGTTATTACCATTTGATAATCCTAGTGTAAAGTTGACTGGCGGTGCAGAAAGTTTCCGTCGATAGTGCGGCACAAGGAAGAGTCGCACACAGGTTGCCACTACAGCCCCGAGGGTGAGGGACCCTGTCAGCGCCACCCACATCGGTATCTTATCCATCGCTAACACTGTAATAGAAAGTTAATTCATCATCATCATCATTGCAATATGTGTTGAAAATGAAGCAAGACTTTCACTTAAAATGAGAAAACGCTTTTGCACTTAAACCCTTCACTGCAGTGTTTACTGGTCTTGTACTAGAGTAAATAAAACTACTACATTAATTAACTCACACTTGGGCCCATCGTGAACAACGCTGACCACATTCACCGCAACCGTCGCTCCGTAGAAGAAGGGTAGGGCATGTAGCCCAGACGTGAGCGGATCTGGTGCGCGGAGTATGTACTTGCGGACCAACCAAAACAACAAAGCTGATACAGTTCCACTTAAAGCTGGTGAAATGAACCACGACAACACTGTAACCATAAAATCATTGACGTAATTAATGTATCATGTCCACGATATTTATATCTTTACATGGAATAAAAATGTAAGTGTAGATGGAAGATATACGAAGTAAATAAAAGAACAAAATTAATTATTTGTCTTATTTGTTTTGTACAAATGAATTATTCGTCTTTATTTGTCTTTGTACGCCATCATACATGGCTTAACCACTTTGGGCGCAGTTTTCCCTAATGAATTGTGGTAAGCTTATAAGTTATATAACTAGGTACTTAAAATTAGTCTTTGTTTTTCAACCTACTAAGGGGAAGGTTTCCCGAAGCGAAGCAAGGGGGGGATTACGCGTCAATAATAAAACTCATATTGATAATCGTAGAGTCCTGTGTTACCTACAAAGAGAAAACTCGCTCGGTATATTAGAATACCATTCTCTCAGAAACATTATGAGGTCGTATCAAAAAGATCCAATAACGAGACCTGCGATAAGCTTTCCAAAGCCAATCGAGCCAGCCACTCTGCTACTAAGTAGGTACCTGTTTGTTGGAAGTGGGTAATTTTTAATACTTACCTACGTTTTTATTAGCTTCATACGTATGTGAGCATATGCCTATGTAACGGAAACTTTGAACAAAATTTTGACCTCCTTTAAAACGTCGGATTAAATCGATTGTTTGGTTGTTAAAATAGGTAGGTAAGTAAGTACCTACAATATTTAATGTCACAGTGGTTGGTTAATTAGTAGGTATACTGATTTTTAGGTTAGCCAGCTTTATTAGGTGATGAAATTACTGAAGCCCTACACAGCTTTCATCAATTATAGGTTAATTAAAGGATAACTTCATATATCATGAACGGTTTCGCGCTACGATGGAACATCAAGATCAAGCCGTTAGTTAGTAGGTCAGTAACTACCTAATGAATCAATGCAGGTTGCATTTGTTAAACATTTTAGAATGTCTTCGCGTGTCCTAACAACTTTTGACACTGAGGTTGGCCATTAGTCCGTGCACCAACATGAACTGAAGCAGTGGGGAAGCCCAAGGTTTCGCCACAAAGACCGCCCGTTTGAGCTGCTACATAATATGTAGGTACATGATTAAAGCTCTTACCAATAGCGCCAAGTGTTGACCATCGCACTCCTACAGGCCCCTTGGCTGTCAGTGTGAACCCCACAGTGGCGCCGACAACAGAGTGGGTCCCTGAGACCGGCAGCCGTAAAGCAGTAGCCAAGATCAACCACGCGGCCCCAGCTATCAACGCGGCGAGACAACCCGCTGCGAGCAATCTTTCCTCGTTGTCGTATAGTGATACGTCCAGTATACCTTTGCGCATCGTATCTGACACTTTGTAGCCTGAAAGTATTATATGTATATATCAAAAAAAATCTATGAATAATAAGCACTTATAACGTTATGTAAAAATAGAACACTACATTTACATACTAAATAAATAACACACACACGGAAAGTTGGAGACACTTAACTATTCTGAGTTATCGATAATAATAATAAAATATATTATTTTTTGCAGAATTAGTTAGTTAAATATTAAAGTATTTAAAATAGAGCATGCGAAATTACCTCTACATAAATTACATAATATACCTACTTAATGATCTCACTCAAATAAATATTCCATTACCTTATATCCCAAACAATGCAATCTATTTTCTTAGAATGAGAGTGAGAGGCCAAGAAAAATAATTCTACAGGTAGGTACAGGTATTGCACTTAATGCTAACACAAACGTGAAAGCCTAATGTGAAAGCCAAACATGTATCACGATTAATTTGTCAACTAAGTATGTTGTAATTTTTAAGCCGGCATATCCGACATACCTTACGTCGGTGACGCCTTCGATTTAACGGCGGTTGGTATAGTACGGCCGGCGGATCTTGGCCGCTCTGAATTTTGTTCGGATCGCTGCGCAGAAGTCAATTTTAGGGTCGAAATGGTGGCAAGACGCGAGGGGTGTCACTTTGAGCATTGTTTGTTTCAGTCACACGCTCAGTGTTTGTGTCGCTATCTCTCTCTAAAGTACAATACCTGCGCACTATATCCGAAAGCCTAACTTCAGAGTGGCCGATCCGCCGGCCGTACTTTACGTCGTTTGTCTTGTCGGTTGTCCCCTGGCCGGCAGCTACTTGTCAGCTCAATCTCTTGTCTTATCTTGTCTACTAGTATTCAGTTATTCATATAAAAACCCACCGCTTTTTTTCAGAGCATTCCTCCCATATGACTTTAGATAAATCGATACCAGAAACGAATACTTAGGTACCTACATATACATACTTACATCATGTACCTATGTATATCTAACAGTTGTATTCCTATTGTAATAATTAAGTCACATAATGTACTTACCAATCAAAACAGCCCCGGCAATTTCGAAAATGGTAGCGAGAATGCAAGCTTGAGTGAGCGTGAGCACTTTGGACCCCACGCTGGTACCAAAGGAGTTCGCCACATCATTGGCGCCAATTCCAAATGCGAGGATAAACGCAACAATGAATCCAAAAACGACCAGCCAAAACAAATCATCGGCATACGGTTCCATTGCTTTTATTATAAACGACCTTTGCTTAACATGGAGAATACTAATTTTAATTCATCTAATGCCTATTTAATAGGTTACATAAAACAAAACAACGATAAGCTTTGCTTATACTTATTCCTTTCAAAAGTTTAAAACTAATCCATTTGGTTACTAATAAATCTATTAATGTAACTACAACTACAAAATTGCCGCTAAACGCCGAGTGCAGGGTATTATTTATTTATAGGTAAATAAAACTATTATAACGACATCAAAACGAAATACGATGCATTTATAAGTTAATGTTTTTATATAATAATTAGAAATAATGTTGATCGGCAGTTGGTATTGTGCGTCACAACGTGGAATGTTTAAATAACGTTTTGGAGAGTCGATACGACGCCGTTATCTTAGGCTTCATTTCTGTAAAATAAAAACACTTGTATTAAGCTATCATGGAATATTTCATCAAGATCCTATAATTATCACAACGTACAACATAAAAGTGATCTCGTAAAACTGCGTTGACATGACTCAAACTTTACGGCACATGGTAATCACGTTATTGATTTGTGGCGATATTACTTTCGTCATATATCAACCAGTATACCCCTAAACATGCCGTTTGCTCAAAATATTTTCATTCACTTATTTATCACTTCCTAATTTCCTCATAAATCCATCGCAAGGAACACACGCGTCACATGGTTTTTAATTACTTCATCAATGAGAGTATTTTTAAAGATGATGCAAAACTATCTATTTTGGGCTTTCGATATCAATTTATTCCAACTTGACACGTCTTAATATTTCAAAACGATACATACTAATATTACTGTACTCACTTTTGAAAAGTGTAGGATTTTATTGTCCTTAGGGTCAAACACGACTGAGATACGCGTGAATACGCCGGGGCCTCACAGCTGTGTACTGAAGTTACCGAGGGTCACAGTCTGAATAGAGCATGCGCGAAGGGCACCTCCACCCTCCTGCAACCCCTTTCCCCCTTGTCTATTATATTATCGCTAAGTACATACTAACATCAAGGTTATTTGCAAAAGAACCCCTGCTGAAGGTTTTCGAGAGCTGGAATAAATGCAATGGTTAACCCATTTAACTGCGGGAGTTTATAAATTGCCAATTTTTAGTATAATAAAGTAGCAATTACTAAAGTGGTATTATCGTACAAAGCTAAGTACGTTATATATGAATTAAATAGTAAAAGGAAAAGGATTGTTGCTAAAACCTGTACCAAAATATAGTAAACTAATAAACCCGCCCTCGCTTTGCTTCGGGAAACCTGTCCCTTAGTACCCTCACTCCAAAATTTCTGCGATCTAAGATATTACTTATATGGCGTAAAGGCTTATCAAAATGTGCCTGAAATGCTAAAGATGACTAACATATTTAAATTGATAAGGATTAATTTCTGTATCCCTCTAAATGGCTTTCCAATTACCGCATACGTGCGTGACATTTTTTTTTAAACTTAGAATGGATATAGTAAGCTATCCTTAAAACATAGGTACCTACATATGCCAACGCGGACTTTATTGTAGACCAATAAAAGAGGACTGTTCTACCTATACATTGTTTTGTTATATCTCAAAGGTATTAGGCAGCGTTTTCGCAAACACGAAAATCTCCCAGGCGGCGTGATTTTTTCCGACTTTCTCAACTGTTATCGTCACATTTCAACCAATTTACACAAAACTTTAAAGATATAATCATTTCCGCTGCGTAGTTTAAAAGATCTAAGCGTACGTAACAGAGACAGCGACTTTGTTTTATACGAGTAGGTATACACCTAGCCATGCATTCATCCATAATTGAGGAACATGTTGCGTTGTATAAGTTGACAGTGTTCAAGCAAACACCACATACCTACCTACCTGTTGTTTATTATACGTATTGTAGCATTTAAGTTTGTCATTTTAAGAGATGTTAAAGTCTTATGAGAAATAATGATTCTCATTCAAGTTTCCGGCCCGCTGGGAATCGAACCCAGAAGCCTTCGATCGGTAGACTGTTATGGTATCCATTTCACCATATAGACCGTGAATTAATTTCTATTATCGCATCGTAGTATCACAAAATATACTAGTGTTAAATGGGTGTACCGATTTTGATAATTCTTTTTATATGCGAAAGCTGGTCTTGTGCTTGTCATGTGGTCTCATTCAAGTTTGATCGAGATCTGACGAGTAATTTTTGAGTTATCCCTAATAATGTAATCTGTAAAATGGACTTCGACTTCGTTGATGATGTACCTACTTTTATTAATTGTAGATGTTAAGTAATCAATTTTTGAAAACGGTTGGCAGTGTCCATGTCCATCCTATTAATATTATAAATGCGAAAGTTTGTATGGATGTATGATTGTTTGTGGATCTTTCACGCAAAAACTACCGAATGGATATCGCTGAAACTTTACAATAATATAGCTTACACATCAGAGTAACACATATGCTATAAATTATAAAGATATAGCGTGAATTATCCAAAATATATAACTAAATCTTTGCAAATCGAAGGAAAAAGTTTCCCGAGGTGAAGCGAGGGCGGGTCGCTAGTAAGCAATAAAAAGATAAAAGAGTTTATTATCAAAATTTTATTAATATTTAACGTCCGACTATCCGTCGTAAGTTTTTCCTATATATTTTTTGCTTTCATGAACCTATAAAATAGAATGTAAAGTATCTTACAAACAATACAATGTATTTAATTTAAGCTAATATGCTAATAACTTAGTGTCTGTACTAACTAAATAAATTAGATCTAGGGTAGCTACGCTAGCTAAACAATAACAACAACATTATACTTATAATGCCAATCTACACAAATCTTAATAGTATTTATGTATTTCTTCTGTGCGTGTGTATGTCACTAAACTCTTCCTAAACGGCTGGACCGATTTGGTTAAAATTTTTGTGCGTTTGAGTGGTTCTATGGATGGTTTAGATTCATAGAACCGGTAGGTGGCGCTGTTGTCGAGATTTACCAAGAGATCATCGAAACTATTGGAGACATCTAAGTGCTGCAATAGAAAAAGTTATTGCATTTGATGAGCATTTCCTAAAAGTAGGTTTAAAACAATTTATAGAAAGTTTACTATCTAGCAGAACAATGTCTGCCAGGTCAGCTAGTATCATAATAAAAATGAACTGTTGATGAAAGATCCAATAACGCAATAGAAACCAAAACAAATTTAAATTTAATTAAATTAAAATTAAAATTTAATTTAAAATTCTTGTCCGTTCGTCAGTCTTTCTACGCGTCTTGTCTTGTAATCTCAGACACGGCGTTACCACGCCAGGTTTACATGATGTATTGTGTTCTATTGATTTTATATTAAGTAGATCGTGTACGATCGTGTACCTTACGATTTTGTACAATCAACCTGTTGTTTAAAAATCTAATCAATCAATCAGATGACATAACAGTGGCACGCATTTTGTTGACATGTCACTTCCATATGTTTCATATTTCTATGTTGAATTTGATTATAAAACTGACAATCTGACATAAATTGTCAAGTACCTAGATAACTAATGTCAATTGTCAATGTCACTTCATTTCATTACACAAAAATTTTCACCATCAATAGTTCGAAATTTTACATTTATAATTTTACATGAAATAATGTAATATTGAAACCTGTTAAAATAATAAATTCTTATAAAATTAATATGTTCTTCAGAAATGTATGTTCAGCAGCTGATTTAGCAATTAGTTGGTACGATTTGTCAAGAATTTGCGACGTAAAGTGCGTTTTAAATCGGATGTTACGTTTATTTAATTTCTTACAGCAAACCAGTATTACTCCGATGCAACAGTAATAGCTTAAGCCATGGCCGTATGCAAGTGCGTAACTCGTTTTCGAACGCGCGCCGTGGGTCACGACGTCAAACGATCCAGTCCAATCCTCTGGAGCAGATACACGTAGACACTGGGCCTTTACACCCCAAGGATTTGTTCAAACCATTTATATTCACAGTTGGGGTAAATAAACGCGCTTCTATTCTTTTGCCATAAATAAGGTCACGTCTATTCTCTTAACTTGTAGCTATTTTTTTTCTGTAATGGAATAAGTGGTACTTGTTAAAGCATTAAAAGCAATTGCGTGAAGCAGCCGATCTCAAAATGTTAGAGGACCATTTCTATGAAATCCTTTTCTTTGGGAAGTCTAACAAAATAAACAAGCTTCAAAAAAGTAAACTTGACTTTTGCAGAAAATGGATCTAAAACTCATTACTACATAAAAAAAATTGTAACTTTATCTAATTGTAGGTGTCAACTGCAAGCCTAGTTGGTTGTGTTATTTGGGAATATGAAAATTTACGGTCACATGCAACTTCATTATTGAAAAGACCAGGAAACTGGATCAGTGCGCAACAGAAGAAAATAACTTCACAGTTTGTAAGTAAATTACTTCCCTGAATCAACAACACGCAATGCCAACCATTCCTGTGAAATAATGTTTTTGATTTTAGAAGTTTTTTTAAACTGGCCGGCCAATTAAGGCAAGCACAGAGTTAAGGTTAAGTAAAGCCAGTTAAGGCCTGTTCCTTGATCTCTGTTCTACCTACTGTACAAAAAAAACTAGGTCTCACCCAGGAGTATTTAGGTCATTGGTGCTGCTACTCAGCAACAGCTCTCTGGGGGGTTGTTATTGTTATTGTGGTACTAGGAGACAGTAATTCCTAATCTTCTATTGGTTATTGAAAATCCTGCATTATTATGAATATACTGTTTAAATTATCTAAATAATGATATTTGTATATAATAATTTATTTTTTATTCTGACATAATACATAATATGTTGTTAATAATACTTTATAAACTTATGTCAGTGATACAAATAAAAAAAACGAGCGAGCCTTACAGTAGTCACAAATGATGTGTAACATTTGAAATCTCACCTTAGTAATAAGCAATTTTAAAATTATATTCTGAAAAAAATGGGTCAGGTATTATTTGAAATTATTCTTCACAACAAACAATAATTATTTTTAATGAAAATTGTATTTTATTTAATCGACACTAGGAGTAATGCAATTTTTTCGTTTTAAATACAATTATTATTATTGTCCAATTTGAGGGAGAGTAGATATAATAGACTTATGATTTGGTTGGTACTATCTGACAGTCAACTCTAAAACCGCTTTCGCGACTTCCTGTTACACACTTCCGTCCCATTTCACGAAATCACTCCCACAAATTGCAGGAAAGCGAGAGGAAAGATGATACACATCAACAAACACAAGACATAAATCTACAAAACACAACACTTATTATACCAAAACACTTGAACAATGAAAATTACCATCAACTAAAATAATGACACTGAACATATCCACTGGAACGGCATTGGCATATAACATGCTTATGTATGTTATAAAATAATGTGTATATAAACATTACAGTATAATGTTTACAATTAGGTACATACACATTATTTGTTTTATAAAGAATTGCTCTTTGGATATGTTTTCAGAAGACTGAACCAGGACCAGTACAAAAATGGTGGAACTCATTGAGATCAAGTGAAAAAGTTTTTTATCCCATTCTTGCAGCCAATGTCTTAGTTTTTGGTGCTTGGCGTGTGAGGAGCTTCCAGCCATTTATGGTGAAGTACTTCTGTTCTAATCCATCTGGCAGTAAGTAAAGATTGCTAGAGGTTCTTCTAGATTCTAGACAATAAAATTGCAAGTTCAGGTTTTTAGACTCTTACTACACCTACCATATATATAAAGACAGATTTCCATTTGCTGCCAGTCAAACTTCACTATACATATTGACGTAATAACGTCTTATAAATTGATGAACACCGACAGCGCGCACGAAAAAGTGTCCCGTTCCGCCTGAGCCTGTGCGTGCAAGCGAAATCGCAAATAACTTATTTTTAGACCCCGCTGATGTTCTGGAAAATCTATTACAAATATATAAAATTGGAGTGTCTGTTTGTAATATTAAAATAACCACTAAAATATTTTCTAAATATGGGGGGCTTAAAACATCTTTAATTTATAAAAAATAAAAGCTCTTATCTTAGCGTGTTGTCCACGGCACCCCTGAAACAGGGAATCCTAGTGTGTAATTAATAACATATTAATATGTAATTATTTTCTTTTTTCAGGAGCAAAATGCATACCAATGGTACTTTCCACTTTCAGCCATCACTCTTTACTTCACTTGGCGGCCAATATGTATGTTTTATATAGTTTTATGCCAGGTATGTAAAATAGCTACATCTATTTAATATTTAATTACAGGTTTCCAAGTAATATTTAGTTCCAAGGTCACAAGTGGTAGCTTTATGCAAAACTAAAACACAATTAAATCAAATCAAGTCTGTCTATCTGTTTGTCACTGGAATGGCTGAAGCTATTTTAAAGGGACTTTACACTGAAATATAGAGGAGGTTATAGGGCAATTTAGCCTGGAATTCCCACAAAATCTGATTTACGCGGGGAAAAACTCAAGCGAATATAATTGCGGGCAAGTTTGTCCATATTTTAAGTCGCTTGAATTATATCCGGTTTTATATTTAGATTATATTCTTTTTGTTACAGCTGCTGTAGCCTTCTTAGGTAAAGAACAATTTGTTGCTATGTACATGAGTGCAGGTGTGATTAGTAGTTTTGCCAGCTTTTTGTACAAAGTGATGCTGAATCAGCCTGGACTTAGTCTCGGAGCGGTAAGAATGACTCTGTTTTTGACAATGCTGTTATCTTTTCTCTCAATAAAGATTTTACACTAGATATAAAAAAATAAGTTAATACACATGCAACACCTTCCAAACCACTATAATCAATGCCAATATTGACATGATTCCCTTCCCTTCTTTACACATGATTATCTGTCTATTCTCATTCTTCAGTCATTAAGGCGTCACCAGCTCACCACATCCCTTCTCATCTCGCCACTAATACTACTCCTCACTGTTGTTTTAGTAGAGATTTAAAATTCCTATTACAATTGACATGACGTCATATTGACGTACCTGTTTACAGAGTGTATAATTTATTTTCAGTCAGGAGCAATTATGTCAGTATTGTCATATGTGTGTGTGCAATACCCTGACACCAGGCTGAGCATCATCTTCTTGCCAATGTATACATTTGCAGCTGGTACAGTAAGTGATTTATATTAATAATGATAGGTGGTACAATTAATGGTCCTTGCTTTTGGAGTTTGACTTCGTTTAATCACCTTATTAGTGCATCTTATCACCACGACCTTATTAATGCGTCTATATCATTCAATTTTTTGTAATTAGGTACCACAAGAATATGTATAACTAGGACTATCGATGTTGTTATAGCAGATTTGGACTACTTGTAACTAAAAATTGTAATGTTTCGGTTTCTACAGGCTATAAAGGTTATAATGAGCGTTGACCTAGCCGGAGTTGTCCTTGGCTGGAAGTTCTTCGATCATGCAGCCCATCTTGGTGGTGCCTTGTTCGGAATGTAAGTAAAATATATTTAAATTCTCATTTATTTATGTAAGAGATGCTCATTAATTTCTTTTTATGTGGAAAATTGTAAAAAAATCAGTTGACTGTAAAGTCGGTTTACAGACGATAGTTTTACGTGATAACGTCATAAAGAATCATTGATGAAAACACGTTGTCGCGTATTCCACATGAATTGTTATAAATAATGGTTTCCGTCAAGGTGGGCAGAGATTATTGTAAAAGTTCTCGAAGCTCGCGTGGCAGTGTTCCAGTAGCAGAACTATTCTAACCGCTAGCTCTGACGTCACGTTCAGACGGAACGGGACACTTCCGTGCGCGCTGCCAGTTTTCATCAATTTATAAGACGTTATCACGTCAATAATTCAGCTGTACCTAATCGGTAAAAATGTACATGGCCTTAACACATTCAAAAATAAATTAAAAGTAAAAAACTTTTTAAAAACAAGCTTTTATTTAAATGCGCTAAAAAGAATAAAATAAAACTTTTCCTTTAAAAGTTTTACTATCAAAATTATTGTATTTACTTAGTTTGAAAATTTTAAAATCAATCCAATCAAGTTATTTTATTTACTTGTTTATCTACCTACACATGTAAATCTCGCGATGTTTTATGACTAGGAATGCATAAAAAATAGCTAGTCCTAAATCTTGTGTTCAGCCATATTGGATTTGGAATGACGTCACACCGCTTACTATGCGTTGTCATCCAAACTACAGGTGTATACAAAATTTCAGCTTAATCGGTTGACATCTGCTTCAAAATTGAGTTGCGAGATTCCACCCGAACATAGTTAGATACATACATGCACTGCAAGTTAAATAAAAACTTTTAATTAATCGCATTTGAAAGCTTTACAAAAATATATGAATGCTTTTTGTGCCTTGTGCAATTTTCTTACCAATATGATTTTTCAATTAGGTACGTAGCATGCTGAAGAAATTCTCAAAATTTTGGAAATTGTACGATTGGTATTGATGTATGTACTAGAAATTAAGTTCATAATTTATCTTCTTGCAGGGCATGGTGTTACTGGGGTGGACATCATGTATGGGGTAATAGGGATAAGTTCCTACAATATTACCACAATTTTAGGAAAGACTCCAGATAATATTAATACATTATGTATTTAGTTTTAATATATTTTGTTTAATGTGTTAATGACCTCAATATTTATTTTGTAGACATTTTATTGTATGTCAAATATTCATTAATTTGTCAATTATTACACAACGGGGTAATTGGCGACAATAAATAAAAAGAAACTATTTTGGCAAAAAATATGAAACTTTATTATTTACAAAACAATGTTACACTTCCATCAAGCATGTATAAATTTAACAAAATATTAACAAAGACAGTACCTATACATAAAATGTGTGTTGTTATTTAAACATAGGTTTTACATTTATATGTTTTCTATTGCAAATATTTTGAACATGCCTTATGCTTTAAGAATTTTCGCATGAAAATCGAAATGTTCACCAATATATGTAGAAATATAGTAATACGAGTGATCGTATCCTTCGCGTAAGTTAAGTATGATAGGCACGCCGACAGAACGGCATGCTTCTACCAAGTTTTCCGGCAGCAACTGTTTCTCGACGTAAAATTTATCAGCAGCACCCTGTTGAAGAAATAAAAGAGTTCAGATGAAAAATACATACTAACAAAGCCATATAAAAACAATCCTTATCAAAAGAATACGAAGGTATTCAATAACACATCTTCAGACTGTACTTTAGGACAGAAACACAATACAGAGAGATTAGAGATTCATTTTTATGTTAATAGCTGAAAACGAGCATACGAGCCCCCTAATGGTAAGTGATCACAGTTGCACCTAGACACCAGCAACACCAAATGCATCACTGTTGCCCAGTGAAGGAGACAACAAACCGGCACCCAATAGTACAGCCGGAACACAAGTCGTTTGGCGGCTTACTCAAGCAAGAGGATGGCAGCTAGCCAGCCGGGTTCGGGACCTTATCACCAGCCAGAAGTACCTTTGCGATCAAACTGGATATACAGAGTCCAGCAACCTCAGAAATAAACCCTTGTGCGCCTTAAACTAATCCCATTGTTCAGCAGGGTGGGCCACAACAGAGAAAATAGGCTTGAACTCTAAAGATGGAGGAGGAGCCTCCGCCAAAGTAACTTATGTGAGGTATTTTGTTCCGGTAGGTTCTGCCTTACAGGTTATTTCCTTTACATACTGATACCAAATAGCACTGTGATGTAGAAAGAGTTTACTCTTTGAGTGGCATTTGCCACTCATAACATAATACAATAAGATTTGTTGTGATTTTCGAACAACATTAAAATATAATACCTGATCAATAAGAAGAGTGAGTGGAGGTCCATCATACTTTTTAACAAGTTCAGTAGCATCCCATTCTGCCCACTTACTCTTATCTTCTCCTAAATAACCCTTAAATGCTTTCTCACCCCATGGACATTGGACTGGGTTACAAATAGGTGCAAATGCACTCACAGACTTGTATAAACCGGGATTTCTTAAGACCGATACTAGGGCACCATGACCTCCCATGCTGAAAAAGATACATTGTCAATTTTTTGTATCATTCTTAGTCACATCTCATATTGAAGAGAATTATAAGAAAAAAATTATATTATTTAAATACACGTAACATTTTTAAAACACATTAATGTTTAATTTAATATTAATTAAAACAAGTAAGATTGCTTACTTAACCAATCATTGACCAAATCATTGGATAAGAGCCTAAGTTTTTTATTTATAATTTTATAACAGCTACGATAAAATCCTATTATACTAAATAACCATTTAATGAAATGCCAATGCTAACACTTCCGAAAGTCAAACAACACTATTACTTCAACAAATCCTTATTGTGAGTGGTTCCTGAAGAAGTAGCAAGAAACTCCCAAGGAATTATTTTTCCTACACAGACAGCACTTATAGCTACAGGTCAAACACATTTGTAAGCAGACAAAAAAATGAATTACCTATGTCCCATAATGCCAACATTACTTGGGTCAACAATATTGCTAAATGCTTTTTGAATCAAGTCGTACAATTCCTTGTTCAAGTAACTTCCCATCCTAAAGTTAACGGACCATGGGTCTTTTTCTGCATCCAAATAGAAGCCAGCAGACACTCCAAAGTCCCAGGATTCATTGTCACCAGGGATTTTTACTCCTCTAGGTGAGGTATCGGGACCTACAACTATGATGCCGTGTTCAGCTGCATATCTGAAGTAAAAAATCAACAATGTAAGTAGATTAGGAGGGGACTAATACATATTAAACTGGTGGTGAATGAAATAAATATACAAGTAATTTAATTTATCTTATCATTAAAGTCAAATGTCACAGATAATAATAAAATAACTGTGATAAGATAGTATTTTTTGATAGCTTAGTATTTTAAGTAAAAGTAACTATAAAATATAACATACTATATGTATGCCTGGTATATGGATTATATTATCAGCATTGTTATTCAGTAATCATGATTTCTTATTTTTATTTCATTACAATTATCAAACTAAAAATGATATGCTTAGACAAACTTAACGAAATTTATCCAATTTCTCAACCTCCTCAAGACATTTCTCAATTATCTTTCCGTGGAACTTGGCTGGCTGAATGCCACCCTCTTGCCAAAGACTAGTTGTATCGCAGTTGGGGGCTGGAAAGCCAGTACTTTATTCCTTCTGGCTTGGCCATCAACATAATCTGTGAATGTGTGAGTGTCTTTGATGTTACTGATATGCATGGGCAATAATGGCCATTTACAATCAGTTGGCTTATCTGCTCCTTTGTTGGAAATTAAACAGAAATAATAAGTACTCACCTTTGAAACCCAGCCTTAGAGATGAAGTTTTGTTCAGTACAGGTAAGACCTGAAAGGTAGAATATAACAGGAAGTTTAGTGTCTCCACCCTCAGCTTGCGGTGGCAGGTAAATTGAGAAGTTCATCTTGCATTTCAACTCGGCAGACTCGTGCGAGTATACCTTCTGGTAACCTCCAAAGCACTTGTTTGATGATACGAGTTCTAAACCTTCCATTTTTATCTAAAATCCGAAAAAACATGAAATAGGTAAGTACATTAGCACCCCACAAAAATGTAAATGGTCTAAATATATTGCACAAATACAACGCAACTTAAAACACGCATAGTAGGATCATATCATTTATTTTAATAATAAAAGAGGCTTTCACATTCCAGATTATCTAAAACTGAAATGCATTAGCGGCAGCTTACAGGTAGGTGATACCGGAGGATAGACAAGCAGAGAAATAATGAATAATGCCGATTGCCGATATACTAGAAAAGAAAAACGTACAGCCGGCCGGACCGGAATAGAGCTTATCAAACGATCACGAAACAAACAGCACTTTGATTTGATTAATAATTTTAGTTTACGTTTAACGACGACAAAACGTCAACGTCAAGTCGTCAAGTCAATTTGACGCATGGTGTTAGTGTTACCACCTTACCACATTTTTATACAAATTCTACTACAAGCTACAACGCATGGTCTGGCCCTCACCATGGCCTTCAACCTAAGGCCATAGCATAATCTACGGCTTTTCGCAAGTTCTACAGTAATTAGTTAATTTATCGTATAATATAGGTTTCCATTCTCCAATTTATTGAGCATTTACGTATATAGTATGTATGGATACGATTTTACAAATCGATGTTTCGACTATGTAACCGAATGCCGAAGAAGCATTAATTATATTAAAGAAATTCGGGATTGACACTACTTGGAACGAGAATATCGTCAATCATCATTCATCACTAGATAGATGAATTTGCCATTCCAGTGATGATATTTTAATGACAAGCAGTATAGCCATATCTACTAGTTTTTCGGTAGATCGACCGATTTCGCTCTTAGTCTACCTGTCTACCGACTTGACTTTTAAATCTACCGGTTTTTGAAGACCAATTAAATCATGTGTGATACAGTGCCGAAACGATAAAGCTAATTATTTAATTTAGTCGAGGTGTGAGTATTACAGTAACCAAACTTCTCACTATTTGACGGTTTATTACCATTTCGAGCGGCCGATAGAGCCTTTGCAAAAGACGAGTTTTTGCTGTGTATCTACTACTTTTCTAAAACTAGTTGGCAACACTTTGATTGACACGGCCGACGGCGACGGTTGTTGCATTTCCTTCTAAACACGGCTTTTTTAATTAATGTACACGGCCGCCTCAAAATTTTCGTTGGCAACACTGGGCCTTGAAAGGCTATAATTATTTATCAGACTTGGCTTGATCATGGAAGTATGAAACCTATGGAAATGACATGTCAACAAAAAATGCGTGCCACTGCTTCTGTTACGTTATCTGGCCACCAAACATGGCGGCTTTAGTGCTGAACTCATGACATCAACTACTCATGACCTATAACTGCACATAAGATCCTTGCTATTTATAATGTAAATCTTCCTTTATTTTCCCGGCAACATTAACAATAATCAATATTTTTAATGTTATTTATAGCGTACCTGTATATGGTTGAAGATGGATGATTTGACTTTGACCACGACTTTTTGACAAGATAAGTATCGGCTGAACTGACTGACAATGACATTTGGGTCGGTAAACATGGCGGATTTTCGGCCTCATTAGGTAGTAGGTACGTATAGAATAATATGTCGTGTCCCTACTATAATAGGTCCATGGGTTTGATGGCTCTTTTTGGCTGACTTGGTAACCATAGATTAGATTAAAGTGTTGGTAACCATTAACCAAATGTCATAGACCAATACTCGAAAATTTTAATAATTATGTAACTATGGTGCAAAGGTCCCCAAACTTTTTTTCTCCTGCTAAATTAACTTTTGTATTTTGGTAATTCATCAACTTCAAACTGCAAATTAAAAACATACTTTTTAGAAAAACGACTGCAAACTCATTGTGAAGCAGTATTTCTCAGTTTTTCTCCTACTAAAGTATTCAGAACTTCAGCATGAACAACGTAGGTACTAGGTTTAATTTATTTGTCACATAAGATGAGGGACTAAACAATTTTTTTAAAGAAAGGCTACATACTACATGATCAAAAGAATGTAAATTAAGTATTCCAGACTTTAAATAAAGCTGCAGTGAGTGTACATCATTAAGAATATTACAATGGAGAAGGCAAAAGGGTCAAAATATTACTATCAAATACACCTTAAATCCGAGCTTAGGTCATACACATTACATAACTTTTTATTTCACTTCAATACATGCAGTATTTCAGAAGTTATAAAGACGAGAAGTTCAAGCCCTTTTTTGAATTTCCGAGATTTCGCGCGCTTACGCTATGACGTCACGATTTAGTTCGGCCGCGAGCAAGATACGGCGCAACTATAGAAAATATGGGTCTATGCAGTTCAAAAATCTATAACTTTCTTATTTCTATAGATACAGACTTTTTGCATAGATGTAGTAGATAGTATGTGAATTATATATGTTATTTTATTATTGATAACTAAGGTTTGCTCGCGGCTTTACTTGAGTTTAAATTAACATTTCGGTCAAAAATCCCTATCAACTACGCGCGACTACTGAGAGATGACGTCATCGAGTAGTGACCGCCCGCCTGCGTTTTTAAAAAAACCAACGGCCGTAAATACGCACTTTGATCGTTAATATCTCAGCCATTTATTGAGATATGGAAAAAGTAAAAACACAGTTTTTCTTGTAATTTTTTATAGATTTATTTGACGTGTAAAAAAAAATTCGTTTGCCTGGTCTATTACAGCTTTGAATAATAATCATTTAGTATATTAATATAAATTTAGTTATCTTCAATTCAAGAATTTATTTTGGCAATACCTTCCTATCTTTAATGCTCAATACAAGCTGAAAATATTACATGTATTTCTAAAAATTAAAACAATTTACTTTCAATAAATCATTTATTTTGATTTCTTTTTACAAAAACATTAAATTAATACTAACATTGGTAGTTAAAAAATTTTATAAGAGAGATTAGAGAATCACAAATACGTATTTCATTTGTGCCATAAATTAATAACTAGTAAGTATTACATACAAGTATCACAAGGCATATCAATGAATTA
This sequence comes from Ochlodes sylvanus, assembly GCA_905404295.2. Classification (NCBI taxonomy): domain Eukaryota; kingdom Metazoa; phylum Arthropoda; class Insecta; order Lepidoptera; family Hesperiidae; genus Ochlodes; species Ochlodes sylvanus. The sequence continues at coordinate 8,145,721 of FR990127.1, forward strand.
AAATTATTCTAAAAGCCTCTTTCGATTTGTCTTCCACGAAAGATATGTATTCCAAAATAAGGCTACAGACTGAACTACTAATACTTGATACTGAAGAGGAACATAATAGAAATTAATTAATTGGACCCAAGGCCAAATGTAATAATTTGTTTTTAATATGTCTAAATAATTTGCCTCTATATCCTTTTTGATAACATCTAAGTTTTTGCCTTGCATTGTTCCAACTGAGACAAGTAACACAAAAAGAAATGATGGTGCAAACACAAACTGATCGACAAAAACCTTCTTCAAAGTTACAGCTTTTCCACTAGAACCTATGTGACGATTTAGTAAGCCATACCAAACTCGGAGTGCAGGACCCTGGGAAATAAAATTATAAACATAAAGTTATAGTTATTTTAAATGCTATATTCATATTTTATTTATTTATAGGACACCCAACACAGATTACACTTAATACACAACAATAGAACATAATAATAGAGAATAATAAATATATTAGTGTACCCATAATTATAGGGTGCCACAGCAAGCACACTTTTGCAGCTAGACAATTTACAGAATGTCACTATGATTGTACTTACACCAACAAAAAATCCTATTGAAGAAAATTTGAGAGTCCGCATGAAGTCCATTTTTTTCAAAGTTTTCTGCTCTATTAAAGTCTGGGATATAACGTCTCCTGCTGCCATTAATGTCCCTGTCTGAATAGCCTGCACTAAGTATGGTCTTCGATTCAGAAGATTTTGGTATATTTGAATAATTCCACGACCCCTCATTTTGGATAGATACATTTACAATTTTACACTGTCAATAATCAATATCCTATCCATGAAACATTACTGAATTACAGATTGAATATAAAAAAATGTATTGTCGTCAACAGCATTTTATGAGCGTAATACTCTTTATAAATCTATTTATAGTATTTCTTTATAATAACCGAATAACGTCTATCTATATTATTGAATAACCTAATATAAATAAAGGTAGAGGTACTTGTATTATGTATTATAGGTTATTGTATTTTCACTCAGTTTTTCACTCAAAATCAAAACTTCACAAATACCTAGTCAAATAAACACTGTCAATGTCAATGTCAAAATGTCACACACAAGTGACACTCACAAATTGTCGTGTTTATTGCCAGAGACAGACTATTTTTTTTATTTCAATAATTCCAATCTATACGGCTGGCAGCACTGGCACTCAGACGTCTAGCAAATAGCAACTTGAAAGCGATTCGGTTGTCGTTGTTGTACTGTAGTAGAACTGTGTCATCTGTGGTCTGTCTGTGGTGTATTTCTGACTAATCTGTGACAGTGGTCTGTGCTCTTCAATAAAAGCGAAAGAAAGAGTGAGTACATTACCGAAAGAAATAAAATAATTATTTAATTTAATTGGTTTTTCTAAGACTTGAGCAGTAATCCTTATTTGTTACGATGGATAAAAGAAAATTATCAACAGCAGGAGACAGTCTCTATCAGATATTACAAGTTCCAAAAACTGCGACGGCAGACGACGTTAAGAAAAGCTACCGTAAATTAGCGTTAAAATATCACCCCGATAAGAATCCGAACAATCCTGACGCAGCTGATCGTTTCAAAGAAGTAAATCGAGCCCACACAATTCTAAGCGACGCTACGAAAAGGAACATTTATGATAATTATGGTTCCCTCGGGCTCTACATAGCCGAACAATTCGGCGAGGAAAACGTCAACGCCTATTTCGTAGTAACAAGTACTTGGTGCAAGGCGTTGTTCATCGTATGCGGTATTTTGACCGGCTGCTACTTTTGCTGCTGCCTGTGCTGCTGCTGCAACTGTTGCTGCGGCAAGTGCAAGCCACGTCCACCGGAAGAGTCTGGGGACTATCACACGTTAGAGCGAGACGACTCTGATGGTGTACAGGCGGTGACTTCCCAGCCTGGAGGAGAGGGACGCCCGAGCGGCGAACAAGCGCCGCCGATCGCCATGCCTGCCCCACCCGTCCCAGGCGCCTCCGAAAACACTGGCCTTAATACAGGTGGGGTCAATTATGGAATTTCTCATTAGATTCGATACTCTAGAGAATTAAAGTAAATAACATCAATTACATAACAATAAACCTCTAAAATTGACTAATGTTTTATCAAAAGTATATCCATATTATCAAAAGTATACTTCTCATGCTATTATTCCATCTGTAGGAATAATTACATACTTTTTAGTTTGTCTTGTTTATTTTGAAATATTTCATAGCCCAATGTGGTTAAAGGGCATATTATAGCTTTAATTTCTACTTTTTTCTTCAAATTTGAGTGGTTATGGCATTAAGTATTACCTAATATTTAGATTTAAGAATTTTTTTATTGTCTGGATTATGTGTCCCATTCTGGGAATTGTTTTCCAAATTTCCATAGATAGGATATATAATTTTGTAGTTTTAATTACAACTTGTAATTACAAAATGCTGTGCCTAGCCATATTAGTAATTTTGAAAATTTCCACAATATTCATGGTCACGATTGTTGTTTAGCATTTGGTGTTAACAATCAATTATTTTGGCTCAAAACTATACATAAATATGAATGATAATGTTATGAATATACATAAACATGATTGTATGTTACTCCCTGAAGGATAATTTCTTTTAGGAAATGACTTATCTTTTTCTATCTAAGATATTTTAATTGTTCACAACTGTTATCAATGTTATCATCCTATATACAATGACTGTTCGCAGTAAGAAGGGTAGTTTACAGTATATCACAAAGTTTTATCAGGTATGCTTTCAGTAACATGTACACCAATTATTAGAATTTAGAGTTTGTAAGCAATTTCCAAGTTTACTGACTGAACCCTATGCATTGAAACATTCACAAACCTATTGGCAAGGCTGTCATTATTTATAAAAAAAAATATGACATCTTTGAATCCAAATTTATTAATTAAGTTTTTCATGAAAAAGACAGAAATTCAAAAAATCATACATCAACACTGCTTGTATTAAAGTAGTATGCAGCTTGTCACCATTTAGTTAATTATACATAATTAGGTTCTTATGTCCTCTAATCTGCACTGGAGCAGCATGGTGTAGTATATGCTTTAAGCATCCTAAGTTATTTCCAGACCCATGCCCTATAGCTACAAAGCCAATAACAGAATGTAATTCAATGAAAAAATGTTTTCAATTATTCATAAATAAAATTAGTTCCCTATATTAGGTAACTGAAAATATATAAAAATTCTAGATGTTTTTCTGTTGGTGTTTTAGTTAAGCTACTTAATAGCTTAAATTAAATATTTTAGGCCTGCTTTATACATTACTTACAAACATAGTTAGCTTTATTAAATTGTATGGGGGTTACTATCAGTTTTAATACAACTAAATTTTTGTTCTAATAATGATATATATCCTGTACATTAGATTCTCTGCTGTATACCTATTACTATAATCTGACTGTTACAACCACATACATACATATAGTATTATACATAAAGATGTGTCATACGTTTTCATCCCAGCTAAATATTTTTATAATTGTAACAGCTTTGGAAAATAATCATCCTTATTTTAAGACTTCAGTAATGTTACTTTCATAATTGTATTTCAGCACTATACATTCATAATAAAAATGAATGATTATGACTTTGATATATTAGGAATTATGTTCTCTTAGCTATATGTATTTAGTGTAGGTTTTATCATTTAACATAATTATGATTTTATTATCATTTTATTAATGCAGCTTTTTATGTTTGATTTTTCAAACAAACGTATTGTGCTCTCAATTATTAAATATCATTAAAACAAAGAAATCCATTTGAAGCAGATAATAATCGCATTTGCCTAATGTAAGTAATTGACGAAGTAAATGTAACATCATGCATTTAATAGCAGGGTAGACAGAACAGGGGGATTATTGAAGAAAGTATCTCATCTTATTGAAGGAATTTTCCAGTGCTTGATTGTTTAATAAACCGTTCCACCAACTCTCTTCAGTTTTCCCTGCAGTTTAATGGAATTTATATGAGACCTACACAGTCATAGGCTTTGTTAGAAACTCAGCCTCTGTGTTAGGTAATGAAATTGTGGTCAATGTAACAATAAACATACATTCAGCATACATCATATTATAGAAACAAGAGAGATCAATTATTGCATTTCAAATATGAAGTCTAAGTTTTAGCCAATATAAAAAAGGAGGATGGTATTAATGCTTTGTTAAAAGTTCACATCACAACATTTATATTTTAATTTTTTATTTTCTAGACTTTTCTTTTATATTGATGACATTATTAAAACTCTCTAAACATAATTTATTCTTAAGTATAATTTATTCATAAACAATATTTTCTTAAAAAATATTTGTCATTTAAATGTGACTATTATGATTCATCAGACAGGAGTGCCTATTTAGGAACATGGAGTTTTAGTGTATTGTACTAATAATATAAATATATTTAGTCTAATTACCTTTCCTTTAGATGATGAAGTTAGTAGATATTGACCAATATAAACTTTAATTGTTAAGAGTGGATAAGAAAATTGTAAAAACAGTTTGGCTAGAAATCTTATTGAAAGTTAAGTATATACATATGTGTGAATTTTGTTGCTATGTAGTGAAGTTAGCTTTATACCATAGTAATTAAAATATTACAGTAAGGAAATTGCAAACTTCCATGCAGTGTGTTATTAGATGTTTAATTTTTAAATTGAGGTTGGTCTCATAGGCACAGCATAACTTTCTTTTTCTTATAACATCTCTGTGTGATTTTATTTATTTAAGTTAGTAGCTATAACAATTCCAAATGCATCAAAGAAATCATGAGTTCATTTGATCATCAAAATGTTAGGTAATCGTAAAATCTTATTATAATCTAACACAAAATTATTTGCTGCATTGTCACTCATCCAAGTCTGCTCCAGTCTCCTGTACATACCATGGAACTTAATGTTCCTTGTTTGCAGTTGGCATGGGTGCAGGTGTGGCATTACAGTTATTAAATAAAATTATAAAGTTATGAATTGTTTGTTGACAATGTAATGTTGCTACCTACATAAGGTATTAACGTTTACCTTTCCTCTTTAGCCATAAGTTGTCATTTACTACTAAGCAAAGATAATGAGAATATGGAATGAACTTCACATCGAATGCAGTTAATATATTGTCTTGCCATAATGTAATGTTTTATAAAAGAATATAGAAAATAAATTGCAATTGATATATTGTTATTTAAGTAGCTTTCGCTTAACTTACAGTATATAAAGTAAAGAATTTGTGCATTGTTAGGATGTTGTACTAATAGTACACAAAGATCACTTTTAATAATTCTTGGCCTGCTGTTAATCATTATATTTATTATATTACTATTAAAACACTACTTAAAAATTCTTATCACCTTGTTGTTTACTATTATAATATAAAAATTGGTATTGACATTAAAACATTGAAAAGTTTGTCTATGGCATTAATAAAATGTAAAATTATCATTATAAAATGTTGACACACATTATACAATTTATACATACGTAGTATTAGTTATGAAAAATGATTTACTGTGTCTCGAGAAGTCCGAATTTTTCAGAGAATATGTATTAATGTGAAATCGTAAAACGTATTCCAACTTGTCTGAAACATTAATTTACTTTGAAAACGGTTGTTGCCGATGAGACACAATAAATCATTGTATGTTAGTATTCGCTAGCTAACGTAACTACATGAACATTCCGAAGATACGTAACTATTAACGGTTTTATCTTGAGATATAGAATTTCGGCCTCGGTACCCGCAAAAATTATATAATTCAAATTGTAGTCTTATTTAATACAATGCATAAATCTGATAAAAAATTTGATAGTTGTCATAGGTTTGTTCACTGTACGAAACTAGTCAACGAGTATTTATTATGAAGTGACCATCACAGATGTGACGTTGGAATGTAATTACACCTAATAATTTCATGTGAATAAATATCTGCATACTGAATGACTTATCTATTATTGAATTGCCTCTTGCTAGTATTGTAGGTTTCATGACGCTCTCAATAGTCTTTTCATTTTTCTTTTATTCTTAAAGAAAGGGCTTTATCGTATACTTCTCAATCATGCAATCTGCAATATACATTTTTTTCTTATTTGCAGGGAGCAGTATTCCAAAATACACATGAAGTATTACGACACTAGTCTATCATAATTTGTAAGAGAAAAGGGGAACTGACATATTACCACCACCATGCACCTTATCAGATGTAAGCCTAATTTAAGATTTTTTTATTTATTATTATTTACCATACATACATTTTTAACCCAAAATATTTTTGCTATTTTTTTTATTATATTGCACTGTAATATAATATTATTTATTACTCATTATTTTATTACTCATTGGTTAATTTATTACCAACATCTTATATAGGGAGGTGATCACTAAATATGGTAGCCAGACTCGTTATGCTTTTTAAAAATAGCCGTGGATTTTATGTTGTTTCTGCAACAGTATTGTAACCTCGCTTGATGATAAAATTTTGTGGTAGGTATAATTCGGCAGGACTGTTCTAATAAGACTATTCTACTTACATATAACCCTCTTATTTAGAATTAAAAACTACGTAAAGAAGCAATTTCATTATTGTTTTGTCTCTATAGGTATTTTGTTATTTACTTGGGTGTTCAAACTTAGGTACCTGAAGTTTCAATAGCAGGGAAATGCATTTTATTGTAACAGTCTTAATATGGATCTATATTATGACTGTCAAAATTAGTACATAATTAAACAATGCCATAAGCAATTTAAAAAAACGCATCATGCAAGCAAAGGGTGTAAAACGGGTTCTTCAGAATCCACGCTGCTTGGGCTACTTCCCTGATGTTGCCCAAGTCGGTAGACCACGATGACCAAAAACTTGATATCTTTGTCGCTCTGTATCTAAAGCCGTTGATCATTCAAAAATTTAAAAATTGATGAAGGTCAAGTTATATTTACCATGTAAATTTCTGAAACTCTGCGTGGTTACCTAAATTAATAGATCTCAAGTAGCTTTTGAATTTAAGAAATTTTAATGGCGGCTGTAGTCTCTTTTCCTTGTCACACAGGTGAATAATACCTTTCGGCGCTACACAGCCCTTAAAAGAGATATAGTATGAATGCACTAGGCCTCACTCATCACAATTCCACAAAGACCCGGCCTGCCAGTAACTTAACATTTGACTACCCGCAATAACGCTTGCGCCTACTTTTTTAAATTTATTATCCCATACATTTGTATTCGGCTGAAATGGGAGTGTCTTATGGGATAAATAAAATGACCTTAATAATTATGTGCATTTAAATATTGAATTGAGTAATTGTTCAGTAAATTGAAAAAAGGTGTCTGTTTCCTCGACTTTACTCGTATGAAATGTATTATTTCCGGTTGAGAATGCAAAAATATATTTTATAGCACACTGTGACCTAAACCCGCATTTATGCCACGGTTTTCCGTGCGTAAAGTAGTCGATTATAGCACGGGTTATGATGCTAACTTCATACCGTGCACAAATTGACACTTACACTGTTGACAATTACAAATTGGTAGGGGAAAAATATCAAAAGAGAAGTGGGTAGGTAGAAATACTAAGTAAGTCAAAACGAAACGGTATTAATAATTATTATCAAAGTCATAGTTGTACATTTATTATACTTACTTTACTTTCGCTAAAATGAATACTCGTAGTTCGGATAGTGAGTTTAGTGAAGATGGCATTGATGAAATTGTTCCAGACGCTATAAAAGAAATAGCAAAATCGGTGACCCTAAATTTGTTGCCCAGTAAATCAAAAAGGCTATATACAGCAGCGTACAATGCATTTAAGAAATGGCGCAGAGGAAACAAATCAAATTCTTTTTGTAAAGATGTCCCTTGGCATACTTTGCGCATTTGTCACAAAAGTACGCCCCACCAAGTTTATGGGCAACATTTTCGATGCTAAAATGTACTATAAGCACGTACGATAACATCGACATTGGTCGCTACGATAGATTGATAGCGTAAATGATTCCTAGCTAGATCGACGAGCTTCGCTCGGTATTTTTTTTTATAAATTGTGTTTTTTGGAAATTATATTTAAGTACGAATAATAATATTAAGAAGACACAAATAATATAAATAAACAATTGATTTTCATTTAACAACGCCATCTATTCTGCTGTTGTGTCGTCAAAGCAATTAGTATTAGTATAGTAGTATTATTATTCGCCAATAGATGTCAGGAAGAGTCATATTTTTCAGTTTAAATTGGGACTACAAAAACACGAATAAAATGACATTTTCTAAAAATGATTCCTAGCTAGATCGATTTAATTTGAAAATCGTTGGAGCCGAATATAATAAATAGGTACTTTAAACAATTTACATTTATTTTATACAATAAATACTTTTGAATGACGTTTGACATGTCGGTAAAGCAGACAAATTAAAATACTTTTGAATGATGTTTGACATGTCGGTAAAGCAGGCAAACTAATAATACTTTTGAATGAAGTTTGACATGTCGGTAAAGCAGACAAACTAATAATACTTTTGAATGACGTTTGACATGTCGGTAAAGCAGGCAGGCAGCAGCTTCGTAAACATTTCCTTTCTTTTATTTCCCTGTAAATAATTATATGTTTGAGTATAGGCGGGTTTATGTCACTCGTGCTATAAAATAGTATACGACACTCGTGCGTTAAGTAGCTATATTATTTGTACAGTGTTTAGCGCACTCGCTCCGCTCGTGCGCTAACTTCACACCGTGCAATAATAAGCTACTTTACGCACACGTATCGTAATGTACTATTTTATTCTTTCAAAAGTTCATTCCATTAGATAATTTTTCAGCAAACCGTTCATTTATTAAAAAAAAATTTAAATGTATTTAATTGGAAGCGTAATTACGTTTTGATAAGAACATGTCTCCCCTAAGAATGAAATACGACATAATTAGGTAGGTATTTCACGAGTAAAAATTAGTATCATTCGTACATAAATATGTAATGTTAAACTTTTATGCTTGTTTATTGCCAGCCTTGCCTTTATTATCGAGATCTATGTACGTTATATTTGTGTGTGAGAATTTACCTAGTAAAAAAAACATTACATGTATGTATAAACATATTATACCTACTTACGTAAAATATACTCATGAATATTGTTATTGATGTCTCACTTAATGTTAACCGTATTTAGATATTGACTATTAAGAGTTACGCTATTGTTATAATATTTTACAACATACACTATTGAAAGCAAAATATAGAAAACTAGAGTATTGATCCTGGCAAAAATATGAGCAATGAGTATGCTGATCTAAGACTGTTAACGATTGTAATCAATAAAACATTACAGGTACGTTTGTTTTATCAGATAAGTATTTTTCCTTGAAGTGGGCTTTGAGTGCCAACGCTTTCAATCTATAGGTATCCATTCTATGTAATAATAAATCTGTAACTGGTCGTTGTCTGATCGTTTCATAGATCGGGACAGCCTTTAATTTTTATTGTTTCTTTTACTATTTGTTACACACTCTGTAACACTTTCGAATGATACCTAATAAGTACGGTTCAAGAAATGTAACAAATGGAGAGCGAAACCTTAACATTGGGTCCCGTTGGCACGCTTCGTCTACTGAAACTTAAAAACTATCACTACCACAAGAATTAACAGACAGTCTTGGCTGGTAACGCGCGGGGTCTGGGAGTTGTAGAGATCAATTACCATTGTTGTATCGTAAAATATCGACATCTAAAATCGAAAAGTGAGTTATACATTTAGGATGGCCCTATTTTATTTTCAGTGGTAAATATATATTTGTAGATAGGTTATGGTTATATGAAGTAAAAATTGCAAATGTCACCGATTTAAACTCACGTTAGAAATCGATCGCTCGTCACTTCCACGGCAAAGTTCAAGAATTTTACTAGCGTGAAATAAATTGTAAGGTAGGGAATGCTAGGATTAGTATTATTTAAGTAAGATTTGACTCGGTTACGTGGTGAAATGCTTTGTGATGCTGCAAATACACTATCCAAACTATCCACTTTAAGGTTACGCGCTGAAAAGTTTAGCTTGCAGTGATTCATAAGAATGTTTAGAAGAGTGCATTCATAGTTTAATGTTAATGGAAAAGCTGGTGTATTTTCGGGCTGAGCAATAAAACTTTCATTGCAGTTCAGCTTAAATGTTTGACGCGTTTCGCTATGTGATTGTAATTTAAGGAAGTTTAAATACGTTAATATATAAAGTCCCATTACGTTAGGTAGACACAAATACATATGTTTTTGATGCAACGAGTTGAGATTTCTTAATAATAAGATTAGGGAATTGTCATAATCATTTCTGTTGAACATCCATTACGTCCCTGAGTCACATGAATTCATTTCTAGTTATTGTTGACGTACCTATGTATATTAAGTCAGGGCAGCAACACCTAAAGCTAGCATACACGCTAAGGTGTACCTTGGTTGTCCAGTTAAACTGTACAGTAAACTTGAGTATATTGTATAATGTTCACTACGTAACTCGAGTTATCTGATAAATTTTACTGTACAGGCAAGGCAAACCTGTCACTTGTCAGGTACATCCGAGCGTGTACCGACCTGTGGCTAGCCTATAAGAAAATTGGTGTGCGAGTTGAGACATCCTGAATCTCGATTCTGTCTAAGTTACGTTACAAACACCTCAACGCAGATCGTTGAGGAAATGTAAAGTATTCATTCACCACTATTTCAGCGCCCAAGCATACAATATTAAATGATATTAAGCGATAATTCAGTTAAATTAAATGTGTGGATTATAGTAGCTAATTATATTGTTATATTAGCTAGGGAATTGTCGATAATTTTCCAGTACATTTATAATATTAAAATGTCCTAATGTTCTATAAGCTATAAATCTATAATATACCTATTTGTGGAAAACACTGTTACTATGTCTAGGTTAGTGCTACGTTTGACAACTATGTATTTAGCTGATGGGAATAATATTGTTAGGCCCGCTAGGTTGTTGATTTTCAGTTTTCAAGTACCTAATTGCCTATACCTACCTAAGCTTTTAGCAGCGTGGGACGCCATGGTTCTCAATGTGTAGGTAGGTATATAAAATAAATGTTTTCATTTAAATAGTTTTACGATGTTGATTTTAATTTTTAAACGACATCTTATTCCACAATCACGATAACCGATATGTTAATTGAACACAAATTATAATCTACTAAACTGACTTGAACATTGTTGTTGTATTTTTTATTTATTTCCGTCAGTCTGCTTTTATGTACCATGATCTTATTTACCGGTGACTGAAAATTAACGTGCTAGCTGACGCCTGACGGCCTATGTTAAACTCATCTATAGTTATATTTTGCCTCGTCTCAATGTATATTATAAAATAAACGTTTAAATTGAGAAGATGTGTTATTATTTAGAGACCCTAGATTTGTTAAGTAAGAGATATTCGCCAATCCGCACTTGGCCGGCGCGGCGTGGTGGACTATGGCCTGTAGGTACCTCTCGCAATGTGAGAGGAGACCCGTGCCCAGCAGTGGGATAGTTATGGGTTGCGATGATGATGATATTTGTTAAGATTCCTTTAATTGCAATGAAACTATAAATTAGTACGTAACTAGGCTAATATGAATAAGCTGAATTAAAAAAAATATATTAAGATCAGTAACACTGAAAGTAATTTTTGCACAATATAACTTTATTTCACGATTTCTTTACAATCCTATGATCGTTATGTATTTAGTTCAAAGTACAAAGTTTCCATTTAGTAAAGTTATGTTGCGCCAACGCACGAAAAATATGTACGGACGGTCCACTACTATTTCATGCTCCGGAGCTTCGTCCCATTCTATTCCTGTAACATATACATATTTTATTTTATTGTTTATCTATTGCACTAACCTTAGACAAACCATTAAACATACACACACACATAAACCAGTGGCGTAGCGTAGAAGAACATTTTTAGGGGGTGGAGCATCGATATTGGCGTAAAATAACGACCGCTACCTAATAATGACGACCGGGACCGACGTCTTTACGTGCTCTCCGTAGCACGGATGCGTTCAAGAAATTTTGCCACTAACGGTAACACCCATCCACCTACTTTACAAAATATGTAATATGGGAAGGTACTGGCCCCTATGATACAGGCCTACCTGGTTGAGGTCAGATTTCCAATGTAATGATAATTATGTAAGATTTAATTTTTTTCAACTACTTTTTCATTCATTTATTCAACTACCAAGCACGCCCGCTGTTATTTAAATTTGTCGATCGCTCAGAATCGTCGCAAGCCGCCGGGGTATTTGCGTACAACAAATTTTTAAGCCACTTGTAAAACTACAATTTACGTGAAGTAATTGAATAGTGACGTTGCCCAAGGGACGCTAAAAGAAATTTGTAATTTGTATTTATTCTAAGACAAAACAGCGGTTGAATAACCGCTCAGATAAAAAGATGGTGCTTAGCTACGTAACTATCATTCATGCAATAGTAGGGCGGTCTCGAATGTCGTCTCTGAGACTCCACGTACAGAGTTCAATATATGTAAGTACAAATAAATGTAAACCCTGATGACCGTATATGTATATTACATACATACTTACCGTCATCTTTAAAGGCATTGCGCCCCGCTTCCGCCCAGAACATGATACGTTGTACTGAATGTGACAGCTTCAAAGATTTGCAACCGGCGCCAGACTCAGGGTCTACCAATCGAGAGAGTCCCATCTGAAATTGAATGACGATTTTTAAAATAGAGATTCTGTAATGAATAGTGACAAAAATTTACTACATTTAGTCTAATTTGAGGTTTGTGGTGGTGGTAATAATAGCTAGGTAGCATATTTTATTACATATTTTCGAAAGAATGGACGAGCCCGTAGTAGTTACTAAATGACCCTGCCTAGCCTAGATTCGATTAGCTGGGATAGATATTTATGGGACAGATAAATATTTGTTCTCTGGTTTTAAATGTTTGCGATATCTCATTTATGTGCTTCTTTACCGGGTGACATAGAATTTATTGAATTATACTTAAAATAACCTAAAATTCCTCATTACCTTTTCAAGCTTTCCAGGCAACAACAGTGTCATGCGCAACGTATATATCGGCAGTATTACCGCTACACGCTTCGTTTGCATATTTTCATAGACAATTCGAAGATTTTCTGCCGACATCCGGTCGGTTAAGTTCCTCAGTGATCGACTACGGGGTAATAGTATCGTAAGAGTAAGGTCACGAGTAGCGTACCGTATCTCTATTGCCTGAAATCACATTTTTACCGTGATCATAACGGAATACACATAAATGAAATCATTAAGTTTCTAACAGAATTTATTGAAGCCAACTAACAGTAGGTACCTACTGTTTATAATATGGATTATGCGGAACATTGTACGGATTGTATTGTACCTGTTTCTCGGCCGTTTTTGCTCTTACCTAGTTATGTTTAATTAGGTAGTACCTACTAAATGCCTACTAATTGTAATGACTTTTTAAAAAGAATTTAGAGAATCTCTATAAAAATGATGACATGTAGGTATTAGAGTATTCTCCATCTTATACGGTCTATACAACATGGTGATAAATGAATGTTATAAATATACCTAATATTTTATATTACCTACATATCTAAAATGGTATCGAATATCAGGTCGTTCATAGCAATTGCATATGGCACTGGCTTATCGAGGGGGCGGATTGTTTCAGTTTCGAGGCGTTGCGACAAAGGTGAAACTGTTCAGTCCGCCACAATGACGGCAACGGAGACCACTTGTGTTTTCATCCTTATGTTTTATCTGTATACCGCGAGCGCCGCCGCTGATTGTCCTCCTGGCAGACAAGGTGCTTACCATGACGAAGGTAAATTACACGAAGATTTACTTTGCGCATATCATTCCGATTACCGTCCCGTGGTTGATCATAAAAGTGCAGTAAACGTCAAAATACGATTGGCCCTAAAGTACATCAGCTTTGACTCTCTGGAAGAGACATTCACCGTGCATAGCTGGGTTGCCATGTCGTGGAAGGACGAATTTCTGAAATGGACACCTTCAGATTATGGAGACATTAAGGAGACTCAAATAGAGAGTCACGAAATATGGACACCGCGTATGTCACTATTTAACGCTGACGCGACGTATTATCAATCAGATACATTTTTCACGACTTGTTTATTAACCAACGATGGAACGGTCACTTGCGTACCTCACATAGCGCATTCTGGAATTTGTGCAACGTCTTTGCGACGCTGGCCTTATGATTCGCAAAACTGCACATTGTATTTTGGTTCGTGGATGCATACCGGCGAGCAAGTCAATTTCACGTTCTATAAGAGCAAACCCGTCGTGCTAGATGATTACCAAAACGGGCCCGGCTGGAAACTTCTAAATGTAGTCAATGATCGTTTACCAGGTAATTTTAGTTGTTGTCCAAACACGACGTATCCGATGCTTAAGTATGTCTTCATGCTAAGAAGAGAAGCCGCGGGGCCGGCCGCCATTGTCGTCATTCCGTCATGTGTAATCGTTCTACTCACACTTACTTCATTACTACTGGATATCAAAGATAATACGAGACTGCTGCTAGCCTGCTTCAGCCTGTTCGGACATTTCATGTTTTTAACCGAAATAGGGTACAGTCTACCGAAGCACAGTTCGGATACACCTATAGTGCTATTATTCATTCGAGATTCGATGATTGTGACGTTAGTAGCGATTTTGGAGACGCTGGTGTTGATGGCTCTCAGGCGGAGAATAGTACCGGCCCCCATGTGGATAGTATCAGTCAACAGACTGGTGACCAGCGGTCCCGGCAAGTACGTAGTGTTCACGGAATTTGACCCGAGTGACCTTCTCGATCAGAAATCCCTGACGGATGATAACATTAGCACCTCTGGTCAGCGATCGGGTGAGGTATCCGATTGGATAAAATTTGCTAATTTGTTAAATAGCTGCGTGTTCATGATTTCGGTCTTAGTTTACATTATATTAATCAGCACCTACATTCCTGTTGACGACTAATCTGAACCTAAAACTAAATAACTAACTGTCTAAAGGTACCTATAAGTAGGTATGTATTATAAGATAGTTATACCGAATGATTAATTCTCTAGATTCTAGATACTTCGTAAGTAAAAAAATTATGCAGATGATGAAGATACTAGGTAAAGCTATAATCTATGTATGTTGACAATCATAATACTTTATATCAACGTTTAATATACCTAATTGATACATTGTTACTATAGAAATAAATTAGTAACTTCATATAAAGTAAACGTTAGTTTAAATTTACCTCGGCATCCCATTCTTCTAAGTGGGCGTATCGCATGACGTCATTGATTCTGATCATGCGGATGTGACGTGGCGGGGCGTCCCCGTCGTAGAAGAGCCGGGTACCGTTAAGTACGGTTGGAGCGGAGCGCCAGCGGGCACGCACGTACATCGTCATCAACCAAGCTGCGCATACCCCTTTCGATAGCTCTTCTTCCTCGAAGGTATCATGCATCGCCCAGAGAGAATCGGCATCTATCTAGCAATGTTTAAACTTTTAGTGTTTTTTAAAAAGCATACCTTTAAAAGCAAGAAGGTACCTACCGACTGTACCGAGTGATAACAATAAACGAGAGGATAAGCCTGACGGTAAGTGGTTACCGCCGTTCATGGATTACAGTAACCGCAAAGGCGATTGACCCATTGCTGGCCAAGAAAAAGAGCGGTGTAGGTACTTATGCACTTCATAGAGATAATTATTGAATTTAGAAACAGGCAAAAGGGTAGTATAAATTTATCTGAAACTTTGAAGTATTTTTATGTATATCAATATAAAAAGGTAACGGACGCAGATGTGATTCTCATTAGCCTCATCGTGACATACCTGTTCCACTGCTGGCCTCGATCTCCTCTGATAGTACGATGGGTACAGGCCAGAGGACCAGCTGACCTTTTGCAGATTAGCAGACTTCACACAGTCATCTTTGAGAACATCATATATAACTCTTAGTTGTGCAGGTTTCATCACGATGTTTTTCTTCACCGAATTTTTCTATTACGCACATATTATGGAACTTTGATAAATTAGAGATATGTATGTGTAGAATTTGAACCTAGACCCGTGTGTGGCAGACCACTAGGCTATCATTGCTTAGCTTATGTACCTAGTTAATATAATCTTATGGATGTTAATTTAGTTAGATTTATTCAATCTTACCATATGGTTAAGGTGTTTGGTAAGTTGTCTTGGACTTTCAGTTTCGTTCAAATGATCCAGGCTGACGTGTAAATCTGGTGCAGTTTCCCCGATAAACTTTTCGCTGAACTTGAACTGCGGACCCAAAACAAATCTCGACGACCAATGAAATTTGAGAAATTCATTTGATTTTGGTAACGTCGACAATATGTCCTTTAGTAGAGGAACTTGCTCCTATTTTAATTGAAAAACAAAATAAGTGCCAAATGAGCCTCTAACCGTCGTACTACTTGACTTTATTTTACTACAGTAATTGCTTTCTGGACGTTACATAATCGAGGTCCAGTTGAGACAGGTTCCCCCATCGCCAGCGAGCAATATAAACCTATGAGTCCTATGACCCAAGTTATGACATTAAATACCAAATACCTATATCTACGTAAAAAAAAATTACCGCACAAGTGGTTTCTAATCCTAGGGATTGTTTGATTTCCATAACTGTTTGTGCATCCGATTCAGTGCATAGAGCCATTAATTGTAAATAGAGAAATAATCCTGACTGCGCAAAACTTATTCCATTTTCACGACGTTCTGCTGGACTTATTGACATAAGTTTACCAAATGAGACCTGGAAGAAATACAAAAATTTTTAAGTTTAAGTTTAAGTGGTTATTTTAGTAAATATTTCACAGGATTTATTAAATTGCATAGTTTTAAGTACTAATTTAATTGAAGTTATGTTAAAGTTTGACAGTGAATGCATTTTGGGATTCAAATATCCCATGCTGTATCTGTCTTCGAGCCTAAGCCAACTCACCTGCTAAACAACGGACAAAGGTAGGTAGGTACCAACTTTAGCGTAATAAATAAGAAGCGCCACCTCAATATAGTATGTCATCTCATCGACATCTATAATCTATATACTTACCTATATGTATATATATCGTAACTACACAGTGCAATCTCCACTTTCTTGAATTTAAATGAAATTAAAATAAAATGAAATTAAAATAACCAATTGCTTTTATAAATTGGTGTTTGTTCCGACACTGTCATCTTTACATTTTGTTACAAACAATAAGTAGATACCTACTTATTATAATAATATATGTAGGTAGTGGGTATGTAATTATGTACTCACTTGATAAAATTTACTATTCAGTTGTTCTAGGACTTGCATAAAGTGATTAGCCGTACGGGAAACTTGTGGTGAAAATTCCATTAAATCATGTTTTGGCCATCTTATGCGCTGAACAGGTGAAACTGTTGTTATCATTTCAGTAGTACTGGTACTGAAGTTTTCTTCAGCATTAATCAATTTCTTCTGTGTATTATAATATGGAAACATTGTGCTGATTGCTACATTTTGAATATATGGGCTTACAATTCCTGCACGACTTTCAAATGATTTAAATGGATAATATCGAGCGTCATTTAAATTTTGAAGAGGATTTGAAGATGGCACTAGGTAATTTAATGAATTTGCACTGTGTAATACATTAACTGCAGATAATGGAGTCTGGTATAAAGACAGAATTGGTTTTGTTATTAAAGAAGAATTTAAATTCGGCACTTTAAATTTTAAATGAAGTGCAGGAATTCCGAAAGTGTTCACGCACGATTTGGTCGAAAATATTATGATAATAATGCATGATAAACTGTTTTTAAACATTATTGTTTACTGTAACCAATCGGCTTCACAACGACATATTTTCATAGTTATACTCGTAAATCACTTTGGTACGAAAAATGTACACTTTTTGTTATAGAGTTTTCAATAGCTCATTTACTAATCACAATTAATAACACACTTTACTAACACATGCATCTCTAGACCGTTCGGTTAAGATCCGCAGCGACAAATACTGCCCATTCGAGATCTCTTATCTTACTGGAAACAATTTCCTTTAATGCCTGTGAATAATTCATTCTGTTCCGCGCATTCGTAAATGGCTACTTAATTAGTATGATTAACTAAGTTTAGATATCTAATAACACTAACGAATCGCTATAATAACAAATTATTATAAAGAGGACTGTTTGGGCTCCTGAACACCCGCGGTAATATTAATGTAAAATATCTTAACATTTACTCAAGTATACTCGACCTAAACGTCTAAAGTAGGTACCTAATCTGTTAAGTTTTAGATACACACGGATCGACATAATTATAAGTATCGTCTTTGTGGTATCGTCATGTACTCATGACACTAAATTAATAGCCGACCTAACGAGAATCTTACTAACATTTACTAACTGGACAATTACTAACAATAACTAACAGGATTAACATTCACTAACAGTCCCTGTCCCAGTCCTCACACTTACTAACTAACCAACTAATGTTCTAACACCGTCACCCAACTGGACTAACTATCAAAGTCCTGTTCTAAGTCGGTCACAGTTGTCATGGGCGGCAGCGGAAGGTGGTGCTGCATGCTCGTTTGCTGCCATAATCAATAAAAAAAAATAGCCGCAGTAGGTCTGTCTTGTACATTTCTTTTTTCTTGTAACACTGATAATGTAACACTGGTAGAGAATGCCAATAGGCATTAAGTCCGCCCTTTGTAAACCTAAGTTAAGGTTGTTGCAATAAAGAATAAATAAATAAATAATGTAGGTACTTTAATTGCCCAATGCTTCGAACAACGAGCGTTGTGAGCTTCGATATAGTAGGTACCTACTCTGCACGCACGAGTATATAATATTTAAAGTACGTACCTATATGCGTTTTCAAAATTAATTATTTAGTTAAAGGAAAACGTCATGAGGAGCTTATTTGAAGTTTAAGGAGCTCCGTCCATGTTGAGTTGAAGTCAACCTCCTCCGGTGCACCCCGTTGAAAAACGGACGAAGCTATGGTGTCAGGTCTCCTATGTTGGGGGTCGGTAGTTTCTGTATCACCTTGTTTCATCCCTAAGAAACCAAGCCTTCCTTCCTCCAAATCTTCAGTAAAATGTTTTTAACGTGCGTCGGCCGTAGTGTAGTGGCCCCACTAAAAATGGCAATGCATCGATGACATGTCATCTTTGGTGTTAGGTACTGCTACCTACTAATGGGTGACGGAGGCAACTCACCGTCAGGTTGCACGTATGCTCATTTGTCAGATATAGCGTTGACCCCTCTCATTATGGAGACCCGAGACCAGCATAAGAACAGTTAAGGGTTGTGATGCTGATGATGATATCTGATGTATGAGTGTGTGGACTTTCACGTCATAATGTAAAACGTTACTGGATAATTAATCGAGATTAAAAGCACGCCCTTCGATCTCCGTCGTGGTAGACTCCTGCTGTCAGCTGCTAGGCTATCGAATACATTGTAGATATTTCTTCAAATCGTACTGAACGGTCAAATGTACAAAAACCAAGCCAGCAACAAGACGCGTAGGTACAAAACACGACGAGGTCACAGATTGAGCTTATAAGGTCATGACACGCATTTAATACTGTGCTTCCGTCGACATAAAGCATTCGTTTGGCTAAGTGCCATCACGCTGTGCCATGATCCGATTTTAAAGTATGGAAGACCTACTTAAGTACTTACTATCATAAGTCAAAACTTGGCATTCAATTATTTAATTAACTGCCTAGAGAAAAAAAGAGACAAGTTTGAAAAATCAGTTGTTTTGCGTGAAGTGACAGTGGTAGCACTCTATATTTTGTGGTAGTACCCTCCTCAACGCTTCGCTTATGAGGCGTGCAAAACCAAATAGGTTTATTTAGATTAGAGGGTCTATATGCATCGACTGGAACATTTACAGGTTTATCTTAATGTAGACTTTTAATGCTGATGCATATAATGTTGAATACCTATTATTAAAATAAACTGAAATTTTACCTAATTACTTGACTTGCAAATTAATGTTGATGGATGTATATTAATAGCGTCAACTAAGCTGATTTCTTAAAACAGTACGACAATTACTAAAAGTTTACTTATCTACTTTGTGCTAAAAGGAACCGCAATAGAATTACCCATGTAGGTAATTCACGATTACAGAAATTACTTAGTTAGAGCAGCAGAATTGCATTGAGAATTGGAAACGTAAATGAAATTCAGAATTTCTTACTTATTTATATTATTATAATATTTTAAAATTACAGCAATTATAATACACTAATAATAATTTTATTGTAGATAAGTACCTGCACTTACTTACATAAGGATAATTTATTGAGGACTAGCGACCCGCCCTCGCTTCGCTTCGGGAAACTTATTATCAAGTGCTTAAATATAAAGTTTCATGGTTCTTTAAGAGATGGCGCTAGGCGTTCTTATTCTTTAAGTTAGGAAGGTTCACCCCTAGATGGCGCTGTGCTTAAAACCCGAAGAAATCCCATACAAACTTTTAACCTCTATTTCAACCTCTTCATCCCTTTTTGTCGCAATAAAAGGTAGCCTATGTCCTTTCTCAGGGTCTAAAGATTGTCTGTGTCAAATTTCATCAAAATCGGTTGAGAGGTTTAAGCGGGAAAGCGACAAAGACAGACAGACAGACAGACAGACAGAGTTACTTTCGCATTTATAATATTAGTAGGGAGTAGGGATTAGTATGGATAACAATTTTGTGATTTAGAGACTCCATTCTTCCTTGACACCCCGCGTCCTATTCTTGAGACACTAAGCCATTTGCCCTAGAAAGACGACGTAAATAAATCTCAGCTCCTGAAGAAAAACAGACAGTGTCACCCAGCTTAACCCCAACAGCCTTCAAGCATGAACTCTACCAAGGTTTTCCCAGCTTGGCTATGTTTCTAACTTGTTTCGGTAGCAGTGTCGAAGAACCATTAAAAATAGTTAAGTATCCCTTCCCTTTTTGGACGTTAACAGGTCCGAAACTTTGGTGTTATTGACGTCTACCATCCAATCCCTTCGAATCAGACCACCGTCTGTAAGTATGTTGGTGAGTTCGACTGTGTATCTACACTTCTACATCTACACTAATATTATAAAGAGGAAAGATTTGATTGTTTGTTTGTTTGTTTGCATCGAATAGGCTTCAAAACTACTGAACCGATTTTAAAAATTCTTTTACTGTTGGAAAGCTACACTATCCCCGGGTGACATAGGCTATATCATATATTATAAAAATGAATTGCTGTGCGTTAGTCACGCTAAAACTCAAAAACGGCTGTACCGATTCGGTTGAAATTTTTTGTGTGTCTTCAGGTGGATCCAACAATGGTTTTGATTTACAATTGGACCCGGTAGGTGGCGCTGCTGTCGATATGTCACCATATTATTATTTGTTTATTAATTATAGAGCGGTACGAAGTTCGCTGGGGCAGCTAGTCGTATATAAAAACGTATTATATTGTCGGTTAAGTGGATACTCTTGGCGTAACAATGAAGTTTTAAACCTACGTACTTATTTACTAAGTATTTAACAGAATTATGCATTTCTCTGATTTGGTTACCGTTATTATCTTTCCAGCTTAGCTTGAAAACCTGTTATTACATTAACTTGTCCTTAAAATACTTTTTAAAAATTTAAGAGATGAGATATCGACCCGTACCTACCCGTATCTACCATTCGAATCTTCCTCGAAATGCAACCCAGACAACTGGTATATTCTCGTAGATAACGACCATCAAGTGTGGGTGGTCAGCAGTAAAATCGATCGGTTTCGGCTTCCAGCGAGGAATGACTGCAACAGTCAAAACAATTTCAAGTAATTTTTACTGTTCTAGAATAGTGGGTACGTAGACAGAGGAGGTTATACATATACTCGTAGTCATCTGGTGAGCGTGGCCAACATGATATAGCACGAGACAGTACAATTGTATGTGGCAAAGGAAAATTCGATAGTCAGCTGTCAAATTTGCTTGTAAGCAACTGTGCTGTCCTTGAAAAAATCGGCATGTAGAGTGACAGAACATAATTAATAATTATCATTCAGTCCCTTTTTTTCGTGTCATTGGCATTAGTTGCCCACTTTCTTGTGCGAATGCGATAGATGGCATCTACTCTATCTTGGGTCTATACTCTTCTCCATCTACGAGTGGGCAGGTAATATTAGTAGGCAGAAGCAGTCACATTCGAAAAAAAAATTGACAGGATTCTTTGAATTGACGTTATATCAATTTTATTTGAGAACCGTTTGAAATAAAAGAAACAATAAATGCTTACTAAATTACATAGTCAGGTTACTACAATACATTAGTGAAAACCGCATCCAAAATGTCGTTTCTGAGAGAAGGGAATAAACGCACTAACAAACTGTCACACAAACAAACACAAAAATCTAAAAATGGTTAAACTGTCTATGCTTACGACCGCAGATTGGCTAAGCTCCGAGGCCACGTGTTGTATGGCTAAACGCTAAATTACTCCCGACTTCGATGATCGACGATTCGAAGACTCCCAAGCACTTTTCTTACAGATCTTCATAGTTAGGTACTTATACATAGTACTTACACCTCATTCGCTCTGGTTTTGGTTCCGAGCCTTCCTCATTCACCTCAATGACTACTTTTTGCAAGGCCTTATCGAATAGCGTCGTTACGCCCAACTGAAATATAATATTATTACATTCATAATCATAATATAAACACAATATAATTTATTTGTACATCGACGGATATGAACTATGACTTATACATTATACACTATACCTACAGCTTGATTTTAACTCCAAATTCAATTAAGGATTAAGGATAGGTAGAGTATTAGGAATAATCGTTAAAGTGATGACGATATCCGTGCGCGTCGCAAAACTCACAATGTCTTTCACCACCTAGGCAAGAGAAACGCTATTGAAGAAAATTGCTAAGATCCCCCCTATCGCATTAAATACACAGACGAGATGACCAATCTTACCTTATGTAGAACTTCCACTAGATTTATTTCAGATTCTATTTTAAATCTAGGGATGCTTACATCCACTTCAACATTATCAGACATCTTCCCCACCTCCCCCATGAGGTCATACCCGTTACTTAATTTCCGGAGCACTCCATCCAATCCATTCATTCTTTTCGGAAGTACTATTAACATGTGCGCCTCTTTACTTTTAAAGGGCAGTAATAACAACTGAAATTGATTACAACCAGATTGATTATACTCGTAGCAACTCGTAGCGTAGTTCACTCATTATACTCGTAGCAAAATACAGCGGACCAAAATATGATTAAATGGCCATCCAAATCAAAATAAGCCATAAAAAAAGGCCAAATCGGTAAAAAAATTACAGTGACGTCGAAAAATTACGGCGGATCAGTTGACATTTTCTTTAATCCTCGATTGTTTTCGCTGCTCTTGGCTTCCTTTATTAAATACTAGCGACCCGCCCTCGCTTCGCTTCGGGAAACTTATTATCAAGTGCTTAAATATAAAGTTTCATGGTTCTTTAAGAGATGGCGCTAGGCGTTCTTATTCTTTAAGTTAGGAAGGTTCACCTAGATGGCGCTGTGCTTAAAACCCGAAGAAATCCCATACAAACTTTCAACCTTTATTTCAACTTCTTCATCCCTTTTTGTCGCAATAAAAGGTAGCCTATGTCCTTTCTCAGGGTCTAAAGATTGTCTGTGTCAAATTTCATCAAAATCGGTTGAGAGGTTTAAGCGGGAAAGCCACGCAGACAGACAGACAGACAGACAGACAGAGTTACTTTCGCATTTATAATATTAGTAGGGATCTATCCCAACTGGTAATCGAACCCCGGACCGGACTCTCCATTTGGCGCGTAAGATCACTGCCAACTGAGCTTCAGGGTGTGGGGTCATTCAAGTATTACGTAAGTACCTACAACAGGGGGGCGGGCGGGTCTTTGCTTTGCTTATTTTTGATGATGGGGGAGTCTATATGGTGATTACGTCAGCAGATTTTCTCAAAGTTCTCTTGAATCAATAAAGAAACCATTGAATGCAAGTACTACCTAATGTTTACTTAAGCATGGGGGGAAGGGGAGGGGTGATTTGCTTACTTTTGCTGACGAGGGGGACGGGGGGTTAAAAATTGCAAAAAATCTGCTTACGTAATACTTGAACGGCCCCTGTTCAGTATTGTCTTAGATATGTGTGCGTTTTTTTAAATGATATTAATTAATTCACGCTTCATTCAATCGTACCTGTGAATCAAGATCTGGACAATCCTTGTAGTTAAACTTATCCTTTCTGTTCATTAAGAACACATTTACAGTTTCGTTGTTGTTCAAATAAAATACAGTTTCCTCTGTGTTGTCGGGATCAAACCTCATGTACCAGAGACCCTGGTGAATAATAGGTATACATTGTTTTAAATGTTGTTACAAACATGGATAATCACAAACTTGTAATGTTTCATAGGTACGTATGTACCTACGTATCGAATAAAAAACAATGTACAACTGTCAGCGGTACGAGGACTATTCCTAAATAGTAAAGATCTTCGATTTCGGTTTATTTTATATAAGTACAGATTTAGAAATATACGTCATGTTCTCTATTTTTCTTATTCATTAATTGAACCTTCTATTTACCTTAAAATACAGTCCATTAATGAGAATTATATTAGTGTCTACATCCAAATAAGTGTTTTTTATGTAACCTTTTATTTTTCCTTTACTCTTCTTCTCGACCTGAAAAATTATTGAGTAGGCAATAAATAGGTATGTCGGAAAACTAAAAATGGAACGTCAAGCCGGAACGGGCCTAGGGGTATTCGGAAGTTGAAAATGCCAACACTGTGCGAATCAATGTCAGTCAGAATCTGCGGGAAACTGACATTTAAATGCAAACACTGATTCATACAATGTTGCCATCTTTAACTCCCGAACTTCCAACACTCCCATGCTTTCCTCTTTAAGTTCCATTTTACGACAAATATAAAATTCGAGTGATCTAGTCAGTGATATCGTATGTTATTCAAAATAAAACCACCTACCCGTTTATTCATATGCTCGGCTGCACCGACAATATTGGAGAAATCAATATTTGTTATTTTTGTAGTGAAGATCTGTTTAAATTTTTTTTTCTGTTTTTTATCCAGTTCGTAATGTTCGATATTGAGATATATTTTGTTAGCTCGGCTGGTTGTCGCTCCTTTTATCGATTTCAGTTTATATGACAACAAAATATTGGATAATGGAATCTAAAAAGTTAGGCAGTAAACAAAACAAGGGTAGCATAAATTGTTTAAAAATATTCTAGGTATAAGTAGGTAGTAATGTCAACATCATCAGCTAAACCTCTATCAAATTACTGAGCATTTCCCGCTTTACAAAATCGTCGCGCCATCTACTGGGAAGATTTGCGTTGGATAGGTGGGTACCTCCGCGATTTCCACTCTGAAGCCGTTTATTTCACTAATTGTATAAAGAACTGTGTCTTATTTATATTTTATAAGGTTGCACAGGTCTCAGTACCTACGATTGTAACTCAGTAGTAAGTAGGTAGTTACATAGCGGAGTTATTTGTTTACAATTGCTGTAATGAATCTGAAACGGAAACGGCATTTTATGTTTCTTTTTATTCATTCGGTGTCCGTTAAAAACTTATAATATAATGTAACTACCTACTAATTGCTACCGCTTTATTGCTAAGACGGCTGAAAGTTGCAGAGGACAAAAATTTCAGGTTCAATATAGGTAAACTTAAAAATACATAATACTGTAAGTTATACCATACATTATTGTTAATTGAAATGTGAACGCCTTTAGGGTAATTTTCGTCAAGGACAATATCTTTCAAAGCCTTTGAATATAATATACTTTCAGCAGCCATCAACGGAGAAAATAAGCAATTTTTCGTTTTGTCGAGTTCCTAAAAAATAAAAATATGGGAATCTTTACACAGGTATATACCACGCTCACATAATCACATATTCGCACAACTTTCCTTGTATTAGTTTATTAGATAAACAGAATTATTAAATGAATCAGGTATTTCAAAAACAACAATTTCAAAAATAACTGTCGGCCCTATAATTTAAACGAGCGATTCTAGTATATTTAATCTAAATCTCGGAAACGGCTCCAACGATTTTCATGAAGTCAGTATGAAGAGGTTTCGGGAGCGATAAATCGATCTAGCGAGGTTTATTTATAGAAAACATCGTTTAATCAGTGTTTTCAGTTGCCTGAAAAACTGCTACAATATCATTAAAATACGAAGATAAATTTCGCCCTTTCGAGTCCAGATGTAAAAAAAATGAATAAAAAAATACCGAACAAAATTTTAAATACATAAAAAACTCAATAAATACAGCTACACAAGGATTCCCTGTCGTCCCACCCATCCAAGAACCCAAGGGCTTTCCGGTATGTTAACCATACTACGCTATACGCTATACAGTCGTGCATAAATAAGTATAACAAAATTAAATAAACACTCACATTACAAAATTTTGCAGCGAACTCGAAGTACGAACATCCCACTTTGCCGTCCATTTTAGTGTAAAATGCTTACAATACTTAATTCAATTTTAGTATTATTAGTCAAACAACAGATGTTCACACGAGTACAACCAACATGAACAAAAACCGTAAGGTATTTGAATAACTATTATGAGTACTTACCTACCTAATTAGGTCTTTGGATTTCCCTACGGAATATATATTTCCCGCTCAAATGTATAGTGTATATACCTTATAATATAATTATTATAGTAGGTATGTATTTGTTTTGCTTGCACATTTTAAACGGTATGTGTCGGTAAACATCACAGAACGTTATGGCTGGCTCGTTTAACTTAATTAATTACATATATTGGCGTCATTACATGGTAGGCATGTATGTCTTTGGTAATAAAAGATCTACTATGTATACTATTATTGTGACTGTAATCAGGTCAAATAGGTACCATAGAGATACACACGCATATGCGGGACGAGCGGTATCGGTTGAGTACTGCAGTACTGCTACTGTCATAGATTAATATGTGGCTACTGTCGAAGTGACGGCTGCTGTTGGCTGGCTTGGGTGCGGCGGGACCGGAACGGCGTGGCGCGGGGCGGCGGCGTCGCGTGAGTGTTGAGTGGTGACGAACCACGCGCATACTGATGTGCGACAAGTGCGTAGACGTAAACACGTCTAAGTATAGGTAGTAGCTAAATACGTAACCTACACACAGCGAAAAAACCTACAGCTCGTTGCTCACACATGATTGAATTCCTTCATCCGGTTGGTCATGACGTCACGACATGATCTTGAATAATATTTTATTTACACCTTATCTGTTTTTTCAGTTTTGCGCGCCATAGGTGGTAGGTACCTACATATCCAAACCAAACAGAGATACGAATGTACAAAATATTGTTTTTGTACATACTTGTATTAGTCAGAGGAAACATCAATGAGTGAATAGGACAAGGAAAGCAATTATATACTTAGAGACAAACTTTTTTTAAATTTATATACCTATAGGTAGAAGATTAGGTACTTAGTACATTATATTATAGGTAGACAAATAAACACAAATTATTTATTACTCATTACAATTTGCAATAGTTGCGCTAAATAAACAAAACTCCCGAATAAGAATAATTTCGTCATGAGTAGGTATAATAGAGATAGAAAGATAATAGACACTGCGTACACACATCACGTATCCTTCTGGATTATTGTAGCTTGTGTATCGTCGTAGCGAAGAGCGCATGCGTCATAAAATTTAAGAATAGGCAATTAGGTGTCATCATTTACAACAAGGTTCAAGAAGGTCAAGTCTTGGCTCAATCAAGTATTACGAATAGACCAGTGTTTGGTGGTATTGTCTCCAGCGCCGCTCTCAGCTCTTGATCAGGATAGAGCAACATTGATTCGGTTTTATTAATTTTAAGGTAGAACGAATGTGACCGCTAACTAGTGGAAAAATTTCTTGGGCGCTTCCGTGCTTCGGATGGCATGTAAAGCCGTCGGTCCCGATTTTTACCATTTTGTAGCAATAGTAAAGCCATCTCGGATGCCTTCGGGCGGCATAAAATGTTCTGACTCTTGGGTTGGCCAATAACCAATGCGCACTGGAGCAGCGTGGTGGAGTATGCTCTAGGCCTTCTCATGTATGAGAAGAGACCCGTGCTCAGTAGTAGGCCATTAATGGGTTGAAGCCAAGCCAAGGTGAGACCTTCAAAAAGAGTTTACCTACCAATATCCACGCACCATCCTTTCACCTTTGGACGCCTCTTATTACCTGCCGTCTGAACCGACCGCTCATATCGGTCTACCCTAGGCCCGGCCCTAATTATATCTCATGAGTGATAATAGTATTACCTTATTTAAGAAAATACTGTGACCATCGATTCCAGATGGTCTCTTTGTATTTTTACAGTCGGATGTTCTTAATATCAGATACAGCCTGCTGTAACATGGATGCACTCACAAAATGTTGCTGTTAGCCGTCTCCCTCCAACTCCGACTGTCAGACGCCACATACTCGGTTGATAATTGACGAGGAATAGGTACATTATTATTTTGAATATGATAAAAAATAAGTAAACTAAGATTCTCTGTGTCGTGGATGCCACGTTAAACACACAACTAAGTAGACCGAGAACATTTTAAACTGATCATTACAATTTCCGCCTCGCTGGGAATGGAACCCAGGACCCTTGGAACGGAGATCCGGAATGGTAACCCTTGTGAAATGCGGGCCGTCAGATACATTTAGGCAATAAAGACTTCCTCAAAGAAAGTCCTAAAATGTAAGACATTTTGAAGCTACAAAAACAACAGTTTAATAAATAAGCTATATTTATCACACATATAAACAAAAAAATATAACATACAACAATAACGTATTAAATAAGTGCACTTTGTAACTGGATGAGGAACTCGTTTGGTATGTCACGTTGTTATCAAATAACTTATGTTGTTATCATTATTGTCAACATTTTGTACATTATGCAAGTGACCTTGGCGGCTGTTTGAATGTCCAACATTCAAACTCACCCATGAGCATGACAGACCATGATAGAATCAAAATATTTATGTGAAGTGAAAAGGAAACCGCTAAAGTTATTTTATTTTTATCTTTGAATGTTTTGGACGACTTCAATATTTATTTTCCAATTTCCACCTTTGTCTAAGAGTAAATTAATGTATCCCGTTATTATTTACCATATAGGTTTGGATTGTTTTTCGAGTATTCCTCATAGCTTAATATTCCGGCCGGTAAAATGCCCACGGGTTACTAGGGATAATTACGCACAAATACATAATATGCATATAAAACATATTATAAAATTTATTTATGAATAACAATACAAACATTTTCGGGCATAAATATATCTGAAACTTCTTTTACAAATTCAAATTAGGACCGTCACGGCTCAACACCATTAAAAATGTAATACTTACATTAGGTATAAATTATATAATATACTTACTAGTGTACATACGGAATTACGAAACAGGAATATAAAAACTACAAGTGATATACAAAAATAACGTAAGTACATACGACAGACCAAATAAGGACAATATTTTTTATTACGTCAACAAATACTAATGTAATAAATAAATATAACATCAATGAAAAATAAAAAAATAAACTTTAAAAGCTATATGCTGACAACAGTGCTACTATATAAAATATAATTTCAGTTTTTAAAATCAAATTAATAATCTGATGAGACGTGTAGGTACATGATTGTATTGTATTGTGTAGCCGTGTAAAACTACCTGGCAAAGGTGAAATTATACAAAAAAATGGGCTATCAAAACTAAGTTGCTCAATGAACAATACTGTATCAATATGTACACATGTACGAGTATGTATATATAACATGTTGACATGAATCTGTTTACCTACTATTTAGATTTATTAAGTAATTAAATATTATTTTTTATTCAAATCAATAATGGTTGTCATAATGAATAGGTACATGGGAGAAATTGAGGCTGATTTATTGTATTCGTTATATCACGTTAGTTTTTAAATGCCTTTAAAACGCAATAGCTTACGTAAAACAAGAGCAACTTAGTTACTTTCAAATATCAATTTAAAGTTTTAGCGATATCAAATACATATGTACCTACTGTATCACGCATAATGAAGTAGCAATATGCATTATGGAATGAATTTTAAATATTTCATTGACGTGTGAGAGAACACACACAAAAGGTGAATTCATTTTATTACAGAGACAAATAATGAAATTTTAGTGTCATGCATGACAAATTAGTATGAAATTATTCGTATCCGCGATGCGCTGCAACGAAATAGATGGTATCGCTGATAAGTATAGCGACTAAGAAGGGATGGTCTGCGACGAAGCTCGGCACCGGGGGCTCGACTAAAAGGGCTGAACAGAACGCAATGCCCATGGCTGCAATACAAACACTCCATCAGACTAACTTGGTATAGATTCATTATTGCAACATTACAGTGCAGGGTTTAGAGATCCTTATTCTTAACCTTTTATCTTATATTTATAATTAATTGTGAGATGATACATTAATATATATTTATTCGATTCCACGATGTGTAGCCACGAAATAGATGGTGTTGTTGATTAGGATAGCAATTAAGAAGGGCCGGTCAGCCACGAAGCGCGGCACCGGTGGCTGGTGTATAACGGCAGAGTATAGCATGAAGCCCATGGCTGCAATACAAACACCGTATCTTACAAAGTTTGCATACATTTTGTTATTATAATAGGGGGGTCAAGTCAATACATCATCACCAATGGCGTCAATGGCCATATTCACGCATAAACCCACCTACACGTACTTCCCCATTGGTTTTATTCAAATAAATCTGTGTAATTAGTAATAAATATAATAAATTTATTTTTATTTTAATAATGCTCGTTTCACAATATACGGATAAAAATCGAAGTAATGAAGTAGTACATTTAATAGTCGTCAAAGTCTGTTCCTAACCATTTAATTGGATCCGCGATAAGTAGAAACGAATAATATGTTATTGTCGACGAGTACAGCGACTAAGAACGGCCGGTTGGCTACGAAGCTCCGCACCGACTGGTCTATTGGACTACACAAGACCCTGACCTGCATGGCTGCGAGATAAACATTCCGTTACATCCGACACACTACGAATCGGCATGCACTAAAGCGACAGGTCACAAATCGCGCACGATCACAGGTTACCCTTCAAAAGCTTAGAAGGCGATGTAAAGTCAATTAATGAGCCAAAAAATATTTACGTCAATGCGTTTACATTTAAGCACAATCCTATTGATAGCGTGGATATCGTCCGGGGGTCGTTGGCCTGGTACGGCGGCTAAGCGGCGCGGTAGGCGCCGACGAACATCGGCGTGCGGTCCCGGGCAAGGAGGGCGTAGAAGAAGGGGCGATCGGCGCGGAAGCTCAGGGGGGGCGGGCGCGCGCACCGCATCATGACCACCATGCCTGCACACACGGCACCGCTAGAGCTCGTCGCGCGCGCGGCCGGCCGGCGCGCCGCGGAACGTTGCGGCGAACGCGACGTTCCGCGCGACCAGCACCAGCCACAGAGAGGGCCGGTCCGCCACGAACGTCGCCACCTGGCGCACCGAGCGCCGCGTGCGCACGCACGCTGATCCACAATCATCACTTTCACATATCGCGTACACGTTGAAGCGAAATTGCGCATAATACGTATTCCAACCGAAATAAAACTTTGTTAAGACACTTTTGAATATTATTTACAAACGATTAAGGCAGACAGAAACAAGTTTCAAAAAAATGTTTCAGAATTTTCGTTCTGATAATATTATTCTGTCTAGGCCTAGGGGTTCTGGTGTTCAAAAAACCAAAGTTTTTTTCCGTTAAGACTTAACATACATTGACAAGACAATATTGCCATGGTAATGAACAGAAAATGCTGTGAAGATGAATGAGATGAAGATGGATTCTTTCAAATCTAGCTTTACGTCAATGATTCAGCAAATTATAACGCTATCAAGACTTAACATAATTAACTAACTAATTATAATTAAATTTGAAGCATCGTGATGTCAGGGTGACTAGTGAAAAGTGTGAAACAACATTGTGTTAAGGCTGAACCACTAAACACATGCCTGGATAGAGGCTTTTCTTTGTAACAAGCTACATTTCAAATTCACAAATTCAAATACAAGACGTAATAAAATATAACCTGTTTGTTATTGTTTAAAACTGAATGTTAATAAATTAATATCCTTTTAACATCATCGTGACAAAATGTCATATTATATATCGGGCCATATGATAACGAACAACCATATGAGTAACCAAGTAACAGAATAAAGGAGTGCGCACATTACACCAACTCGACGTCAACTCCACTCCGACTCCACTCCGTTTCAACTCCGACGTTCTGTTCCGCGATCAACGCTTCATCGACGTCAACTCGACTCCGTCTCCACTCCGTTTCAACTCCGACGTTCCGTTCTAGGTACATTACGTCATTGTGTCGGTCGACGCGTGGACTACTCGTCTACGGTGAGTCGTCAACGCAACGTCGACGCGTTGGTCTCGAAACGGAACGGCTATGGGTGTAGGGCGGGGAGGGGCCGTACAGGGCTTTTAAGTATAAGTTCGAAATTCAACTTTACTTTCAAAGATATAAGGCTCATAATTGAATGTTAGCTTTGTCAAGGTTTTAGTCGCGTTCGCGTTTGTCGGTCGTGGAGTCGTTGTACTGTGCGCAGTCCTTAACGCTCAGTGCAGTGAGTCATGCTAACAACACAAAAACACAATGTTTTGCCATGGATGGATGACGTGGATGGACACTGGAGACAGAGGGCTTCGGAAAAGCAATTAAGCGCATGATCGCATCATTCATTCACCGCTCGTTCAAATGACGTCACATCACGTCTCCCAAATTCTATAGACTACGGTTTAGTTCACCTACAGTTAAAAAGAAAGAAATTGTCACGTACCAGTAGCGGCCGCAGCCTCGGCACCCTCTTCGTTCACTTCGATAAATGCTTTCTGAACAGCCTTCGACACCACGAGAGGTTCATTGTTGTCCAAAATCTTGGTCAAACCCGAATTAAGTTCGTTGAAGATCGATGTGATGCCCAGCTGTAACAAAGGAATAATTAGATCAATATAAAATGTTTTTTGAACGTTTTACAAAGGATCTACGACATAAATATCATCCGTTATCTCCGCATACGAAACTTAATCCAAATTGATTCTGCAATTAAAATACAGTTACTATTCTACAGGTAGATGGGTACCGCATTAAACATCATCTTCTAAATTGTTTACTCCTTCCCCCAGCGAAATTGGCTTCCCCTCTTACCTATAAACATTTTGAACATTTATATTAGTATATAGGTAAATATTGGAACCTAGCTGTGGTTATGTATGATATGTACCCAGGTAAATGTATATTACAATACACCAATACACCCTCTATCGTACGACAAATGTTGTCTTCCACTTTTGTATTATTTGCATTTATAAGGAACTACATACATACATCAACTCCCTAATAGTTAAATAGGGCATGATCTGTATGGAGATTTTAAAAATCGTTGTTGAATGTCTAGTAACTTTTTATGAATAACGTAATTAAATATATATATATATATATATTACTAGCGACCTGCCCTCGCTTCGCTTCGGGAAACTTATTCCTTCAGTTTGCAAAAATTTAGTTATATATTTTGGATAATTCACACTATATTATCTTCACAAAAATAATTTATAGCCTATGTTTTATCCTGATGTGTAAGCTATATTATTGTAAAGTTTCATCAAAATCCATTCGGTAGTTTTTGCGTGAAAAGGTAACAGACAGACACAGTTACTTTCACATTTATAATATTAGTAAGGATTTTGTTTTATTTACTCTTCTAAATTTACTTAAACCAGTAGGGACACTTAACATCTTAACCATTTTTGTAAATAATCCTCAAGGGAGTAAAATTGGGATGGCTTTTTCGTACAAAGCTCCTTCACTCTAATACATTTAATATGAGAACTGGTTGGAAATTATCATTTTGACTAAATGCCGTTAATTTATTAATCAAATCATTGTAAAGTTTACCTATGGAATGTTTAAAACAATGAAACATTCCTGATAAGATTTATTTTAAACTGTAAAATTATCGATTTGGATACATTACGCCCACCACCGTTATCACTTTACCGAAAGTATTAAAAGATAACCAGCCATATTTATCGAACATTCGCTGTGACTAAATGCAGATTATATGCAGACTTTGTGACATTCCATCACGGATATTTCACGCATCCATGGATGTTATAGCCATTGATGTTATTTGAATAAATTAAGTACTGAGTTAATATAACTTATTTATAAAGTTATAGTAAAGGAAAACACATTTAATTAAAAAGTAACGTTGGTCAGTCACTAAAATGTTATAATTGGTGACACTATCTACATTTACGTATGTATGTAACTCGAATGTGAATGTTACGTACTTGCATACGATAACCTTGAAAATTGAGTATAAATGTAGTTCGCATTATCATAGTTCATATACGAGTTCGTGGAATATTACACATATTTATGTATATTAT
Source organism: Ochlodes sylvanus (assembly GCA_905404295.2). NCBI lineage: Eukaryota > Metazoa > Arthropoda > Insecta > Lepidoptera > Hesperiidae > Ochlodes > Ochlodes sylvanus. The sequence continues at coordinate 8,180,319 of FR990127.1, forward strand.
GGAATAGCGCGTAATAAAAATATCGACTTTAAGAGGGGGTATAAAGCTAGGAAAAAATCAAATTTCACCCGCGCGCCCCGCCCCGCCCGTCAAATAGATGCGCCGCAGCAGTTGCGCGTCCGGTTGCATCTGACTTTATTAGCGGCTGTACACTCTCGCGAGACTGCTAGCCGAGTGCACTCGTATGAGAATGTACTTGGTAGCGCTCGCCTCGCCTCGTGATGTCTCGGGGGGTCTCGCCTACTCTCGCTCCCATGACGTCTCGGCCGAGGCGTCACGAGACATAGCGAGTACTCTCGCACGAGAGTGTACAGCCGCTATTATATAACATGGCATCAGTCAAGAATACGGCACAGTATAATGTAAAAACTGAGACAAATTTCGGCTCAATAAATGTAGAATCATCTACCTCAAAAATGGCAAGCTGTTTTTTCTTTATTAGGGTTAGATTTTTATACAATGTTAATAGCTAGAGAGCCAGTGAATGGCAGACAACACATTATTAGGTGTCATTAATAATTTTGAATATATTATTATGTAGGTATCTATTAATCTAAAGCAATTCTTCTCGCTGTAACTATCTGTATTTCTGAAACTAATAACATTTATAGGTAGTGTCGGTCGCATCATGTAACCATAGCGCTTGAAACCTAGTGTATGGAGCGATTGAATCACTTTTATGACAAGAAAGGCAGTATAATGTTCGTACTGGTGTGACCATTAAATCATTTAAATTCTCGCAAAGCAGAATATCTGCTCTATTTTTACGTGATGACACCTGTATGCCGTATAACATGTAAATAAATAACACGTACAATGTTTTTCAGACATTTATTATTATAGATAACATTGTTTTCATTTTTTCGCTACAAAAAGATAAAGTAAGTTATCCTTTAAATTTATTTAAATTGAAAGAAATCCTTCGCCAGAAAACAGAAAAATTACAAATGCCACTGCCGTTATTATAAGGAAACTAATTAAGTGACAATAATATCATAAAAAAGATGACAATCACTAACTTCTTGAGCGACAATTGTTAGCTTTAAAAATATAGGAAAAAAACAGTGTGTGAAATATGATGCGTGATGATATAATTATGCGTGAGAACAGGAAAAATGTATAATGGGTATTCAAAATATTTAAGGCATGGTAAGAACACATAAGTCATCAAACTAAACAATTTTTTGAAGATTAAAAATAAGCATAAAATCGAACAAAGCTTACTTAAAACCAAAATGAATTTATTCGAAATCAAGTTTAATTCACTAACTCCAAAATCCGTCTACAAAAAATAAAATGCCAAAATTATGCATGGTTGGAAGTTTTAATTGTTCAAAAAAATATATCTTATTATAAGCCGTTGACTTGTCTCACATGTGTATTTAGTATCGTCGTTTGTCTTGATATTTATCTTGACCCGTTCATAAACACGATGATGTTACTGAAATTAAAAAAAAAGTCAAACACTGTTATACTCCCTAACATTGAAACTGATGACGTCAGGTATCACTTTGCGCCATTTATAATCGGTTGAAAGTTTTAGATAGGACTAAATTACATAAATACTTTATTTTAATGCCAGTCGTTCCGGTGCAATAAATTCGTCTGCATTTGGATCTGTATGTTCTAAAATTTCTACATTTTGTAAAAGCGTAAAATAGTAAGCCTGAAAATATATTTTTTTTCTTTAAGAAAACACAATTAGCAATTAAAAAGTAAATAAAAAAGTCGCTTTAAAATGCATTTAATTTTATACAAAATTTTATGTTTTTGTTAAAGTAATTTTGCCTAACTATGCATGTATGTATAGTATAAAAAAAGTTTAGTTTATGTGTTATTTTGTAGATTCGTTACAATGCAACAACAAGCAAATAATAAATGAAACAATACATAGACAGATGAATTGATACGCACTTCTCTGGTGTAATGTTCCCGTCATCATCAATAGATTTTGGAATATTTTCTTATTCTCTCTTCTCATATCTTGATTTTGGATTAAATCTTGTTCTGAAATGAAAATACAATAATAGTTTCAAACACACACAAGTAACAACTACTGTAGGGATTGATCAAATTGACTACCAGAAATATAGGTGTTGCTTTAAAAACAAAATTATGGGGCAAAGAGGAAATAATTAACTCAAAATTAAATTTGCTTTTGGATAAAGCTGTATATTTTGTTTGAAAGTACATACCTATACTAACTATTAATGATACATACAATGTGAATTTTTCGTATATACTATGCTGCTTCAGCGATCAAACATCAACATCAACATTGTATTGTGAGCACAAAAGTTAAAACAATAAGGTCTAATTTTGAATATGAAATAGTACTTGTCAACTTACCTCTGACAACTAGCCATGACTTGAATTTTTAGCTTTCTATGATCCCTTTTTAATGTTGATTTTATTCCGTTTGTTACCCATGTTGGATCTTAGTGTCTTTTAACTTTAGTTCACACACACACAATTATTGTTTTTGTAATAAAAACTACGCTCTCAGTCACAAATGTACACCAAAAAATAATTTCACATGTCGAGAAGACTGACGCAGTCTTCCCGTCTCAATGGAGCAATGGTGACTGATTAATGAAACCGAGCATGTCAAAATACTCAAAATCCTACAAATGTATTTTATTTTAATAATTCGTAAATTATAGATTTGATTTTGAAATCGCTAATCTAATCCCTCCGTGATACCAATTAGCATAATATATTAAAATATTGACTCTAAAATATGCACCACATTGAAAATAAATTGATTTAAGTGAAAAATTAGACCTAACTTTGTGATTTTTTTCTATCGAGAAAATTTTATTTTTTTCTGTTTTTGCTTAGATCTTGCACTCAATAATATAATGAAGTATAACTATGTTTTTCTTCAGGTTCTAGAAACTTGATCTACTACTGTAAAAATTGAATCTAAGATTGCCAATTTTGCTTTATACCCCCTCTTAAATAATGTTTAATAGTTAGCTGATTCATTTTAACAAATGTTTGTAGGTATGACAATATGTCAGGTAATTCACTTGAACAAAAAAGATAATGATGACCATGAAAACAATGCAATAGTTTTTGTATGAATAAGATAGACTTCCTGTACCGATTGTTATTGTTAAATGGCTGACATAATATTGAGCAAGCCAGATCCAGTTTTAATGGAGTATATCGCTCTTATCTTAAATATTTGATTAAAACTATTATTCTTCAATAAATATTTTTTATATTACTGAATATTTTCATTTATTTTCATGTACACGGATAAAACTAAATGAAACTGTACATATTATGTAGTATGTATCGTACTTAATACAAGATCATAATCCCAAATGACGGTAAGTCTAAGATGGCGATCAAAGAGTATGTAAACACTATGGCGATGTTTAAGGTTTCCACATCAAATCCCCATACTGTTTTAATAGTTGATAAAATTGGCACTTATTTCAAGCAGCAATTGTGTAATATAATTTTGGTTAGTTAAAAATTATAAAACGTATTGTCACAGGAGTGGGTAAGGGATAGCAAAGGAATAAGGCCGTCTTCAATACAATAAATGCGAGTATTATCGTCGTAATTTGTCAATAGATGAATCTACGCAACAGTATGTTATTTAACAAGTTCGACAGTAAAAACTTAACAATAAACTACGATCATAAAAATATTTTTATGCGTAATTAAATAAATAATTGGATAGTAAATAACTCAGGTTTACTCTCCCGCCGTGGACTACCAAATTGTTTACGTAACTGCGCATTCCTAACATTTTACTGCCAATTTATGTTTTTTAAATGACTGAGTAATTTTTGTACTAGCGTTACAAAATTAAATAACCAACCAATGTATTTTATTACTCTTCATGTTTTACTGTCACCCTTTCTTAAACTTCCCAAATATTAAAATAACACAAACAAACCTTATTTCCCATTAAAATTTCTGTAATCAAACGACGTTATTTTTACATCTGTATTGCACAAAAGTGACCAATATTGAGCGGACCGATACGATATTCAAATTTTATTTACCTTGGCCTTACCTTTACTAACAAATAACTTACGAGTCAAATAACCAGTCAAATAACTTACCTTTGGCAGCAATTCCTTCAAATCGATCTCTGTCTCTATCTTGAACTTGGGGAGAGTGACTTGCACCTTGGTTCTGTACATATTGTCCAGCTCGGCCAGCAGGTCGTGGCCGTCTGCAAGTTTCTTCAGGACGGCATCCAGCCCGGTCACCTCTCGCGGCAATATGACGAGCATGCTCGCCTCCTCGCCTTTGTAGTAGATTTGGAGAAGCTAAAATATATACCTGCTTTAAATTGTGGCTATAAAGGGACCGTGCACGACAGTAGCACCATTTTGTAAGCGCAACTCAAGGGGTGTATGTCAAACAGTGAATGAATGAATATTGAATGCTTATTATTTTCTAGAAATAGTATTTTTATAGACGTTTGTTAAAAACAATATGAGGAAAAATGGATATTATTATGGTTTTGAAAGTGTAAAACACGAAATAAGTTTCCAGCCCCAAACTTAAACCCAAACTTTTTTTTGCTGTTCAGTTGGTCGGATCGGGACGCGCGAGGTGACTACAGGTAGGGCTCAACATGGGCTACAAAACTGGATAAAATTTTGGAAAAAAAGTTGAAAACTGAATAAATTGTTTGGAAGAACGGTTTTTTTTTGGGTTTTTCTAAAAAAAATCGGCTAATTGTAAACAAATTTAAACTTTGAGGCATCCAAAAGGGAGCGCCCAAATATTATGCAACTTTTGATACCACGCATTGGTATGTCAAAGTAAATTTTAAAGAGTTATGAATTTTTTAATTTAATAAAAATGCTATTTTCTATGAAATTATGAAGTTAATTTGATGAAATCCAAAAACTAATCAGCAGTTATTGAAGAAGTCGTATACGAATTTGTACTATGTGCCTTCGGACCTTAGGTGATTTCCTACACTAAGTTAACAATGTATGAGAGACAGAAAATTGTCTAATTCTAATTCCAGGCCGTTTTAGGAAAAATATAAAATTTACACTGACTGTTTCTGCTGGTATTTTTGCAGTTTATAACACGAAAACAATTTTTAAACCAACGTTGACAAGTTTCACTGCCCATTATGGTTTACATTTTCGCAGCGTCATGCGCTGCTGTCATTTACTCTATTCCCTCCATACACTTCACTCGGTCCCTATACTATCGCTTTTCTGCCGTTACCAAAGAGCATAGTGATACCCGTATGACTGTACCCACAGAAAATTATTGTATAAAATCTCATCTCGCAAAACAATTTTATATAACGTACCCTTAGTCATATAATGGCCTTAGGTGTTACCAATAACACCTGTGTTTATATCAGGATATGTACCTACTTGATACTACGATAATGAATTTGTGTGGGAGATATCGATTTCTTTATCAGATATAACACTTACGGTTATTTATCAAGTACCTATGGTATGTGCGAACTGCAACCTAATATTATCTATTCTCAGATATCATTAAATCTGGGTGTCATTACTGTTATACATGTCTGTAATTTTAACATATTAATTTGAAATTGTCACGCAATACCAAAATGTCATACATAATGCCTGCCTTATTTCTATGAGAATTTAAAGAAGTTGTTTTAAAATTGTTCAAATCCGGTCTATGTAGAATTGTAGACTATTCTCAAAGAAAGGGAAGCACATAAAACAAATGACTACTGTCCACATCGTTTGGTGGTAATGTCACAGAATTAATATTATATGTCTATATTTGTTCAATAAGTATTATAAATTACTATGAATAAACCATGAATAACTTTTATTGTTCCCAAATTCAAATTCCTATTTTTCTGATATAGTCCTGGCCCATATAAAGCATCTCTTATTTCAAAAACGTATCAATCACCACCTCATCAATTGTTCAAGAAACATTAATTTACCTGTGCTCCAAGAGCCTCGCTCTCTGAATACACGAAATCATCCTCCTTGTACATCATGGGGACCTCAGTAGTCTTTTCCTCGTCAACATGGAAAAGTTGGTCAATGGTATGGCTGGGGTCAAATTGCTTGTCCCATGTACCCTAAAATAAAACAGTTCAATAGTTGATGTAGTGGCTTGGATTAACAACAAACAAAGTTTTTGACTTCTTTTGATGTTTAACTGTTGATGTGTAACTCATATCAGTTTTTAGCTTTCTCGCTACTATAAAAAGTCAAGTTTTACGAGATGTGTTAATATCGTTTTACACAATATAGATTAATTTGGTATTTTGCATAAATAATTAATATGTTCTTTGTATCCCGGGAAATAAATCTATTCCTGTGCGATAAAAACGTAACTTAACATGGAAGGTCTGTTAAGAAAATAATGAATAATACTTTAGTGTTATCAGTTATTGCAAGAAACTAATTTCTTCTTTCTTAAAACTTTTTTGTGTAAAGAACTCTCTCTCTCTCTACAATTTTCACACGAAATTACAATCAAACCATTAAAACTCCAATATTCTGAAGCTGAAAAAACTAGACCATGCCTCTTGGTGAATATATTTATCATCATAATATTATGGTTTGATTAATATAAACAGTATAACTTTACCTTGAAATAGAGAGCATTGACGAAAACCAGACGAGTATCAGAAGTTAAGCTATCCCCCGACAGCAAGTCTTTGATCTTCTCATTTGTTTTGCTTTCAACCTAAAAGATTTAAAAATAATAATCTAATAATAACATGATTGATATAATAAATTAACAAAAAAATTACTATAAAATAATACTTAAATCTGCAAAGTAATAAAATTAGTACATTAAAATAAAAATATTACAATACCCATTTGTTAATGGTATTAGCGGCTTTGGCTCCATAATTAAAGTCAATCTTTTCAAATCCTGCATCAAAGACTTTAACGGCATCTTCCTTGAGTTGGGGGTTTAATTCATAATCACCCTCCTTTATGTACACCTTGTTTGCAACATCAAGGGTAACTCCTTGGGTAGCCCTCAGTTTTGATGTCACTAAAGAGAATGATGATCGAATCTAAAAGGATAATTAAAAACCTTAGTTAATCATAAACAATTTGAAATACAATCACATGGTTGACTGGAGAATGCCATCAAACATTAAGTCTGCCCATTTCAATCTAGTTTTTTGGTTTATAATAAACAGTGAATAATTAAATAAATATTTGACCTCTACTAGGAGTGAACATGATTCATAACAGAAGAAATCTATGAATCATATTTAGTAGAATAATAACATTTACCCAGTTGAATTATCTGAATAAAAAAGTGAAAGGCTTACACCATCATCATCAAGTATTCCAAGACTGGTTAACAGTTCCCCATGAGCTGGTTCCTCTGTCCCAAGAGTTATTAACCCAAGCACCATCTCCGCAGAGAGGGGAGATGCCACCACATTTTTAGTTTTGTCAAGCTCCTGTAACAAAATATTAACTTAGTGAAAAATCTTAGACTTTATTGCCACATACCGTCAGGTGGAATTGTTGTCAAACTTATTGTAAGTAAAAAAATTGAAAAATTGTCTTGTAATTAAAATTACACATATTGACAATTCAACTATTGTTTGTGTAGCTAGTGAAACTAATGTATTTTTTTATTTTGTATTTTTGTTGTTAAAATACTTATGTACATTTCAACATGGTGAAATTATTAAGATATTTTGTTATTGGTCAGCTATAAAGAAAATTGGAATAAAACAATTAAAGTTGCTTTTTAGCTATAAAATGATAAATCTATAATTGATAAAGTAATTAAAATCTGATAATAAAATTACTCAGTTACTTAATAGTTAAAATAATTAGTGTCCAACAAAGAAAATGCATTATAAGCCTAATATTAAAATATATAAAAAAATGACTCACATTGCAAAACTTAGCGGAGAACTTCGCAATTGATGATGATACAGCCTTAGCATCCATATTAGCACGAGCGTAAGTTGCTTGTAGTGTCAATACAAGGAGGACACCTGAAAATAATCCTTTACACAACAGCACAAGTATTCACACTTGAAGCAAGAATTCAACTAAACCAATCTACCAAAATAAATACTAACCGCGCATAGAGAAAAAACACATCACTGGATGATGTCAGCGCCTGATCGAACGCCCACTTACTACTTATAACTTTACAGAGCGGCAGACAGAATTTATTTATGTTAGCATTCTTTCAAAGAACGTGTATAATTCATACAAGCAATTACTGACAAACACTATAAAGCTTCACATTTGTGTAAATACACTGATCTGATACATACCAACTGAACGACCTGAACGTCTTATCCACATAAACACTAACAATAGTATGCTATGCTAAATGCTTCACTTCACCTATCAACAGTGATCATTACTGTCAACCGGCCCCGGCTTACTGGATTTTCACTCACTGATACGGATAAGCACTGTTCAAGACTGGTGTGATCATTAAAAAAGATTTTTCATATCTTATCACTGTAAGATTGTTGAGTTTTGGCCATTTACGTTTAAAATAAATTTATTTTTAGTTTTTTACTAAATTGCTCTTTTGACGTTGACGTTTCTCTTTCTTGACAATACTTGACATTGATATTCGTGAATCATGACATTTCTTTTGACTTTGACGTTTATCTGAATCGTTGTCAATCAGGCAGGTTCTCTGGGTTCTGCTTTTATCTGCTCTATGGTGCAGCTTGTAGGTACTAGGTAGTTAGGTACCATGCTTTCCCTGCTGTTATCGGTATTTTTTTTTATTAATAAAAGTTGATGCTTGACTTGACAATCCCACCTGATGGAAAGAGCCGATGTACTCCTGCGTGGATACAGCTCATTACCTCAGAAGAAGCCTATTCACTTTTTACTTGAAGGCACCCACATTTAAATCAAGTTGGACCACAGAGACTGGAAATAGAAGTACAATAGCAACGCTGACCGTTGTATCGACTGCTACTGACTATTTTCACTTTAAAAAATAGGTACAGGGGATCATAGTACTTATTTAGATTAATGTGTTACTGCACTATATTTAAGTAGATACCTTGTTAGAAAAATGTTCACTTAACTCTCGGTAGATGGCAGCCCAAATTAAGTCAACAGCTATTATAACAATAGCTATTATAACAATTAAGTATTACACGATAGAAATGGTATGCTAGGAACTCTAGGATCTACCGTAATTATATTAACAGCAACACTGTTTAACAATTAAGGTAAAAGTACCATATTCCGGGCTAGTACATTAATCCGTAACATTTTGATTTTTGTCGCAAAATAAGAAAACTGTCCGTAAAATCCATAATTTATTGAATGTCACTACAACTACAGTTCATATAAAATCAAAATAACACGATGTTTGAATATAAATAATCATTCTTAAAGCCGTATCGAGCTTCCGAAGAGTCAGTAGCGGCCCCCGCGACGTTTCAGTACTATGTTGTTAACAGTGAGCGTAAGGCGACAGTGCATTTTCGTAAGGATCTTATGTGACACTGGTAAGTTAATTTAATTTAATTTTGTAATATTATTAATTGTTACTTATTAACAGAAGGTTTCAGCGTTATTTCGAGTTATAACAAACCATATTTTGAGAGAAAATATGACTGCCGGAATTATGTTCACAACAGTGAAACGGTGAACATAAATACGTGCTGTATTACGTAATAAGGGTAAATTAGTATGATGTGTTTATGGATTTTATTCCGAACTGGGGTTAAATACTTACATAAATATGACATAAATTAATTCAGTAATGATAACAGATTAGTGTGACGTAATTACGGTATATGCTTTTTTTAATTATAATTCTTAAAATCGAGTTTGAAATTATGACATTTTATGTTATACTAAAGAATCAATACAGTATGTTATCGAAATTAAATTAAGTTTATTTCAAAAAGTAAATAAGGATAACTATTTATATCGATGTTGTGCACATAATAGTTATATTAACTTTTAATATATTCAGATTTATTATTTAATTTTTTTAATTTAACCTATTTTCTTCAATGCCGTAATAAGGGACAAGAGTTTTTTGCTTATGTCCCATATTCCGGTATACCGTATGGTATTACGTAGTATAGTAATAAGAAGCAGAAACATTGGTTTTCAACATAAAACGCCAAATCTCAATTTTTTCAAGATTTTTGTATTAATCACAAAATGTATCCAAAAATTTAAAACGATACGTTTGCATTTTAAAACATTTTAATATTATTCACAATTATCATTATAACTGTAACCTCGATTTTATTTTATATTTTAGGTTTACCTTTGGTAACCAGGCCTGCTCATAGCCCAGCGGCTTGCGTCGATCTTAACTGATCTACAAAGTTAAGCAACAGTGGGTGTGGTCAGTAGTTGGATGAGTGACCGCTAGTGGAAAAAAATTCTGGGGAACTTCCGTGCTTCGGAGGGCACGTAAAGCCGTCGGCCCCGGTTGTTATCACTTGGTAGCAGTCGTTAGGCCATGTCGGAGGCCTTCGGGCGGCATAAAATACTTCCGAAACCATGGGTTGGCCACTAACCCCTCCACCAATCTGTACTGGAGCAGCGTGGTGCTCAGGGTTATGCTCAAGGCCTCCTCAGGTATGAGGAGAGACCCGTGCTCAGTAGTGGTCCATTAATGGGTTGAAGCCAACCAGGCCTGATCTTAATATTATTATGAATTGATGTTCCTTAGAATAGGTAAGTACTCATAACTTATGTTCTTTAAGATTTTTGTCATAATAAAAGTAGTAAAATTGTTTGTAATTTTGAATTTTCGTTAATTATACTTTTTTTTTAGTTAAATTTTCACGATGGTGATTATTTAGTAAACAGCAGCTCTCATTTTGTCGCAGAAGTTTTATGGTAACTGTTTTTTTTTATTTATCCGAAAGAACAATTATATCGTACTTAATAATTTTAATAAAAGTATAAATTAATACAATTAGGTAGTTTAATTCATTAAGTATATTCTTAAAGACATGTATGATGATTTTAGGTCAAAGAAAACGTATGCTAAAGATAGTACGGAATTACGTACAGTGATTGCCGGAATTAGCTCCGACGCCAAATTTTAGTACGGAATTAGAGACAAACGTGAGGTTCAGCAAAATAACGATTATTCCTATAAATTAACGGCTACGACGGAAAATATTTTTCAACATTTATCTTATAATACCAATCTAGAGAATAAAACAATTTTTATCCCTAGAACCTTCCTACTTTTTCTAAAAACCAACCTCAAAGTCAAAAGTGCCTTAATAGTCCGGAATATGGGACATTTACCTTAGCGGCAGCAACATCAAGTTTCAGATTTTAATATCAGAATTATTCTGGCATGCTAATTTTGTGTAGGTTGTGTATTTAACGTGTTTAAAACGGTTGGAATAAACGCATAATGTTACTAACATTATGTTAGTAGGCTAGAACATAACTGTAGATACTTAGTTAAGTATAAGTTATTTTAAGACCGTTATTTATATTCTATATCTTTAAATAGTCCACAAATCAGTTCACAGAAAGTTACATTATAAGTTATTTAAAGGTAAAGTAGAACCGTATATACCTAATACGTATTATGAGATTTATGACATAAATGCCACACTTAAGTTAATAATGTTGTTTAAATTGTATTTTCGTTGTAAGTTTAGCCACGGTAATACCGTGGTTTAGCTATTTTAAAAGTAAGTATCTACTTATTATAGGTTTGCAAACTTTAGTACATCTTGTAGCAAATATTGTTAACGATAGGTTTCTCTGTAAGTGAATTGTATGATTCATAAGAGGGATAATAAAGATCTTAAACCATTTAAGTGACTACCCGCATACCTACGGAGTTTTTTTTAACAAATATTAGATGGTTGTACTTAACTATGTAGGTAGGTAAGGTGCATACCTCCATAAAATGTGTTACTTTTCTTCTTGTGCGAAGGGCAGCAAAATAGGACTGCCCTGTAATAAACGGTATTTTCTGTTTTAATTTGTTTATGAATTTTTTTTTGAATAAAAAATAAAGTTGTTATTGGCTGCCAGGTTGGTTTGTCAGTGTCATACATACATTTTCCGTTGTCACTATGAATTATTTTAAAATGTAAAAATTTTTTTTGTGATAAAATTATTATGTTTATAAAAAATTGTGCCAAGAAATTTATACTAATACAAGCAAAGTACTCATTGCGACCAGCGCTCGGAGCCGTAAACAAGCCTACCAATACCAGATATTACAGCCTGTGCTGTCCACCGCGTAAACCTCCCGGCGGTGGCGGCTGTCCGCCAGCACCAGGCAGTGGCAGACGAATCGTGCCGTCAACTGACTGCCGACCCACCGACATCCCATACAATCCGTGCTGTCCGCAGTTTCACCATGGCAAGGATACTTGGAAGAAGTACAAATACCTCACCTTCCTTGTCTGTTTTCCTCTGATCATTGTACAAATTCTACGCGTTTCTGGACACGAACCGCCGCCAAAGGGTGAATGTCGGGATTATGAGTATATGCGTATACGCACGAAAAAGTACCCTTGGGGGGACGGAAATGCGACTTTGTTCCATAACGATCGTGTGAACCATTTGCCGGGCGAATGTGTGCCTCCACCTCTCGATTGTGATTGAAAATAAAATTATAAGTAGTTTGAAATATTTTCCATTTTACTTCGTGGTAAAATAAAATGATCTGAACCTATAACCACTAAATAGTTTTATTATGTATCCAGATATTAATGTCCCGCCAAAGTTCTTCCGATGCTTGAACTACCACGGGCAAGCAAAGCGAAGTGAAAAAGCATGTCGGTTAAAACAAGACGAGTGCGCACGCATTTGAGAAAGGGCGTGCGACGGCGCGCTGGGGCGGGCCGCGGGTCCCCGATCAATAGTGTCGCTGACGTCAGTGTGGTGTCGCGCGCTATTGGTTCTCCCGGCATTATTAAATAAACCTCCGGGCGGAGTGGCGCGCGAAGTGTCGCGCCGCGGGCACAGCACCGCAGCACGCGGCGGGCCCGCGCACCGCTCGCGGCTCGCCGCCGCCCGCCATGGCCGACATGCCGGACCTATCGCACCTCACGGCCGAGGAGCGCGCCATCATCGAGGGTGTCATGATGCGTCAGCGGCAAGAGGAGCAGCGCGAACACGAAATTATGAGGTGCGCCCCCGCGACCCGCCTCGTCCTGATACCACCCGCCCGCCTCTTTTAATCTACATAATGCACCATATGTGAAAGTGTTTGTGAATAAACCCAGGTTTCGATGCACCGAAAATTATCCTCGAGTTAAAAATAGCGCATAACGCAACCATAGTGTCACAAAGTGCTAAGATATAGATTTAGGTAGCTAGGAGCATTGATATTGACGTAAAGACTGGCCCGACCTACGTGATGATTACGTACACGGGGTGGCAGAGATAAATACAATCTAAGTATCCAAGATTACAATAGTTGGCGTCTGTTAATAATGTTAAAATTAAAACCGTCTCATAAAGTTATCAGGTGTCTTCATCGATCTTATAATGGAGCGTTGAGAATTGCAAACGTAAAATATAATGCAATAATTAAATTAAATGGGGCTTAGGTTTTATTTCATCTTTGGTAACAACTAGCAAGTGTTACATAGCCAATTTCGGTTTGATTCAATAGAAATACTGTCAACCAAAACAGTGTTAGGGACGTGTTGAGCTGTTCTTGCTCGTACATAATTAACAAGACAATATTTGTTATATATAGGTACGACAGTAATAGATAAAGTAGATATTGAACTAAAATATCGTACAATTAAAACTTTTTGTACTCGGAGGCTACGTTTGTGTAAGAGCAAATGCAGCTAGATATCTTAGTGACCTACTTTTTGACCTACATAATACAAATCCGCAAACTGTTTGCTTTATTATTTATCAACTGTTCGCCTTTGTGTATTACGGACATTTTAGTAAAAAAATATTTTAGTTGTTACTGAATTTGCCGTCAATATAGAGCTGTATTTGTTCCATTTTCATGATAGGTACTTAAGTAGATACCAAGAGCCTTATCTAAGTAGTAGTATAATGTATGCTCTAAGCTAAAAATTCTATATTATTTCAACTTTGGTGATTTCTTAAAAATATATCTATAAACTTACGTACTATACGTAAGTATTACGTATTGTTAATGAATGATAATAGTTAAAAAAAGTTTTCGAAAACTTTATTGTCAGGCGGGATTGTTACTTTAATAAGAAGCGGTGCAGTACTTAACATGGTGTACCTATGGTTCCCCTGATGATTTTCTTTTTCTGAAATACCTAAAATGTTTTATTCGGGACAATGAAAGTCATGTAGCCGCATCGGACCGCGGCGTCTTTATTTATTACAATGAAATAATTGTCGATTGAGTTTGTAGCAAGTAATCACCTGGTTGTCTAAGTTGAGACGGAATTTCAATATTCCTTCGTAAAGATTTTTTTTTGTTGTTCAACGGAAGACATTTTGTGGTATACTAGTAATCCCGCCCTGGCTTCGCTTCGGGAAATGAATCTTCCCTTAGTACCCTCACTCCAAAATTGTTAGACGTAACCCGCGCACGAATTTATTTTCACGCGCGTTAGTTTTCATTTTGCGATAACTCCTAAGATATTTATTTAAACTATATGGTGTAAAGGCCTAATGTGCCTGTAATGCTCAAGGTGACTAACATAAAGTCCATGAGGATTAATGTGTTAATGTGTACTGTATCCCTCTAAATAGATTTCCAATTAGCGCATTGTACGTGACCATTTTTTAAAACTTAGAATGGGTATAGTAAGTTATCCTTAAAAGATAGACAAATGCCATCGCGGACTTTATTGTAGACCTATAAAAGAGGGATATTCCAACCATACATTGTTTTGTTATATCTCAAATCAACGGGATTGTGCAGCGTTTTCGCTGAAAGCTATCAGGCGGCCTGAGTTTTTCCAATTTTCTCAACTGTTATCATCGTACTTCAACCAATTTACACAAAACTTTAATATATTATATAGGTACCTAAACCTTTCTCATGAAATCCTCTGTCTATTGGTGAAAACCGTATGAAAATCCGTGCAGTAGTTTTTGAGTTTATCGCGAAATGACTTTGTGTAATACATAAATAATATAGTTAAGATAGGAGAATCAGACATAATTTAGTACCTTCTTGTTTTCTCTCTACGTAGTGGTTATATCCTCTTTGTTCTCTCTTCTTGCTTGGGCCGCAACGCGTCAATAATGTCTTTGATGTTACTGGGATCCATGGGCGACGCGTCGGTGACCACTCATTTATCAGGTAGCTCAACTACTTGTTTGTCTGGTATTTACATAAAAAATAATTGCTTTGCGGATTTGTTGGTATGTAAATAATTTGTCATAAAAAATTAACTTGAATTGTTTTGAAAAAAAAAATTGTTTAACTACCTACCTAAGTAAACCAAAAATATATTTAAGTCTGCTTAAAGTTAAGAAGATACCTATCTAGGTATTCTTCATTGATTAATCCATTCTTAAAAGTCCGATGTTGTAGGTATAATTATTGTATAGACCCATCCCATAGAACAGAGACACAAAGTATCTCTGTTTTCCGTGTATAGACCGTTACGGGGGTCCTGAATTCAGGCCTCATCTAATTTTCAATGTTGGTCAATCATGGATCCTATGATTTCGTTAAATGCGAAAGTTTCCCGCTGTTTTCTTCAAGAAGTTCTCAATGAGGTTGACGAGCACTTCTTTTACCAAGGACCCTACCCTTATTATTACCCACTGGTTATTATTAGACCTTCCAAAGAGAGAAACTTACATCTTACTACTGACTTATACAGATAAAGAACAACATTATTTATTGATTTACTGTGAGGAACATACATACATACATAGATATAAAAAAATGTCAACGTAACTTATAACTAATTAATTTGAACCCTTCATGCTTTAAAAAGGTATACTTGTTTCTTTATGGTTAGGTGTCAGGAAATTAACTAAGGAGCTATAGTTTTATTAATGGATTTAATCCATACAGCAAACGAACATGCAGCACCACCCATCCGGGACCGCGGTGTAATTTAACTAACACATTACTACTATAGATAAAGCCTTTTTTTATTGAATAAATGTAATGTAAATAATTGGCAGACGCAAGCAAGACGAAGTCGCGGTTTTGGAGCAAACCATCCGCACGAGGAACGAGATGCAGCGCGCGGCCGGCGTGGAGCTGGCGGCCACCTGCCACATCTGCCTCAAGACCAAGTTCGCGGACGGTGTGGGCCACTCCTGCCACTACTGCAGGGTCAGGTGTTGCGCCCGATGCGGCGGGAAAGTCAGTTTACGTTCCAATAAGGTAAGACCTTGTTCGCATTCTTTTTTGCTAATAGGTACTTATTATCTTTACCGATTTATCTTAATTTTATTCGATTCTGATTATGCTGTATCGGCATCGGTTATATTCAGAGTAAAAAGAGTTTTTAGTCATCAGTTCTGGTGTTTCCTGTCATTGTCATCCTGTTTCCGGTCATCGATTCGTCATCAGTACCATTAATTGGTACTCATTTCCGACATAACTTTTTCATACAACTACTATGTCCACAAAAATTGCATTGGAGTCAGCAAAAGCCACAATTAAGACGTTCCATCTCAGTTTACCAGAGTAGCATCTATTTCACTTTATCCTTATTCCTTATATGACATACATAAAGCTATACATATATTTGCTAGTATTTTAAATTGGTAACAGCCCACCAATAGGCTAGTTAACAGAAAGAAAATATTTTGAAGATTTCTATTTTGTATGGTAGCTTTATATTTACAAATGCGAAAAATCGATCTCATTGATTAAATAAATCATGATTATTTAATATTTTTGAGAAATAAAATTCCGAAATTACAGTCACTAGTCACGTGACAGCGAACGCCAATACGACGCGTGACGTCACATGTTGCAAACCTAAAAAAACTTGTCATGACATTTTGGTCTTTCCGCTCAACCAAACAGCTCTTCGTTTTGCAACATATGACGTCACTCGAGTCGCTATGACAGTTTGACGCGTTTTTTGACGGAAACGTCAAATAGTTCATAAAAATATAAAATAAAATATATTACAGTTTGTATTTTACTGAAATATTAATATTTCAGTTAAATTAGACCGTTTTGTAAACTATGGTTTAGTTTTTCAAAATTAGTCAACTAGCCTATTGCAACTTAGTGCCTACTTGGTGCCGCATTGCATATTCAGTGCTTAAAAATATAGAGAATTCTTACCTTTATCTAACAAGTCCGGATACTAGTTAGATATTATGAGACATTATAGAAATAATCAAATAAGTCGACCCATAATCTGATGTTCCTGGACATCTGGCGTCTGCATTAAATACTTAATACGCATGCGATTGTCCTGGCAATATCACAAAGTTGTAGTTGAATTCAGCACATAAGTATGTCCATAAACTTGAAGTAGGCTGTTTGGCCATATGCCAGCAATGTATAGAGACAAAGTGTACATTGCAACTCATGAACAATGTATGTATTTAAATCTTGAGTTGGAACTATACGTAGTACTTAGGTATCATATTTTTAAGTTTACTTCCAAACTAAAACGATCTCCTCAAACCACAAGATTGACGATGGAAAAACTTTATGTCTTTAATAATTGAAGTAGGTACCTAATTTAAAAATATAAGGAAACTTTAACGTAGTGTAAATAACTTTTAACACCTATTAATACTAAAATATTTTACAGGTGATATGGGTGTGCATACTATGTCGTAAAAAACAAGAACTTTTGTCTAAAACTGGACAGTGGATTCACAAGAGTGCTGGCCATGATTCAATGTTATGGCGAATGGAGTCTGACTTACGAGATTTACCGCCACAAGTCGAGTCTTCCCACGATAAGAGACCAAAACTAGAAAGAGCTCATAGCGCAGCCGAGAAGGAGAATCACCCCCTGCAACGGTCAGGTAGTGCCTTGCGTAGGCAGTACAGTCAGCAGGAAACGCACTGTTACGAGTTAGAAGGACTGGCTCGGACGCATCCAAACCTGATACATCCTAGACAAAAAAACTTGTACGACGACGCGGGGCTGACGACGACGGGAGCCACACACCTCATGCCGCACATGCCGCACCCGCCGCTGCCGCCACGTTCCTCGTCCTCGGACGACGAGGTGCCTGAATGCGTCTCCGACGAGAACGACGAGTATCGAGATCGCGGTGAGTACGCAAGCCGCACGCCCTCCCGTCACAGGCCATACCGATTCCTTTTCGTCGCAATCCTTTCCATCCGAGCTAGTTTTATTTATACCACCTTCACAAACAGCACACATACACTGACACGACACACCATGATACCGTTGCTGCATTTATATGATGACATTATTATTTTTGTGGTAATTCATTCCTTACGTTTATATCGCATTCGTCCTTTGCATATAACATTGATAAAGTTAAGGTGTTCCGTGCGAGGTATTGTATTTTTGTAATAAGGCAGTAGACTAACTAGCATTCGGGATAAGTTAATAAGAGCCCCTATACTTAATGGTTGTTTAGAAATAAATTATGTAGAGCACCTAAACTTATCCGTAGGTACATAACATATTTTGTGTTTACAATTACATCATGTTCTGTTCATGTAGTGTGAAAAAACGTAAGTACAGTACAAATTTATTTTTAAAACAAACAAAACATTAACCGATTCATAGATTTCAGCTGTCTTTTTGCAGATAGAGCCAACTTTTCTTTATTCCGTTGACGTTAGTGCTTACTTGTTATGAAGGATTTAATACTTAGTAATTTTTCATGCTGAAGTAACTTTTGTCCGCGTCATTAAATCGCCCGCGAGCGCCTCGCGTGCTTCCGACACGCGCCCGGTGGCCGCGTAGTGCCTCGTCGCGTCGCTCGCTCACACGGCTCGCACTACGATGCTCAGAGCCTCAGACGGCATAGCATAAAGGCGGGTGCTCACTCGCCATCCCACTGTTTGCAGGTAATAGAGATAGGAGCAGGCCCGGGGGAACCAGAAACCAGCGACAAGCGATATTAGACGAGAAAATGAAAAAGTTCTTATCGGTGAGAGGGCGTGATTTTTGGGGCGACTATGCGTTGTAAACTATGCTAAATTTAGATGTTTGGTTGTCGTTTGCGTAACTTTCTCAGTACTTCCTTCTTTGGCCGACAAGGTATAATGGCTGTATGACAAAATTTATAATTTTTTCGTTTCTTTATTTTAGTTGATCAATGTTTTTATTTGTCAAAGGTAGGTGTGGGTGGGTACATTTACATGCTCCAAGATTTTCTCAATTTGTGGACCTATAGTAAGTTATCAAGTCGAGGGTTTCAATATTTACGTAAATCTACCTGAATGTAAATGTATTTACCATAATTTGCTTGAACCAGAAACCAATTGACGTCAAGGCACTGTGACTTAAAAGAACTTAGATTCTTCACTGACCCTTAAAAATGAGGATGATGCAGTGTAATAAAATAATATAGGTAATAGACATATCGAGAATGAACCGACATCTTCGTGATTCGTGAAAACAATTATTAATTAATAACTGTTGTTACCTAGAAATACTTTTCAGTGACAAAATGAAACATAATTCAAAGAGAAAGAAAAGGAAATAGATATAATAGATAATTAAATGAATGAGAACCACTTAAGTGACAGCCATGGTAGGTAAATAAGTAATAATCACTGATAATGATAACACCAGCTTCATTAACTCTATGTATACAAAATCGTTGTTCATGTTGTCAATGATCTAGGGATTTCTTTTGACGTACATTACGTGACGAAAATGGCGCTCGCTGCATACATAACAATTATTCTATTTGATTGTGCGTTTTTTGACAGAAGTAGCAGTTATTTTAATGGTTTGATATTTATTGAATTGCAACATATCTTTCCAAATTGTTAGCAACAATATATAAAGTCTTATTTATTATATTATTTCTACTGAAATTAAGTCTATCAAAGGTCAGATAAGAATTTAAAAGATTACAAAAATTACAAAACTGTTTAACGTTTAAAACTGATTGGTTGCACGTTTGGTTCAAGTGAATCGCATGATTGGGCGAAAAGAAGTGTAACACTTGTTAACATTTCAATTGTTAGAATTTGTGAACGTGTTGTTACTTATTTTTGTAAATGTTGTTTCACTTTGTATGACTCTGATAAGTTGTAACACATTCTTTCCGCTTGTGCGTGATCACCGCTTTACTTGCGATTCTTCATTCTTTTGATGATAAAGGTTTCTTTTGTATTTAATGAGAACAGCATTTCTAAAATCCTCCCATTTCAAAATCACAAAACGAAAATAAAATAGTGATAGGCGGCAGATTTAAATATGTGATGACGAATCCGGGCGCGTTCGGGCGCGCAAGTCGCACGTGTTAGGGCGCGTGTAAAGTCGTATGCTATTTATCCGATGTCATTCTTAGGACATGTTGAAGCGTGTGCATCTCTCCGGCATCCACATCTGCGAAGCACCAGCGTGGCTGCCAACAATTATTACAATTTGACTAATCATTCGCCCAATACATACTTGGGGGATGCCCGCGGGGCGTTCGATTCAACAAGGACGCCTGCTGGTGGTCGTAGCTTCGACTCCGTCACCGACTGTCGGTGGCGAGCTCGGGACGACGGCGAGGGCTCGTACTTGCGGCCGTACGCGCCCGACGAAGGCCCCCGTTCCGATCGCGCTGTGTATAAGAGTGCCTACTTGTGGGAAGATTCCGCTGATAACAGACGCTTCACGGAGAGGAGAAAAAAGACTGTTCGCTTTGACGGGCACGAAGGCGCGGCGACCTTTCCCCGAGGCGGCCGCGACGCGTCCGGCGCGCCTCACGACTGGGCCTCCCTACGATGGGAGTCCGAACGGCAGACCAGTCAGGACTCTGCCACAAAAGATTCGGGCATTGATACTTCTAGTACTTTTACCTCCAGCGAAGACTCGAACAGGGGCGATTGCCCTAAGGTACATAATGATTATTATGATCTATTTCCATGGCACTGTTCAAATTTATTTTTGCCTAAATAAATATAGCTGACATAGTCTACACATTAAAATTGGATTGTCCCACAATCTTTTCAATATTTAACTGAATCAAATCATTCAATTAGCAATTTGTAGTTACATGAAGGTATTTTTTTTTCATATAAGTTTTCGTATCGTCTATCTATGAAAATGTTGAAAGGCGATTTATTGAAATGTTCCATTTAAAAACATTAGAGTACCCATTCTGCTGTACTGTACAGTTATTGTGTTTGGCTGTAGCATGTGCATATGCGGGCATGCGTCCAGTTTGTTCTACTGTTGAATGTGCACCTCGGTGTTTTGCGACACGCACTAAATCAACGTTCTCTTCTAGAGTTCGTAAGAATAGCTTAAGATACATGGAAAACTGCTATAGGATTAATGATAGTATTGGTAACCTAACAGTTCCCGCTGAGTTGGCAAGCGTCTGCGGACGGTACTCGCATGATTGGTCAGATGGTGCTGCGCAAGGCCGTGGTGGAGGGCAACACGCACTCCTCGGCAGCGATACTCGGCTTGAAGGTCGTTGGAGGCAAGCTGCTTTCAGATGGAACACGCGGAGCGATCGTTGAAAAAGTCAAAAAGGGGTCCATAGCTGATCTTGAAGGTCAAGTTAGGATAGGTAAGCAATTCAATTCATATCTAGAAGTACATATAGACGAGGGCAAGTTATAAATGATCCTTTTACAGAATATAACCAATCTATAGTCTAGTCAGTCATCGTTGGTAACGGTAACACTAGATATCAGAAATGGTATCCCTCTTTCTCGCTAATTTGAGTTCCTATTAATTTTTATTGAACCAAAATGATCAAATTTCTATTTAATCATATTACTAGATTGAATTTAGAATTCAGGGTGAATTTTTACGTTAAGTATCTAAAAATAATTATTTGTCCGCAACCAGGTGATGAGGTGCTACAGTGGAACGGGATGAATCTTCAGGGTCGCTCCAACGAAGAGGTCCAAGCTGTGATCGCGAACAGCAAACACGACTCGCACGTGGAGCTGGTGGTGTCGCGACCACTCGCCGCCACCCGCTCCCCAGCACAGCCCTGGAGAACACACAAAGGTATTTCTAAACAATCAAGACTACCTTCCTTTTTTTCAAACTGTTCAGTTTGTAACAATAACATTTTTGAAAGTGCATGCAATCATTTAAATTAAGAAGTGTGTTAGATAGTGTTACATTTTTAAATAGTTTTTACAATTTTAATCTAGATAAAAAGGTCATTGAACCATGTTAAATGTTACCAGTTAAAAATTTAGATAAGTAATGTAGGATTTTTTTATTGTCATTTTAAGTTATATATTTTTTTTAGTTTTACTGTACCCATTGTACATAAAACCATGTATATGTGAATTAAATTACCTATGTGTGTTATTAAGAATTAAGTGTTTTTATTTCTTTTACATAAAATTATCATCAGCCTGTCATTCTCCGACACGGGTGTTGCAAGTCATAATTATTTATCATTGCCTTAGCTGTGTTATGTCGTAATATTACGTTATTTAATTATGAAAAACTTGTCTTACTTAATTAAAATATTTTCAGCGTCAGAACATAACCTGTTGAAGATATTGAAATTACTCTTACACTAACTTTGAACCATCTCTTCAGTTAAATAAAATAATAAAACGTAGTTAGCTGTTAGTTATTAGCCACTCTATATAATATGTAAAATAATGATTCTTAGAGCTGATATTACTCGTAGCATAAGCGGTGTTATGGTTCTTCATACATAGAATGGTGAGTTTAATTTAAGTGATTTAATATTTATTAAATCTCGCGTACCTACCTACTAAGTAATTTAAACTCTTTTTAATGATTACTTCTGTTGGCGCTATAACACCGGTATTCCGTAAATTAGAGGCCCTCTCGATAATGATATTCAACTGGTACAGGAGTATATGCTTAAATTATTTCGATATTACATATCTACTCAATATAATTAAAATTCTAATGTAGAAGTGTTAAGATTCAATTCCGGTATTACAGCAGTATTATTTAATATAAAGGTATGGCTTCACCTAACTAATAGGCAATGAAGACATCTCTCCGATATACCAAAATAAATTTTCTTTATTTAATTGGAAATAAGCAAGAAGATAATTTACCTACTTAAATACTTATAAAATTGTATCAATATTAATAGGCATAGATACCTAGTACCTACTTACACTTTTTTACTAAAATGAACAAATATGATTTAATTTAGAATTCTGTCCATTTTTTTTGACCAACTGAATTGCAGATACTATTTTTCATGTCGTGTCTCCACTAAAACTGAAAACTGTAAAATTTCTTTTAGCTGATTAAGTAATCCCTCCATTCGACTACACTGCGCTCCATTTTAAGCACCTTTGAATAATGTAATCTATAATAATTGTTCGTTTTTATATTGCATGACTTCACGATCTTCTCAGACGGCTTGCTATAGTTGCATTTCCAATTTTAGGTTAACAGCAGAAAAGGTGGACTACAGGAGAACCGAGAACTAAGATTTTTTTTCTTTACGCCATAAAATCTGTTTGTCGATAAAAACTGCGAGTAGGACTTTCTTATAAATTTTTGTAGTCTTTCCAATAAATTAATTCTTCTTCTGTCTTTCCAATAACTGTCTAAGTAGATTTATCAAAATACCCTACGTAGCCAGTGTTATCAGGTCCAATTGTAGTAATGTAATTGTATTGTATAAAGTAATGTGTATTGTATAATGTAATTATAGGTATACAGAAATATATAATGAGAAATTCTTTGTGGACAAAAGCATATCATCGTCATCGTCACATAATATAGGTAACTGTCTCAAGTCCACGGTTGAGCTCTCGGTCACGGTCTCCTCTCACGATGTGAAGAGTACCTTCTGTCAATAAACTCTACCGCGCCACTAAAGTTCGGATAGGTAGGCTTCACACACCTCTGGTTCGGACAATACTTGAGTATTTTATTGAAAAAGAAAATTGAAACCAAACGTAGTGAAACTTTAATAGTGGATCACTAATATTCAACTTAGAGCCCAGGACAGTCAAGAAATAAAAAATATATATTCCATACCTCAAACCGCGACATTTATATACATCCCCAAAATCGGTAAATTTCCTCATAAATCTGTGACCTGGCAACGCTGTACGTAGCTCATGACGTCATTTCGTGAGTGGTGGTATTAATTTAAGTGGCGATTTGTTGATGAGCGCACTCTGTGCAGAGGTATACACGGAGATAATGGGCGGTTGCGAGAAGCCCAGCGTGTTGGTGACGTCACCCGGCTCACCGGACGTGCACGCGCGCCGGCGTGGCCGACACGGCCATTACAACGCTGGGGTCGCCGGACGAATACAGGTCCGATGGAAGACGTACTATTACTTTTTTGTCTGATGTCCGCACTGTCCTACCAACATCATAATACCGATTTTAATCTGATTGCTTAAATTAATTTAATCACATCTCTGCGATATGATTGCGTTTACCATTATCCCAAGGTAATTTCAAAGTTATCTGGTCCATTTTATAAATGATAATCACTTTTAACTTATTTAAGTAGAACAACATGATTGATATCTTTCAATGTTATGTACCTAATGGTCAGAAAAACAAAGCGAATAAATGGGTATTTATTTTATCCACTGCAACAATATTTACGAGTTTACCTCCCATTGATTTTTCATGAAGATGCGAGCACAAAAGATGTGAACTGTGAATTATAATTTTCTATAAATAAGTACATAGGTACGTAAACGTCTCACGCATGCTATGAGCGCTCACAAAGCTCTAGAAACAGATATTACTGAACAATAATTTACAAAAATACACGGGTTTTAAATTAGTCTAAAATATAGCATAATAATATGGCTTTCAAGTTATTTGCTGTTAGTTTAATCAAGAACTGCTTTTAGTGGTTGTTTCTGATGTCCCATTGCTATATTATTATTTTTACTAATTGGAATTCAAAAATTATAAAATCTTTCGATACAGTTAAAAATATACTTCGACATTCCTGCACTTCAACTGCTGGTGACAGTTGTATCTGCCAGTGGTTTGAGTTCGCGAATCGATGGGTCCCCTCGGTGTCCGTATGCGAAGATCTTTCTCTTACCTGACAAGAGCGAAAAGAGCAAGCGACGAACAAAGACCTTAGCGAACACGTTAGAGCCACGGTGGAATCAAACTTTTGTATACTGTGGTATCCGGATAGCTGACATTAAGAAAAGAACACTGGAGGTTAGTTTGAACTGATTTCTGCAAATTAGATTGTTGTAATTGTATTACGTAGATCACAGACGTTGAGCTTTACTCAGCATTTTCTGAGCTCCACTTTCAATATTTGTTTCATAAGATCTGTAGTAATATGCGTACGTAATACCTATGTATTTTTCTGGCTTCAATGCTTTTTGGCATATTATTTTATGTTAAGGCAACGAAAAGCGAATCAGTTTTAAGTCTGTCTATCTTTTAGGTCACGGTATGGGATTTAACTCGATATGGTCCCAATGATTTTCTTGGTGAAGTGCTTTTGGATCTGGATACTGTTGTCATAAGTCATGAACCTAATTGGTATATGTTGCAACCTCATGAAGATTCTGCTAATTTTAGCGTAAGTATTTTGTTTAATTTCAAATTTTTACTTGTACATTAATGCCTTGTGTTGGAGATACGTAAGTCCAGTGGTAAAATTACACTATCACAGGCTCCGTTAGTTTAGTATATAATACTTTATTTTAATTTAATTTTGGACACAGACAGTCACATAAGATTTCATATAGTTATTACAAAAAACTATGTTTAGTTACAGACATTGTGTACGTATACGTCTGTGATTTAATCAAATAAACTTTTAACTTTATACTCGTAACTATTATTAAATTGCAATGCGTAAGGTGTTTTACAGGACCACTATTCATTTAGATTAATTTTGAACGTATTTGTTTCATTTTTTAATTGTAGTCGCAAATGACCCTTAACAGTTGATTAAATTATTCAATGTATTTTATTACGATCCAGAGGTATCGTGACGAAGAAGGCGACGGTGAACATCTTTCACCACCATCGACATCAACCTCTAGATTATCAGACTCTGAGTCACCAAGTGAGAGCGAGCTCCGTCGACACCACTCACTCTCCAGTCTCGCTTCCAGCTCTAGTCCACCGCCTCCACATGAGGTATGTCGATTGAATCATTCCTATCCACGTCATATCATTAGGGTATAAAAGATCTGTACCAACTATCTGTACTAACTGGACTAAGAATATTAACAACTAACAGAACTAACTATCACAAACAGTCCCTGTCCCAGTCCTTATGCCTACTTACGAACTGACCAACTAACGTTCTTAATAACACCCACTGATAACTGGACGACCATCATAATCCCTATATGAGTTCCCTTTTTGAGTCCCAAGTTATTCTGGGTCGTTCACAGTTGTCATGGGTGGCTGCGGAAGGGTGGTGCTGCTCGTGTGCTATCTTAAATCCATAATAAAATGTAACAATTATAATGAGTTAAGTGTTTAATACAGCGCTACACTTGTATTAAAACATAATAATAAATAAAATCCAATTGAACTGTGTCATCAAACCGTACTGAAGACTGTGGTGTGTACTGGCAACATTATTTTTGATAAAAGCAAAACGTGCTTCTTTACCGCAGCAATATTGTAGCGGAACCTCTCCAAAGAACCGGGAATCGTACGAAGACGCTATCACTTCCAGGTCTTTTAGATATACCCTCTATAAATCTAAGTGTCGATTTACTGAAGTATCTCTTACTTTCTTTTTTTTTTTAATATATAAAGGCTAATTTGTTTCTGGTCACATACCTAAAAATATTTCACAACAGAAATACAACTTATCTAAAATGTTACGTCATTCAGTTGAATTTGAAGCCCTCAACGGAATTCATATCTTTTATCAGTTATTCCAGAAAAGCATTTTTCATATTTAGATTTCTCAAATAAATTACGATTGTAACTCTCCATAAATTTGTAAACGAAAGTTTAAGCGTCCTTGAATACAGCAAGATGGAAATTTTCCTCTCGTTGATATAAGTGCTGTACTTGTAACAAAAACATAATTATTTTGAATATAAGTTATAACGACCAGTTTGTATAGTGCATTCATTAAAATGTTTCTATGCAGTGGAAAAATGTTTGTAGAGTTCAAAAAACATTTTATAAGTTGAGTTTCTAATGGCATACCATAACGAACTCTTAAAGTAAAAATTGTCATTTTCATACTATTGACTGGATTGATCTGTCTATGTAAGTATACCAAATTCGGTACTACTCAGTGCTTCAAGCACCACTGTATCCACTGGCCATGTGTAGATAGAAAATTGATAACGTTATTGTAGAGAGATTCAAAGATTTTTAACTGCCTTTCTTTTTAACCTTGATTTAGCATTTTCCTCAGACTGTTAGATCAGATAGTAACGGATTCCTAGTTCGCATTTCTGTAAGCGATGTATTGGTCCATACACGCTTAAGTATAATGATCTGATGATGAGATTGTCAAATGACGTTAGTAATATGGAAGTACTGTATATATGTGTATATAATAAGATTTTTTCCTTAAATACAAGTTATGATTTATACGTATACCCAGAAATTCGTGTTTGTTTTATAAAGATCGATGGAACTCGGTGCAGTAGAAGAGATATGTCTCCGGCTGGAAGAGTTCGAACGGCCGGCATGTCCAGAGAAAGAGTAAGATTTTTACAGCCTAAACAACGTTTACTTATTTGTTTGTTTTGAATACAAAAAATCACAATGCTCTATTAATTTTATTAAACTGTGGAAATGAAATGAAGCATATGTCCGTCGTGGGCAATGAAGTTTATGATGCACTCATATTTTTTAATCCCAGGTCGGTAATTTAAAATCTAATTATACCTCCATATATAATTATCTTATGTATCAACAAAGATAAACCTCACCGCACAGGGACGATTCATTGTTGCATATTACCTAATTAAAACAACAAATTACTAAATATCGAGAACGATTTTTTCGACGGTAGCGGTAGGAGACACTCTCTTTTCTGCGATATCGAAACGACAACCCACACGATCTTTGATAACGATAAACGAACATATTTATTTTGCTACGATCGCCAACACGATATTTGTATCAGCCTCATTTTAAGGTTTTAATCTCGCCTTGTAGAATTTAATACCAAATTTGTAGCCGTTACGATTTTTCTTGTTCGACCTCGGACCTCGAATGTGCATATTTATAATGGATCGTTTATTCTCGACGACCTTTGGCGAGAGTTGTACATGCTTGGATGTGGTTTGCGCAGGGCGGGTACAGCGTGGCGCGCTCGCAGTCCGCGGCGGGCGCCCGCAGCAAGTCCCCGCGCCGCTCGCTCTCCCCGCCCGCCGACCGCGACGGCTGGCGCTACACAGGTCCCACCAACAAACCGACAACCGACAACACCGGTCGCCCCAAATCACATATATACCGGCTGCGATGTTTATCGCACCGCGGTTATATCTCATTTGGAACTTACCGACGCAAATTAGACATAAACTGTCTCGCGAGCTCGCGCGTCTTGGAGTAGGTACCCGCTACTTTAAAGACGATCGCCAAATCGCAAGTTTATTCCTAATTTGACAATAACGATACCCATGCCTGACTGTAAACTAAACATATTCTACTTGTTTTTCATTGGTGACGTTTCTTGAAGGAGCTCTTGTTAACGATACTCTATAGAAGGGTCTGCAAGTCTCTAATGCGTCATCGATTCATCTTTCGTCCACTCGGTTAAAGATTTTATCGATGAGAGTCGATTATCGCGTAGCCGAAAGTTATAGGTACACAAATTGAAGACTCATCACTTTAGTCCGAAGTATCGTAATACTGAAACTGAATTCGTTAACAAGAGGTCCGCTTACATGGTGTTACAATGATATGTGTACGAGTTCATAAATCATTAAATAATCTTCCGTATGTCCGTGGAGGTCGATCAGCGGGCCCCGACCCCGCACGGAACACTGTCGCCGAGACACGCACGTTTCTCGCCGCGTCGCTCATCACCACTTTACTGCCACTTACTGTTTTGACTTCCTCCTTGATTTTTATTTTCACGCATCTTCCGCTACCTCGTCCTACTCTACCCAATACGAGCACGCTCTTCACTTTACTTACAGCGTGTCGCGCCCACGGCACCGACGCCTTTAGTCCCGGTCGTGGGCGCGTCGCGCGATTATTTACCGTCGATATCACAATTTCTTATGATTGCATGACCTTTCAAATCTGTTATCTAATTTCTATCTCTAATGCGAGTCCCGTAAGTGTTTATAATTTTTGTACGTTTAAATGTTCAATTCAGTCTTACTTTTCACGACTCATGCTCGATTAAATGTTTTCGCTGTAACTGTAACGTGTTAACGTGTTAGCATGATTGTCGGTATTGTCCGAGTCGATGGTGGGGTTGGATAAGGCAGAGGGTCAAGTGGGTCAGTAGCGTGTAAGTTGACACACGTGTGTACGATGCCAGTGGGTTCGGAGCGCGGGAACGGCGAGGGTGCGCGGCTGCCGACGCACGCGTACTCGCCGCGCTTCCAGTCGCGTTCGGCCACCGCCACGCCCACCACCAGCCCCAAGAAACGACAGCTCCCGCAAATACCGCATCAGGTAACACTGACACCAACACAACTATTCTACCAATGTATCTTTGGAGATATTGTATCACATGAGACCTTGTTTCTGGCTTAATCATACTTCAAATCAATACTATTACATGTATGTAACAAAATAGTTTATTGATCTTTAATTGATAAAAATCCAAAATCGTTTTCAAATAAATCATGATAATGTCCAAGCAAACATCCATATTTTATTAACATATCTACAATCGATGTCACCGAGAGCGAACTGTAGAATCGAGTACAACAGGAAAATTACGTAATAAAACAAACTATCCGGCGATCCGTATGGCGCAATGGTTGTCATGCCGGATTGCCGTTCTAGGGTCCTGGGTTCGATTCCCAGCGAGACGTAAATTTGAATGACCAGTTTAAATTTCTGTTCTCGGCCTGGATGTCTGTGATCTTGTCTTTTGTGTTGTCCATGGCACCCACGACACAGGGAATCCTAGTAGGGCTATGAGTGTGTAGCGTTAAAAAACTGTTATTGTCTAAGAATGTGTATGGTCTACAGAGTAACCAACGAGCGGTCCGCGCGCAGGTGTCCGCAGACTTGGAGGAACGTAAGTGGATCGCCCCGCATCACATTGGCGCCACACTCACCTACCGCAGCACGCCGCAAGGTCTATCTACCCACCTTCACTAGCAACCGACTCACAAACATCGATCGAACAATTACATGTTTCAAACTAGCGATTTGCGACTTTACACTACTTGCAAACAACAGTATAAAGCACAATTTACATGTGTAAGAAAGAAAG
Organism: Ochlodes sylvanus; assembly: GCA_905404295.2. Lineage (NCBI taxonomy): Eukaryota > Metazoa > Arthropoda > Insecta > Lepidoptera > Hesperiidae > Ochlodes > Ochlodes sylvanus. Next base: position 8,210,687 of record FR990127.1, read on the forward strand.
ATACTGTACGTGCCTACATTGATAACACGTTCATAGGTAATATCAGAACCATATGATTAGAACCACATACATTTGGTTCATTAATACATACGACATTCCTATTAATCACACCTTATAGGTATTTCAAATAAACAAATAAGTATATTCTTTCCCTGAGAGCTCTAATACAGTTAGAAGTCTCTGACAGTTACAATACGTATGAAAATATTTATTATGCAACAACTGGAACGGATTTTTTCTGCATGATGTAATTATCACAGCACATTGAAATCGTACAAGTAGATAAGAAGAGAATAGGGATTAAATATATTATAAAACATAAGTGCGCCGTTTCGATAACACATCGTTTAGCTGTATTTAATCACTCGCAAATCTCTAATATGAAATCGTTGTATAAACCTACCGACACTGAAACAATGTTATTGAATAGGCGACCTCAAATGCTTCAACAAATGGCCGTGTAACTATGCTTTGTCTAGCCACTCGATACCAAAAAAACAAACAATCCATTCGCCAGGCCCCTGCCAGCTTCATTAGAAATTGTAGAAAATATAGGTCACTGTAATTTGCAATCTCAATACTCCAACTATACTTCTGAATACTAGCTTCAGTAATCATGAGTTTCACACCCTCTACTATGATACAGGTATTCACGATATTAGGTAAACCCTACCACCAAGCATGGGTCCGTATGGATGAAACTTGGCGATACCAGAGCCCAGAGACCAATTGGGTGGATCTGGCGCAATAACCTCGTCCGTTGTCCAGAAAGGTGCACCATAAACAATGGAGGTTGGCTTGGTTTAGCCACATTTGGCCACAATACAATTAGCCCGCTTTATCAGAAGCCACCTATTCTCATGAGTAATGTATCATAGTAATATTACGTTGTTACGTCTTTATTTGTGGTTTGAACAATGATGATTATACAAAAACTGCAAGATTGCAATTTACAAAATGCTTGGATAGAATACCGCTTAAAATAGTTGTTCAATAAACTTACCTTCACAAGAATAAATACCAAATAGGTTAAGTATACATATTAATAACACTACGATTTAAAAATTTGCGCTATGGCGTATTCGTTTCACATAAGACTAAATTTCATTTATGTAGGCATACTTAAAAGTCTCTAGCACTTCTTATTGAAGCACCTCTCCAATTAGTAACATCTTCGCGTTTCAGTGAAGCGAGCTTATTACAAATCACTTCTGAAATAAAAAATGTGTTAACTTAAATGACAATACGTAGTTATAAAATCAAATTTAAATTATTTTATCACTATCATCGAGTACCTATAGTACCGATATTAATAAATATATGTATATTTTCATATTATGAGAAGTTAAAATTAAACGCGGTAAACTTAGAAACAATATTCTAATTAATGACTGTTCGCTGACGGAGTCTTTTCAGAAACGAATATCTTTGAACCACAATCTAAAAAGAAACCAAACTCATTTTCTTGGAATAATACTATTGATGACTAAGTACCTAATCACTACATAGTATAAAACAAAGTCGCTTTCTCTGTCCCTATATCCCTTTGTGTGCTTAGATCTTTAAAACTACGCAACGGATTTTGATGGGGGTTTTTAATAGATAGAATGATTCAAGAGGAAGGTTTATATGTATAATATATTAAAGTTTTGTGTAAATTGGTTGAAATAAGACGATAACTGTTGAGAAAGTCGGAAAAAATCAGGCCGTCCGGGAGCTTTTAACGAAAACGCTGTCTAATCCCTTTGAGATGTAACACAACAATGTATTGGTGGAATATTAATCTTTTATTGGTCTACAATAAAGTCCGCCATGGCATATGTCTATCTTTTAAGTATAGCTTACTATACCCATTCTAAGTTTTAAAAAAATGGTCACATACAATGCGGTAATTGGAAACTATTTAGAGGGATACAATATTAATTTTTATCAACTTAAATATGTTAGTCACCTTAAGCATTTCAGGCACATTATGATTAGCCTGTACACCATATAATTTAAATGAATATCTTACGAGTTTTCGCAAAATGAAAAATAACGCGCGTGAAAATAAATTCGTGCGCTGGTTACGTTTAACAATTTTGGACTTGGGTACTAAGGGACAGGTTTCCCGAAGCGAAGCGATGGCGGGTTTACTAGTTAAATCATAATTATTAAATTTATAGAAAAACACGCATGAAATTTTATTAGAAGATAATGCCAAATTTCTAGTAGGTATGCAATCTAAACTAGGTATGTAATCCACCACCCGAACTATCATTAAAATTGTTATCAAATTAAGTACATGATAATCTTTATTGTTTGCGGAGTGATGCTATTCACGCAATGTGAGAGAATAGAAGGTGTCAATTCTTATTATAGGATGTTAGAATTAATAGTCCCTACCATTGGAAGGAACTAAACATGCAAAGGTACAATGGCTAAAAGTGAAAGGGGCAGCAGGGTGGGAGAGGCACTACGCGGGTCTGTCGGACTCTGAGCTGGCGGCGCGCGGCGGCGGCTGGGCGCCCCGACGCCGGCTCTCGCCCGACGCCACCGCCGCCGACTCCGACCTCGAGTCAGTGGCTTCCGTCACGTCCAGCGCGTTCAGCACTCAGTCCGAGCGACCGAGACCTACTAGGATGCTCAGGTACACCTACGCAACACTGACACCGAAGTAGATATATCGCTTTCGCGATTACCAAATTTAAATTTTATAAGTAGTGAATGTGAATTATTATTTAGTCTCTTATCTGCAGAATTAATAAGTTCGGAATATGGAATTAATTAATTATTAGTAAAACATAAAATAGAATAGACAAATAAATTGTTTGCAATAGCGTTCCTTAAACAGAGTTGCTACTAAACTTCTATTACAATAATTTTTAGGTATTACTTTCACTAGTATAGCGAATGGTCACAATGATGCTATAATATGTTTGTGTTTTTTTATTGTTTGATATATTTCTATTTTATAAATAATATATTATGTATGTATATATGTAAGTATACACATTTCGCAAAGTAAGTTAATTTTGAACGTCCACGATTTTACAGCGGGGGACAACTCCCTTATTCCACCACCGCATCTTTTTCATTTGATGACGCTAACCCTTTATCCGACGTTTATTGTCGTTACGACCGTAAAACCCGACGATTATTGCCGTACGCCTCGGTAGTGGTAGCTTGTGGGGAGCGAGGCGCTTGGCGGCGTACTCGATCGCGTTACGATTTGCACCCTCTCTCACAACCCTTGCACAACGCCCGCGTCAATCGTCGCCACCAACGAAACATGTCTCGTAGCCATTCAGCCATCCCATACGGTAGGGAATGTTCATACTGTCTCGTCAATGGTCCGACCGAAGGCTGCTCTGAATGTAATAAGCAGTACAACGGCTACACCGACAGAACCTCTCGTCGTCTTCCCAACCCTCTTCAAACTAACCGTGTCTCACATGACACGGAAATCAAGCGCAGAATGTTACCTACAATAGACCATTATAATAATGTCGTTTTGAACGGCTTAGATTACACAAATAATCAGAAGTACTCTAATTGCATGGAAGGTAATCTGAACATAATCCAAGGGGACGAACCTCAGTACCATGGCTACGAGAGTGATGGTAGTGTAGCTGAAACTACAATACATGTTAGTCTAGATAAACACCTAGATCAAAATAGTCTTCGTGCCTTAGATGCCATTAACCAAAGTCGTCCTGAAGCATTTGTTGATTACAATTCTAGACCCTATTTTGATAGTTATACTGAAGACCATTATTTAGAACATGATTTCAAAAGAACTCATTCCATAAAACACAACACTTATTCTTTAGGCTTGGCACAAATTACTACTAGTAATACCTACAGACATGAAGGAAATCACTCAATAGAAAATAATTATAGACATCTAGCTAAATCTAAAAGTACAGATAGTGTCATAAGAAGACACTCGGATTCGATGATGGCCTCAAAAAGTTTGTCCGAAATTTGTTATTCTCCCACAGAAGACGACGATGTTTTCCACAAATCAGGCGTTCCTAGTAGATATGCTAGAAGAGAAGACCACATGATCAGCAAAAAATATATCCCAACATATCAAGAATATTCCTCCGAATGCCCCGCTTCTCCCACTAACGTAGATTCATCATCTAGAAGACCTCTGCAACCCATTATTAAAAATGCTCGAATTAGATCACAATCATTAGGCTCAAATCGTAGTTCAGATAGAAAATACAGTGTCACTGCTAATTCTTTTGATGTCTCTCCCTCGCAACCCGACTCGTCCCGTCGTGCGCTCGATCCCGACGCTCTGCTCGATGATGCTAATCTCAATCATGAAAATCAACATCCTGGGGAACAACAACAACGGAAATCTACATCGGACTCTGAACGAAAACCCAGCAATGACTATGGCGGGCGTGAGAACGGACGCAACAACAACCAACAACAAACCCTCGAGCGGCGGGAGTCTCGCCGGGGGCAGTTCACTCGGAGTCTCAGCAACGCCGATGTTCCTCCAGATGAAAAAGCAGGTGGGCCCTAAAAATATATCGTCTCGGTAACTGCAATTCCTAAACTGAAGCTTAGTATCAAAAAATTTACAAATATTTCTCGTTAAGACGGCAGCCTCAGCGACACGGCCCTGGGTGGCGTCAGCGAGACCGAACCTTCACAAGATGACACTTTGCTAAAGGCTGAACCGCGGGATTACTTCGGCCCCGGTATGGGCAAGAAGAGCAATTCAACCTCACAACTCTCCGCTACAGGTATGATTTGGGTAAAAGTAAACTTATTCATCGTGCTCACAATCCTGATAAAAGGAAGTAGTATTATGTTGGTTTATACATATGGTGTATACATTGTTAATGTTCAAGTGTATTGTACAATGATCGACAGGGCGAAAAAGAAGGTTAGGGTTCGGTAAACGTGGCAAAAATTCGTTTACGGTACAACGCAGCGAGGAAGTGGTACCGGGCGAATTGCGCGGGGGGGCCGGCGTCTCGCGCGCCTCCTCCGCCTCCAGTGAGAACGACGAGGACAGGTTCGCGGCCGGCGACATTGACACAATAGTGCGGCAGTAGGGCGGCAGATCGCGACCCACCTCTCGCTCACCGATTACCAACTAATAAATGCAACTACCATGTATACGCATGCAACGAGCACCCGGAAAATTATGTGTTCAATGTTGCTTGTAAATGTAAACCAGCTAGAGGCTTGTAAAGGCTTGTTGATTATTGTTGTACTGGACGTGTATCGACGCATTTGAGAAGGTTTTCTATATATATATATCTATATTCATATAGTTTTAAGCTATACCAGGCCAAGTTATTTCTCTTCGTAGCCCTCTAGGAATAACAAGTTTCATTAATAGCTAGGTACTGATACAAAAACGCCGCGCTTAAATTATTTCAAATTATTTAAAACAGTTTGAGTGAAATGAGTAATAAACTAATTGGTATTACTAATATCCGGTACTAAATATGTTTCCGTGAGCAGCGGAGTGGTGTCGTACCGGTGCTACGGCGCGTAGCCGGTCCGTAGCACCGTTACGCCGCCGATCCGTGGCTGACGTCGCGTGTGTGTCGCGTAGAGGGTTGGGGCAGCAAACTCCGCAAGCGCTCCGGGCCCGCCGCCACCGTCACCTCGTTCCAGCGCTCGAACGAGGTGTGCACCAGCCTCGTGTCCATATCTAGCTCGGAGGGATCCTCGTAAGTCGCCCGCCTACGCTCCCCTCTGTGCGGTCTCGCCCGATGTCGATACTGTATGTGCATCGATGTTGCTCGCGTCTTCTACTTTACCCCTCTGTTTGCCTCTCGTCTTGTAACCGCATGAAGCCGTTTGTATGTTGGTGTTTTTACTTCACTCTCTATTCTATTCAGCACGCACGAGTCTTCTCACGCATAGGCAACGCACACTCTCCGTCATCCTGACCGTTAACGGGTACCGCCCAATCCGCAGTTAATCCAGGTTAATAATAATATTGTTTGAGTGGTTTTCAGTTTTCCTTCCGGGAGCAAGACTGTGTGTATCTGGTATGATCATGCGCTTAAGTTTATATCTTCGATGCACGTCTGTCGTATGGTAAATGTTGCCTCAATGTATGATGTTTGCACTTCTACGTATCTTCTGTATACTTGTAACAAGTGATAAATAACACTACATGACGTCCATGCATGAACTTCACTACGCCACACATTTTTTTTATTTATATTTGAGTGACTTAGTTTGGTAAGTTGTGTACCTATGTTGTAAAATTATTATTTATACAAATCATAACAAATTAAAACTGCTCGTTGTTCAGGTTTCCTCTTACAATATAAAGGGTATTTATTGAAGGCTGTAGTCTCTCTAATTTTATATTTTATTTATTGTAACACATTTGGTTCGGCAAAGGATAACATCGTGAAAAAATAACCACACTTAACAGTTGTCCATAATGTCCAAAGGTGTTTAAAGCGTGTTAAAGTTTTCTAACCGATCTTGACCAGTGTCATGGACTTTAGTCTTCTACCATTCGAATGAATCGAAGACTAGCAGTTTAACGGTTGTAAGATCTGATGATGGTGAACCGTCGCTGCATCGTCACGTCGGTTTACTGTCACTTAACCACATGACCGTTTTTAATCTATGATATCTCAAATATTATCATTTGAAAAAAAAAAGCTCGTAAAAATATTATAAACGCTTATCACCCTATTTTTCACTGATCATACTTACAATTCAAGCATGAGATAACATGCTACAATTACAATAGCTACGAGTACCGTATCTTGTGCTTACAAAAATATCCACAACAAAACTGTTGCATTATGATGAAGATTCAAAATTTTATTTTGAAAACAGTTTATTTTCTTCATACTTAGGTTACCAGCATCATTCCACCTGTCACTAGATGCTTTACAATTAATTCTTGAACGTGAAAGTCTTCTTCAGTTCTACTTGAACTCAGAAATGTTGTTCCAGATGTTTCTCGTTGCTTTTTAATTTTTTCTATGTTCTTTCTTATAGATATTGTAAGAGTATCTAATAATATACTTTTTTAACAAACTAATAAACATTCTGTACTACGTAATAAAATGTTCAAGTGTCTATTTTATTTACCTAATTAGAAATGTGTATGAATGAATATATCGTGAGAGTTTTTAACTTGATAGTTATTTAGAAACATTTTCTACTACAATTAGTTGAATTTTCTAAAATTTGTATCACTTCTTCTAGATTTCTGAATTAGAAAATATAAAATTTCCTTGTAAATATATCTACCTATTGTAACCTTAACTTTACGTTTACGAGCGAAGACTGCCGCCCCTCTCTTCACTATTGTATTAATGTCGTTCTAATTTTTATTATTTATATTATAAACCTTTAGTAGCTTTAGACCCCGTTTTTGTTTTTGATTTTTTCACGTTATATTTTTTTATACTGTAACCTAGTATCAAACCTGTTTCAAATTTAATTTGTAGATTATTTCAGATTCATTGCTTACAATAAAATGAATATTAATCACTAGATAATCGTAATTTAGCTAAATAAAACAGCTAAATATAAAGTTATTTCGATTAAAACAGTAATAATTGAAAAGATTGAAATATCTAATTTATCTAATCGATTAAGTTTTAACAATCACAAAATAGCAAAATTTAAACATAACTACTTAGGACCATTTCCTAGGCTCTTCTTTCAATTGCCATCTCTACTTAACAAAATTATTTTAATATGTCATACTCAATATATTATCGGCTATTTTTATGTACCTAAACGAACAATCATCATCAATCAACACTATCAGTTGACATATTTCATAAATTTTATCTTTATTAATCATGATTAACAATTTAATTAGCCAACGAAGAGATTCTCCAAATGTATTTTGTGTAATCATTCTATGATGATTCACACCACAATATTTGATGACCTTGTCTCTCTGTTCTGGGATGACTGATGACCTCCGTGATAGACATAATTTAAAACATTTTTGAAATTAACACCATATTCTTACCTTCATAGATAGGTATGTAAATCCTTTATAATGTTTTATTCGGTATAATCAGGTAGGTGCATACCAGTTGCAATTAGGTATTCCTTAGGAGCTTCGTAAATTAGATGCACTATTTACCCTGTTGTTCCACGGCAGCATAAAGTCGCGCACATTTCATCACCTCAACTCCCGACTCGACTCCGATTCAACTCGTAGGAAAGCATAGATATTATATATATGAACCATAAATCCAGATGAATTTTCATCATTGACTTGAAAGAATTAATCCACGTGCGATTTATTCTTACGGCTAGCTCCGATGCGGCTGGAAATTCGACCGTAAATAGCAATAAAGCTCATATTTCAATGTTTACCTATGAGTTGAATTTGAGTCGAATTGCCATTGAGTTGATGTTATGTGTAATGTATGTATATCGACCTTCACCGATGCCGTAAAACAATTGGGAGCTTAGTCATGAATATTTAGTAAAGATCATGATGACATGATTTTGGAACGATGTCTCCAGATGGTCTCCAGGAATGCGGGGCTCGGGGTCCTCCGAGGGCGGTGGGTTGTCGGACTTCATCGACGGACTTGGGCCAGGGCAGCTGGTGGGGAGACAGCTGCTCGGAGCACCCACGCTGGGTGACGTGCAACTCTCTATGTGCTACCAAAAAGGATTCTTGGAGGCGAGTGCAATTATCAACATTTCTTGATGAATAGGTATTGACAACTTTACTGTGTTAAATAATCTGTCTATCCCTAATCTATAGGCAAAGTAAAAGCAACTTATATACCTACAATTTACCTACAATGCTTAACTTACGGCGCGTTCACATAGAATGTCCGTTTTACAGGTCCGTTTAATTGCGGTCGCGATTGGTAGTAATCTATTGTAAGGGGTCACTTCGCTTCATTGCCGAAATAAAAAACATTCTTTTTTTAATTTTCGGAAATAAGATAAATAGCATTTCATTTTCAAATGTATTCATTTTGATTCGAAGTTGAGTAATGCTCCACGAACTAAAAATATCATCAAGCTTTATTCACTTAGATACTGCTTAGATAGGTAAGTAGGTAAGATAGGATAGTTCGTGACGAAGCGTCGGTTCATAGGTAGGTACTAATAAATAATTTGTTCGTAAAACCAAGGGCATGACAGACTACTATGTATATTTTTTTAAATAACCGACATGTTTAGCAGATTGATCACCACCCAGATTTATTTTTTTACCGTAATTATGACGACGAATTGACCAAGTTACTCATGACAACGGGCGACGAAGACTAAGGTAAAAGTACCATATTCCGGGCTAGTACATTAATCCGTAACATTTTGATTTTTGTCGCAAAATAAGAAAACTGTCCGTAAAATCCATAATTTATTCAATGTCACTACAACTACAGTTCATATAAAATCAAAATAACACGATGTTTGAATATAAATAATCATTCTTAAAGCCGTATCGAGCTTCCGAAGAGTCAGTAGCGGCCCCCGCGACGTTTCAGTACTATGTTGTTAACAGTGAGCGTAAAGCGACAGTGCATTTTCGTAAGGATCTTATGTGACACTGGTAAGTTAATTTAATTTAATTTTGTAATATTATTAATTGTTACTTATTAACAGAAGGTTTCAGCGTTATTTCGAGTTATAACAAACCATATTTTGAGAGAAAATATGACTGCCGGAATTATGTTCACAACAGTGAAACGGTGAACATAAATACGTGCTGTATTACGTAATAAGGGTAAATTAGTATGATGTGTTTATGGATTTTATTCCGAACTGGGGTTAAATACTTACATAAATATGACATAAATTAATTCAGTAATGATAACAGATTAGTGTGACGTAATTACGGTATATGCTTTTTTTAATTATAATTCTTGAAATCGAGTTTGAAATTATGACATTTTATGTTATACTAAAGAATCAATACAGTATGTTGTCGAATTTAAATTAAGTTTATTTCAAAAAGTAAATAAGGATAACTATTTATATCGATGTTATGCACATAATAGTTATATTAACTTTTAAAATATTCAGATATTTTATTTTATTTTTTTAATTTAACCTATTTTCTTCAATGCCGTAATAAGGGACAAGAGTTTTTTGCTTATGTCCCATATTCCGGTATACCGTACGGTATTACGTAGTATAGTAATAAGAAGCAGAAACATTGGTTTTCAACATAAAACGCCAAATCTCAATTTTTTCAAGATTTTTGTATTAATCACAAAATGTATCCAAAAATTTAAAACGATACGTTTGCATTTTAAAACATTTTAATATTATTCACAATTATCATTATAACTGTAACCTCGATTTTATTTTATATTTTAGGTTTACCTTTGGTAACCAGGCCTGCTCATAGCCCAGCGGCTTGCGTCGATCTTAACTGATCTACAAAGTTAAGCAACAGTGGGTGTGGTCAGTAGTTGGATGGGTGACCGCTAGTGGAAAAAATTTCTGGGGAACTTCCGTGCTTCGGAGGGCACGTAAAGCCGTCGGCCTCGGTTGTTATCATTTGGTAGCAGTCGTTAGGCCATGTCGGAGGCCTTCGGGCGGCATAAAATACTTCCGAAACCATGGGTTGGCCACTAACCCCTCCACCAATCTGTACTGGAGCAGCGTGGTGCTCAGGGTTATGCTCAAGGCCTCCTCAGGTATGAGGAGAGACCCGTGCTCAGTAGTGGGCCATTAATGGGTTGAAGCCAACCAGGCCTGATCTTAATATTATTATGAATTGATGTTCCTTAGAATAGGTAAGTACTCATAACTTATGTTCTTTAAGATTTTTGTCATAATAAAAGTTGTAAAATTGTTTGTAATTTTGAATTTTCGTTAATCATACTTTTTTTTTAATTAAATTTTCACGATGGTGATTATTTAGTAAACAGCAGCTCTCATTTTGTCGCAGAAGTTTTATGGTAATTGTTTTTTTTTATTTATCCGAAAGAACAATTATATCGTACTTAATAATTTTAATAAAAGTATAAATTAATACAATTAGGTAGTTGAATTCATTAAGTATATTCTTAAAGACATGTATGATGATTTTAGGTCAAAGAAAACGTATGCTAAAGACAGTACGGAATTACGTACAGTGATTGCCGGAATTAGCTCCGACGCCAAATTTTAGTACGGAATTAGAGACAAACGTGAGGTTCAGCAAAATAACGATTATTCCTATAAATTAAAGGCTGCGACGCAAAATATTTTTCAACATTTATCTTATAATACCAATCTAGAGAATAAAACAATTTTTATCCCTAGAACCTTCCTACTTTTTCTAAAAACCAACCTCAAAGTCAAAAGTGCCTTAATAGTCCGGAATATGGGACATTTACCTTACGTACCATCGGATTGCTCGTTTGTTTGTTTGTTCGCCAAGTCTACCGATTTCGTATCAAAATCTCGCAGCTCCTTGGCAGTTCAGTTATTTATGGTTACCTATCTCCTTGCAATCAGTTAATTCTTCGATTCAGACAGTGCGACCTTGACTACGGTTCTGTTAATATGTTAATGATATATTTTAAGGTGGAGGTAATACGTGCACGAGGTCTCCAAGCGCGGCAGGGCAGCCGTACGTTGCCGGCGCCCTACGTGAAGGTGTACCTCGTCAGCGGGAAGCGCTGCATCGCCAAGGCGAAAACAAGCACCGCACGGCGGACCCTCGACCCACTCTACCAACAGACGCTCACCTTTAGAGATAACTTTAAAGGATGTGTTTTGCAGGTCAGTGTAAGATGTAAATAACTGTAAGTTATTTACATTTTAGCGTCATAGATAACTGAGTATCATTAAAGGTTAGTTAAGCACCCTTAACGAAAAAAAGAAAGTAAGTGCTATAAGTTTGAAGTCTGTCTGTCTGTGTCTCTGGGCGTCCGACTGTAGCATCGTCCTTCCATCGTCTGTAGGTACCATCATCCATCATCGTCCCAAACGAATGGACCGAATTAGATGCATTGTTTTTTGTTCGAAAGTTGACGTGATCGTTCTTAGCAATAATTTATGAAGACCAGTTAGGCGTTTGATGATCTCCAGCTCAATAGAGATTTCTCTTAGTCGGAGGGTTTTGAATTTTATTAGATCGCTTATGTGTAACCTAGAACACATTTAAACTGTGTGAAAAAGACTGAAGTAATTCCGTTAGATATACGGAGCAATTGTAAGGTAGATGGCATTCTTTGTTATCACAGTATCGGTAATCCATCGCTTTTACCTAGTAATAAACAGATCATACCTACTTGCTTATTATTATTTAATTATTCTACGGAGTGTACGTTGGTACAGAACAGCGCAGCGGTGTGCACACAGACAAGTCTCGTTGTTATGGTCCTTTTGTTTGACGGTAACCTACTGTTCTGTATGTCCGTTGATAAAGGTGACAGTTTGGGGCGACTACGGCCGCATCGAAGGCAAGAAGGTGTTCATGGGCGTCGCACAGATCATGCTCGACGACCTCAACCTATCAAATATCGTTATCGGATGGTACAAACTCTTCGGAACTACTTCATTGGTAATTATATCTCACAGTCTGTAACGGTTAATTAAGCGAATAAGGGGGCGTCCATTAATTACATGAGGCATTTAGGGGGGACAGAGGGTCAAGATGAATATCACTCATTCTCACGTGGTTGTCTCAGCAAATATCACGTAATTTTTTTTCCGCAAGAAGTCACTAGAAGTTTCCAGAAGTCTCTCTTGAGACCACACCTAAATCGCGTGGAAATTTATTTAATAAAGAATTTACAAGCCTTGGTTTAACGAACATCATTTGAGTTTGGCTTTGCTTGTGGATTATCTTGGGAAAAAATGGAGAAATATAAGTAAAAGTGATTCGTTTATGGTTTAATTTTAAGTAACAAGTAACAATACAGATGAGAAAATAATTCAAGTATTTATAGGCTATTGAGTAATTACATCCTTACCTACACCACTTTGTGAACCTTTTTCATACTAGCTATCTACTTAGAAGGTTATAAAGCTATTAACTGACTTCCATGCACAGATGTATATCGCACGTCCAAACATTTTATTTACTCTACAACATATCTTCATAGAAATTCCACTCCAAAGAAGTCTTGAATAACTTTAGGCTGAATGATGGGGACCTTCAGAGAGATGAATACTTGCCAATTTTTGTATAATTAACGTAACTAGCTGTACATTATTTATCTAAGTACTTGCCACTTGTTTTGATTTGTATATAAAATTTTATCATATATTTTTTTGTTTCAGTAACCGAGGCTGATAAGCGTCAGGCTAATATCTATATCGAATACAATAAAGAAATTAAAATTTGTCCAAATAATACATCTAGTGATACTGCTTTAATATCATAATAAAAACGCGAAGACATCTTGAATATAGGAAATTTTCTATAAAACGAAAGTTATTAAATAATTTGTATTTTTATTTCTTTTGGAATGCCTACCGGAGTTTTGAATAGATAGCATTTTATAGGAAGAAATGTATAGTGTACCCTATAATGTAATATTAAGTATTAAAAGCCAAATGCAACTCTTTGTATATTCTTTATACGCCTGAGTTTCCTTAGTAAATTTTATAGATCATTGTTTTTAGTACACATACCTAAGTATTATTTTTATTTCACTTTGTAATTTTTGCATGTTACACTCCAATTCTTTTTATGAATTCAAATGAACATTTGCATTTAACATAGGCATTGTTTGCACAGTCATATTGTGTGAAAAAGTGCCTACGCCTGTTTTATTACAAGTAATAGTACTTCTAATACTATTACTTCTATTACTTTTACGAGAATTTTAATTTTTTTATACCTTCCATAAGAAGCACTGTTTATTAATTTCGTTTTTTGAGAATTTTGCAATATGAGACTTTATTTTATACAGTGGACAGATTATGGTATAATTAATTACAATTCGCATGAGGTAGCCACATCAGTAATTGAATGTTTCACGAATACTATACGAAATGAACACAAAAAAAAATTACGACAAATATCAAAAAAATGTTTATTTTGCAATGTTTTACATAACAGATATAATTTTGCCCTTAATCTACACATTTGATACTTACATACAAAAAATATGCTTTTCTCAGTCATTCATAAAGGAGTGAAATTAAGATGAAACATTTTTGCTATGTAAATTATACATACCTACCAAATGTACTAAAGTTTACCATTCATAACAAAGTCAATAATTTGTGTTACATTCATTAGTAGATATGGACAACATCAGATGAGAGCAATTAAAATGCACTGTCCTCAAAACACAGGATTTACAATTTAATTATTAAGTTACACTTAAGTCTAAACATTCAACATAATTATGCTCTATTATATAGTACCAAGTTTGTAGTACGGTAGACTTAATACGTAACATATACTCTTATTAAAATTATGTAGACTCCATAAATCTTAAAACAAATTCAAATTTAAACATTGGAATAGTCATTTATGTGTCTAAGCTATTACAGTGACAAAAATACTATAATAGTTGTGCTTGTACAGCACACAAAGGCAGATAGCTCTGTTCCCGTACTGTAGTCCTTAAAACAACCTCACAATGTCACTAGTGTAGAATCTGTTTGGGTTGCTTCGAGGGTGAAGCACCCGGTAACCTTCCTTCACCTGCCCGTTTGACACCTGTTGATTTGATATCTGAAACAAGAAAAAAACTTAGTTTATTTTATTCACATTATCGGTAACTATCTAACAATTTACTGCTATGTTAGAATCCAATAGATTTATAGTTGTCTTGGGCATCATCAAATCTATGACGGTCGTAGTAATTAAAAATGTGCATATTTTTTTAGGAGTATAGACTGTATGATTCATATCATCGTTCTATCTATAGAATTTAGCAAAGGTAGTACAAGATGAGTTAAAAGCTTTAAATCCAACTACGTAATAAGTACATATTAAAAATTTAAGTGAGAATGGTAACATTGTCCTACAACTTTAAATCGTTGTAGATCTTAAAAGTACATTTGAAATAAATAATGATAAAAGAAACAGATGACATTGAAATACCTATCCAATATTACCCCACTTGACATAGTTTGTCAACTTATATTATGTACTTATATTTTTAATTAGTTTTAAAAATATGATCACATTTTGATTACTATCATATTGATATTCTTCCTCGGAAGATTGAGCCAGATTGATTGACGTAAGAATCACCAACACAAGTCCACAAGATTCGTCTCTAGTGAGCCATTAAGGGACAAATATGCATACAAGCACACACTGATAAGCACATCACCCCCCTACGAGGTAGCTCTGACAATAAGTGGTGCGGCAACACTCACCCTGCAGCCACCTGACCTGCGTGGCGGGCCCGTAGCCCTTCTCGTTGCGCGCGGCGATGCGGAAGATGATCGCGGGCTTGGTGGAGGAGTCCACGTGCGCGGCGCCCAGCGACGCCTGCGGCACCACGCACGTGTTCGCCTTGCCGCAGTACACGCGCACGAACGCCAGCTGCGACTTGGACGCCTCCTAAACGACATTATAATAATAAATATAAACACACATCGATACACGCAATACGATTCTCGGACAGACTCGAGCGACTACTGTTGTATAAGGCTAAGCCTTAAAGGCTTTTAGGGCTTTAAAACCATAAAGTCAGAAGTTAGTAGGTAAGGTTATAAAAACTAACACTAACATATTCAAAAAAAGTCACATAATATGTTATAATAATAACATATTATGTGACTTTTTGACACTTGCTAGGCATCTTATTGAAGATAATGGATAGAAGGAATATTGAAAATATCCATAAATAAAACTGACCTTTGGTTGTGTGTTGGACCGTACGGCGAGGTAGACTGAATATTCGAAGATGCCCTCGGCGGCGACCTGCGGCGGCTCCCACGACAGATGCGCTCCCTCCACCGACTTGGATATTTTGATAGCCGACGGCGCGCCGGGGAAGCCCGGCAAGCACGTCTTGAACGCTGATTCCTGGATAAATTAATTAAAACATTATAACCTTTTGATATCACCAACTAGATGGTCGGACTAGATCGAAGAGCTTACAAAAATGCCTATTACAGAACGCATCCGACAAGCCGAAGATTGGTCTCTCTGGAGAGAAATAAAGAAACATCTTTTGAAGGGTTATCCGAGCAGGCAAGACCTTCAGCAATGAAGACACAACCAAGAAGAAGAACCTTATCATTTCCTAGTTATCTTTTCTTTCCCGGCCGTCAACGCAGCTTGATGTTACTTATGTCCTCGAGCTACGGTGACCATTACCTTACCATCAGGTGCTTCTTCTGCTCGTTTAGTGACTATTTACTTTAAAAAAATCAGGTAGCAATGACGTCAAGACTCCCTTTTTTAAAAAACTATTAATTTACCTGACAGAAATGTAACAAATAAAACAAGACGTCATTTTTAAACTCATAGTCATACTAACACAGTTCCTCTTTTAAATTAGTTACAAGTTTTAAATTTAACATGATTTTTACAATATGTAATCATTGTGCAATTCACAAACAAACAAAACAACTTCAAATAAAACTGGTTGGTAAACTTACTTGAAACCAAATAACTTCCTTACCTCGCTAAATTCCCCCCGCCCGCACGAGTTGATGGCCGAAATTCTGAATTTATACGCAGTGCCATGTTCTAGGGGAGTCATGGGTAAGCTGCTCAGATCTGGGAGATTATCCAGCGATAGATTTGACAAGTCTACATTTGGATCTGATACATAATTTTGGACCTGGAAAAAATCATAGCATTACAGCAAGTTGTGTTTATCAGTTCCATGTTTCATCCATGTTAATAATGTTAAAATTGATCAATTACAAGTCAATAGGAAATATAGCTTTTTAAGAAACTCTTATACTTGCATTTGACAATAGGTGACATAAAATAGATAAAAATTAAATGTGGCACTTGGAGACTGCCGCGGTAAAGCTATTGCATAGCATTTTTTATCAACTTATGCAATTATAATTATTAGAAGTTATATAGTTATATCAGAGCAGCGCCATCTAGTTTGTAGAAAACATTCGTACCATACCTTAGTATTAAGGTACTAGATGGCGCTGATTGGGGGTGTTAGGTTTTTTTCGTTACGGAATTTCTGGATTCGGTCCCCACGCTCAAGGCCCGCGATAAAAGCTATGCAATAGCTTAATTAAAACCAAAACACTATTACTTTCGTATAATTGCTGTACCTACTACATAATTATGTATATTATTCTATGTTTATTAAAATGACCAGCAAACCTACAGTAAATGTGGTTCCTTTCACAATGCCAACAGTATACCACGCGTCTTCGTCATTCTGCTGTTTCTGCTCTTCCGGTTCTGCCTACAACGAAAAACATTATTATAAGAGCAGGTAATAAGGCAAACAACATTATTTTTCAATGATTTGAGTTTAGCTGTCGTAAAAGACTAAAAGTCATTTCAATTATTTTATTCACTCTTAGGATCTCTATTCTTGCCCACTTTATATTAGGTATAGTAAAATGAGTACCACCAAAAGTGCAACATTGATGTACATCGATAAATTAAATGGAACAGTCCATTTATATAGTGCCCTGAATCTAGTTAAGGAAACTTTTTGTTACCTTACATAACTACGTTAAGTAAGCTAACAGGACCTTGCGCCCTGGACTGGCGATTTATTTACATTACTCTCTTTCTCTCTCTTCCTCTCTGGATATTAAGGTTGAAAATACTATATACTGATTTACAAAAAAACTTTCTTCAGCTTTAGGAACTGCCTCACTTGCTTAAATACCCATAATTGAATATAGCCATACTGATATTGAGTAGGTTAATCTGTGGTACTGGGTGTTAGTTAAAGACCTGTCCGTGATGGTGGAGCGCGGCGCTAGCAAGCGTGGCGAGAGCATGCGCGGCGTCCGTCGGCGGCAGCGGCGCGTGGCCCGAGCTGCTCACGGCGCCTTCGCCCTCGGCCGCCTCGCGAGCACCCGCCGCCTCCGCCGCCTCGCCCGCCACCGAAGACGACACGCTGCCTCCGCCCTCTTCGCCTAACATCATAGTTATTAAGAACTTACTAGGTCTTATTAATTTTAGGGTAGTTTTAGAATTTTTAAGTAGTGCAATTTTAATTTTAAGTAGTTTTAATTTAAGACTGACTACACCGACCACACAGTGTGCTGTGAGCTGTGTGGCCGGTGGTTGACTGGCAGTATTATTGCCTGCAATAGTTGGAAGTTTATTTTCTATAACTTAACGAGAACAGTGACAGATCATTTAATTGGAGAATATCAGACATCAAATCTAAATTTTATGGTAAAAAACTTTGTATTACCTTGCAACAGAGTTGGAGACAGTAAAGCAGATCCATTAGTAGTCATAGTCAGAATTGGCATAGACTCACTGACTGAAGGCATTGTGTCAGCCGCACCTTCCATTTCTGAAGTATCGGCATCATTGAATCTATTGACATAATCACATTTTACAGGTTAACATTATTATAATTTTATTATTACTTGATTGACTTGCGATAATGGACAAAGTTAGAAAAGTACAAAACCGCCACATCATTTGGAACTGACTAAAAATTTGACTGCTATAATTCAAATATAATTACTTCTAATTTTAATTGCAATTAGAAATTTTATTTAATTATTAGTTTGATTTTGTAATAAAAACATACAAAAGTTTTCTTATCTTTCTCAAAGGGTGTGAAATCCACAGGCCAGCATTAAGACTACAGCTTCGGCCTATCTTATTGTAAACAAGACCCAAACCCAGCAGTGGGATACTCCTTATAACTACTATTAACACAACACAACCTTCCCCCATAAAAACAAACATAATTACTCATTTGCTTCTTGCTTCATGGGCAAAATTGAGAAGGAGTGCAGGACAGCTGGACCATTCGCTGTCGAGGATATCATAGCCGCTTCTGTCTGCCCACTGCTGGTTATGTCTGCACCACCCTCGGCTGTGCTTGAACTACCACAAACATATTGTTTCTATTATTCATTAAAATCATTTTAATAAAAACGATTTAAAGACTGTCATGGTAAAGTTATGGTAAATATTATATTACTACTACAGCCTTCCGTAAAACTTTTGAGTTAATCTTACATTTTCTTATTGCATCAAAACAATTAAATTGGTAGGCAAAATGTTGCCAAAAATTAGCCTGTTGTCCAGTGCATGTTTAGCGATAAACAACCATGACAGGAAATTGTAGTGTCCTGCATACTAGAACATGACAATTAATGTTTTTAGCAAAAATTGTAAACTTCTTTTTTACAGCTCAAGTATTTTCGTCAATAATAATGCAAAAAAATAACTAGTTTATGCATTACAGTTACTCTTATCATACAACTGGACAAATAGTAGAATAGATTGTCAAGATATTTAGAGATTTCCAAACATAGGCAATAGACAGATTTACCGCTATGATTTTTTAAATACACAGAATCTTAACTACTGTTATTTATAATGCGGAGTATAGTAAAAAAATTGAGGTGCACTCAAACCTGATTCCTGTGCTGAGGACATCTTGAGCAGCACTGCTGATATCATTCACATCGTCACTGCTGGCGACTCCCTCGCCACCACCCATGTCTTCATCCATAGTGCTGGATTCCTCTATGTATATTATAAAAAGATTACTTTAAAATCTATTACAAAAGAGTGTACATGCCTGATTATCTAGCATAAATTTTTAATTAGAGCTTTTGGCTCCATGATGCAATTGATGCATATCATTCAGAATTATTTAAAATTCAAAATTTAATTCCGTACTAAATTCATCACCCGAGGTGGTATTTACTCCTGAAATTAAAATGGGACCAAACGGGTATTATATTCTCTCAACCAAGAATTTCCCAAATTGGTTAATAAATGATGGAGTTCTGAAGTAAAAATAATTAAAAAAAAATACAACCAAATTGAGATCTTCATCATCCTTTGAAGTTGGTTAAAAATAAGAAAAATTTTAATATCTCATACCATCTTGAATAATTGGTGCACCAACTCCTTCTAAAGGCATTGCTGATGTAATGGACTGATCTGGTGACTCTTCTTGAGGAGCATCCACACCTTCCCCTTCATCTAAACTTGGCTCTTTGAGCAGTGGATCCAATGGGTTTTCTGGGTCTTGAGGCGAGTTGTCTTCTGTTACAGCCTATTTGTCAAAACATAAAAGTACTATTTTATAAATATAGGATTTAATAAAAAAAAAATATGTATATTGGATAGATATTTTATTTCATTTCAATACTAGTTTTTCCTACACTGGCAGCTTTTTAAAACTTTTTATAACTTTTTATATTTTTATATTTGATCTTGGTTTCAAACCATTATTGGTCTACTCTTGAGCACGGGTCTTTCTGCATACCTGAGGAGGTCTAGAGCATATTCTACCATGTTGCTCCATAGATTGGTAGATGCAGATTGCACTAGTCCAGTAAGAGCCTATTTACACTACCCTTACCTTTTAACTAATCTTAAGATCACCCACAAGCTTTTGCCAAAACTAGTGATTTACTCATTTAAAAAATTAAAAAATAAGACCAGCATGCAATATTTATACCCTCTGTTCTACGTGGTTTAATACTATGGCTTTAATTATTAAGGTTATGTATTTATATTATATCAATTAATAAAATTAAATTTCATAATAGTACGTATAACATAAATTATGTTGGTACTACTAGTTAGCAAATGCCAAAAAAATAGATATATTGGACACCAAAGCAGCCTGTAACTTCAATATCTACATATTATTTTGATTTTTGAGTTACCCAGCTAGCTGACACTAGCAAATTAAAATGCATTTAAATAAAATTTAATACATGGGCAGACCAACGCCAACACTTTTGTATCTACATTCTACTTTTAAAACATATAAATAAAAGGTATTCACCGGAGTAGATAAGCAATTATCACCAATGTATGCGGATTCATCTCCTACTGTGCCCGGGGTGGTTTCATCAATATCCATCTCTTCCTCGGGTTCAGCTTGTTCTAAAAACAATTGTATCATTAAAACACTGGAATAAATTAAATTAATAAAAATTAAACAATGTATGTGTTAAGTAGTTCGATTATGATATATGCAGGTGGTTAGTGTCAGGATGCGTCCAAACAACTCCAGGCCATGTTACCTTGCTCCGCGACCGCATGCTCTTCGCCTACAGCAGGCTGTGCACTATGCTCTACGTCCAATACATCACTGCTACTCGTAGGCGCTGCGCCATTTGTTGCTACATACAATAATTGAACCTATATTTTAAAATTCGAAACAAAACGAGGTATCCATATACAAATAAAATGAATAAATAAGCAATTTAACGGCTTCGCAAACAAAATACTAAAGGAGAAATCTAAAGAAAGTACGAAACACAAGTCCAAGCACGCTACATTGAAAACTTACACACCTGATTCTTCTGACGCAGCTGCCTCCGAATCGTGTGCTGCTAAGTTATTATCAGACATATCTTCAATATTTTCGGCTTGGTTTTCGACTAAAGGGGACATTTCCGCGCCATCGGGGACATCACCTTGAAGTGCCGAATCCGACTCCATTTTATAGCAAATAAAAAGGTTAGGAGACTTAAACACAAATAAAATTGATTTTTAGATAACAATAATAAGATTTTTTAATACATAATCTGAGAAATTATCAATTTTTCGAAATTTTTGACAAGTAACACAAAAACTCAATCTGCCATCTGCCAAGCCAACTCGGCGTCATTAATAGAGGTGAGTCGTATGTACTAGAACAGGTACGGGAAACAGGTATTTAACGATACTAGGTTATACCTATACTAATTTTGAAAGTACCTAGTCCAATACTAGTATTAGCGCTATGCTAGTATACTCTATACCTAGTCCACCTAGTAGGTAGCGAGTCCGTCCGATCCGAGAGCGTGACAATGACAAGACTAACAAGTGACAACTGACAAGACAAAGTGATAATTGACAAGCAATCAATATACGGTACGACTGACATTAGTGACATTACTAGGTACAGATTTATGATTGACAGATTGTCTTTGACACATGACTACCGATAGATAGTGTACATTGACAGCAAAATAAAAATCCAATGATGCGATTGCTCCTTAATACTTTAATCGCTAAAATAAATAAGATGTTATTTAATAATTGCCCGTTTGTTTATTATTTTTGTACATGCCTAAAATGTCATTTTGTCCATTAAATATTTCGATTGTCTATTGAATGACCGTTTGTTTTTAGTTAACTTCGATACCTACTTGAAATTGTCCAACTAAGTAAAGTAAGTTTTCACATTCCCATAGAAACTTAACAACCTTTTATAAAATGTTTAAACAGAAAAAATCTAGTTTTTTTTTAGTGCAAGTAATGTTTCTGTAACCAACAGAAAATATATAACCCAATTTTGGCGATCTTCTTTGAGATTTTAAATCTGTATCTATGGAAATGACACCTAATCATAACGTAACTTTTCTCGTATCTAAAAATACAAAATTCAGATTTATATCTTGATTCAAAAATCAAAAATTAAAATTAAATTCCGTTTTAAAATTATTTGTACCACTCAAAATTATCGTTCAAAGATATAGTTAAGTGACACCACAATTATTGTTCATGGCAATAATATGCTTTTAGTGTGACGTATTTAATTCTCGGGTTTAATAAAGAAGTAGGACTGATCGACTTAAATAGGTGTAAAAACCATAGTTCTATTCTAATCAATTAATTAAGATCACATTATAATTATATTCGAATATGTAAAATGCTGGCTAAAAGACCACTATCCAAGCCGATAAACAAAAGTGAACTGTCATCCATGCCGCAATTGACATGTCAACGTCCTATTGTTTTTTCAGTTTCTGTTCTGTGTTTACGTTTAGTTTGATTTTCGTCTTTGGAGTGTTATTTAGTATTTTGTTATTTTATTTTTATCATTTTATTAATTAAAAGAAGATAAAATTATTCATATTTTTAGATTTTATGAAAACAACATTAATTTTATGAATGCAACCTGCAATACAATGTCACTGTCACTTTCACACTTTCACAGCTTATAACTTACCAAGGTGCTTTGGAATACTTACAAAACATACAAATACACAATTAAAATAAACATACATGCCAAGTAAAATTGGATACCAGGCGTGAATAAGTTGATAAGTCGACTGATAGTTGTCAAATCAGGACAACGCACGTTCTATTAAACATAGTTTCTGATAGGTAATACATATTTTTTGACGATTTATCTGAAAATCTAAATATATAAAAGGAGAAGCTGACTGACAGACTGACAGACTGACTGACATATCAACGCAGGGCCTATAAGGGTTAGAAACTTGAAATTTTGAAAACGAAGTTGCAAAGTATGTATGAAACTTTGCCGTTCTTCAACGTATTGGAATGAAATTCAGTATGAAGGTTTTTCATTGCAAGTCATGAGACTTGTATACAATATTTTTTCAATAATCATGTAATATATTATGATACACACACTAACACATGTCTGTGTATATATATATATATATTATAGATAGACGGACTTTGGCCAAAAACTGAAGGTCTCCTTTGTATCATTAGTAATTTCATAAGTAATTAACATTACAAAATGTACTGATTAAATGTCTATAAAGTACGACGCACTACGCAGCAAACAATGCAACGTACGCAAGCAATGTACTTAGTCAAGGACTAAGTATGCGTAATATGCGTATATGATACGCGTATACGTCCTCGACCTTGAGACGAGGTGGAATAGGTAGAACAGGTATTTGGATCACGTATTTTTAAATACTAGGAACAGGTACACCTAGTCCAAAATTAACCTAGTACGACCCACCTCTAGTCATTAACTTGACTTGTATTTTTTATAGGCAAAGGCTGCAAAGGAATTAGCTCATTAGCACAGATATATTATGCCTTCCATTCCATAGAGTATGATTCAATACCTACATTAGACATATAATTTTAATGTAAATATTAATTTTTACCTTTCTAACTTTCTTTCTGATCTTTTTTTTTCAAATTACGTATAACCGAATATAATTCTTTTAAAAAAACCTTTTTCCCTATTATTTTTGGCTGAGTGTATTTACGCCAACGCCAATATAAAGAAAAAGTCAATACGACATTGACATTTGATTTTAATGCTTTTGATTCATGGAAGTATGAAACCTATGGAAATGACATGTCAACAAAAAATGCGTGCCACTGTTACGTCATCTGGCCGCCAAACATGGCGGCTTTAATGCTGACCTATAACTCATGACATCAACTATACTGACAACTATCATGTCCTATAACTGCACATATGAACCTTGCTAATTATAATGTAAATCTTCCTTTATTTTCCCGGCAACATTAACAATAACCAATATTTTTAATGTTATTTATAGCTTACCTGTGTATGGTTAAAGATGGCTGATTTGACTTTGACCACGATTTTTTGGCAAGACAAGTACCGGCTGAACTGACTGACAATGACATTTGGGTCGGTAAACATGGCGAATTTTCGGCCTCATTAGGTAGTAGTAGTAGTAGTAGTACGTATAGAACAATATGTCGTGTCCCTACTATAATATGTCCAAGTTTTGATTGAATGAAAGTGAAATTGACAATTGAGTGACACTCAGTGACACTATTGACAGTGATTGATTGAATAATGGAGTAACCTCTTTGATTCATATTTCATAAATCCAAATATTTAATTTTATATTGATACATTTATTCTTACTTTTTAGGTTACATAAATATCCTTTTATTTTGTGTTAAGGATTCTAAAAGGTTAATTGCAGTAAATAATTCAGTCTAGTTATGGAAAACAAAAACAATTTCACATAAAAAATAATTATACACCTTTTTATGTAACTAATATTTTTCATCTCTTTCTAGGTTAGCTATTTGACCTAAGACAGCCGAATTTGTTGGACTTATTGACCATCCTATTTTTGAGTTGAGAAAAAATGTCGAACACAAATAATGAGAAGGCTGGTGATGGAATAAGATCAATGAGATCTAGTACAGCATTCAGACTCATCAATTTCGAGCTATATGCAAAGCCTGTAAGAATTTTGAGGTTTGTTTTTTTCACTGAGTGCATTGGAGTACTAATGAGATGTTATGTGGTCATTATTATTATAAAGCCTATAGACCACTTATTATTGCAAGTGGCCTACCTTGTGTTTGAATCTAAAAATGACAAAATAACGACCATATTATCCAAAGGGAACTTTTTCCAGGATACAAACTACCTTATGTGCTTTCCAGGGTCCTCAATTTATTTCATACCAAATTTCACCTAAATTAGGTCAGCGGATTGAGTGTCAAAAAATAGCAGACAGACTAGCAAACATAGTTACTTCCACATTTAGTATGGATTAATTACTAATGGAATGTCATCTTGTGTTTCAGAATATTGTGATAATGAGCATAGGACTTACATGCTTTGGTATCACCTTGGGATACCTGGCATATATGAGACAGAAGTATGAAGGAATGGGATATTATTCAGCCGTAGACAAAGATGGCAAAGAAGTATTTGAGAAAAAGAAATCTAAGTGGGATTAACATAACAGTTTGAATGTGTATTGTTATCTAATTTATTTAAATGTAAATACAAGTGTATATGTATAATAGTAAAACATTTACCTGTAAATTTGTATGTTTAATATGCTTATTGACACTTGATATAATGTCTTCAACCCATTTATTTATTTTTACCTTATTACCTTGGTTTCCTGATATTTTTTCCAAATTATAACCGAATATAATGCTTTTAATTAAACCTGTTTCCCTATCTTCTTGTTTTTGGCTGAGTGTATTTGCAGTATTTGCGCCAACGCCTTAGAAGAAAAAAAAACATTCTATTCAAAAGTGACATGAACCTATTGTCATTTTATGTCGAATTATAGTAGCAGCAGAAAATGAAGGCCCCTATGACGTTTACTTGACGTCTGTCCGATCATCAAGTTTCGTATAAATTATTACATAAATTTGAAGGAGCAAATTGCTGTTCTTCATTGTCAATAGTGATGTGCAAAAAGTCATAAATTCTATCGAATGTATAACTTACACTAAAACAATATACAAGGTGGATACCATCATACGACATTAAATGAAAACACAAGCCCTACTCCCTCCTAGGAACATGTTGCATCAATTAAAAAACTGTTAACATCAAATTAAAAAAAAACAAATTTTCAAACAAACTTAATAGCAAAAAATGGGGTAAAAAATAGAACATCATTTGTAAACACTGTTCACTAACCTTTGATAAGAGCGGCAACAGCGCACTTTCGTCACGTGATCTTTTGATTGTTGTTTTGATTGACGCAATGTGATTCTTATGACTTTGTTATAAGGTTCAATGTGCATTATGTATTTAATTTGATAAATTTGCTTGTTCCGTCTGGGGTCATTAAACTTTTATGATAGACTGATTTTAGACACAGCGTGTAGAAAATTTCAAAAGTGAAGAAAAATTCCTGTGCCTAAAGTATTGAAGATATTTGATTGAAAATTTGTTTGTAGACTTGGAAGATGGATAGGTACATGCAGTTAAATTTAATGTCGTATGATAGTATCCACCTTGTATAAACTAAACAATATATATATTTAAATATTATGGACTAATGCGGGACCATATAAAAAAAGTATATGGTACCGCGAACAAATTCCTTCACGTTTTTACTAACAAAATACAGTTTAATAAAGTAAGTAAGTCAATTACATAAATGAATATACTATAAATCATCTCAACCCAACAAGGCCCACTACTGAGCTCAAAGCCGAGGAGACCTTAAATATAAGGTGATTCGTAAGACTCTTGTGATATTAATAGGGGGTACTCAGTATTCGATTCTCATTCCAAATATGTAATTAAAAAGGGTACTTAAAATTTTTATTCCAAAAATGTATCGATGCGACTCGCACTTGACCATATTTTTTCGATACTAAATTAACATTTTTCACGTCACTATTTTAATGTGTCAAAGGGGCCTTAATTTTGTGCCGTTACTATAAAAATCGAACTGTATAGCCTGTGGATTTCATTGTCAGCTGTTTTTTTGACTTCGTGTCACGTGTCAGTGTCACAATCATAGTGTGCCAATGCCAAATTGCCAATCTCCCCTTCACCCCGCACCTCGAAACTCCACCTGTTCAAAGTCAATTTTGAATTAATTTGTTCACTGTTAAAGTGCTATGAATAAACAAAATCAATTTTAATTTTGATACATATAGATTTTAAAGTGTTGTTATCATGTTTTCTGCATTGAAAAAGTTGGCTAGAAGCAATGAAGATCGGTGTCCAGCTCCTACCCCTATGTCTTCCTCCCTGCAGAAAAAATTTTCAAGAGGCGTACATTTTAATAGTAATAATATTCTTACATTAATAATAAAAAAAAATAAAGAACAACTTAATTTATATAAAGTTCTAATCTAATAAAAGGACTTAATATAAATTAATAATTCATAATACATTATCTTGCCTAGAATTGACAATTTATTAACAAAAACTTACGAGTAAACTCGATTATTTATTTACAGATTATAATATTTATATTGCTTTTCCATTAATCCCTTCTCTAAAATCTTTATTAAATAGAAGATAAATAATATTTATGATCATAAAAATAAATAAGGATCTAACTTACTTTTCTCATAGAAATAAAAGTACAAAATGGTTCAATAATCAAACACTATCAAGTTGGAATAAGCCAAATGAAATACAGTGCGTCTGTGTTATCAATGAGCTCTTGGAGATTTTAATATTTCTGTTTTTATGGAAATACAAAATTGCCAAATGACTGATTGCTGCTTATCATCAGTTGGGATTGTAGTCAAACATTAACTCATAATATGTAAAAACAAAACAGAAAAAGACACCATACTGAAAAAGGTCGCAGTATTTAAGGATAATCCACATCCTATTTTGTGGCAAATTAATACGTATCTTTTTACCTTAAATCAATAACTATAGTAGAGAGTTTGATTTGATTTGATTTGAGAGATTGAAACAGATATCAGTAATTGAATGTTAAGTCTTCTAGCTCCGTTGGCTGTGACCATGCCGGCAAAGTAAAGGTTCTTATGTTTGATTCCTGCCAACAGCAGACATTAATGCATATGAGTACATATGAGTTTGTTCTTGGGTATTGGTTGTTTGTGATGTAATAATCATTATTCAAGTTTCTCCATTGTGTATGTAATGAAAATAGGAACAATATTTTATACATGCTTATATGTATATTTCAGTGAAAGTGTTAATTAAAGGAGACAGGAATGTTGGCAAGTCATGTTTACTGCAAAGGCTGCAAGGTGGACCCTTCAAAGAGGACTATGTTCCCACTGAACAGATACAAGTGGCACCAATACATTGGACTTATAAAAATACTGATTATATTGTGAAAGTAAGTTTCAATCAATTATATGTTCATGCTCAAGACAATACTTGGAACTGCCATTGTCTTTCTATCAAGTCGAGAAGTCCCTTGTTTTCTTTATGACCTAGACAACGGAATAATTATGGGTATTATCGCTGTGTGGTGGCTGTGTGGTAGCAGTGGCTAGCAGAATATTTACTTTGTGCGAGATCAAAAGAGAAGTTTTGCTGAAAAGATAATGTTTGCCGATGTCGATGCGCCGCCCACTGGCTGCAACTTTTTGTGCCCAGAACAACTGCTTCTGTTGGTGTACCAAAGGGCTGCTACAACAAATAGTTCTATCACAAATGTAATAGTAGATTACTACATCTACTGAGTAATTTAATAATAATTTGCTTTATATTTTCTGCATTTTAGCCACAAATATGAGAAACATCAACTGGCTTGTCATTATATTTTCTTCAAAATGCTGCTTACAGTAAATAGATTTAATGTAATCTACAATATTAGGTATCCTTATGTTCCACATAAATATTGTATACATGTAACTTGATGAACAAAATTATTATGAGTGACAAGAAAATATATACAATTTATTTTTGTGATTCCAGGTAGAAGTATGGGAAGTGGTTGATAAAGGGAGAATGAAGAAGAAAGCTCCGCTTGGTTTGAAGTTAGAGAATCAAACAGCACCAACAGTACCTGATGATGTATACGAGACTCCTGTGTTAGACGCCACATTCCTAGATGTGTATAAAAATGCCAGTGGTGTTATTCTTATGCTAGATATTACTAAACCCTGGTAAATACCTTGTGAAGACCAGTCATAAGGATAATGATATGATGAATGATGATGGCTTAATTAGATTGCCTGTCTGTTCTCTGTCAGCAATTTATAAAATTATGCTTAAAAAAAAGGAAAGCTCTATGGGACAAATTCCGGACAATGATTTTTGCTGTATCTCCGTGTCACTAACCTGCCCTCACATCAGTTTGGGACCTTAATGCCTTACTACTCACACTCAAAAATATTTAGATGGGCATTCTTTAAATTTAATTTTATAATTTTAACTTTAATTTTACAATTTTACAATTAAATAAAATTAAAATTTAATTTAATTTTACAATTTTTTAACAATTTTAATTTATGTATTTTACGTGTTTGTATTGCAGTGCCAGAGAGCCAGAAATAGTGAGGATTTCCCACCTTTTCTTTTAACCAGCATTGCATCAGTGATATCTCTGATGTTAACGTTGGCTATATGTGTGTCTGTGTGCTTATGTGTCTGCTGTATGTGTGTGTGAGCGTATGTGTGCTTGGTTGGCGGCTATTTACGTAAAATACCGAGTACCATCACATATCACATTATCTACAAAATATAAAAAATATGTACCTAATAATGAGTAGTATAGGTAGTATATCTGATTGAGTATCACTAGGACTGGCCTATAATATTAGTACGTAAGGGCAATTTAGCCTCATAATTTTTATCTTTGTGTCGGTTAAGCAATTTTATTTGTCTATTTCAGGACATTTGAATATGTAGTGAAGGAATTATCTCGCGTACCGGCCGACTTGCCAGTGGTAGTCCTCGGTAACCACTGCGATATGCAGCACCACCGCCAAGTCCACGCGCATCACATCGACCAAGTATTGTATCATGCCAAACTCACCAGGTATGCTTCAATTAGATAAAGCTTAAGGTCTTGAAGCTTTTTTTTCTTAAAGCTCTTAGCCACAGCCTATTTCTGTACTCAAACTCAAAACCATTTAATTAAATGTAATAATAATATAAAGTTTGCAAATCGAAGTGCCTTTAATAGCTTCACGTCTTTCGAAATATGGAAACACTAAAGAAATATTGCCACTATTGGTGAAATAGGCAACAACCGACTGCGCCCGATTTTGCTTGGCACTAAGCATTTACGATGTACACAAGTATTTGCCAACTTTGCGCGCTTAACTTATTTTGGCACCCAACAATAAAGAACTTCAAATTCATTGCTACCATTTTTTTTTCATTTATTTAAACAGTTTTGCCTTACAAAAAGTAAAAGGAACAAAGGTGCACATAATGCTAAAAGCCAGTCAACCTTCGAGAAGTCTGAGAAACATCGATGGAATTACCTTTTTATTCATAATTATAATTGTTTCCAGGACAGCGCCGATACGTTACGCAGAGTCATCCATGAGGAATGGTTTTGGATTAAGACTACTGCACAAATTCCTCAGCGTTCCTTTCCTCAGGCTACAAAAGACAAGTTTGTTGGAACAGTTGCAAAGGAATCAAAAAGACATGGAAGAGATTGAGAAGGATTTGGATGAATTTCAAGTAATGCCATTTACCTGTTAGAACATTATTATTCCTGAGTCCAGCAGGATAGCCAGTTGGGTTAAGTACCTCACCATGCAAGTTTGTAAGAGTTCAACGACTTAGTTTGTTGTTCGTCTAGAGTTTATTATGCCTATAAATAACCATATACCATCTCATGCTACATAATCGTTTGCTGCCTTAATTCCAATAGTTGCTAATGAACAACCTTAAAATATCATAGATGGGTGGGCCAAGAAACAATTAGGAATAATTAGATAAACCGCTTTTAACTGGTTCTGGTTAAAATAATTTTATAAAAGGGTGGTATCTAGTCTAGGCCGGCAGGTAAAACACGTTGCCACCATTCACAATTACCATCGTGATTAACTTAACATATGTAAGCTATGTAGCCCAGCTAACTTGCACGAGATAGATCTGGTCTTCTTCTGAAAGATCGATCTTGTCTTGTGTGATATTGTGTAGACACCATACCCCACAAACAAGGGACGTTGTCCTGATTAGTTGACGACCTCGTGGCCTAGTTGGTAGTGACCCTGCCCGCGAAGCGATGGGTCTCGAGTTCGATTCCCGGCCAGGGCAGATGTTTATGTGGCAGATAAATGTTTGCTCTCGGGTCATAGGTGTTTTGATGTGTAATTTGTGTTGTCCATGCCATCCGCGTGACCCGCGGCACAGGGAATCCTAGTGCGCGGGTGTGAGTGTGTTAGCGTTTATTAATTATTTATTTATTAGTGACTTAATTGACAGAACTCTGAAGAGTCCCACTACGAGTTGTTTGTGGACCGGCTGGCGAACAAGCGGCGGCAGAGCGCGGAGCAGCCCCGGGTCATTGACCGCTCCCCCAGCATCGTGCTCGGCGCCGGCAAGCCAATCATCCCGCCCAACGTCAATCCGCTTGTAAGTACACCAACAAATACACTGAAATAAATAAATAAACATGCACCCACAAAATGCATTGCCA
The DNA here is from genome assembly GCA_905404295.2 of Ochlodes sylvanus. Lineage (NCBI taxonomy): Eukaryota > Metazoa > Arthropoda > Insecta > Lepidoptera > Hesperiidae > Ochlodes > Ochlodes sylvanus. Next base: position 8,242,286 of record FR990127.1, read on the forward strand.
TACAAAGGACACATTACGATCCACCACAACATACTGAAAATAAACTGACTGTAACATCTGCCTGACCGAGACTCGAACCCAGGGCACCTAGCTTCGCAGACAAGGTAACGAACTACCAATTGAGCAATAGGCTCATTTCGAATGGGTATGCTATTATGTGAAGGTCAGTGTTTATAATAAATATAATATAGGTACCAATTTTATTTCAAGCTCGCCCAGTCATTAAACCCAGCCGCCGCTCAGCCACCGATCAGTATATCAGACACACAACCTCAACAGAGTCATTACGTGAGCCCGGAATTGTTGAAAACTAAGCCTACTGTCAGTATGGATGTAACACCAAAAAAGACACAGCAGGAAAGGTAATCATTTTATCTTTTAACATTTTTTTTTTATTAAATTGTCGTTACTCCAAATGCAATACGTTACTCAAATATATTTAATGATTTTATAATATTAAAGGCTTGGCTTCAACTTATTAATGGCCCATTACTGAGCATGGGTCTCTCCTCATACCGGAGGAGGCCTAGAACATACTCCACCACGCTGCTCCAGTGCAGATTGGTGAAGGGGTTAGTGGCCAACCCAAATGTCGGAAAATTTTATGCCGCCCGAATCCGACATGGCTTAACGACTGCTACCAAATGGTAACAACCTGGTCCGACGGCTTTACGTGCCCTCCGAAGCACGGAATCGCCCAAGAACTTTTGCCACTAGCGGTCACCCATCCAACTACCGACCGCGCCCGCTGTTGCTTAACTTTGTCGATCACTTAAGATCGCAAGCCGCCGGGCTATGAGCGCTTAGTTAGAGGCATTAGATATTTCTATATAATATTGGTTGATTTATAAAGCCTGTACACACGGCTGATGGATGGATGATGGATGGGGTATATCGTAAATTTAATTTTTATTTATGGGACTACATAATATTGTAATGAAGCCACGAATGTCGCATTTTCAGTGATGTCAGTTCCAGTAGTTTGAACGTGTCATCCTCTGGAGCCCTAGACGAGTTCTATGCGGGTGCTCTAGACAGCAGCTTCTTAGAGGACCTGGCGCCCATTACGAATACCAACCAAGAAGTTAACTATGAAATAGAAAGGTAATATTTGTATATTAACTAGTAAGTTGCATTAACTTCGTTTCGGGAAACCTATTCCAGAACTGAAGTTAATAATTATACCAGTAACCACACCTCGCTTCAGTTTTGTAACAATATACCTTTTATTGACATTTGTTACCATAAATTGACTTGATATCTTTATTGTTACAGTGAAGACGAAAACAGTACAACCAATCCTAAAGTAACAGTTGATGAGGACGATCTCGATATTGAATGTACCACACCTGTCAGACCTCCATTACAGAAGAGTTCAACTTCACACTATGCATCTAAAGTAGACAAGGATGAGGAGAATTTAAGAGAATTATTTATCAAAAAAACTTATATTAAGGATAGTATAGATGTTTCCAGCACAAGCTCAAATACAATGATTAGTTCTGGGGATCAGATGGAACTGTCAATGCACCATGAATATCCACTTTGGGCTGGGGATTCCAGTGTAAGGAGATCACCCGAAGGTACTTATTTATGTACATCTAAAATTCATAAATTTCTACACAAATACATTACTTTCACTATTAATTTGTATGTAAGCTGAATTAGTATGTGAGCCGTTATCTAGTTGGTATTGTTGATAAAAGATAAAAACAGTTAATGTATAACATAGAAAATTTTGAATTGTTTAATCAATTTTATTTAAATTTACAGGTGGTGAAGATCCAGACATAAATAAGGAACCTGATCAAAAGGTAAGTTATTTCAATAGATTCTCTTTTTGAACATGTTTCCACAACACAGGTTTAAATTGCTGTACCCAAAATACTATGCGAGTTTAAGCTACAGGGGTAGTGCATATAATTATTTTTAATTTCTCTCTCACATAAACAGCTGTATGTTCAGTCAGTGGCAGTATTATAACAATAATGTTTAGGATTAAAGAATTGTCTCAAGTTCTCACTAGATAAACTAAAAAATTTATTCACGACCAGACAATAAATCTAAGTCACACAGAACAGAACACTACGTTTGCTACGGCGATCGTAACTTTCTATGGGGAAAAAACACGACGTATACGTGCTCGGCAGCGAACTTGTTGACTAACAATAGGTACTCTTGTGAACGTTATTATGTAGTTTGTTGTAGAAACTATGCTATTTATTCTTGGAATTGAAATGTGTATTTTACAGGTGGAGAAGAAACATAAGAAAAAGAAATCGAAGGATAGAGGTGACAGTAGTGAAAAGTCCGAGCGCAAAGAGAAGAAACATAAGCACAAAAAGACAAAGAGTGAAAAGGACACCGCTAGTAAACAACAGGATTTGCTCGCGCCGTCCGCAGCAGCAGAGTTTAATTACGAGGAGTACGACAGTATTTAAAACCCAGTCTATAGATTTCTGTCTTGCAAATTGTCTACAGTAAGTTAGTGTTGTAGAAATGTAGCTAAAAACTGGTTCGAGAATTCTGAATGGAGAGATCTTTCGATCTTACTTAACTATATAATTTTTGTACTTGGCTTCAACCATTAATGGTCTACTACAGTGCACGGGTCTACTCACAATCGGCTTAGAGCATATTACATCATGCTGGTCCAGTGCAGGTAGTAAAAAATTAAGTGAAGAAAAAGAAATAGTGAAAAAGTATAAGTAAATTACAAATTATGTTGACTACAATCCCACCTGATTATGGTAATGTAGACTATGCATTAATGTGGCGACATCGCACCCACGTCATATGGTGACGACATGACAAGCCTGAATCACGCTATCGAAGTTTTCTACAAACCTCGCATATATACAAGTTTCAACAGAGATCAGACTGAGATGATGACATCAATTCACTGTGGTTTGGTCGTAGACAGATCTATCAATTAGGTCGACAGCTTCGACAGATTTCAGTTTAAAATTTCACTAAGGGCCAGTTTCACCGGTTACGGATAAAGTTCCGGATAGCCCTAGGAATTTATCTGCCACTTAACAGTTGACGGAGCGGCAACGTCGCTTTTTGCGTTTCGTTACTACTACGTAAATTATTGTCATTTGAAAATTATTTTGAAAACTTAGGGCCAGTTTCACCGGTTACAGATAAAGTTCCGGATAGCCCTAGGAATTTATCTGCCACTTAGTGACTTAACAGTTGACGGAGCGGCAACGTCGCTTTTTTGCGTTTCGTTACTACTACGTAAATTATTGTCATTTGAAAATTATTTTGAAAACTTAATTAATAAAATACTTTTTGTTCAAAATAATCCAATTAGACTTTTTTTAATATTTTCAAGTATAATTTTATCATTATAGAACGAAAATAGTAGGATTCATAATAATATGATTTATTACAGTTCAAATTCCTAATGTGTTATAGAAACGCCACTTGAAACATTTTTTTATCCGTCAAATAACGCCTAACAGCCACTTGAACTGGCAGATACCATAACCAACACTTTTCTCTGTCACTTCTATCAGATTACCTGAGATGCCAAAAGTTGTAGTTTATCTGGGAGTTGAGTTCCTAGGGCTATCCGGAACTTTATCCGGAACCGGTGAAACTGGCCCTTAATTAATAAAATACTTTTTGTTCAAAATAATCCAATTCGACTTTTTTAATATTTTCCAGTATAATTTTATCATTATAGAACGAAAATAGTAGGATTTATAATAATATGATGTACTACAGTTCAAATTCCAAATGTGTTATAGAAACGCCACTTGAAACATTTTTTATCCGTCAGATAACGCCTAACAGCCACTTGAACTGGCAGACAGCTTAACCAACACTTTTCTCTGTCACTTCTATCAGATTACCTGAGAAGCCAAAAAATGTAGTTTCTCTGGGAGTTGAGTTCCTAGGGCTATCCGGAACTTAATCCGGAACCGGTGAAACTGGCCCTAAATATATTTTGTTGCTAGTTGATAACATTGACTTACTGTAGTGTTTTCTTGATAGATTTGTTAGCATATAACTATTAAATATATTTGTATTTGACAAACAGCATACATAATGTATATCTGCATATTATATCTTTGTATATCTATGGATCTGAAATCTTCGCATCTATTCGAGACTCTAGTCAATGTGAGTAAATGTATACTTGCGAGCTAAAATGTTGTGTCTGTCTGAATATTGTTTTTACGGCTAAATGTTGACAATGGCTTTAGTATCAGACCGACGCGGCGACGCTTCGTAATTTGAGTTCTAAGAAAGTATACAAATGTAAACAAAACAAAGTGAGCTCGAAGCATTTCTCGTAATATTTTTTTAGTATTATAGTATCTTATTGTATTTTATTTTGCATGTTGAACGAAACAGTCTTGAATGATTTGTATGTAAACTCATTACTTGTTACAAGGTTTCATACAAAATAGAAGCGAATGACCCAATTGTCCTTGCCAACCTCGGCATCTGTGACCCAAATAGAAAACAGACCCTGCTCCAGTCCTCGTATTACTAACTAATGTCCCATTCCAACACTGTTTCCTAACCGGACTAACTATCCTAGTCCCCGTTTGAGTATTGTTCTAGGTCGGTCACAGTTGTCATGGGCGGCATGCTGCATGCTCGTGTTGGAGAGTAGGTATTCACCACATTGATTTTTAATAAAAAGTCACAAATTGCCCGAACGACGATAAGTAACCTACATTTCTTCGAAAACATAATGTTACATGTAAGTGTGTTATTTACTCGAGCTACTTTTTGTATACAAGCCCGGGCAGTTAATGTCTTCCCCCGTTTTTGGCGTAAATGGAAATGCAAAAATAAACTTAATATATTACACAGTTACATGATATAATCAATCGAAAGATATTTTTTTATTTTATTTAATTAAAATAGCAAACGAGCATGCAGCACCACTTGCACTCACTAACACGGATAGCCAGCCGATGTGGCTTAAAAAAAGTAGAAGTATTACCTAATTATAGTCTTGAGGTATTACTGGCACGAAGATATGGTAATCTTCTCCAAATCCGCCCAGCTTAAATGGATCCTTCTCCATTTTCGACATTGTACAGTCGATCGATCAACCCTAGAGAAACTATAAACATATTGCCCAAAAAACTTAGGAATGGGTTTACCATAAATGTTTATGCATGCTAACTATGCGTATCGGAAAATGCCTGGTTGACGGCTGGTTCAATGTGCAATATGAAAATTAAGCATTCCAGGTTTGAGATTGTTTTCTTATAGGGCTCACAACTTGTGAGTAACAAATGAATGTGAACCTTACAAAGTCATTAAAATTACTGAGACGTAAATCTGTATCTAGTACCTAAAAAATTAAATTTACTCGACTAAGCATTTGATGTTTTTCTGAACTATTTACATGCTGTATTAATATTTTACATATACATAATTATATATCACGAAATGTAAGTAAAGTTTTAAACAAAAACATCTATGCTACCCCCATACCTATATATGGGTTGGGTAAAAGTAATAAATCGAGTCATGTAGCCCACATGAAAGCGCTTGTGTGGTATTTAACTATTTATGCAACGTATGCAAACTAAATTTGTACATAATCTGTAAAAATTTAGTACTTCAGCTTTTCACATTCTTCCGCAAGAAAAAATCTGCCATGAACTCTATGAATTTATTTATGCTCCTAAATGTGCAATCCATCGAAGTTTGTTGTTACGCTTGTTATATTAAAATATGAATTGTATGTATTAATTATATTATATAATTGTTGTTAATTAAAATTTTTATGCCTCACTTTATATTTCATTTAACGCCTAACATTTGTCATAGAAAAGATCAAAAGCACTATTCTCCTGCTACTTGTGCCATACAAAATTTAATACGCAGAGTAAATAGCACAACACTGGAAGAAAATAATTTATGTGATAGCAAGCGTTTCAGTGACGAATTACCTACCTCAGACGATTGTCGTATTGAAATAAATGAAAGCAGAAAAATTCAGCAAATAAGTAAAATTTACTTCATTTCGTGTAAATATTTCATGATTATTTTTTGACAACTAAAAATTATGTAGAATGCAAAAGTAAAAAAGGGGTCGGGTAAAAATTGAGGCGAAAACTGCACATTCAATAAAACTTTTATAGTACAATCTCTCCAAGACTCGTGGCGACTGTACAATCGAAACTGATACAGATGGGATACTATTTTAACTAAAGAAGTTTAATAAATAGATTACATTTTAAGAAATGTAAATATACAACCACATCGATATTTTATTGGTTAGATTATAAAAATTGGACCACTTGTAAGAAGTCCACGCAGTAGTGTAACAATATTACAAACAAAAATCTCTACATAACAGAACTTACAGATATTAGTCAACTTTATTTTATACATACTATAGTACAGGATTATTTAACATTAATATTTACCTAATATTATATTCTATACATTCTATGTGTAGTTATAATTTTCATTTTGTAATAAGTTAATAAAACTATACAATATCCTCTTCAGTTAAAGATAGGCAATCAATAAGGCTAACGTAGGTATCGAAAACAATATTTGGTGAATTCACGGGTTTCTTTAAATACAACTTCAAGTACTATAATATTTTTTACAAAGTACTTTGTACTTAGCATTTCATTGACATTTTAAGATTGAAATATGAAACGTAGAATAAAAATAATGATCATTTCTACTAACAATCTTGAAGTATTTCGTGATCGACCAATTTTTGGATTTAAAAATTAAGGTGTGCTAAAATTATTTGAGCCTAACATTATGAAGATAAAATATTTGTTGATAGAAATGATCGCTTAAGGACTTTACCTACTAATAAAACTAAAAAAAAAAAAAAAATTACAAAGATTGCGAATTATTTGGTGGTTGTAAACACGAATATAAAATATTGGTACAAAAGAATATAAAAATGCTGAAATTATAATTATCACACAAATAGCTAAAACAGCTTCAACTTTATTTATAATTATGATTCTTATGACACAACATAGCACTAAAATGTACTTCATATCCATAACGATTTCTTGTTATAAATTATTTTACAAATAATCCGTAAAATTTTATATACAACAAATCTAATGCATTTCTAACTGTAATAAAATTGTAACCCATACAGAGTATGTATATCGGGCAACAATTCAAACTATCTGCAACAAAAGTATACATACTTTTTGCTTTATTTTTTCATAATAATATAATACATAACTGTAGATAACATTCTGACGGAACACATGTTTACATCACCTCATTGCATTTCTAAAATTTACAATTTCATTCATTAACGCATATTATTCGTTTCTCACATTACAACAAATCTCCCATTAGATCGAGAGGCTCCATAGAAAATCAAAGCAAATCCTAAACTCACAAGTTAGTGAAGAAAACATGAACACGTAGAATTGGCAAAAAAAGTCTTCATGTGTAAATGAAGATGTGATTTGTTATGGAAGAGAATTTAGGGAAACCATTCATTTGAAGCTTACAATGGCATTTGGCACACTGAAAGGAATCATATTTTTGGAAGAATCAAGTTAGCAGTAAATAAATACCAAAGCGAGATTAAGTGCCTAAACTACTTTTGATGGCTCAACAAACAAAATACAGTAGTTCGTGATTTTTTTCAGCCAAATCGATGAATATTGTTCATATAAATAAAGCCAATAAAGACAGTGTCTGAAGCAGATTTTCCTTGTCCCTAATTGTGTATCTAAGTAGATCCTTGCATTCAGAGTACCCTAATAATTGTATATAATAATAATGCTAGTTGTAAATACGAAGTCAACAATGGATAAAACAATGTTTTTAAAAGATTCTAGCATATAACGTGTATAGTTGATGTACTGAATCGTAGTGTTTCTTTCTGAGATTAAACAACTATTTAAAAAGGAATGTTTTGTAGTTCACTAGAGGCTGGAAAATTATTCCATTTAATGTTGTTGGTAATCCTAATCTTGATGATTCTTTGACAATGTTTTAAATTTTGGCCTCCTCATGAATACACGTGAAACAAAAATCGACAAACCAAGAGTGTCTAAGATCTATAATGCATGAGTATAAAACAATATCTCTAACTTGTTTGAAAATTTCTCTAGTTCTTATTTATAACTTCTCATATATCTCTAACCATCTCATAACTATGAGCTGCAAAATAATTTGAATGCATAACTAGCTTTGTTACTCTTACATCTATTTAGATAATCTTATGTACAAGGTCTAACAATAATTGTTCAAACATATAACTACATCACCCCATAACCCTCGTCGGAGAAGTATTTCCAGACCGTATTAACACTACTTCCGGATCACTGATCGATTCATTCGAGAACACCGCAATCGGAGTCGGAGTGCGCGCGCTCGTCAGTCCACGCGAGACGTCTCCGTAAAACTGTCGTCCAGGTAGCTCTGGAGGACGTGCGCCTGGTGTCCGATATGGGCACTTAACGAATCGTAACTAACACTCTGTTCCACGAAATTGTTGTGCACTTGATGAGGCGGCTCCACGCGGAACTGGCCGAGGGTCCACGGGTCGCTCATCTCGTTAGATCTTCGAACGTTGCTGTCGAACGGGGACAAGTCGTTCCAGGGCTGAGGCGGCGGCGTGTTCAGCATCGCGGGAACGTTGTCGACCCGCTGCGACATCTGCGGCTCCGGGTTGAACGCCGGGCCGTCCCAGACCAGGGAGTCGATGCTGGAGGTGGGCGCGGAGCTCAATGTGTTGAATCCCCACGAGCTGGGGATCTCGGGCGGTGGGACGTTCTGAATTACCTCTGGGACCTTCGAAACGGCGCGACCGTACATGTCTTGCGTCCGCCCCGGGAGGTGCGACCGCGACGAGAGCCCCCCGTCCGGGCTCGGCAGGTGACAGTCCGGCCGCATCAGTGGACTGTGCGCGACGCCCGGACTCTTCTTATTGTTGTACGAGTTTTCCACGCTGGGTCGCGGCGAGTAGGGGCTGTGGTGGAGGCGGTCCTGTCTCGACATGGGGCTGTACTGTCCCGGTGTCTTGTTAGGGTTGCTCCTTATGGCGTCGTTCTTCACTCCTAACCCCGGGTCGGGACTCGTGTGCGTGGAGGGGTGCGGCGAGAACGGGGCGTGGTGCTTTGGCATTGGACTAAAGTTGCCGGTGTTCCAGCCGCTGGACTTCTGCAGGTCGGTTTTGACGATCTGACTGGTGTCCGGGCTGGGCTGCGCCGAGTAAGGACTAGGTTGTGACGAATACGGACTAGGCTGGGTCGAGTAGGGACTTGGTTGCGTGGAGTACGGGCTCGGTTGTGCCGGACTCGGTTGGGCCGAGTAGGGACTTCTTTGTGACGTAAATTGGTTGTCCTGCCGGGCTGCGGGTGTCATCGGGCTATAGCTTCCGTAATTCCAGCTGTTAGGATTCTTGATATCAGGCTTTAAGCCTATAGTCTCTGGACTAGGTTTATTTTCGAGAGAAGTAGTTGGACTGCATTGCTCAATCACTTTTCCATGTTTCAATCTACTTTGACTATCTAATCTGTTTAGTGGACTGGCTTCAGATTTGTGCGTCGGTGTCCTTTTAAACTGCCCTAAATTCCAAGAATTACTGCTTTTCATCGATTCCAAGTGAACATCGGGGCTATTGGGTACTTGACTATCTGGTTTTTGGACGGGGCTGAAATGCGGGCTACCTAGATCAGATTTCATGGGGTCTGATCGCGGAGTGGAGGAGGAGTCGGGTTTCGATTGTGAGAGAGGACTTGCCAGGTTAGGAGTAGATGATCCTCTTGATGATTTAATTTCAGACCCAGAAGTGAGTGACTCCATTGTTTCTTTTGATAATTCAGTTCTTTTAAGACTCGGTGATGTCTTTTCTAATCCAGGCTTTTCTAACACATTGGTTATTGAATCAGAAATGCTCTTCGGTTCTTGGAATATGTGAAATGAAGATTTATCTGGAGACTTCATATCTGATTTGGTACAAGACGACTCAGATACATCACTTTTTGGAGACTCTTTATCTACAATGGATTTTGTTTCTGATTTGTTTTTGGTCGATTTTTTCTTTTCGTCGTCTTGATCACTTTCTTTGGATTTTGCCTTCTGTGGATCTAAAGTGTCTTTAAGGTCTTGTAGCTCCTTACCTGTGTAGAGGCGTTTCATGCCCCGAGGCAGGGCTCGACATGAACTGAGATTTATGGATTCTATATGTGGGCATTTAATCAAGACTTTCTTCACGGGCTCAAGAGATACCGATGATCCGCATAGGTTGAGTATCCTGCAATTAATTACATAACAGGTGAATTTTTGACTACAATTCATAAACTTTAAATTCACTATTTAATTAAATAAAACGTTATAGTCACACTTAACCCACATACCAACACTTCTACCCAACTTAATACTCAATTGATGCTGTTAGAACAGCCGATAAACAAACTTAACTAGGCTCAATTGTGCACCCTACCCTGTTTCCAAATTTATTTTTTTATTTAGCTTAATAGGTTGTCTAGAAAAGATCACTAATTCAATGATAAAACCGCCCGTTATCATAATAATGTATCCATATAACCATTTTGATGTACAATAATGGGGATTTTGTTGTAATTGTTGTTTTTTGATTAGTCCTTATACACATATAAACGTTTAAAGCTACCTGAGCCGGCTGGTGGGCGAGTCGGCGAGCGCGGAGACGGCGTCGTCGAGCGCGCGCGCCGCGGACGCCCACGACAGGTCCAGCTCCAGCAGACTGTGCGACCACTTCTCGCAGATCAGCTCCAGGCACGCGCTCTTCTGTCGCGTCACGTTGCAACCTGGACAGTACGCATTGACGTTACACCTCTTTTCTTAGCCTTCACAACCCAAACTGTCCTACTCCCGAGCTCGGGTTTCCTCTGCTCTCACAATGTGATGGTACAAGAGATAGTTGACGTTGGTCAAGTGCGGACATTGTGTAAGTGACTTCACGAAACTTATCACAATTTCACCTCGTGCAGAGATATGCAAAATGTAATCATGATTACGGAATTAACCCTCCCCTCCCCCCCACTTCTCCCCCAGAACGCTCAACTACGTTTTCTCCAAAGGCGCACGCCTGGTCATTTCCAGGCCTCTAATTGTACTCTGCAGTCATGTATGGTGACACGTACCCCCCAAGAAGAGGTGCTGCAGGTCCCAGGCGGGCACGCGCACGAGCCCCGAGTCGGTGAGCCGCTGCAGGCCGCGCAGGTCGAGCAGCCGCAGGCGCGTCGCGGCGCGCACCAGCCGCGCGAGCGCCTCGTCGCCGAGCCGGTACTCGCCGACGGCCGCGCGCTCCGCCGCCGGCTCGCCCGCGATCGACAGCTCCTCCAGCTGCGACCACCCGCCCGCCTCCATCTGACATTTAGCCTCGGCTCAGATTATGTGTGCCGATGCGGTTACACTTTCGAAGTGAGAACGTATTTAGGATCGTTGTGATTTGAGAGTCGATGAAACGAAAAAGCGACAGTAAAAAGAGACAGACACATAAATTCATAAGATTTAACGTGGGAGAAAATGAGATAGGAAGCATTATACAGTGTTTCTTATGTTCGTGGTTTTTTTTGTGGTGTGTTGTATACGTGTACGTATTATACGTTTGTACAAATTTTTGAAGTTTTCTACCACGTGTGAATTGCACACATTCTGGTCATTTAAAGGTGACCATTTTATGCCCGGTTCTTGTATTTAACCAATCATTAAACCAATCGTTGTCGGGTCATCATTCTTTTTTTTTTGCTCTCTCTGTGGTAAAACAGTCTTCATAAATCCACTCAAGTCGACTCGATCCACAAAAACAGCGACTATGCAATCTCACTACCTCACACCTACTAACAAACTAACCAACTAACGTTCCAACACCGTCTGCTGACTGGACTAACCATCCTAGTCCCGATTTGAGGCTTGTTCTGTGTCGGTCACATTTTTCATGGATGGCATAGTTCAATTATTTCATGTTGTTGTAATTTCATGTTGCTCAATAAACGTTGAAAATAACCCAGAGGTAATGTGACTTTCACATACATCATTCGCATAAATTAATATTACAATATAACACAGTATAAGCATACCTGCTGAGAAGTAGTGGCCGACGCGAGCACCAGCTGTGAGTTGGCGGCTCTGAACACCCTCATCTTGGGGCACCCCTTCTGCAGCGCCTCCAATGGTATCGCCGCCGGGTGCGACGTCGCCATCGCTCCAGATATGTCCAACACTTCTAGATTTGGACAATGTGTCTACAAACATAACATTAACATCTATTGTTATCAAAGACCGCCGCTAACATAACGGTTTAACTAAACTGGGCAGAGTTTAGACGCGACTTTATAATTTTAATTTTGAAATCACTCCGTTGAAGTAACATTTCAAAACGACTGACAACGATTCAGCGTGATAAATCTTAAAACTAGTGGCCAATTTCAATAATCTGTCTCTTGGGCTGCGGTTCCACCGCCGCGCACGCTGTGCACGGGCACGCGCGGAATTTAGCCGCGTGGGCTCGTTTGTTTGACGTCATTTCGTGCATAGCGTATTCGCGTATTTGCGTATAGACACACATGTAGAGCGTTTTTTGTGTGCCCCTAACAATGAATCTTTGGGAAGCAACATTACCCTCTTGGGAGTTGGGACCCTCTTGGGAAAATGGAAATTATACTGTGAATGTCCAATATAAGTGAATGTTACTATTCACCGTTGTATATAAAAATGTGAATATTTACGTATAGTATATTTTAAACAAAAAAAAAACGTTATGTAGATAAAAAACAAGGTGAATCTAAAATAGAGAGTACTACTAGTACTACTCTATTTATCTAAAATAGATAAACTAGCCTGCTAATACTACTCTATTTATCTATTTAAAATAAATAGAGTAGTAGGCCAGGTACCAGTGAGGGCGGTATACTGACCGCGACGGAGGCGAGGATCTGCGGCAGCGCGGAGAACTTGTTGTTGGCGAGCGTGAGCTGCGTGAGCCGGTTGCCGAAGTTCTCGCACACGCGCGCCATCGACGCCGCCGACAGGCACGTGCTCGACCCGCCCGTCTCCGACTGTTACACATTTACATTTTGTTTGCTACATTTACAACATAATTGTTGTATTCAAATAAACACTTCAACTGATCGACATAAAAAATTGTTTATTTTACATTGTACAGGTAATAAAATGAGAATGACAGTGGTAGTCGAACTCAATTAAATACGTATTATTAGGGACAGTTTAAAAACAACTCTTATACCAGCTTTCAAAATTTCAAATTAAAAATCGGTACACCCAGTAAAAAGTTGAGGTAACATAAATAAAAAAATACAGTCATAATTTAGAACCTCTTCTTTTTTGTCGTTTAAAAAAATAATGGAATGCGAGGTATATGGCCAATTGTGTAACAGTTTTCACAGATAGGTATGATATTACTAAAACTCGGACCATTCGTAATTTTCGAATAATTTGGTGAAAGACTCGTAGTTAAATCTTAGTTTTGTACTTAACTACGTACGCCTAAAGTTACGAGTTTATAACTATTGTTGGTGTTTATGAAAGTATAAATTATAATAATGTTTTTCGTAATGTAATAAATCTTAAATTTTAACATACTAAAATTAACATATTTTTTACCCAAGAAGTGATGTGCCGTTTACCTATTTGTATAATAATTCGTATATAATTCATATTTAATAATTCGTATATAACACTTTGTGAATTGAAATTAAAGACATTTACGCTATGTGTTAAGTGGGATTTTTACTCACAAAAACCCCATCGATTTCCATCTGCCGAATACGGACAACTTCGGCATCTCCAAGAAACATGCCGGTGCCAGCTATAGATTCTAGCTTAGTCCAATCTTTGCAATAAAACAAGCAACAGACAAGAGGAAGCGCGACCAACTTCGGGGTCACCACAAACTCGCCGGTGCCAATTATGGGCTCCAGTTTACGGGCTAGTCGTCTTCGCAACATAATCCTAACAGACAAGTCGAAGAGCGGGGTCAGGAGGCCTACTACAAAAAAGGAAAGTCGACGTTTCGGACGAAGGATCGTACTTTTTCTTACTGTTACATGTTTCTTTTCCTATTAAAATAAATTTATATACGAAAATCGCAATGACTTTTCTTTAAAAAAATGCCATATGTTCACACGAAACAAAATTTGGCGACCGTGACTGGTAGTGAAAAGTACGATCCGTCGTCCGAAACGTCGGCTTTTGTTTTTCGTAGTAGGCCTCCAGGTCGGGCGGGGCGCGCTCACCGTGAGCGAGAGGTCCAGCCGCTGCAGGTTGGGTAACCCCTGCACCAGGTCGAACAGCTGGTCGGGCGTGATGCGGCTCCAGCCGGCCACGCTCAGCTCCACCAACCCCGGGCAGTAGTCCGCCACGCACGCCAGCACCCACGTCACGTTGCACACCTTCCATTGAGCTGTGCACAACAACGTTTATTTTATTTCGTTAGTTGCACCAACATAGTGTACACTGTTACAATATGTAATGTAAATTGAGACATTACAATACAACAAACATTCATACAACCACTGTCAAAAAATTAATAAACAAGTTAAAACATTATCAGTTAAAATAAAATACAACATTAATGCCAGTATTGGAAATTGATCTTATTTACATTATTAATAATGTCAATTTAGATTTTACTACTATATTATAGTTCCTACTACGATTATTAGATTTAAAAAAGTACAAATAAAGCTTTAAAAAAAATAGATGCATAGAATTCTAATCTAAGGCCATGATTGGCACGCTCCAACCCATGAATGGCCCACTACAGGACTTGGGTGTCCCCCACGCTGCTCAAGTGCAGATTTCTGATGTAGTTTGGTGATCCAATTAATTGATGCTTTTACTAATACATAATACAATTTTAATTAATACTACATCAGATCCATACACAATAAACTAAATTGTACCAAAATGGATGATCTCGTAATAGTGCTATATGACGTCGTAATAGTGATAATGTAAAGTGAAATCGATCTAAGGTAGTATAAAAGAAAACAGTAGTGTGAACCACTTGCTAAATATAATATTAGTGCATTTTCACATACCGATATTTAAAACCTGACACTGCGAGAGTCGGTTCTCCAACAGCCACACCAGCTTGTAGTCAGTTTTACATTTCTCAAGAGTGTACTGCGCAAGATCTACGTTCTTCCACAATTCGGGCCTACAACCCACACTGTGCCATAATTTGCAAACCCTACCCAACCTGAAACACACGGACATAAATTTCGAATAATTCTTAAAATTAGGTCTTCATATCTAATAAAATGTGTAATAAATAATGAATTAAAAATGCATACAATGACATAAAGTACCAGAATATGTCAGAATAGGTAACTTTCGTAGTTTACAAACATCTATAAATAATTAATGTAATAAAACCTCACTAACATGGTTATAAGTTATTGATTTTATAATTGATATTTTAATGTAGATTCTGTATAAAAATACAAATTAGTGTAATTGACTCATCATCATCATCTTCTTCTTCCTCACTGAATATTTATGAAAAGTATTATTGAATTGTAAAAAAATGATCCATGAATTTATGTATTTTCTTGCCATATCTTTTATCTTTCATGTTTAACATAATTTCGATCGCCGAATTGTAAAACATAGCACAGCAAGCGTGAAGCAGTATGATTAACAAATAAATTGGTATAAATAAAATTGTAAATATTTACCTTATAACAGAAGGCAAAGTACCGTTTGCCGTAACAACATAATCGAATATTTTTACAAGAATCTCTTCAGGTATCGAATGTGCCCATGGGCTCTGCGGCCCCGAATCTTGACCTTCCCCAACTCTATTTCTATTAGTTTTATTACTTTCAGTCTTTTCATTTTTATCTGAAAAAATTTTTTTTTTGTTAAAACCATGGTACTTAAAATGCTCTGGTGGTTTGATTCTGACGACATATATAATTATATTGTTATAGAACAATATTTTTCAGGCTATTATTTAACTTGCAATGTTTGTATTGTATGTTCGGATGAAATATTGCAAGATGATAAATTGGAACTAGGCATTTCCTCTTATTCTACAGATCTGATCATTGGCATATTGTTTAATTCCGATCACAATGTTATTTTATGCCAATCGGTTGCAGGGAACTTCTCAAAGTCAACAGCACAGTCAGTGAATGTATTGCATTGCCTTTATAATTTACTAAGCATTATGAAACCGTGTATTTAGTCTTTCAAACTATTAATTTATTTTTAGCTTAATTTTAGAACGAAGCAGGTTACATCTAGCGACTGTGTATGTGTGCGACTTTGTTAACAAGGTATGTATGTATGAAACTAACGCACAGCAATATATCGCTGGAGATAGAAAAATATAATATATTTCGCACAGAATAGGAGCAGAACAATTATCCTATATTTTGTAACATTAAAATGTTAAAAACATGCCATCTTGTGCTGCGTCTAATGAAGGTAGTAAATTGATTTGTATGCCAATTCTTGTACTGTTAATTTTTTTGATTACCAGGCAATTAACCAATACACTTCACTGCATCCATCATCCAGTTTATCTCAAAATCGAACATGCATTTTAACTTAAGCCCTCATATTTTAAATGGGAATATTGTTAGTCGCATATTATAACGGTGGAAATCTTGTTTTTGTAACAAATTTTATGTCTCGACCAATCACTATAGATCGTTTTAAAATGTTTCGTTAGTCATTAACCTAAATAACGGGGAGTGGTCATTAGTGTCATTGGCATACCTTTATTAGATGTTAGATCTGCGAGTAATGTGGTATTGTTTTGATTCCGCGGAGCGACTACGCATACCCCAGGTGTGTCGTATGAGAGATCGTTATCTTATTCATATTAGAAAGAAAAGTTTGCGACCCTGCATTATGAACCAGCCTCCGAACAATGGGTCTCCGTGCTGCTCGGGTCAGACATTTATGTAACTTATAAATTATTTATTTTTCGGAATGGTCACGGCAGATAGTCACCACAACCCATGCATACTCGGACCATGCAGCGACGCGTTGGCGACCAATAAGAAAACAACGGGCCAGCTTGCGATATGTCTTTTGATGCCTAACGAGAGCAGTGTTCAAGAGAGTTTTATTGAGCAAAATTGATACCTTTAGTTTTGGATTTATTAGATTTCCGTGTTTTGGTAGGCCGTGGGTTCCGCGGCTTAGGCGCAGCGACGCTGATGGCGGCGGGCGTGTCCCCCCGCGAGGGGTCGTACTCCTCGCCCGAGCTCACGCTGGGCACGGGCGACGCCGCCCTCTTCTTCTTTGACTTCCTTTGACCGATATCGGCTATGGAAGTCGGCGTCGGTGCTACCTGTAACTACAAATTACGTGTTGGCTTTAATATTTAGGATTATAATAGACTTTAAGTAAGTAGTTTAGTACCTAGGTACATTAATTCCAAGACAAACATAAAATAATGCGAGAGTCTTGAGAGACGTTCACATATAAATATATCCTCAATATTAACCGTGAGAATATTCATGTTAAGAAATTATTATTTGTATTTTAGTAAAATAAATAAATCAAATAATAATAATATTACAATAAAATGAATAACTGGTACAGCCCTTGTGCCCTTTTGTATTAAATTGAAGTTATAAAATTAGCTAAGGTTTAAAGATTAATATTTAATATTACAACTATTGTCATAGTAAAAGCACTACATTATTATTAAATCTGCTAATACATACTATAATATTGTTATCCAAGAATAAACTTTCTTAGAAAAAGAGTACTTGCAACAATTTAAGTTAAGTCTAATTTTTTCTGTAAATCGCGATTTTGTTTTACTTCGGGTATGTATAACCAACTAGTTCCATTATGTTTATTCAAGATAACGTTGACCAAAATACGTTTGGCAATCCAATCATATCTTTACCCAATAAACATCTCTGTACTCTGTACCACCCCATTGAATCCACACGATACTTGCAGTTGCACGGTGGTGGTGGTATCGTCTTGGTTGGCTAGTTACCACCAGTTTTGGTTGCAATGTCAGAGAGCCAGATATGATGCGGATCTTATATGTACTTCCTTTTCCATAGGCAACGCATTGGTGATGCCTTTGATGTACATGGGCATTGAGATTAAATCAAAATCAATCTAATTCTCGTTAATGAAATCGGTGCAGCATTATAGGCGCTACATTGGAATATGTATACGTAAATTAACATATACATACATAGACCGCTAAAACCATATCCCTTCCCTTCGGCCTCGCCGTTGTCGGTTAATAAGAATTATCAAAATACATTTTAAGTATTTTAAGCACTGTTGGCCATAATGTGTCAATGTCACAGATTAAGTCTATATCAGCTATATTATTTTATTATTATTAGCCATGAGTGAGTATGAGTGTGTAGCGTTAAAATAAGTACCACGTAGGTCAAAAAATATAGTAATTTATTTCCTTCAATTCCTATTTAATTTATGCTTAAGGGAAAATTTAATGATTATAAAATCTAAAACAGAAAATATTTTTATTGTATTTTTGTCGGTTTGAAATCATTGTACCTACCTAGTTTCCCTTATTTTCATATGTGTACCTACTTTATGGAGACACACTGAATTACGACATGTATTATTATTATGTATTACGAAAGTAACTTTTTCTGAGTATACCACATAAATAATAAAAATATTTTGCATCATAAATTTTACTAAATTAACAGTAAATGACCTACTTAGTTACATTACGAATTACGAATGGCATTTTAATTCAACACATGACATACAATAGCACGTACAATTTGCAAACAATAATTTGCATAAAATGAAATAAAAATTTAAATTCGCGGACTACGGCGAAGGAATCACCTTCACGGAGTGAAACGTATCGTCAATGAATACAATAGTAAATAGAAGAACAGCCGCGTAGCATTATTTTCAGTCAAAGATAAACGAATAAACTTGAAAGATATCTATTTATTTTTTACAAAAAATGGGTAAAAAACGAAAAATATGTCAAGCAAGTAATCGCGGAAAATACATTTGAATAAGTTAATAATTAAAAGCGTTTTTACATAATTATTCGAGAAGACATTGCAAAGTTATGAAAATAGGTAAGTAGGTACCTCTACTTATTTATATTCATCCATATATAAATAAATGAAACATATTTTGGTGACTGACACTGATCGTAAGTAAATGACGATATAGCGTACTATGTTACGTTACGAATACACTTTCACTGCGTGAGACGCGCGCAATTTATGAACGAGATTCACATCCGAAAAAAAAACTTAATGCCAACAAAGTACATAATCTCGATTATATTGAATCGCGTACAATTTTACCCTATAGTTAAATGAAAAGACTTTACAATACAAATGTTAAAGTAACAAAGAAAGTATTATTAACTAGGGACTGGGCTGTTCTAGCGACTTAACATAATATAATTACAATTATGTAGATCTAGTGTTTGATATCTACCATTTCAGAAGTCATTGTCTGACTAAGATTTATATGAAACTACTACTACATAATCCATCCATTCAAATATTTCGCTGCTCAAATATACATATATGGAGAATCCTTCAGTATTTCATCAGCACATTACCATTGACACCACCCCAAACTTGCTTTAAAAAAAACTCTTGTAAACGAAATTTTACAAATTTGAACATCTCAAATCAATCAAATCAGAACTTTAAATGGAAAAAGACTTTGTTATTTTTGTTATCGTTGAGAATACCAAACGCTTAGGAGCACCTAATATGTTTCTTAACAATTCAATTAAATTGGGCTTCATTTAAATTCTTTAACTTAATATTTTTTTCAGCGGCTTTTCGTTACACAACTTTTGAGAGGTAAAATTTCAAAGAAAAGAAAATAAAAATAAATAAAAAGCCTACTTAGAACAAGGCATATCAGAAAAAGTTACGCGGGGGAAAATTACTCGGAGGAATTCAAAGAATTCAGGAACTGTACAGGATAATTATTATGATTACTTCAGTGTGCTTTCGACTAGTACTTATTAGGTAATTAAGGTTGACCTTCATCCCATCCCCCCAACTGATATTTTTCAAT
Organism: Ochlodes sylvanus; assembly: GCA_905404295.2. NCBI lineage: Eukaryota > Metazoa > Arthropoda > Insecta > Lepidoptera > Hesperiidae > Ochlodes > Ochlodes sylvanus. The sequence continues at coordinate 8,262,302 of FR990127.1, forward strand.
TTCGAGAACTGGATCATTGCGATCGGGAGACAGTCTACTGCAAGACTTCCCAACCGGTGGGGCACGCCCCCCTTGGGGGGCGTAAAGAAATTTCAGGGGGGGGGGCATACTAGGTACGTTACCATTTCCGAAAAAAAAATCTATTTAACGCGTATGTAAATTAACAAGTCACAACACGACGTGTGCCACGCAAGTGCGTCTTGTATGTGTAGTGTACATTGTAAGGAGGACATGAAATATTATTTTTGGTTCGGGGAGGCTCGGCGAAATTTGATTTTTATGATGTAATATGTTTCTTGATAAGTAACAGAGATAAGGTTACTGTAAGTTGTACACAGATTTACTCGGTGAGGGTGAGTAGATTATCGAGATTTATTTAACGCTTGAGCTTCCTCTTAACATACTCGTAAAGTCTAACTTCTGTATTCGCTGCCATCATACAAAGTTCGTAAGATGTGAATTCACGCTCCATACAAAAGAGCATTTTGTTCACTGTTTTCATAACGTTCATTTACTTTAAGTGGCAAATGTGGCTATATAATATGAATGTTGTATTAGTTTGGTTGCCAAAGTTACTCCGATGCTCCTCGAACAGGAGTTTTATTTACGATAAATCGAAATCAATAGGAATATTGAGTGGTGTTACATTTTACATTTCTGAGGTACCTAGCACTTACTAAACCAATAAAACCTCAATACCTAATATAACATACTTTACACGTACTGAGTGTATTAGGTACGTGGAAAAGGATTTCATTGATTTTAGATAATAGTTTATTAGGGCTCCGTGCCAAAATGATAAAAAACGGAACCCTATTAATATGACATAGACCATGGAGGTATATTAAATTATCTATTGGACGTTTTGTATACAGTACAGTACAGTGGGTAGTACCACCGCCCGCCACGGTACCCAGTACCATTAATACCGTGTGATAATTGTTTTAACAGCAATTGTGTTCCGGGTTTAAAGGTGTGAATCTGGTTACACTTTTTCAGAGGCGATCATCTTAGTTCGCAAGGGTAACATTGCAACATCTGTGACCGGATTAAAACGAGACTCTTACTAACATTTGCTAACTGGGACTACTAACGAAGTATAACTAACTAACGTTTTTAATAACACCCTCTGCTGACTGGACTAACCATCATAGTCCCGATGAAGACTTGTTTTGAGTGGGTCGCTGTTGTCATGGGCGGCAGCGGAAGAGTATCTCGTTTGATATCTTAAATCCATAAAAGCAGTTGTGACGTTTTGACACCAAAACAGTTTAAATACAGAAGATAGTAGGAGGTAAATGATTATTTTGTTTGCTCTAAATTATTGGGAGTAATACCACTTAATACCCATGTCAGTAATATTGAATCTATTTTTCCAATTAACAACAATTAAATATTATCACTTTCTTTGCGAATGTGGAACTTTTATCGTAGTTGGTTTCCGAACGGCGCGCGGCGTTTAGTTTATATTTACATTATCATTTTGAGGGAATAATAACATTATTATTATGCTAAAAACGTGAATTTACCTTGTTGCAGAGGTAAGAAATTTTATAATACTGGTTGAATAGAATACCTACCTACCCATAAAGTTTTTGAAATGACCGTTTCTCTTTAAATATGTTTGTCTATTTGCAGTCACATCACGTATAAAAAAACAACAGTACGGGATTGAGTGAGTTGGCGGCATCTTCAAATTATTTGGTACTACAGTTATGTATGTATGTACTACGAGTATGTACGTTTGACCTAATCTACGCTCCTACTATTACTACACCAGATTAGTTTACAGTTTTTAAGTTAAAAGGCACTAAATGAACAGAAGAGCCATAGTAAATGGTCATCGGCCTACGAACGCCTGTGAATAAGCTCTCCGACACTACAACTGAAACACGTGAAAATATATTACTTACTGCTGATATTGATAGTGACGTTAGTCACCTTAAGCATTTCAGGCACGATTTAAATACACCATATAATTTAAATTAGGAGTTATCGCAATAAGTACACTAACGCGCGTAAAAATAAATCCGAGCGCTGGTCTATTTAATGCACCGCGCCTTTGTCGCTTACTGTTGCCATATATTATACTTACATGAAAGGTCAAAGAATTACATCTAACAATTTTGGAGTGTGGGTACTAAATAAATAAATAAATACGCTACACACTCATAGCCCCACACTAGGATTCCCTGTGTGCCATGGACAACACACAAGACAAGAACACACACACCCAGACCGAGAACGGAAATTTAAATTCATCATTCAAATTTCCGCCTCGCTGGGAATCGAACCCAGGGAACGGCGATCCGGCGTGTTAACCATTGCGCCATCCGGGTCGTCAACTAAGAAACTGGTATCCCAAAAGTGAAGGCGGGTTTACTAGTAAAATTAAAATAGATCCAGAAGACCAGTGAATACAAACAGAAAAGGGTATAGGAGAGCCCATTAAAGTATATGCAACATTAAGATAATGGATTAGCCTCTGTATTGAAAGTTATTAATAATTATTATTTACATTGCAAAATATTGTTATATTGAATTTGTGTGTGTTTATTGTTATTGTAATTTTGTCACTATGTATTTTACTTAAAACACATACTGATGTTAAAAAGAGAGTGCATTTTGTTACTATGTATGTGGGAGGCAATATCTAGAATCACAGAAACTATTTTATAAGTCTTACCCAATTTTTTAAAGGTACATACATTATTTCAGTTAAGTAAGTAGATATAAGATAAACCTATGTCATAAAAGATATCACAGCAGTAGCACAACTTATGAAGAATATACTTAGTTGGGGGGTTGAACCAGAAGAAAAAATAATACCCAAGTAAAAGGGTTTGGTTTATGTGAACTCTACGGCTCCATAAAGCTTTGGGGTAATAGTAATAGCTATTAGTGTAAAATAGGGGTTAAATAAATTCTATTTCAATATCCTCATACAAAGTACAAAAAATTCTAACTCAAAGATAAGTAAATTGAAGTAGGTATGTAAATTAATAAGTAAACTTTTGATTGTTTTAGGGCTCCTTGAAATATTTATGTTACAAAAGGGTTTTCTTGCCAAAAAAAATTGAATGCTGCTGTTCTATAAATAACCAATTAGTTATCAAACATTTTTATCTAAATTTTCTTTAACAAAAGTGAATCATTTGCTTTGCCTTAATATGACATTAATGATTTGATTATCTGAAGTATTTCATATAGTAAACATATTTTATCTTTTACACTATATACATACCTATAATGAAAATGAATATCATAAGGGTTCTAATAAAATATATTTTTTCACACTATATATTTCATATATTTATAATACTACTATAAATATATTTCATCAACCTGTAAACACTTAAAGTACTTAAAGCCATTCAAGGGAGAATTGTTTACCTAAACCTAAACCATGAAACCTATGATTTCACCTTGGTATTTTAACTTGGTAATGTATCATCGTAGGTATGTATGGTTATGACAGCCTCAATACTTAGTCAGCTTTTTCGGTTTTACCAGACAATTTATACATACATAATATGGACAACGATGAAAATAAGAACATCAATGCATACATACATAAACCATGGTATTGGAAGATTTGCTTCATTACGCCATTTAATAAATTCCAGTTTCAATTTCAGATTTTGTAGGAATGGGATAGACACTGTTATGAAAATCTGGCCAACACAGAATTTTTCTTCATCATTGTTTATTGTAGCATTATATAAACTGTAGTGTAAATTAGATATTGTTACCTATAATGTAAGATGAAGCTATACAGGGTGGAATCGTTAAGTGTGCACAGGCGATTATTCCGTAACTATTACAGATATCAAAAAGCTTTAAACTGATATCGAAAGCACTTTACCTAATGAGTAAAATTACAATAATAATTTATTAAAATAATAACGAGAAATATCCAAAAAAATTACATTAAACTCTCCCATACATTTAGTATGAGATAGTAGAAAGGTTTTACTTTCTTTATTTAAAGTGGAATAGTACCTTACTCATTTTACCCTTATCATTTTATAATTATGTATGATATGATATTGATGAATTTCAAGTAGATACACACGTGTAGATTAATTATCTTACCACTTCAAATTAATAATAAACCTTGTTTCAATATTGTATTGATTTGAACTGGCTGAAAAGCAACATACTAAATAAAAACAAAAAGAAAGATACTCTTTGGTGTTCGTTCTAAATTCAAATTCTTTATCGCGGGAGTAGGTACTATTCCACTTTAAATAAAGAAAGTAAAACCTTTCTACTATCTCATACTAAATGTATGGGAGAGTTTAATGTAATTTTTTTGGATATTTCTCGTTTTATTTTTAATAAATTATTATTGTCATTTTACTCATTAGGTAAAGTGCTTTCGATATCAGTTTAAAGTTTTTTGATATCTGTAATAGTTACGGAATAATCGCCTGTGCACACTTAACGATTACACCCTGTATATGTAAAATAATTAAAAGCAATTTTTCAGTAACAATTTCAAAAGTATAGTTTCTAACTATACTTTTGAAATTGCACACTGTTATATCATACAATGTATTATATTGTGTAGAATAACATCATTGGTTTAATTGTGGTACACCATACTAAAATAGCCATAAGTGAAACCTAAGGATAAGCACATAACTACCCCTTAAGTAAATAATTATTTCAGAATGAGCAACTTTATTTATATCCAAGGATCAACCATTGGCATGTTAGCAAAGACACTTAAGAAAATCTGTAAGCGATACCAATGAAACAACATTTCACCAGAAATTATCTAAAAAATACCACATCATACTAACATTGAGCACCTGAAGGTGAAAACACTATTCTTCTATTCCAGCATAAAGAGTAATAAAAAAAACTGGTAGCACAAGTATTTTTATAGCAAAGAATCTTGTTTAATGACAGCAAAAAATTAAAATCATAATTATTTTGTTAATTAATTATTTCCCCGAATTATTCTAAGCATGATTATTTTGAACTGGTTTTACCTTTAACATTATAGTGTAACGATTTATAAAATATCCTTTAATACTGCTAAGATAAATGTAAACTGATTTCTTTGGTCATTGATTATTATAAGTAAAGTCTACATTTCTTAATGATCAATTCTAAGTCAATACAATACGCCCGGAACATAAACTATGATTATTTTGTTGTTATGAATGTTTAAATGAAAGCATTACAATAAAAATGTATTGACAACAAATGTCTCTAGGTTAACAAGTCTTGAAGTTTGATTTCCCAATTAATAGTTTACAACTTTCTCTTTTGTACACAAAGTGTGGCTCTTCTATATTGAAAGCACCTTTTTCAATACCCCATGGTGTTTAATTATGTATCTTGATCAAGAAGTATATCATAAAATGTATATTTTGATAGAATTATCAAGTTTTTGGTCTCCTTGACCATTTTATATATTAAAATTGATTTGATTTTCCTTTTTTGACTTTTATAATCTTTTATTAAGTATAATGTTTTATTTTTATTTGAAATAAAAAAGTTAAGTTTCATAATATTGACAGCCTCTAAATTAAGTTGACATTAATAAAATATCAAATCTTTTTTAAAAACAATCACAGTCACGGTATCAAACACAAGACTAAAGCAAGCAACAAGACATTGATGATTAAAGTTTATAAGTTAAATTTTAGAATAGTACGTACTAAGTACCTTTAAACGTAAATAAAATACTTAATTCATGAGAAAAATAAATTACAGTTAGTAAATATAAATGCATTGTACTTACTGTGTCCTTAATGCTTGTTCTTCTTATTTTAATCTTTAATTTGGTGTTTGAGTCTACTATTTGACTTCTGTACGTAGGTGTGCATCCATACTTCTTAGATTTCTTTTTGCTACGAGAACTACAAATGTCCAGCATAGAACGTGGTTTGCCACTACACGGTATCACTATATGAGTCCTTGGTTCCTTGTGCGAGTTCTTCTTTTTCTTTTTTTTTGACGATAATTGACTTAGTTCATGACTGTAAGGCTTGCCACTTGGTACTTTAACTAACGGTAACTTTACACTGCGTACACGATTGAGCACTTCATCCTCAGAACTTTCACTTTCCTCTGGTTCGGCTTCTTCCATCTCCTCTTCCTCTTCTTGACACTCACTACTACTCACTAAGTTTAAGTTTTTGCCACCTTTCACTCGTTGCAGCACTATCGTGTTTACGGGGCTCCTGGCCCGGCTCTCACGGAGGGATCGTTTCTTCCGCTTCCTCTCTGGCGAGAGACATCCGTTCGCAGTGGCACGTTCATCGCGCCTGGAGTGCTGCTTGTGTTTCTTGTGGCGAGACTTGCGCTTCGACGGCTGCAGCGCCCCGTTGGCCTTTTGCAGTTTTTCGTTCGCGATGTCGTCAATGCTTTGCTCGAAATCTGTTTCGAGTTTGACACAAGAGATATCCTCGATATCTTCCGAAATGGAATCCGAGTCGGAGCCTGCCGGGCCTATCTTGGGCAGACGAACCTCAGGGAAGAGATCCTTGCGGACTTTTAGCCTCATCGCAGGCTCCGTGGCCTCATAGCCACCGTTCGCGGGACTCGAACGGCCCGACATACCGCCCGCCTCCCGCCGCCCTCACGAACCACTTCTACAAACCGCTCCGCTCACCGTCACCTGTCCGCCGCGAAGTAAACAATCGGTTTGACACATCACATTTTCACTTTTGATGCTGAGGTATTCACTTAACGTCTTATGATACTAGTATTACGTTTGATTGTCGATGGTTAATGTACTAATCATTGTTACATTTTTCGATTCGCACTCCTTGTGACGACCCAAAGCATCTTTTTTTCTTTACGTATTCGCATTTTAGGTCATCCATGTTCATGTAACGTTGTGATTGCGAAAAACAAAGTACAGATCATTTTCGCGGACACTTGCACTTGTTTCTTTAGCAGACACAGATTGTACGCACAATTTTTCCTGTATGTTCTGATTCTTAATTATTTTTGTAGACTACGAGTTGATGAAAACTGTTGACCTTGTTAAAAGCTTATTAGGTTTCAAATTTTAGTCAACAGATGCAGACATTGTCACAAAGGTTGTTCTTGGGTTGTTCATCGTTTAAGCATATTATCTTTGACGCGACGTCTTTCTTTAGGCAACAACAGATTAAAATTTAGATATGACATTTAATACGGAATTAAAAGATAATAGAAATATTGTTAAAGGCTTTCAGTGTTTCATAAAAATCGAATAATTAAGCCTTTATAAATACTTTTTACTATATTTTAAGATTTTATTTACGTGATTACGTCGTTACAAGTATGACAATGAGTGTCAATAAAATGAAATGTCATATCAACAAAAAATGACACAACTGGGTAACACTAACACTACATAGTACATAGTTTATTCAACAATTCACCAATAAGATTGTAGAACATAAATAGCTTTTCGGCAGTGATTGGTTGAAATAAGGAAGTAGATTAATTTACACCAATAGTAATGTACAATAACAGAATAAACAGATTTTCACAGTGTATGTTCTTTTTTCGATTATTTTCAAAGTAAATTCAGAGATGGCGACACATGCACACTGCACAATTAAAACAAATTCATTGTACAATAATAAATGTCGTACCTCGTCCGTATTGTTCGTATTAGTATATTTTTCATACCTACTGCTACTTCTGTTTGTATTTGTTTTGTACTAATAGAATAGAATAAATAGAACAAGTAAGAGTAATGTGTAGTAATAACGTTACTCTTTCCCCCTTCCCACAGAAGCAAGGTTCATTTAAATCGTAGTGCTTTTATTATATCCCTTGACAGAGCAAGAATGTATTTCGGTTTTAGCAATATGTTTTCAATTTCAACATTGCGTTTCCGAAGTTTCATTGAGTAGAATTTTCAATTTGAAATGTGTGCTTCTGCTATGACGTGACGTGTTTGCTGTATGTAGGTACTGTGCGTGATAATGATAACCTACACGGTCTTTCTGTAGCTAGTACATAAATGGTGAGTCATATTTAAATTTATTTGCTTTAACGATGATCTCATAATATTGCAAGTAGGTAGGTACCTACCTACTGAGTGAAGTGTTAATTAGTGTTAAATTAAATTTCAATGCCATGATAAGTAAGTAGGTAAGTACGATACGATGATTCCGAATTTGTCAACACTACTTACTGTGGTCGTTACAAATTCGAAATATTAAAAATTTAGTTAATTTTCTAAATGAAACTATATTTAACTACCTACCCCCTTAAAAATAGGAACATTAAAACATCAAGCAATAAGCAATTTTTATATAGATATTGTAATTTTATTAGACCTAGGATCTTAAAAATTGTTACTATTGTACATGTACTTATACATATACTTTTTTAAACGTATTTTTGTTAAATTGGTGACTTGTGTATTAAATAAATAATTTTATTTGGTAAGCATTTAGTACCCCCTAATCGTCACCTATTGTTTTCGTAAGCACATCACATCACATTGGGTATAATATTATGTTTTGGTTGTTTTAATATTCAGAAGAAATAAGCATCAATAAAGTAAAGTTAAACTACATAATTCAATCAACAGATAACAACAAACATTTTTTTATTTCTTTTAACTTATTACAGAGCAATGGAAAAATGGAACAAAAGCCATTAAGATTTAAGTATTATTTAATTTGATTCAGTGCTTTAGCTATGAATAAAAAATTATGTAATAATGCCATGTAATAAATATGAGTAAGAAACCTTAGCATCAAATTATATCCTGGGCCACATCACAAAGATGCGTTTCAGTTACCCACCTTTTAAACAGTATAATAAAAAGAAATTCATTGTTCATTTTTCTTATCATCATTTTTTGTAATTATACTAAACAATTTTATCTTTCTTTAACATAGTTTGTAACTTGAAAAGTACAATTTGAGTGATTAGCTCAAATTTATTTGTATGGTTTACAATACAATAATAAAAAAAAACTTTATTAATGTCTCTAAGGATATGATTTTCAATTAAAGTAGGAATACAGATTTATATATAAATTTGGTTATTGGCCTACAATGATTGCCATTTGTTTTCCAATTAACAAGCAAGCAAATTAATCTCAGGACGACTGGGGTGGGGGTTTCAAAATTTTAAGTTACTGGGTCAGAAAGATTAGGAGAATAATAAAGAGTGGCAAATAACAAACAATGGGCAGTTATATTTTTTTCTAGTATTTACCTGATTAAGTATACCGTTCATATCAATGATTATTTGAAAAAAAAATGATATTATATTTTTTGATAATGTTATATTGCATGATATTTTTAACAATTCCTGAGTACAATATTCTTTAGACAAGCAAATATTTAAGCACAAGCACTTAGAAAATGGCATTTCCCAAAGAAATATTACCAAACAAAGAAAATAAATTACCAAACAATGTAAGTAAGTCTATGAAATAAATAGGTGGTGGTGTCAATGTTTAAATTTGCTGGTCTGGAATTACATCTTAATTGACTGCAAGGTAGAAGTGGCAATTTCAGTTAAAAGTTACCGTCATAATTAAGTCTACATTAAAGATCATTAAAGGATGGATATTCATTGTTAATTTTTATCTTGTATTGAAAGAAAGAGAAATCATTCAAAATTTTGGCTTCCATTTCTAGATACCTTAAAAAAGCCAAATCCAAAAAAATCAGTAGGGTTACTGTAAATATAATTTTAAATATTATTACAAAATAGGATTGTATGTCAGAATAAATGTATTGTATAGGCATATGTACCAACTGAGTACAATTGATGTTATTATTGTTACAGATATACAGGTCTCGCGATAGAACTGTCTGAGCTCGGACAATCGTATCTCACACGTACATTACCGTGAACTAGCACCCGACACCGGTATCGTATATCAACCGCAGTCCAGCTATCGGGTGTCGGCGGTAGGTCGGGGTAGCGTAGTGATGTAGTTGCGTGGTGTAAGTGTCGTGTACGGTGTAGTGGTGGTGGTGAGGTGGCCGCGAGTGATGCCCGTCGCGGTGATGCATAGGCATGGTGGACGCGGCTGCGGAGCGCCGGGCCGACGCCGCCGCCCCCTACGACGGTACTTCGAGCCTGACCAAGTAAGTTTTAAATATATCACATTCTGGGCGCTAAGGTTTTAGTACTGACGGTTGAGTTGTAGAACGTAGAAGGGAACTTGCGTTTACTGCATGATACTAATGAGGTAGTTTTGCGGAAATGGTGTGAAGAAGTAGGTAGATATTGTGTTGCATAAAAGTACTTTGTGCAGTAGGACATCTTCAGGCATTTCTTGTGCAGTACTAATGATATTATTTATCTTTGTCAAATACCTACATAAGTTTACTTACCGACACCTATCTATAGAGTATATTTCTTTAATTTACCTACACTAAACGATGTTTGGCAGGTTTTACAGAAAAAACTAATTAAGGAAGTAAGTATTGATTTTTGTATTAATACGCATCTTCATGAAATTTAAGAAAAACATATTTCATACAACAGTTATGATTTAAGAATCATCTCACAAGTTCAGCGCAGTTTGTTCTGGTCTATTTGACTGAACGTTTCCAGAGCAAGCTTGCAGTTTTATAGCCCTGTGGAGTAATATATGTACGTATTAGATAAAAAAAATCCTTTGTCCATAACGCGTAGCCAAATGAAAAGAACGACTCGAACGAACGCAGCTAGTAACGCAGTACCTATATTAACAGTATTAACTTAACTTATAGGTATTTCATGATTGTCTCTAGAAATAATGAGGTATGATATGAAAGAATGAATGATTTATTTGTTGCTAGCTTTGCAATACCATCGAGTGGTACAACCCACTTCGGCCCAGTGACCTCCAAGAAGAGGAGCATACGCTATTGCCGCATCCGTTGTTTACCAAGGTTATCCACGAACAGGAGCAGGAGACTCAGGAGAGGGTCCCTTGTACTCTAGGAGCGTTGTAATTACACGGTGAGATCAGACCAGAGTTTCGGTATCTGGAATAATTAGTGGCTTATTTGCTCGCAAGCTTTTCAGTAATTTGAATACATTAGTACCTAAATGTAATAATGTAATTTGTAGTCATGTTATAGGAAGAAGTAGTAGGTACCTAAGTAATACCAATATATACCAATATATTATTGCGTCTGTTAATTATTAATTTTAATTTAGTCTTGTTATTAGTCTAATTAACACAATTACATTATTTCTTACAAAAATATTAATCCACTTTCATTATTAAATCCTAGAACCAAGTACATAAGTTAGGTACTTACCTGCAATGTTTTTTCATGAGTAGGTAAAGGTTTTACAATTCTCCTATGTTTTTGCTATTTTGACATAAAATTAACCGAGACACGGTCTCCTTTCGAGGACCTTTTTTCGCCTACGATTATCGGTCCTTTGACCTGTGGCCAGCCCATAGCCACTTCAGCCAGCTTATTCTTTGAGCTATGTCGGTTACCGTCGTTCGTCTACGGATTTTTATTCGATCCTCTAGACGTAGAGAAATACCGAGCATGCCCCACGCCCTCTCCATAACCTGCTTGGAGCGACTATGAGCGTTAGGCCAATAGTAGAAGCACCGCATCTAGAAGCTGTATGTGATCTCTGGCAACACAAACGTCTCGAACAGTATTTTGGACAACAGGATATGATCCAGTTGCCCGAACGCAGCCAGGTCTAGAAGTTAAAGTTAGCTATTACTATAGAGGGGGAAAAATAACGGCCTTATAACGCTGCTTACCATTACAAGCAAAATCTTTATACTGATGAACTTCTTAACGATTAAAACCATTTTTTTAAAAAACAAGAGGTATTATACTTATTCGTTAGTTATTAATGCATTACAGCATAGCAAATTGAAAGACATTTTGTTCTTATTTTAACGTACCTAATTAAAAGTTACTATAATCACATAGATATAAGATAAATTGATCCTTGTTATTTCATCTACCAATGCTGTCGTTCAATCCGTCAATAAAATCTATATACTTTAAAAGGTCTAAAATCCATCGATAGTGCCAGTAGTTACGTAGGCTATTAAAATATCTTGGCTGCTAACCGCTAAGTAGCTTACAAATTGATATTTATTGCGCATTAGTTCACATGTCGAATCATCATTATTGACCGTTGCCATCTCGCACTGACCCCGAGCTGCGATCAATCTATTGAGCCCTTCCTCATTGGGAACTCTATCAATAACGAGTTCTTCCTCTAATTTACTACTTGTGCTCTTATTTCGATTTAGACAGTATTCACTAAGTACTTTTCGGATATCTGTTGTCGAAATAACCGACGATGTAGATAACCTGTTGGGTAGAGTGCAGCTGACGTGAAATTTTTGTAACCTGACAGCATCTGTTTAATTTCAGTGTTACAGTTGCGTAGTAAAGAAAACATTATCGGAAAAATACACCTTTCAACGATCTTGAGACGGCAACACCGTTCGTGTCTACAATATAGTCCCGTCTTCAGAAGTATGTGTGTAGGTTTTGTGGTTTACTGCCTGTTTGCAAAACGCTTATAGGCACTAAAATAAATTATGCGCGACGTAGTCAACGTAGGAACATAAAAGCAATCTCAGCGCTAATTTAGTTGATAATCGGTTAGCGTACGCTATGCGTAGATACAATCAAGTGGCTCTTGTTTGGCCGGCTTCTTTATTTGGCTTCGTTGACTGCATCATCATAACTCGCATCGCAAATTGTTTCATTAGGTGTAAGTCGAGCCGGGCACGCAATACGACTCGGTTAATAAGAGTACCGATACGTCTCGTCACGGCTGCCTGTTATCAGTGGGGCGAGCACGAACTTCTAAAGTATTCGTAACGTAAACGTTTCGAGTTAACTATACGATTACGCAGTGTAACGCTAGCACGTAGCACGAAGCACTTTCGTCGTCGTAACGTGAACTCGATACGATGACGCAAGTGACGTCATCCTAACGTAAACAAGGACGGGCCCAAGTGAATGAATTACACTGAAAATGGAACGAACGTTGCGTTCTTAAATTAGATGTTTATTGAAAATCACGAATTCTATGTGGCTATTTCAATTAAATTTTATCAAAAACAAAAGGAAACGCTGTTTTATTGCATAATATTGTATTAGCTTATCATAAAACATATTGTACGATAAGATTCATTCAAGAAAAATATTTCCGGGACGTTTTGATTTCCGAACGACTAACTTAAGAATGTCATGTCAAGTGGTGTTTTGTTTGTATTTCAAATTGTTTCGACTTTCGTCATTAGTGATTTGTGAGTCTGACTTGTGCAGCAGCGGCAATTTGAAAGTTTTAAAAGTTTTAAATATGTATTATAAGTATAATAAGGAAAGTATAATAAGGATGAGGACAAGCCACATATAATACGTGATGATGGTGGAGTTTATGGAAAGGTAAGTATATTACACAGTAACCATAAATAAAACATAAGAGGCATTAACTATAGTTTTGATATACTTGTACTTTTATTTAGTGTCTAGCATAATGTGTTAACTTATAAGTTTGATTGTTTTTGTATAAATGAAGATTTATCCAAGCCTTCTGGTGGTTTTCAACAGCATTATTTGTAGGCGTCATTATCCAGGGCCACTGGCGATAACCGGAATCACCTGTAAAAACAATGCTCTTATAAAATACATAATTATAATAAAATAATAAATAACTATAATAAAATAATATAATAAAATTCATCTTATTAATATATTTTTGCGTTAATGCTATTTAATAAATTAATGCTGATAAAAATGTTGAACATCAGGCGAAAATATATTAAAGGTAATATAGTTAGTAATAGACTCTACACATTAGTAAAAATTGTTTATGTGTGGAGTCTGTTAATTCTCTCCACTAGGGTGTATATAAAATTTTACTTCATTGGCTGATAGTCAAATTTTAAATCATTAGATTAGTCACATAATGTTAAGCTTATTTTCCTTCAAATATTTTTTTAAACTTACCTAGTCTCTCTCTGTTGCATTACGCGATTGCTCCCAATTAATCTTGCATCAAAGTAATAATACAACGTGCTACGTTCAATTCTACGTTGTACTTGGATTTTTATGTAGAAATAGGTCGTTAAAAACACTTAAAACACTGAAAATCACTGTTTAAAACTGCAACGATAGTTCTCTCACCAAAGAATTCTAAGTGAATAAACATTCGTAAGTTTACGATACTTGTGACGATACGTAAGCGATACCGTACTTCAAAAAAACGTTCGTGCTCCCAATCTTCCTAGATGTTTCAAGTACCGTTTACGTCACGATCAAGGCCACGATACGCTAACGTTACGAAAGTAACATTTTGTGTTCGTGCTCCCGAATTTAGTTCCTTTTACGTCCGGCAGGGGCGCTGTTAAATTCTCATACAAATTGTTTACGTTAACTATACGAATACTTTTTCGCAAATTGTTCGTGCTCGTCCTACAGGGCCGTGGGTGGAGAGGCGGTGTGCCGTACATACGTTACCAGTATGTGCTTGTGCGCGTGAATAGTAGCGCTTCCAGGAAACATACGCGCATTTCTCGGTACCGATTGACTGTCGCGCACGTTTTCAGCAATGAATGGAATCGCAAGACGTTTTCGTGAACATAGACTATCGCTGAAAACATAGTAACGTGATCGGTAGTTCGGTAGGCTGTTCGTTATCTTATCGCTACTTTCCACCTCAACACTAGCAACTAGCAACCGTGCATGTTGCTAAATTTACTTGTGAAACCAAGGGTCGACTCGACTCTATCTGACATTTGTGTGTTATCATCATCACAAAACTATAATTGAAAGGTGCTGTTCTGTTTAAAACACAAATTGATGATTTTTTGTGTGTGCAGGGTTACTGCACTAACTGCACCTGCACTAAGATTCCTTAATATGTCGAGAACATTATGGAAGTTAAAGACCTCACTGACAACAATAGGTACAACAAGATTCTTCTACAAAACGGTATTATATTTATCTCGGTCAGGTACGGGAATCAGATCGATGTCAAGGAGGGACAGTCTCCGCCGATTTTATACAACAACACTGTTTGATAGTGACGCTGATATTAATGCCGTTACTTTCATAATTTCAACGCTCAAAATTTTCATTTGATATTTCATGTACACTGTATACATCATGTATGGATCAGAATGCTGGGCTGTAAAGAAGATGGATAAAAGACGATTGCATGTTTCAGAGATGAGAATGTTGAGATGGATGTGTGGAGTTACGCGAATGGATAAAGTAAGAAATGAGTATATTAGAGGAAGTCTGAAAGTAGCACTAAGTAATTTACAGAAAAGTTGAAAGGAAGCCGAATGTCGTACTCGGAAGATTTATATGCAAAATGCTATTTACTTATATAAATTGTCATCTTCCTTGTCCTGCGTACGGCGCGGAACACCTGGTGCAAACAGCGCCACTGTCCCGGTAATCGTATCTATATAATTATCACTACCTGACCCAGCGAACGTTGTTCCTTTTTTTTTTACATGAGATAAGTTAATGCTTGACAACTATCCCACCTGATGGTAAGTGGCGATGAAGTCGAAGATGTTGGTCGCACTAACTTATTAAAAGCCTATTCACTCTCCTCTTGAAGACTCCCACATTATACGCAGGTGGAACACCGACGCAGGCAACCTATTCCAGTCCTTCGCAGTGCGGATGATGAACGACGATGCAAACCGTTTCGTTCGTATCGGTGGAATGTTCACGACGAAAGGGTGGATACCGGCTGTACGTCGGGTTGTTCGATGGAGGAAGGGGGATGGGGGAATTCCGCCGTATAGCTTATGTACTTGTAGTGAACGATTTATATTTGAGGAGCGGGGGTACGAAAAAATAAGGGATAGACAACCCTTATCACTTAGGGGTATGAAAAATAGATAGTGGCCGATTCTTAGAGCTACTGAACATGCACATAAAACTTAATAAAAATCTGTCAAGCCGTTTCGGAGGAGTATGGTAACTAACATTGTGACACGAGAATTTTATATATTATAAGAAGATAAGATAAGATTACCGTGCCAGTGTCATAGTCATACGTTAAGGACCTGTCGATCATTTTATTAACCTACACTAGGGTGGACCCCACCCAGCCTAGTGCCCATCCCCAGTCAACTTGGGTCTATTAACGTTTCTGGTCGACAGCGACAGTTCTTAATTAATACAAAAAAGTAATTAGGTATTTACAATTACAGTACATTCCTACATATTATGTTTATATACTTATAGACTTATAGCAGCGGTTTGGGATTATAAAAATATTACTTTTTCATTTAAAGAAAATATCCAGACGAACTTAGCGAAGATTACGGAATTAAAGCCCTCTACCACCATATAGAATTAATTGTAAAATGTTTTTACATGTTTTGGTTGATGTGAATAACGAGAAGGTGCTTTTTGTGCGGTAATGCATCCCTGATGCCTTAAGTTTTTCGGATATCCTTGGATATCCTTGCAAAGTGGTACCACAAAATACGAGTATAGAGACTATTAGAGACGGTACGTGGTACGTAATTACGTATGCATCATCAGTTGTTTTCGGCTATTTACATAAAAAACGGGGTGTGACTAACGAAACCCTAAGAAAAATGAGTTAATCATCCCGGGTTAAACCTCTCATCATTTAATTTTCTATGATTAAGATTTTTGGTATTTGTATTAAAATGGTATACAGCTAATTGACTTAGCAGTCTTTCACCAACAGAATTTGGCTTCTTGGTATCTTTGTAGATCATTTGAAATATCGTAAGGCAATCGCAATCTTTAAAAAAATCTTAACATTAATATAATTATACTTATTAGTACCTACTAATGTATGTAAAAGTATGTAGTATGTATCTACATACTACATACCTATCCGAAAGGAAAATATAAATAAATGTATTGAATTGCCTGCACATGAACCTTGCCTTTATAGAAATTATTTCTCTTCCCCGGGCAGATGTGATTTATATTTAATACTGATTAACCCCTTTATTCTTTAAACGTATTATTTAAATGCACACATTTCACTTAAAAATTAAACAATCAATACAAAGGTCAATCTGTATGTACAGTAAGTATATTCTGTTAATTTTATTATCATCGAGGAGATGATGCGCGGTTAACGGCCTAAAGCTAGATTTTAATAAATGATGAATAATGAATAGATATCTATTCAATATCTGTGGAATAGATAAATAAAATAAAATAATAGTTATACGAAATGAAATAATAGTTATTGCGCACTTTTAGTATCAGCCGTATATCTAACATAATGTCTAACATAAAAGCTTTTTCAGCTACAATCATTCTAATGGCATGACTATATTGGACAGAAATGATGTCATATACTTCGGGCGTGACACTTTGTGAATCTAATTTGGTAACAAATAAAACACGTTTTTGTTTTTTCTTACTGATGTGATTTTGCACAAGTGTCGTTCGTTTGTGAAACAGCAAAATATCACGAGAATCATTTGTTACTTAATGAAATGGAGGTCACAAGCAGGTGTTAGGGTTAAGCCGAAGACCTGGCCATTTACCTGGTTACATTTGTTGCAATTCCATGTTCCAAAGCAAAATGAAACTCAAAAAGTATTGAGTCATGTTTTGTATTTCGTGTTCAACGAAAATTTTACTTTAAACTACTAAGTAATAATCATTATTATTTTAAAAATAATAACACTGCTTCACTTCTGTCCAAAAATGCCTGGTAATTGTGATTAATTAATATTCGTATTTTTTCCGTCACGATAAAATTTGGTGAGGTCACGCTTATTTTCAGTTTGCTTACAATTAATATTATATCTGATTGTGTATTTCACTAGTAACAAAAATACTAGTAGTACGACTACAGTAGTATTTTTCCGTAATGCGGAAATTTCACTGTGCAATTTATGATCGGAACTGTTTTTCCTTTGTTTTGATTGTACACACCGCATAAAAAGCGGGCTTTGTATTTATATATTGGAATCCAAGGATATGCAAGTCGCCGTCTGTCAAGTTGTGCTAAGAAGACGAAGGCAGCACACTGGCTGGTCGGTCCGCGTCGGTCCGCCGCTAAATTTGTCGGTGACGGACGGTGCGAGGGGCCTGCGGCGGGGCGGGGACTATTTTCGTCTGGCGGCCACGTTTGGAAAATGTGCGGTGACGTCACAATCCTCCACAGCGATGGCATCATCGAGCCGCGACACGAACCAGCCGACTTGCCAAAATATCGCTCAAGCTCCCCGCGATCAACTTTATTTTGGTCATTGTTCGGATATGTGCTTCCCTCGTGCGGTGTGTTGATGGATTGTAGTTACGAATGTTGTTTATAGCCGCCTTTGATTATAACTGAATTATTTTTATTATTATGTAGAACCTCGGTACAAATATTCCGGTGAAGTCGAAAGAGTTGAACCACTGTTGGGATGTTCAATAAAAACATTTTTAGATTCTCTCGTTTTAATTTAAATATATGCCAATTTTATAAAATATATCGTGCATATTTGTTAATGTCGATTGCAAATTCCTGTGAATTTCTTTAATAAAGTTTTAAAATCAGTCCATTCTTTTTCTGACATCAACAAAGTGGGAAATCATATTGCAGGTCTTTAAAATCCCAATTTATTTAAATTATGTCTCGTCTTCTCATTTTGTTGATTGCTTATAAACTTTCGTTTCTTTCGCTTAGGTTCACTTCCAAATAAAGCTGCGCCAACAAAAACGCGGAGAAAGGAACCCCGGGATGCGGGGTTCCGTCGATATCTGTGACGAAGTAACATAATTAGGACTTACTTGTTTTTGCGATTTACGCCGAACATTTAAGAATACGAACGCGCAAAAGCAGTACGGATTTCTTTTGAACCTTTTATTTTATTAAAACCTGTTTTAGCGTTTCCTGAACGCAAAAGCGTGCTCAGTTGACGCGAACTGAGCACGGGGGTTGGTTGAATTCTGTAGTGATACAAAACCATAAGCATTTCGTGAGACCGTTGCCGTTGTCGCGAGTTGGAAAAACACTGAAAGGGAAATTCGCGCCGCCAGGGGGCTAGTCACTAGTATGAAAATAAAAGGATACCCGTCCTATCCAGTGTCCATTACCTCGACACATTTTGTCAGTATTGTATTATTTTATTTTTGGGCAGTAGTTCATAGATTTCGCCGCTCTTATTGTTATTTGTTACAAGCGGACCCGACAGGAATTTGTCCTGTCTTAACTATATATATTGCACCCTTTTGTTTGTTCCTCTGTGTATTGCACTAAGACATTCTGTTTATTTCCTCCTACTCTTTGACGATATTTGCAGCACGCATTCTATCAATGTTATGTCAAACGCCATAAGGTATCATTAGAAAATTTAATATGGTGGTTAAGTATTGTTGAATTTTGTATGTTTCCGCGCAATTTTCTTAATTTTTTCTCTCATATTCTTCTTCTCCTGGCAATAACAAACACAACAAAAAATTCTTCACGCGTGAATCCGTGACCAAGGGAAATAGGGATTCATTTTTATATATAAGATAATAGATATATAATAGATGATATACATTTCGAATTCCATATAGTGCTGTTACTGGTATAAACAATAGATTGTTCTTTAATTGTGCTTGTATTACACTAAACCTAGACCTGAACATTGAGATAGGTACCAAAACCACAGATGTGCTAGATGGTAGAACTTTTATGATTTTGTGATAGGGTCGCAGCGAGGTCACATTTCAATTCCCAAGAGCATCGATATGAGCGATCTCAGTTGTAATTGTAGTTATTACAAAACCCCCATCAACTTATGGTAATTTGTTTGCTCATCTTTACTACCTACGGTCTATCGTCATAATAGAGGATGTGCGAATGTTAGAATCTAGAGAGTAATATATCAATGTTTTGTTACCGCACCAAACGAACCTCTTGCCACGTTACTTCGAACGTACCTCCGAGGAGTCCATGACCGGTAGCCGTACTTGCGATTCGAGTGATTCGACTGCAGCACACCGTGGCGTGTCATCCTTCGAGATACCGTGGTGGCGGGCGCAGGGTCGGGCGCGCGCTATCGTTCGTCAGTCATCAGTGCGGCGCTCGTCGCGCCGCCGCGTGGTACATTCGTGCTCAGTTTCAGTATTTCGTCGAACATGCTAGTTTATTTACAGTGACATTTGACGTGAAACTAATTTATGAACATGGTGTTATTAATAGGAACATGCAATGTATTCGTACACAGGTGAATAGCTCGGTTATCTTCTATGGCAACGGCCCGTCACAGTATTCCTCGAGCGTTATCGAATAGTACAGGAATATGTAAATCTTTCCTGATCGTTAACGTCGTTCGCATTTTTATTTTATTAATAGGTGTTTATTGGTAGTAACAATTTCGTGATAATTATGCCATTAATGGATTGTCAGCAGGTAAATAAAATTATCATTTTACGTCATATGGAAACGTTCGTATATATATGTAGGTAGTAGGTATTATAAGTTATAACAGCGATAACTTCGTCCTTTGTTCAAATCAAGCGTATTTTTATCAAAAAATTCCACTGGATATCTAAACTTTGCACAAATATTATTACTTGTGTATTGTTCTAGTACGCATATGGCCCAACTACGTTAGTGATACTGCATTGCATAATTCGCTTGTTTATTCACTACTTATTTAGAATATGACCTATCTTTATTATTATATAACCTATTCTGTAAATATCCTTAAATAAATACGAAATGGAATTGTGAAGTATCGTTATTTTCTATAATTTTCATAATCGATTCGTCAGTTTGTTTTCCATACGGTTTTTAAAGTAACCTATCTAATCGTTGTATAACGTAATTGGATTTAAGCATATTTCTTAGGTAATTTATTCGTGTATAATTTTCGCTATCATTTTCATCTGTTATAGAGCGATGACAAGTGCGCGAGATATCAACCTCTGAAGACAACCTTACATGGAAGGTCGATTGCCATATTGATTTCTTTGGGTTATAATTACTGTTTAATAACAGGTGCTAATCTTATCTATGTTTTTGTCAGTTTACAACAATTGACTTGCGATAATAATGTTACTTAGTTATATGCGCCAACCGAATACTTTTTGGGCACTATCTATTATTAGCATTGGTATGTACACTGAAATAGATTATTAGACTCTAATATATTATTACAAAGTATGTCATCAACATAATTAACATACTAGTAGGTATGTACGTACTCGAATGTAATCAGCAATGAGTGATCCAGTTTCCCCTACCGTCATTATCACTACTACACGACCAGGGTTGAATGACCACTGGACAACAATTAAAACGTTTGTCCATTAATATACAACTCGTGTTTTGTGTGCAGATTTACTGTATCAATACTGAAGTTTTACATTTTTCTGTTATTCTGTATACAGTTGATATTTTGTATGTAGTATTAGTAATTTAGTTTCTTTGATAGGTAGGTACCTAGGATGACTTTTAATTCATTTAATCTCTTTAAATACCACAATCATAACTCCGACCTGTTAGTATTAATTGATTGATGATTATCTGTTCGTGTTCACTAGGACAGCAGATAGTGGTTTAACCGTGATATCAAAGTTTGCTAGAGTACCTACCTACTTTTTTTAAAGTAAAATTTAGCTCAGTTGCTAAAAAGCTTGTATTGCCAGTTTTATAACTCATAAAATTGTATTGTCCAGTGAGAGTGAGACTACACAAAAAGCCGTCGATTTTATAACATTCTCCTTTTTAAGTAGGTTGTGATGATTTTTCAACCTCCTGCCCCACATTTCGAAACTTTCTATAGCTACATAATTAATTCTGCAAAAAGTATTGCTCATGACCAAACACAAGGCCAAGGTTAACATCTCAAAGTTAACATAATATAGTTACACGCTGATCCATGTTCAAGAAAGGTGCAAGCGAACATAGAACATCCCTAAACAACGGAAAATATATTATGCATTTGGCGTCACGAATACCTTCGTAAAATTACGAGATCGATTTTGATGGATGAGATGTTTAAGATTGGCATAGGAAATGTATAGCGTGTGCTTCTGTAAAAGAGCCTCGGACTAGATTTAGAGCTAAGCTAAGGAATAGGGCGATGGAATCGGAACCTAGGAAAGATTCGCCATAGCCGTGGCTGTGCCATTTTCACAAACTGACCCGTTAAGATTTTTTTGTTAGATAGTATGGTTCAAAAATTTATAATCAATAGCTTACCCAATCATTTGATGAGATTAGAAAACTAGGTAAATTAAGAAAACCTTAAACTGCTTTGTATACGCGAGAAATCATTGTTGATGTTTATGCTTATCTTTCTGTCTTTTCTTTTTAGTTATTTTCATTATAAAATACAATATTAAAATAAACAATTTTGCCAATATTTAGCGAGAAACTCAAACGCGTGAATCGCTGTGAGGTAACCATTTAACTTTACGCAAATACTCTCAGTAATCTTGTGGTCACTACGTTGGTTACGTCTATTAGGTACTCGTAACTAAAACTTAGAAAATTTATTGAACTATATTATAACGAAGATCGGATAAATAATTTAATTGGAGAAAATCAGAAACGATTTAAATTACCAATTACAATGTCAAAGCAATAAAATGGGCTTTGTTAATTGAAATGGCCTAATGGCCTATCCGCATACCGTATTGCTTTTATGTTAATTTACTTACCTAATTGTTATAAACCCATTCGATTTATATAATTAAACTATTTTAAATGATATAGGTATGTACTTACATAGCTACCTCATACTGTTCGCTGACTACACCAGGGCTTTTATACTGTAACATAAATAGTAAGTAGTACAATTTGCAAATGGTTAATTTAAATTCATTCATTTCTGCTTTATTTAGCGTTAACTTGTCACTGTGTCACTTTCAATATTAGTCATCCTTAGTTATAGTAAATAATTGAAATAAATTGAAAGGGGATTCACGTAAATGTCAATTTATGGATCAAGGATGGAGAACTTTAATTAACGGTTTTTTGATCTCTAGCACTATATTCTATGAAATATAGAATGTTAGTGTTACAATTTTTTTAACGGACCTGGAGTTTGACTTGGTGACGAGATAATTATAACAATAGGTGTGGCTACTTGTTTTATGTGTGTACTTAATTTGGTTGCAGTGGCTTTTGTAAAATTAACCCTTACCCGGTCAAGCAACGGTTAAAAACATTGCCTTATAGTGTTTTTGTAATAAAATAGATTTTACAATATTTAAATTAAGAAAAGCATTCGTTTCCTAGATAAACTGAAATGTAATGTCGGGCGAGTTAAATTATTTACGTTAGAGCAGCAGAATGTGTGCAGGTAATGTCACATTGCTAGCACCAATAACTTAGCCATTTGTTGCTAGATCGAAGGTACAACACACCTACCTATAATGAAATGCGATTCGGTTTGACACAACGCGGATGAATACACTGAAGGCGATGCATAATATTTAGTTGAAATATTATATTGGCTGTACAGTCAACGCCAATAGTCAATGATTAATACATATTTGAAAATTCCAAAAATGTGTATTTTTTTAGTGTTGTTTTTTTCATAATAATTTTTAATCAGTTTTATTGCAGTATTATAAATGTTTGGGATCATGACATTTTTGGACAATTCTGATAAACTCATCATATTTCTGCTACGCCTTGAATCGAACCCAGCACTCTTCGAACGGCTGCTCGGCATGGTAACTATAACGCCATACGGATCGTTAAAGGGTCGTCGTCGTCAAATTATTTTATGTCAAATTATTACGGGTAGTCAAATTATTTATTGGTATTATATTTGCTGTCACCGTACGTATGTAACAATCGCTCCATACGATTCACGTTCGCTATGCGACAGTACCATTATCCAATGCTATGCTGTCACGATATTTCCGGGACCGCCCGTTCTGTCAAGCGTTTGATTGTACGTATTCATTATTTAAAACGATGACTTGTATTTATTACGATTTTACGAGTGAATGTAATATACCTACCCCCTCGTATATTACCGTTGAAATAATTACTACATAACAGATAACAAAATCTAACACAGTTAAAGCATTATATTATAAAATAAAGTGTTGGGTTAGGTCTTATATCTTATGCAGAGAGACAACATTATAGCGTTTATGTTGTGAGCTTTACCACTTGCCACCCAAGACTACTCACGTACCTACTCAAGATCCTCACTTATCAATTAGGTGGGGTTCGCATTAAGTCATATCAAGTTAAAAATGAAAGTTCTGAATCAATTAAAGCCGGTCAGGTGTGAGTCGGACTCGCACAAACTCAAATCATCTATTTCATGTAGGTATCAATACACTTAAGAACGCCAAATATTTTGTATCTACTTACTATCTTTTTGTATTAGTTCTCGCTCGTAGCGTTCCGTGCTACCGAGCTATATTAACTCTAATCTAATTATTTGGTAAATAACAAGATATATGACAAATTTATGCGAGCCGTCTAAGTTGAAAATATATGCTCGTAATACCTAAGCCGGGCCGTTATCCTTATCGTGGATCACAATGACATTCTAAAGGACGTTACTCCGGCTGATCTCAATGCTACAATAGCGAGTGATGTCTCGAGCTCGTTCCCTAACGAGAACACAATCGATGGCCGAAAGGCTTCCTACCATTAAACAAGTGGACAAAAGCGCATCAACTGATTTTCGCCGTTAGTAGCTCGTCATCTAATAATATCCATAGTGTGACTTCCGGTTTGGAGAGAAACTTGTTTCGATATTTGGTTTGGATCTGAGGTTGAATATAAAGGCGTTTAAGTGACTACATCGTTGTTAGTAGACTGCTACAGATGTTGCAATACGTATTATGTTGGGTATGTTATATTATAATTAAATAATTTGCAAAGGCATAAAACAAAATTTTGAGATATATGGCTACGTACAAAGTCGCGAATGCAACTTTATCTAGCCTAGCGTTGAAACCGTCGTGGTCTATGTATATTTTAGTAAATTATTATGTGAGTGCCGTTTTTCTTTTTTGTTTGGAAGCAACTGAGCAGTTTTAGTGTTGTCAATGAAAATGTTATAGACAAAAAAAAATCAAAACATTTCCAAATTTTCAATAATGATTATGGCCAAACACTCGTATATCGTCAATTCTATTAGGAATAAAGGTATGTGTAAAATTACTAAGTTGCATCGATTGACAGTGAAACTACCAATTCGTGACATGACGTGAAATACTTTATCTAATTCACATAGTGTGTTGGTTTAATTTAAAAATATCTAACGATTTAACGAGCCGGTACTAATCGTGAATGAACCTTTGCGGCTCGGTGTTTTAATTTGGCTCCCTTTTTAACACCGCTAAACAAGTAAAATATTTAAGACTGACTTAGTCTTAGTCATAGATAAATATGTATATGTATAGTAAGTATAATAACTGTTTGCATTTAGTAAGATACTAAGTATTACTCTGTAAATAAACGTTATTATTATTTCATTAACTTATAATACCTAGGTGCCTACTGGTTTTTTATGAGACTAATAAATTTAGAGCTATTTGTTAAATTATGTTCTGGCTATATATCACACTAGTAGCTTACGTAGGCGTGGGTGAAACTTGCACAAGTAAATAATAGGGGCAAGGTAAAAATCTATTTTATGATGTTTTATTTCGAAAGATTACTCATCATATAAATCTTATCACATTGAGATTCTAAAATATTTTTTATTAGCAAATACATAATATGATATCAGCTGTTTTAATTAGCGGATTAGATCCGCTTTACAATCATACACCTAAAGCATTCTGCGCCGTCTTATCATATCGAACATGTCGGTGATGCGCATAATATAGCGGCACTTATTATTTAATACTGTCGTGTTAAATTCAATGCATACGATAATTTAGCTGCAAAAAAACAATTTCGTATTGATGTTCAAAAGTGATCGCTCACGATTCCGACCTTTAGTTTTGCGGTGGGAGATCGTAATCATGGAGCAGATTTATTGCGTATGGATTATGAGTTACCGCGGCTCCTATTGGCATTATATTCGTCGTTATATGTTAGATGTATGTGTTGTATTGTCATCGTTACACGAAACGGTACGCGGACCGCCGGGACCGCCCACGCCACCGCCGGCCACCGACACTGACGATGGGGCGACGGTATGACGGTACGACGACGCGGCGACGTGCCGACACCGCCCCGCATCCTTCTCGCTGTGATTGATAAACCAATCCGGTATCATTGTCGTGGGAAATTTGGGACACGACTAGGGTCACCACACCGTATTTTTTTATTTACGGAGCAAGGCTTTTTTCAATACGGTGCGGCGCGGCGTAATGGTTTTCAAATATTTATTCAAAAGTTTAATTTTATTCGGTCGAATGCGGTATGTCACACGACATACCCCTATACCTATGGGGTAGACTTTACTTCAATTTTATCATGTAGATTAGCTTAAATGTGTGATGTGCGTATAGTATTTCATATAATTTGAAAATAACATACATTATGTTATTTGACTCCTCCATAAAATTTATTTGATTGCGCTGTCTGGAACAGTTTTTCTATAAAAACCTCATAAATAGGTTGGTTTGTTTATTAGGTACGTTATATTGTTCCATATTGTTTTTACCACGAGACTCACATTGAAGGAGGGCGCCCGATAAAATACGGGATATCTGGTCACCCTGAACCCAATGCACTTTTCACCGGCACCAATGCCGGATATTCTTGTTATGCACAGTTGAATCCTTGCGAACCAGGATCATACTTATGACGTCATAAGCTTAGAGGATCAGGCTAAGTTTGATCTGCCGACCTGACAGGTACAACGCAAGGCCGGTCACGACAGGGGTCTTATTCCATCGGTTTAAACGGGTTTTGATTAGCGTTGCTAAAATAATTGCTAGTAGTCACGCACTGTTAAAAAAGATATAACCACAAAATACACAATAGGATCTTACAACATAAAAATATATACATGGATATTTATTTTGTACATAATACGCAATTTTTTTATACTCATTATAATATTATAATAACTACATTGCCTTTTACGGACATTATCTGTCTCATAGTATAGTAGGTATTATAATAAACTTTACGTACTTACTAAATCCTAAATATCATTTTAATGGGTGAATATACTGGAAAGCATAATATCTGAAATAGTATTCATCTTCAATCAAATAGCATCACGTCTGTAATTGTGAGTCAATGAAATCGAGCAATGAATAGTTAACGAGTTGATCCCCTCGAGTTGTTAGCTTGTTAGACGTTGGTATAAATAGTGTGAGATAATAAGTCTCCCAGTTCTCAATTAACAAAGACAATTACAAGGTAACAGTCGTGAAATCGAGTGTAACGTGGGCGACACTCGGCCTTGATCTCTGGAATCTGCTTACCTACGCAATAATTTAATGCTAAGGTTTATTATGACTGTGTTCGCTTACCAAACATCTATTGCTATTAACTGTATAGGTACCTACCTGTTGTACGAGTAACTAAAGATATTATAAACTTATTCGAAGATTCCCTATTCCAAGTAATCGAAATAAACATTTGTTTTCTAATTCAATGCAAGACATATTTATATGAAAGCTTCTAATTTTAATACGCTTTTTTAAAATTATGTAGTTTGTTTTGTTCATAAAAATAGCCAATTCGTGTTTGTCATTCAATCTATTTTAAAGTGTTAAAATTTTACTTCTATTTACTATAATAAGTCAATGTATTTACTGCAAAAAGTCGATGGTCAATTACACTTTTTGCTTCTTATGGATATTTTATTCTGTTTACGAATCCATGTATAAATTAGTTATGTTTATGCCTTTAATAGGTAGATAATTTTATTTAAAAAAAAAGTAAAAATGTCAATAAAGTCACCCAGGTGGTTTGTAGACTTTTCCGGTATTGAAAGCCCGGGTATAACTTCTATAGGTATTGCACGTATGACACGCGTGGATTCAAGGTGTATTGTTTGCCTACAAAGTTTATTTTACAATAGTTTTTGGTTTAATTACCTTGTGATAAATAAATGAAATGCAAACCAATCAATCTGCCGTAGTTGATGAAAAATTAATGAAGTACTCGTAGGTTTAATTAGAGCAATCAAGCGGCGACCGCAAGCTCGTGTGTGTTGCGTGCGCGGCGATCAGTTATCGACATCGACAGCTCAAGAGCCGAGGGGCGCGGCGAGCGGTGGGAGACAGAGGTGATGTAAGAGCGGCTGGCTTCGACGGTGATGTCAGCGCGCCCACCACCGCCCCCACCTCCCCTCTACTGACCGCGTCGCGAAGCCTTCCGCAAGCCTTCCCGCCTTATTCACTAAACCGCTCACTATGCTAAAATTTGCCCAAAACGCGGTCAATGACATATGTAGGTACAGTCCGAATTACCTGTGCTTGCCTGTCAGGTCAGAAACAATGTGGAGCTTCAAGTCAAAAAATGCCCCGAGAACTTAGTTCTGAATGGATAACGTTTTAAGAATAGGTATTATATATTATTTCCTTAACTACATCCAGTTGTGTCCACAACTTTACATAAACATACTAAGTATTACCGCATTGCAGTCGAGCGAACAGTTCTCCAGCTTGATCGAACTACATAATTATGAATAAACGTGAATGTATATTTTCGTGAAATGACGATTTAAAGTTTTAAAAACACGTATTCTAATGGTCATCCTCGCACACTACAACAAATGCCAGAGATGATCTCATACAGATATTTAAAATTCAGCAACTGCTCAATTTTATTTTATTTAAATTTGTACGTGTGCCATCTGATGATTTGAATAAAAAATGTTCAGCTCCAGCCTACTGTGTATGCATGGGTCGATTGCCAATAACATTACAGTTGTATGTCTGTGTACGAATACATAGCGTCGCGTCGTAACAATATGTTTATACTTTAGGTATACATAAACCGTGCCCGAAAATGACTGAGCAAAAACGTTTCAACAGCGATTCTAAGGTGTAAATGTACGAGACATGGATGCTCTCGGTGTTGAAATGATTGTAGTTTGTTAACAGTTCGTTAGTGCAATGATCAAAAACATGGATTAGAATACATATACTCAGTGAGGCGAGGGAACACGTGCCGAAAGATGGAGGGTGCCGTTTTGAGCGCCCAAAGTAATAACAGATTTCGTACACATTTGAAGAACGCAGCGAGTGCGTTGTGCGCTAGAACTCTGCCCAAACAGAGGTGTACCGAGAGTTCAGACAGTTCGAGTCGTCACCACACTTACCCACGAGCCACTCCACCGAAACGTCCCGCGCTGTCTTGCCGAATGGAGCCGGTTCTGTGCGATGTGCCTCAGCCATCCTTCTGCCATCAGACCAACCATCACGACGAAGTCCCACCTCAGTCGCCGAATAAGTGCAATGGCGTCATCAAACTGAAAGGAACATTAGCTAGGTAAGTTTTATATTGCAAAATCGTTACTCATAATTATACATTAACTTTTTAGGCGATTGCTGACAAATTCCCTTCAGGTATGGTCATAGGAATTCTTAAATTGTTTTGTGTATTTATGCCATTTGTATTTATCGCTGGAATCTATTAAATTTTTGTTTTATTTGCATTGAAATTACTTAGAATTTTTTAAAGTTTTAATATTTTCAATATCTATAACAGTAAAAAATAGAGGTAAATTTTAAGAGCTTGAACGTTTTATAAAAGTTTTACCGTCATGTTAATTCTTTAACCCATCTGGGATCCGGTAGTGTTCAATGAAACATCATCAAACAACATTAATAGCAGAACATGTCGTGTTCGATGGCGAATGTCGGCCGCGTATCTTGTTTGGGTCAACAACATCAACATGACATCATGGTGACTTGTTTGCTCGGGTCGCGGGGTAGAGGTGATGTCGCTACAGCCATTGTTGATTTAATGCGCATTATTTATATTACTACTGACGTTTTTTGTTTCTGGTGATCAAATCGCCACACGCACAAGACATACGCGGGCTATTATTGAAAAGTTTTACCAATTACTTTACATTGTTCGTGCAACGATTTCGTGGAGCCTAGTGTCTGTTAGTATACTGCTATATGAACAGGCAAGATTAGATGAAGTTATTCACTGAGACTTATTTTCGGAAATCCAGCTGTTATCAAATTTCAACCTTTTGAGGTCCAAGAATCCCCTGTTCTGAAAATTTTGTGGCGTCATATCCGGTTGTAACATCTTCACTGGAACGGAGCAACCGGTCTCAATTTTTCATTGATTCCAAAATTACAGGTCATCGGCCTACAGGTCAGCCGCTTTATTAATTAAAAGATAAAGGAAATATTGATGGCATTGACTTGATGGTCGTAGATTTTTTCGCTAGATAACCAATTGACCGTAGTGAATCTATACTTTTTCAAGGTGTAAAATAGTTTTTTTTTATTAAGAAGGTAATGACTGCTATGAGTGGCACATTGCCGAGTACCTAGTTCGGTCAACAACTTCTAATGACGTCACGTCCAAAAGCTCAACACTTAGTCACGACCTATTGGCTACATAAACCCATTGTGATGATGTTTTTGTTTGAGTTTGATTGCTACATACATTATATCGCTTATCGGTGGCTAAAGGGCTCGCTTCTATTTTGTGTTGCGGATATTTGTAATGAAGAGAAACGTATAAATCCATGACCTATGTATGTCTATACAATATAACTTTGTAGGACTAGCTAAATGTCTATTTAATTTTGGTCATTTCTAGTATGGTAAGTTTTAATATTTTTTAAGTCAAACTATGTATTGTTAACAAAGGATTCATTAATTTCGAGATAATATAGAGAACAATACATAAAGGAAAGGAAAAATAAATAATCAGTTTCGAATAAATAGTAACTTTCGCATTTTTAATATGAATAGGATTACCAATGTTTAGTTATCGCATAACACTGTAAAAAAAAAATAAGTAAAAATCAGTATTTTGGAGGTATGTTACCTCCAAAATCAAATTTTAAATTACAACAAGCTCTTTTACCGGCGTCGTTGTGCAAATTCTGACATTAACATTTATCACTCGATAGAGTACGTCTAATTTAAACCTCGAACAATGTTCATAAATATTGGCAAACATGACCTCAGACATTTCGCGATAGATCCAGCGCTAAGTACACGTAGTAACTAACCACTATAAACACCGTTATCCGACCGGAAATGGAGCACGCCGGTTATTGGTCCGTTGAGGCCAAATTCGACGATGTACCTAATCTACATACGATAACAGTACTGTTTATACCATGACATGTAGTGGCCATGGGCCAGGGGCGATTGTTTTATTTGGACGATCATCAGAGTTATCAATTATCATATCAGCCGGTGAAAGCGTCCGAAACACCGAATCGATCGTAGTTAATTGAACGCGAATGGAGTAAATGCACTCACTAGTGTATTTATAATAAGCTTGTCGTGTGTAAGTGGGATGACGAAAGTGGGTCTCCCTCGCACACCATGATGTCATGGTATATTTTTGTAGACGCTCGACTGCCTGGGTCACACGCGGCTCTAGTCTTTACACTCGTGCGACGTTGGCGATGGTTTTGACTTTTCATTTTCCAGTTTATGAAAAATTCATAAGTCGAGTACGTTGCTAATAGCTGCCACAACACTTATCTCGATAGTTTAAGGATCTAAGCAAAGGAAACAAAGTTGTTTATTTTTGAATGATGAATAATTTATTTGTATTTGATACCTTCATTGGGAGTATCAATCAACTTATCAAATTAATTACTATTTGATTATTGAATACCTACGCGATTGTACCATTCGTGTCATATTGAGGACAGTAAGTACACAAATAATCTTTAACACCAAAAAATATTAACACAGCGGTTGCCGATACTTCTGTGGTGATATAAAAAATGAATTAAACTCTATCTATTGTTGTTAGTTAGTTACTACTTAAATAATTTGTTTTAAAACGTTATTATAAACTAGGAATAATACTTTATACGTGGGTATGCACTATAAGTCTGTATTTTATAAAATAAAATATCTACTTATTTTAGGAGCTACATTACGTACCTACGCTACCTACTTTCTACATGATTGACTGTGAGCAAAATATTTTTTTTTTGTATTTTAGCTGATGCACACCTGCACGCCTAAGAATTCTTCATAATGTTCTCAAAGGTGTGTGAAGTCCGCCAATCCGCACTTGGCCAGCGTGGTGGAGTATGGCCTATACCCCTCACATTGTGAGAGGAGACCCGTGCCCAGCTGTGGGACAGTTATGGGTTGCGATAATGATGATGATTCGCCTATACTAGGCGAATACTAAGTTTTATGTAGTAGAATAATCATTACAAATTATCATTTACACTACCAAAAAATGCTTACTAGTATTACTAGTCACTAGAACGTGACGTTACGTGACTAGTGGGTTGGAACGTTTTCGCATAACTACGACCATTTTACCTTTGGATATTAGGTACCTATACTCTTTAATGGAGCTACATTTTAAACCTTTTTGGTGTCGTCACCGTCTGCTCTTGTTTTAATGATAGCAATACGGTCTCCAGGTTAGGTTTCACTACATGGCATCTCATAAAGGAACCGTTGCGCCGCTACCACGATTGAATTACTGCCACACTGACCTCATCAGTCATTTTTACGTCGTTTAATAAGCGTCGAACAATGAGCGGCTTGTTTTCTTTGTTTCGATTAGGTACATTCATTTGAAGTAACAGTAATTTATTCAGAATATTAGAATTGGAATGATTACGAGTATTACGACTGAAGTAATAATCGTAACGCTTATCGCTGATCGCTCTTGTCGATCGTAAGAATGTTGTGTAATAATTCAATCATCAATATTTTTGCTCACTTTTTAGTGTTTGAGGTAAGCGCTTAATGTTACGTATGCAAGTCGCGTAAAGATTTGACTGAGTGAATCGCTAGTAACTGGTATTGTTTTGATTCATATTATTTAAATGCGTGCTGATGAATTTAAAGCTAAAATTTTATTTACTGACTCGCTTTGAGTAAATACTCAAAGCTGATTTGTAAATACGAACAGAATGAACTAATATAAGAAAACAGTTAATTTTTGCACTTACAGCATTCACTATTTAAATAGGCACAAAATTAATATCATTAATTAATTTAATACCTATAACCTCAGCTATCCCGCTCTATAATAACAATACATACATTACATGCAGGATGTACGATAAAACTCAAAAGAGTTTATGTTTACACCATAATAATTGATATTTACAAGTAGTTTTCAATGTCTTTATTTAAATAAATAATAATTAAATCATTATTGACCATTTGAATCACATCCAAGAGCAAACAATTGCAAGGAATCAAACTCACGTCATAGCGCAGTGTTGAAATTATACTTTATTTATTTAATTCGAAGGTAGGTATAGAGGTACGACAACTATGTAAAGTTTGATACTAACTTACATATTGAGGTTATCGATGATGAAACCGTTTTTTACCGATGATGAAGCTAATTCAGTAGTATTCATCACGCATACATGGATGACGAAATTGGGCTCAATTGTTTTGGTCTGCTGAGCCTTAATGGTCACCCATGACTATGAGCTCTTTTGCTCCCTATATTATCTGTTTAAATTACTCGTATTTGTAGGTATTGTACCTAATACATACACAAATTATGTTATTTTAGAAATTTAAATAGAAAGTAAGTATTGGCTTCGTTTGATTTTTTTAATGAGTCTTACAGATAGAATGTGCAGATAGAAATTAAAGCGATAGGAAGAAATGTAAATAAAATATGCTCTCTCTATATTACACTGGGCTTATAGAGCTTGGTACATTTTGGTCTCTTACGATGAGGCTGGAAGTAATTGATATGAAGTTGTTAATTATAAATAATAAAAAATATTACACAATCTCGAGTTCATATTTCGTGTTTTTAAAGTTAGTCATTATTTATCTAGGTGCTTAACTCTTAAGGTAGGTAATTAAGGTGCCTTATTACTTATTTCAAGTAAGCAAAGCAAGATAAGCATCTCGAGAAATAGACGACTAACCGCAAACGGCAAAAATATACCGGGGTCAGTAAAATAACAGCCTCCTAACGAATCCTTGAACCTAATCTGTTCTTCGACATACATGTAAATGTCATGTTAGGCATATGACCTCTTTTTAACCCACCCACTGTCAGTAGTTGACGTCAGCTTTATATTATGATCCATAATAACGAAACGATATGTTTTCAATTAGGTATAGCGTATATTTAGCATAAATGGTATACGATTATGATATGTGTTCTATTTAAAAGATGAAAAATTGTTCAGGAGAATCGCAAAATTGAACAAAAATCATTTTTTCTAGCATTTCTGATTTCATCATTTCTGCATAGCATTTCTGATGGCAGATGGCTTTTGAGAATTTTAATAATAAGTGATAATTAGTTTCTAATACGCACATAATTTCCGAAAAATAGTGGTGCGCGCAGGATTCGAATCCATGTCCTTCTATTATGAAGTCCAATGTTCTAATTCTAACCACTCGGAACCCCTGCTTATCTAACATTTTACGTGATAAAAATTGTTTCAATTTGGGTTGTTTACCATTTCTTCCAAGAATAAAAAAATAATTTAAAAAACAAGACGTTTGTTATTTGTTTGTAGTGAACTGGAAATAGCGTCGATTGCCCATTGGCGCCCCGATCGGTTATCGTGGGTCAACAGTACATCAAGTGTCTCTTACGGCACAATACTGCTCTACATCTTGTTACTGAAATTACACATAAATTTACAGTCATTGCTTAGATTTTCGCTAAATAAACGTAACCAAATAGTGATGAATACAAAAAGTTGTATTCTATGTGTTGTAGTTATGTGCTTTCAATGTGTGATACAGTTGTGTGCTCAGAGTTTGGATATCAAAAGCTGTAAATGTGAACAAAATGATGGTAATCTAGTTGCAACCTTTTGTCGGTACGTATCGTTTTGTTGAGATTGCATCTATCAAGAATAAAGCGTGTAAGTATATTGTTTAATTTCTGAAGTTAAAGAGTTATAAACAGGTTATGTTATTGTTATATTGTTCTATAAAATATAATAACACAATTAAATACATTTAGCATCATAAATTTTATAACATTACCCTTTAATGGGAGTAAAAATATAAAATTAGTACTTAATTTAATGAAACTCTCAAGGAGACTTTTACTGTTTCCTTCCTGGACCATAAATGAGGTTCAACTTGACTAATAAGGTATTTTGTAATTAATGTCCACTTTTAATTGTCATTTTCCTTTTTTACCAACTGCTTTTTATTAATCAAAGTTGTCAATTAAAATCAACAAGTCACCTCATGTCATTCACAGTTAGGTCATCGCCCATGACCATGGTGAGTAAAGCAGGTGAATGCGATTTCCTAATGATAGATGACTAAGTGGTAGACAACACCGCGTCGAGAATGACTATACATTTAATTAAACATGCCGTTCAAAGAAATGTGTGTTATTCGAGAATGTGATGGTCTCATTATAAAGCTAAGCGGTAATGTAAAAGTGATTTTTAATGATTCTGCGTGGCGACTGGCGACTCGGTCAGTAGTGTTAGTGTAGGTCTTGCCTTATAAGTTTTGTGGATAGTCAAGGATTCTCCAGTACCTAATGATCAGGCTACCATTAACTGCACTTCGAAACTCGCAACTTCGCAAGACAAAAATTGTAAAAATAAATATTTTGGTAATGTACCGTGTATACATCCATCCATATCCATATGCATTTAGTAAAAAGCGGTTATTTTAAATACTACAGGCACTCAAATTTTATTTTTCGCTGTAAAGATTAAATTAAAATAGAAAATTAAGGACGAGCTCAGATACTCTTAAACACTGAGTACTTACATCAATGCTGTTCACACTCTATCTAGCCACTTATTGTCGCCCTACACCTAATGTATAGTTAAAATATTTTCTCTCATAATGGAGATCAGCCAAGTTTTCGTGACGTATGCTAACTTCACCGGTGAATGACCGAAACAGTCACGAAAATAATTAATAACGGACATTCAATAGTAAACTTAGCGAATGTTACATGAAGATACGCCGATACACTACACAGGACTGGACTTCAGACGTTCAGGACCCCGATTCTCATTTTGTAGAGATAATCTCTAAGTTTGCCATATCTCTACTGTGTCAATCTCTACGAGACATGTTGGCAAAATCTCTATTGTATCCAAAAACGTCATTCTGGGCCACAATAGAGATTTTATCTTTCGACATTACCATTAGACATATGAAATTTACGTTCCGTTTTCTAGACTACAGCGACGCCAAGTCAACAAAACACGACTACACGTAAAAAAAGGTTTTACAGTACTCAAATCATATAAAAGTATAAAACAATCACTATATTATTCATTCTAAACTATCTTTGAATAGTTATAATTTATTTACTTTGATATTGCAGTTAAAAACCATTATAACAAAAAGACTAAGCGTCGTATACCGTATAACGAAAAATTCATGGCAGTAGTATGTTTAGTTATCTGTGGCATCTGCCGCATTTAGGCATCTCTGCATTCTGTCATGTCAATGTCAACTTGTCAAGCGAATGTTTGTTTATTAATTTGATATTGATGAATTTGATGTTTTTAATATAAATAATATTCATTTTGACTTATATACATGTTTGCTTTGCTGTTTGCATAGATTTTTGAGTTTGTTCTAGTTGTTTTAAGCCCATAACAGCGGCTGCGGCTGTGTCCGCTGCAGTACCAACTACATCGCAATTTGACAAACACCTGTGGGCCAAGGACATGAACATACGTTTTATAAACAAGTTTTCTAATTTAATAGGAGAAAAATGTATCCATTATCAATTTATCACTGAGAGAACCAATACGAAAACCTTTCATTATAAATCAAAGTCTAAAAGACGAAAACGAACTGTCAATAAAATTGTGATTTTGTGAACATCAACATTTCACATTTCAATCTCGAACGACAACGACAACTGTACAACTTGTACAGTGATTGGTCAAAATTTGCGCTGTACAGTACAAGGCAAATTTTGACCAATCACAATTGGTCAAAATGCAAGACATTTCGATCTCGAACGCTGCGGACCATTCGTTGCATGTCGAAAGAAAAGGCTCAGAGATATCTCTAATGTGACATCCCGAGAATAAGGAAATTAGGTTTCATTAGAGATCCGCCATGTTTTTCAGAGATATCTCTGTTAGAGATGCATCTCTAAGAAATGAGAATTGGGCTCCAGATCAGAGTAATAACTTACGTTAAAACAAAAGGAATACCTACTTTGTAAAAGTATTGTCAGTCAAATTCATTTCGATTTTATTATTATTAAATTCGTAAACAAACGTGTTGTCAACACAGCTTGCAAATTAAGCTGGCTAAACTACCACGAGCGAATCATATAATTTGAAATGAAACCATACTAAAATGAAAAACAACAAATATGTAGTTGTCAAAACAGGAACTAAAAAATAAATAGACTCATAGCTAAAGGTAAAATTACGTATGAAAAAGAAATGAAATAAATAATCATTCGTGAAATAATATTTACCTATACAAAGTACCGTTTATGTACCGCAATGATTCATCAAATGAGGTGTGTGTACTCAAAATAATGATTAGATAGATACAGTTAGATATTGATGGCTGTTTACACCTCCAGCCGGCTCTTATAAGGCCGCCGCGTCGCACATTCATCAACTTTGAATTTCACGTGGGAACAGTCCACGTAAGCTGAACGGGAACAAACGAAACCTGACACACGACGAACGTTTGTTATGTCTTCAGGAGCCCGGAAATATTTCTGTGTGCACATTATTAGCGATAAGGTATGAGGAGTGAATTGCGTCACGCAATAAGTCAGACTATAACTACTGTACACTGCCGGGTGTTCAGATAAAGAATAACCGAGCGCTGCTTGTGAAGTACCTCCCTCCGATTAATGCGAATTAAAGTGGTTTAGTGTCGTCAGCGCTATAAAAGTCTATCCTGATGTTCGTCGAGTTGCCCTTTGCACTTGTGACTTACGTGGGTTGATTGTAAACTTGCACTTTGTACAAATTAAAAGTAGCGTTTAAATTGGTTTGATCAAATAAACAGGTCTCGATGTAACATTTTAAAGCTACGGTTGCGGAGTTTATAGCCACAGTACTTGCATAAGGTAAGGTTTGCTGTTACAAGTGTTATGCCAGGTTCCTAGCGTTTGAGAGTTACCAGTAACGAGTTGTTAAAGTCGTTCCTTATATTGTAATATTTACTTGTTACGTCGTTTTTCGAATATAGGAACCGAGGAGTTCGACATAGGAACCGGGCATAGTGCAAAGATATTAAAAATAAAATATCAAAATGTATGCGATTCACACGTGGCAGAAGTGAAAACTTCAAAAAAAACGAATACTGTCAGTCCGAATACCTATTGAATTTCACTTTGCTTACGTAAGCCGCCATTTTGTCGAAAAAAGTATTGCTCTTAAGACCTTGGATCACGCAAGCGGATAATACGTCATTTCCGTTTCATCGACTTCCAAATCACAACGATGCTATAGAAGTTTTTACTTCAAAACTGCGTTACGTTCAGTGAATAATAATACCTAGCTCGTTGGTTACGTTCATACAAAGCGAGTTGTACTTTTGGATCCACTGCTATGACATTTGAATATCACTATGGATGAGATAGATAATTACGAAACGTATGAGACAGAAAGAGATAGCTACATGAAAAGCCAAAATTAGCCAAATTTTACTGGTGCGCTTTTCGTGCGATAATTACATATATCTCTACGTCTTTACATATAATATCATTGGCATAGTGAATAATGGGAGTGCATTGAACACGTAATGAGCGAGTGTCTGGTTGCAGGGAGGTGGCGAACGCTTGGGTGTGCCGCGTCGGCCCGCCCGACCAGCCGGCGCCCGCCCATCGAGTGCAGAGCCTCTTCAACGATATCGAACTCTATCCCACTAAAACACAGGGTGAGTATCAACTCTATCCCACTAAAACTAACTAATGTTATATATGTCGTGAATGTTGTAATCATTATTCTGAGTGTTTATGAATGTTTTTCAACGTTAGACGTGTCATTTACGTTTTCGGTGGTCTTGTTCGCCACTAGTCTTGTTATTTAATAATGATTTAATGATATAAGTAATAATATTGATATTTTACGCATATTGATAATAACTATACGTCAATCAGCCTGAGGGGTAGGTACCTATTGTAGTTTATTTATTTATTTAGACTTTTTTGTACCATACAAAGTATAAGAACAAAAGGTTAAAAAGTTAAAGTTAATTTAATTAAAGATTTTACTAAGTTATTTTTGGGGTCATGTTAGTAATACGCTTATAATGATATTAACACCCATTTCAGATAGGGAATTTTATCTACTTTGCAATTATTTATGTACTAACTCTTTAACGGCTATGAAAGGTAATTCAAAAATCTATTGTCACATTAAAAATAATTAATTTTAACATGAAACCCTTCGAATAAAAGAATATCGAGTCAGATTTATTCATGTTGTCCGACAATTACATTCTAAGTAGCATTGTAATAAATTTCTAACTAGAGAGACGCCGATTCCGCCGATGTTGGCTAGTTCGACTTCGGTGTTCGACGTTGAGTGTACGTTAACGGCCTCATCTTAGCTCAACGGTCATAATATGGTGATTGATTATTCTCGAATCTCATAGTTCAAAATCATTGGTGAAACTGCGGTGAGATCACTATTTGTAACAGCACCAAGTCACGGTAATAGTATATCATTACCGTGACCACGTCTTCCAGTTCCTTTATTGACGTAGTTAACTAGTTACTGCTCATTTTTCCGATTATATCTGTGAAATACATTGATAGTAATAATAAGTCAATGGTGAAATATAATTTATTTATAGTGATTATGTTATTTATTGGCTTCAAGTAACGAATAACCCACTACAGCTATAGAAAAAGGGTTCTCTTCTCATAACTAAGGAGGCCTAGAGCATATTCCACCACGCTGCTACAGTGCTGATTTTTGGAGAGGTTAGTTGTCAACCCAGGAGTCGGAAGTTTTTATGCTGCCCGAAGGCCTCCAACGTGACTTAACGACTGATATCTAACGATAACAATCGGGACCGACGGCTTAATGTGCCCTCCGAAGCACGGATGCGCTCAAGCAAATTTTGCCACCTACCGACCGCGATAATATTGGTATTCGAAATTCTGATTTTAACGACTGTATTTCATTGTCAGCTGTTACGTTGTTAGTACAGATATAGTTTACAAGTATTTCAAGATCGCTGGTCGGTCAAGCTAATGTAATTGAATTATAAGGAATAGATGATGCAATATATCGTGACGTTCCACATCATAATGTGAATTATATAATTATATTGTTCAATAAATTAATTATGTAACGCATGATCGGAAGAATGCTACTAATATGTAAACAATAATGTAATGTCTAAGTTTATAATGATGATCAAACAGCTCAAGTGTTTATAATCAAAGCTTTAGTCGCAATAAAACTGTTCGGGCACGTATGGAAATCGCGTGGGTAGCATTTCGTAATGTTAATATATCCAGGAATATGGATACCTAAGTATATTGGTACCCTTCCACTGAATGTGAGGAAGTTCCGGGATCGCGTGGGAACACATTGAATGCTATATTGTGCAGTGCACAATAGAATCTACCAGGAAAACTTACGTCATACCCTATTTCCCTTAGTCGACCAGCCCCAAGAGACCTGGACGTGGGGCACCGTAGCCCAACTGATCCTTCGGGACCTTTTAGAGTGAACTCCAGTAAAACTTGTCAGTAATGAAAACCGTTGCAATTATTTCTAGTTATGCATTAGAGTTTATGTTGAGGTTAATAATTGGCAGAGCGGCAAGCTAGTAAATAGAATGTAAACATGATATTTATATGATCTTTAATATGTTATATCTATATATAGATATATACACATAAATCTTTTATATCTTACGGAAAATAGAGTACCTATACTGAAGCACTTGATAGCCTTCTTATTACCTATATAAGTATATAAAATTAATCACGAGTAGGTACACTCCTTTTTATTATCACGTATGATGACGTCAGTCGAACACGATGACGGAATCGTGTCTCTCAAGAAAGTAATGTTTTTGGAATAACAGTAAGTATGTATGTCAAACCCTAATGAGATCACAGTGGAGAATGACGTAGGAGGACGTGTGAGTAGTGACGAGTTGAGTTGACCCTGATAGCGGTCAATATGTACCGACTCTTGTCACACTCAACCCAAAAGTCAGCTCTAAGGTGTTTGCACATTACACAGACCGGACACTAATCCAACACCGCTCTAACGCGAACATTTGGTACAGCACCAATTCAGCCGGTCAACGAGACGACGAACGAGTAACTTGTCATAAATGAGGGGGAGACGCTTCATCCACGAGTAGATAACTTTTACATTTTGTAATTGCATACGGGATGAGCAAGGGGCGCGGGCGAATAAAGCACCAGTCGTAAGCGCGTGGTCGATGTGGAGCCAATGCGTATATGATAATGCCGGCTCTTTTTGTTAAATATTATTTTGATTAAATATTGAAAATTTCACCATAAGAAATACGGTATATTTCAATTATTTCCTATAGGCTATAAGTTGAAGAAGAGTGGAGCGACTTCGAGCCAGTGTAATTTGCGAACACCTTTACACATGGTTCATTGTTATAGAGGACAAAGAACACTTCACAATAATGTAATTATGTCACAAATACCAAAACATTTGAAAAGCTGTATATACTCAAATCTTCGAAATGTTAATGTTTATGTTACTCGAATGTTGTTATCCTAATAAGTTTCAAGGAATACCGTTGGTTATCGATTGACACTGAGAGATAACGTGCCATCAAAACATCACACGAACGATGAATCAACTAATCATACACCATTAAAAATAACATCGGATTCGTAATACGAGATGATTTTTGGAAAGATAAATAAATAATAAATAATTAGTGACTTGTTTATTATAATTATATATGGTGAAACTTATTCCCTTGTGTAGTTGACTGGTGACTGGTGACACACAGTCATTATTTTTTTAATAAGGAATATCTATGATTAATGTTTCCATCATTATCGAAAATACCACGCCAATGTTTAAGTTCAAGATTATTTTAAACTATAAGTTGTAAAATGCCTTGCCAACCTTTTTCTTTCTTGCACTTTCCAACTATCGATTAAAGATAACAATGTTTAATAAAGATACAAAAAAAATGGCACTTTACTGATAACCTCAGAATTCAGTAGATTGATAAACATACATAAGTACATGTACGATGTCCCCAAATATTATGATAAATAGTAACGCTTCTAGATTACTTTTCTCTTGTGATATAATGTACAATTTTGATATGACGTCTTTTCTTTTCTCGTATATCAATACTACTTGTAACTTTCCCAATGCTGAATGCTGATGCTGGTCTCTTATAGTAAAAATGGTTAACAAAGCCAATAAAAGGGCTCGCTCAATACGGTTGATATTAGAATATTTACGTTTAATATGAAGTGTTACTACGTAATTATATAGAAACCAACTCGTTAAAAAGAACGAAATGCCATACTGTTAATTTAAAACTCATGTCATAACACTCTTATGACAAAAAGTTATTACAAACTGGACAGTTATTTTAAAGACATGTCTGTCTGTTTGTCTTGAACATAATTGTGGTATGTAGCCATAATTATGTAGTGGCAACTGTTGTCTGTTACTTTACGAAAAATTAATTTTTAAATAGTTTTTTAAGACTTCTTCCTCCGAGACTGTTCACCGATTTCTTGACGATGGTGTAGTTTGACTTTCGAAAAGTATGTAAAAACCAACTTCGAATAAAATGTTGGGTTGCTAAAAGATTTAGAGGTTCTACTTTCTATACGATGTTTTACTTTAGAAAGTGGCACCTCTAACTTTTGTTAGCCAAGAGCAATCACCATAAATAAAAGATGTATGATATGTAGTCAGAGCGGCGTGGTATCAAAGAGTAGGCCGTTGTACGACTATTTGATGTCATATAAAACAATTTACGGCCACACTTGCGTGGTGCTACGCCTCTATTGTTAATTTGTGACTCATAAATCTCAGCGATCACTCGGTTTAAATAACCATTAACGGTTATTACGGTCTTTTATGGTATCACAGTTATGACGAGTACACGGATCTTTGTGGCGATTTTTCAGCAGTTATTAGGTACGTTTTTGTTTCTATTTCTGAAACGTAAAGATGTATGATTATTTATTATCTACATATATAATTTAACTTTCTATCAGCCTTTCAAAGTCCACTGCTGGACATAGGCTTTCCTTGATTTGTGTCTCTACATTGATCTCTGCTCTCTGATTCTATCGGATTCCCGCTGATTTTTTTCAATGCACCTGGTCGGGGGCGAAGGATGACCCGTGCTCTTTTTACCGAGGCCACCGTTCGATATAATAACTGCTGTTATAGTAATCACTTTTGACTTAAATAAATTATAATATCTGTCACGGCGATCAATAGATTTGACTATCATCGACCGATCTTGCCAGTAAAGAGTTTCAGAACTTTCAGTTCTCGGTAAAAAAAAACCGCATAATATATCTTACTCTACTACTAACTGCTCAAAACTGTATTTAACATAATTATTGTACCGTTTTATGATCTTTTAAATGGCAGATTTTCAGTTAGTCACGAGTTTTCGGTTTTATTGTTGACTCAAAAGGACTGTTTTATTTTTTAAACCAACTTTTGTATTTGTGAATGATTTTCGACTAGGGGTTTGTTATATTTTTCTGCATGTATTTCACGCAGGACCATTGTGGATATGTTCAAAACTTTGCTTAATGTTGTTTCCTTTATAACGTGTAGTTATAATTATTGTTATAATATAATGATCACTTATTCGGCAAATACCTGCGTATCTATTTACC
This sequence comes from Ochlodes sylvanus, assembly GCA_905404295.2. Lineage (NCBI taxonomy): Eukaryota > Metazoa > Arthropoda > Insecta > Lepidoptera > Hesperiidae > Ochlodes > Ochlodes sylvanus. The sequence goes on from FR990127.1 coordinate 8,306,105, forward strand.
GTGGACTTAGTCATTGATTTAATGTATCTCTAGTGTTTGAGCAGCGTTATTTTTTTTCATTTACGTGTTTCTATTTACTGTTAGATATCTCACTTCAGTCACCTTCAGTGATTGCGCCAGGTGTTTACCTGTTTAATGATCTCATCTATTGCTCATTCTGATAACTAATATCGACCAACTTAAAACTGTCAACGTGTAGGTAGTGTAAGTGTACTAGATAGTAGTCAGTAGGTAACACTTAGTAATCAGTGTATTCACAGACTCCACTTTTAATCACAAACTTTAAATATATATATATTAAAAAAAAAAAAATATTTATCACTTGCTTCGGTGAAGGAAAACATCGTGAGGAAACCTGCACACCAGAGAGTTCTCCAGAATGTTCTCAAAGGTGTGTGAAGTCCACCAATACGCACTTGGCCAGCGTGGTGGACTATGGCCTATACCCCTCACACTGTGAGAGGAGACCCGTGCCCAGCAGTGGGACAGTTATGGGTTGTGATGATGATGATGATGATGATGATACAAGATCGTACAAGTACTATCAGTTAGATGTATTGTAGTACTTACTCTATAGTAGGTACTAAACTAAACTCGTATCTATATACGAGTTTCAATAAATATTTATTCGTCGCTACACTTCGATCACTCAACTACTCATAGTATTTGCTATTTAATTGTTCTATTATATTTACTATTGACTTTATTGATTAATATGCATGACTCGTGCCTCACGCATTTCTTAATTGGTTTTGTTATCCTCGTGGTCCAGTCGTAGAACTCGTAAACATCCATCTCCAGTGATTTGCGCGCGACGCCCTACGCTGAGTACATTTAAGGAGTGCGCACATTACACCAACTCGACGTCAACTCCACTCCGACTCCACTCCGTTTCAACTCCGACGTTCTGTTCCGCGATCAACGCTTCATCGACGTCAACTCGACTCCGTCTCCACTCCGTTTCAACTCCGACGTTCCGTTCTAGGTACATTACGTCATTGTGTCGGTCGACGCGTGGACTACTCGTCTACGGTGAGTCGTCAACGCAACGTCGACGCGTTGGTCTCGAAACGGAACGGCTATGGGTGTAGGGCGGGGAGGGGCCGTACAGGGCTTTTAAGTATAAGTTCGAAATTCAACCTTACTTTCAAAGATATAAGGCTCATAATTGAATGTTAGCTTTGTCAAGGTTTTAGTCGCGTTGGCGTCTGTCGGTCGTGGAGTCGTTGTACTGTGCGCACTCCTTTACCCAGCATTTGTGTATAAAAGTTGATCTTATGCGTGCCATACGATCAATTGAACAGTTAACAATTTAATGGTATATTATCGTATCGTTATTCGTTCGTATTTATACCTTTTCTCAACGTCACAATAATAAAACAAACGATTAATTCGGTTTGATTATAAAATTTGTTTTTTTTAATGAAATGTGTCATCTAAATTTTTTTACTTGAGACGGAATTTTACTTTATTAATGGTCAGTAGACACGACAGTTTTTTGTATGGTCAGGTGGGAATTAGTTATATATGTTTTGTATACTAATTTACTGTTTTGTTTCAGTTTTCGAAATGTTGGTTTGCGCACGACAATGTGCGAGACGCAAATCCCTGGTCCTTACATTCGGCGAGTTCTGCGTGTTTGCCGCGGAGCTGCGACGGTGTTCGAGACAGGCTAGACAGTAAGTACTAGTTTATTTGATTGTCTAAAGCTTAAACTGTAGAGTCATATGAATATCTATACCGCTTCAATCCATATTAACTTTATAACAGTTGATAGAGCGATAGTATTTCTCTTTAACTAGATTGTCCTGAGCCCAAATTTTAATGACTGCTATTTACCTAGCACTAGACACAAACTTTTTCAGTACGATTTAGGATTTATCACTTCTGCTCAGAGGTTTCGTGAGGCTAGAGCATGTTCTTTAAGATATATTCTACGTAGTCTAGTTATTTATTGTTGTATAAAAATTTAAGATAAAGTACAAGAGACGCTAGAATTCACTTGTTTTTATCATTAAGTTCTTAGAAAGTTTCACACGTAATACATTATTATGTTGGGCAAGCTACACGTGTCGTGGCGTGATACCCCGTACCCGTGATTCGCTGCGCGGCCTCTCGTAGCGTCTACGTAGCCTTTTTGTTACGCATACACAGTTGCTCACTATTAATAATTCACTGACAGTCTTGAAACAATTTCCCGGTGCCATTAAAATCATTTTGAACAACTTATAACTTAACATATATGTATGTACATATATTTATTGCACGGATCCTAATATACTCAGAAAAAAGTTTGAACTTGTGAGATTCTCATTAACTTATCACAAGGAAGAATTCAAGTAAATATTTTATTGTGTATTTACTTCCTACTTATAAAATTAAAACAATTTTTTCACTGGGCTTTGTCATATGGGTCATGATTTTCATTGTTACTCGTGTTGTGTTGTTATTTTAAGAAAATGACAAAGTAAGGAAGCTGTGTTGTCAAACATCAAGGTGATTAATATCGGTCCCGTAATTAGTCACCGGAAACCGTTAAATTTTTGAAATTCCCTCTGTAATTGTCCAGATCGACATCTGGATGTGTCATTGTATTTAATCCTAGGTTTCCTTAATGTGATTAGTTAGTGGGTACCAGGCCTTTTTTTGCTGGGAATTGGTATTTACTCATACCTCTCTTTCGTGGAATCTTTCGTGTAAATACTGGCTAACCCAGTTTCCGTTATATCGGGAATTGGAGAGGTTATTTTAGCATGCTATCGCCATAAAGGTGTAGCTACTAAATTCACAAAATTCTTTAATATGAAAAATATTTAAAGACAATCGGAAATGCTCCGAAACTCAAAAACTTTAGAATATAAACAAGAGTAATATATCAGTAATATCAGTTTAGACATTGTTTTGAATATGTAGGCTTATAAAATCTCATAGAAACTGTTCTTTGCATAAACATGAAAAGCTCTAGTGATTAATGCCATGTATTGCACTAATTCAAACAAATAGATTCAGTGATGTAATGTACATAATTTATGAGGCTTATGTCATTAGGTAAACGTGATAGGAAAACAAGTACTAATGTATTCAATCACGAATTAGGTTGTATGTCTGTCAGTGCCACTAGATTTTCGCTGAACATAAATTCAATGACACATAGTTATATGTGCCCCAAAGACGGATCTATAATTATGTAAAACAAAGTAATTCTTATAGTCTCAACTTTGGTAAATTACATCAAAAAATAACACGAGTATTAAAGAAAATTTGCTATTAACCCTCATATAACCTACCGCCTCTCCTTCCCCCATCATCCCCACCAAAACTAAGTTCTTGTTATAGGTGGGTATATCAATAACTCCTGTGAGAAACGGAAAATTTATAGAAATTAACTTTATGCGAGTACAATTATTTTTCACATAATTATATATTATACTATTTTTCGATATATTTGTACTCGTACATCCGAAGTACTCAGTAAAGCTTCCAATGTTTGTATCTTATGTTCTGCCACATTATCCTGCCTTTGAAAAATCATGCGCGTTAAGGAACTATACCTTAGCCCTTGACTGGCCTTGTTATCCTTGAGTCAGCACAGTCCAAGTATTATTTATGTTATACTAGAGATCATAGTGTAGAATACATAATTGATTAATTAGCCGTCGATGTCTGCTGCTGCACCGTGAGTCGTTTTAATTTTGTCGATGACGTTCACCACGGTCGACGTTCACCCGGTCTTGAACTGCGTACTTCGCTGCCGGTACAACGCTGACGCGAGCGTTGACCCTTGAATGTCACAATGAGATTCCGCTTTGAATCACAACCGCTCGTCAACCTGAAAGCATCTCTCAGGACCTCTGCGCTCCTGCGATTTTTTTCAGATTAGGTTAGGTTTGTATATACGTGATTTGATATGTTGAAAGATTTGACACATTTAGTGAGACACTTACTCGTAGATTGATGGTAGTTTTGTTTAAATATCAGAATTATTTCCTTGGAATATATTAGTAACATTTCGTAGGATGAGGGCTGCCACCGGGCAGATGTACACACCAGTGTTATTAAATTATGCATTTATATTAAAGTATACATATATTGTACATATTATTTAATATTATGCGGAGTATCTATTATTTTGCGGTATCAACGTTTATTGTTGGCATGTGTCGGACTTTATTTTATTTAATCCTTTTTGAACACTGATAATATGATATTAAATCGGATAAAATATGTATGATATAACGCCACACCACAGCACGTGGCGATATTGGAGTGAAACTTATTGACAGAGGTTATTAATGCCCCTAAAAGCCTTTACAAGATAACGATTACTATCTAGCAATAACAACTGGGAACTCGCAGCACCTGTCAGAATTCGTTTTGCTAAAAAACATGCCCATATTTGCCGATTATATATTATCCTCCTGGAGTAGATTATACCTACGTTTAACTCGAGCCAATTTTTAATCTTTAAGAACATAAAAATATGTAAACATTAAGTATGTATAATATGTGTTTTTAAAACATGTCATTGATGTATTTATAGATTTTCAATTTATAAACTTAGACGATTTAATGCTGTCGAACCTACTAGATCAGTGAATTTGATACTGTAATTCTTTTTAAAGACGCCCAAGAACAATAAAGGAGTGCGCACATTACACCAACTCGACGTCAACTCCACTCCGACTCCACTCCGTTTCAACTCCGACGTTCCGTTCCGCGATCAACGCTTCATCGACGTCAACTCGACTCCGTCTCCACTCCGTTTCAACTCCGACGCTAGTTACATTACGTCATTGTGTCGGTCGACGCGTGGACTACTCGTCTACGGTGAGTCGTCAACGCAACGTCGACGCGTTGGTCTCGAAACGGAACGGCTATGGGTGTAGGGCGAGCCGTACAGGGCTTTTAAGTATAAGTTCGAAATTCAACCTTACCTTCAAAGATATAAGGATCATAATTGAATGTTAGCTTTGTCAAGGTTTTAGTCGCGTTGGCGTCGGTCGGTCGTGGAGTCGTTGTAATGTGCGCACTTCTTAAGAAGCCTTCGGGTGGTCCTAAAGTTCTAAGGTGCAATATAGTGAAACTTTTTTCATTTAAAATGTTGTTCACAGAACATCTAACAAACCGGAGTCGCCTGTGTGGAGCGTAGATAAAGAGCTTCGTGACAAGGACATTTGTAAACACGTGAATGGTAAGTGTACTCGTACATCAGGTGTTTTAATTACAACATCATTTGTAGTTTTTTTGCTTTCATGTCATGTAACCATAGGAATGAATACATCGCTTAGGCAGACTAGAACTTAGCGTAACAAGAACCCCATACATCTGTTTTTCTGACGCAAAGGATCTTTGAGTACCGCCTTTAAAGCGTAGAACTTGATTTGAATAGGCTGTTGATATGGAAGGTAACTGAAGAAAGTTGACTGTAATTTCTTAGGCATTCATGAATTGCAGTGGATACATAAAATTTAATATACTAATTACCTACATAATATACTTTCGCTACTTGCCACATAAATTAAAAGCCGTTGAATTGAAGCATTGCCAAAGACAATACGTTGTTACTGGCTGCTACGTTACGTTCAGCCAGAAAAAAAAAACAAAATATGACGATAAACTACATAAAAAGCTCACGGCTCTTGTCGATTGGTTGAGCGCTCGCCTACCATGATGTATCGCTGACGTGATTGGTACGTTGTTGTGTGAAGTTGTTTACCTAATTATTGTTTCCCTTCTGCATTATCTGCAAATAAATTCAAATTGCGTTGAACAGGTGCTAATATGTGTATTTGTAAATGCAAGGTGATTATTTGTTTGCGCGGCGTACGGATGATTGCTCGTCTGCTTTGTTATGAATGTAGGTATAAAGGTGTGATTTTGTTTAAGTAAATATTTTATAGGGACTTCTAAAGATAAGACGAACAGTTTTTTTAATTAGAAGTCGTACTTTTATTTAAGATATTCTTTAGCCGAATTGTTATTTCCTAACACAATAGGGTATTTGTCAGATTTTAGAAAAATGTCTCAAATTGTTCAATATAACATACTCGTAATACATATTATGCAGTTTGCTTAATTCTTTGTAAATTTCTCTATTTTCTATGAAAATAACCATCAAAGTTTAGTGTTCCTGTTTCCTTCATTGCGTATAGTGTTCCTGTTCTGTGGTCAATGCTGTCAAACCGTACAATACTTCATTGACTATAAGCAGGTGACGTCATTCAGCCAAACCGCGTGTTTTCGATCACGTGATCAGACATGAAAATTATTTTTTTTAGTATCGATTTTTTATAAAAATACAAATAATTTTAAAATAATGTGTTGGCTAAATTGGTTTAAAAAATATATACTTTTAAGCTAACAACAGTTTGATCTATATTTTCATTGTAGTCAAATCAGGATAGGGTCCTGATAAAAGTAGGCACTTATTTGTTAACGTAAATTCTATTTCACATGTTGAAAGCGAAGAGAGGGCGGGTTACCTACTGGTAGAAGATAAAAACTTTACGAATGTTGTCATTCAGTGTCACAGGCGAACGTAAACAATGCAGACGTAAACATGTAGTAAATATCGAGTGAATGTTTTGGCGGAACCAATTGAATGTCATCTTTGTGTGGATTATCGTTAAATTTGTCTTGCGGAAGGTCGGCCGGAGACTGCGTCGGTGACTAAGCTTTCCGCACGGTACCAATCCAGAAATACTCGGAGCGGTACCGCCACGGGAACTACCCGTGGCTGGAGAGGCGCTCTCTCGCAAAGTTCACTGTCATTTGACTCGGCTGTCAACTGCCCACGTTCGTGTCAACCGTCTGCGTCTGCGTACTTCCTGAAGGAAATGCTGTTAGCGATTTTTTTTAAAGTTATTTTTGTATGCAACTTGTCATTTGTTTTCTAAAAATATACATGGATTTTAAATGTATGTATAGTGTCGTCACGGAAATGATTATTTAATTTTTTTACAGTTAGCAAACAATTCTATGTCAACATAGTGTTGACAACCCTATTTTCAAGGACAATTGTAATTTATGACGCTAACAAAAACGTTAAATATTTATCGATTACATAAATTAAGTAATTGGTTGTCACGTTGTCAGGTACCTATGCAATTTAAAGTGGCCGGAGCTTTAATTATTGCCTTCTATAAAACCTGTTTTACACACCACCCACTACATGTAATTGCCTTATTATTAAATTGCCTTTATACCTTTAACTAGACCGAGCGATTTGCAGCAGATAAATTATATTAACATTGCATTATTAGATATGACTTAAGGATAGGTACTCATCGCTTAACAACAAATTGAAGTTACACTTTGTATTTACTAGCATGCAAACTACTCATTTAAAAACTAAGAATATTGAACGTCATTACAATGCTATAACGACGTCGAAGCCTAGTTACAGTAGACCCTGTCTGCAAAGCGAGGTTTACCAACCTCGGCAGGGACTGGAACCCAGGACCTTTCGCTTTATGTGACAGATATAATAATGGTCATAGTGTTATTGAAAACTTATTTGTGTGGGTCATGCCACCCTCGGCCCAGAGATTCCTAATGCGGTTCTATGGGTATGTAAGCGGACCTGGGTATGGGTATGACTTATATGTATCTTAAATAATGATAAAACAACACTATACCATCCGACACCTACTAGGATTCCCTATACATTTGATGTCATAGACAGAAAACACCCAAAAACAAGAACAAGATAATGATTTGATCATCGCGACACGAATGTCGGGTCTATTAACGGTCAGTCTTCTTCTACAGCTACTACAAGCTACAAGTTGATGCATTTCACTAATATTATTTCAGTTGCCAACTGCATCGTACTGCATGACCGCGTTGTGTCGAAAATCCCTGTATTGTTCATAGCACTAGTTCATAAAGTGTTTATTTGTTTAGTTTTATTATGAAGTCACGAACCGGAATGTCAGCTACGCAATCGGGACGCTCCGATCACTAAATTTGGAAATTGAACTCGTTTCAGGAAGGGATTCGTCCAACTTGCGTCATCCTTTAGCATCTGACTTGTGTTATAAATAATATATTATTTCAATTATGATACTGTAGTGTACTACATCGTCGACCGGTCTTCAGTCAGTCTTCGTCTTTTATGAATCATATTCACTTTATTGGCTCGTCGATATACAAGTGACAGCTTAAAGCTTTGAGTTGAGGGCCTTTGTATATTTTGCAACGCAAGTCTTTTTAAGTTTCCGTACGTCCTAATAATACAATGGGTATTTTAGTACTGAAAGATTCGTGAGTGTCTGAATACATTTTACGAGTATATCACGGTTTACCTCACGTATACTTGTCGGATTCGCCCGACTAGTTTCGGACCATTCCGAGGTCCTCTGTCAAGTATCAAGAGTCAGTCAAGTACTCTTAAGCCGTGATATCGTAAAATGGATTGAAGGTAGTTAGTTAAATATTTCTAGCCATCGTCTACATCTTACAGTACTCTCATATATGCAGTTAGTAGGTCTATATCAACAAGTGGAGAGACATAACAAGGAAAGTGCTTAGTGGTGGTCACGACCCTCAGCACTGAGGAAACCGACTTAGAGAGAAAGTGAGAGGTCTATCTCGTTAGTTGATATAGGATTTACTAATTAGATAGACCAACGCGTTCAAACCATTAGGTCATCACTGCTTAAAATATCTGTCATAATTCTATAATATAGATATAATATCTAATTCCAAACTAACCTTTTAAAACTTCTTTATGATGTAAATAAGTTGTTATAGTGATGGTTACATCTAAGATATTTTAGTATCTTTAATCGATTTTAATAACTTGCTAGACTCGATAGACAAATTTTACTTTACTTTCTTTATGCTTTACTTCTGTTCGTCGTTTTATTACAATTTATATTAATTTCGTGGAAAAATCTACGTGATAACGAAACCACTTTTGTATATAGTTATGGAGGCTACTGATAACCTGGCTTATCTGAAAAAATCCAATTTTTAAACTTCAATATTTCATATATATAAATAAATTATGACTCAAAGTAAAACTGTCGACGATATTTTTTGTTAATTTAAATTTAGATAATAATAAATATCCCACCTATAATAATGATGACACATTCTTTCCTTATCCGGCTGTATCATGATTGTGATAAATTCCCATATGTTTTATTTTAAATAAAGCAGAATTACTTCCTGCTTACTTGATGATGTAATTCTACAGAAATCTGGTAACGATCACGCCTCAGCTGTTTATGTCCACCGATTACAATGATATAAAAATATTCATATTTATTGTCAATAATTGTGCAATTATACAGTGTGTAATGTTTTTTAATAACTTAGTCGCTATCAATTATAAATCATATAATCAATTAAATAAATGACGAAATAAAGCGAAGAATTAATTAAGAATTAAATAGTGTATATTAGTTATTACATTAATTTAGACATGAGAAAATATCGACTTTGTTCTAGTGCAGACAGTGTTGTATAGACTCACAATATTATCCGGTTAAGTTATAACCTTGAAATTCTAAATTATTAAACAAAATCCTCCAAAGGTTTCTGTCCAAATTCGACTACGTCTACGTAACATAGCGTTAATAATGCTAAGACCAACACGATCAAATAACAAACGGCGATTGTTAAATAAACGACGGATCTGGCCTTCCAAAGTCTTCCGTACGATACAAATGGCTTACGGAAGTACGTATGAAGAGGCGCTTGACATTTTGACATAATTATGTTTTGTAAATTTGAGGCCAAATTAGTCACGGGGAAACTAGAGAGAGAGGGGGGAGATAATTGTTACTAGATGTTATTATTATTTTTTTACGCCCACGACATAAACTTTCCGTCGTGCTTACTTATTACTTGATTCTTAAAAGCTGTGATTATATTTCATGAAAATTCGGTTTTCCTCTGTCTATCTATCTATTTTCTTCTTGTGGAGGCCTGGAGAACACTTCACAATACTGTTCCAATATATATTGCTGGAAGAATATTCAAAATCAAATACGTAATATTTATCTAATATGAATTTTTGCTAATACTGTGAGAGCAAAGTTTACAAGGTGTCATAAAATTGGCCGCCATTTCATTGCCACTACGGGAATTCGTTTATATTTTTCGCGGCACGATAACTATGTAAATTTCACAAATGTCACATTGATATGACTGTGTGCTTGATGTAAATAGTAAACAGAACAAAAACAGGTCACGTCAGCTTCCTTATCACCCGGAAGGTTCCGTAAAAAGGCACTCGGAATCATTATTTACATTTTTTCTACAGTGGATTTAGTTAGCAGCTGGTTCTTCTTCCTACCTGTCTCGATCCCGTCAATTCTAAAATGGCATGTCTTGTAGCGTAGAGCTGTCCTACTGTATACAATATGGTATTGGTTAGATAATAAGAACACAATTTTTAATAAACGTGCTAATCAAATCGATTAGTTTTGATTAAGATAATTCGTAGATAAGATGTTTCTATATATTATAAGTATAAATTCTTTACGGAGGAATTATGTGACATTAATTTAACAAACCCTTTGTTACGGTAAACGTATACGGTATTAGGAATAGTTCGCTCCTTGATCAATTAGATTGGTAGGTGTGTTGTGTTGATAATATTAAATTTATAAAACATTTTATTTTTTTATTTTTTATGGACTTTGATTAAAATCTTTGTAGTTTTGGTTTTAATGTCGAAATTATTAACATGTCCGTTGTAAACTTGTAACTAAAATTTACAAAATAAAATAAAAACATGTTCATACAATTTAACTGACAGAAAAAAATATGTATGTTACCAATTTTAATATAGACTATCTGCTTTAACTCAAATACAATCTTTGGACGAAAATCTCAACAAATCCTTGTAGTATGGATGCCACGGACCGTCAATGTGTTATCACTACGCTCATCTATTTTAAATTAAAATGTTTTTTGCTATCGAAGTATAACTGCAAGTAGGTATATTAATAGGTTAAAATACTGGTCATAAGATTTTACTTTTATTTAACTTTAAAGTTGTATTTGCCGATACTCGGTCAGCTACTACATCGCGGCAACTCAATTCTCAATTGAAGAATCTGAAATTAGTACTGAATATTTGAACAGGTATCCAAGGGTTTATCCTTTATTTTAAATCTACTATATCGCGGCAACTCAATTCTCAATTGAAGAATCTGAAATGAGTACTGAATATTTGAACAGGTATCCAAGGGTTTATCCTTTATTTTAAATCTTTCACAAAGGCTGATGGATGGATGTAACATTGACGTACCTTTATTGGGAATTCATAAAGTATTCATTAAATATTAATACAGTCATTTGTTCTTATGTTTTTATAACAATTCTTGAGAACAACGAGGAGTCATCATATGATGAGGATGACAGAATCCGATGACACGCACCTCGGATGATGATTTGATCATTAACGGATCTCGTATTGTGATAATAACCCGTTTACAGGATGGATGATCATAATAATTCAATGTGATGTGTTTGTAGTACTATAGAAATAACGGAATATTAAAATGCGGAATTGGCTAGTGGTCGGAGGTAGAGTTGGCGCGGGCAGTTGGCCGCCGACCGTCCGCCCGTGGACAAGCGCGCACGCGCACGCGCATCGCCGAGCCGCGTCACAAACCGCAGTCATGCCGCCGACCACCATGATCGTGCCCTGTGCGTCCATAATATTTGTAAACTTCCTTAATTTATTTATAAAAGATCCTCAATCCTCTACTATTCGAACACGCAAATCTATTCGAGCTCGTTGTTATACAGAATATTTAACACCCACGGTGCTTTGACATCAGAATGGATCGAGTGACGTGAATCGTTTACTACTCGTGAATAGTGTACTCCAGGACATTTCTCTGTAAATCGATGTGTAGGATGCGGGGATGTTCAGTGCGTCTGTTGACATTGTGTGGTGTTTACATTCTTGATCTGGCATTGGATGTTGATCCCGAATTGGATCGCCGTTGGCCAGGTTTTGTGCTCCGCAATGTCAACATTGACATCTGTTCCGAACAAACGGTTTGATTTATTATCTAGTTGTAAATTGTAGATGTAAGAATAATGTGTCCATTTTGGAAGCTAATTTGCCTCGATTTTGTGTTCATGTCTTATCGATAGTTCAATGTCATGACCAAATGAGGTTTGTTTCTTTTATTATTTTCATATTACAGCGATCGCCTAATACGGTATACGGCAGCTGGATACGATCAATCGGCAAGTAGGTGTCAGTAGTTTAAGAATTCGCGAACGTATTCTCAACCCACGCACCAGATTCACATACATCATTATCCATGCGCAGGTTTAACGTACCGTTCACCTCTTTGAAACACTTTCTAAATTAGGTAGTAATCATGGTGTTAGTCATCACTACTAATATACTGACCGGCACGGAAACTTGGCCACCTACAAAATTTGTGATAACTTCAGTTTTTTTCAGTTTGTACACTTCTAATTTAGGCCAATTTAATCGTTGTTCATCCACTTAACGTCTTTAATCATTTTTACTCATAAATAACGTATTTTTAAGTTTTTAATGAAGTTTAAGCGCAAAATCACATTTACACAAAATTAAACACTGCAGTTTTGGGCACTAGGAATTAAAAACTGTTTGATCTTTGACAACATTTTGTACTTTCTAATATCGCGTGTTTCCTCCTCTAGCCCTTATGACCGCCTGCATTCGGTCTGGCATGCTTTGGATGACATTTTTTAATGTCCACTTGCGATAAGTCGCGCCACGCAGTCAGTGCAGCATCTCGAAGCTGGCTAAGGGTTTGTGGTAGGTTCGATGCTGTTTTAATTGTCGTTTTTAGCTTATCCCAAATGTGCTCTATTGGGTTTAAGTCGGGGCTGCGAGCTGGCCACTGCAATTTTTGAATAACAACCTCTTGACGGTACTCATTTACGATATGAGCGACGTATGGACGTGCATTATCATGCATTAAAATGAATCGGTCATATCCAATAAACCCTCCAAAGGGTACAACATGTTCTTGAAGGATATCCTCGACGTCTCGTGTTGCAGTTAGAGAGTTACTGACGATGACCAATTCTGTACGTGCATCAGAACTAACGCCACCCCATACCATTATAGAGCCTCCACCAAAACTCACTGTGGGAGTGGTAGTAATCGCCAGATATCGTTTACCTTTCCTTCTTCACACACGTTGTCGACCATCAGGTGCATTTAAAGCAATCCTGCACTCGTCCGTAAACAAAACCATTTCCCATTGTTCATGAGACCAGTTAGCATGTTCGCGGGCAAATTGAAATCGCGCTGCTCTATGCTGTGGGAGAAGCTGTGGGCTACGGGCTGGTCTTCTTGATCTTAAAAACTTCCTCCATACGTCTTCTCACCGTACGCTCACTAACATTTACATTCCTGGAGATTTGAAGCCGCTGCCGGATCTCGACATCAGTAAGGAAGCGATTTCTTAAAATCTCTAACACAATAAAGCGGTCGTCACGAGCTGACGTGCAACGTAGACCGCCACTACCTGGTCTGCGTGTGCAGAGGCCAGTCTCTTGGTACCGTTTTAGTGCATATTGCATCGAGGAACCCGGTACGTTAAGGATAGTAGCCACTTCACGATGGGTCATCCCTAGTTCGACTAATGCCACTGCTTGTGCTATCTGACTTGGTGATAGAGGCATTTTTATGGATCCTAAGGCGCCTTTAGATGTTTATTTATCACAATAAAACCAAAGAACTTCGACAAATTAACGCTTGCAAATTCCAGAACACAATTCAAAACGTAGACTTCGTCGGATAAATGACACGGTTCAACTAAACTTCAGAATTCAAATCAAAATGCACTTCAACTTAGTTAATTAGCCTCTTAGGATTAACGTAAACATTATTTCCACCCAATTATACATTAAGAACAAAGTTACACACACTTAAAAAAATGTTATAGTCTGCTATGGGTTTGGCCAAGATTCCGTGCCGCTGAGTGTAGTAGAATCATGTGTGTTTTCCGGACTGAGATTGATTACTAGTATTAGCATACAGACATGCAGTAATGGATTGGTTTGGCACATGCAACTTTCAATTGTCATCTGTATCTACAGCATAAATTTAAATAAATCGTTAAATAAATCACTTAGGTTTGTGCATTGTGCTACATAGCACAAAGCTAAGTGATTTATTAATCGATATCATTAAATTAGGTACTTTAGAACTTTTGGTCTTTATTAATATTTATAATATAACAATACATTTTCGTACAATATCACCTGGTCACATAAATATAATATCTAATAATAATGACAATTATATTGAGATTAACAGGTAAAATAAAAAACTAGTAGCTGTGGATTGTCTGACCCTAGTCACCTTGATTGAGTATATTTAATAGTCAAATGTAGTAAGTTTAGATGTAAATATGAAACTCTCGACTGTCAATTAACGTGTCCTGGGGTCCTCAACAATGAGTGTTAGCTGCGGTTGCCACTCAGTGCTCATGCATTATTGCGTGTCAGTGCCGAGCGCACTACAATTGTCAACAATTAACTGTACTTCTTTTGCGTGCCTCAATCCTATCTAAGAAATAGGGTCAACTACTCATACATATTTAGGAGTTATCAGATCAGTATTTAGTTGACAGATGTAAAACATGTACGGTGTAGCTTTAAATATAAATTCTGATGTGAGTAAATAAACTTACTAGTGATATTTATGATCATTTGAATGTCAAAATATTCTCCATGGAAAGTTTATTGCCGATATTAATCTTTCCAGAGTTAGGAGATCTTTAAAGGATATACCTAGTCCAACATTTTTTTAAAGCTATTTATTTCCAAAACCTAATTTTATCGACGTAAACGGTATGTTAGACGTGGTGGTCGTTGATGGAATTAAAGCGTGGGTTTTGTTCTCGGGCAGGTGATAACATCCATCTGGCTAGTGTCAGATGCTAATTTTCACACCTACACTAAATTCGATCGACTCTATTATATTTGTTTATCGTAAAAAACATTTTAACTTGGTGTCGTCGACGTGTGAACATGTTGATAACGGATATGTAGAGCTTGTGACAGATTGAAACCGGTCAGGAATATTGTTTGTTGTGATAAAATTTAACATTTTATCACTTTATCGGTATGTCAAATAATATCACCTAAATCGATAGCATGTCCAGTTTTGAATAAATCCATTGATGATGTCACTGAACAATGCCGTTGACCTCGAGCGTCCAAATCGGAGTTCCTAAGGACGCTCGTTGCCTTTTTATTATAAAACAGGATCGGTTTTCGTAACATTTACTTTGATGGATCATGTGTTTGTTGAAATAAACATTTTCGTAATAAATAAACTAACATTTTGTTTTAATATAAAATTCGACTAGTTTGGGAAATCAAGCCTTGCACTGCTCAACTCAACAGAGGGAACTACCTATTCATTCATAAATGCCTGTACCTAACTGAAAATTTAATAAAATAATAATATACAGCATAAATCTATTCTTTAAACAAAAAAAAACTGGCAATTTTCATCGAAATCGTTTTTAAGCAGTTTTTGAGAAACCCATTTAATATATAGGTATTATTGTACAAGAATTGCTCATTGAATAGTATAGGACGTACCTGAAGTATAAAATATATTTTTTATAATTTTTGTATTAAGTCATTTAACAGCAATTGTGTTTCGGTTGGAAAGGTGTGGAGATCCGATATGCGGTTACACTTTTTAGACGCGAACATCTCAGGCCTCAAGGGTAGCAAGTAGCAACGTACCTGTGACCGAATTAGAACAAGACTTTTACTAACCATTACTAAGTAAACTATTACTAAAAACAACTAACAGAACTAACAGTCCCTGTCTCAGTCCACATACTTACTAACAAACTAACCAACTAATGTTCTAACACCGTCTCCTAACCGGACTAAACATCCTAGTCCCCATTCGAGTCTTGTTCTAAGTCGTTTTGCTATCTTAATTCCATAAAAAAAATACTTAGGGCTTTATTTTGAACAAAGAAATTGAAGTAGGTATTTAGGTATGACTCTTAATTAGATCTCTGCTCTTAGAGATCCAGTTGCGTTTTTAACAGATCGATTTATAATAGAAGCCCATATTATTATTACTTTAATTTAGAAGAAAACATAAATCTGGCAACAACCACACCGGAATTGACCGGAATTTCCTTTGTCTCCATCTTTCTTGTGTCCATCTGTATATTACACCCTATCGTTGACTTTTGGTATAATGGAAAGCGTTGAATTCTGATATCCGTAATATTCAGTTTGGTAGGACCTTCGGGGAGGTAAAGTCATCCATTACGTTTTTAGCTGTTGCCAGATAATAACAGGGATAATAACATATTATAATGTATACGGTAAAGTTTAAATACAAATAAATGAATAATCTCTAATGACAGTGACACACATAATGAGACATCACGAAAAAACCATCGTTATCGTACAAACATTTATTTTTAACATGAAATTTGTATATATGGGATTTGAACCCGGGAGTCCCAGGACATTTCGTTGGGCTGCCAGGGTCGCCACTAGCGGTACAGGGTCATGCTGCGGGTTCTCCTACTTTTTGTTTCAACATGGCTCACGCCAACCGTAATTGCAATGAAATATTTTGCACGCTGTCATTAGACCGCTATGCAGACGAATGGCCATGTAGAAATATATATTATTTTCTTAATGCTAAGAAGTAATTATCTATGATTGGCATTTTAACTTGTCAACATAGTTACGGATTATTATAAATTATGTATCATATAAATTTTACACTACTGTACAAGCAAAATTGTATCTTATTTTTAATTATTAGGTACTATTTTTTTAAACTTACATATTTTAATTAACTTTAACATACAAATTCCACGCGGACGTGGTCGCGGACACAGCTCGTATACTTCGTATACGAGCGTCCGTCCGTACATCTGCGTGGAATTGCACAAACAAATCTTAATTAAAAGTAGCCTAAGTTACTCCTTATGACATCAGCAATCTGCCAGTCAAAGTCCTGTCAAAATCGGTCCAGCCGTTCCAGAGGTTAGCTCAAACAAACAGACAGACAAAAATTGTAAAAAAAATGTTATTTTGGTATATGCACCGTGTATACATCCATATGTATTTAGTAAAACGCTGTTATTTTAATATTACAAACAGACACGCCAATTTTATTTATTTGTATAGATGTACATATGCCAGAGTTGTCTGATTTATTTATAAAAAGAGCCTTTATTATTATTAGTTGCAAATGATGTCGTCATGTATGACGAATGTTCATGCATAGGCGAACCCTGTATGTAAATGATACTCTATGTATGACTGTATGACTCGTGAGTATGACTAAAACGATTCGGGAATGAATTAGAACATGCGGTTGTTCGGCCTTATAAGGTATTCTTATTGACTTCATGTAAATGCAAAGTGCCTACGGATGGGCGGAAAAGCTGTGTAGTAAATCATCATGTGAGGACACCAGTCGTATCTATACCATGCTCAATCAATAATGTTATTTTTGTGCAAACATATTTGTAAGTTTTGTATCATCAAACAGAAGTCATGGTGGCTTTAGATGCCCAGATTCTAATACAGTCACATGAGACTGATACTCGCGATATATATTTTGTTCGCCGATATTTCGAGACAAATTTATGGACCGTGGTCACCGCTGGAAGTCTTAAATGATGAATTTCATAAGTTACAAGATAACTCCAATATTATCTAAGTGTGTTGATTAGGGTATAAGATCGCTACAATTTAGTAGGAAGCTAAGGCTATTAGTAAGTCTAAGTTGAAAATTAGTTCGAACAAACTAACCGAATATAATTCACAGGCAGCGAGGCATCGCCGCCGCCATGCGAGGTATTCCTCGGCGGCTCCTGCAACCCCACCACCTGGAGATCAGACATCGCCATTCCCATGCTGAAGAAAATGGGCATCACATACTTTAATCCTGTAAGTTCTAAAGGGTTAATTTTAAAAATAAACACCCAGGAACACGACTTTTCATACATAATATGCACACACACTATATACACGTTAGAGAATATAAATAAGCTAAAGTTGATGAGTAGAACCTTTGTAGGTTTCTTTGTAATACGTGATGAAACCTTAATACTTTTACCCTTTGACGTATAGTCAATGCTGTACGTACCCCAAAGTTCTCCATTTATAAAAGGGGTTTGTATGTTAAATCCTCACTTAGTCAGCTTAGTCAATATGTTTACAATCCTACATCGCTTATGTTTGTAAGGGCTTACCCTTACTCAAACAAAACGGGAGAATTATTTATTGATTGTGATGATCCTTATAATTTGTTCTTACTCATTCGTAACTGTTAACCATTTTTGTGTAGCAACTTTACTTCGATAGGCAGCGTACTATGTCGATGTCCCAAATACGAGCCACCTTTTAGTCACTGCCGACACTAATGACCGACGTGTAATGTAGGACAAATATAATGACATCCTTTTGTTATTTCTAGCATCGAAGCTAAAAGCAAATTATAAATTTCTGGATGACTGCACCGACATTTATTACGCGCTAGGTTTTTTTGGAAACACGGAAATAGATATAGCGAAGCAAATGACCTCTAGTGGTGTTATTAGCTGTTGTACGAGTATGTCAATATTGTATAATGATTAGTGAAGATAGATTGCGTTGATGGTAATGTTTTGTGTAGGGGTGTCACAGGTAATTAAAATTTCAGGTGTCTACCTATTTCCGTTTAGGAAGTATAGCCCTGTGGCAGATGGTTATACAAACATCGGACGCATACTAAGAGGGTTCCGTTTTTAACGCTTTTAGGTACGAATTCCTGCAATTAGTGCTCTTACTGCAAACGCACAATAGATACGCTAAGTGGCATGTATTATTGCTAGTAATAAAATGTTTTATTTAATCTATTGAGTTTGAAAACGATGTAATAATATATTTGTTGTCGCTTATAAGTGTGATGATATTCTCCTTAAAGGACAGCCGTATTTTTTGCAGGCTGTTCTTAAATCATCATCAGCGAAATTAGAGCATTGTGTTCAATAAAACGTAGACCTGGCCGCTAGCCAAGATTTGATTTATTTGTGCCTTGATTTGATTGGACAAGATTTACGGGTCATGATTTGTATCGATGTCGACATATTGGAATGTTATGAATTAAATTGCTTGAGATCTCAAGTAGCGCTAATTTGTCATCATAAATGGATTCTACCTAAGGCAGTTCGTCTGCGCTAGACTGTTTGCGTGCAGTCTTTATTAAAAGCTATCTGCTATATATCCAACTTGGATCATGATATCTTAATAGAATGACTGTATTGTCTATCGTAGATGCCACGTACATAACTAACAAATGATAGCAATGCATCTAAATCACAGGCTCATTAAAGTAATTAGAGAACAATCGAGCCCATGCAGCACTAAGACCGGCGGCGCCCCGTGATATCATCTCTACGATACTGTTTACTTGAACAATTTATTATAATGATTTTAAACTTTCATAATCGCGATTAGTAAACGTTTAAACTGCAAAGGATTTTTGCATTGTATGGATATTTCGACCCATTGAGTCACGCCGTAACCAAAAAAGCCCACGTATTTCACTAAGTGAGTGCGCTTTATCATCTAAAGCTAAACTACGTTACAATAACATACGTATTCGTATATATTATTATTATGTATCTTTATGAAGTTCCTAACAAGAATGTTTGGCAACGTAAGGAATGGTAACAGAACAGAGAGACAAGGGAATGATAATGCATGTTTCGTTTCAAAATTTAAATGCACCGAACGTGATTGTGTTAGATTTTTTTGGTGATCTGATAAAACACGTCTTTTTACGATGCAAAATCATGTTCGCCAGTGCCTTGTATTGAAATCGAATGTAATGTTAATCTATTGTGCTGCTTAGTGTAAGGTCAAAGTATCTTAAATTTGTTATTTTCCGACATAAAGAAAATTCTAGATTCTAAATCAGATAAATAAATTCCTCGTATTAATCAGCGATTGATAACTGGTCAGATTATTTCTCTTGAATAGGTACCTACCTAATTTATTAAAATAGGTACTTTTTCCATTTCATTGGTCTTAAGCATTGAAGTATATTTCTAGTTCGTGACATACCAAACTTTATTGGCGAGATTAATGTCGCTGAATACCTAGATATTAAAATTTATTGGTTGCTCCGTTGTGACTATTATCGTCTATGCTAGGTGATTAAGGGCTTTAACTCTCTCTACATTTTTACAACATGACACAATTCAATACCTATATTGACACGATGACATGTTGACACTCAGTAGTTATTAAATTTAAGCCTTAGATTAAGGTAATTGGTCCGTACTGTTAAAATTATTTTATACCGCACCTATATTAGCGAACCAGTACCTAAGACTCAATTCATTTGAAAAATAATACTAAATTATTATCATAGTTGACAGGATTTTTGTTAGGAATTTGTTCTAAATTTATTTAGCCACAAACTTAATACAACGTAGAAGTTTATTCATTCCTAATGTCTGGTTTTATGTACGCACAAGTCCTGTAAAACACATAATTACTACACGTCCTTACGAATTTGGTTTAAACTTTAAAGAATCATAAATATGTTGAAACAGCAAGTGGAAGACTGGTCTACGGAGTTGATAGAAGTGGAGCACCGGGCGAAGGCCGAGGCCCGGGCGCTGCTGTTCGTGCTGGACAGCGAGACGCGCGCCGTGGCCGCCAGTGTGGAGGCCGCGCACCTGGCCGCCGCGCCGCGCGACCTGCTGCTCGTGCTGCGCCCCTACACCCGCCATCAGAACATTGGACAAGAGAACATCTCTGACCAGTTAGTATTGAATTGAGTTTGATGTGCTGACGAATTTCTTACGCCGTTTCTTCGCCTGGATATTAATTATTATATATAACAATAAACCGGCGTTAGACTATAAAACGATGTACATAATATATTATTATGTGTATTGGTAAAATAAATACCTAAATAAATTAATGATTTTGAATTTGTATTTGAATTGGACGGCGTTTATAATTTTCAAGTTTCTTGACATTTAAGAGTATTAAATGCTTCATCTCAAAGCGATGATAGCCAAGTGGATTGAACATTGTATTTCCGAACACGGGAGTGGAACTGGAGTGTTCTGTTAAATATGAGTAAATAACGCTACACACTTATAGCTCAACACTAGGACATCATAGATGTCATGAAAAACACACAAAGACAAAAGTTATGGGTTGTGATAATGTAAAGCTTAATCATTTCACAATTGACGTTATATGGAACATAAATTAATTCATGTAACAATTACGTTCCCTTTTACCTAAACGTACGTAATTGCCGTAAATCATTCATCTCAATCGACTTGCTGTCGTAAAATTTGATTCGTTATTCATGCCAAATGATTCCAATTTGAAGGATACGCCTTAGTGCCAGGTGTGTAAAACGTTAATTCATTTACTCCAAAGAAGTATGGACTCTTTCGTAATAATTAACCTTATATTAAAGATGCCGAAGGTCATTGCGGGAGTCGGGGTCATTGCGGCTATGGCCATATAGTCACTTAACACCCGATGTAATGATCGTTTGCCACTTATCCTCACAAGCTTATACATACATATAAGCTACTTATATTTTTTGTAATATTAATAACAAAACCTCGTGCAACGTGCAATCATGTCCATGAGTCATCATCAACGATCATTTAATTGTCTATAACGTTTTTATTGCCGCAAATTAAGTGTGTGTTGACCTAACCAATTCGAATTTGTATAGATGTATCGGTCAGCACGAGGTCAGCCTATTATGAGAAATATTAGTCTCTTGGCACATTGAAGTCGATGGAATCATTTAAACTTATGTTTGAACTTAGCCGCTAATTCACAAATCCTATCAGTTTGTATATTACAAAACGTCGAACGTTTTTGTGGGTCATTTGTCATACTTGATTTCATATACATACTCGATATCTCGATGTCATATTCGATAATATATGATTCTTTGAATACGTTTAACGAAAAATATTTCTATTACATCAATTAAAAATAAATAATAGAAATAATTGATCATTGGTTCTATCGTTATTGGGTGTCGTGAATAGCGTCGAAATACAATCTATCAGCAAACAGTTACTTGTGTGCCACAATTGAGTAGATTCATGGGAACTTGAAAGCCATCATTTTCTTTCATTATTCTTTCTTCTTCTGATGAGATTATTAACATGGTCTATAATTCCAGCGAATACATAGAGCTGTCGCGGGCGCGCGCGACGCTGCAGGAGGCGGTCGAGCGGCGCGGGCTGCCCGCGTTCACGGACATCCCCGCGGCGCTGCGGTGCGCGCGCGCAGTGTTGCGCGGCGCGCGCACGCACCCGCGACAGTCGCTCGGACACACCATCCTGCGACTAAAACGCGCGTACGACGCCGCCGGCGGCCGCACCGGGCGGCTCACAAGATCCCGCGCCCTCGACGCGTTGAAGGACGCCACCCGCGCGCCCTCCAGCCTCGCCGACAGATGTTTGCCGCACACGGACTCTATCGACTTTGAAACGTTCTGCGCGGCCGTCGCCGAATTGGCCGCCGACTCAGGTAGGATTCGATTTTTTGTGTGTTTCTAGGTTGCTATAAAAATATGTGTAATCGTTGGTGCGTGTTTTTGTGATACTGTGACTTTTTAATGCTTCACATAATGTGGTACTGTCGTGAAGTTACCATCAAAGTACTTTGGCCACGAGTCAAATCTAGGTTTCTTCATTCGGTAGATAAGAGTCAATACCATCTTACCTATAGAACAGTTTATATATAAATGCATCCATGAAATATAATCAATAGAAAAAAAAGAAAATTCTTCACAGAAAAGAATTCAGATTTGAAAAGAATGTGTTAAAAAGTTACAACCTAAATATACATATTATATACATATATAAAAATTATCGCCGGCACTTATCTAATTGTGATCTCATTAATTTTGATTAACGTAATGATAAAGCGATAATATATATAATGCGTTACAGTAGTTACACGTGACCGTCTTACAAGACATACGATTCTGATACCGAAATCAATTACGTTTTGATATTCTCCAATTATATATTTAGACTTGATGTAATTGTAATTGTATTTGTTAATCGTTGTTGTGTAGGAAAAATGCATCGTTACGTGATTACAATACAATAATATAATTTGCAATTAAAATAAGTCTGTTACAACATAATTGTAATTAAATGTGATAGCATGATATGTAAAAATAAAAACAATACAGTCTGGAATGCGGTGATGTGACGAACAAATTAAAATCAATCACTTATGTTAAATTTTATCAATGTTACAAGGACAAAATTTTATCACAAAGATTATAAGTACTTAGGTTTATGTTTTGATTTTGTG
The DNA here is from genome assembly GCA_905404295.2 of Ochlodes sylvanus. Lineage (NCBI taxonomy): Eukaryota > Metazoa > Arthropoda > Insecta > Lepidoptera > Hesperiidae > Ochlodes > Ochlodes sylvanus. The sequence continues at coordinate 8,329,454 of FR990127.1, forward strand.
TAGACACTAGAAAGTAATTATCATTTGCTTTTGTGAAAAAAAAACAATCTTGAGGAATTAAGAGTTTTCAATTATTTCCCCATCTTTACCATTACTTGACATAATAGAGAAACATAGCCTAATTATTTCTAAGACGATTGGGTCCAGGTATGGGGCAATAAAATTACTTTCACGTGATTAGAACATGACATGACGAGTATTATAATAGAATCTGAAGGACTCGAAACTCTAAAGGCAATTATCGATCTAGGTGTCAAAGTGGCAAATGCCTTTGTTGATATCATAGCGTAAGCGTAAGCGATAAGTATCCTAAGAACTTCGGAGAGTCGATTGACTATGAAATCTTTTAGCTATGTGCATGGAGAATTGTCCAAGCCTTCTCAATTACGAGGACATCGACTAGTAGTGAATTTGAGTGTATGAAAGTGATAATGATAGGGTATAATTGGATAGTACAATATCGAGTGGTGTTGGGCAGAGGGGTGGGCGTCGCGGGGGGCGGAGGGCGCCGCGACGCGCGGCGTGGGCGCGCGCGTGCTTCGCGCGTTCCGCTCGCTCAGACACTTGCTCTCGCCGCCCGGCCCCGGTGCGTGCGCGCACGGAACGCTTCGCTTCTCTTGTGTACATCATGCCATTTCACATTATATTCTGTTTTTCAACGTTTATTATGATACCTGTTGATTCATGTACGCTATTGTAGTTTGTTTTGTTCTTTAGTGTAGGTATTTACGACAAAACAGTACCTACATATGTTACGTCTTATTCATTACCCATTTGGTAAGCTTCGTAATCAGTCATCCCATGCCCATCTGGGTAATTCTTCGAAATGTATTTTGTTATAATTACGGCCAATCAATTGATTGGTTTGAATATTCAATATTTAGCTGCCTTGATGCTATAAAACTATGTAAGATTGATCACTCGATTCTTGAGGTTAAACAAATTATTATCCTATTAATGCCAGATACATCCCGTATACGTATTTCAACTCGATGAAAAATTTTGCCTGAGTTGATGAAAATTGAGTTGATCTTGTGTACTTGATTTGCTCACAAACGATCACACTTTAGCTAATTTAGTAGCCGAGAGAAAGCCGCGTAATAAATTTTACTTCCACTTCTATCATCAATCATTGACTTGTGTGTTTATTAGTTCTCTGTGTTTATCTCGCTTATCATGAAGATAGCATAATCAGCATCAGTCAGTCACTTGTAGTCATAAAGCTGTAAACATTGCTTGTACCTACATATTATGAAACTCATTAATTCACGTTTCATGAAAAATCTCATTGAAAACTCAAACTTGGTACGGAGTGGTTTTTTGTTATTGTTTATTCGATTTGTTAAAACGTAGGGTAATAATATACTCTTCGGTTCTCAGTATTGCATACTGTCACACTAATATTGACAATATTATTGTTTTCCGTGCATGCGTCAATTGTACAATGAGGTTATGAGCATTTTTATTTGTGTTGGAAGTTATAAACTATTATAATTTTTAAACTTTAACCCCTCGAGTGTAGTTGTCCCCTCCGTCGGGGCAAAAATTTTTCTAGGCCAATGTGAAGTGCACCCCCGACGGAGGGGCAAACTAAATACAATCGTATTGAAGGACGATTATTGTCTATTTCATAATATTTTGATCTCATTGGTTGGATTCAAATTGAACCTACGTTCATTAGCTACGAAATACCGACTGTGATTGGCTGCAAAGTCGAAAGATAAACGGGAAAATATTTATTTGAAAGTTGTACAGTACGGTCGCTACGCTCGTTTCGCGTCATTTGAGTTCGCAAGATTTTATAAAATTGTTTTCGAGAAGGAAACGGTGAATTAACTGATGAGATTTTTACTTATTATTACTGGAAAAGTTGTGCAGATTACGTGTAAAGTGCTAGTTTTGTGAAAGGTGATAAAAAAGTTGGTGAAAAAAGTAAATAACTTTTGAACAACATAGTTACAGTGTCGTTGAAGTCGACAAGCTGTGTAAATTTTCATATAAATATAGGTACAGCAAGTTTGGTTTTATAGTATTACACATTCTTAGCTAATTAATCTAGCAACATATTGATTACAATATTTACCACAAAATTGACCAAAAATAAAATAACTTCGGCCGCTAAGCGGCTCGCTAAAAATATGCCGGTATTGGCACCGTTTTCGTGTTAGTTTTCTAACTTCTTTTACCGTGTAATTACTGTGTTTCCAAATGAAATAATGTATTATATCGATGCGTAAATATGTATACTAAGTAGTGATAGTGTTAGTTTTGATTAATGTGCATTGTGAGTTAGTGAAATGTGGAAAAATGTGTCTCCATTGTGTTTGAAAATTTCGAAGTTGAAAAGAAATTGAATAATTTCTTACGCAGGTAAGTTTTTTTGCTTTAATTTAATTGTTTTAGGTGTTAGGCAATTTCGTTGTGATAACAATGATGTATAATTTATGTGATATAATTATAACATAATCCCGTACAATTCATTTTTACGATGACCTAGCGACAAGATCGCGCGAGTTACGAATAGGCGTGACACGTTGGCCATGTTTTACATTCGGGGGTCTCGGCACTCCAGGGGTTAATGGACCAGGCAAACGAATTTTTTTTTACACGTCAAATAAATCTATAAAAAATACCAAGAAAAACTGTGTTTTTACTTTTTCCATATCTCAATAAATGGCTGAGATATTAACGATCAAAGTGCGTATTTACGGACGTTGGTTTTTTTAAAAACGCAGGCGGGCGGTCACTACTCGATGACGTCATCTCTCAGTAGTCGCGCGTAGTTGATAGGGATTTTTGACCGAAATGTTAATTTAAACTCAAGTAAAGCCGCGAGCAAACCTTAGTTATCAATAATAAAATAACATATATAATTCACATACTATCTACTACATCTATGCAAAATTTCAAGTCTGTATCTATAGAAATAAGAAAGTTATAGATTTTTGAACTGCATAGACCCATATTTTCTATACTTTCGCCGTATCATGCTCGCGGCCGAGCCACGTCGTGACGTCATAGCGTAAGCGCGGAAATTCAAAAAAGGGCTTGAACTTCTCGTCTTTATAACTTCGGAAATACTGCATGTATTGAAGTGAAATAAAAAGTTATGTAATGTATATGACCTAAGCTCGGATTTTAGGTGTATTTGATAGTAATATTTTGACCCTTTTGCCTTCTCCATTATTGTAATATATGTATATATAGGTGTAATCTATATTTTCTAAATATGTACTAAAAAAATATCGGAGTGAAATCTTTTTTTAGGTAGGCTGTGTTATGGATGTGAAAAGAAACTTACCAAAAATAATATAAAAAAATTGTCTTTCTGTTCATCACACGGTAACCACTAGACAGATTTAAGATTATAATTGACATGTTTAGTATCTTATATCACGGGTCTGCCGCTAGGATACTTTTTATGCCAGAAAACGGTCGCTTCCGTAGGAAAATAGATAAAAGTTAGTTTAGAGGTTAACAGGTTAGTAGGTTAATAATTTTGCTACTGCAATAAATTAATGTATCTTTCTTTTTTACTTTGTAGAACAACAAAACAAACTGTATTAATTACTGTACGAAAATTGTAAATAGAACTATTTTTGTTTTTAATTAATAGACCAGTAATAAAATGTAAATTTTGATTTTAGAGTACCAGGCACGCAGCGGTAACGAGAGCATAGTAGCGAGCGATCCGCCGAGGGACGCGGCGCCGGAGCGCGCGGCGGACGGCGCGCGGGAGCCCACCAACGGGCTCCACGTTCACAACGCGAGACTACGCGCCTACGGGAGGAAGCTTGGCCTTTTCATTCCCAAGGTGATCATTGAACACGTCTGTAGAAAACTTTTTTAGTTCAATATGATTTTTTTACGTCGACTAAACCCTCGAATGACAATCGATTACAGTTATTTCATGTAAAATTGTGGGTCAAGAAATAAGGAGGATGGAAAGTTCTGGCTCACAAACTCCCAACCAGGCAACAAGTCGTTTCGTTGCTTGACTTCATATTGCTTGAGTCAGGCGCCAAACGTTGCTAGCTAAACAGCCGAGTTTCATGGAAAGATAATACCAGTAATAATATTAATTACCTAAAATTAATACCGATAATTTAATCGATACACGAAGTCCCAAGGAAGGATGCCAGCTTGTCGCAGATTACGATACCCTACTCTGCCGGCTTGGGGTTGGGGTCAGTTGTCTCGGTCGCCTCAATACGACCAATAGATCTATAGAATAGATAATAACATAGTAACTATTATTTGGCTTAAGACATTCCCTTAACAGATGCATTTGATAATATAGTCCCAACATTACAACATTTCTGGTGACTCCCTTGGTATTGCTCGTGTCCATAGGCGACGATGGCCACTTACCATCAGGTGGCTCGTCTGCTTTTACGTCAGCCCTTCTAGCTATAAAAAATCAAAAACAAAATGTGTGCTAGAAGTGAATCTTAAAAAAAACGAATACTTACTGTTAGTCCAAATATTGATGTTTTGCATTGCTTATGTAAGCCGCCATTTTGCCGATGCTTCATATCTCATTTACTCCCATCGCGTCATTTCCGTTTCACCGAATTCTAAATACTATAGAAGTATTCACGTCAAAAATTACAAAGTTACGTTGTAATTGCAGAGCGGCGGCGCGCGCGCGCCGGCGGAGGAGGGCGGCGCGGTGTCGGCGGCGTCGGGCGGCAGCAGCGGCGGCGACTCGGTGTTCACGCCGGGCACGGAGCGCCGGCTGGAGCGCCTGCCCGCCATGCTCGGCGCGCCCACGCACGACGTCTACCTGGGGGGCGCCTTCCCGGTAATTATTGCTATGTGGGACTGTTTAAGAGTAGAGTGAATAGGTATTTACTAAGTTAATACGCTTACCATCTTTGGACATCATCGCCACTTGCCTTTACCTTAAATACATTGGTTACTATGGCATTATTTCGAAATACAAATACATAAATTGCTAAAAATGTCTACACGCTACGTTTTAAAATAAATCGATCGCAAAATATCAGGTAATTTGGTGTATAGCAAGCTTCCGACTGTTTATTTCATTCCAGTCGTGGACTGTACATTTAAGTTATCTGATTACGAAGTATTTAGCACACAATGTCGACTGCATGATGTTAGCATAATAAACCAGGCTGATTCAGAGACGCACGCCTTGTTCTGTACATTCAAAATGAGAAACATTTTATCTTTTAGGTATTTTATCAATATAATTTTGCACGTTATTTTTGCTTCTACCGTGTCCGTGTTTAATCATTGACGACAAGAAACGGCGAAAGCTATTTCTCAGTACCTCTTTTACACTAATATTGCAAAAGGACCGTCATGCAAAAAGAAAAGTCATTTTATACATAAGTATTTTAATAAAGAACAATTATAACTGAAGATGATTGACATTTATTGCTTTTAAGATTTATCATTGTAACCATTGATATATAAAAAACCCTAGATTCACAATCAGCGTCTCAAAAATGTCCGCTTAAAATGAAGACTCTAATTTTGAAATAAAATTGTCTTAATTTGATTTTTTTTTCTCTCGATTTGATTGTGTCATCAATTGAAAGGTACACAGGATGCGAACCCAGATCTCAATGGGAATATATAAACCATTACATCATAATTGCTTTGTAATCAATAACCAAAGTCTAACTATATTTATCTCAGAGAAATAATTATAATTTGTATACTATACAACTGTCACCTTGGATAGGTCAAGCAACTGATCTCGAATCTCTTGAATACGAATCTTCGTATTTATTTATCTTACGAACTAGGCTAACTTTTGAATGATACGATATTAGTTTTGTAATTCTAGTATGTACTACTACATAGTTCGAATAGATTCATTAGTGTGCTAACTAGTTTATAATGAATCTCACACGGAACCGCGAAAGCTGCGTCACGGCGGAAATGTGTGCAGAAAAATATTATTAAGTGTTGTTGTAATGAAGTCAACTTAAATTGCGCCTTATACGTTAGCACAATGAACCAGCACGATTCATGCGTACGCAATTAGCGACACTTTACAAAACAACAACATAAATCAACTACTCATTCTTGAGCACTCATCTTCGTGTGTAACGGACAAAGGTCGGGTGTGTTGACAAGTTTATATGCTGAGATGCTTAAACATATATGCTGCGATGATTCCTTTTAAATGTTTTGCACTCGGGACTCGTTCGTTGACAGCTGGATGTCAAATTTAGATTTATTAATGAGTGTTTTCAAAAGGCTGTCCATAATCTGTGGATACGTTAGTAGATAAAGTGTAACTCTGTATACATGAGACTTGACAGTTCCAAGGTAATTTACTGAGGGTCATTGATGGATAGAATATTGACATTGGTTATAAGTAAATTAAGTTCAAGTTCAAAGTCAATTAGGAAACATACAAATTTCTCAAGGGTTTACAAAAAAAGTCGCATTATTCTCCTACAAATTAACTTAAAATAAAATTGTTATTCTCAGGCCGTTCATAATACTGTTTCATAGAACAGGAACAATTGCTAGATCAAGGTCATTTTGTTGCAGTCGGGCAGCACGCGCCCGGAAGAGATCCTCCGGCGGGAGGGCTTCACGTACGTGATACCGCGCGCCAACGACTACACGCGCATGTTCTCGGCGCCCGCGCGCCGCTCGGCCGCCGCGCACCCGGAGTCCCCGCGGCACGACAAGAAGCCGCGGCCGGCCGCGCGCACGCCGCCCGCCTCGCCGCCCGACGACGCCGTGCAGCTGCGCGAGAAGTCGGACAGCGAGCGCTCGGGCGACCGGCTGAGCGCGTCCGACTTTTACACCGTCACGGAGGATGTTACGCCGCAGCCGTTTAAAGGTATGTATGTCGCTGTGTCGTCTTGACCTTTATCTCACTCTCGAAATTCCTCTCACGTGTACTTTACGCTACAATCCATAGTCCGTCGGTTGACTAAGGCGGATTAGCCAGCTTCAACCTACACTTTTTAAAACGTTGTGGAGAACTTTATGTGTGCAGGTCTTCTCAGGATTAGTTTATAAACGCACATGTTCGATGATAGTGAATGATAGTCAATGAGACGTGTCCCGGTGTTCCCAGGCACGTACGACGAGGACCTGCTGCTGGGGTCGCGCGTGCTGGTGTTCGCGCTCTCGGCGGAGGCGCCGTGCTTCGCCGCCATGGTGCTCGCCGCGCACTACATGGGGCTGCGGCCGCACGCCACCGTGCTGCTCGTGCAGCCCATGGACCCGGCCAACGCCACTAGCGTACGTCCTCCGATTACTCTTATAACATTCTCTTGTTTAATATTCTTCTTTCGTTTTTTTTTGCGAAACGTGTGGCGCAGTGTCATTTGTTTGTCAGATAAAACTAACTTAAGTTGCATAATTTACAGTCAATCAATTCAAAGTCCCTTCAATAACAGACATATTGTCACTGTCATTGACAATATTAACTTATTCTCTAATTTGCAAATTCGCAAAACCGGAACAATGGTCACACTGATTGCAGATTATTATAATATACAGGATTCCAAAACTTTTTTTATAGCACACTGTGACCTAAACCCGCATTTATGCCACGGTTTTCCGTGCGTAAAGTAGTCGATTATAGCACGGGTTATGATGCTAACTTCATACCGTGCACAAATTGACACTTACACTGTTGACAATTACAAATTGGTAGGGGAAAAATATCAAAAAAGAAGTGGGTAGGTAGAAATACTAAGTGTTGCCGCTGTAGTTTAGGTATTATAGCAATTAAAATCTTCGTCAAGGCAAAATAAAACCACCACACAGTTCACGATAAAGAGTTGTAATGTGATATCATTAATGTCGGTAAGAACATACACGGTACTTAATGCTAATTGTTCGCCGAGTACGATGCGACGCGTAAACATAAAGATGCCATTAAGATGCATCAGGCGCTGAGTAAAATATCCAAAATTTTAAAAATGATAAAATAAGTAACGTAATAATATACTTAATAACTAATAGGCGATACTATACTAAACATGCCCCCGGGCGTTGAAAGCCTCGCTTTCAACCCAAATCATCAATTTCAGGTAGGGGACAAATCTTGCTAAATGATCTCCGAAGTACACCATTCGAAGTCTTCACATCCGCAACCCTGGTGATGCCATCCGTGCCCGGGTACACCGCAATGATCCGACCCAACTTCCACTTCAATGGTGGCACATTTTCTTCTTTAGAAGAACTAAAGCATTTAGCATCAATGTTGCACCTTTGCTGGAGCGCCATTTCGTGCGTACTTGGAGTTCTGACACATACTCCTTGCTCCACCGGATCCAAAAGTGCTGGCGTAACTGTTCAATACGCTGGAACCTGGTCAACATGCTTGTGGAGCGGTCGAGATAGTCCGGTGCAGGCAGAGAGGTCAATGGACGTCCAATTATAAAATGTCCAGGAGTCAAGGGCATCAAATCTTCAGGGTCTGAAGAGAGAGGCGTTAGTGGCCGGGAGTTCAATATGGCCTCGATTTGAACTAGCGTTGTGGAAAGTTCCTCGTACGTTAAATGACAATTGCCCAACACTCTAACTAAATGATACTTTGTTGACTTCACACCAGCCTCCGCAAGACCAGCAAAATGAGGAGAATATGCTGGTATAAAATGAAATTTAATACCGTCATTAGCCATAACTTCAGTTAACGAATCGCAGTTGTTCTTTAAAAATTTGGAAATATCGTTATACGCGCCAACGAATGAGGTACCGTTGTCGGAATAAATGTTTGTAGGTTTTCCTCTGCGTGATATAAATCTACGCAATGCCATTAAGAAGGTGTTACTCGTTAAGTCGCCTACCAATTCCAAATGAATGGCCTTTGTTGCGAAGCACACAAAAATGGCGATATAGACTTTAACTAATTTACACCCACGACCTTGGCGGGAAGCACACTGAATAGGGCCTGCATAGTCTAACCCGATATTTTGGAAAGGAAAACCTGCTAGAAGGCGATGCTGCGGCAAGTTACCCATAATAGGTGATACAGTTTGCCCTTTCATTCGGCAACACTTGATGCAAAGTCGACAGCAATGCCTTGCTAAATTGCGACCTCTGATCGGCCAATACGTTTCTCTAATGGAAGACAATAATAATTGTGGCCCGGCGTGCAGTAACCGTCGGTGTTCATAATCAAATAATAATTTAGTGAACTTATGAGTGGACTGTAATAAAATTGGATGTTTCTTTTCATATAAATAGTCAGAATTAGACAAACGGCCTCCCACACGCATTATTTTATTGTCATCCAGGAAAACATTAAATTTCAATAAAGGACTTTTCTTAGGTAATTCTTTATTATTAATGAGTAGTTTATACTCAGGAAAAGTTTCGTATTGTGATTGCCTGATAATTACATTTAATGCAGATTGCAGTTCGTCGGTACACAGAGGACCAGAACAGGACTGCTTTCTACAACGTTTAATAAACCTTAATATAAATGCCACAGTACGATTGAGCCTTAAGAAATTTGAAAATCTATTAAAATCAATGAATTCATTATTATAAATTTTATTATTAGCTATATCACTATATAAAGAAATATTACTAGACTTCAATTCTGGTAAGGTGTCGTTATTAATAGATAAATGATTCGATGGCCATAGTGAGGCGTCCTCATAAAGAAAAGATGGACCTGACCACCACTTGTTTAAGTCGCTATAGATTTTATATCTACTCCGCGGGAAATGTAATCTGCAGGATTGTCTTTGGTACCTACGTGCCTCCACTGACAGTTAGATGTCTTGTCTAAAATGTCTGCCACCCTGTTACGAACAAAGGGTTGCAACTTACTAGGCAACGTTCTCAACCACCCTAAGACAATAGTAGAATCCGTCCAGAATACAGTGCGAACATTCTCCAGCCGTAATGAGGCGATAGCCTTTTTATAAAGACGGGTACCTATTAACGCGCTACACAATTCGAGTCTCGGTATAGTGGTTAACCTAAGTGGAGTTACACGACTCTTAGCAAGTAGCAGGCGCACTACCACCTCACCATCATCGTTGACACTACGAACATATAGACATGCGCCATACGCACGTTCAGATGCGTCAGAAAAAATATGGAATTCAACGGATTTCGGTGAGTCGCAAATAACACGCCGCGGGGCATAAATATCATTTAAACAAGGTAGATTTACGACTATCTCAACCCACAATTTATTTATTTCAGGTGGTAGTTGTTCATCCCAGGACAACTTTTCCAACCAAAGTTGTTGAAGCAACATCTTCATAACAATAACACAAGGAGCTAGCAAACCAAGCGGGTCAAAAATCTGTGCGATTACTGACAAAATATCGCGTTTAGTGTTTCCACCGGCAACCAAGCCACTTGGAAAACACAACTGATCAGAATTTGGTAACCACCCAAGTCCTAACGTTTTACTAGGCTCGGAAGTGCCGATGTTTAAATTCACTGATGACTGTGGAGATTCAGGCTTAGGAAGTACCCGAGGCTCGTTAGACTTCCACTTTCTCAAATTCATTTGAGCAGAAGCTAATGTGGAAGTGACCCCGTCACGTAAATTAATGACTTCTTCTAAGTCGTCCCCACCAGTTAACAAATCGTCAACATAACAGTCATGGATAATAGCATCGGCAACTTTCTTGTCGGAAGCCTCCAGTCCTAGCTGCTTCATGCATCTTGTTGCTAGATACGGAGCGCTTGCCGTACCGTAAGTGACGGTGTTAAGCTGGTAAGCTTTAAGAGGATCCGACGGACTATGGCGCCAGATAATTTGTTGTAGTTTTCGATCATCTGGATGAACGTACACCTGACGATACATTTTCTCCACGTCTGCTGCGATAACATATTTGTGTTGTCTGAACCGCAGCAGAATGGATAGCAAGTCGTCTTGCACCACTGGCCCAACCATTTGGATTTGGTTGAACGAAACGCCAGTGGTAGTAGGACTGCTTGCGTTAAAAACTACTCGCAGCTTTGTAGTGGAACTACATTCACGTAAAACCCCGTGATGAGGAATGTAATGCACATTAGGGTTTGAAATAATGCTATGACATTGAGTCATATGACCTAAGGATTCATATTCCAACATGAAATCCTTGTACATCTCCAAGAGTTTAGGCTTTGCGTTAAGTTTTCTCTCTAGGGAAAGAAAACACTGCTTCGCTCGTGACAAAGAATCCCCTAGTAACTCAGGTGACTGCTTGAGTGGGATTCTAACACAAAATCGACCGTTATCTAAGCGAGTGGTGTTTTTTATAAAATGGTTTTCACAAGCCCTTTCCTCCGGAGAGTACTCAAAGTCTGTACTTACCTCCTCGAGCTGCCAAAATTTTGTTAATTGGTTTTGAATGTCATGAACATCCTCATCACACTGGACATTTAACTTCGCAAAGTTACACAAGGCTTGAGACGATGATACATGGCCACCTTTAATGGGACCTGATACGAGCCAACCCAGTTTCGTATCACAGAGTATCGGTAGTCCGTCTCCTAACGTAAGCCTTTGAGTACCTAAAATGTCCCAAAATACGTCCGCGCCGATCAATATATCGATAGCGGCCGGCATATGAAAGTGTGGATCCGCAAGACACATATCAGACGGAATGTTTATAACAGACAAATCTATCTGTTTGCATGGTGTATTATTGGTAATTGAAGGCAAAATAAAACAATGTATATTCGTCGAATAACTGTCGTCTAACGATTTTATTTGTAAGCGACATGATTTATTAATTTGTGACGTAATATTATTGATCCCTAAAATGGAGTTATTTATCCTAATAATAGGCAGCCCTAGTTTCTCATGCAGTGCCTCGGTCATTAAACACGTCGTACTACCGCTGTCTAACAACGCACGAGCGACATGTTGTTTACCGTTCTTACCGAATACTTTAATTAACGCAGTGGACAATAACACATCTCCGTTTTGAGTGTGCGGCAGCGCAGCGACACTTGCCGACAGTGATAAGCGAGCACTCGACTCGGGCGGCTGCTGTGTCGGTAGCTGCGTATGCGCAATGGGATGCATGATGTTGTTATTATCCGAGTTATGATGTGTCGCACCCTTAATCGCAGAAACCGGTTTGTTATTACGATCCAAGACATGCACCAGTGTATTGTGTTTACGCCGACAAACCTTGCAGCCTGGCTTCTTGCAATTATTAGCGTAATGTCCGGACTGTAAGCAGTTAAAACACACCTTGTACTCGGGCAGTAATTTTAGTCGCGATTCATTAGTGAGCGATAAGAAATGAGGGCAATTAATTAATTTATGATCATTATTACACTTAGGACAACGTTTAGAAAATGAACTATTTTTATTACTGCAATTATTATCAGAAACAGAAACCAAAGTTTTTATCTTATTGGTAGACTTGTTGATGTTAGGTGAACATAAATTGTTATGACTTTTATTTGAAGATGTAGACAATTCTATGGTTTCTAATAAGTCAGCCCTATTTTTAATAAATGACAGAAATATGTTAAATGTTATTTTTCTATCTTGCTTTATAGACTGCTCCCATTCCCGATATGTCTTGCTGTCAAGTTTGTGTGTAATTATATAAATGAGAAGCGTGTCCCAGTGTTTAGTTGGTTCTCCTAGGGATTCTAAAGCTCGTAAGTGTTTATTAGTTTGATCTAAAAGGCGTTTTAAATTAGCTGACGACTCTCTTGTGATGACATCTAAATTAAATATAGCAGAGACGTGATTGTGAATTAACAGTCTTTTGTTTTCATAGCGATCGCATAGTATCTGCCAGGCTAATGAATAGTTGGCAGATGAGAACTCAATGGATTGAATAACTACCGCAGCAGATCCCTCCAACGAAGCCCTCAAATAATGGAATTTATTAATATTGTCTATATCGTCATTATCGTGAATGAGGCTGGAAAAGGTGTCATGAAACTCCAACCAGTTGTCATAGGAGCCGCTAAATTTTGGCAATTGAATGGTAGGCAACTTAATGTTGTTGTGGGCGCACGAGCGACGTACACTTACCTCAGTCGCAACACTCTCGGCCCTCCTACAATCATTGAGAATTTTACGTGCTTGTGAAAGTAATTTATAATATAATTTTTCAAATTCCCTACGCTCTAGTAGGTGAGATTCAGCCTCATCTACTAGGCACTCTAAAGACAACTGTACCTCTTCAAAACGATCAAACATTTTTTCCATCCGCGCGATACGTAACTGCAACTCGTCAACTTCGAAGGTGTTTAGAGAAGCAGCATCCAAGTCATCGATGTAACTTGAAAATGACGTTAATTGTCCCTTGTAGGCTGCACGTTGACGAATAAGTTTTACCTCTTGCGTCATCTTGCGAGGCTGGTATGTAATCAACCTGGAATTGATGTAATAATAGCTAGTTTATAAAAACGTCTTAATGTGTGTTTAACAATGATGTTCCTATGTACTGTAATACTTAAGTACGAATAATAAAAATTAGAAACAACAATGTAATTTCAATTTATGACCAAACTTTAATAATCTAATTATGATTTTAACACTTACTTGAACTATTTTTACACAATGTTATTAAGAAATTGAATAAATTATGATTTGAATGCTAACTTAACAATCTTTACAAATTAATTAAAGAAACTGTGTAGATAATTATTAAAGGCAATATTTACTTGAAAGTAACTAACTAAATTATTAATTACTAATCACTTCTAACTTTTACAATAAATTAACTGATCATGACTAATAGTTAAAAGTAATCAAAGTAAGTATTCACCAACCTTGTTCACAATCGAAGCTTTTATACTTACAAAATACTTATAATACCATAACAGAGTGTTGGGTGGAAATCAATGGAACACTAGTACCATAATAAGTTCAACTTTTTGGCCTTTTCTTCAAATTTATCTTCTTCCATCCACGCGGTTAACCTTCCAATGACCTCTAGTTAAACTTTAACTTCCAGATTTATTAATCCAACACGCGAATAATTTATCACCACAAATTATTCGTAAATAATCCAGCCGAAGTGACCAATGTTGCCGCTGTAGTTTAGGTATTATAGCAATTAAAATCTTCGTCAAGGCAAAATAAAACCACCACACAGTTCACGATAAAGAGTTGTAATGTGATATCATTAATGTCGGTAAGAACATACACGGTACTTAATGCTAATTGTTCGCCGAGTACGATGCGACGCGTAAACATAAAGATGCCATTAAGATGCATCAGGCGCTGAGTAAAATATCCAAAATTTTAAAAATGATAAAATAAGTAACGTAATAATATACTTAATAACTAATAGGCGATACTATACTAAACACTAAGTAAGTCAAAACGAAACGGTATTAATAATTATTATCAAAGTCATAGTTGTACATTTATTATAACTTTCGCTAAAATGAATACTCGTAGTTCGGATAGTGAGTTTAGTGAAGATGGCATTGATGAAATTGTTCCAGACGCTATAAAAGAAATAGCAAAATCGGTGACCCTAAATTTGTTGCCCAGTAAATCAAAAAGGCTATATACAGCAGCGTACAATGCATTTAAGAAATGGCGCAGAGGAAACAAATCAAATTCTTTTTGTGAAGATGTCCCTTGGCATACTTTGCGCATTTGTCACAAAAGTACGCCCCACCAAGTTTATGGGCAACATTTTCGATGCTAAAATGTACTATAAGCACGTACGATAGCATCGACATTGGTCGCTACGATAAATTGATAGCGTAAATGATTCCTAGCTAGATCGACGAGCTTTGCTTGGTATTTTTTTTATATAAATTGTGTTTTTTGGAAATTATATTTAAGTACGAATAATAATATTAAGAAGACACAAATAATAATATAAATAAACAATTGATTTTCATTTAACAACGCCATCTATTCTGCTGTTGTGTCGTCAAAGCAATTAGTATTAGTATAGTAGTATTATTATTCGCCAATAGATGTCAGGAAGAGTTATATTTTTCAGTTTAAATTGGGACTACAAAAACACGAATAAAATGACATTTTCTAAAAATGATTCCTAGCTAGATCAATTTAATTTGAAAATCGTTGGAGCCGATTCCGAGATTCCGAGATATATATATATATATATTGCTCGTTTAAAGGTATTAGATTAGATAAGAGGATAGGATTCCTATAATAATAAATAGGTACTTTATACAATTTACATTTATTTTATACAATAAATACTTTTGAATGACGTTTGACATGTCGGTAAAGCAGACAAATTAAAATACTTTTGAATGATGTTTGACATGTCGGTAAAGCAGGCAAACTAATAATACTTTTGAATGAAGTTTGACATGTCGGTTTAACAGACAAACTAATAATACTTTTGAATGACGTTTGACATGTCGGTAAAGCAGACAAATTAAAATACTTTTGAATGATGTTTGACATGTCGGTAAAGCAGGCAAACTAATAATACTTTTGAATGAAGTTTGACATGTCGGTGTAGCAGACAAACTAATAATACTTTTGAATGACGTTTGACATGTCGGTAAAGCAGGCAGGCAGCAGCTTCGTAAACATTTCCTTTCTTTTATTTCCCTGTAAATAATTATATGTTTGAGTATAGGCGGGTTTATGTCACTCGTGCTATAAAATAGTATACGACACTCGTGCGTTAAGTAGCTATATTATTTGTACAGTGTTTAGCGCACTCGTTCCGCTCGTGCGCTAATTTCACACCGTGCAATAATAAGCTACTTTACGCGCACGTATCGTAATGTACTATTGTTAACTTGTTTATACGCTATAGTGTTTTGATAATTTTGTTCCAGCAGTACAGCGAGATAGCGGTGAAGGACTACAACCGCGGCCGGCACTATCTGACGGACTTGGCGCGGCGCGCCGGCGTGCCCGTGTTCGACGACGTGCCCGCGGCGCTCGCGTGCGTCGTGTCGCGGCTGCGCGCTACGCTATAGCGCTATTCTAGCCGGTAGATAATGATCTATAGCTTCCTCTAAATATGCCAGACATGGGTCTGGAGTGATGTTGTGATTGTTGGGAGATCGTCCGTAGCGATGACGTCATCGATGCCGGAGATGGGTCATAGTCCACTAAACTGTTGTCAAGATCGACTGTAGCGTTGGCCTCATCAATGCTGGAGATGGCTCTTGAACTCTCGTCTATGCTTATGCAGATAGCCAAATACAGAGCGGTTCCCGTTGCTACAGGATACAAATATCGTTCGCGTTAACTCTGCAGACGATTGCTATAGCGCGAATGGAGGTGTCTGGTGTGGTTTGGAGGTAGTCTACAATTAACAAGGTCCTTCGCAATCAGTGCTCCGCTTTAATTAGCCAATCTATCAGGTCTAAGGACGTCACACATGGGACATATATTCTAGAAAATGTTAACAAAACAAAACTACATATTAATCTGTGTGATACTTGCTCAGATAGCCGCATCATAACGATGCAATCACACAGATGATTGTCTGCTAAACTAATTGGTTTGTTAAATAAGATGTTATTGATAAAATAATATGGTGGGGAATCCTAATTTTGAGTGTGTGTAAATTTGAATGTTTGAAAAGAAACAGTAAAACATACTGAAATAATGGAAATTACTTTTACTTATTATTGTGTGGGTATCAGTGACTGACAGTGTGGACTGTCGGCCTGAAGAAGGCAGCGGGCAACCGCTGGATTCAGAAGGCTCAGGACCGGTCAGAGTGGCGCCCGAGTGTCGTCAATTAGGGGAGGCCTATGTCCAGCAGTGGACGCGCAAACGCGGATGGATGGATGGATGATCAGTATAGAACAAAAAATATTCTAAACGGAACATTAATAGATATGGTATTAAAAAAAACGAGTACAGATGAAAGTACAGGAAATATTAGTAAAATTACTAAGCGGGATTGTTTTCACATTTAGTATACAGATAATGTGGGAATACATTATATGTATATTAACCAATACAAACAAGACTATTGGTGCAGTTATTTCAGCTTTATTAGACTAATTTAGAAATACTTGATACTTTTGTTTTCTATCACAAATGAAAAATACACGTGTATAGATACCATTACTGCAGTAGTCTTGGTATTGTCAGATGCGAATAAACTTTTTTGCGACCTATTATATGATGTAAATTGTTAGTGTACACCTCCATTGTATTTCTAGTGTATGAAGTTATACCGTTACAATTGATTGCAAGAAATTTTTAACTTACTTGGATAATTTATAATAACTAATTATAAAACACAGTCATTACAACAATCGATGACTTTGTTAAACGATACGGCTTATAACTTGTTATACTGTATCAAATCTGTAATCATCTGTGTATATTTTGTGAAAGGTAGCCACTTCGTTTAGAAAGTGAGTCATAAATCATCGACAGTACTCCCAGTAAATACGGCGTAAGCAACTTTCGAAACCGGTCGCTCGCGGGTACCACCGGACACAACACTGTCTTGATACAATTTACATTTAACACGAAAAGTCTAAATGTCTGTGGAACATCTTAAGGAATAAAGTAATAATTAAGTCACTATTGTTCTATTTTGCAACAAATTCACGTACGTTGGATCCCCACCCCTTCCGCAAAGGAAACATGCACTAATGTATAAAAACATTGTATAAGAATTTAACTTCTGTATGCTGTCGCAAAATTTAAAAATTTATTGATGGATTGACGAGAATTTTTTGTACAAAATAATATTTGAAAGAAAGTCGCTTTAAATATATATATACAAAATCATTCCAAAGTTCACTCAGGAATGAATAATGGTCGTTTTGGATGGTTTGCTAATAGCGTTGTTTTGTTCAAAAAATAAAATACCCTGCACGACTAAAGGTATTCATACACTGCTTCCGGATTATTGCAAAGTAGAATAATATATACTTAATAACAATGGGTTTCCCACAAAGTAACGGCTCATACTATTAACATTGTATATTTAAATAAATATGTTATAACAATAAAATACATTTTATCAACTGGTTATAATTGTGAATCTCAGTAGTTTCCAGATGACACGAGAGAATCCGAGCTATCGAATCACATGAGAGTATCCATATAACTTATCACAAAATATGTAATAAAGACATCACAAATCGTACCCATATCATACAAAACGTAGGTTAGTCGGTCGCGGCACGAGTCTCATTATGCGTGTACTTATTAGACCATTCACCCACAATTCTTCCCAAATAACGAATTAATTCTACCCACAATGTTTACTATGTAATGTGTAGTGCAGGCCATCAAAATGGGTAAATAATATATGGTTTATTTTGAGGAGCGTCGTGTGCGCACGGTCTTACATTATTTTGATAACGTTTAGTGGAGTACAAACAGGTCTCTCTTTTATTTTGTCACTCTCTATTGTATTATATTAGAATAAAACTAGTAGAAACTAATTCTAAAGCAATTTAACTATACTGTATGTCTGAAATAGAGTGAATTGCAGTTTGGCGATGTTGTAGTGACGAGTATATAACTAATGTCTGTGATCAACTTGTTACTGTTAGGAAATTTAAATATTGTGAATTTTCAATGCATATGTAGTTAATAATTTAGGATAAATTGAACAGGCAAATGTGTACGGAATGGTGTTTATAGAAAACCTTCAACATGACAAAATGCATGTCAGTACACGATTTTAGGTAGTAGCTGATACTGTGTATTTGTTTATCGACGTATTTGCAGTTGTTAATTTTAATCCTTGATACGATATACTAGCAGTTCTATATTAAACTATGGCTGGAGATATTCATTTCATACGTGGAATATACTTTGCATTACAATTATGCCTAGTGGGTCGACAATTCTCTCAAACTAGATCTTTTTAGTATATTGGCATGAAAGTATTGGTTGAAAATAATTATGGTTAATATTAAAGCTAATATTTGGATTAAAAGAGAGTACAAATCTTGCTCACGTAGCAAATTTAAGTGTATGTTGTAATCGATAATTAAAACATTCTACTACTTTAAGATACAACATTTAATTATTATGTCATCTTATACTCATTTTATATGTAACGAAATTTATGTTATCTAAAATATTTGATATGCAAAGTAATTGTTAAACCATGTTTATGCTTGCAAGCTGAAATTTTTTATGATCAGGCTTTTGAAGCCTCAGTTCCATACCTATAATAGGTATAGCATAGTTAATATTAGGTAATATAGAATATAAAAATTGACCCACTGTCACTAAAAATATTACAATTTTATATAATCAGCAAATATTATTTGCTAGTCACACTATCCATTAACCTGTATAAGTACTTTGTAATATTGTTTGATAGTACAAAAATTAATTTATAGAAAAAATATTTCGTATATTAATTATTGTAATTATATGCCATGTACGCTTATTTTAAACTAAAAACATCACATGTAAATATAGAATTTCGTAATTAATATTGTGTTTTATTTTTATCTGCACTTCTCTTATAAAGAAAAAGGCCTTAGCGTAAATTGATGTAAGTAGACACTTAGGAAGTCAAACTTCTATAAATTATTATTCTTATTGGTGAAATTATTTATGATATTAATTTTAAGAAAACACATTTATAAAGAAAACAAATATATATTTTACAATAAAAATATAATTATTCACATAATTATATTTTCCACAAAACACCAATCAATTGTCCAAACGTTAAAATACTGTCATTTTCTGTTTGTCCTTTCTGTGTTTCTGTTCTCGAGCGATTTGTTGTTCCTTCTGTCTGAGAGCATTTAGTTCTTGATTCCTCTCTGACAGTTGCTGGCTAATACTTCTATGACCGCTTGTTCCTTGCGGATTTCTAGCTAGACAGCTGTTTAATTTAATTATTTCGACTTCGAGTCGTTTACCTTCCTCGGCTGCTTTAAACTGTTCAATGTTCAAATCTTTGCTAGAAGACTGTTTCAAATCTACAACCCCGCTTCCCACAGTCACAGGTTTCTCAGATTTACTGCCTATGGTTTTGTTAAGAAAATTGAAAACATTTTGCTTTTCCCTCTCCTTCTCTCGTTCATATGCTCTGTTATTTCTCTCCTCGTCTTTCTTCTGCAATCTTTTCAGTTTTTTTTGCACCTGGGTTAAAATATTGTATGATTTTAGTGACAAGTAATGAATGTAAAATAAAATATAAATAATTTCGCACGTACATCCTTAGGATTTCTATTTGTGGAAAGTATTGCAATTTTTTATTGTATTTTTTACTCAAACCACAATCAAATGATAGACAACTTTAGTACAGACGCCTTCGCTGGCTAATTTTGAGGTTTGACAAATCTTTATTCCCATAAGAATTTTGTAATTATTTATTTGGAATCAAACAGTTTCTGAGTTTTGTACCATCTAGTAAAATTCTAAAAGCACTCCATTCTAGGCCGTCTGGCGACCTGCCTGGCACACGTCCATAATTCGCTAAGAAGATATTTTGTGGTATTTTAAGTAACGTTGAAAGGCTAGTCAATAGTTTCATCGCTTTGGGCCAGCAAAGCATCAGTAACTCGCTGGTTACTAATCCGCTCCGAACAATCTCCATGAGACCGCTTACCAACAGGTAATTGCTTACCACGGTGTGGCCTGTCGACTCGTTAACACAAACAAACCTTCAAAGGATCCTGCGTGGCCAGTTTCTCGGAGATGGCCATGCAGTGGTCGAGACTGCGCGCGCGCTGCGTGTTGCGCGCCTCAACCGGCTGCACGCGGCCGTCGCCCGCCGCCCCCAGCCCCGTGCCCGGCACGTAGCCCATCGCCAACATCAACTTCGAACCTATGCCCTGGACACGAACATTTACATCGTACCTATAGCACAGAGACTCTGTGCCTATGGTACGGCCGACGGTTCTAGGCCGCTCTGAAGTTAGGCTTTCGGATATAGTGCGCAGGTATTGCACTTTAGAGAGAGATAGCGACACGAACACTGAGCGTGTGACTGAAACAAACAATGCTCAAAGTGACACCCCGCGCGTCTTGCCACCATTTCGACCCTAAAATTGACTTTTGCGCAGCGATCCGAACAAAGTTCAGAGCGGCCTAGAACCGCCAGCCGTACTATACACGTTATCAAACTATTTAATTTTGATGTCGGCACATGGGATATTGAGAAAATCTATTAATTACTGGGAGTATTTTTTAATGCTATAGATTTCATAATAATGGTTTGTTAATTTTTTTCTTTTTGTCTGTGCGTTTGTTCTCACTAATTTCAGAAACGGCTTAACCGATTTGGATGTAATTTTTTAAATATCAGTTTTGGTTTCACAAATAAAAAATAAATCTTAATTTGAAGAATCCATATTACATAATTATATTTTATATAATACTAGCGACCCGCCCTCGCTTCGCTTCGGGAAACTTATTATCAAGTGCTTAAATATAAAGTTTCATGGTTCTTTAAGAGATGGCGCTAGGCGTTCTTATTCTTTAAGTTAGGAAGGTTCACCCCTAGATGGCGCTGTGCTTAAAACCCGAAGAAATCCCATACAAACTTTCAACCTCTATTTCAACCTCTTCATCCCTTTTTGTCGCAATAAAAGGTAGCCTATGTCCTTTCTCAGGGTCTAAAGATTGTCTGTGTCAAATTTCATCAAAATCGGTTGAGAGGTTTAAGCGGGAAAGCGACAAAGACAGACAGACAGACAGACAGACAGAGTTACTTTCGCATTTATAATATTAGTAGGGATAGTAGGGATATCTTGATACATTATAAAACAAGTTACCCGCCGCGTCTGTCTGTCTGTTCGCGATAAACTCAAAAACTATACTCGGATTTTTAATTAAACGGAGCTACCTGACAGTAGCTAATGTCACTTTTTATTATAATGATGCCATATTTAAAGTAATAGTGATGCGTTCAGTTCTCGTTCAATCAGATGATTGAACAACGAGTGTCAATAGTTAATCATTTCAAACTATAAAATAATAATATTTCTATTTTACAATAAATAAAATAAAAGTGCTCTGATATAAGTTACTACAAAACATTATTAACGTCATCAAGACATATGTTAACCCCAAAATTAAAACGGGTTTATTTATTAGTCCTTTCAGAGCTATGTATTCTGTAATACCTATCATACAGAGAACTTTTAAGAATTCTGCTATGAAACTCGTTTTGACTAAAATTGAATTGGAGAATATAACGGACTATTGCCATCAGCAAGACATTATAGGCAAATACCACGATGGTAAAACTGACCATCGCGGTATAAATGAATGTTACTTGGCTCTGTCACGCAAATTTTATTGGCCTAGAATGCGTGAGCATACATACATACATGCATACGACATAGCTGAAGAACTGGAAATTGACCACAAAACAGTTTTGACCCAATTGAAAAAAGCTGGGTACAAAAAAAACTGGATATTTGGTTGCCAAACGAGCTCACTGAAAGAAACTTAATGAACCTTGTGCTCATTTGCGATTCTTCATTGAGACGTAACGAAACCGAGCCTTTTTTGAAGAGATTGATAACTGGTGATGAAAAGTGGATCACGTACAACAAGAACGTGCGAAAACGGTCGTGGTCAAAGGTTGTCCAGGCTTCACAGACTGTGGCAAACCTCTAGTAAACTCGCAATAAGGTGATGTTGTGTGTATGGTGGGATTGCAAGGGCATTGTTCATTACGAGCTTTTACCATCGGGCAGAATTATCGATTCGGTTCTCTACTGCCCACAACTGATCAGATTAAAGCAAGAAGTTGAGAGAAAACGGCCGGAATTGATCAATAGAAAGGGTGTGGTCTTTCATCACAATAACGCTAAACCACACACATCTTTAGCCACGCAGCAAAAATTAAGAGAGTTTGGCTGGGAGTTGTTAATGCATCCGCCATATAGCCCTGACCTTGCACCTTCAGATTTCCATCTGTTTCGGTCTTTACAGAATTATTCAGGCAGTGTCATGTTAACCACAAGAGAGGACTGCCAAAAGGACTTGTTGCGGTTTTTTGATCAGAAGTCCCAAAATTTCTAGAGCAACGGGATCATGTCTCTACCTACAAGATGGCAGAAAGTTATCGAACAAAATGGTATATATATACCATAATTATATGTAAATAAACTTTGAAAAAAATGTCTTGAATTTTTATATAATATGCGAAGAAACTTTTTCCCCAACCTTATATTTTATACATTTATAGTTTCAACTACATGATGTATTGAAAATAGGACAGTCTTACAAGTTTCCTCGCAATGTTTTCCTTAATGTTTAAAACACTCAGTATTCAGTATAGGTACATATATACTATATAAACATAGTCGTCGAAAACTCGTTGGTATGTACAAAGCACGACTAAAATTCGAACCCCATACCCGATATCGGCAGTTCGGCACACTAACTATTCACTAGACAATCGAGGCAATTTCATTCATTCAGGAGGTTTTTCAATCATTCACTTTGTCACAACACTATTTTTATTTCATTAAAAACTGACAACACAGTAAACTTCATTGGACTCCGTCTAATTAAAAATTCGACTATACTAAGCGGATTTTCATGAAGTTTTGATTTGACTAATAAACAGAGGGATTGATGAGGAAGGTTTTTAGACATATTATTTCGTAAACTTTTGTGTAATTTGGAGGAAATGTGACGATAACTCTCGCGAATGTCGGAAAAAATCAGTTATGTACATTGCGGTAATTGGAAAGCTATTTGGATGGGTTCAATATTAATCCTTATCGATTTAAATACGTAAATCACCTTAAGCATTTCATGCACATTGTGGTAATCCTTTACACCATACAATTTAAAATTTAAATGTGTATCTTGAGTTATCGCAATATGAACACAAACGCGCGTAACACAAAATTCGAGCGCGTGTCTAACGCGCCGCGCCCTTTGTCGCTCACTGTTGCCATATCCATTGTACATTAAAGAATTACATCTAACAATTTTGTAGTGTGGGTACTAACAGACAGGTTTCCCGAAGCGAAGCGAGGGCGGTATAGAATAGAATATAAATATAAAAATAGTGTAGTATAGAATATAAAAATAGTGTACTAAAGCAATACATACTCACTCTAGTATGCTTTTCCCATTCGCCCATAGCCGGGCCGATATTCTGAAGGCTCTGGTCTAACAGAGGGCGCTGGGCCGCCTCCTCCACACGACTCATTTTGCACTCTGGGTACTCTGTGTCACTCAAATCATCATCACTACTGGAGGAGTCTTCATCATCTTTATCTGAAAATTATTTATTTATTAAAAAACCGCTCTAGTTCGAAACACGAAACGAACACGCGGTGAATTTCTTTAAGAGTTAAAATTTTCGCAGAGGATAGTTCTATAGACCAGTAGGGACGAAAGGTTTCAGCTTAAGATTAGTCTAGGTTGACGGTTATAAATGCCACTTCATTTATAATACGATATCACAGATAGAAAACTTTCTTTATTTTAATTAGGCGTTTTGTATATTTTAATGCATATATTTCAAACATCTAAACTTTCACTGCTTCTTTATTGTGCCGACATCGCATTGGTGACAACTCAGATGGTTTGTTTGATGTTTGATTTCGGCTTTTACATAAAAATAAAAGTTCATAATGACTGAAATCATCACTGACAATTCATCACTCAATCTACATTATATTAACACCCGCAAAAACCACACAAAAATGCGTGCAATACAATATGTCATCATCACAACCCATAACTGTCCCACTGCTGGGCACGGGTCTCCTCTCACAGTGTGAGGGGTATAAGCCAAGTGCGGATTGGTGGACTTCTCACACCTTTGAGAACATTATGGAGAACTCTCAGGTGTGCAGGTTTCCACACGATGTTTTCCTTCACCGAAGCAAGTGATAATTAAATTTTAATACGCACATAATTTTTGAATATTAGTGGTGCGTGCGGGATTTGAACCCGGACCCTCCGGTTCGGCAGTCGAACGTTCAACCACACGGCTATCACACTGTGTAATGCTGGACAATTACGGATGAAAACTGTGATAACATACTCACTGGTTAGTGGGAATATTTCTTCAAACTGTACATGCAGTACATCGGCCAGAGACTTCCTCTTCTCTCCGGAGCTAGTCCCGTGCTCCAAGTTGACTGTACATGATCTATTCTCCAAGTCTATATGCCTTACTACTGCTCTGTGCCAAAGATAATACTTTTCTGTTGATTTCTTTGCTATGCTTATATCCTGTACATTAAAAAAACGATTTGATGAATGGATGGTATAAAACGACTGATACAACTGATAAAAAAAAACTCGTAAGTACAATAATGAAACTGTAACAAGATCTGAAAATCTGTACTTTTAGAATATTTTTATTAAAGTAATCTTTGTTATCAATATTTTGTCCAAAACATATTTTTTTGGAATAATGGTATGTCAGTTAAGGGCATCAAATATCTATAATAATTGTAAAATGTAAAGAGGAGTACCTACCTCATTTTCTGGTGGTTTCAATTTAAGTAACACTCTGCTGCCAGCTTTCAATGATTCATAATCTGGTTCAATTGCTTCTTTCAGTGATGATAACTGAACAGTAGTGCCGTGGGAGTATCTTTAATGAAAAAGAAAACTTTATAATAAACGAATTTTTTTATTATGTGCATTATATTATTGTCCATACACACTTGTGTCTCTTGCCCTAGTGTCCCATAAACAGGACTTTAGATTAAGATTGGTATTAGTAAGTATAGTATCCGAAAGAGAACTTACCTACATTGGTCATCGGCGAATTTACATTCACCATCGAGATAAAACGGGCATGGCAACATTTCAGCGTGCGTCGGGTGAGTGTACAATATCTGAACCTGAAAACATATGATTGAAAATTGTACTACATTTTACTACTGAGTATTACTACTGAGGTCATATAAATATGTCATTTATGAAGAAAATATTTAGGATTAGTCAGCTGAACGATTTATAAATAATATACAAGAATCTATGAAATAAATAATTGCTATATTTTAAAACTATTTGAATAAACAAACCTGGAGATCACTAAATTGATCATCTTCCTGTCTCGGCACCACTGAGCTGACCATAGCATTGTGCAGTGTGGGCTGTCCGCCCCATTTATGTGTGTGATATACTGCACACTTCATTCCTAGTAGCGAAGAAAGTTCATCCTGTGAATTAAATAAATAAAATAAATACCGCTACACACTCATAGCCCCACACTAGGAGTCCCTGTGGCGTGGGTGCCATGGACAACACACAAGACAAGAATGCACACACCCATCTAAACTCATCATTCAACTTTCCGCCTCGCTGGGAATCAAACCCAGGACCCTTGAGACAGCGATCTGGTGTGTTAACCATTGCACCATCCGGGTCATCAAAGTTAAAGTGGATATGGATGTTTAAAAAATTTTATAATTAATTGTTCTCTTTAAAATTATTTGTGATGTATTGTTTTGTTTTCCTGATCAAAAGCTTATGCGTGATTGTGTTATTTTATTTAATATTATCTTATTATATTGCTACTTTCGGGCGCTAACTCCACTTTATGTGTTTTTGGTGTGTACTCACCTCAATATCACTATCATTGCTGTCCTCATTTTGACTTGCATCCTTGGAGTCTTGTGAACCCTCTTTATTGTCCCCATCATAAGCACCACTCTTTGCCATTTCTTGCTGTACATAACAAACAATTACAATTCAGAACAACAGAATAACTTGTATCAATGCAATGGTATACCTAATATAAAAAAACTAAATCATTTTAACTAACACATCAACTGCCACCAAGTATGTATTGTAAAGACATTTTTACATACCAATTTTTCAGAACACACATCATCCTTTTCTTTAAAAATGTTGTGTTATGTAAAGCTTCATACATGCCAAAAAGTTAACAATAACATCCATTTTGTATTGTATGTATTAATATAATTATAATACATTGTATTATTTAAAGTTACGTTCAAATTGTACTTTTGACTTATCTGTAATTTTAATGTATGGGGTTGATTGGGGTTGTTGTACAGTCACAAGCAATAATATGTATACATTGTCACATTTTCTAAAATATCTTAACTTGAACAACAACAACAATTTGTTCTAAATTGTATATTATACCTTATTTTGACATTGTTTAATGGTTAGTTAATTTAGAACGAATTGTTGTTCACTTCTTTTTAGATTGGTACAAGTTAAGATATTTTAGAAAATGTGACAATGTATACATATAATTGCTTGTGACTGTACATGGTGAAAGTAAATACATACCATAAACAATGCATATTCATCATCAATTATTGTATTATTTTCTGGCTCATTTTTCATAGGTTCCTTTTGACTGGTACTGGCCGCATGGGTGTCCAAGCCTTCCTGTGTAAGACTTATCAGTTCTCTCAATTCAGACTGGAGGGTAACCAGTGATTCTCGGTCATTGTCATTTTGTGTATTATCTATAGCCTGGCTTACCATTTCCAGCTGAAAATAAATATATATATATAATGCTGAGATTTAACTTAACTTTGATGTTACATAAATATAAAATATATTATATTATATTATATTTTTGCACAAATAAAGCAGACAGCTCTTCATTTTTGAGATTGTATTATAATTATTGCTACTTCTTTCCTTTACCTTTTTAAATATTATGTCTATTAAGATATCAATGATCAATAATCTGGTGTAAATTGTTGAAGTGTACAAAAATGTAAAAGATATCAATATAACGGAATTTCTAGAGAAGAATACTTGAACATACTGAACACTAACCTGTTCATTGTATTGAGTTAGAGATGCTTGTAAATCTTCCATATTTATAGTGTTTATGTCAATATTTATATTCAGCTCATATCATATCCATACATGTAAATAGTAATTTAGCATAACTAGCATAATAAGCCCGAATTTGCGTTAATATTTAATTTTATTATAGCAAACAAACCAGCTTTCCTATAATGACAATAAATAATGTTTTTAAGTAGGTGACCGAATATTAGTCACATTTTAACTATTATAAATTATGAATGAATTAAATTACAAATTTATAGCCTCAACTCAATAGCCTTAGATTGAATTAATTGAATAGAATCACAGACTTCACAGAGTCACAGACTAATTTATTGACAATAATCAGAAATTTCAGAATCTCACATCAGATCTATTCTGCACTCTGCAGTGCAGTAATCTCTCTGTCATTTCCTTATGTCATTTAAAGTAATTTGACAGTTGGAAAAAAAGCTTAAATTTTTTTAAAGATATTTATTGTCTATTACTATGGATGCCGTTCTTTTAGCCTAAAGACCATAGACACACTCGTGCTCCAGGATACATTAAAGGAATAAGCAGTTAATAATAGAAGGATATTTTTAATTTTTTAAGCACTTAAAATAACATTTCAAGTGCTTATTATTTTTTAAAGCATTTTGCGTAAAAACTCTTGGTTCGTGGAGTCCTGTTGCTCATTATCTTTTTAAGAGGGGGTATAAAGCTAGGAAAAAATCAAATTTCACCCTCGCGCCCCGCCCCGCCCGTCAAATAGATGCGCCGCAGCAGTTGCGCGTCCGGTTGCATCTGACTTTATAAGCGGCTGTACACTCTCGCGAGACTGCTAAACGAGTGCACTCGTATGAGAATGTACTTGGTAGCGCTCGCCTCGCCTCGTGATGTCTCGGGGGGTCTCGCCTGCTCTCGCTCCCATGACGTCTCGGCCGAGGCGTCACGAGACATAGCGAGTACTCTCGCACGAGAGTGTACAGCCGCTATTATATAACATGTCATCAGTCAAGAATACGGCACAGTATAATGTAAAAATAAGACAAATTTCGGCTCAGTAAATGTAGAATCATCTACCTCAAAAATGGCAAGCTGTTTTTTCTATAATAGGGTTAGATTTTTATACAATATTAATAGCTAGAGAGCCAGTGAATGGCAGATAACACATAATTAGGTGTCATTCATAATTTTGAATATATTATTATGTACGTATCTATCAATCAAAAGCAATTCTTCTCGCTGTAACTATCTGTATTTCTGAAACTAATAACATTTATAGGTAGTGTCGGTCGCATCATGTAACCATAGCGCTGGAAACCTAGTGTAGGAAGCGATTGAATCACTTTTATGACAAGAAAGGCAGTATAATGTTGGTACCGTGTGACCATTAAATCATTTAAATTCTCGCAAAGCAGAATATCTGCTCTATTTTTACGTGATGAAACCTGTATGCCGTATAACATGTAAATAAATAACACGTACAATGTTTTTCAGACATTTATTATTATAGATAACATTGTTTTCATTTTTTCGCTACAAAAAGATAAAGTAATTTATCCTTTAAATTTATTTAAATCGAAAGAAATCCTTCGCCAGAAAACAGAAAAATTACAAATGCCAAAATTATACATGGTTGGAAGTTTTAATTGTTCAAAAAATATATCTTGTCTATTATAAGTCGTTGACTTGTATCACATGTGTATTTAGTATCGTCGTTAGTCTTGATATTTGTCTTGACCCGTTCATAAATACGAGGCTTGATGTTACTGAAATAAAAAAAAGTCAAACACTATTATAATTCATAACATTGAAACTGATGATGTCAGGTATCACTTTGCGCCATTTATAATCGGTTAAAAGTTTTAGATAGGACTAAATTACATAAATACTTTATTTTAATGCCAACCGTTCCGGTGCAATAAATTCGTCTGCATTTGGATCTGTATGTTCTAAAATTTCTACATTTTGTTAAAGCGTAATACTTAGTAAGCCTGAAAATATATTTTTTTTTTCTTTAAGAAAACACAATTAGCAATTAAGAAGTAAATAAAAAAGTCGCTTTAAAAATGCATTTATACAAAATTTTATGTTTTTGTTAAAGTAATTTTGCCTAACTATGCATGTATGTAGTATAGTATAAAAAAAGTTTAGTTTATGTGTTATTTTGTAGATTCGTTACAATGCAACAACAAGCAAATAATAAATGAAACAATACATAGACAGATGAATTGATACGCACTTCTGTGGTGTAATGTTCCCGTCATCATCAAGAGATTTTGGAATATTTTCTTGATTAAATCTTGTTCTGAAATGAAAATACAATAATAGTTTCAAACACACACAAGTAACAACTACTGTAGGGATTGATCAAATTGACTACCAGAAATATAGGTGTTGCTTTTAAAAACAAAATTATGGGGCAAAGAGGAAATAATTAACTCAAAATTAAATTTGCTTTGGAATAAAGCTGTATAGGCGGGTTCATGCCTCTCTCTTCCACTTTAGGCCTCAACCTTAATTTGTGACAAAGTTTTCTAACTAAGCCCACATAACATTGAATACACGTATTACATGAAATCTAGACATAACTAGTGAGGAGTGGGCGTACTGCATACCTCTGCCTACTCCTTCATGTCAAAAAAACATTTACTTACTTTATTGATCATTCAACACTAAGTATTTCTATTTTTATAATTATGTTTATGAATAATTTTGTTTGAAAGTACATACCTATACTAACTATTAATGATACATACAATCTGAATTTTTCGTATATACTATGCTGCTTCAGCGATCAAACATCAACATCAACATTGTATTGTGAGTACAAAAGTTAAAACAATAAGGTCTAATTTTGAATATGAAATAGTGTACTTGTCAACTTACCTCTGACAACTAGCCACGACTTGAATTTTCAGCTTTCTGTGTTCCCTTTTTTAATGTTGATTTTATTCCGTTGGATCTAGTGTCTTTTAACTTTAGTTCACACACACACAATTATTGTTTTTGTAATAAAAACTACGCTCTCAGTCACAAATGTACACCACGAAATATTTTTCACACGTCGAGCAGACTGACACAGTCCTCGCGTCTCAATGGAGCAATGGCGACTGATTAATGAAACAGAGCATGTCAAAATCCTACAAATGTATTTTATTTAAATGATTCGTAAATTATAGATTTGATTTAGAAATCGATCTACAAATCCCTCCGTGATACTAATTAGCATAATATATTAAAATATTGAGTCAAAAATATGCACCATATTGAAAATAAATTGATTTCAGTTGAAAATTAGACCTAACTTTGTGATTTTTTTCTATCGAGAAAATTTAATTTTTTTATGTTTTTGCTTCTTACATTCACTCAATAATATAATGAAGTATAACTATGTTCTTATTCAGGTTCTAGAAACTTGATCTACTACTGTAAAAATTGTATCTACGATTGCCAATTTTGCTTTATACCCCCTCTTAAGACGAGACTGGCAACCCCGGAGCTGGTAGTTTTCTTGCTCAGCGTATTAGTATTGCTATACAGCGATAAAATGCTGCCACCATCTTGGGCACTGCACTGCAGGGGCCTAGCTACATTCCTAACTTATTTTTATTTAAATGTTTTTGTATCTATTATGGCAATATATTTTAAACTGACCTGTTTAAATAAATTAAAGTTAAATAGATCGCAACCTTTTTAGGTTTTATATATTTTTATTTTCAGTAACATTATAATATGTGCATTTAATAACGTTATATATATTATTATTCGATATATTTTTCGCTCGCACCATCAAATTACATTGTAATAGGAAAAAGTAATCCTTATTCATGATAAGCAACAAACATTGAAAAATATGATGAAATAATAAAAAAGAAGACATAAATATAAATAGGTATGTTACTAACAGATACTACTGTTAATGTAATGTAATGCTACTGTAACAAAACATTTCATACAATTATTCATGTCTTGGGTTAAAGTTCTTCTAATGCTTTTATTGTTGTTTTTTTTATTACTATAGCTATTATAGCTTTTATTCTGTCTCCAGTGTAACCTTCATTATCATCAAAATTAACTGATATAGCCTCAAATGTATCATTCATAATTTTCTTAACTTTGTTTGCAATATCACAACTTTCTAGATTGCTTGCATTTAGACTAATTGTATTCTTTTTAGCCACTTCTATTTCTTCGTTTTTTAGATTCAGGTTTTCATTTAGAGATTTAATTTCCATCACTAATCCATCTATTTTTTCTTGATTGTCTTCACTAGCTTTGATATGATTGTCTTTTAAAACTCTCATTTCTTTTTGTAATTTCTTTATAATATTATCCTTTTCTTTACATTCCTTTTCTAATTCATCAATTCTTTTCATATTTTCTCCATCATCGTTGGAACTATTTGAAACATTTTCATTCAACTCAGTTTTATCTGATAACTTTATGGTGTTATAAACAATCCCTTTAGAATTCATGACATTTTCGTAATACTTTATTTTACTCTCATATTCTCTAATCAATTTCTGTACAATATCATTCTGAAAATTTGAGAACGAATTACTCTTATCTATATTAATAACATCATTAAATCTTTCAAGTACTACATCTAATTTATCAGACACTCTATTGACATTTATTCTTAATTCACTATTACTTATTTTTTGTTCAGATATAAAAATATTCATGTCAGCTCCACATGATGATGATGATGATGTAGAGGTACTTTTTGAATGAAGTGTAGTTGGCCCATCTATATGAATTTTGTGTGTTGATTTTCTTGAATGACATGCGTTATTGCTTTCACCTTGTTCTATACTTTGCTCTGTACATTTTTTAAAAGGAATTTTGGCTAGTTTATGTTTGAAGTTTTTTTTGCTATCTTTATCATTTGAATCTGAAGAATCACTTGGGTATCCTTTTGAACTACCATGTGGAGGTAATACTGAATGTCCCATGTTTGCCATTCTTTTAAGAATAGAATCCTTAGTCTTCTGATTCAGATAAAAATCAGTGTCAGTGTCATGTTCCTCTTTCTGTTTTTCTTCTTTTATGACAAGATCATCTTTTGATATATTTTTTTCATCCACTTTTCTGCTATTTGATTGTTTTTTGTCAGTTTCGTCGACAGACTTAGGAACAATTGTAGCTTGAAAATCTTTTAATAGTTCTAATATTTTATTCATATCATCGTCAGAAGTTTTAATGCTCCAATATTTTTTAGCATTGTCATAGAAAGAAATTGTTAAAACATCTATTATATGTATATTTAATCTTGGAGAAATTGTGACACACGATACTGTTGTTTTTTTGGAATCATAAAGTATAATACTATGACTATTTGTTTTGATTACTTTTAATATTGCAAAGCCCAATTTGCCTCTACTTTCATAATCTGAATTTATCCTGAAACATTAAGAAGTGTAATTAAAAGTTGATACAAAAATGTATACTTTCTAATGATTAAAAAAATACATTAAAACTTCTTGTATCAATTGATGACATGACATTTTATGTAAATTTTTGAAATGTTAATTTTGAATTAATACCATTCAAAACCATGTACGGCACATGTAAAAATCCATTGTGTGGGCTTCACATCTTCTGATTTAGGCTTCTCAGACTTTTCCGGTGGAGGTGGAGGGACATACTTTAAAGATGGGTTATCCTTTGTTTCATCTGCTACAGAACTCTTCCCAAATATACTTGCTAAGGAAGTGCTAAAATATGTAGTTAATGCAATTAAAATATTAAATAATTAAAGTATGTTACATTACAATGTGTTAGATGATTCAACCATTGAAGTGAAGACTTATAATAATATACATAACAAAATTAATTTCTATGCGGTCCCTTACCTACAATTAGATATTAATATTGATACTATTACAATGACATACTGAAAACATTTTAAACTAAAGCTATATTCAATATCATTATAGTTATAAGGCTAAATAATTAAATATGTAAAATATTTAATCATTGGTGTGTGATTTTGTAATTTTTACAAATATATTACACATTAATTATGTAGAATGTGATCAAATAATTCATTCATCATGCAGTTGTAAACTTAATAGTAATATCTTAATTACAAACCAAAACTGTCCAGAGAATAATAATTAGAGAATTTTATTGAAGCTCTAACCAGTTCAGTTCATAATTTCAATATTTTTTATTAATTGTCACCTGAATGTACATTAAAACGTAAATTATTGTCCCCTGGTAGAGGACTCATTTTCTTACCCTAATAAATATTATTGATAATATATGTCATTATTTTTATTCATTAGGTATTGTGGCAACAACACCTACTAGAAAGGCTTACAAAGGGATCAGAGCAATGAGAGATTATTTAGAAAGGTTCTGGTTACTAATGGAAAATTAAACATAACAAAACAAGGAACAAGGATAGATTTTATTAGCCATCCATACATTATTTGTATTATTCCAAAGCCAAATAAATGTTGAGTTACCTTCCAGCAGGAGTAAAATAATCAATATCAACTTCTTCAGTTTCCAACATCCTTTAAAGATTTTTATATAGATAATACAGTAAGATTACACTATTTATCAAAATTACACTAAATCCGGTAAGTATTACAACCCGGATCTAAATGATATTACGATGCTTTAATTAAATAAATAATTATCATAGCCCACAAGTAAATATTGTTATTAATTTGAATTATTAAAATCTTTGTTAAACAAGTAAACACAAGTACACAGAAAAACTTATTCTGAAGTAATTGACCTATTTAAATTGAAAGATTGAATTTGAAACGAGTTAAATCCGTAATTTATTGTTGCCTGACAATTGACAATTCATTGAGTTTTGATTTTGACTTTGTTGACATGCGGTTTGCACTTGATTTGCCCATAGAAATATGAAACCTATGGAAGTAACATGTCAACAAAAAATGCGTGCCACTGAAACGTCATCTGAACACAAAACATCCGGCTTTAGTGCTGACCTATAAGTCATGACATCAACTACTTATGACCTATAACTGCACATAAGAACCTTGCTAATTATAATAAAATCTTCTTCCTTTATTTTCCCGGCAACATTAACAATAACCAATATTTTTAATGTTATTTATAGCGTACCTGTGTATAGTTAAAGAGCTGCTTTGACTCTGCTGAACTGACTGACAATGTCATCTGCACACAAAACGGCGGATTTTCGGCCTCATTTGACAGTAGCATTTGTAGTACTAAAAGAACAATATGTCGTTCCCTATTATATAGGTCAATGGCTTTGCCTCATCAAAATTATCAAAAACATGGCAATCCAGATACAACATTTTATTTCTAATCTGTATATTCAAAATCAGACTCGTTTTGTGTTTTAAAATATTGCTTCTGAACAAATAATTAAATTTTCTTATTGTTTTTTTTTATGTTTTATCCAAGTCGATCACTTGCGTCATCCATGTTTCCTGCAAATGAATAAAAATTAAGACAAATTGACACCTACAAAATGAAATGGAATGTGCACTCACAATGTACAAAGTATCAAAATCTTCAAGTCACACTAACCAAAGGACTGAGATATTTCACGAAAACACTCTTGTTGTTGCATCTCTTTCTACTTGTTTTTCTTTAAATTTACTAATCATTGTAAAAAGAATCTTTCGCAATCGCTTTTCAGTGTTTTTGTCAGGTTTTCAATGAGAAATCAAAAAGGCGTTATTAATGAGTAAAAATGATTAAAGACGTTAAGTGGATGAACAACGATCAAATTGGCCTAAATTAGAAGTGTACAAACTGAAAAAAACTGAAGTTATCACAAATTTTGTAAGTGGCCAAGTTTCCGTGCCGGTCAGTATACTTTTATTATTTTGACCTAAATTTAATAAAGCATCCATTGACATAAATACTATAGACATAGGGTCTCCTACTAAAATCGCGAAAATAATGTCCCAGTTTGACATTACAAGAATATAAAAATGTTTACAAGGTAATTTAAACACTAAATTCATTAATTCACGGTTTTATTTCGATTGCAACAAACACATACGTCAATGGCACCTTATGACACAACGATTACACTACACGCCATAATGACAAGCAAAATAATTTAAACAAAAGTAACGGATATACTTATCTCTTTCTGACTACAGTCTGTATAGCGAGAAGACAAAGACAAAGATATATTTTTGATTCTTTTGAGTGATTCTGAGATTTATTTACGAAATTAATTCGATTTAAAATAAAATAGTGTGTATTCGTAGCAAACCAATACTTTAAAAGATAAAACAATGTTTTACTTACCGAAAATATGATATACCATCGGCTTATTTCACTTTACTTGCGTAGTTTTTCCACGATTTCAAAATACAATACGGCATCGTTGATGTGTAGTTGACAGCACGGTCAAAAAGTGACTAACGCGCCATTGTTGTTCTTCTTGCATTTTGTTGTTGAGTTGGCTCGGACATTTTTTAGCGCGGACCGTGCGTCCATAGTAATATCATATGTCAATGAAAGCATCAAAGCTATTTTTTCAACTATAATCAGTGTTGCCATGCGTCGTTTTTTGAATTTGCCGCCTTTTCCCAGTCTCATCTTTGAGTAGCCAGACTATAATAATTTTACTGTGGATTCACAATATTCACATTGTCTAACAACTTGTAGGTACTTAAAACCAACGAATTTGGATCAGGAAGAAAAAATATATTATGATCCAATGAGTTTTATACTCTGTACAAAGCCATTGACGTAGGTAGTTAAACCAAAACCAATAAAATAAACAAGTCACAGACTCACTCACAGACTTCACAGAGTACTTAAACACTTCTCACCAAATACGTCAATCAAATCAGATAATTTATAACAATAACCTTTTTGTGCTAACAAAATCGCGTAATATTTTTCCCACGCGTGTTAAACGCATTTCGATAAATTATTTGCTCACAATTGTAACTTATACAATGCCAGACACTTTTACCTGTATAACTTGTCAAGTGTTGTTCAAGTCTGCTGATTTGCAACGACAACATTATAAATTGGATTGGCACAGGTATAATTTAAAACGGAAAGTTGCTTCTATACCTCCTGTTACTTTGGAGGAATTTGAACAAAGGGCGAAGGAGCACAAGGAGTTGGCAGAAAATACTAACCGTGATGAGTCAGTGTACTGCAAACATTGTTCCAAGTTATTCAGCACTAAGAATACTTATACTAACCATTTGAATAGCAAGAAGCATAAATCAGCACTTGAGAAGGAACTAAACGCTGTTGAGGACAACAGTGTTCATTCTGATACTGAGAGCTTTGTTAGGGTTGAAGAAGCAAGCAAACATGTGGGTCCAGGAAAATTTGTTGTTGTTAATGCCAATGATTCAGGAGATGATGATATTGAAACAGATTCAGAGATAGAAGAGGTATGTGTTTTAGGGTATTTGAAGATTGATTTTGCTTTGTTGTTGTGGACTTGGGAACTTTACAATAATATAGCTAATCATCAGAATAACATATAGTGTGAATTATCCAAAGTTTCCTGAAGAGAAGCGAGGGTGGGTCAATATTTATATTTACAAATTATATATTATACTGACCTATATAATAATAATTTGTAAATATAAATTATCTGGTGCTATTAATATTATTTCCTTGTAGTGATATACAGCAAAAAGTAGGTTACTATATATTTTACATGGTGGAAAAACAATCTAGTCACTTTAATATAACTTCTGATATATATTTGTTGTTCATCGTCTGCTTGTAAATTTCTTTTAAATTGGAATTACATCAGTCAATTTTTTTATAAATATGTTAAGCAATATGTTGCAATATTGTACATCGCAACCTATAACTATAACTTGGGCTTGCGTCTCCTTTCACAATATGAAGGGTACAGGCCATAGACTCCCATGCTGGCCAAGTGCAGATTCAAATTCAATTCCTATTTATAATTTCAGCTGGACTCCGATGAGTGGGATGAGTGTCGGATCAAAGGAAGTGATTCATTAATCAAACCACAGGATTGCTTATTTTGTGGCCACCACAGTAAATCTATGGTCAGAAATCTGAGGCACATGTCTAAAGCCCATTCATTTTTCATACCTGATGTTGAATACTGCATTGATATCGAAGGTCTACTGCTGTATCTTGGTGAAAAGGTATGAACTTTATTTTTAATGCATCAATACACACCTATGTCACTACAACATAATTATAATATGCTTGAATACTATCCAAATAACATCACGAACCTTCATTTGGATGGACTTTGTTTTTTTTTAATAATTACCTTTGTTTAATTTTACAGATCTCACAAGGCTATATGTGTCTTTGGTGCAATGAGACTGGCCGGACATTCTATTCAATGGAAGCTGCCCGTGGTCATATGATTGATAAAGGACATTGCAAAATGTTGCACGAGGGCTTAGCACTTGCAGAATATGCAGAATACTATGACTATAGGTAAAATAGTTAAAACTACTGGCCAATAAAACTATTCTGTGTGCTTGCTCTATGTGTATTTAATGTTTCTTCTGCTATCAAACACTTTGATTTTTGAATCCATACATTCATAAATAACACTGTCAATAACAACTGTAAATAACAACTGTCCAAAAATGATATTTGTACATGTCAAGCATTATAGACATTTTCCAATATTCCTATTATTATAGTCCCCCAATATTCCTTGTTTTTTTTATTTTTTTTTATAGTGGGCTTTTATAATTTAAAAAGTTACACCAATTGCTTGAACCTATGGTCTTTTCTCATTTCTGAGGAGGCCTACAGGAACTCCACCACGCTTTTCAAACGTGGATTGGTTAATCTTATTGTGTCATACGAAATTTACACAAACTCGTAAAATGTAAACAAATGTGTAATGTGTGTAACCTAAAACAATAGAACTCTTATTATCATACACTTGTTCAAACAAAATTATACACATATCAGACAGACTTCATAGAACAATACATTTTTATTCTAGTGCCTCATACCCTGACAACAATGAAGGCGACGAGAATATGGATGTAGATGAAGAAGTGGAGGGTCCTACCGCATTGGAAGGGGATGATTTCCAACTGGTGCTGCCGTCCGGTGTTACGGTTGGTCACCGTTCCCTCATGAGGTAAAGATAATATATATCTATTTCTTATTTTTTTATACATAGGTATCTATAAAATCCAGTATTCCGGACAAGTAAGAAATACCGATCCAACAAAATAAACAGCAATCCGTTTTACAGGATCCGTTTAAACGGATGTTATTAGCGTATGTAGTTGTATGAGCCAGTTCACACACATGACAGTATTACGGATCCAGTATAACGGACTTTCAATGTGTACGCGCCCAAATGCTGTGTGAATATTACCTTCAGTAGCGAGGGATCCTTTAAAACCGATCCATTAAAACGGACGTTCTATATGAACGCGCCCAAAATGCTGTGTGAATATTACCTCCACTAGCGACGGATCAGGTAAAACGGATCCAGTAAAACGGACGTACTATGTGGAGGCGCCCTTGTCTGATAATTTTAACATGAGGTGGACTATTATAATTATACAGTGTTCAAATAGTGTAAACTTTTAATATTGCCATTAAGTATTTGACAAGTCATAAGTGCCAAATATTTTTTAAAGCATGTATATTTTTGTTGATAATAATAAATAATATCAGAATTTATCGTGTGCACTACGCTAAAATTTGTAATATGATACTTAAACTAATGCTTTTACTTTTCTTTTACAGATATTATAAACAGAATTTGACCCAAAACAGTGTGGCTTTGGTCAAAAAGTCTGATCGTAAGTTACACAGGTTGCTAGGTGTATACAAGGCGCTCGGCTGGGCGCCTAAAGAACAGGCATTGATGGCTAAGTAAGTTGTATTCAGAAATTAGAACAACACATACCAGTATTTAACAGTAATTTTGATTTCATTGCCACTTACTATCGAGTGGCATTGTTGTCGAGCATTAACAAATTTAAAAAATGTATTTTTTTTCTTATATATTTTCGAGTATACTCACTTTTAAAATGTTTAATATTTTACAGTATTGTATAGTTTTATGTGATTGGTTGTCACATTATTTATTTGTTATTAATGTCTACATTTAATTGCAGGAAAGCTCGGGACATTCACTTCATGAAGCGAGTTCAAGCCAAGTGGCAGATGAAGATGTCAATGAAAGCGAACAAGTTCCAAAAACATTACCGACCTCAAGTTAACTTCTAAATACTATACAAATGTATACACAGGGTTACTAGACCTATATTCCAGATTTATACAATATGAAATATAAAATATTCAAGTTTGCTGTAAACAACTGTTATCAATAAATAATCCATTTATCAATTGTCTCTGGTTAAGTAAAATAGTGCATAAAGTAATGACAAGTAACACTATGACGTATTTCCTTTTCCCCGTTGCTAGGTAACTTAATATGGATTATGGACAGATAGAATATTGAAAATGGCCGATAAAATAAATAGGATAAAAATATTATAAGTACATATTCCTAATTTCCAGTAGTGTTCAATAAAATAGATTACTAATATAGTCTTGGACGGCACAAATGTGGGATCTCGGTGCCGGGTGCCGGGTGGTTTGGTCACAGATGTGTTGCTGCCATTGAGGACTAAGATGGTCGTCTCTATCAAAGTGTAACCGGAATACAATAGCTGTTATAACAAATCTCTTGTCTTAGCACAAATTTTTTGTTTTGTAAAATTATTAAGTTTCAACTTTCAACATCCTACCCAAAAATTCTTGTTCGGGACTAGTTATAAGGAAAAATATAGTGTCTTTATCACTTGTGGTTTGTACTAGTGATGTACATTACATTTGTATGTAAAATTATCTCTAGGTAGTTATGTTTGTATATAAAGTATACCAAGATCAAAAGGTTGTTAAATAATCTATTTTAAAATTTGTTCAAATAATTCTTAGATGACGTTCATATTCCAAAAGTAATTGTGAAGAACAGGTATAAAGAACTTGGAAAATAAAGATAGATGTCATAAAAACTTTTATTGTTTTAATTTCTTTTTTAATTTTATATATTTATATTTAGTTCCATAATCCTTTTCATTTAAAGGATTGGCCTGGTTCAAAGTCCATGGGATTTTCACAGGCGTGCGATCTATCTTTAAACTCACTCTGTACAGTGGGAAGGCATTTATCTTTCCGTCGTAATACCTCGATATTAGTTTTGATATACCTTCGTTTATAACGTATTTGGGTTCTACGTCCGGTAGTGCATCGAAGTATTTACTAACTTTGGACATTATTTCTTTTTCGTCTAGTTCTAGGGCCCAGGTGTTACTTATTGCAGTTATAGTAAATATCTAGAACAAAGTTAAAGAGGTTAATAATAATTCCTTCATTATTTATCCCACTGTAACCACTGTTGGGTTCGGTACTTTCACATTGAGAGCACACCCGCGGCTCAATAAGCATGCACAATGGGTACATTATTGCTATAATTTTATTTTAAGTGCAGAAAAAACCGTTAAATTATTTCTACTATGCATATAATTGAAAAATTGAGGTCGTGTTCAGTTTTCGAACTCAATCTTGCGTGCGGGATATCGATAAGCAATCCCTTAAACTTAACTTTACTAACTTAACTAACTAAAACTTAATTGTTTTTAAGAAATATTGATATTTCCGTGGCGATTAACAACTTCTGAAACTGACATTGGCCATTACATAATAAATACCTAAGATTGGTTTGCGGGGTGACATTGCTCTCAACCAAAACACACAGGACACCGACCACGACATAGGTAGGTACTTCTAGGTAGGTAGGTATTAGGGCGCGTTCACATAGAACGTCCGTTTTACTGGATCTGTTTTAACGGTTCAGTATTTCTGTTGTGTGTGGGATTTTTTACTGGATCCGGTATACTGGATTCTGTGTGAAATCGCTCATACAACTACATACGCTAATAACATATCTGTTCAAACGGATCCAGTAAAACGGATTGCTGTTTATTTTGTTGGATCGGTATTTTTTACTGGATCCAGAATATTGGATTCTGTGTGAAATCGCTCATACAACTACATACGCTACTAGCATCTAGTATTCCGGATCCAGTAAAACGGACGTTCTATGTGAACGCGCCCTTATAGGTACCCTGCAGGGGCTGACAAGTTCAATCACTATCATGTGTCACGGTAATTGTATATCATTATCATGCATGTGTTAAACTGTTGGATCGCTAATTAAAAGGAATTAATTTTGTCAATCTAGACACTTACCAAAATAATTGATATCTTTTGACGTGCAATCATGCTTATTTTTCTTTACATTCACTGTGTTCTAGACATCGTTACGGGGGTTGACGACGTTAATTCAATTGGAAATGTCAATAAAACGGTTGTATGAATTTTATGTTTATTCGTAATCCTTATACTTAAATAAAAATAATTAACAATCTGAACACTATAAACTAAGCAAACAAAACGACAGAATTTTAGGTATTTAAATAGTTTCATAAAAATATTGATTCTATCAATCCGCACTGGAGCAGAGTATTGGAGTATAGTACCTATAGGTACCTACTCTAGGCTGCCTCAGATAATGAGGTGAGTGACCTGTGCCTTGTATTCGACCATTCATGGGTTGAAGCCAAGCTTTATTATTAGATACTAAGTGTTATTGTATAGGCACATAAATATTGGCTCTATTATTAAGAAATAATAAGTACCTATAAAAAGCAAAATAAGTAGATAGGTATAATAATATAGGTAATTACCTATTACATAATTATTGAAACATTAGCCCTAATTTTGTTCACTTTTTCCGTTCATTTTCTTCTGAATGGAACGTCTGTAGCGGTAAGTCCATAACGCCCCGAGGAATTGTTCCTCTTCTGGAGAACCCTAAAGCAGCTCGGAGTACGCAGAGACCAGCTTCCAGAGTCCGCCGTCTGTCGGTGTCGTTGCCCAGCGCTGGGTTTATTTCGACCAGGTCAATGGCTCGTAAGCGCCCGGTTGAATGGACGATCTCTAGTAGATTTATCGCTTCACGGAGCGTTAGCCCTCCTCGTACTGTTCGAAATCAAATGAAATATTAAATAAATATCCTATAAAGCAATATTTACTTAAAATATATAGATACATAAAATAAGTAATCTGCAAATCAGGATGTTATAATTGAATCAAGGAATGTTTGACCCAATATTCCATCTTTAAATGAACAGAACGATTAAGTAACTGAAAATGTTCGGTACACTTTTCAACTAAAATGTACTACATATTGTGTACCTACTATAAGTATAGATAACATCTCAATTATTTATGTTTCCTACTAACCTGGCGTTCCGGTGCTCGGCGCTTCAATAGCATCAAGAGAATCAATGTCAAAACTAACATGAATTGGTTTTTCCATGTCAGGGTCTAACACGCGAAGTACGTGTTTTATTGATTTCTCTATGCCGTATCTGCAATAAACACGTAAATAAATGAAAAAATAATTAACACTACACCTGCAGAAGGATTCTCTGTCGTCTGTCGATGATCCCTCGCTTTGCAAGCAGAGTCAATAAAGAGTTACTGCAAATTGCCTATTAAATGAAACAATTAAGCATTTCATTACATTTATTTTTCTATAAGCACGATTTGCTCTTTACAAATTATAAATAAGTACTTAGTAGGTCAGGTACGTGTATTGCTAAGAAGATTTCCCTGTGGAATACTCAAATAACACTACACCGCTGCCTATCCGGTATAATGATACTCTTGCTGGCTCAAACACTCAAATATTTTCAGCAGAGCCCTCGTGTCATAGGTGTAGTTAACTGAAAATTTAATCTGTTGGAGTCTTCGTAGCTACACAGTACCTACCTACATACTACAATGGCATTGCTGTGTGCCGTTTATCGGCGTAGAGTGTGGTCCGGGGTTTGTGTCCCGAACGGGGCAAATATTGGCAAGTCTCATGTGATGTTTGATTGTGTGTGTCCATGCCACCCGCGATGTAGGGAATCCTAATACGGGGCGTGAATGTGTGTGCGTTTATTGTTAGTGTGTAACAAAACGTGTGTAACAAAACGGGCGTTGATGTGATGTTGAGCAACAAGGAACTTGTAGATAAATCCGCTTGTTATTCCGCCCGG
Organism: Ochlodes sylvanus; assembly: GCA_905404295.2. NCBI lineage: Eukaryota > Metazoa > Arthropoda > Insecta > Lepidoptera > Hesperiidae > Ochlodes > Ochlodes sylvanus. The sequence continues at coordinate 8,373,131 of FR990127.1, forward strand.
ACTCTTCCAACAAAGTTTAATGACTTCTATCTAACTTCACAACGAACTTTTACCACTAGCGGTCACCTATCTAACTCCCGACGGGCGCCCAACGTTTTCTCTATTACAAATGTTTCATAACACATTTCACACATGGATAAGTACATATAGCGGCCGTAGGGTGGCCCAGAATACTGGCCGCAGTCCCGTTTCGGCAGGACGGTGTTGTAAAAAGTGATAGAAGCCGGCAATTAAATCACACACATTATTATCGCTATTACTATATTTGATTCAAGCCCACCTCGCTAAAGGCACTTTAGCTTGAGTTAGCCAAAGGACTCGTAGTAGGTATTCCGGTTGGAGGCTTAAGAGCACGTCTTTCTTTTCTCTTCTGTCTTGACCGGCAGCGCATTGGTGTTGCCAGTTGTTAATGACGTCATGGCCACGGTGACCACTTACCACCAGGTGGCTCGTCTGCTCGTTTGTCAGCTTTGTCGCGTATTTACATAAGAAAATGTTAGCTTACTGATCGATATCTTCCATGGCGAACGCTGGCACGTCATACTTTTCTATAGCAAGCCTCTCGTATTGATCAACGGACCGTAGACCGATATAGCCAAGATTCTTTATGGAAAATCTGAAATGATATTCGAAATTAATAACAATAACAATAAAAAAATATATGACAAATACCTACTTATAAATTTGTAATATGAGAATAGACATTGTTTTTGTCTTTAAAAGGCGCTATATAACCGAATTTCACGCGAACCCGTGGGCTGGAAGCTTGTAATTTATAACACAAGAGTTATACTTAGAGCGGGAAAACGAAGATCAAACCACAACCGATCAAACCAACTATTACCATTAAAAAACTTTATATCTTATTACCTTAGCGGTAAAAACCTAAAATAAAGAACCTGCATAATACCTATAACGCACTTAGGAACTTGCCAGTCCATGGTGGGCAAGTAGGGCCAGTAATCAGCCATTTCCTTCACCAAGAGGGCAACGGGCATGCCGTGCACGGAGCCCGACCCCGACGTCTTGTTGGTGTTGATGTCGGCGTGAGCGTCCACCCAGATGAGGATCATGTCTTCGTTAACGTTGTGGTGGCCGTCTACTGTGCCTGAATGAAAAATAAAGAAATAAAAACTGGTTAAGTGCATGTCGGACGCACATGAATAATCCGTAGATATTGTGCAATACACTACTACACTACTACTACATATTTTTGAAAATAATTCATTAAAAAAGGTCGGAAACGCCAAATAGGCCTACATCTAAATCTAAGCGAGCTGTTACAGTTCAAATTGAATTTCAAGAGACATTTATAAATGGACGGAGAGCGGAGCCTTAGTAGGTAATAGGGTCATAATATTATAAACACTTCTAATCTCTGAACGACTAATTATTGCGGTTGTTCAAGGATTATTTTTCATCCAACAACAGACCCTTATAGCCTATAGGTACCTACATATCTAAGCTTTAGCACGAATACTAACACAAATGCTATATACATACTTATAAGTAATAAAAGAGTGTATTTTTCGTTGGCGACCCTTAACAAATAAATAAATGAGCTTTGAAACAAATTTATTAGAGATGAGAGCTAAAATTTCTAATGCCTAAAATTTTACTATCCTTGTTATATTTCATTTTTGTTCCAGTATCCGGTATCCTCGTAAAGGGTTAAAGCATAAGTCGGCCACGCTGGCTGAGTGCGCGGATTGTTTACTTATTCATCATGTCGCATGTCGGCATATTTAATTAGCTAATAGACGTCACCAATTCATTACACACACATATAAATAGTCGTTTCTTGTGATAGAAGCTGTAAAAGAGATTTCTCTTTCGTACCCAGCACCTACTAATTAGCTAATTAATGTGAACGTCGATAAGTAAGATTTCATTACGATAGTGTCGCATTTGCTTTCGTAATTAACTTACACGATTAACTAATGACGGTAAAATTTCACACTTCAGTATTTACCTCCGATATTTTCATAAAAATGGAAACAAATTAGCACAGGGTATTTCTTCATGGACATGAAACTGACGTAGTATCAAAATTAATAATTAAGATATAATGTGGAGAAGAAACGTAGTCCTCTGTTATTTCTACAGGTTGGCTGTTAGAGTATGCCTGTTATTAGAAAATAAAGTATAAATAAATAGAATAAGTAAGGAATAAATAAATAAGTATAATGATAGTTTCCACAGTATAATGATAGTGATAATAACATTAATAACCTTCCTTCTTAGGAGGGTATAATAATCTTAACACAATTTTTCTAAACAAAAACAGTTCCTGCAATACTTAACTACAGTAGCGTTACTCCAGTTTTGTTTTATAATTTATATTATTTAAATATTAGCAAGATAATAAGTTCCATATTTTATTTTAGTAATTGGCCAAATTACTAGATCGAACACCTACGCTTGCGTAATGCTAATGTGAAGGTTAATATTTGAAGTATTTATAGTTAATGATATTCAAGTATTTAAAACAGCATGAAGCGTTTAAAGGAGCGATTTAAGGTGAGATTCCATGGAACGCAGCAGTTGATTGCCGTGCGACAGGTTCAGTTTTATGTTGTTGGTCCCATACTAATGAATACTGGAAAGTAATGAAGTGAAATTGTGCAGGATAAGGAGGCAGACAGGCCTCCTTATCCTGCACAATTTCACCTTGAGCCTTACCTACACCAATAGAGTGATCGCCACCAATTGTAACAGCTATCCGACCATCCTTCAGCACCTGTGACACCTTCTCGGAGAGCTTCTTGTTACACTCAGAGATCAGAGGCAGATGTGCCATATTGTCCACATCCACTGGATCTGCACAACCCCGTGTCTCGATGTCTCCGTAGTCTTTGACGTCAAGACCATCTGCACATTGCAAACATAATTATATTTACGGCAGAGGTTTTCAGAGTTGTCCAAGTCAGGACTCTTCTATAAAATAGCTATCTGCTATATAGAAAAAAAGTATAAAGTATATATAGCAGTTAGGAACCAGTACCTACATCAAACATGAATAAAAAATAAGAATAAGGTATACATATGAACCGTCCAAAATCCCACCATTGCATATGGGAAGACTAGAGAGACGACGGTGGGACGAAGGTGTTACGTAGGGGAGGCACCGGTGTGTTCACACGAGATTTCGCCTCCCCATATGCGACGGATGACTGCCGAGTGTGTTTGAGTGGGTCTGAATCCCATATAACCCGCAACCTGTAGGTTCGGGTATCTTTAGAAGATTTTTCCCTCGGAAAAAATGTATATGAATACTGAATACTACAATAACCAAATTACAAAAATCCTGTCTTAGTGGTCTCCTAAGTACATTTAAATAAATTATTATACGGATGCTTTTATAGTAAATACGTACGAACTACCTACGTTACGAACATTTTGCGGCCGGGAGTCGAACCCAATCGAATAAATCCTTCACTTGCTTTAATACATATCAGGACCAACTTAATATCACAAGCTGCAGGTGTAGGTAAGTTGCGACCTACACTTTGGAATAATCTGATTTAGGGACGACCCACAAAGGGCCCTTGTTTTGTGGTGTGAAGTCCTTAAAAAATCTTACTATGTGGGAAACCGAAGGGGTTATTGACAATTTTATATCAGTAGAACCCCGCCCGTACTAGCTGCTTATTACAAAAACATACCTACTAGAAATTTCATATTACTTAGATAGATTTAGTTAAAATAGGATTGAAGTTTAGGTTTAGTTTTTTATTAGACCACAAGCGTTAAAGAAGAATTTGAATCCTTACATCCGTACAGGGTTAACTTCCGACTTTCAATTTATTTCAAGTAAGGTTTATATCTCTATTTAAATCAGATTAATATATATTATCGGGAGGTATTACCTACCTATGGTCATGGTCATAATAATGTGATTACCGACGTTTTACACTTTAATTTACATTTACACAAACAAAATAAGCTTCCTGTTGCAACTAAAAAAAATAACTTGCCTATTTCCTTAAGGTGTTCTATCAAGCCGGCTGACCTCAGCGCAGCCGGTGCGATGCTCACGCCATATTTCTTCTGGCCCTTCTCAAATGGCACCCCTATGATGCCTATTTTGTTCAACGGTTCCCATTTCTTGCTCTGACTCATTTTTCTCACGAACACTCTGACAACATTCATTTTTATTACTCACGACATCTATTACGCACTGTATACAAAACTCTCTCGTAACAATTTTTATTCTTATGAAGTGAGACAATCGATCACTGAACTCTGAACGTAATCTACAATTTGTTATCTTGCTCGCTCGGAACGTGTCAAAGGTTGAGACAGTCGTTACTGAGTGTAAATTCAAAGTATATTAATTATTAGAATTTACTGTTTTTGTTATCTATTGTTTATCTCACAATCATAACTGAAGCTGTTGAGTAACACGAATTGAATTATAATATTAGAAAGTAACTTAATAAACTTACCAAAATACACGTTCGAGTGAAAAAATAGGCGTGTTACGAAATAAATCGGGTGTGTCCTTTACATTTATACCCGAACAAGTTGCAGGATCTATTGATACTACCACGATAACACTTTGTCACGGAAATTAGCGATTACGTTACAAATCGTGTGCTGAAAAATCATGCTAATTTCCTCTTGAATGAGAAATTGATTGCAAAAACATCTACATTTACAAGTAAATGTATGGTTATAAATATGGAGTCACGATATTTTGTTTGAAAAAAATAACAAGATTACATTAGGACTTTATTGGCAAGTACAATAACATAAACAAATTTCGTTATAACTTTCACCTGTGCAAAACTTATTTGGGCACGAAATGGGATAGATGTTTGCGTTTGAAATTCTTCAAGCCACGCCAAGTAGGGACTGATAACAGTAAATATATTGTGTCTGCCCTCATATGTCTTCGGCTGTTTTGATAAACACGGGCATGCAGTAATACCTACTACTGCCGAGCCGAGTATTAGGGGCGCACCCTTACCAAAATGTTGCTTATTCGTCGTACTATTGGAATATTTATTTCCACAAATACAGTAATACCACCTTGGATTTACGCACGGCGTTTGATGATAGATTTGTTTGCTTAAAACAACAGCTTTCGAATTACGAATCTTTGCGAATCCAACCACAATTAGGTCTTTATCTTTTAGTTGTGAAGCATTCATGTTACCTATCACTGGACTCTCTATAAAAACATTCAAAATTGGGCGACGTATGAACACAAGACCTATGTTATTATGCATTTTAATAACATAATGTTCAGATTGCAGGAGCTCATACTTGTAATCAGGATGTAGCTTTACGGAAGCAATTTTAAAAATGTTACGGATATTCGTATCTTTATCATAAACAGCGACACCAGCTGTAACATAGCGGAGCCGGGGTGTGATACAATTTCCAGAAGTAATTATGGTTCGCTCGCCTATTATCGTGCCCGAGCATTCAAATTCTTTATGCGTATTTAATAAAGCAACAATAAATTGATATCTTTCCGCTAACAGTTCAGTTATTTTCCAGTCTGGTACATTGGTATTTGAAGTCACTTTACCGGTAGATGATATTAGGACATAAAAAATAATTCCAATGCAGACATTCAACATTCAAGTCAGTGGACAAATTTTTTTGGCTGATCGTGGTAAAGCACCATTTCCAATATTTGATTTCCCGGCTTGTTTTATCGTTTAATCTTAGATGACGTCTTAGCACTTTGGATGACAACTTTGAATGACATTGCGTTATTGAAAGAGATCAAAGCGAAGCATAAATAGTGTAATTTAGACACTCTGGCTAAGCACTGACCTTTATTACTTGTAGGTACACCAAAAAGTTCATAATTATTTCATATGGCTACTATGAATTCCCATGAATTTAAAGTGTATCACTTTACGTCCTGTTACTCCTGTATTAGTTTGTATTAATTGTATAATATACTGCAAATAAATATTCATTTTAAATTAAAATTTAACGCTAATAAGGTGTAAATGGCGGACAAGGTTGTTGTATCAACGATGACACGACTAGCCCTCTCCTAAAAGACTTTTGAAGCGTGAACTGGGAAAATGTCCAACAAAACATGCAAGATTTTTTGTATCAGCAAATTGGTCGATGTGCTTTATCTTCCGATCTCGAAGAGAAAGAAGTCTTTGTAGAACAAGCATGCTCATTTTACTACAAGGTTAAATGGTGAGATTTTCAAAAGCAATCATTGCACTTTTAACGGAAATAACTAAACTGAAGATGATGCGAATCATTGGATGTATATGAGAGGTCGGTTGGGTTGTGGAAATTCGATTCGGTTTAGAGCTTCGATTTTCACTAAGTGGGAAGGTATGTATGACATGGATAGATAGATAGAATACCTACTCTTTATTGCACACAAAATAATATTCACATCAGCTTATATAAGACACAGTACAAAAGGTGGTCTTATTGCTAGACAGCGATTTCTTTCAGACAACCTTTGGGCAGACACCCCTCCATTTTTCTTTGTTTAAACCTGTCCTAGGTTTAAAGAAACAAAAATGGAGGGGTGTACAATTAATGAACAAAATACATGTTAAAGAATATTATATACATAACAGTAATTACAAAAACATACAATATAAAACATACATGTTATATTATTAAAATATTTCGCTCCACAGTGCGAATGAATGCGTCGACTTTATTTAAATATATTATTTTTATTACTTGCCTCTACAAAGGAAACCGTTAAAAATCCTTTTTGAAAATGAAATTCCTGGTACCTATTATATATACAAGGTGTTTTAGTCACTTGACATAATTATTGATAGGAAATAATCAGTATTCGATTCTCATTCCAAATATGTAATTTAAAAGGGTGCTTAAAATTTGACTTAATTACCATTACAAACCCATAATGTGGACAAACTGAGCGCTCGGTATCAACTACCCCACTAAAGGTCATTAACCCCCGCCGCTCGGTGTCGGTCGCCGTAACGCACAGCTGATGTCCATAAATCCCGAGTATTTTTAGAAAATTTAGATTACCTTTTTTGAAAAAAATATCGTGTAGAATTTTGACTTTATATTTTTAATCATTACCTATAACCATGTTCTTTCATGTCCGCGAGTATGTCAAGTGAAATAAAAATCACCCAGTATAGATTAAAGTGTACCTACTAGTTAATTATGTCATCCTATGATGCATTCGGCGGTTTGTCAGATCAAGAATTTATATTCGGAAATCCGTGACGGCAAAGCATAATTTATCTTTGGGTGTTTGCGAGCGTGTAATGTCAATACCTGATTTTAGCATGATATATTAGTAGCAAACTAGACGCATTGTGCCACCTGCTCTATATTAAAACGTAGTGTTTATATCCTCTTTGCTCTATATTTTGTGGTGCCACTGCGGTGCGCGGTGCGGTGCCATCAACTAATTTAATGTAATGCAATATTTTTTATTTTGACACTTTATAGGATATTCAGAATTTCTTAGGCAGATTTCATTCTACGAGGATGAATCGAGCCCGTTACACCACAAATATAAAAAACAACATAATACCAATATTATTTTTGCCTTTATTGCGTGAGGTGTATCTATTACCCTCAAAAATCATGCAACTTCGGAATAAAAGGGGAATAAAATGAATATAAGCTTCAATGGTTCTTCAATATAAAACGATAAAGTTACGAGTAGCCCTTTGAAGCATAAGTGTAAAATATTCAATAGCTCTATCGATACGTCGGGTTTGTTGCAATGTTCTACCTCTAGGGATGAGTGCAATGATAAAAGCTTTTATAAACACGATGAAAACAGTTTTTTCAGGTGTGTGTCTATGATGGTATCTCATAAATGCTGGGTTCAGGTCTTCTCCCACACTGATAAGGTAGGCCCATAGATCACCACGAACGTACTAAGTACAGATTAGCGGACAGATCGTGCGCATAGGTATCCTCACGATGTTTTTCAGGCAGGAGATAATATTAATGTCTATAATGCGCAGTGGTTTTCAAAATTATGAATGCGTGCAGGATTTGATCATATACTTCCTTATGCAATTTATTTTATTGCATCACCAAAGTAAACACTTCCACAAGCACATAAGAGAAAATTGTAAGAATACAAGATGAGTGTCACCTCAATTAAAGGTGCAAACTAATATTACAGGCAAACAGCAGCAACAGGCAGCAGGTGAATTTACCTGACCGCATTGTATTCTGTTGTTGGTGAGCGAAAGGTAACATTATAACTTTCATATGGATTTCATGTAGGTACTACCGGTATTTTTTCTATCTAAATTGGTGAAATTTTTGATTAGTTGTTATGAACAGAAGATCTTATACTTATTTTTAGTTACTATCAAATATATATGTTTTAAGAGAAATTGTGACTGCCGGCATTGTGCAGACAGATGATAGCGGTGAACACAATTCCGTGCGTATTGCGGAATAACAGAACATCGGACGGCAATGTTTTGTATTTTATAACTAACTGGGATTTAATATATCGATAAATTTTATATAAATAAGTTTAAATAATTAACGTAGATTACATTAGCACTATTCTACTTTTTCGAAAAACCATCCTCAAAGTAGAAAATACCTTAATATACGGGAATACCTTACCCAATTTTAAAAAATGTGTGCAATCCACACGTGCTAGAAGTGAAACTTCATAACAACGAATACTGTCAGTCCAAATATTCAGGTTTTGCTTTGCTTACGTCAGCCGCCATTTTTCCGATGCTTCATTCGCGTCATTTCCGTTTCAACGAATTCCAAATCACAACGATACAAAGAAGTATTCACTTCAAAAATTACCCAATTAAATCGTGATCGTAGTCGCGCATTGTCGCGACTTCATGGAACGTCCAGCGACTTTCTTTAACCAGTACCCAGGTAAGTACGTTACGTCAGGTGTAGGTACGTTAACAGTTTCTTTGGCCGGAAAACCTTCGTTGACGTCAATAGTGGTATGGTTAAGTCAGACGTACTAAGTACTAATGATCAATGACTACAGTGATCGCTAACGATTAACTTTAGGTGGCCCGTCTGATAAAAAGTAACATAGACAAAATTGATTGTCTTGCCCTTGACTATAACTTATTAGAAACTTGATAAAATCTGCCATAGCCCTTAGCTTCAAACAAAACTTAATTTTAACTTCCACAAGGGCAGAGCGAAATTGAATTCTTTGTCAGAATAAATGGATTTCGTCAAATATAGATTTTCTTTCAGTTAGAATCAGTCTAATATCCTACCAATATCTTTGAGACAACTGTGGGAATGTTTGTTTCTGCTCATTCTGTAGAAAATGAGGTTTTAAGATCAAATGGAACAAAAGACACTTGCAAAAAAAGCGTATTAATATACAGGTAAGTAGATAATAATTGGCATTCATTGTGATATTATAAGAAATGCTGGATGCATTTCATTAACAATTTTGGTTAACAATTTTGTGAACAAAGTTTGGTCATTATTATGAAATACGTATATGTCTCAGGTATGTTCAATAAGTTTAACCAATAAACGATGCTCATTAATAACGGTTGTAGTTTAGCAATTACAGCGATAGTCGAACGATTTTTTTGTAATTTTGCATATTAGAAATTAATTACTATTTGATTCAGTCAGTGAAGGAAAGTGTGGTAAGGAAACCTCCGTATCTGAGAGTTCTCCATTATGTTTTCAAGGGTGTGTGAAGTCTGTCAATCCGCACTTGTTCAGCGTGGTGAAAGAAAAAATGTATACTAGCTGAATTAACGTCCCGAATGGGACATGTCGTACCTAAATCGATACAATAATTATGTTTTAATCGGTGGTTATGTACAAGTGACTAATAGGTGTTTAATTAGTTTGGGTTGAATTCTCGCTGTGACGTTAACATGAAGGCAAATTGACGTCATTAATTAATTATTATGTAGAATTGTAGATCAAAGATTTTAATTAAATGTATGATGTAGAGTGTAGAGTATTTTTGCAGGTTCATTTAATACTGCCTGATAATCTTAAGTAATCTAATTCCTATCATTTAAATCAGTTTATTCAATATCAGTTGTTATTATTAATAGTTAAGTATACATATTGAATTAATTATATGTAGGTATAGATTATAGTAACCGTATAAAATACAAAGTATATCATTATACTTTGAATTCGACTGGGAAATTATATCTACTTATTAGGTACTTCGCAATTTGCGTCTACGGAAAAGTACAATTGAATTCACAGTTGTATCCGAGACTTTGAATTCATGTGATAAAGCTTAATGTTTAGAGTGTTGTTATGTAACGAGTAAAAAAAGCTTTCGAATATCTCAAAAGGATGTTTAAAGAAATAAGTGACCTTTTGATGTGAGCAAACAGAGTCTGGGAGATTGAGAGGGACACGGAAGAAGAAAATTTGTAAATTTTGTTTATTAATTAGATTTACCCGCTACCGTCCATTATTCCGTATTATTTACTAACTCAATTTCATTTGTATACATAATTAAACGGCACTGTGCAGCTATGAAATTGAAAACCAGGGACGGATCGTTAATTTGTGGGGCCCTGGGCTATAAAATTAGGGGGGCCTACTTTGTCAAGAAACCATCATCATGAATTACATTGCCCATGGTTGGGGAAATAGGACACGTCAGGTACATTTATTTATTTGTGAATTTATCTTGTTTATCTACTAACAACACTAACATAGGTTATAAGGCACATTGTTACTAACAAAGATTACTGACAAAAAATATGGATGATTATATCAAATAAATATAATATTATTATGTATCTCTAAACTTAAAGTTTCACGGGTCCTAGATGTAAGTGGACCCGGTCATTTGGAAGGCGTGCGTGGGGACACAGGTCCAACACGTAGAGGCCCCTTTGAGACACTTTGATGTTGTGCATGTATGGTACACAAGGCGGATCCTATCCTCGAATATGATACAACCGACGATAGTCCCCGCCGTGTGCCTAGGAACTATTTTAGAACAGGAAACTACAGGATAATGGGCTATTGGGGTGAAATTACGAGGGACTGGTGAAAGGAATATGGGATACTATGGACACCTGCCAATGAGACTGTATAAGAACTGAGAATGCGGCAGGTGGTGACTTGCCGCTCACTAGATGGGCCCCCGTTAAGTGGCATATGCGTGGGGGCAACATTGGCATGAGCAGCTAGGGGTGTAGAGAGGTGCGGCACCGATTTCACCATCTAGGGGGGATTGATTATTATTATTATTATTATTATTATGGAAGCAGTGGTAAAAAAGGTATACTTAGCTGATGTATTAAGTGTTTTAAAAATACATTTCCAAAAGAACTATTGATTAATTCGTACAATTTAAGTAATGAGGTTTCCAAATACAACAATTTCTTGTGTTATATTGGAATATCCTTATTAAATATTTTTTCTAAGAGAGATGGTTAACGATTGCACCCTGTATCTCGGCACCACTTATCGTTAATTGTACTAGAGCGTACTTGAGAGCCGGATAAGATCGACCTAATTTTAAATCAAATTTTTGAAGAATGTCTCATGAATGTAAATTGGGCGTAGATCCTTGAGGGAAAATCCCTAAGCGAAGTCCCTTGAATCATTTTTAAGCTTCCATAAGAATTTTTGTTATAACTATATAAGTAATCAAATTAATATTCCTGAAAGCGTGTTTCTGTTTAGTTTGTCATGTCAACAGTTTTTAAAGTTAATTTTATTTATCTGAAAAAGGCGACTCTTGGTTTTCGGCCCCAAGCCGTACAATAACAACACCTAGTTATAAAAATACACATTTTTTTCTAGTTTAGAACGTCGTATTAGCATTTTCCTAGAACTTGTCCACCTGGACATTTTTTTAAATTGTACATTAATAAATCGATATATTTCGTGAATCGATTTATACAGAAACTCTTGGTGTTTTCACCCCATTGAGTTTAGTAATAATAAGTCAATATACTCGTAATTAGGCCATATATCTTTTTGAAAGTTTTATAAACCTTGAGTGTCATCAGAAAATTTGCTTAACGTCATGTAAGAATACAGTGCTGTGCTCGTACGTGAATTGCTCCTTCCAATACTCGTATATTACACGTCACGCGATTTATGATTGCCTTCGTCGAGTGTGACACACGTGTATTGAATGTGACATTGAAATGTAACTTCGCAAGATCTAAGCCATCTTTTTCTTTGGGTGAATTCTTGTAAAAGCGATAAAGGAATAAAGCGTTTAACATTGACATATTATTATTATGATTTTTAGCGAAGACGCTATTATGATATGCAGATTCTAAGAACATTTTTCCGTGAAGCGCATTCTTGCCACGAGGTATAATGCATTTTACAGATATTGACATAACATACTTTACTAAGGTATTAAAAAGGAAAAGATAATTCTTGCGGTTTTAAAAAGCTTATTTTTATAATTCGTATTAATTTAAATTAAGAATAATTTTACAATTAGTTGCGTAATATCACAATAAATTATGACAATATGTTGTAAACATTTTGACGACTCCGTAGCCTAGTTGGTAGTGACCCTGCCTGAGAAGAAGAAGAAAGAAGTAGAAGAAGTGAGGTGTTGTCCATGCCACCTACGAAACAGGGAATCGTTTATTTATTGTTTATATATTTACCATTTAAGATTATCGGCCGACGCCGACGATTGTCTGGGGTGCGCAAAGGCAAAACCTCCTACGTCCCGGGCGACTGAAGCCTACGCTACGCCGCTGAATATATCTACTTATTATTCTATATTGTAACTAACAATACTTTGGATTGAAAATATAATTATCTTACCATCAAAAAGTAGTCAAAACTTTAAATAATTCATAATACTTACTTCCACATTAACTTTAATTTGTTATCGCGGAAATTGATATTTTATTTGGGATAAAAAGTATCCTAGAACTAATTTTAAAATGTTTAAGTTAAAAATAGAATCAAAACCGTATTCACTACTCGTAGTGGAGGGGAGTGGTTTTTATTGAGATATGAGCTTTGCCCGCGACTTCGTTCGCGTGGAATTTAACAAAAAAAATCTAAAATAAAACTAGCCTAAGTTACTCCTTATGACATCAGCAATCTGCCAGTGAAAGTCCCGTCAAAATCGGTCTAGCCGTTCCAGAGATTAGCTCAAACAAACAGACAGACAGACAGACAGACAGATAGACAGACAGACAAAATTTGTAAAAAATGTTATTTTGGTATATGCACCGTGTATACATCCATGTATATGCATTTAGTAAAAAGCGGTTATTTTAATATTAGAAACAGACACTCCAATTTTATTTATTTGTATAGATGTATGTTTACTCAACGTCATTTAATAAAAGGCACCTCTCACCATGTTTACTATCAATAAATTATACCGGATGTATGCGAGTACAGAACAACAATATGTGTTCAGATGAGTGAATATGCTCACACAATAAGAGCAATTACATTGGAGTGTCTACTATCAAACGTCTTGCTCGGAGTATGATGTAGCTACAGATATTATTGCTTTGTAAGATCACATCGACGTAACGATGTATTCACGGCAGATCCTATGTAACAATTTACTATGAAACGGAAATACGACGTATTGGTATGGCAGATTCTATGTAGCAATTTAGGTACCATTCAATGGAAAGACGACGTATTCACGACATATTCTATGTAATAATTTAGGTACCTACCTACAATGAAACGGAAAGACGATGAATAATATGCGATTACGTGTAATATGTACTTACTCTTTGTTCCGATCTTCTGCTATGATTCATAATAAGTCAGTGAATACTATCTTAAAATGTTCTTTAAGAAAGAGAGGGAGAGAGTGACTTTCTTTTTCTCCTTGTCCATTTTAATTACTTTTGTGTAGAATGCAATGGCTAGAGCTAAAGCCTGGTATTAATAAGTTGTATCACCCGCATAGATAAGTTTCAATCTATTTAGAGGAACTAGGGTGAACTAAGTACGATCAATATTCCAACAATTTCAATAAGTAACTGTTGGAATATTGATTCCTAAAAGTAACTGTAGGCAGAAATATTCATAAGTGAGCCACCCGTTTCTAAGTTGGCAATGCGTTCATGACACTTTTCCTGTTACTTTACATAATATCTACTTTGTGCTGTTTCGAACGTGCTTGACCGGTAGGTGCCATGGTATGCCATCTTCTAGATTGTCGAATATTTGCATAAAGCGACCACGATAAAACACCAATCATAATTGTAATATTTTATAAGTTGAAACAAAAGGATGTCAATTTTATTTAGCATTTCCAAATGCTGTTGGTTGGATGGATGGATGAATTTAACAGTTAACACCTAAATGAATAGTTCATAATAAAACGCTTTAAATTTAAGGACAAGGTAGAATACTACTTTGTACGAGCATATCGCTTGTCGCGTACATTTTACCTTATAATAATAGTTTAGAGTACAAAATCGTTTTAGATTGCTTGTCAGTACCACAAACGCGCGTACTAAACCTGTTTCATTATTCAGTGAAAAGTTCTTTGTTCAGAGTACAATGATTTACCTGCTGCGTTGACGTACGTTCTACCGAGATACTCGTATATGTACGTGCTCATAATGGCCTATTACTGTCGAGTTAAAAGCTGTAGGTATATTTAGTTGAGAATGATAGGAATATTCTTTAAATATTATAGCCGAGTGGTGTAAAAGTTGGACTCCAGAGGGCTCGGGTTGGAACTCTGCACGCGCCTTTAATTTTCAAAATAATATGTGCGTATTAGAATTTAATTATCACTTGCTTCTGTGAAGGAAAACATCGTGAAACCTTGCACACATGAATGAGAGTTTCTATAATGTTCTCAAAGGTGTGTGAAGTCCACCAATCCGCACTTGGCCAGCGTGGTGAACTATGGACTGTACCCCTCACATTGAGAGAGGAAACCGGTTTCCAGCAGAGGGACGGTCATTGGTTGCAATGATGATGATGAATAATTCTTTTATTAAACATTTTGATGAAGTATTGTTTCCATACAAAAGTGTGAGCTGGTTATTGGACCAGCGAGATGTGTCACTGCGGCAGGATTTATACGATGTTTAGAATTCCGACTCCTTCTCTTAAATATTTTTAGTCCTCTATAAAATTGTATTTTGATGCTGCTGTTATTGTTGCTTGATAAATTTTAGGAGTAAAGATTATAAAATGACGAATGGGAAAACTTTGTTGGTTAATTGTCGTAATTATATATTTGATTTCAGTATTTTGACAGTAAATTAAAGCACCGATATGTTATGGAGCGAAATTCATGGAATCGAAATTTTATTTATGTATTTTTCAGAGGTAGGTATTACTTATAATATAATTGAGTATACTCTAATTATCCCCGATTTTAATGTTTTGAATGAAACTGTCATTTCGAACAAAATAGGAGGTTATTGTTAGGCTGAAAAACTTCTGTTACATACCTATAACCTGATACAAAGCAATGACGGGGAAGAGAGAAATAATAATATAGGAACTATAACAAAACATGCTAATACCTCTCCGATACCATCAAGACGTGATCTAATACCGCAAAGCTAGCTTAACTCGGATTTACTTGTGATTTGCGTCAGGTGACATCTATTGAGCCTTCTTATTAATTATAGCAAATGACAAAAGGGAGAAATAACTTTAGATAAGATACACAAAAATAATATGGTTTAACTTCGTAGAAAATATAAACTATCTAATCGGTCGTTATATTACTTAAGTCATACACTCGATCTAGATTTAAAATGTTCTTAATTTGCTAAGAGTACTTATATTTAGCTGTACGCTGCTAAAATTTATTAAACATAGAAAAATGTATGGATTTAAGGTTTTGTAATACATGTCGAGGTTAAGACATACATAATTATTATAGGTTCCTTTTGGAATGTTTACCATTTAATCTCTCTCTTTTTGTATTTATATAACGGTATATTACCTACTTGATTGACAAGTAATATACAAGGTGATTCGTAAGTCACTTATCATATTAATAGGGATACTCAGTACTCGATTCTCGTTCCAAATATGTAATTAAAAAGCGTGCTTAAAATTTCCGTTACACACCCAAAGTGAGGACAAACTGAGCGCACGCGGTTTAAAGTAAATAAAAATCAGCCGAACATTTTGTATTCGGCGCGGCATTAGACTAGAGTACTTAGAGATAATTTTGATTGCCATTTTTGAAATAATTATCGTATAGAATTTAGACATTATATTTGTAATCATTACCTATAAGTCCTATGACCATTTTCTTTCATGTCTTCGAGTATGTCAAGTGAAAAAAAAATCACCTAGTATAATAGCATATTTATTTTTACCGAAAGCATACTTTCAATACGCATGGGTCACTTTTTATTCCAATAACAATTAGAAGTTAATAATAGGCATTCTGGAACTCTGTTGAGAGATTTCAGTTATTGCCAAATAAATGAATTTGTGATTTAAAGTACAATAGTAGTCACAAAAACAAAAAAATAAAGTGGGGTAAACTTGAATCGGCTGATAAATACAATATTAGGTATATTGTATTTATCATACATATTTTATATGAGTATTAAAATGTTAGGCGCGTGTACGATTTGTAAAAATAACGACGGTTTCCTACTTACTGAGAACGAACTGAAGGCAATTTACGTAAGTTTTAAATAAATTCAGTTGGGAGTTTAATTAGCCCGTTTGATCACTTCAAACAAGAGTGTGTCATTTGTGCCAAAAGAAAAAGCCAGCCTTTGTTATTGCTGAGCTGAGCTCATTGACCTCGCATCAGATCTAGTCATAGATTGATGAAGTGAAGAGGTAGAGCATCGAAAAGTAATAACGGAGATGTACTGTATATATAGTTAATATAATATACAAAATAACTGTAATATCTAATAATATATTTAGAATTTTATTTATTTATTTAAGCTCTATTGCCCACAACATAAAATATTACGGTACAAATGGCGAGCTTTATGCTAATTGCATTCTCTATACCAGTTAACATTGGGCTAAACAGAAATACGCGATGAGCGGATGAATTTTCTGTCAGTAGAACAGAAATAAATGCTTTGGCCAAGTGTTTCTAGTGTATTAACCGTGTTGTATTAACCTTTACTCAGTGGGAGCTCTCTACTGAGTAAATGTTCAAAACACCTTAACACACAAACACTATCACTGACTTCTACAATTAACCATCAAAGGAAAATCATAATGTTTCCCATATATAGTTATTCTCGTACGATATTATTATTTGGTTTTACTTTGTTTACGTCGTAATATGTCCACTTATTATTTGAATATACGAGTAGGTAAAGAAAAAAGATTTTTTAGTCTGTCCGACGTACGTCTTTCGATTTGTCTATCTCGTTTATAATCACATTTAGAAAAAGAGCCAACTAACTTTCGTCTAACAATAAAGATTCTACAGATACAAACATAGGTATAAATTAACTCTGAATCCCATAAAGCCATATTAAAAAGTCATACTGATATTTTAAAACATCAAGATATTGTAAAGCTTCACGACTGCCTACTGCCTATGTTCCATCTGTTTTCTTACTAATCTATGAATCTAGCAGTTGAAGCGGGACAATTTGACATTTTGGTGTTTTGCCAAATTATTCTAGCATTCTGCCAATACTATTGACACATCGAATGTAATAGAAAATAGTTATATTACAAATCGTTTTTTAACTCCGTGCGTCAATATATTCTGTTACAGTGCAACTTTTTAATCTGTTACCAATACGTTTAAATAAAAAAGAAAATTTGAAGTAGTTTTGATTGCAAACGTTGGTTTATAGTGCTTTTTACAAGTTACCTAATTAGTTCATATCTTCCATGTATGTACCAGTTATAGTTTTATTGTAAAGCTATAGATAGTTCTTAAAACGACTTACAGAATATTAACATTGAAAGAATAATTTGGAAGAAAATGTGAAACACAAATACTGGACAAAATTAAATAATTCTTAGGTATTTAAATAAGTAACAAACAATAGAAAGTTATCAAAGACATTGTAATTGAGAAGGGGTGGTTACAGTACACAAAAAGTTGGTTGAAGTAATAAATTGAAAGAATGGCTACAATTTCCGTGATAGTAACCCTTCATTATTTATTACCTACAGCGTTCCGCCTCCAAGCTTTGTCTGTGATTGATGTTTGCGGTTAATCCCCGAATATAATAAATTACGGTAGATAATCCAGCAAACGTTATTTTGGTCATTGAATACACAAAGCGTTCTTGTTCGTTGGTATATACATAATATTTATACAGAAACAATAACTGGGGGTATTAAAAGCACGTCTGGCTTAATGGTCAGTGGTAATCGTAAATGATTTACCACTTTATGCAACGTTGGGTATGCAGGATTGTGTAGCTGTTATATATAGTTAAATAAGGTAAAAGTATTCCGTGGTTATTTAAGTAACTAGTTGACAAAAAGTCCTCGAATGGGGACCACGTCTTGGAAAAAGGAGCATAGGGCACCCCGGACAAGGTGGACTGATGACCTAAAGAAGACAGCGGGCATCCGTTGGATTCAGAATGCTCAGCTCAGGTCCAGTCAGAGTGGCGTCAATTAGGGGAGGTCTACGTTCAATAGTTTATAAGTAAAGGCTGATTATACAGCAACAAAATTCGTTGCGGTGACGTATATTAAAAAAAATACAAAAATATAAGCCAAAAAGTTGTTAATGTGTAAATTAAAAAAAATCATGACAACTTCCTTTTTGAGCACCAAACGAACAAACGAGTTTATTGATATGATTTTAACTGATAACAGAACATATTTTTAAATTTTGAAAATTATTGAGTTATGATATTTTTTTACGTTGATGACAGACAGTTTTCTTTTATGTAACATATTAGGAAATTCCAACTATACTTTTATCATTTCATAATAACGCTTGATAAAATATTGAAGCTACGTTCAAAGTTTTTACCCAATCCATGTCTGTCGGGAATGTAATATAAACTTTTTCTCTTTTTAAATATTAAACATACTATTTCGTTATTAAAAATCTTACGAATATATATAGAAAATTTCGTTGAAGATTTCCTAGTAGTATTTGAGCTTTAGCAAAATGTCGAAGGACAAAGTAATCGCCCAGAGAGAAATTCATAGAAGTTTACGTTTGTGTAACTTTTGCACGCGCAAAGTAGGTTTGTCATTTATAGATGAGCCTTCAAATAAACTGATGCGAATAGCGATCAACTCTTGGCTGATGGTATCAACAATTGTTGTGTTCCTGATGTTAGCTGGTGAGGTCGGTTACGTTACTACAAAGTTCGTGACTTCGTCGTCGGTGGTAGAATTCGTCTCTAGCCTCCATATTGTTGGTTATGATACAATGAGTAAGTTTTCTGTATTCGATAATAACAACCATAAGACACATTTAATTTTGTTTAATCAAATATTTCGCGTAAGCTACAGGCATGCCGGAATCACTTTTTAATTAAAAAAAATATATCAAATAAAATATTATGTAAAGTATGTATAACTTTTTGTTCATCATATTTCCACCTCAAATGGATAAACGACATAATATAATTATGTAGGTATGCTTGTAATTAAGTAGGAAAAAGCTGAGCATTGTGAGGGCTCGCGTAATTTTTCTAATGGGTAATAATTTTAAGGGCTATGTGACATTGTCGCTTTCCCGCCAAAACTCCGCCATTATTTTGCAACCTGATTCTAGTGGTGTCATCTAGTATGAAGTAGATTAACTACGATTTACGAGTTCAGTTCTGTTGCATCGTTGCTAACTCTTTGGTTTTCTAACAAATGGCGTTAGTAGTACCGTAACTTTTTATCCAATGAATACAAAATTGTTAATACCTGTAACAGGTTTTGGCAAACTGCTCACAATATGGTACAAAAGGGACGTGTTCAAACATCTTCTGAAAGAACTGGAAGATATCTGGCCGGTGTCAGTTCAGGATAAGGAAGCAGCTGAAATCAAGCGTGAACGCCTTTCTGCTCTACGTATTGGTCAATTTTGTACGTAAAACTTGATTTAACAACCAACGAGATAAATTAACTAGGAGGTATTTCGATCCATCACTAGCCGGTATCACCGGGTGGCGATTTCGGGGTGTAAAGGGCGCGGATTGGAATTGGATGATTTTTACCAACAAGGTATAGGAAAAACTTGCTGAACGGAACATTGACTTATAACGGAAGGATAAAGTTGCAACATTGTATTGTACATTTGTAAGCCTTTAAAAATAAAAAATTGGAAACACTTAGTTGCTAATATAATAATAAAATAATAACTAATTTTAGTAACTCTAAAAGAACACAATTCCAGGGTACGCTTTCTGGAACATATTAGGTGTTTGGCTGTACAACTTAACGCCGATAGTGGTGTACGTGTATAAGAAAATACAAAACAAACCTGCATATTTGGGCTACGTGTGGCTGCTGCGTTACCCTTTTGATAAAACCATGCCAGGATACCACGAAGCGGTTTATGTCTTCGAAGCTTACGCAGGTAAGGTTCTAAGCCTGAAACAGAGCATATTTAAACAAGTAGGTTATCTTAAAACAAAGGTTCCATACGGCTTGTTTGTTTGTGGCGACATCGCACACACGTTAGATGATGACGTTACGAAAAGCCTGAATCACGCTATCGAAGTTTTCTATACTGTTCGTATAATATACAAGTTCCGACCGTAAACAGTCGGAGCTCGGCCGCTCCCCAGCCATGACGCCTTGTTTGGCGGGAGATCTCCCTTTGCCAAAGTGTGCATGTCACGTCATGAATCTATATAGCTTAGAATGCACACAAAGATTTTTGGTAGAGACAGAGAACGATATTGTTCGTTGTTTGTGTGGTTCGTAAATACATGGTTTGCACACATAAGGCTTGAGACCAACGAGAGTGAAGATAACCTACTATTCTTTATGTACGTTGCCTGAAAGTACTAAAGCACCTTGTTCACTGAGCAATGTTCGGAATGTGTAGGTAAACACACTTTGAAGTGGTTGCTAAAATAACAGTCAATATTTAAGCGATAAACGAATAAATGGCGTAGTGGCTCAGTTGGTCGCCTGTCACGTATTTCTAAAAAATTGAACTAAATTCTTCCTTCTCCGTTATTCTTGTATTAAAACACTGTTTATATTCCAGGTGTTGTATCAGTATGGTGTATGCTGGGTTCTGATATGCTGTTTATGACAATGGCAAGCCATATAAGCATGCTGCTGCAAATTTTGCAAGTGAAGATCCGCAGATTAGGCGCTCCACGAACTAAAACAATAGCCGGGGTAACAAAGGAGGATATACTCGTACAAGATTGTTATAGCGACATTGTGAATGTAATTAAAATTCACCAGAGGTTAATCAGGTATGTCTTGTTTCAGGTTTTATCTGCGCTATTTATTGTATTTGCTATTGTAATTGGTTTCAATTCATTAATTACAGGGTATGGGTCTCACTTCATTCCTGAGGAGGCTTAGAGCATGCTCCACCACACTCCATCAGTACGTATTGGTGGAGTGAGGGAAGGCGATTCTCAATAATTGCTACTCGTTTTCAGTTGTTACGTCTGAAATAAATACATATAAAACACATACAATACTTTTTGGGATTAACCTCAAAGTTGAGATTTTTAAGGACGATTTCTATCCTACATATTATGTAACGAGAATAATTAAGATTATATAGTTATCAATATTATTACTATTGTGCCGTGTTATATACAGAATGTTTTATTTTCAGGTACGGTAATAACCTGGAGGATGCTTTCTCTGTTGTGAACCTCATCAATGTGCTGTTAAGCTCTGTCAATATCTGCTGTGTTGTATTTAATATCGTAGGTATTTTATCTCTGGAACAGAAATAGCATTACTAATTATTATACTTTCAATGCAAATTCAATATATGATACTAGTACATTTTTCTTTATCATTGATACTATCTGTAATGTTATTCAAGCTTCTAGATCCTTGGATGGCAATGAGTAACAAATTCTTCTTAGGAGCAGCCCTGACCCAAGTTGGAATTCTGTGTTGGTACGCTGATGATATTTATAAGTCGGTAAGAATTAAAATTTTTGTGTCTATCAATAAAATTAAACTAAATTGTCAGATTGATAGATAAAATTCAAAAATTCAAAAATGGTTATGAGGTATAATCCAAGGTTATTAACTTCCAATAAAATTTGTAATTTTATTATTTAGAGTTTGGGTGTGGGAGATGCAGTATATGAGAGCGAGTGGTACAACACCAATATACGGTGCCGCCGGACTCTGCATGTACTCATGCAAAGGTTTGTTTCATTACTTTTTTATTTACATTAATAACATGTTAATAACAAGAAACGAACATGTTAACGAGACATAGTCGACCAACTTACTATTACCAAACCACACACTGTGCGTGACCTGACACACATTTGATCGATTTTTATCATAAGTTGCATACGTGTGTCTGACAGTATTATCTTCCTGTCTGTTTTTCTGCCCATTATTCCCATTATTCCTAATATATTGGGCCTAGAATGTTTTTTAAATCACAATTCGTGAACGTTGTATGCAAATGTAGGTTATCGGCAGTATTAAACCCTTGTGGATATGTTGTTTACTAATAAATAATAAAAATAATAATTGATTAAAAACATTGTAAAAGACACTAATACAATTTTAGATAATCATTTGCCAGTCAGTATGTCTAAACATTTGACGTTTCAAGTTTATTTAATCTTGACTGGATTATTTTATTTCAGATCACAGAAGCCTCTTTATATCACAGCCTTGAAATTTCGTTTCATCACAATGTCTACATACAGCTCTGTAAGTTCTATTTATTTTGACTTAATTATGTTCATCTTGAATACAATGCTAAAATGTGATCCAACTTCAACACAAAGAATGTAGGTATCCATCAGCCTTTATGCATCCATTGCTGGACATAGACCTCCCCAAACTTTCGCCACTCTGACCGGTTTTGAGCCTTCTGAATCCAGCGGCCGCCCGTTGTCTTCTTCAGGTCATCAGTCCACCTGGTCGGGGGCGTCCTTTTTCCAGATGGGGCCTCCACTCGAGGACCTTTCTTCCCTAACGGGCATCGGTCCTTCGAGCTATGTGGCCAGCCCATTGAGGTGGGGGTCAGTAACCACAGTCCCAAATCTAGGCGCAAGAAAATGCATTAATAAGTACACAATACAACGATTACGACTATGATTCAGATGACGTAAGAATAATGGTCCAAAGTATTCATTCACGCATTCAGAGTGTAAGTTAATCAACTTCAAAGATTTCCCATGATACCAGGACATAGGAAAAGGACACAAGAAGAGTTGTCTTTTAAAGAACCGTTGGGAACTCTTTTGGGATTACTTGTTTGCCGTGGCCGCTCTACGTGATGTTTCTACCTATTAGAACTTTCCTGGCTATGTATGTCAAAGGAGAGACATGTGATTGTTACACAATCCTGTAGTAAGTAGTGATTTTCCAGGCAGTTCATGTATGCAGTTCAGACATTCAGTTGTTGTGTTATAGCCGTCAAACAAACAGACATACAGTGTTGCTGATGTCCACGGGCGGCGATGACCACTCACCACTTACCATCAGATAGCCTGTCTGCTTGTCTGTTGGCTAATTACTTAAAAAAGCACGAGTACCGTCATGAAGAAACTGGATGACATGGAGTAAGGCGAACGTCAAAGGAGAGACCCGATGCCATAACTTTAGCCTCATCCTTTGTTCAGCCAGGTCACCATTCTCCATTGTTGTCGCAACACAAATGCTATTATGAGCGTATTATGGGAGCGTTTATTCACAACTAGCTGTGCCTGTGACTTCGTTTACGTGGGAGGTTTTCCCGCGTTAATCCCGATCCCGTGGGGATTTTGGGATAGAAGGCCTCTATGTTGCCCTATAATCTCAGATATCTTCCAGAGAAAGTTTAATCAAAATCGGGTTAGTCGTTCCAGAGATTAGCTCCGACAAACAGAAAGACAAGCAGATAAAAAATTTGAAAAAGTTTGTTTCTGTTTTAGTATCGTGTAAATAATTAACTACTTATACGCATTTTGATGAAATGCGGTTATTTTTAAATCACAGACTTTATTTATATGTATACCTACATTTTTACCAAAATGTTTTTTTTCAATTGCTGTCGCTACTTCCATTTCAATAACAAAAAAACACGGTGAATTTTTATACCTCGTAACACCAAAGAGCTCTGTTGCCGTAGGATTTAATTGCATTACTTACGTGCATGGCTGCATCCATATTTTAAATTAATTACTCCGCTTGCAAAGGTTAAAAAATTCGCACGTGTGGAACCGAAAATATTATTTTAACTCAAATCTTTTTTTTTCAGATTCTCACCAACTCATACTCGTATTTCACATTACTGTACACTGTTTACCGTAGCGACTAAAATTTAACTACATTTACCGAGTACTGGTCGTGTTGACGAGAGGAGTGGTTAGGTTGGCGTCCGTATTAAAGAGAAATTGGAACGAAATAAATAAAATTGCAATAAACGTAATAACACAAATTTATAGTTTAAAAATACGTAATTAAATCTGTACAATATTTAAGATTCTATTTTAAATATTAGAATTTGTAATTAAAACACGCATGGATATGTATCGATCATTGTACAAAACAAGTATGTATTGTATTTTAGACTGCATACGTCATAATAATTGTTTTTGAAATTAGTTGTATTAAAATGGAGAAATGTAGCCTTACACCGCATATTTAATTAATTACATAAAATATGTATGTAATTGTATATGTACCGTAGGAAACACACGTGAATTAGTTATCAGTTGTTATTACAGTAGGTATTTATTGCAAGTATTGTTATAGATAAGTAGTGTACGATTGCAAACATATTTTAAAATAAAACAGAATTTGCTTCAAACTTCCGCAAATTATTATCGTAAATATTCAGCGACGAGTTGGTCTGCAAGCAGAATATTCCAGCAAATGTTTATAGTATATTTGGTACCGTCCTTTCCACTGTTTGCTTGTGATAAAATGTGCACGATTCGCTTTTCCAGTTGAAATACACAATAAACTTGTAAAAGTTGTAAATAACGTGTTCATGTTTGAAATACGCTACAACTAATTAACTTTTTATTATTTATCAAAGCTATAACTATAAATAACTTCTTTATTAGTTATATTAAACGTTGACCCCATAGCCTAGTTAGTAGTGACTATGCCTACGAAGAAATTTATATAAAATTATTTCTGCCGCGGCAGAAATTTATGAGACAGATAATGTATGTATGATCTTGGGTCATGGGTGTTCGTGATGTGTTCACTACCCGCGACACAGGGCGTCCTAGTGCGAGGGTATTGTTAGCGTTAATTTTTTTAAGAGTGTTATTTCCCTCATTCTGTTTGTTGTGCGTGTGTATCTTTAACTACATAATTATGTATGTCTGCAAGGGGTGTTGAAGGTCAATAAAATGTAACTAAATCATAAGGCATCCTGTCTGTGTAGCGAGCGGTTGCGGGTTCCATTCCCGGCCCTTGCAAACGTTTAGGTGATAAATAAATGTTTGCTTTTTGGTCGCAGGTGCTTGAGAAGTCTTACTTGTGTTGTCCAAGCCTCTGACACAGGGAATCTTACTGCGGAGATAGGAGTGTAAGCGTTTGTATTATTGCATATCACTCGTTATTCCATGGGAAAAGACTTCGTGTAGCGAAGGAAATTTCGATAATCAAATTGACCGTCACCGCCGGAGCAGCTTGATCACGTATCTTCACACTATGCGGACGAGACCTGAATACCGAGCGTAGTAAACCTACTACAAAAAGTTGTAGAATTTTCCGGTAGTAAAAACACAGGGATTCTCTTATTTTCTATAGAAATTGAAGTAAATAGAGCGTGCAATAGGTCTGGGAGAACAATGTGTATTGTTTTGCTTATGGTACCGTCACGACGTTGATTGACCCGACTAATCTATTATTTATTGGATGTCAGACTGAATACGATTCATGGAGGCCTTACGAGACCGGTATTGGAGTGCTCTGTGATATGTCTACAGCAATTGTTTATTATTGAAGAAGCTGAGATGTTTGTTAATACAGACATTACACAAGGATGGTTCGTATTTTAGAACTTAGGAAACTGTTAGTCCTTATAGGTATGTTGTTATGAATTTCCTTGCGGTGGTATATCTTTACATTTATAATTCTTCTGTCCGTGTTAATGTCACTAAATTCCTTCTAAACCAATGCTGTTATATAAGCTCATTGTTCTAAACTGATTTTGATATTGGTATCATCATCTCAATCCATAACTGTCCTACTGCTGGGCACAGGTCTCCTCTATATCAGGGGTAATGCCATAGTCCACTACGCTGGACAAGTGCGGGTTCGCAGATTTCACACACCTTTGAGAACATTATGGAGATCTCTCAGGTGTGCAGGTTTCCTCATGAGTTTTCCTTCACCTTCGGAAGAACAACGTTCAAAATAGTCGGCAATATGACTGCTCCTACAGCTACGAGTATGAGTACCTACACGTGCGTATATTCGGGTGCAGATACTAATATAATGATTATGAATGCCAGAGCGAAACCAGGCTTGGTTACTATATACTCATGTATTAAATGTGCAGAAATGCCCGCCCGCTCCCAAACAGAAACTTTATCCCCATTAATGTTGCAAGCGCCCTACAACTCCATAGAACAATTTAACACAATATTGTTAGAGCTAACAGCCAACGTTACCTTTTTGTTTCGTGCGAGATTGAACAATGAAACATGATGGAGCTTTGTCTAAAGTAAAAGCTAAAGGAGTAAATTCCAAGTATTCTTTTATTATAATATACAGATGTCTATTCAAGGAGATTGTGTAGCTATCTTTGCTTTTTTAATGGTACTAGTTGACCGCTTCGCTTCGGGAAACTTGTTCTTTACGTTTACAAATATTAAATATTTTCTCATTTTTGCAACATTTTCCATTGATGCTCTGCTCCTATTGGTCATAGCGTGATGTTATCTGGCCTATAGCCTTCCTCAATAAACGGCGTATTCACTAAAAGATACTCGTATGTTAACAAAAACAAATAATCAAACAAACTCTTCAGCTTTATAACATTAGTATAGATTAGTCTGCAGGCTGTCGGGCTGGCTATCTGGTATGTTCCCAGTAGTTCAGTTAATCACTTCTTAACAGAACTGGAAATATATGCTTACTATTACTGGAAGTTTATGCACAGCTTAGTGTATAAAGATTAGTTTATATCTAGATGGACGCTCAGGATTACTCAAAAACAACAGAACTGAAAAATCGGTAAATGCTTTAAATTTTAATTTAAAAATTATTTTTAATCCAAGTAAGTCCCATTAGAGCCAACCGTAATCGTGCGCGTGCCTCGACATCAAGAACATTAATTCGTATTAAATTCAATTTGATTCACACTACAATCTTGGGAATACAGGACCTAGTTACTTTGTATTTTTACTTTCTCTATCGGGTACAAAATACATCACTAGGGCATCCATCGCATATATTTTAAATCAAACCGGTTACGTGCATGGGAACCCCCTGTAAGTCCTAACTTTTTTAAGTTATTTGATGTTATAGCGGCCACAGAAACACGTATTCTATGCAAATTTCAGATGTCTACCTATTTCCGTTCAAGAGATAAAGCTCTGTGACTGACAAACGGACAGACAGACAGACATTGGAGGCATATCAACAGGCTTCCGTTTTTACCATTTGGTACGGAACCATAAAACAAACAAATCAAAGTAATTGGAATATGAGGCTGATGTAGAAAAAAGAGAAGGGAGCTGGCGTAGGTATAAAAAATGAATAAGTCTTGGTCGAAAACCTAATAAGTATAAAAAGTATTAGACTCTGATTAATTAATTTCTACAACGTTGAACTAACAGATCAATCTAGTCGAAGGCCGAAGGATGGTTAATTCATGCGAACAAATTGAAATCTGTGATTGGTGCTTGTGCAAATGGGAGAATTACTTGTCTATCACACACAAATTGTGATTAAACATTATTTACAAGCTACTGTTATGTTACTTCACTGTTGGATGGTGACGTGTTCGATAGCGTTAGGAACTAGTAGGATTCGAACTCGGACACCCGTGCGAGAGACCGGTGTTCAAACCACTGTGCTCTCATCACTATTTTAATTTACGATTTTCTTAAAATTTATTGCGAAACGTCCGAACAGTATTAAGTCGAAATCAATCAATGTAACTTGAATTTTAAGACCCATGTTACGTAAAAGAGAAATATGACTAAAGAACCTGCAACGTTGGACAAAGATTGTTAAAATTGTATAACGGCCTCCATTTCTTTGTGCTTCTTTTTTCTTTAACATTTTAACCGGCTTGAAATGTGGTAAACTATGGACTTTTATATTTCGTACGTCTAACAAATAACTTGATAGTAATTGTCGACTAGTCACAAAAAGATATTCGTGACGTGTCTAAGAATCTAAAGAATCCGCAAAACCTAGATTTGCTATGGAAAATTATACAAATCTCCTAGGTTAGCATAATAACACTTTACCAATTTGAATAGCCGCATCACCCTATCTCATCCGTTACCTGCTACGCAAGCATCATCTCCGCGACCACCATCACACCATCCTAACACGGCGTGACTACACCGTTGTTGAATCGTTTATAATTTACAAGTCTCGCAGACAACGACACGATATCACGGAGTACAATGATAAGTGATGATTAAACTTTAACATACATTTATGACATCGATAATTCAGTATTATTGCTAGGATTATTCCCCATTTGGCAGAGTCCCAAATTTTTAACGACTCAAGTAGTCAACTACGTAGCCACGAGATCAGTACCGAGGTCAATGAGTTCTACATTAACAAGAGCTGGCCGGCTTATTTCTTTTTGGCACAGATTTCATTTAAACAAGATGTAAGAGACAGCTTAAACTAAAGTATTGTGATATTTATTTTTCTGTCCTCCGCTTGTTTTTGGCCGGCAACGCGTTGGTGATACCTTTGGCCCAGTCTATTGCGATATGGACTTGGATTAGTATATTTGGTTTATTATTATGCACACGATTAGTATTTAATGTTTCATAGGTACTAATACTTATAATGTTAGGTGCATAATACTAGTTAAATCCCCAAGGAGTGAAAGTTTATGTCTGTATATTAGAGTAAGCGATCTGACATCTTCACATGGATGAAACCTTAATTTCTCAGTAGCGTCCATGTTCTTTGAATACCCTGCGTGCTTGTGGAAGTTCACCTCGTGACACCTGGGCAGGTAGGTACCAGGTAAGAAAGGCAGGTAAAAATAAAACCTACTGCAGTTATTTTCACATGACTGATTTTTATATATGTTTTGTAGAATATTATTCTTAAATAGTATCCATAAGTGTCAGACACTTTCCATGGGCCAAAACTTTTGTTTTGTTTTAAAGCTCCACTCACCACGAGCATTAAAGCGTCTGACAAAAACTCTTGGACTATATGTGACAAGTTGATATGTAAGTTAAGATACTGAGATTCACCTGGGAAGCTGACCTTTATCCCTCCTTGTGGGATTACGTCACGCCCGAATCCCCTCAACGTTTGGCGAGTATACTGACAGTTAGTAACTTTCGACTACAAGATTGTTCGTGCAGCGTCGGAGATGAAAGCTTTGGTTTGGGTGTTATTCTGTCTTTTACTCGGGACTGGAATCTCAGTTGTGGTTGGCAACGTCTTATATACAAAATAAAGAAATATTGAAGCCGGAGTACTAAAATGAACATTTTTTTGTGTTAAAATAAACAATTATGAAAAAATAAACGGTACATATTATTTTCGAAGTTTCAAAAATTCTATTTATTTATTAAGTTACTTGAACAGATTAATAACCTTTTTATTTTTAAAATATTTATCAAAATGAAAATCAAAGCCCGTGAATGTCATTGCATCTTGTGTTATTTTAACAATTAATGCTACAGTTATGTGGATAGCATTCAATCGAGCAGATGGGCCACCTGATGGTAAGTGGTTGACCACAAGGACGTCCGAAACCCCAAAGGGCCGACTCAGTTACAGAAACACGTTAATACCATTTACCTAGTTGATAGCTTGCCGAATAGGTAAAGTGCCGTTCTGCTGTGAGTACCTACCTTCAGAAGGGACCATTTGCCAGGGAAAGTGAGCAAGAAAGATTTGCTTATATTCAAAAATTTAAAATGATTTTATTGCTAATTTATTTTTATTTTGTACTAATCGCGTTACTTTCATAATGCGGTTGCTGTAGTAAAGAATAATATAGCTATACGTTCATTTTAAATTGATATCTTAAATTAACAAGGACAAATATAAGTGAAAAAAATACAAATTAAAAATTGTATAGTCTCTTTTGGAAAGTATTGTGAGGTAACCACCAGATCGATGTGTGATCGATATGTGAAGTATACCAGTTAGCAATGAATGTGATGAGTGATGAATGTGGTCACTAAGGCACCACCCTTCCGCTGCTGGCCATGACAACTGTGACCAACACAGAGCAAGTCTCAAATCGGGACTAGGATGGTCAGGCCACGGAGGGTGTTGTTTAGAATGTTAGTTGGTCAGATAAGTACGTATCAGGACTGGGACTGTTTGTGATAATTAGTACTGTTAGTTGTTGTTAGTAATAGCCCAACTAGTAAAATTGTTAGTAGGAGACTCGTTCTAATTCGGTCGCAGATGTGTTGATACCTGACCTGATACCCTTGACGGCTAAATAAGTAGACTAAACTGTAGTTTAGTTAAATTAAAACCCAAAGAACTATTTTCAGTAGGTATACTGCTACGGCTTATTGAAGTACCTACTCGTACTTATTGGCTTTTACTAGCCGCAAGCCTCGCGTCGGATAGAAAGATGCAGCTTCGTACTTATCTCTTTACGAGTACTCCGTAAGTTTCAATCGCGTTTTACAAGAGGTAATCCTCTTATGCACATTGTCTGCCTTTCACGTTGTCTGTATGATGATATTAGATGCAACCAAGAAACAAGCTATACCTACTTATCATGATATTGATATACGTATAGTTGAATACTTATAAAGGAGCTAATTGTAGGTACATATATTTATAGATATAGGTAACAAATTTGTAATTGATTGCTGTCTGTACATAGAAGATAGATGAATAAAATTTTTATTTGAGGCCTTCATTAACGCTATAGTAACCAAAACAACGAATTTTTGTCTGTTTGTCTGAGACTCTGTACGTTCTAATGTCAGAACCGGCTAAAATATAAACTAACGATGAGCTAATATTTATGTAAGAAAGAAAGGTTATGATTTGATGGGTAGGTATTTAATCTCAGTTTAATTGTTGTTCAATAACTATCGCTTATTATACATTACGCTTATACATTTTATTACTTGTACTAAAACTGTACCTAATAATCTCGTCCTTAAGGATTTTCAAGCGTACCTAAGTACCTACGGAGATTGATTCACGTATTTCTTTTTATTTATTTATATTTAAAGATTTTGGATAATTTGATCGGTGATAACTTATCGTATAAATCCTACCTGAATGTTTTCTTTTCAATCATCAGCCAGCGGGAGGCCAGGCAGCATCGCTAGCAATTTATTATTAAATCGTAGATACTTAAAACATTTTCACGACGGTACTAGTAACATCTTGAAAATGTTGTAGATTACTTCGAAGCACGGGCGATTCCTCTTTGTGCGGTTCCCGATAGAATTCAATTACAGTTGCATGAATAAACCCTTTCAAAACTCAGATAAGGTACATAAGTGAAAATCTCACTCAAATTGCAATCAAGTATTCAACCAAATTGAGTTCCCAAACCGAATTACGCTATCTACTTCTCCAACAAGAACGTATGATAGCGAAGGTACACACATCACCATTAATTAACCCTCTACGAGCTACATGAGGTTGCGGCTGAGCGCTACGCCCCGTAGCAAGCACATAAGTACGTGGCTGTGGAGTCTAGTATTTGAGTTGTCTGACTAGCTTATAGACTGTAATGCCGTAGTAATAACACTGGAAATTTGAATATATTTCTTCCTTCGTGATTTGGTGTAACATGAAAGTTGATATGTATATTACAAACTTCATTATTTTTAAGATAAACTACTTGGATAAGCTTCTTAGGGTACTTTATTCCATGGACTCAGGTTGGTATGGTGAGGTAGCTTAGTACCACCATATGGGTGGCACATCGTCCAGGCGTCCAGCGACTTCCTACAATAAATAGTAATTTAATTGTTATCCGACAGCAGGCTATTTAAGCAGGGGAGGTTGCTTTGGACTCGAGGATCTGTGACCGTCTTTTCCCCACTTAAATACCTCGAAACGACTTTTAATAAATATTTATGATATTTCGTTTCGTTACATTTAGACGCTTAGATAAATTTCATTAAAATGCTTTTAAGAAAATTACACAATTCTCGAGATATAAAGCTTAATAAGGTTTTATGGTTGTCATTTTTCTACAAATTATATTTATAGATGAATGAGTAGTACAAGGAAAATGGTATTGAGGTTAGTGATATTGTGACGTATTATATTAGGGTCGTTAAGTTAAGAGCAGCAAACTTTTATCTTCACGAATCTTTTTATTTATCTTATCTATCTATCTGTCCACTTTTTGTTTTACGGATCCCCATGATTGGATAATTGAGAGTTTTTAACATTGACATAAGTGAAAACTATAAAAATTTGAGATCTTCAGCATCTCCAGTATCCACAAATTATGTTAATAATTTGCACATATTATGTTAATAATTTGTGCAAATATTATTATATTAATAATTTGTGGATACTGGAGATGCTGAAGATCTCAAATTATTAACATAATTTGTCGATAAGCTGCCAATTTTTTTTATCACGATCCCCTACTATTTAATCTGGCTCTCCTGGCTCTCCTGGGGGTTAATGTTTGAGTTCTTTGAGCTCTTTGAGAGCATAGAGATCTTGAAGGGTAACCGACTCATTCCATTACTAGAGTCTAAGCCTGTCTTACCTGTGCAATTGCTCCCTGCATGGGGCTGCATAAGGCAATTGGGCTGGATATTGCGAAGCTTAAATTCAACGGTTCTTATTGTTCGTATTGTACGCTTTAACTAACTTACTTTTGTAATTAACATTTTAGAACTAGTGAACTTGTAGATAATATACTCGTACGTCCACACGTCAATTACGTGACAAATAAATTAATGTTTGCTTTTGGGCTTTGGTGTCAGTAACGTGTGAAATGTGATTATCCATGTCACCACGACACAAGGGAATCTCACTGCGGGGTACGAGTGCGTAAACATTTGCTTTATTTATTAATATTGTTACAGTTGGCGTTACTTGAAATTAGTTAGAACGTCTTAACCTGACGTGGCCAATATGTTTGAGCCCTTGTTGAGTTATTAAGCCGTGAAATTTTAATTACCCCCACTAAGATGTCAACAGTGTGAAGTCAGAATTATAATTGCGTTCCTCCGTGGCGTGTTGCCGGCATTCCATGGAAGCTCGATGGTATTTGTAATATCTTTGTGTAATAATAGCACTGTCAGGAGAATTACTCCGTATATCTTATCTGTAAGATATCATAATATTCAACAGTATATTGAGGAAAATATTTGGCTGCGTCCTTTTGAGACGTAAAGGTTGTTGTGAATCAAAATACCTACGTATAATATCTACGTATAAAAATTGCCTTTGAAACATTTATTTACAATTGGCAAACGAGGATATGGGACAACTTGTAGGTCATCATCATCGCCGATCATACCATCCGTACCATCAGGGCTTTGACCTACGACGTTTTGATGGGGAAAGATGCTGAAGATACCAGACAAATATACGGAATGTTTTTTAGAGGACGGCATTGGACAGGGAATAATTAAAATCATAAGGAGCGAGGTTCTATAGGCTCTGCCATCAATCATAATCTAGAATCTAAATGGTACATGTTCAGGGTTCCCACCCTGAAGAGTGGTCGGCTTTTAATTTTGCCAGTATTCAGCATGTTCCCCAGTTTCTGAATGTTTACGGCAAAACACGCACGCTGCGAATCATGTATTTTAAACATTAAAACAGTCTCAAATAACACATAATAAGCTTAACGGTGCTAAATTTATTTTTCTATTTATATTATTTATTATTATTATTTCTACCATGTTATGAGTGCAAACAACTACCAAACCATATTAATTTAAAAGTACTGAATCGTATTATTTACATTTGCTAATGATAAAATATTTATTTGTGCAACTGTAATTAAATCATTCCCTTTGAAATATTACAAATAGTAAAATACGCTTTGATCTACATACAATATGTATGTACGCGACCAATATTTTTGCATCAATAACATAATTTTCTGGTGGTTTTGTATTTTAAAATATTGTCTGCTTTTTAATATTCTCATAATAATTTTCAATATTAAGCATGCCTCATTTCGAACTGGCGTAAATATATCTTTTTTAAATTATAAGTAGATTTGACTTGTTGTTATAAATGCTGATGCTATATGTATGTATGCCTATTGATGGATTGGTCAGAGTATATTTAAACAAGTAGGTTATCTTAAAACAACGGTATTTGTTGTATACGTTGGATTGTTTAATGAAGAGGGGAAAAAATTATAAGTAAAAAGTATTTATCAAAGTTCATTTGAAACCAAAATCCAACTAAACACGAGATACGTTTTCAAAACTGGAAACACGAAACTATTTACAGAAGGCAAAAAGACTACGCCTTTCCACTTCAAGGTGGCATTGCTTGAAAAACCTTTTCAATATCTTCTGAATACACTAGCGGCATTCAGAATCTCAGTTTGGGCACGTACAAGTGACTAATCTTTGTGGAAAGCACTCGAGTCGCGTCGCGAGTTCCAAAGTAGCCATGACGAAGAGTCGTCTCTTAGCAGCTACTTGAGAGGCTAGTGTGGTTCAAACGACCTTGTCTGATGCAGAAAATAAAATTAGTACATTACTTTAACAAGGCTTCGTCTCATTTTCTTTGGCATAAGCTTATTTGAAATGTTATTGTGACATAAATTAATATAAGTGAGTACCGCGGCGAAATTCGACTATAACTTTTTTGTCAAGGGCTCCCTTGTATATAACTGGCTTCAACTTTTAATGGCTCGCCACTGAACAGGGATCTTTCCTCATCATTGAGAGGGCCTAGGATCGGTGGTTTATATAAGACAATAAATATGTTTGTCTTATTTTCCACAATAATTTGAATATAGATTGATTAGGAAGTGTGTGTGTGTGTGATTGCTATTGCTCATTAGATCCTCTCATTAGATCACTCTCAATCTACATCTAAGCAATGGGTTGATTTTATGACGCAAGATATAAGTCCCAATATAGTACAATGTTGGTTCCAATCAATAAAGTTAGAATGCAGTCGTTAAGCCTTGTCCGGGGTAACAGGAGAGCGTATTAAACTTCGGACACTGCATTTTCCATTGGTATCTCTAAAACCTACTAAAAGTTAACGTTTCAGATTCAAATTCTGACCTGGAGGCTTTAAGATACCGCAATTTTTTTATTTTTGTCCCTTACCAAAGGTAATTAAAGGTAAAAGTTTGAGAATTTACATAATGTTCAAGAAGTTACTGAATATTTTGTATAATTATTAGGAGTACGCTGACAAACTTAAAGTCTTTAAACTGAGTTATTTAAGTTTGTAAGCCGAGATTAAAGTTTTGCAATGTTCCAAAAATACTACTCGTAAACAAGCTTTAGTGCTAACGGAACACATAATTGAGTGAGATTAAGTCCGGTGCTTGTAGAACATAGGCACAGATTAACAAGAATAATTTTATAATATAACCTTACTCGTAAATGTTGATCTTAGGCCTATCTTATCTAATATTATGAATGTAAAAGATTGGATGTTTAGATGTTGGATGTTTGTGGCTCAATTACGCCAAAACGGTTGAACGGATTTAAATTTAAGCGAAATTTTGCACACAGATAGCTTTTAACCAAACTTAATTTATAATAGACTTTTTATCCCGTAAATGAATTTCCCGTGGGATTAAATATTATACAAATATTAGAATGTATAATGAAAGTGTACTTAAGAAAATTTATTTCTATTTCTAATTTTGAATTTAATAGAACACCTCACAATTATTTTTAAAATGTTTGCCTGTTTTCACGCTTTTATCTTATAAACGTGTTGGTAATGTCTATTTGTGACGTGATTTACCTTACGTGACCGCACCATTCGGTGGAGTCAAAATTTTTATCTATTCTCAGTCTATAAAAAAACATTGACAGCACCATGTTTCTAACGCGTTGCCGGCCTTGAAAATGAAATAAATACTGTAACTCAACATCGTGGAAATTCACAGATGGTAGTTCCTCCCACGTTTCACAACCTAACGTAACATTTCCATTTCCAGACGGTTTTTTATAAAGGTAATTTATCTGTACAAGGCCTATAAAAACGGAATTTAATCATAAATTTAATCACCAACATTTTTAAATCAACGCTATTCGAGTGTCGTGTTCCACAGTTTCATACTCGTAAAACAGATTCATTATGCCTGATTTAATTATTCTCTGAAAATGAATTTTGCATTCCAAGTCACTTGCGCATTTTTGTTATTTGAAGGTGAGTTCATTATTGCATCAGCGAACGATTTGTTTTTAGAGGCGACCATCTCTATTATCAACTATATTTAAAATAAATTAATAAACCATTGGGAAAGTTATTAAACATATTCTAATTTTCAGTTTTATCTTGGGTGCACGCGAAAGATAACTGTGACGTCAAATTATGCTCGAACTACTACGATCCAGTTTGCGGACTGGCCATTTCTAAAGACGGCAGCTCGATCACCAAGAAGTTCTATAATGTATGCCATTTGTCGAAGATCAGATGCCATCTCGAATCCCTCGTGGGTTGGTCATTATGCTAATACTAGATGAAGTTGGCGAATCCTATTTACATAATCATACGATTTTGCATATTGAGTTAGTAAAACTAAGCTTCTTCAGGCCAACTATTTATTCAAAGCGATTCTTTGATCGGATTGTTTGATGAAACTCGATTTCCTACTTTTTTTAAATGTATCTGCTTCCTTTTGAGGTAATATAATAATCAGGTTTAATTGTTTTTCTTTAACTTAAGTAATCATAAAATATAATGTAACTTATGAGGTAACTTAGAAGGAGAGCCCTGTGCTCAGTAGTGGGTTGCAGCCACGAAGGTAACCTTATACTTATCATCATCAAAGCATCCAAGAAATGTTGCCACTGTCGTTCATTACTGTGGTTAGCAGAAACTTTTGACCCAAATGCTTATTTAGAAATTGTTTTACTTAAAAATGAGTTAATTTTCTTGTTCCTTTTAACAGAAATAAAACAAATACCTGATGAGTTTTGCGACATAACGCATTTCGATTACCAGCACACAAGAAGAGTGACCGATTTCAACATCATTGGAGCTCAACAGACTTGTAACCACACTTGCCCTACCTACTGCCTGGACACCTATGACCCGGCCTGCGCTAAAATATGGAAACCAAAACAGGCAGGATTCTCTCACAAAGTGATGGTCAATCATTGTCATATTGACTTGTTCTCGTGTGTAACAGGAGTCAGTAAGTCAATTAATTGTTTTGTTTTTTAAATTCCAGCATTTCCTTAGATTCCAGTTAAGGTGGCGGTTGGCGGCCGAGACCGAGACAGGAGACCGAGACAGGAGACCGAGACCGGAGACCGCTCCTCCTATCTCGGCTGCGAACCGCCACCTTTAAGGTGTCGCTACATTATGAAACGAGCAATTAAAATATAAAATATTTTATAGAGGTCCTTCAATATCAGAATAGTATAGCATGATAATACTCTATTACGTTGTTACTGTTCTGTATCTCATATAGGATATTCTATATTATTATATAGAATTCCTTGAAAATATATCGCACTTATTTGTTGATAAATGCGCTGTGTTATTGCGTTGCGCCGGTTTTTAGGTTTTCGTACCAAAATGGTAAAAAATGGAACCCTATTAATATGCCTCCGATATCTGTTTGTCTGTCTGCTCGTCTAACTGTCACAAGGCTCTAACCCTTGAACGAAAATAGGTAGACACCTGAAATTTTCACAGAACACGTGTTACTGTGCCCGCTTTAACAACAAATAAGAAAAGCGTAAAATTTAAGGTTCCAAAAGGGGTCCCCATACAAGTACCTAAACTTAAAAAGGACTTTTATGTTATAAACAAGATAGATATTTGAAATTTCTACGAAAAATCGAAAACAAAAAAAATAATTTGATGACTCGATGAGACAATGACTCGCAATTGTCCGGTTTTATTCTAATTGCACTAGATTTTTGGAAACATGATTTTTTAACGGGAATTATGTGGCCTGCGCAACTAAAATTGCTATAATCAATAATAAGGTATTTGTAAAAAAGATT
This sequence comes from Ochlodes sylvanus, assembly GCA_905404295.2. Taxonomy (NCBI): domain Eukaryota; kingdom Metazoa; phylum Arthropoda; class Insecta; order Lepidoptera; family Hesperiidae; genus Ochlodes; species Ochlodes sylvanus. The sequence goes on from FR990127.1 coordinate 8,411,437, forward strand.
TAAGTATATATTTATATTTTTATTTTCAGATGTAACTATCCAGCCACTAAGTAAATGTTTTAAAAATCCGACTGGTTTAACATTTATGTCGCATATCGCAGCATTAAGGAGCTTGCATCTAGTAGACGATTAGTGGTGTTTAGTAGTATATTACTGTTTCATACAATACGATTACGTCAATATAATCAATATCGCATTTTGGCCGTTTTATGGCAGTCTGGAATACCCTAATCCCCTGCTGGAAGACCAAGGTGTCGTAGGAGGCGACAGAAGTCGCTTGGTGGTTGGACTGAATCTGAAGCTACCACCCTCTTGTTTGAGTTAGTCCATCGATCATGTAACATGGAATATAGTGGTAATGTTATTCGTTTTGTTAGAACACAAATCCGCCAAAACCATGCGTCAGTCGCTACGCTCTATTGGCCGACTCAAGGTTAAGTCAATAAAATGAGATGGCTGAATATGGGATACACCTAGGTAAGAGCAAGACGCATTGCTTTAGTGCGGGCGGTGATTGCTATTTATCAGTGAAAAATCACTGATCAGTTCCGAATATATACGCGTACTACTCTATCCGGTTGCATGCTCCCAGCACTTTGTTTCTTTCTTCTTCTTCTTTTGTTTCGTTCTTTCTTCTGTATTGTCAGCAACGTATCGGTGATATCTTTGATGTTACTGATGTCCATGGTCAACGGTAACCGTTTATTATCAGGTCTGATCGTTTGTCGGCTATTAATATAAAAAATGCATAATCTATACATATAATAAATCTGTAACTGATCGCAGTCTGTAGATGGAAGATATATGAGAAAACCTTTTGCTGGGCGTATTTATTAATGCAATAGAGCCCAAAACTATGATTTTTAGAATTTATGTATGTTTGGCTCTTTATCTGTTTGTCTGTGGTTTTGTACGCGGGAATCTTAGAAACGGCTAAATAGTACATCACACATATATTGTGATAAGCTTCACTTAACATTTCGTGTTTATTTTATTTCAAACGGGTAATAAATCAAAAAGTTATATCAGTTTAAAGAATTACGCCAAACAATTTCCGAATGTGCGTAGGTGCGTACTAAGGGGCATCTTTCCCGAAGCGAGGGCGGGTTAACTAGTTTATAATATGTGGTGAAGTAATTACTGCTACCGTGAAGCAAACAAGGTACCCACCAAAATATGTCACTATTCACGCGTATCACAAAATACGGTCCACTGGTGATTGAAGTGTGGTGTGATCCTTATAAAGGTCATTATAAATAGCTGTGAATACAAGGTTAGGTTTCGTGAGGTACTGTTATCATATTTGATACAATTAATTTTAACGCATTCTATGGATTTTATTTATATGTATACAAGTATTAGCACACTTATATAAATATACGTAAGTAAATGAACGTTTTTTTTTATTTTATTCAAAATTTGGCTTACATCCCGTGGTTGTAATAATTATATCATCGGAGTTGAAGCGGTCGCTTGCCTTCCATAATCTTAATGGCCAATCTAGAGATTTAATTAAATTTTCCGTTCTACACTTAGAGAATATTATAAAAAATGGACGCTTTATAGCTTTCATTGGAAAGATTAAAATGGAACGTTATCCGAAGGACCCAAGTAAATCGAATTATTTCTCAGAATTACCATTAATGGAAAGTTATTCAACCACATACATCGTTTTCCACATTGTGTTCCACACAATCATGATTAAACTTATCTATATATAGGTACCTACGAATTAGCAGAGTGGTAGAATGTTCAAATTCTGCGCGCACCTGTAATTTTCAAAAATTATGTGCGTTTTATATATTTAATTATCACTTTCTTCGATGAAGGAAAACATCGCCAGGAAACCTGCACACCTGAGAGTTGTCCATAATGTTCTCAAAGCTGTGTGAAGTCCGCCAATCAGCACTTGGCCAGCGTGGTGGACTATGGCCAGACTATGGCCAAAAAGTAAATTAGCTATACATTTTGTTATCCATACCTGCAGATACTAAAAAAGTAGGTAACTAGGTACAGTAACGGGTGATACACGCAAAGCCAGATGAAGGGACGGTAGGTGGTCGCCGCCTCAAATCTAAATATTCTAAATCCGTAACATCTTAGTAGCCACCGTGTTACCTGCCAATCGGGTAGCAATTCTGTATATAAAATACGGGCGTATGTAAAGATTTTTCCTATAAATCCAGTTGTGTGGTCAATATAACTTAAACTGGTACTAAAGAGTATAAGGTATTTCACCCACCCTTGAATCCAAATAGACCTGGTGTTCCCTGCTGACTAAGGGACGAGGCAATGCTTCAGATCCCTTTGTTAAGACCCTTTTTGATTATTGACATAAGTTGATATGGGTGTTAGGGGTATCAAACACACACAAAGAACTCATACTAGAAGATCACTTACTCAGCAGGTTGTAACTTAAACTGATCACGCTAGGATGTGCCTGTACCTGTACTCTTCAACTGTACAGGTAAACTTGAGCGTGTATGTTGCACAACTGTGCATGTATGCCTACTACGTAGTCTAAATTTGCCTGATAAGTTTAACTGCACAAGCAAACCTGTCAGGTACACCCACACCTGTACACCCTAGCGTGTGTGGCTGGCTTTATAATACAGGAGGCCCTTGTTAAAATTTTCCAATACATCACCTCGTATAAGTCATATGTTACATCTCACCTGTTAGGGCTGTAAGGTATCGCGGCGGCATTATGCAAATGACGTACGTGGGTTATCCTTTGTATAAACTAGTGCTGTATATTTAGTATAACTTTGTATGTGCTCTTGAACTATGGTTTTAATTAACTTGGCATCTTATAAAGTTCTTGATTAATTTACTGCTGATACATTCCCCTTACTCAACTCATATTGTTCTACTGTTGGGCTTCGTTTCGTGAACGTGAGGGTGTTAATTGGTTTGTATTACCTAAACTAAAGTAAACATTTATTTGGTACTTCTATTTTAGACGACTTTAAGAAATATGTCTTTATATTTAGGATGATACTGCTATTATTTATTTTTGTTCTTGTTATTTTGTAGTTTACATAAAAGAAATATACCAATCGAATATATAACCTCCTCCTTTTAGAAGTCGGTTAAAAGTAGAAAGCCAAGAGCCATTAATAAATTAGTGATAATAAATAATTTTGACGACCCGTAGTTCAGTTAGTGACCCTGTCCGCAAAGCGAGGGGTCTCGGATTAGCGAAATTAGGCATGTATTTGTTGTTCGATAGCGAGCGACTCCATGTTTCTACATAAAATTTCATTAACTAAGAATGATGAGGATCGAGAATCGACAGATTGGATGCTATCGAGGAGAATATAGCCGCGAATGTTCCCACTCAAACATTGAGCGATTATTGTTATAAAGTCGTTTGCCGAAATTTTCGCTAGTAGCAATAGAGCATATTATACATTATCTAACTAAGTATACACAACTAATTAGCAAATTACCGGCATTCTTTGATCTCTGTAAACTATGACACACGAAACTTGCTATATCGTTGATAAAATTTACACCAAATTCTCGTTAAATCTGATCAAACTTAGTAAAGTCGGCCATGATGACACCGCGAAATATATTTAGATCCTTACTTCGAAATTTAAGACCCTCCCGAAACTTCTTAAAATATCTGCACGATAAAATCTATAAAGTTTCTGGAGGGTTTCAAGTTTGGGAAAGATAGGCATTACAAAGGGAGTGTAAGATGTAACTTCTCGGCAGCAAACAAAACTATTCGGCAGCTATTCAACACTACCTCAATGTTTCCACTTGTTTGCCTCAAGATTTATGATACCTTTAGTAAAAAACGGGTAGTAGGTACACACTCACACAATACCTACTATGAGTAAGAAATATTTCATCAACTGGTTACTGGTTCCTTTGCCGGCAACGAATTGGTGATATCTTTGATCCTACAGACATCTAGGTGCGGCAAATAAAAGACTGGAAACTATAAAATGATATCTACAACTTTCTCTATATTAAAAAAACAGTTACTGTAAATAATGGTAATTTACAATACGACGATGGTTGCAGTAATCACTTAGCACTTGTCGGTAAGTTTTATACTTCCTTGTCAACAGGAATTGGTAGATTTAACTGAATTTCATATACAACAATAAATTTTATTAATTCTTCTTTACGGCGAGAATAAGCCTATTAAATACGACAATAGATATAAATATGAGGATTAGCCAATGTTTAGAAATGTCGAAAATCAGTTAATCCTCAAACGTTTAAGACAAATTATTAGAATTAACCCATCTTCAAATACGACGTGGCAAAAATGACGAAAATTTGTCAATGCTACGAGAAGAACATTAGTTAAAAATATGAAAAGTATTAGGCAACCCTTAAATTCTTGTTTAAGAAAAAAAATAGTTAATCCTCAAATGAGATCAACGTCAGAGAAAATCAACCAAATCTAACTTTGGTCCCCTATGACTGCTCATCCTCAACTTTGATGATACTTTTCTATTCCGTTCATCACCGAAATTTTATTTGTATTTACCAGTCAGAACTTATTTTATTGCCTTGCAAATAACTTGGACTCTTTTGGGTCTAGTAATAAATTGATGCCGAACAGATATCCTTAACAATTTATTTGCGGGTTTATTTCTTTTAATTTTATAGTAGTGTCATCGTGTGAAAAGATTATGCAAAAACAAAATAAAAACAAATAAAATTAATTTACCATAATAAAACAATATTATTTTTATTGGATAATTAACTTTATCCCTTCTTTATAACCTTCTTTAACTCACTTTGCATAATAATACCTACAATTTTTCGGTAGGTAATAAATTGGTACTTTGTGGAATATAGAATTAGATAAAAAAATGGCAAATAAAGCTACTTGATGCTTATTTAAGAGCGCATGGACAATATTTCATACAACATAGTATCATTACAATTTTGGGTTTTGGATTTGAGAATAAAGAATAAAGCGAGATAATATAATAATTTTCATGCCAATTTCATGAAATAAAGGCGAACCATTTTAACAGTCTTCTGACTACTACAGTATTAAAATTTAAACATTGATGATTACATACTATAAAATGATTCTAAACAATTCTGGAATATTTTCATTGTTACAGGAACTTTTGTATAACAATTAATTTATTGTAACTAAAAAGTGCTTGTAACTAAGTGTGCCTTAAACCTCTTTAAACTCTCGACTTGTACCTTTGACCACAGTTCGGATAACACCAAAGGGAAAAAATCCAGTAATACTCTTAAAACTTTTTTAATCCCTAACGAATCCCTCTTGTCAGCAGACACTTCACATTTTATTCAGTTTGCGCACTGTTAATTTTTAACTTTTTGGATTGAATAAAAACTTTTGATTCCAGCAGCTGACTCGTTCCCTTCATTCGCGAATAGTTTTAAGGACTTAACTTGAGAACCCCATTTCAGCTCTCTTTCAGTGAAAGTTAATAATTAAATAGTTACACGGAATTAAGTAACGAATCTTTCCCAGTGCCTTTGCATTTAAACTATTGAAACAAGATAAGATTGAAATTTAAATATTATTTTTTACAATTTGCGTCAATTGTATTTCACTGACTGGTTAAAATTCAAATTTTTCTGCTCCAATAAGCGTGTTTTCATGGTACGTTTAACATTATTCGCAGTCGTTTGTGATAACAGTCGTTAAGTTTTGTCAGAACTTCTCCTTTTCATATTTATTTTCATTACTAGCGGCCTGCCCTCGCTTCGCTTCGGGAAACTTATTCCTTCAGTTTGCAAAGATGTAGTTATATATTTTGGATAATTCACACTATATCTTCATAATTTATAGCCTATGTTTTATCCTGATGTGTAACCTATATTATTGTAAAGTTTCATCAAAATCCATTCGGTAGTTTTTGCGTGAAAAGGTAACAGACAGACAGAGTTACTTTCACATTTATAATATTAGTAAGGATTAAATTATCATCCCATAACATTTTCACTGTTTGGCTCGGGTCTTCTCTCACAATGTACGGTACAGCATTGATATTATAAAAAACCCAAGATGCGCAGTCTCGAACACTGCCCTACGTTTACCTACGTTGTTATAGTCATACTTTTAACATATTTTTTTGCAAATTCAACCTTATCGGATTGTTTAAAGTTATTTTTGGATTACTTACAGCCAAAAATAAGAGAAGACCGCAAACGCTTTACCAGACTCAAGGTTCCAGATCCGCACATTAATAACATAATATTTTTATGAATTTAACGTGCCAAAAACATGTTCCCTAATTTCGTCATCAGCTCTCGGACTAAAAGTATTTTTTTTAAAGTATCTACTTCTGCGTAACGAGGTTGAGGTGTGGTAGCACTTATATTTTTAGCTACATAAAATATATTGGTTGTGTCTAAATTTAATAGCAAAGATCCAGAAAATTGGAGTTAAAGTCGACAAAAATGCTAAATATTATAATTTAGAATTTTATAACATTAAGTAAAAGATAAAAAAAATCAAAAATAAATTTCAAAACTAGTCATTAATATTGAACGCATTGTACCTTGTGTATTAAAATGGACACTCTCCTAACTGTATTAAACTATACATCTATTTGCTTGAAACAGCCAATTTGCAAACTAATTAAAACGCTCATGCACTAGAACGGCGAGCGGCATTCGGTCAGCGTAGCGGCCAGGCACGCCAATCTCACTGCCGCCTCACCTCTAATAGACTGTTACAGAATATAATGGAAAATCTATCGCCGTGTTGCCATCGCTTCAATGTTTTAGTCCATAGAATAATATGGAAACACGCAATTCTGGAATAAATCTAGTTAAATTGATTATGCTTTCCGAAGCGACATTGTAGCAGGTTTTGGTTCGAATGGTATGGTTTCGTTTTCGGAAAACGACAAAATGCCGTTTAATTATTCCATGGGAACGTATAATCGGGATCGGGATCAAAACTATCCTTTTTCCATTCGCGGGTCTCAAACTATATTCATAACTTCATCAAAATCGTTTCAGTGAATTAAGCGTTTGAATGTAAGGGACAGACAAATCGAGTTCTTATTGCATTTATATTAATAGTATGGATTTGAGAATGAATTTTCACTTGCTTCTCCATAATGTACTCAAAAGTATAATATGAAGTCTACCAATCTGCAGTTGGTCAATGTGATGTAAGTACTTCTATGGTCTGTAACTCCTGCACTGCGACAGGAGACCGTGTCCCAGCAGTGGCATAGCTATAGATTGATTTTTTTATTATTTATATAAGTCGCCATTTCGCCGTTTAGTCTCTTTAAAATTAAAAAATACGGTACCTTTACGAAGTAAACAATTTGAATTTGAGTATGTAAATAATTTTATGATTGAGACACTCAGATAGTAGTTACCCTGCTTGAGAAGCGAGGGGCCCGCCTTTGATTTCCGGCCGGAGTAAACGTTTACGTAACAGATCGTCTGTTGTCGGAACTTGGATGCTATTTATTAGTAAGACCTTGTCACTTCCAACTCCAGGATTTCTGATTCGGATGCGCGAGTGTTAAGGCGACTATTTGTTGTGAGGGGGCCCAGGGGGCCAGGGGACCCAGTCTACTAATTTATAAATGTTTCTCCCGGTCTGTCATGAAATTAATGTAATGTTATCGAGTCTTGATACGTAAAATTAGGTACCTATAATTGATTGCAGGAACTACTTGTATGGCGTAATGGTTACCGTGACTGGGTTCGATCTCTAGCGAGGTGGAAATTTGAATGGTGCGTTTAAATTGCTGTTGTCGGTCTCGGTGTGTTCTTGTCATTGTTTGTAGCCCATAGCTCCTACGACACATGGGAGGCTATAGCACAGAGTAGTTAAAAATCCGTTTTTAACTACTCTGTGGCTATAGCGTAGAGTGTTTTAATTCTTTAAAAACGCTGACTCGATTCACTCGATCAATGGAATCTATCAACATGAAATCTATCAGAAATAATGTCAATGATATTACTTAGTTACAAGATGTACGTAAATGGCACTCGCGATATTAAATTTTAATGTCCCGCAAAATGTAACATCTGAAATCTTTACACGTCATCGTATCAGCGTAGGCGTCTTTACGTCCCCGGGGCATTAATCACCGGGTGAGAAGCGGGGGGGGGGGGGGGGGGGAGATCTGAGGGGAGTTATCGAGGGTAGGGGCAGTTTAAATAATTTACTGCTCATGTCGGGCACCGGCGCCATAAATTTTGTCGTGAAATTGCACCTAAATCGAGCGTTACGCGTCCTAGCATTAGCTTATCCGAATTAACTTAAAACTTGTCGACTGTGCTATGTTTCACGATAAACATTGTTTATAATTTGGACGCTCATTAAGTCTGCAAAAGCCGGCTAAGTGCGTATCGGTCCGCCCAATGTACAGTTTTCTAGTTGGTCGACTGTGTGTAATAGTGCTTAACTATTATAAGCTCCAGACAAGAGAACTCCTCGTCCCGATTTGCTTCAAATTTTTTGTGTCTTCGGGTGGATCCGAGAATGGTTTAAATTCACAATTGGACCCGGTAGGTTGCGCTGCTGTCGATAATTAAAGAGCGGTACGAAGTTCGCTGGGACAGCTAGTTTTTTATAAATTACTTGGCAACGATGATGATATTTTTGCATGACGTTGCCTCCTATTATTCTAGCACTGACCATGGAATTAATCTATACAAATACCTAAATAAAATTAGAGTGTCTGTTTGTAATATTAAAACAACAGCTTTTCACTAAATGCATATGGATATATACACGGTACATAGGTATAGTAAAATAATTTTTTTTTTACAATTTTTGTCTGTCTGTCTGTCTGTTTGTTTTGGCTTATCTCTGGAACGGCTGGACCGATTTTGACGGGATTTTCACTGGCAGATATTATAAGGTGATGTAATAAGAAGTAACTTAGGCTACTTTTACTTTAGATTTTTTTTTAATATAAAAAAATAAAAAATAAATTCCTCGCGGACGAAGTCGTCGGCACAGTTAGCTGTAAATATGTATTATAAATTACTAATATTTTAATAGTGTTTATATATTGGCGACCTAATAAATCGATAACTAAATAGGTACATACCTACATGACCACATACACTTTGACTTCAATCTAAGGCTCATGAAAATATCCAGTGCTTATTTAATTATAATATGCTGACGCTACAAACTAGAGTAGAGTATTCTATAAAGCAAAATTTACTCATAAATTAACTAGTTTAGCCTCAACTTTAGGAACTAACATCACAATGTGTGTGGAGCAAACAATAAAGTGTTTAACGAAGTTATATCAATTTTAATATTATCTAATACAGTCTGCACCCACTTTAATATTTGAAGTTAAATAGAAAAGGTAGATTGTAGTCAAGCATTACCTTTTAACAAAAAAGAGACAGATAAACACATTTTTATGTAATAACGCCTGACCGCAAGTGGTAACTGCCGCTCTTGGACTTTAGTTATTTGATAAAATGCAGAATTCACACGCCTTTAACATTATGGAGAAATCTTATATATATACAGTGTAGTGTAGTAATATAATATAAAGTGTTTAACGAAGGTATGTGTCCCATCACCAAAACATGTGATTATTTTCAAACTTTTTAAGTCATTAAGATGCGTGCTCGAAAGCAACACTCAGCAAAGCAAACAAAGGAGTAGGGTTACCACCTTTTCGGTTTTCTGTAGTCTATCCGTTTATACCAGTTTAAGCGTCGCAACTTTGGAAAAACACCAATTGCAGGTAGCGGCTATGTCAACTTCCATAGAAAAGTTTTCGAGACCTTTACTTACAAAAATATAACTGTTTGTATAACTAGTTCAATCAATTATAATTAGCTGGTTTATGTACTCGTATATGTGTTTCAGCTCAAATTCACTTTGGACAACATTTTGGAATTAACGCATTGATAAACAACGTAAAGGGCTTAATTAGTCGAGCCGAATTAGACCAAACAATTAACTAGCTACAAACAACTATTTTACATAGTCCAGTTGCAGTAAGTTGCAGCTATGTATTAGAGAGTGAGCGCACGGGGGACTTTTGTCGCCGTGACTGTTTCGTCGCTCTTATCAAGTCCTTGGATATTATGTATGGCGGTGCGCGCACGATACGACGCGAAAATTGGGTGACTTTTATGTCCGCCGACCGGCGTCGGTGACAAAATTGTCACTCACCGTTCACATTGACGAGCCGGACCGCGCAATGGTTAACATGCCAGATCGTCGTTCCAATGACGCTTCCATATCAAAAAAGTTTTGTCACTGTCGCCCTCGTGAGCGCACCCCAGTTTGGAATTGTCACTCTCCGTTCACATTGACGAGCCAGATGGCGCAATGGTTAACATGCTAGATCGTCGTTCCAATGACGCTTTCATATCAAAAAAGTTTTGTCACTGTCGCCCTGGTGAGCGCACCCCACTTTGGAATTGTCACTCTCCGTTCACATTGACGAGCCAGATGGCGCAATGGTTAACATGCTAGATCGTCGTTCCAATGACGCTTTCATATCAAAAAAGTTTTGTCACTGTCGCCCTCGTGCGCGCACCCCACTTTGGAAACGCGACGCGACGAAGACAAAAACTTTTATGTCACGCAGACAAATGTCCCCCGTGCGCGCACTCTCTTAATTTACAACGTTGTTAAATAAGGTCATATCCATAATTTTGTTGTTGACATTTTATCCGCCTGACCAGCTGTCACCTTTCGTTATAAAATAATCTTAAATTTTATCGAAAACTTAAAAAGATATCTTATTAGCAATTCTTGTATAATTATGTGTGTATTATACTATTATTATTATGTATTATATTATTATGTGTGTATTATTATATGTGTGTATTATTATATATAATTATGTGTGTACCTTATTGACTTATTATTACTAATAAGTAGTAGTAGTAAGAAGTATATTATTAGTGGATTTACTTTAAGTCCGAAGGATTGAGTCCACAGAGAAATTTTATCTAGATCTGAATTCTAATCTGAAACCGCCTTTGACACAGTGGTGTGCAAGTAAATACAATTTTATTATTATCTCCATATCGAATTATTATTTCACTCTCAGAACCGGCTCCAAAGTCAATTAGTTTTAAACATTACCGTTATTTAAATTTGTTCAGGTATAATAGCAGTGAAATCAAAGCGTATGCCTTCTTTGTAATACTATTAAATTGACTAAAGATTACAAATACATTATATGAAACTCATAATATTTTCTTATGATAACCTCACATCAAAACTTCAGACCACCTGTGAACTATCTACTTAAAACACTCATGCTCTCTATATATTTGAATATTTAAAATCAGTTTTACTACTTTAAACTTCCGTCACCTATTATGCCAGTTATTCTGAAGTACCTAACGCTTGCATACCTAATTCTAACATTCCTCCTCAAGTATCCTTCAGCCTCACTCTTGCACAGCCATCTCTATGCGACAAAATTTGACCTCCTGTTAATTATATTGCCTGCATGGTCAGTATCAGCACATACATCGATTTTTGGATAGGTGCTGGCTTTAGGCATGATGCCCATTTAGGCCAAACTCCCCTCAAAGTAAAACAGTAAGAAGACAACTATGTGAGCAGAAGACGCAATATTTTATTATCTAATTTCTAAATAATTAAACCAAATTATGTAAGTAGTTCTTCTATGGAAAAAATAAGTGCTCCGCAGCGAAAGTCTAATGCGTTGAAGTAAGTCATTTGATGCTTTAAACGCAAACACATTTTAATCACACACGCATAAATTTGCACATTACATAGTCACGGTACGTAATAATCTCCACATTTCCTTAGATCACGATATTTCTATATAAACCGAGGTAAATTCCTTCTACAACGTACTAAGGCACAAAAATACTACCTTTATTTTTAAAGAAACTTAACTTCAGTGAAGTTAAATATCTTACATAAATACTTACACGAGGAAAAATAAATATAACCCATTTTAACCATGTACTTGATAACAATATTATTCGCTGTTATCGGCATCTCTGTCGCCTTACCGGACCAAGATTACGAAGAACTCCAATTAAGGAGTGTAATCACAGTGCCACCGAACTGCCCTGCAGGACAGAAATGGGCTAATGGGAAATGTCGGGAAATCTGGAGACGGTCAAGTAACCCAAACACAGCAGACTTAGGCGTGATGTGAGTAGCCACTTATATATTATTTAAAGTGTAAGTATAAATAATTTCAAAAAGTAAACTTCTTATATATAAAAATGAATCGCTGATTTTGTTGCTAAGCGCAAATCTCGAGAACAGCTAACCCGATTTCGCTAATTCTTTTTTTATAGTATTCCTTAAAGTACGTGGATGGTTCTTACGGAGTTTTTTTTTTAAATTGCCTGATAAAGTTAAAAAACACCACTTTTCTATATTCCCATACAAAAGATTCGTATAATAATACTTAAAAGTCAATTTGAACTTTAATACCATACCATAAAGTTTAAGTGTTAGTGAAGGGGTTCCGGGAAGGTGTTCCGAATAGCAGAATAAGTATTAAAAAAAATTAAAAATTAAAGAATCGACTGTTAGGCGGTGCGAAGTTCGCCGGGTCAGCTAGTACTAAAATAAATACGTTCAAAACGTACTAAAATGTTTTTCCAATCCAATTATATTTAAAATGCTATTAAAAATCCCAAGACATAATATATCGCAATGGTTACGAACTCTTATGTAGGTACTATATCTTATATCTTATATAGGTAGGTACTTAGAATTCTACATTATGTAGTCTACCTGGTTTACTTAGTAAATCATTAACATAAAATAAGTAATATTTTCTTCAAGTTCAAATGACATTTCATTGGCCAAGATATTTTCATCTAACGTCGTCATACTCGTAGTTATACCTATGTACATGTAGTGTATTGCGATATTTATATATTGCGATTTATATTTTGCGGAAATCTTATAAGTCTATAAGAACGTGCATACTGTTCTTGCTTCAAAGATGTCATTTATTATTGATCACTTTCATAATATGGATTTACCTCAAACGGATTAGTGACACTTTACGGCATATTCAGCAAAAAAGCAGCTATTAATAAAATCACTGGCTATCATGTTTTTTTACCTTTGTTACAGTGATTCTTTATTTTGGTTGAGCAGAAATGGAATTCCTAAGCAGTTTAAATAATCGTTAGTATAATTGAATATTTGATTGTATTGTTTTAATTTTAACTGAAAAATGTTTATATTAATACTAGTTGTCCCAGCGTACTTCGTACCGCATTATGATAAAAAAATTTTTTAGTGATATATCGACAGCAACGCCACCTACCGGGTCCAATTGTGAATCTAAACCATTCTCGGATCCACCTGAAGACACACAAAAAATTTCAAATCCTAATCCAATTTCAAACCAAATCGGTCAAGCCGTTTAGGAGGAGTTCAGTGACATACACACTCACACTCGAATTATATATATTAAGATTACGGAAGAAACCTTTCAGTCGCCAAAATATTAATATCATCAAGATTGTGGCTGTGCTAAATATCCATATTGCACCTACGTAATGATTAAAATAAAAATTACTAGATATCAAAAATTATAGGAAAATTAATTGGCGGATTTTATGGATTTTTATTATTCAGCTGAAAATATCTTCTTACAATTTCAGGGATTTGGAGCAAAGGGACTAATACCCGGAATATCATCATAAGCGAGATGCTTTTGGATTCTGTCGCCGATTTCTTGACTAAATAAATTATTATTTCCTTAACTGAAGTGAAGAATTATTTTGAAGAATATACCTAAATAATAAAGAGAGAAAACAAAACACCTATAAAAATTTAATCTATATTTCTATATTAATTATAATTATAAAATTCTTACGTTACCGAGTGACTGAAAGACAACGTACAGCCGAAACTAATGAACTCCTCCTCCACCCTTGGGGAGTGTAGGGAGCACTAAGAAGAGATTTTTGGAAATTCCCCCCTAAGGGAATAAAAAGGGGATAAACTGAAACTTTTTCTTTCTTCGGTGGATTCACTTGAATAGGTTCCTATTGGCGGGCTAAGCCGCTTTTAATGCCTTATATTTTGTATTTTCCGTATTGAATGCATTCTGGCAACTAGCTGAGGTAAGACGAAGCGGGATTGCAACGCAACGTCGTGATTAGCTAATTCACGGCCACAGTAACGTTGGAAAAAAATAGATTAATTTATGCAACGGGAAAGAATGAGACGGCACGATAGTCTGAGTTCCGCGCGGACATTTATATCGGTACTATAAGCCAGATGTGTTGTGAGGAGCCCTTCGCCTGTTATTAGGCGTGTATGGGCGGGGTGTGGTCGTCGGTGTACTAAACAGTAGGTAGTTGGATGGTCTGCCTTTAGCGTAACACATTCTTGAGCGATTGGATGCTTCGGAAGGCATCGTTATCGTTGTTATCATTTGATAGATCGTTAAGCCTTGTCGGTGGCCATCGGGCGGCATAAAAACTTCCAACACTTGGTTTGCGACCACACAGACAACCACATCGCAATAATATCATATAGAACATCAAATATGATTTTAAACTGATATCATCGCGGACACTAAACATTCTTAATGTATACGGATACTTACGATTTTGAAATGTTATACCGATATTTCGACCCAGTTGCATGGATCATGGTCACGGCGAGACTGCGGTGGCGAGGAGAAACTTTTGACAGATGACACTTGACATACACTAATGACAGATAAGCCTGTCAACTTTCCGTCTTGGTCGCTTTTTTTTGAACCACGACACACAAGTCTATCTACATCTTTACGCACTGTTTTTGAACTCGGTCCTACTGTTTTTGTTTGACATAAACTTATCACAGGATTCCACGATTGCGCTAATTTATACCCATCTTCTCTATTATAATTCTGAGGATGTTTTTTGATCTCAATGGCCTCCCTTGCAAAGGAGGCCAAGGGAGGACATTAAATATTGCCGGCAAACTAAACGATTCGACAATACACATAATTGTAAATTAGTAGCTTTCCATCTATTGGATAATTGCGTTTGATGTCAGCAATTTCAATAATAATAATTGTCTTTGACGTGTGTTTGTATTGCGGTTTTGGTGTAGACGTCCCTCCGGTAGGTAGGTTTATTTAACTATTATAATTAACCATTTCGATGATAGAATACACTGAAAAGCACCCTAATTAGTCTTTCGCCTTTAATGCGTTACATACGAGTTTAACGCTTCATAGTCGTTGTCAACTGTAATCAATATTGTAGATAATAGAAATATCTCAAATCTTTAAGAGTTTTGTAGATTTTAATAGAGAGTGTTATAATCACGCGTTTATGAAAGTCTTAGGTATTCCGTGAGTCGATTGTTACAAGAGTGTCCGTCCGGTGGTAGAATTTGGACTTTAAATAAAAAATAACCTAAAATGGATAAAAAAAATCAACAATTATAAAAAATAAAATTGAGGATATTTTTTTTTACATCTTTTATGGTAGTGCTTGACAACAATCCCACCTGATGGTAAGTGGCGATGAAGTCCTTGAGGTGTTGAGCGCACTAACTTAAATAAAGCCTATTCACTCTCCTCTTGAAGACTCCCACATCATACGTAGCCGGAAACACTGACGCAGGTAAAGTATTCCACTCCTTACTTTACTCCACTCTATTGTTCAATTATTTTATAAAATTAGGCATCGCGTCGGACACGCTCTTGTTATATTGTCTCTTAAGTATTATGTGCCACTCAATTGAAGAAGTGACATTGAGGTAGGAATGTAACTTATAATGGTTTTTTTGTGATAGCATTAACGTCGTCAAGGATATTTTCTTTTAGAGCTGAAATGATTGCTGGGTCTGTTTCATAGAGTATAATTATAATTTCTATAGTTTAGGCAAATAGGTAGGTACTTCTAAGGCAAGAATTATGTTATAAGTTTACCAGTATTTTTCACTATTGATTTGAATTTGGCCATGAAGGCCAACGTCTTCTTCCGTTTTCAATTCAGCGTTTCCCTATGTGGATAATACTTTTGCTTCTTTCCTTTTCCTGTCCGGATTTTAGCCATAAATATGCTATCACGAACCCACCGTGGCCATAAATAAATAAAATCAGTCGCAGTATGGTTATCAAATCGACTTTCCGTATACCGATATATCTTAATACTGTTGGGTTAGAAAATATGCATTAAGTAAGATAAACAATGTTTGGTGTGTGCTTTTTTATCTAATTCATATGATCCATATTCTTTATATGAGGGCCGTACTAAAAATGGCAAGTAATATTTTTTTTTTAAATTGTCAAATTTTACAACGACGTAAGTAGTTTAGAAATTCTGCGAGTACAGTTCCGCCATAGTTGGGTATTAAATTGAACTAACGATATTGTCTTGTCCGTATTTCAGCAGGGTGTACCACGAGTACGGCAGGTAGGCAGGAGTCCCGGGGTCAGGCCTTGTGGGCATTCCGCAGGAGAGGCACCGGCGTGTTCATTGGAGATCCCAGAGCCACCTCGTATGCGCCAGATGGTCATCGAGAGGATTTTAATGGGTGAATTTGTGGGTGATTTTGGTGATTCTGCCCAATAGCCAGTGAAACATCGGGTATCTTTAGAGTCAAAGATGCATGGAGACATTTACACCCCAGAAGTGGTTATAATATTTCTCAATTTTGTCGGAATGTAATGTGTTTTACGTGTTTCTTTACGAGTTATGGAAATAAAATACAAATGTAAAATGTGCAAAACGCTAATGGGATTTTTTTGTGCAATTACTCAAGCCACGAGACAAAATATTCATTCTTGTGTATGTATTCGGCTTTAGCACTGAAATCATAAACCACGGCTGAACACTTCACTGCACCTTTACAAATCAAAAAAATATTTCCATTCGCATATGAACATACAGTTTCATACTGTTTCATCAGGCAGATAATTCCAGGGTTGAAATTAATAGTAATTTGATCCACAGTGCTCCCACAGGAAAACCACGAATGAAGGCTGCAAATGATTAATAATTGAGATATTTTTATTTAAAAGATTAATGTTTTCACATTCGAGATATTTCATGAAACTTTTCATAACTTTAATTAAATATTTGCGAAACAACCAAATCCACGAGCCGAAGCGCTCAAAGCGAAATCGCTCTGCGCTGTAAGCGTCAGCGTTGAGCGTTATACTCGTACAGTTATGTGTTCGACCCTATGGCCCTATGGCCACGAAATTTCGCTGCAAATTGGAGCGATATCTATTGAATTTTACTGCGAATTGGCATTATTTCGCCCGCCTTTCTTGTGTTTTCAAAAATAGAGAGACTAACTTATCCCTACTAATATTATAAATGCGAAAGTAACTCTGTCTGTCTGTCTGTCTGTCTTTGTCGCTTTCCCGCTTAAACCTCTCAACCGATTTTGATGAAATTTGACACAGACAATCTTTAGACCCTGAGAAAGGACATAGGCTACCTTTTATTGCGACAAAAAGGGATGAAGAGGTTGAAATAAAGGTTGAAAGTTTGTATGGGATTTCTTCGGGTTTTAAGCACAGCGCCATCTAGGGGTGAACCTTCCTAACTTAAAGAATAAGAACGCCTAGCGCCATCTCTTAAAGAACCATGAAACTTTATATTTAAGCACTTGATAATAAGTTTCCCGAAGCGAAGCGAGGGCGGGTCGCTAGTACTAAATAAGTTCACCATCTTCGATTTCATCGCCAGTTCACATCAGTTGGGATTATTGTCAAGCTTGTCATAAGTTAAAAAAATCTTGAAATAGCTCTTAGTAAGTTAAAGAAATATGCCAAGACCCGACATCGAAGTCTCGAAAGTGATGCGAAGCGAATATA
Organism: Ochlodes sylvanus; assembly: GCA_905404295.2. NCBI lineage: Eukaryota > Metazoa > Arthropoda > Insecta > Lepidoptera > Hesperiidae > Ochlodes > Ochlodes sylvanus. The sequence continues at coordinate 8,429,205 of FR990127.1, forward strand.
TCAGAAGATTGGGAAAAACTGCGGTAAAGGATTTTGCGGAAGAATTACCCATAAAGGGTATGAGTACGAATATATTGGTACGAGATATAAAGTAAAATAATATATACTAAATCATAATATACTTCAGTTAACATTTTTGTATTTTTAATACAGTTAAATACATTAAAATACGCAATTAAAATAAGCAGTGATAGCCGTGTGGTTGAACGTTGGACTGCCGTACCGGAGGGTCCGGGTTCAAACCCCGCATGCACCACTAATTTTCAAAAATTATGTGCGTATTAATATTTAATTATCACTTGCTTCGGTGAAGGAAAACATCGTGAGGAAACCTGCACACCTGGGAGTTCTCCTTAATGTTCTCAAAGGTGTGTGAAGTCCACCAATCCGCACTTGGCCAGCGTGGTGGACTATGTCCTATACCCCTCACACTGTGAGAGCAGACCCGTGCCCAGCAGTGGGACAGTTATGGGTTGTGATGATGATGAAATTAAAATACATTGTTAATTGAATAGATTCATAATTTACTTTACATTACAACTTTGTGGTCGATCAACTAATCTTCTACAAAACATCAGCGTTAACTTTTTTTTTACTTATAATAAGTTAATGCTTGACTACAATCCCACCTGATGGTAAGCAGCGATGTAGTCGTGGGTGGTAAGGCGCATTAACTAATTACTTTTTGTCCCTTACGTTTACATTTAAATATCACACAACAGTATTGTGTAGAATTTACGCGCAATAAATAAACAAATGCTCACACACTCAACCTCTCGCAATAGAATATTGTATTCCTGATGGCATAGATACATTCCAACTATAAATTGTGGACATCCATCCCATCCATCCCATGTGGGATCGGAGAACATAAATTTATCAACACATAAATATCTGCTTCGGCTGAACACCGAATCTTGATTCCTCGCTTGGCTGGCACGGTCACTAGCAAATGTAATTAGACTCTAATTTGCGAGCTGTAGTCTAATTTTTGAAGAGTTCGTTATAATATTGAATGGGAAAATCCTAAGGATTATAATTAAATGTTTGGGGATTTCAAGGTCCCGACATTGAAAGACGTAGAACGAACAATAATGCGCTATTAGCTTCCGCTTCAATGGATTGAGAAAAAATAGGCGATAGGAATTCGCGGGCGAATTTTTAATAAAAATACTTGCCCATATGAAAGAAGAATTTTATATACGTAAAACACGATCATATTTCACAACTGAAGAAGATATAATACTTACCTATATAATAAATACTCTTTATTCGCTAATTAAAAAAGCTGTGTTCATTTACGTTTCAGCAATTGAGGGTTACAAACACAACATAATGTACATACATAGTTCCGCAAAGACTCGAGGTCTTAAGAATGCAAAAGCGCTAAAAATACTACCTACTAGTGACATTAACGTAGACGTGACGTAACGCATGGTTTGTATAGGTAATAAAAAAATCCATGAGACATTGAGTACAAAGATGGTCGCTTCCAAAAAAGTGTAACAGGATCCTCTTTCCTTTCAGGACCTTTCTAACCGGAACACAATTGCTGTTAAAACAATTATCACACGGTACAAATGGTTCTAAAAGACCGTGGTGGACGGTGGTATCTACGAGATTATCTCGGCTGTTGTTAGCTGTTATATACAAAATAATATTTCCTTTCAATACCATTGATCTGCGGCCTAGCAAAGGTTACACGGATGATATCACATCGCATTTCAAATCTACCTTTTCTACTGGCCCTTTATTTCCTATAAGTAGGACTGCTTCTTTCCCACGGCCTCAATAAAATACGTCGCCCCTCCGACATTTACATGCTGAAATTGATTTTCCTGGTCCCGAATCAACAGCTCTGTTTGTTTATATTGGATCCAATTTTAATTACATTGCTACGACTTGTATCGAATGAAAGATCCTTGACGGTTGAATAAATATTTGTCCATTTCAAAAAATCCCGGCTTCGTTTCTATTGTTTTACAAACATGTTATTGTGTATGATTGAGTAATTCGTTATTTTGGAATTTATTATTGAGTGATATAGTAATCTTCTAGTAATCTTAATATCCTTTAAAATCAAGGTAAAAGTATTTTAATGTTAGTACAATTTATTGATCATAACAAAATCATTTATTTTTACAAAAAATCATACTTAGCAGAACGTATTAAATATTTCAGTCACCGTCCAAAATATGTTTTGGCTTCTATATCAATGATGCCTAAATTAAATCTTCAGTAGCTATTGAATTTAGAAATAGATGAATTCATCCAATTCTTTATACAATTCAAGATACACGACAAGAGCTATCGAGTAAATTGGAAGCAGAAGCCGAAGATAAGATAGGATAGCGCTTAGCACCATTACAATGGCGCAGTAATACTTACAAACAACCCGATGTTTTCCTCGTAGCCAGTAAATAAATCGACTTACGTCACGTTAAGGCTGCGGCAGGTTATTTACTGCCTAACACGTGGCCGGAAAAAACTAAAATATTTCTTCAAATTTAACAAAGGTGAAAGAAAATGTTCTTAAATTTTTTTTTTGATATTAATATATTTTTTTTCATTTCATTTTCATTTCATTCCTATTAATTATTTGTTTTGTTATGAGCTTAATATAATTAGATTGTCGTAACAATTAATGTGATACATTTTTTATATTAATTTTTTTTATTTTATTACTTTCAATAACAAGTTTTGGTGAAATATTTTTACAAAATAACCTAAAAATTCTGAACCACACGTCCTGTGTTATATTTAATATTATAGAGCGTTTTACCAGAATAAAATATATTTAACATTAAAAATTTTCTCGTATTTTCTAGTCCTGTAGAAATTTCCACGCGAAACTTCATCAACATCACTTTAAAAGTCTAAATCTAAGTTTGAATTTACTTAAAATCTACTTGTAGAACTTATAGTTAAGCAAAGAATCTCAATTCTTGTTAGGAATGTTTTTATGACGATATTTCATAAGGCAAAGTTTCACCGTTTTTCGTAAGTTTTAAGTGTAACTTTTTAACATTTAGAAATTCTGTTCCTTTGTGTATTGAAATTGCCTATCTCTGGAACGTTCTTGATGTTTTGAAGTGAATACTTCTTTAGTATCGCTGTGATTTAGAATTCGTTGAAACGGAAATGACGCGAATAAAGCATCGGAAAAATGGCGGCTGACGTAAAACATCAATATTTGGAGTGACAGTGTATGTATATGAAGTATGAATTTTCACTTCTAGCACGTGTGATTGCACACATTTTGATTTTTATATTTATTTTTGCAGAGCACGTTAATTAATATACGTGAATAATTTTTTACAAGGACCAATATTTATTTACAAGAACCAGTCGATTTTAAAATTTTATACATCGGCAAATAAAATTAAAAGAGCGAAAATGAGCTATTTACAAAAGTGCTAAATATTCAAACTAACTTTCGGCGGATAAAGGTGTATTTTACGCTGCACTGGGCACTCGTTGTCAACATGATGGAATAAAATGTGCTGGTTGTCAGTGACTTTACTCAACTGTGCAAATGGAACGACTGTAAAGCTTTATTAGGTGACCAGTTTATTTTTTTTAATACTAAATTGTGACGTTACTAACATAACTTGGAGAAAGTTATGTATATTAAAATACTAAGTAGGTACGATACGCAAAGGGTAAATATTCTTTATGGGTAATAGTAGTTAATGATAGATAAGGTATCAGGGAATATAGGATCATCAGCCCCATTCTCTAAGGGTTAGTTTTAATGAGTGTTAAGATTCACCGGTGTGTTGTTAACATTTTAAACTCATTGCAGATTGTGCACATTTAATATGATATGCAACTTTCAAGGTATTATTGCAAAATCATTCCGCTCATTCATACCATACTTATTTGCTTTTACCAATATCATCAGCATTTATCGTTGGTCAGTAAATAAACGCGAAACCAAACGAAGTAACAATTGGTGTTTGAAAATAAGTCGAAGAAACTAGAAAACAACATAAAAATTGAGGTCATAGGAAACAGTGATAGGCAAAGCTGTATATTTCAATGGGATAATACGTTAGAAGAAAACAAGCCTTCTAGTTTGATATTACGGAAATAGAACTTGGCATTTTGCCCAAACCGTGCGAGGTACTCTTACGGGATGGATGCTTACATTCATTCAAATTATTTTACTTTGCCTTGAAGTTAGACCTAAGAAACAGAAAAATAATGACTTTCTTCCAATGAATCTTGTAAATTTAACTGCCTTTTGAATTAACAACGCTGAGCGTTGAACTCGTATCTACAGATGATTTAATGTAGTATGTTACCTAAGAACTCCGCTTGTCATCTAGTTAAGTATAGCTATTTATGAACCGAATTCGAATCCGAATAGTGAATGAATAATAACAGGCACTTAACGTTTTTTTGCATAAAATGCCGCGATGTATCGCATTCCAATCTGTCGGATGAAGACAAAGGTGTTTTCACATTTTCACATTTGGTTTTAGAGGAATGGAACTTTGTAAAGAGGATGAAGTTAAGTATTTAATGTCCTATACATTGAATTCAATTAATTTCAGCCCTAAAAGTTTCGTTATGCTAACAAAATTGCGAAGTTAGTAAGAACACATTAATTCTGTTTATCGTCTGAAAAACTGTCGCAATAATTTTGAATCTTACTTGACCTAATTATTTTATAGTATCAATAAATTACTGGATCAAGTTGGCCGAACTTTAAATTACAAAGAACTATCAGGTGTTTGGAGCTGGCACGGTGCCAATCAGCGAGTATATACTTAGCTTGTGCTTCGAGGCCTTTAACTATGAATTCATGTGGCTAAACTACTTCCAACCTACCACTTTACTGTGTAGTAACTACCTTCGTATAGAATTAAATGACTGGCTGGTTACATATTGTACTGCTACATATTGATTATGAAAACATGTATTATTTGGTTGGTAACCACATCATTTATTGATACATTGAATTAAGGCCGTATTCAGATCATTGAGTAGTTACGAATATATTGCGAGAATATAACATAAATCGTTCAAGTTTTCAGATAATAACAGTTCAGTAGGTACAGTTCCGAAGGTTTTGCGTGTACATTCATACCTATAAACTTATTTAAACAAAAATAAATATTCAGGTCATATTAACACATATAATTATAAAACATATCATTACAGTCGTTACGTTATATCCAATAATAAAATAATAAAACGCATAATACTGCCAAACTTTACATCAATTTGATATACTTAATCAGATATTCTGTGGCAACAAGCTCGAAAATGCAGGTAAAGTGACCTGTAGTTTGCATTAACCCGTATCGTGCTGGCTACGGTACGGTACCTTGTGTATTAAACATTAGCTTGTGCTTCACTTCCCGCCGTGACAGCGACGGGTTACCGCTTAGCGTGCTCAACGAGCCATTCGGAAGCTCAAGTGATACGCCGGCACTAAAACAAAGCTCGAGCTAAAATACAGCGACGTGAACTGAGCGGCACAAGCAATTTAATATCCCGCCCAACCTGCAGGAAGCGATTTTACACGTGACCACCGATGTAAAATTTACTGTTGCTTTTGTATGATAGGTGTACAGAATTAATTGCCTCTAAAACTACTGTAGATGTCAAAATGCAAACTTTGTAGAATAAGTAGAATAACTCATGTGGTTTGTCCACGTGACTTATTTTCTGTTAATACATAATTATTACCTATAATGATATACTAGTAAATCCGCCCTGGCTTCGCTTCGGGGACCCGCGCTCAAATATATTTTCACGTTTAGTTTTCATTTAACTACTAAGATATTCATTTAAATTATATGGGTATAAATGTGAAGGCTTATCATAATGAGGCTTATCTTAACTAACGCATCTAAGTCGATAAGGATTTCAGCGAACAGACAGACGCAGCGAGGGATAACTTTTTTTGGAATGTGTGAATCTAAACCCATCCATGTACATAGTTCCAACTGCGTCATACTACTAGCGAGTTACACTGGGACACAACGGGACCCTTGAGACCAACCGAATCTCCCTTAGTCGTAATGCAACCCGCTGAATAACGGATAGGGCTATGGCGCTAGGTCTCTTGATCTCTTCTGTTGAAGGTTCCAGAATTGTCCTGTCTAATTTAATCCCGATGTAATTCATACTCATCGTCTTAAGGCCTTTTTCTAGCTGGCCCGCTCCTACCCTACTTCAAGAATCAACCCTACAACTTTTGGAAGTGTTTCAATTGCAGTGTTGGAAGTAATAAGCGGGGAATTAAATAAAACGTCTCCACTTATTATTTCAAAACCTAATATATTGTATAATTTATAATTACACATAGCCAGTTTCTACGTATCCTTTAGACATCTAAATTATTTTTATTAGTATTGGGTAATTAAAAGTCATTTTCATTGTTATTAATTAATCTAAATGAATGAGTTTATTAGGCTGTGTTACTTTACTAAACTACTCTTATACTTATACTTATTCTTATTATTATAAGAAGCTACATTATTCGTAGCATAAGCATTTAACTAGTTTGTTTTAGTACCTATTGTTAAAAAAATCTCATGCTTAGCTACACCGAGCGCAAGACAAATTACATTGAAAATTCCGCTTGTGAATTGCACATTGCTGGCAAGAAATGCTATATTTCTCCGTATATTAACTACGAATGGTGTTAAGACTTGTAGTCTAATGAAAATGCAAAATGAAAATGCAAATTTTCTCGCACTGCAGTCGTCCTATCTTGACTGAGCAATATAATTTATTCTGTACACACTAGTATTATATTTAAACCATTTTAATATTTAACGGTAGCCGTACCCACAATTTAGGAAACTATGTGCGGAGCCTCAACCCTCTTTGTTTGTGAAATTGTAATTAATGTCACAGAAATGTTCCCTCATTTTCACCCTATTCTGTACACATCTCAATTTGAAAGTGAAATGCTGATTTTATATTTCAAAAGGCGGACTAACTAGTGAAGTTACCGCCAATTTGTTTGAATTGAATCAAATGTATAAAGTAATATTAGCGACATGCGAACATTAAAATGTACGAGTAAAAAATAAATAAAAGTTCAGTCTACAATTTGCTTTCCAAATTGTATAAGTAATAACTCGAAGTTTAAAATGAACTCTATTTTATGAACATCACATATTAATATCGTACGAGTTGTGTTGAAATTTTAAAATAAACCGTGAAACCGTGTTTTTAGCTCATTTTATCAAATGAATGAAGTTTATTGATTGATTTATATTCTGAACACTGGTTTGATTCCACATTTTATACGTTAGGTAAGACGTCAGTGTGTCCAGTGGAATTCCTTATCTTTTGATCTTTTGCTCTGGAGCCCCATAGCGCAATGTTTAGCGGATTTATTTATAGACTCTAGTCTCTTTTCTTGGCTTTTCTGTGAGTGCTTGTGGCAATACTTACGCTGTATAAGAGTCTCCATTCAGCCTTAAGTAGAAGCCAACCTACCCTACCCACAGTGCAACTGCGCTCAAAAACGGTTCAAAGGTTGTTGGGATCTGCAGCAAATACACGGTACCCTGATTAGTTATCATCGTACTTCTGTAAGCATCTATGATTTTTTGACATGTTTCAGTTAAAGTGTTGAAAAACTAATCATAAATTAGTTTCCAGACTTCATAGGGGTTTCAGGTATTATAATTATGGTATGCATTGATCCCTTACTCTTAATCCGCCTTCGTCATTTCAAATACTTAAAATCATATCCAATTTCAAAAATATTGTCAAAAATAACTTATCCTTAACCATAACCTAAAAAAGGTGCCTATTCAAAAAAGGTAAAGCGGTACAGCAAAAGCATTTCTAAATCTAAAAGTCATCCACTTCAAAAATGATGATTAATGGGGACAATATTTATAATATTTCTCACTGGAATAGCTCTTATTAATACAATAAATGTTGAGGCGTGCGATCACCGGCAGGTGACGTCATACAAATTAGATTCCTCTGAAACAAAAAGGAAACGGGTAATGTTTACGATTATACGTCATCCAATATTAACAGACGGCGAATATTACGTGAGATAACGACGATCATAATGTTGTTTAACAAGCGCAGTTTATTACATGAAATTACGAGGCTGGGTTTGTGAAACCGTAACATGTGGGATTAGTAGTCACATAAAGTGTTGTTTTTCTGGATGCGTACGACTGTAGGTAGTCCCTGGACGTGATAAGACGTACGGCGTCGAATATTTATGGTGGCGGTCATCCGTGTCGCACAATCGGTGTTGTAGACTTAATTCACCTGCAGCGATATAGAAAAAAAGGTTCACCTGTATTTAATTCCACAGGTACAGTTGACCAAACGTGGTAAATCAATATTTACTTATTAGCAAACTTCATTCACCTTGTTAAAACAATTTTGTGATAGGATTTCCTTAATATTTAATGTTATTTGTATTGTTACTGTTTTTGTTACTGTTACTGTTGTTGTGTTATTGTTTGTATACAATTATTATTAATTATTATATACAAAGGCATTCAATAATATTCATCAATTAAAACTTTCATATTTCGAGTGTGTAGGGACGAGGACGGCGAAATAAAAGATGGATGGATTGTGTGTGAGATGATATGAAAGAAAAGGGAGTCAGTGTAGAAGTGACGGCCAATAGGGAAGAAGAAAAGGAATTGGGTGTAAAATGGCCCTTAGCAACCAACCTCCTTTACAATATACCTACCTAATACAAAATCGTATAATTATGTGCCTACATATCGTACCGTTAAGTATACCCGCCACTCCACTAACCGTTACCTAACATCTGAAGTTCATAGAAAGTTTTAAAATAAATCCCAAATTACGTGAAAACTTACGCTTCGTAGAAATGACTTCTTTTAGCTTTTGAGGTCATAAAACAAAAGCGCCTCTCCACTTATAGTAACAGCTGTGTTCTCTTTTTACTTGTATTTTACAGTGCCTGGTGAACCTACGCTACAGCTGTAGTCATGTAAGTAGTAGTAAGTAGCATAATTTCACAGACACTGTAGACGGTATTTTTTTATGGAATTAAGGTAAGAAACGAGCAAGCAGCGCCACCCTTCCGCTGCCGCCCATGACACCGACTAAAGAACAAGACTCAAATGAGACTGGGAAAAAATATGGGCATCTTCAAGTCAAGAGTGAATAGTAAAATAGTACTTACAGTAGGGATTGTGGTCAAGCATTAATTTATATAACTAAAAAAATACATAGATGTACAATAAGTCGGTAAAAATTTACTCATAAATATCGGAACAAACAAATTTTAGACGTTAAGCAACTTTATTACGTAAGTATCTCTATTATGATCGGGATTTTCGGCTAGTTTCAACGCAATATATTATATAAGTTCGGGAAATAAATCACCAGGGACCTTAATAAATTCGAATAGCCCTCACATTCGTTTGTTTGCCAAACCCTTTCGCCGCAGTCTAAGATTTTTAGTGTTATTGGGAGGGTCTTCGTCAAAGCTTACGTAGAAATTTTATGGTAGTTATAGGAACATTTGTTACTAAATATATTTTACTGCGTTATTGATATTTTACCAGCGAAAGATAATACCTAGAAATGTAACTACTGATCAAAAATAGCCTAATAAATACTAGGCTGCGGCCTAGTATGCAAAGTCAGGCCTTTCGTCGTTCCGTTTTTTGTTTTTTACAGACATTTAAATTAATTAGCCAATCATCGCTCGCCTTGTGTAATGCGCAATAAAATAAGAACAATAAAATTGTGAACTTTTAGCGCTTTAAGTCACGTGGGTGATTTGGTACCATTTTCGAATGAATGTATGTATGGACGGGCGTCCTCTATACTTTATAGCTCGTTGTATTTTACCTTTTAAGTAAAAGTCTCGTGTGTGTAAAAGTGTTTGAGTTTGAAGTGTTTTGATGAAGCCCGGCTGGCACCCTCTTGCCCGAGTCAGCTGTCGAACGACTCGTCGTGCTCAGGCTGGGAGCGTCAGAACCAGTTCTTGCAATGTTGCAATGTTCTTGTTCCTTCTGTCTTGGCCGGCAACGCATCGGTGATGCCTTTGGTGTTACTGAACTTCGTTGACAATTGTGGCCTTACAATTACTAATTACAATTACTATTTACTTATTTACTTACAATTAAATGGCTTTTCTGCTCGTTTGTCGCCACTTACATTAAAAAAACTCGTTATACCTACCTAGTGAAAACGCGTGTTAGTAGAATTCGGATTCATTAGTACTTACATCCATGCGGGCTTCTATAGTCAGTTTGGGACATTACTTTAACGACGAGATATTCTCACCTTACCCCAAAAGATTTCAGTATGCGGGCTATTGGAACTAAGTAACGTAGATAACCGTTCTTTGCATGCGGGTATCAAAGTTTAGTAGAAATTGGAAATTTCAAGTTTTCTTCGTGGCTTGAATAGCAATGCAGTTATATTGCAGACTATTGTTACGTAGCTTTGCAGTCTTGAATTTAATATGGAGAAAGTTACGGTTGATATTGCTATTTATGTGACGGTTATTATAGTTCCATAATCATCGCAACCCATAAATGTCCCACTGCAGGGGTCAGGTCTCCTCTCACAATACTCATATTGTATATAGGGGTACAGGCCATATGTCGGGCCTGGTATACAGGTTATAGCCCACCATGGTGGCCAAGTGCGGATCGGCAGACTTTACATACATACCTTTAAGACCACTGCGGAGAACTCTCAGGTGTGAAGGGGTTTTTTCCTCACGCACGATGTTTTCCTTCACCGATGACGTTGGATCATCAGCTATTGAAACCAGCTCTCACTGCAATTTATTATTCAGTCTTTGGTATTTTAGCTTTTAGTTTTGAAAATCTGTATAAGCTTTCCTAATGGTGACACTTTAACCGGGTCTAAGACTTCTTAATCCGTTCGTTATCCTTTATCTTCAACAAGCGGTTTTCAAAGCCGCATAGAGAAGTACTGAATATCAAAATTTATATTAGCTACATTACGTGCTGCATGAGTATAGAAAACCAACACGCTTCAGATTATGTTACCACTTCAAAGATTAAGCAATGCTTCTTCGATTGATTTTGGTTTATAGAAATGAAGTGGTTCACCATGCATTCAGTAGCCTGGATTAAGTAAGACCATTTATGCAAATCCAGTAACTAGTTTATTTGTAATTTTTACTTTTTTTAAATAAATGTCACAAATATATAGCTCAACTAATAGCACCTATTGCTTTCATACCACCGACCACACATATTCGTTATTTTACGATTTTAAATATAGTTTGATATGAATGTAAACAGAACGGTTATTGTTAATGCGTTTTTTCTATCTGACGATTAAAGTAATACTAGCGTAGTAGTCATACTAGCGGTTTCTCTTCTAGGCACGTCACAAAACAGCTTTGAAATTGAGTCCTAAGGGTAGCCTAGATACAAAAACTCGAAACCTATTTTTCATCATCTTTTACTTGCGTTGTGTCGTTTTTTCTCCTTCTCATACCCTTAACTTTTTCTGAAAACAGAGCGGGGCGTCAGAAGCTAAAAAGTATTTTTATCCCAAAATTCCTGAATAGATTCTCTGATTTAACAAATACCTATTTTAGACACTTGAGGAAGTAAAGAAGAAAATTTAATTAAACATTCAGATTGGCTATTAAGATAATGTTCACCATTATGTTGCTCGCAGTGCGCTGAACGGAAAGCTATGGATGGAAGTAGAATTGTTACACCCCTCCCATTAGCTCATTTTATAAGCCTCATTTGTTATTCGATTTTGGAAAACAAGAATCCAGAAAACGATTTATCTATAAATATGATTGTGACGGAAATCTAGTCAATTGTTCTTCTGATATAGTTATGTTGGTTTGGTAGAGCTAAACGGAAAATTAAGCATGTGGCATATGGTTATAAAATATGTTTATCAAATAAAAAAACCTTTATGCCTTATTTCATGACGTCGAACAGATAATAAGTATACGCGTTTTAAACTTTGAAGCGCTCTCCTGTAAAATTGGTCATTTGTAGTTAGGGGTTTATACGTAGGGACCGTCGAGATTACGTTTACACTATGTCCATCTCTGGCTCTGGTGCCTAGTTGGTATATCGCTGCGTACCATTCGAGAGGTCCCAAATCCGATACCTGTTTCCGTCCCGGCCAGGAACAGACATTTACATAATATGTGACAGATAAATGTTTGTTTGCGGGTGTTTGTGTGTGTTCATGTTATTTGCGCCACAGAATATCATAGATACTATAGAGGTGTGTGATAATAATAATATTATTGCTCAAATATATATGTCGGCCATTAAATAAATAAAAGCTCCAATACAAAAGTCTTTCTTATGTTCGAAAATAGTGAGAAATTTACATAAAGCTTGCCGCTGAAGGATTTCGTACTTCAAGTATACGCTTAACTCTGACTACGAAACGGTTTTATATATTTAGGGTTCCGTGTATTGTGACAAACCGTGTACCGAAATAGGACCATTTTTGTCTTAGTTCACCTGTCACTACAACATTTGCGGAATTTACGCGAAGGAAAAATACAATACCTACATAGTTGGTGACCCAATTACCGACACCATTTATCAAGTGCGTCATGTAATAAACAAAACGTAAGTTGTTACGACGTGTGCGACGGTTAGATAAACATATACCTATATATTTTATGTCTTTGAAACTCATTGTTAAAAGATACTTAATAAAGTAACTGTCCAAAAAAAGTACCATAATCTAGTTGTCGTTAAAGCAGGCTGAAACTATTGCGCCTAATTTTTAGGTATGTATACTTTATATTTATACACTATACTTTATGTACTTATTGTTTCCTGGGTAACTTAACATTTCAGGAAACCATAAATATTTTATTCCACGAGTGTGATTCGGACTTGACCGGCGTTTTTGCAATGGGCGGGAAGGTTTTATTCCTTTTTGTGGTTTTTCTACAAAAGGGGTCTACGATCTACATTTACACAATGAAGCTTGAATTTGCACAAAAACTGCTTTCAACGGTCTTTATTGTATCTGAGGGTCAACGAGATGCGGAACAGAACTTATGCAAACACCCACGGATCACAGGTATGCCTACATTCGACGAATTTATACGAGTTCCTTGTGAAAGCGAATTGACTATCTATGTAGTGTTTTTACATACGAGTACATCGAAAGTATCTAAGGATTACGGAGATGTCTGTAATATTTCATTACATACCGTATTTTTTTATTTATTAGGTACTATGTATTCGAGGAACTGTCTAGAACTTCGGAACTACGAGTATAATACGATTAGAATATAATTTGCGTAGGTATATTTGTTTGAGATTTACCCTAAAACGTTCGAACATTTACCTATCATGAAAGTTTGTATAATATACCTTTGTAGTTTTTTCTCGTTCACTCCACTTGGTATGCCACTAGATGTGATGTAGGTAGGTGTAGTATTGTGAAAGTGATTTGTTTTTGGTATTTGAACACGGGAATACATTATCTTTCGGAGTTTTATTATAGTTATTACCTATTATTATCTATTCCGTAGTTCAGCACTATGTACCACAAGCTGGGGAGGTTGTTTCGCTCAAAGACAGCTAGAGCCTCTTACATCCCTTTTCCATTTATAGATAGAGTAATTAATTTCGTCACGTCATTGCCTATACTATTCAATTGAACGGATGGCAGTAGTGCCGCGGGGCCTGTCAGATACAAACGGAGGATTTTCGGCAACAACCTAAACTCCTAATTAACTGTATCCGTCCCTAATCCCTAATTGGAGAATTACTTCCCCGAATTTTGTACCGAACGCTCTCGTGTAACCCGGGGTGTTGTTCGGGTCATTTGTTAACATGTATCGATTTAGAACACTGAGAGCTTGGGGATAAATTGTTTTTTGGTTGCCGTAGACTTAATTTACTTGTGAATTAAGTATACTAATTAAGTATATTCACCTAAGTGAATTAAGTACAATAATTAATTATTTTCTTTAGTACTTTAATTATTAATTTTAATAAGTTATTATTTTCAATCCTCGCCAACGCCTCTTTAATATCTTTGTGTCCGAGTGAAGGGATGCCGAATTACCCACTAGTCGTTTGTTGGCCATTGTTATTAAGTACATATATAAAAATAACTTTCTTTACTGTGAACTTTACTATGTGTAATTAATTGGAAATGTAAGTAGTTAAATTAAAAGCCTCTTTAAACGCGAATTAAATACAGTTTTTGGCGTAATTAAGAAAATAGGTAAACTTCACTTGAATAAAATTATAGGATAGTGAGGTAAAGTGATAGAATTTATTGTTAGTGTATACTAAATGTAGGCTTTAAATTCTCGATTTAGGAGACGCTTCTGGAAATTTATAGCCTGAGCATCGACGGCTAATTTGGCCATCAGAACCGCGGGCGTAAATCGAAGCGGACGGAGCATTAATCACGGCCAACATTTAGCTGCGTCCAGCATTTATCGGTGTAGAGAATATGCGCCGTAATAATATACGATTTAGTTTAGGTAAGTTTATGTCTCTACATTTTCTGTTAATATTGTCAAAAGCTAATTTTCAAGTATTCAAAGAGCTACCTGAGCTTGAACAGGTCGATGAATTGAATTGGCCTTTGATAAATCGATCAAAGATTTCGACAAAAAATAGACCTAAAATGGATCTAATTTTAATAAAAAAATACTTTAATCTTCATATTCTGTCTGCGATAAATAAATGCTGCTTCATTTTTTCTTTTATAAATTTTATAATTTTCTCAATACTTTTTTTATGCACACGTTGCATACTTTTTTTATGCACATTGGGAATATTCGGATATCTGTTTTACGCACACATAATATGTATTTACATTTTCACCTCACCCAAATTTTACTTATCTACTTTGTGCCCAAATCTATCTTTATCAGTAACACGTATAGTAGTGACATCCCAATAGTTTTAAACTTTGGTTCCCTCATTCTCTTCCTCCTCCTCCGAGGTGAAATCCCGCACACTGCGTCAAATTTTTCAATAGTGATGAGGAAATCTGCCGTCGAAAAAAGTCAATCAATGGCATAATAAAGTGTGTAGTGATGATAAAGATGTTTAATACAGGTTACAGGGGTACAAAATATCTATTTTGTAATTATTGTACTTAAATAACAGAATTGTAATTAAATTGTGTATGAAGGGAACAGTGCCATGCATTCAATAACTTGATAACAAAACCAGACGCGGTAAAATGTAAGTAGGAGAACATTTATCACGACCAATTTGGAAGGTCCAGCCAGCGTTTTAGTATTTCCCGTCGCGTATTAAATTAGCAATATATCTGTTACGTCGTATATACTAGGGTATACCGTGTTCACGACCGAGTGAAACTGTATATTTCCACAGAGTAATATTTGTGATATTTACTTCATAAATATTTTTCGCTTCAGGACGTTATTTCAGTAGATTGATAGACGTATTTGAAGTCTTATTGAATCCGTGAAATTTTATTCCCTTTGAGAAAGATTAATCAATCTATTTGATTGGATCTTGAAGGCTGGTGACCTATGACTTTCAGAATATAATTGTGAGCTATACATTTTTTACACGTATTTTTTTGTGCAGGTACTTTATTTTACAATTGGGGCATCACACAAAAATAATACTCAATACACGTGAAAGTGGAAGAATGCCTTTAACTTTCGGAGTCTATTCGAAGATACCACCATAAAAACTAGTTTTTTTAAAAGAGTTATAGCCACATTTACCTAAATGTGGCTATAACTCTTTTATACTCTGTTTTATACCTATAATACACAAAAAACTGAAAAACCAGATTTTAAAGCCTTTTAATAGACTCACTGTGTCTTAAAATATGATAATGTCTCTTTTAAATAATTATTCATCCAGAATATATTAACTTTTTGTATTAAATACTGTTATAAATAAAATAAAATATACAGGTTGGTAAAATATATAGTTGTTGAAATGTTACTGTTTATATGGGTGAAAACTGCTGTAACAATCAATTGAGGTGTCAGTGAAAAGGTGCTTCCCTACCCTTAGACCGTAAATGTCAAAAACCCATTACTGTCTCATTGCCGCGTTCTTAATGAACATATTTCAACCTGTTAAGGAGTCACGGAAGCGTATCAAGTTAAGAGAAATTATCGCGGTATCGTTACTGAGGCGGTATTTATTTTGGCGGAGGGAAAATTTAGTGTGATTTATGAGCGGCTTACAGCTGTGAGATTCCGACGCTCTAGTTACTTACAAAAATAACTTTAGTTTATGATACTGCGACCTTGAGAGCCAATACATTCTTAATTCTTCCTTCACGCCTTGGTATTACTGATATCGGACCACTTACCTTCAGGTGGTATCCTCTTGGCTGAGAACACACCGGAGATGATTGTGGGCGTAATTCACCTCCATGGGCAGCGACGAACATTCACCGTCAGGTCCGTCTGGTCGTTAGTAGGTTATTCATGAAAAACACCTCATATAAGCGATCACTCTTTTAGCTTTGAATACTATAGTTAAGTAAGACTTGAAACAAATTACTATGTATACATGACGACACAGTAAATAGATGCCAACTCGGGGTATGGCTGAAAGTCAACCACGGGTTCGATGCTGCATCCGAGTTATAACGTGAGGTCTTATATAGCACTAAAAAGGTCTTATATAATTTCTAACACTAAATGACCGAGCGTTTGAACACATACGTATTATGCTGAAACGGCTATTTTCACTGATTATATTCGTGAGCTCGACTAATTTTAGACAATCACGAACGAGTGCTCGACATCTGTTTCTTATGACTAAAGAGCTTTCGGATGGGTGCGAACCTAGTCGGGCTAAGCCGAATATAATTACATATTTGTTTTCTCATTTGGATCAGTTACTAACCCTGCGCTAATTCGCATCAGAAGAGTGGTCTACAATTCTCATATTCTATTCAGTGTTCAAGGGAGATTTGTGAGTTTCTTGCAATAAGCTGGCTGCCTTGCACCACCAATCGTTCCATAGTGTCCTCGTTACGGGTGATATGTTCAAACAACTTAGAACTCGTATTGCACAATCGATGATAGTAGGTAGACGTAACTATTTTGTAATAAACCAACAAAATTAATACATATTTGTGTCTACAAAATTCGAACACAGACTTAAACTAGGCTTTGAAACAAATGTGCCTTTATTGTTTACCTTAACAATATGATATTGTTGTTTCTAACTTAGATCTTATATATTCGGTAGTATGGTTGCTAAGGCGGTATTTATATGGTCGAGAGGGGAGCATTAAGGGTCATGAGGACGTCTGATTTACGAGTAAACGTTAACTTTGAGGTCGGTAGGTCGATTGAAGGGAATCCCTATATACATATGTATAGAACGCGTGCCCTTATTTAGGCCTTTACAAATCAAGGATAGCGTGTTACGGTGTAGACTATTATTAATCGGCGATTAATTTACCTATTACCAAACCTTTAAGCTCATATTAAAATATGTTTACAGTTGTAAATTTTACCTGTAACTTAACACAATCCAGCTTCATGGTAAGGCATAGCCAGTAGGTTATTTGGACAAGTAAATGACAAGCACACTTATGTGCCCGGTTCCTATATTCGTTTTGCTTACGGATTTTAGAACTACGAGTATCTACGAGGCGTAACTAAAAAGTTTTCCTATAAGAAAAGATTCGAAAACGATCGGTTTAATCTCTGTATTTCGTGGTTTAACCATTGACTTATTATTACTATCACTACTATGGATTTATACTATGCAATCGAAATTAAACCGTGATGTAATGATTTTATTGTTTAAATTACGTTAACATTTCTATTCTCGCGATAGCTGGCGTTCACGACTGCAATCGAAATTAAAGCGTGACGTAATGATTTTAGTGTTTAAATTACCTTGTTAATATTTCTATTCTCGCGATTGCTGTGACTGAGATATTTTTTTCGCGATTTTAGTATGAGACCCGTCGTACATAGTAATTGGTAATTAGTCTATGGGTTTAACGATTGATTAAATACATATAGGTAGGAGCCGGACATACCTTAGTAAAAACCAATTTAAATATTTTGTGAGATACCTACTCCCATATAAATAAAACATTATTTAAGATTTAAGTCCCATTTTTAAAATAGTTATCTTGTTCATACTTATTTTCATAACAACAAGTGTAAGTCCACATGCACCGCAGTAAGATTATGAGGGCTATTTTCAGGGCCCATGTTTATCTTGGTGTTTTAGGGTTTCGCAGTCCCATGGCAATAATGGAAGCTTTATTAATTTAACTCCGCTTCTGTCGGCATTAATAAAACGTGCAGCTACGGCGTAAAAATATCCAGATTATGATCTATGATCTATGTATGAATAGGTCGACAGATCTATCATCAAAAATCATGTAGATTTAAAATCTATAATCTCTTGTACCGTCCGAAGGCCTCAGACGTTAAAGATTTCTATGTAATTTCTATGTTTTAAATGCCCTCCAGAAGTGCTCAAAAATTTTGAGTCTTCAATAGGAAAGTAAATGGGTATTTATCAAAGTTATTAAAACTAAAGACGTTCATGCACCGCGAATTTCACTTTTATATCTGATGACATTATTGTAACTGTGAATGCGAAAGATAATCATGGAACGTATGTGACAGAAAGAGATAGGCTACATGAAAGTAAGACAATTGGCCAAGTTTGACTGTCCAACTTTTCGCGCTTGTGACATTTCTACTTATTTCTTACTATATTATAATTATATAATAGACTTTTATAAGTTAGCCTGGTCATTTTGGACTTCATTGCCATTTACCGTCAGGGGGAACTGTTGTCAAGCTTTAACATATAAAATTACATAAATCGATCACAGAACCCTTCACCGTGTATGTACTTAAACGAAGTTGTCTTTTTTATTATTATTCCATCAACCCTTTACAGCGGGTTTCGCAACACAAACAGGTTAAATCCCGGGGTTGAACAGCGCTGCTCTGTTTCTGATAAGCGAAGGAGTTGATGTAATGTGACAGGTTTTGTAAATTCCTGTTTAAATTTACATAAATGATTCTGTTATTACTTGATGTTTTCGAGGAACCAAGGGCTTAAGTTTTCGAGAGTTTTATATATATTACATGCGTTGCACTAGCATTTGCATCTTAGAGACTGAAGAGGTACCTCTTCTCTGCTCGTAGAGCACTGCTTAACAATGATTCAGGATGGATTCAGAATCCTCATCATAATTCAAATAATCCTTATCCATGTTGTTTTCAAATCAAAATACATACGAAAATAATACAACAATTTTTTATATGATTTCATTGTTGGCATATTTTGATAATTTCGTATTTTACAGGTATCGTTCCAATCTTGAATTTAATTGAAGTTTTAGTAGCTACATCAAACCTAAAAATTTGATGTAAATTGATTTCATCATATTTTCTGTGATATTAATCGTTTATTTCAATCATTTTGTTAATTCAACAATCGACTCACGGATTACAGTGAGTAGTATGTTCGATTCTAATTAAATATTATAGATTATTCTTCACTTATTCAGCATCCAATTAATAACTTATTTAGTTATGAAACGGTTGATGCGGACGAGACTCGTAACCGGAATGGGTAATACGTTTTATAGACAAAGTAATTACGAGAGGAAATATCGGAATGATTGGATAACGATGTGTTAATATTTGATGTACTGAAACATCGATGTGGCAATCACTAAAACGGGATAGTTAAAGGTTAATTTAGAAATTGTATTCGGATTTATAATTTCAGCTAATACGTGTTCAGGTAATTTTTTGTTTATGATACTAATTTTGGGTAAAGTAAAGATGGATGCGAGTTTGCTGCTTATTACCTGTGGAGACTGTAGCGAGAGAGAGAAAGAAATCGATCGAACAGATGGGTGACGAACACATTTAACGATGATTTGATTAAGATTGACAATTATTCATGAAATTGGAAATGTTCATGTCTTATCTATTTAGAGGCAATGGGGTATGGACGTGGAGTGCTCAATCCTTGTTTTGTTTCAATAATGATGCGAATTCCACATCAGTTGCACGTTCACGTAATGTATTTGACAAACTGCACAAAATTTGTACCGCTACATTGGTAATACCGGAAGAAAAATATATTTAAAAAACATATTATAACTAAATATTTGCAGTAAAACTTTTCTTAATCTTATTCTTTACATTTTTATTTCACTGCTTTTACATTTCAGCCAACTTATTCTTGAACTGAGGCCTGACAATATAAGACCAAAGGTTATAAAACTTTTTTAAACTGTAACACAGTGACAATGTTGAAACTAAACCGTCTGTCGCTGGTTATGTAACTGTTTTGTGATTCATCCTGAACATTTCGTACTCTGGTATTATCATTGAAAGTCTATTCAGACGATAGTTATCAAAGATAGCACATGTAGGTAATAACAAAACTCTTATTGCAACTTACTTTATAGGTAGTAAAGCTTAGAGTTCGCCCGAGGTAGTACCACCGCCCGCCACGGTACTAGTACCATTTATACCGTGTGATAATTGTTTTAACAGCAGTTTTCTGGTTTCAAAGGTGTGGAGCCGGTTACAATTTTTAGAGGCCACCATCGCGGTCCTCAATGGCAGCAAAGCATCTGTAACAGAATTATAACAAGACTCTTACTAACAAATAACAATGATTAACTGGACTATTACTAAAAACAACTGTTCTATTGCTGAGCCGGGGTTTCCTATTAGGATGACATTACAATTTCAGTAATTTAATTAATTAAATAATCTCGACTTTCTTTCTGATGATGGTAAGTAAGTATTAAAAGGTTCTATTCCCGCTCGGGCCAGACATTTATATGACATACAGATGTATTTGTAAATTATTGTTCTCGAGTCGTTTCCTCGTAGGTATATAATTTTGCTATGTCCTATTACTGTGAGTTCATGCCACCCGCGCGGCACGGTGGGAGGAGGGGGGGGGGGAGGATATGAGCGTTTATTTATTATATTACTTAATATTCAAAAATAATATTATTCATTCGTACCCATTGAGAGACATCCAATTTCGGTTACACAGCTCCACTGAGAATTTCATTGTGTAGCAGGTAATGTAACGATATTCTCAGACAAAAAAAATCCTCTATTTCTCGAAATAGTACTCGTATATTTCGTCATGCGAACTGACAAATGTTTCTCACACGTTTATGATTTGTTCTGTGCGCCACGAAAAATTATATGTCGATTCCAGAAAGATATTGGAGCTGTAAGAATAATATTATGAACGATTCATAAAACACCGTGGAATAAGAGTAACAAAGAATAAATTACTAATACAAGGCCAGGGAGGAAATGGGATATAATACAAAGGTGTTATAGCAAATGGTTGAAATGTTTGACTCTCTAACAGAGGCGCCCAGGTACAAGTCTTGCATTCATGCATCATACATGCACCTCTAATTTTCAAACAATCAATATACATACATATACAGGGTGTAATCGTTAAGTGTGCACAGGCGATTATTCCGTAACTATTAGAGATATCAAAAAACTTTAAACTGATATCGAAAGCACTTTACCTAATGAGTAAAATGACAATAATAATTTATTAAAAATAAAACGAGAAATATCCAAAAAAAATACATTAAACTCTCCCATACATTTAGTATGAGATAGTAGAAAGGTTTTACTTTCTTTATTTAAAGTGGAATACTTAGTACCTACTCCCGCGATAAAGAATTTGAATTTAGAACGAACACCAAAGAGTATCTTTCTTTTTGTTTTTATTTAGTATGTTGCTTTTCAGCCAGTTCAAATCAATACGATATTGAAACAAGGTTTATTATTAATTTGAAGTGGTAAGATAAATAATCTACACGTATGTATCTACTTGAAATTCATCAATATCATATCATACATAATTATAAAATGATAAGGGTAAAATGGGTACTATTCCACTTTAAATAAAGAAAGTAAAACCTTTCTACTATCTCATACTAAATGTATGGGAGAGTTTAATGTAATTTTTTTGGATATTTCTCGTTTTTATTTTAATAAATTATTATTGTAATTTTACTCATTAGGTAAAGTGCTTTCGATATCAGTTTAAAGCTTTTTGATATCTGTAATAGTTACGAAATAATCGCTTGTGCACACTTAACGATTATACCCTGTATAATCAAGCTTTTTGTAAAACAATATCGTGTAGTGTTTAAGATACGCTGAGTAAATCTCTCAATGTATAGTTTATCTTTTGTTAATTTGTTAACTTGATATACTTTTTGGATTCTACGCTTAAACGATATTGTACCTAATCTATAAGAATGTCGTGTTAGTTACAACTATTTATAACTCAAGAACGACTGGACCAATTTTTACAATTTTTGTGTTTTTGGATTTTTCTTCGTTCGGAATAGGATAATAAGTATTAAAAATTTTGAAAAGTTAAAAAAAAAATGCTTGTTCATAGCAACACAGTTGAGTCGAATTATAGACAGTGTTTAGTTTTTGTTTGTAGTAGTCTACAAAGTGGGTCAGCTATTAAGTTACCACAACATTTATTAATTATAGGGCGGTATGAAGTTCGCCGGGACAGCTAGTTTTAATTAAAATGTTAGAAATGTCAAGCAATCTAACAAGATGGCGGGTATAATTAAAAAGTTAAACCTAATTTCACAATCAAATAGGTAGTCACAAATCCAAAATAATAAAAATGAAGCGTTATAGATGTGAAATATATGTGACGTGTGGCCGAGGAATCTGTTCTTCTATTTACTCACCTGATATTTTCTCCGCCCTCAATGAAAATCCAACCTCGCCAAGAATATTCCAAGGAAATTGAATTTACCACCCCGTGCCAACTAGTCTGGTAGTGATTCTGCTTCTAAAGCAAGGGGTTTTGTTTCGACTCCTGGGCGGAGCAGACAAATTATGTGGCACATAATGTACGGTTTTATTCTCGGGTATATGTACCTATGTGTTATTTATATAGTCAATGCTACTTGCGACACAGGGAATACATTTTATTAATTATTTATAGTAAAACAAACGATCTATAAGGTTTAATTAAAAGATTAACAAATATAAAAGCAACATACTTTTTATACAAATATTACGTATTCAGTGGGTACCTATTATGCAATCGTGGCATGCAGTCACATGCGGCGCGCCAGGCGAAGCTACAATTTGTCAATGTCACCATTACTGTCTCTGGTCGCAGCCTTCGCCTTCCATTTCCTCGGACACTGTCATAAACTAGGCCAGCAAAAACAATTTGCTCTAAATAAGGTAAATTGCAGCCGCACAGATTAGTTTTGAAGTTGATGAAGTTTGATTATATTTCTAGTTGCGCTTTTGGTCACAAATATTTTTTGACTATTTGTGTGTTGAATGGAAATTGAACGCGGCATTTAAAAATGAACAAATTTTTTCACGTTGTAAAACTTTTCCACAAAATAAATAAAATTACTTGATTTTGCTGCCAACGCGATATAGATATTATGTAAAAAAAGAATGTTCAAATTATACTTAGTATTATTGTGTTCATAACAAATATTTAACCAACAAACACTTGTGCTAAATCGAGTAAAAGAAATAAGTTATTTTTCAGCCGAGAATTAGGTCACGCTCATTTTTCGCTTCGTAGGATTCCCCGAGGCCTTTTCATACTTGTTCACTTTTCCTAATATTCCTTGTTAGATATTTGATTCCAAGCTTTTATTTACACTGTTTTGATAAAAATACAGAATATTTTATGTTATAATATTTTATATTAATAATTCACATCAACGCACTTGGATACACACATCGCAAACAGTGCAAACACAAACCGAGAACATTCACACAAATGACATAAAATCTGCTGACAATCAAATCCAAGACTTTTCTCGGCGGGTAGAGTGATCAGAATCACTAATGCTCTTTCAAACTGTAGTTCTTCTAATTAAAAAGTGAGATTCGAAATAAAAGCAAAATGTCGCTGTTTAATTGAAGACGTCATAATATTTGTATGTACAGAAAAAAATGCCATACTAATATAAGTATAATAATATTGTGATCAGTTTTGATTAGTGGTATTTTTTCAAGTCTACATTAAAAAAACCTTTTGGAAGAAAAATCAGTTGTTCTGCTCAGTCAGGTCAGTTTGCTTCAGACGTCACCAATTGCGTTTTTGGGTCCGGTGCCGCAACACGCATATTATGTTGGAAACCAAAGAAGAATCTAAAACCTACGCACGTTAATGGAATAGTTTTAGAATTTTTATCTGTTTATGCCATGTCGACTTCCATGCCATGGAGTCTAGTTCGTACCTGTCGGTTAAGCGAGGGAACCGGGTTCGATTTCCGGTCGGGATGGATATTTTTGTGACAGATAAATGTTTGTTTTCGGGTCATGGGAACACGCAGGGAATCCTAGTGCGGGGATATGAGTGGGTTACCGTTTATTATCTTAATTATCGGTTTGTTCCCGCCAATGGCAGAATAAGAGATCGAAATTAAGCATCCGATATAAACATTTTTTTAGCGGGACACATCCGCCAAAGAAATAAATTAAGGAAGTAAGAAATTAGGTTTGCCGAAGTAAAGCGAGGGCGGTTACTACCTTCCAATAAGATCATACCTCGTCACGGTTGCCCCAATGTTTGGGAGTAAACTGATGTAACGGTTTTTGCTTTCAATGTGAACTGAATCTCATACATAAGAATGAGAATCGATAAAAGGAAAAGGATAAAGTGTGATTCTAATATCTATCTTATATCTTATCTGAATTGGGTGCGCGAGGAACAAAATGTTGCGGGAACTAGATTGGACTGCGAATGATTGCGGAACGCTTTGTGGGTCGGGATTAGCTTTGACGGAAGCTACAGACGTATATGACTTTAGGCCGATGCGATGGTCCAAAACGCTGGAATGTTTGTTTAGTTTAGCGAACGGTCATTTCGATACACGCGTTCATAGCGACTATCCATAAATTGTGTCACATGAACTTCACGTTTTTTGGTTCCACGCTGTTCTTGCATTAATATGTCACAATTATATTTAGCAATTTTAATAGTGTAGTTGTGATAGAACTGAGAATATTTTGACGTGATAACGTCTTATAAATTGATAGGCGCGCACGGTAAAGTTAAACGTTCGATTATAATGTACCTATTCAAGTTCAGTGTGAATAGGCTTTTAATAACTTAGTGTGTCGAACATCCTCGACTTCATCGACTTCGTCGTCGTCACTTCCTATCAGGTGGGGTTGTAGGTACCAATAATATTCTGTCGAGAGCGAAAAGCCAATTTATCTGCAGAGTAATAAGGTGATTGGTATATATTTAATTTAACTGTTAATCAAATAGAAGTTACACAAAGAACAAATGATTGCATTACCCCATCCAACGATTTGTTTTTATTGCAGACCATTCAATTTATCAACCCGTGTTGTGACGAAGATAATGTCGTCGAAAAACGGAGAGTCATCAATCAGACGTGCCGCGGAAGTGCTCGTCTGAGCAGAGTGTGTTTTTGTTTCACTTCGAATTATAACATCCAATGTATCTGATCTATCCTGCTTGGAACATTCGGACTGATATTTTACATTTTGTTGCAAATGAACATAGTTTCAAAAACATTCAATTTGAATTGTATTTAACCACGGAAGTAGTTTTAAATACTTATGAGAAATATATCCGTCAGTCAAAAAAATTCTAAAAAAATTATTATGCGATTAATTATCCCCAATATGTAATAGTTTTCCCCAAATATGTATATCTTCATTATACGTGGATTAGTTCAAATTTTATTACTTGTAGGTATAAATATTATTATGGCAGACATATATTGGCAGACATTTATAAATTCCCGTGTTGTAGCCGTGGTCCTCCTGATATGTTCCGATTTATATTTGAATCGTGAGTTGGTTATTGGGTCGGTTACCAAGAGACGTGGAAGTAAGGGTAAATCAAATACCTCTTATTTGCTGAATAATGTATTAGAATCGCAAATACTTCTGCTCATCTTGTGTCATAATCTAATATCGTATTAGATTCTGAATTTGTGTCCTACAAACGTAATAAGTTTTGTGTTTGTAAATGAAGGAAAATGACGTGTTTCGGCACTTGTCCCCGGAAGTACGTAGAGCCCTCACGCGCTCCACAACCATTCCACATAACATCGACAAGATATAAGGAAGCATTGATTACGTGAAAATACTCTTCCCAAAGATATTAAAACTATAGATGCGTTACGTTCATACATCGCAAGTTGTACTTTTGAATCCACTCCGATGTCATTTGTGTGTCACTATGAATGCGAAGGATAATTACGTAACGTATGAGACAGAAAGAGATAGCTACATGAAAAGTCAGCCAATTGGTCAAATTTTACTGTACCGCTTAAAAGCGCTAAAGCGCGCTAATGACATATCTACTTATGTTTTACATACCAATTTATATATAATATCATTGACTGTCCCAATGTTTGTTTTACTAGTTACGTTGTGCTTGCTATAAAAATGTGTTACAACCAAATTCATGTTGGTTACGTTGTGGCTAATGCTGGCAGTGTCAGTATTAGCGTCCTCACTGTGTTTTACTACGTGGATACTAGATATAATAATAATATGTATTTGTATACCTAGAACTATATTTGTATATCTAGAACATTTTCCCCAGTAACATGTTTAATGACAATAGCCGATAAAAGGGTTTTAGGACTATCTCAAGTGTCATTGTCGTCTTTGATCTCTGTAATAGTAAAGGCATCGTTACACGATCAATAAATTTAAGTAGCAAAATGTCTAGGCATTACTTACATATGTACCAAGAGGAAAATGGGTAGGCGTTTATGGGTGATACTAGCCCAGTGAACTCCAACAGCTCCCATGTTTCAGACTTGATACACCATAGTCTCGTTCGTTATACGTCAAGGACTGGCAGGGAAGGTAGGCTTAAAAATTGGGAACCCTTTGAAATATTGAGATAACACTCGAGTTATTTAGCAGTATGTAAAATTTAGGCGTATATCTCTGTATACGGGGACGGCAATTTGTGGTCGCCTGTGTTGACATGAACATTTGAGGCACCTACGACAGATTCAATTATAGCTAAGGTTTTAGTTTAGGCCTCGTTATTACTAGTATTGTAGTCATTAACATGAATATACGTACTGTAAATAATTATTATAATGAGTGTAAGCAATTATTTTTAGAAATCATCTTTACTTGCAAACGGGTCAGCCTTATAATTTTTAACACTATCAAAACTTCATCAAGAGCCATTATCAGTTTCCAAGTGCAGTAAAACTGAGAAGAGCGTTCATTACTCACAGATATAGCCTGCTTCAAAGAGTTTAAACTCCTAAGAAGGCCTCGTAACATTATGCTTAAATAACCCTCTGATTTATGAGTTGGGTACTGCTCATAACATTTTGCGCGCTTCATGGGAAATTAGACTAAACTAGACTTAAACCTTACTAATTTCTATTAATTATAAAGCTTTTATTGTATCATCTTCCCTAATAGTTGAGAAGGCCTAGAGCATTCTCCACTGTGCTGTTCCACAGAGCAGTTTCACGGGAGCGTTAGAGACCAAGTCAACTGTCGGAAGTTTTTATAGCATCCGAAAGCCTCTGACACGACTAAACAACGACTATTATCAACAACCCCGACCAGCGGCTTAACGTGTCCTATGAAGCACTCAAGAAATTTAGTACCAAAGTTCTGCCCCAGCCAGGATCGTACCCGGGATCCTTCGCTTCGCGGATAGGTTCACTACGAGCTACGGGGTCGGTAAAGAAACAAACACGGTTTTACGTACTTCGCTAACGTATCATAATTTCATTTAAATTTATTCGTAAATAAAAAACGCAGTTAAAGCTGATGTTACTAAGCATTTTATACGTCAGCTATGAATAATTCATGTGTGAGATTTAGGCTAAATTAATTGTACAGTAACGAGCACGCCGCCGCAACATACATTTTCCATCAAAGGGAAACCCGACCGATTTTCCTTCCAACCCTTCTGTAATTCAAAACGATATAATATTCACAAATACACGAAGTAAGCGGTGGTTATAACTTACGACGTTATTTTGTATTCAATATATTAAAATCTTTACATTTATTAAAACTGTAACTGCTTGATGTCTGTACATGAAGGATATTTGAGGAAAACTTTTATAAACGTAATAGATTCTGATGTGTCGGTTTCTCCGTGCGTTTGTTCCTAATAATCTTAAATTTATTTTTTACTGATTTGGATATGGTTTTCATTGATGTATTTGTGTAGTGATCTTTGTTGCTTTTATTTCAATCAGTTCATAAATAAAAATATTACGTCAATTCAATTCTAAAATTTCTTTAATTTTTTTGAGTGTGATTTCTAAGAAATAGGTTTCCCAAAGCGAAGCAAAGGCGGTTATGATTTGGATGGATATCTTCACATATTATCGCCATAACATCCCTAACAACTGTGAGAACAAAAAGGCAAAAACCCAAACCGCGAGTATGTTTGAAACTTCGTTAAAGGGATAAGAGTCCCTTTTAAAATATACCTAAATGTCGGAATTAAGCCCTACAAACATGAACTACGTGCTTAGTAAACAAAGTAGAGTTTCGGATGTCGGTAGCATACGACATAATACCGCTAGTACGCGACATATGAGCTTGAAATTGTTCGGAAAAGCAATTAAAGCGTGAAAATTGTGACAACAATAGGCCGCATAACTGTGGACGCCATTAAATGTTTTAAAACATTTCGAATAAGTAGTTTCGAATAAGTGGTGGTATTATGGCCTTGCTACATTGTTTCACTGACCGAATATGATGTCAACGAACACATCTTCCATAGTCTCGGTACATTTAGTCTGTATCGTAACGGCACCTAGTCTTGCAACAAGCTCACGAATCATCAGTCTCTTAGCTTACGTCGGGTTGTCGCCGCGCTTACGTCTCGCCGCCTCCAAGCTTACTTTTCCGTGACCTACTCACCACCTACTTAACCAGCGGTCACCAAGCCGTATGCACAAACATGCTGAGCCGCTCCTTCCGTTCGTTAACGCCTAGTTGACGGCGAGGCAAAGACGAGGCGATGCCGTATCTTATCCGAGTTGATAAGAGGGTGCCAAACGTCAATCCAAACGCAGTCAGCTGTGATTTTGATTCTGAAACTAGGCACTTAAATACCAGAAGTCATTGAGAAATATTCTAAAGTGTCATTAGTTACACAATAACCTGGAAAATTTGAACTTTTTTACTTTTTTATGTTGTATTAATAGCATCTATGAGTAACATTATACCTACTCATTAGTTTTGTATTAAAAAAGGTTTTGCTTACCATTCAAGCGTAGTTGTAATATTATGTCCGCTCCGCTGATATAGAAATACCAACCTGTAAAAGTGTCGCTCTTATTTTACCTTAAAATATTTAGTGTACAATTTTCCATTATCATGATAATATAATGCTTTGAACTTCAATTTTCAACAATTTTCCATTATCATGATAATATAGTTTGCTTTGAACTTTTTGAATCATGTTTAATACTTTATTACTTAGCACAATGTTTGCCTTTGTACCTAAGCTGCGGGATTGAGGCTAACCTCTGTGGCTTTGCTTACATAGGTAGCCAAATCCAATCTCGTCCAGCTTCCATTTAGTTTAAAGTGTTCATATTCGTAATAATAAGTAAATGGATGTTATTTGTTACGTAAACTAGAACAGAATATTTAATAACTACTTAAACTAAAATTTGTTTATAAGTATACCTAAGTATGAAAATATCTCAAGAAAGAAACGTTACAGTAAAATTGCCTAAAATAAGGTGATTTAAACCACCATACCCAGGTAACTAAATTCGAAGGCTGAGAGATTTTTCATTTCATATTATACCTACATTAATCTTATGACTTTATTGAATTATTCCAACCGAATGGAAGATAGTCGCAGGAGAAATGTGTCACTTTACTTGATAGCGAATCTTTCAATTGGAGAGCTTCGTCGTTCAGCTGCGAAAACGTTTCAGTTCAGTAAAGATGTATTTTATTGAAGTTGTTCTGACGTTCCACACTTTTAATTCAATTGAAATATGAGTATTGCGGTGTTCAATCCAGTAAAAGCAGTCTGACATGGAGTACATATAATATAGATATTCGTATTAAGGTACAGTATATAATAAACATGCACACGTTAGGCTTAATATACTGCTTGTATTTATGTTTTCTATACGAAAACACATTATTGTAGGGGTTACAGATGTCTCGCATATAATTTATTTCAACATCGGGCCGCATACACGCTAGGGTGTACTTGAAAGGTTAGTCTGTACAGGTACCTAAACTTGAGTGTGTTTGTTGCACAATTTAGCATATACATATTATGTATGTCCATAATATTGACAATGTATGTGCACATCTATATACTATTCAGATATTTGTATGCGGACAAATCTTTTGCATGGAATCCTTGGTGAGTTTACTTACATTTAACAAATGGAGTTTAAGTAATGAGTAGAAGACATAAGCTAAGAATGGCTTTTTTGGTGACCTTTAGTGACCTTTGGCAGTTTACGGTAAACATTAACTATCAGGATATTCGTCTGCTCGTTTTTCAGCTGTTTGTAAAAAAACTGTAATAAATGAACAACGACTGCCATACACTTATACTAATTGTTACAATTACTAATTATACACTATTTTAACAAATCATTAAATAATTACTATAATAACACCAGTAACTAAATTTTTTAATATGATCATGGCATTGAAATATCCTAGGTAGATAATATAACAAACTTAAATCTTAACTGTAACAGGCGTTAATTCAGTAATTTTGTCCAAAGATAAAACGTCACTCAAGCTTTGTTACAAGTTTCTGCATTGCGCAGAATAAGAACAATGCAAAATCATGACATTTTTATATTGTTCTAGGTTTACTCATTTTGATATTTGTAGAAAGTAAGTACCTATATTATAACATTTTAATTCCTTAACTTGGGCAACTAGAAAAAGTGCTCAGGCGCTGGTGTGACGAAGACAAGACGTTATAATAACATAGCTCTTAACCCGATGGTCCTGACCCGCAGCGCTCAAAGCGATTCGCTCTGCGCTGCAAGCAACAGCGTCTAACATTGAAAACAAATGTATTTGCTCGACCTTCTATGGCCACAAAATTGCGCTACAAATTGTAATGATATTATTTGAATTTCTATGCAAATTGACATTGACGTGATGGATTTTTTATGATAATAGCCAACAAACGAGCAAACAAGCCACCAGACGGTAAATGGTCACAATTGCCCTAAAACATCAGTAACATCAAAGGTCATGCCTGATGCGTTGTTGGTCAAGAAAGATGGAAGAGGAACGAAAGAAAATACTGGCTTACAAACCATGGTTGTAGCATTAAAAGGACGTGTGTTTTGTAGCATAGCCATAACAGTAGGCTTTTGGCCGCGGGCGTTTTTCTGGCGAGCCAGAGTGGTCAACTGACACCCTAGTTTCCAAATCTGCAAATCCAAATCCACGCTGCACCGTACGCTTCGCTTCCAATAACTCTATGAACTGAAAACGCAACCCAACCCTCGCCTTACAACCGCCAACTCCGCTGTCTTCCGTTCCGCGCCTAGGAAAGCGAGGCTAATTAATTTTGTAAGCGTAGCATGAACTAATGAGCGTACGTTCGTTATCCAGACTCAAAAACTCGACAAAGGTTGTTTGTCTCGCGGATTCTTGTAGCTTATTTATCCGACACACTCTACTGGAATGAAACATGGAAGGAAAAACAGTTTTCTGAGCTCTGGCTAATCCTATTCGTGTGTAAGGGTTGTCGTAAAGGGTCTAAGATACGTGTACGTGAAAGTCATAAAATTAATTAAGTCTTATGCTAAGTTTTACATATAAACTTATATCTTAGGCGATCGTATATCCGATATCTTATCCGAATCCTGTCTAAGTAAAAAATAGTTCGAAATCAAAGGGTTTCGGGTTCGATTCGTCCAAAATAAGTTTCTTGTCCCATATAAATTAATGTTTGGTATCATTGTTTGTGTTTAAATTTTGGCACCTGCGATACAGATAAGGCTAATGCGGTGCATCCATATTAAAACGCAGATTTTTATATTATATATACGAGTTTATATTTGTAAAGTATTACCAACCCTAACACAATACGCAGTTACTTACCAAGAGATTTACGAAAATTTCCGCCTCATAATTTACTGTACAGTAGGTCTGTATAGAAAACAACTCGCGTTCGACTAGTAAGTAATCCTTTTATTTAAATTGAAGTTAGGAGGAGCTTGTGGTTTGCATAAGTATCTACTTAGAATTTTGAGTAGTTACATAATAATATAGTTTAAACTTTAATGTATACTCTCAAAAGCTTCAAGAGCTTTACTTTCGCGTGTCATTCAACTGCGGACGAGAATTATTTGTCCGCGACGACTACTGCATATCTCTTTGTATTATAATGTATAATTTGTCAGATTTTTTTGGATGCTAGTTCGTGTTCTGTCTCAAAAGGGACTTCGGAAGGGAATCTATATACTGTATAGCTACTATACTATACTATTATAATTATAACACAACGGTCGGTCGCGAAGGTGTTGCACGGAACACGTCAAGAACTTATTCATTGCGACAACGCGTTGTTAAGCCACAAAACGGATTTTGCACTGTAATTTTAATGTGAAGTCATATGGGGCTGTGCCCCTTTTTTGCGTTAGCGGCGAATATATCGCACCCCGCATGACGACCCTAACACCAATGAAAATGATTCTTCAGGGTCAATGATCGAAACCGCTTATCGAGCGAAAAAATGGGCCACAAACATGCACAAAAAAACTTGAAAGTGTGAAATCCGTTTTGCGGCTTACATGCGACCACATATGAACCACAACATGCATTATAAAAGGAAGCTTAATTAAAATGTGCCATTATAATTTTATAACGTTAATAATCAGATATTTATTGGAAATATTCGACATTAAACTCACTGATGTTTAATGCTGTTTTAATATTAAAATATTTACGCTGGACGATTGCGAGAACAGAAGTCCATATACGTAATTTGTTGAATGCCTAGGTACTTTTGAGTCGTTTAAATTTGTATGTCGTGTTTTGAATAAAATGTGTCAGTTGAACGTTATAGCTGTAATAAAAAATAATTGTTTGAATAAACTCTCTCGATATGCATTTTGCTGTTCGTTCCGATTGCTATACAAATAATTTTATTGCAAATTTTTGATCAAGCGAACCTCGTTCAATAGACCAGTTGCGGATGAAAATGGAAATTGGAAGTTTGGCTAAATATTTTACACTATCGTTTTCCTCGCTAAAGAACTGTGATGGATTGGGATATTCCAATTTTATAAAAAATTTTTTTTAATAATTTTTATTGTTATATGCGTTTAGTTTATTTATAGTTGAATGAAGAGAATCGAAGTAGGTATTCGATGATTGCTTCACTTTGTTAATTAACAAGCTGGTGTGAGTGACTTTTTTTAGATGTCACTCGTACAAAATTACCCCATATTACCACTTTTAGGAATAAATTTCCAAAAATCCTTTTAAGTCCCTTTGTACCATCAGAATATTATGCTTCTAGGTTTATTGGTTGGGGCGGTATCTGCCGATTAGTACTCGTAACCGTAATTATTAAGTACGAAAAAAATCTGCAAGTTTAAAAATACGAACAAAACTATTTTTGCATGGAAATGTAGGTCCTTATTTTATTTTTCTTCTGTAGCGTTTTACTAACCGAGAATAAAGTATATTTCAGAATATTTAGATTTAGACGGTGGTAAAATTAAATGATCACAAAATATAAGATAATTTATCGATAGTGTACGTACACTGAAATATTAATAATATTAAAAAAAATGTTGAATGATATCATGCCATTTAAAACAAGGAGCATGTTAATAGTAATAAGAAAAAATTTCGACAGAGAGAAGACATTTTTGCGTTCTTTTAACCTTATGAGTTTTTTCTCCCTAACTCAAGATAACTCATCAAATTATACGAAGGCGAGCTTGTTTACAAATTGTTCTCGAAACGAGTCACGTTTCCGCCCAAAGGTGGGTGCAAAAATTGAACCAATTTAAATAATGCCAAGAGATTTGTTTAACGTACGATATGTACGGAACATTTAAAAAGAGTTAGAATGGCGATCAGTCGAAGTTTGTATGAAAACTGGTGTCGCCGTTTCCGCCCCACCTTTTACCTCCACTACATCCAATAAATATGAAGGTTACGCACATATTTGTAATTTAAAATCTAGCCAATCATAGCGCCGCGCATTCACGACATTTCTAATGGAATTAATCACACGCATATACGCATACCTACAGATGTACATTTTTATAGCTTATTTGTGCGAGTTTTAGTAATATGCGCATTTGCTCAAAATACTTGGCGCGTCTGCCCCGCCCACAACGCCTTTCTATTCTTTTTAAATGTTCTGTTGTTGAGTCTATCTGAAAGAGGATCCACCTATCATCCATCAAATTTATCAAACCAACCTTGACTCCATGGCAACTACGAACACCACGACCAACAACGAGGTAGGAGCTCCAGATCTCTCTCGTTGGAGATAACTGGGCTCCATACGATCCAGTATAAGCGTAAACCTACATAGCAATCGAGCGTCAAGCAATGAACGCTTTGTTGGATGAGTGACACATCAGACAGCAAATTATTAAGCGGTTATCGAGTTGGTTATTAATTTCTCCTCCATGCTCTATGCTAAAGCATCATGGTGGATTACGGTTCCTGATCATTTCCGAGGAGTGGACGAGATGGGTATATGATTCCACCATTTTGCGATTGAATTGCGATGATTTTTAACTTTCACATTATTTTTAAAAACAGCTTTTAAAAACTTTAATTTGAAGTTTATGCGCTAGTCGAAAGTTGTGCGTTGTAAATAAATTACCAATAATTTATAACATATATCATAATAACTTTCTCTCATCGTATTTTTGTTATAGGTACTTACTCGAAATAAGAAGCATATGCTTACATAGAGCGTAGACAGCAGTTTAATTTACATAACCAGTGGTTCGGTAATATCTCTAACAGATTTGTAGGAACTTTGACTCCGTTCGCTGAGCGGGAAAACTTTGTTGTGGAATCCCTAATCCGACCCATTGCACATAACACATGGTGAGATAACTTATACGTCTAAGTAGGTTAATACTTTATTCCGAAAACTTTGTTTAAAGCTTTAGTCTGTCAAAATCAACGCTTGCAAAGTTTAAGGTTAAACATGGTTTATGTTAAGGAAGAACTTCTAGTACTGCTTTGTATTAAAAATATTTTCCCATTGATTTGCTTGCATTGCTTGGGACAATTGATAAATTGAGAGGAAAGTGGAGGTGTGTATGAAAATTAGTGCAATGAAAAGAAGGAAATGATATCTACGTTAATTATAGTAAGTAGATAAATTGGTTATGTAATCTCATATGTACATATATGTCCCAGTATGCACTTAAGAGTCTTAGAGAGAATAAATTAAACCGAAGCCACGGACAATGCTGAAGCTACCGCGTTTACGATAAGCCAATGAAATTATCCTCGGGGCCTCGCAGACGTAGTGGAAATCTATTGGTTTATCTGAATGGTTCCCGCTTCTGTTTTATTAAATTTTGAAGTTGAACAGAAAATTCTTGGTAAACTTGAGTCAATACTAGAATGAAAATGAATTGAGATGCTAACAACTCTTTATCAGTTTTGTAATGTAATTAAATTCTATTATACTTGTTTAATGGCGGGATGAGATCTGATTAATGCAAGGGGCGGTCTTATTTATTTATAACTAGTTATTTCCCGCGGTTCGGTCTGCGCGGAAGATAAACTTTCATCCTTAGTTTAAGATGGAATATGACAACATTCGTTCTTAGCTGAAAATCAAAGATAACGACAAAATACATCAATTTTGATGTGACATAGCAAACACATTGTCACATAAATATCGGGCTTGGCCGGAAATCGAACCCGGTACACTGGCTCGGTCAGTAAACAGTGCCTCTATCGATATGTATAGGGTCGACATAAATAAATAAAGAAAATCCTTTTAAACTATAAAGCAAAAGAATATTCTATTCCGTTTTGGAACGATGCCTTTTGGAAGAAAGAATTTTTCAAATACATAGTAAGTAGGTACTTAAGTTATCTAGTGTGTCACAAGTCTAATGGAAAACAGTCTGAAATAACAATAGTCTAGCAGTCATTGCTTTGATGCTGTAGCACCTAAATAGTTTATCCTCTAACGCCAACGCCATTTGATTTCAGGAACCGCAAAGTGCGCTATGAATATACGAGTATACTACAGTGTGGGGGGAACATCTTGCCTCAGTGACTTAGTTAAAAGGTTGTGGTCAACTAGATTACAGAGCCATTAATTGGTGGTCATCTTAATATATATAATTCGAGTGTGAGTGTGTATGTCACTGAACTCCTCCTAAACGGCTTGACCGATTTGGTTGAAATTTTTTGTGTGTGTTCAAGGGGATTTGGGAATGGTTTAGATTCACAATTGGACCCGGTAGGTGGCGTTGCTGTCGATATATCACCAAAATATTTTTTAATCATAATGCGGTACGAAGTACGCTGGGACAACTAGTACTGGTATATTATACTATAGGAATCGTATATAAAGTACGACAAATAAGAATCATTTGTATTACATAATAATAATAATGAACTTCTTAAAATTTAGCTTCACGTAGCCTTTATAATTTATTAGACAGTTGCAAAATGTTTTTTTTTGTTGTAGCACTCCGCTTCCCCTTTCTCCTCTATGTTATATGTAGGTACAAGGTCCAAATACAGAACAATACATTTCACGTTATCTATATACGAGAGATCAACGAGTGGGTATAATAATCTACATAATTGTCATGTTAGAAAAACAAATAAGTGACAAACTATAAATAAAACCATTCTACCCAATGACATTATAAGTAAACATTGATTCTACCGACAGATAAAATAAAACTTTTCCAATAATCTTTCAGCGGGCTATTCCACTGAGTAGAAAAACAGACTCGTTCGTGCCCAAAGCAACCGCTAAATTGGCCTATAGATTAAGCGAGTTTGCCGAAAATAACATAATTTTATTAGTTTATGATCCGAGGACTGTGATGTTCATTAGATTGCCTACAAACCTATCGATTTTCCAGGCTCGGGTATAATGCGTGTCGTGTCGAATTACCGTTCTGGTTGAACAAGCAAAACATCTCTGAGGGATTTCAAGTTGGAATAAGAAAGGGGCGACGGCTAGAAACGCGGTCTTAATCTTTACAAACAGTTGTGTGTTTATATAAAAACATACATATATTAGATGTAGTGAAAGATTTTTTTAAGGTGGTCTGCAGTCAAGCAACCTTAAAAACTAAAGTGAATTTTGAATTCTGAATTAGTTAATCTTTTCTTCTAAGTATTTGTACTTGCTACAAGTGATTATTTTGAGTAGCATTAAATTTTTTAAACTTCTAATGATTCGCTTCGGGAAACTCAGTACGCACATTAGAAAATTCTTAGGCGTGATTCTTTAAACTGACATTACTTTTTATTTATAAACCGATTGAAATAAAGCAATTTTTTTAATGTTAAGTAAAGCTTACCACAATATATTAGTGAAAACCGCATCGAAATCGGTTAAGCCTTTCGGAGATTAGCGCGTACAAACCAACAGACAAACCGACAAACAGAACAAACTCTGAAAAATATTGTTTTGAGTTCTATTGCGATAATAGAGGCCCCCAATAATACTTCTTTCATAAATCTTCCATGTACAGACAGCGATCAGTTACAGATTTATTATAGGTGTAGATTGGATTAAATCAAAAGGACATGACCAAAAGTGTGAGTAGGTCGTTGTGTGCGCCATGCCGCCAACTCCTCAACTACATCCAGGCAACAGATTACAGGCAATTTCGCTACGCACCGCTACAATGATATTGACAGGGAAATCGATTGAGGCGCGGCCGAAACGCCTGCTTGTGGTTGTTAATTCCTTATTGACTGCTGTAATACTTAACTTCCATTAACTTAGAGTAATTATCTAGTGAGTTAGTGTACATTGCTAGCATTAAGCAATTATTGTTTGAGTGTAATTGCTACAAAATCATGGACAATTTAACAATGTTTATGTAATCATCTGTAAAATAAATAGTTGAGAGAACCTGCATGCAGGCCTGGTGTTAGAGGGTATGTTATTCAGTTCGAGTCAACCTCCGCCACTAAACTTGCTACTGAACAATACAGCAAAACCGGTTGCTTTATTTTAACCGGCAACGCAATGGTGATGCCTTTATTATTTTCCATTTTGTTACATCCATCGTTAGGTTAACCATTGACCAGAATAGTGGTGATACAAAACTTTTTATGTTAATATCTAACAAACACCTATGAACACCAGCAGCTTCAAAGCCAACACTAATGCGTTGTCAGACAAGAAAGAAAGAAGAGGAAAGAATGCAAGTTAACTAGCAGATTTATATTAACTTATTCATCGATACTTATTCCTTGCTAAGTTTATCGGCAAGACACGTGCTACGGGTGGTAATTATTGACATTAAGTGATTTTCTGTTAGCTAACACTATATTTGGATGCTGTACCTGTGTTATTGTATAGTATGAAGCATGGTTTAAGAACAACAAAAACCTTAACGTAAGAGAATACGACAATATATCGTGAACAAAACACTGCAGTAAGAAGCTTAGAGTGATAAGGCTTCAGAAAAACATACCTACGACAAAAACAAACATTGCGGAGGGGTAAATACCGCGTGGCTTGATTCATACGTAGTGCTTAACAATTCTAGCAAAATCGCTTTTTACAATCGACAAACAAACAGATATGTCACCTAACGCTCTTACAACAGTATTACCAAAGGTATCAACGCGTTGCCACCCAAGAAGGAAGCGATGAACTCATTTTAAGCTTTAAGACAAGGGAAACACGTTACATTTTTGTACAGGAATAACTTGCAAGGCTGGAATTAAACTCGGGTTGGCTTCTGGATTTTAGTCTACTACTGAGCACGGGTCTCGCCTCATAATTGAGGAGTCCTAGAATCGGAAGTTTTTTATGCCACCCAAAGGCTTTACGTGGCCTCCGAAGCACGAAAGAATTTTTTGCCTCTAGCTGTTACCCATCCGACTACCCACCGACCGCGTCGATTGGATTTAAATAATAATTTAAGTACAGGAGACATGGAAACTTGCCACCTGCAATAGGAGGCACTACGTGAGATTACTGCGGCTTTGGTATTTAATTTGAAACCATAATAAAGCAAAGCAAAGCCATCACAGTGACATAAACAAAAACGTATTTCAACTGAAGCTCAATCTCGTAAATACTTAATTCACATATTGATTGAAGGTTGATAGCATTAAAACTGAATTTTAAATTGACATTTCGATCACAATGCACCATAATCCGATGTGATTGACATTTAACGTTGGATTAAGTTTACGAGAATACAATTTGTTGCATAAAACGTGGCAACACTATTTATCTTTTAGTTCTATATTACGTCAGAAGTATTTATGCATTCCCTAAAATACGAACATAAACTTGGCGAAAGTAAAATTCAATGCGCGTAACAACAACTTCTTTGTTTAAAATTCAAAGTCGAAACAAACAACACTTCCCGTCGTCGTTACAGAGCCTTCAAATTCAGGCGCAGCGACGTCAAAGGCCCAATTGCCGTTAGGCGGGAATAACGGTGGATTTTACGATCGGCCAAAAGCCACATTCCTTTGTACGCTTCAGCGGAAGGCAAATCCAGCGTCCCATAAAGACCGACAAACATTCGACATGCAATCGAGGTCTGGACCACTTTTGTCATTCATTAGCCCGGTTTAGATAAGGTTTATAATCTTCTTCCGTCTATAAAACTCGTTTATTCTTTTTACACATATAAATGGACTCGTGGTGGTAAGTAAATAAATACCGCTACACATTAGTACTCCCTGTATCGTGGGTGCCAGGGTCAAAACACAAGATAAGACACACACACCCAGACCGAGAACAGAAATTAAAACTCATCATTCAAATTTTCGACTGGCTGGGAATCGATCTTTGATATTTCTTGTTGTTTCCATGATTAATGAAATTGGGTCGAAATATCGGTGTAAATAATAAAAATTAAAATAACCATTACATTTAATATATTCTTTACTGTTATAAAATATGTAGACAAATACAATTTCAATAGATTTTACACTGGGTCACAACGGTACATGTTTCCTCTGACTCTATGTTTTCGGACAGACTAGGGTCCCATATTGACGTCTGATTAATGGTCGCTCGAACTTTTATCGAGGAGCTGACCCTTGCAAGATAAGAAATCAGTTCTTTTGAACTGTCACACACATCGGTACACATGTCCTAAAGGTTACCAATGTCGTATTGGTATGTAAAATTCTTGTCATGCCAGGCAAATCAGGATATGGGACCAATTTAGTTTCAGATGTTTATAATGATTTGTAAGATAAGCAGATACATATATACGCTAAGGTAAATAGAAAAATATTTTTTTAATGTTCTGGTTCACGAGATTTTCGTTCAACGAAGTAAGTGATAATAATTTCTGATGACTCGAAAAATAAGACAAACAAAAAGCCCCCTTGACCCGAGAACGAACATTTACCTGTCACATAAATGTTTGCCCCAGTCGAAAATAAAGCTCTGGATTCCTAGATCGGTCACTTCCAACGGAGCTACACAGAGTCAACTAGTAGATTTTCGATGTGATATTTTTTGATATTACTACTACAATATATCAAACTTGTGATCAAACCAACATCCATTATGCACACCAGCTCGTCATAAAACTGAACTTAACTTAATTTACAATATTGACAAGTAAGAAAAATAAAAAAAAGCATCACTTCTTTAACGAGAACGATACGGGTGGCATTGACACACACAAATAAGAGAGCACAAACACCCATGAACTGAGAACAAACGTCAAATCGCTCGGCACTATGAAGTCACTATGAAATGAGCTACAGATTAATACAGTAAGCCACTATGAACTGAAGTAAAGCTTCTAGCTAGGTCTACTATGCCGGTTAAGGCAATTAAATAAATAGATTATACGCCTTATATTATACAGGTACGCAGCCCATAAACGCTAAAACGAATATACTCAGCGTATGTTCCAAATCTTTCGTAAAATACGAATCTTTTAAGTCGTATTTCTTGAACAAAATAAATGGCCTGATTTAAAGAATGCAATTGCACTTTTGCGAAATCCTTTTCCACTGTGATTAATGTTTCCTGTCGCGTTTAATATTAAGATTAAATATCACGTTGTTAAATCTGCTGTTACAGCACGTCGTTTAAAAAAATAAGCTTTCCTGCAACACGGAAAAATAGTTAATTGTACAATCTTTTACTGCTTTTATATTTAAATTTGTTCTCTTTTAGCAAAATTTGTTTTTGTTTCCAGTATCGATTTAACAATGGGTTCTATAAATAAAAAACGAAACAACATAGAATAGAGAAACAAACAGACAAATAACGAGACGGAGAGAATAATTTCATGTAATTTGATGCACTTGGTTACTTAAAGTAATTATGTGTACTTAAAGTAATGTGTATCTTTGTTATGATAGACACATAGTTACCGCATCCATGACAATGTTAATTCATTTGTGTCAAGCGTTTTATAACTTGTCAAGTTTATCCGATACAACTAAGCCTTTAACGTTAAAACCTATGAAAATGCATTTTTTAGATAATCGTGTTACAGATATATTTTATTTTGTTATGTAGTGATATCATAATTATTGTATTTATATACTTATAGCGTTTCTTATTCCTATTCCTATTTATTGAAAATTCCAAAGATTGCGTGAAAGGCACTTAATTAATTCGTTCTAATATACATTTAGTATGTAAAAGTTGTGTTAGAAGTTGTCTGTGTTTCAGAAAGTTTTGGCTTTCAGGATAGGATAACTGGAAGGTAAAGTTGTATTAAACTTTATTGATGTATTCATAGTCTATAACTTACTAATACTTTACACGTAAGCTAACTGAACTTCAAGTAGGTAAAAATCATTACATATGTAACAGTTTCTATACTGTTTTGTGGTCATTCCAATCCTACATCTTACATTAATTATGAAACAGTTTTTGAACCGAACTATTACTTTCAACAACTGACAGATCTAATTGAATATTACTAACAGTACCTGCCCAAGTCCTTATACCTAACGAATTAACGTTCTTAATAACAATGCTGCTGACTGGACTGGTTATTTGAGTCTGGATGGTGGATTTGAGTCCTGCTCTGGGTTTGTCAAAGCTGTTATGCTCGGCAGCAGAACGGTGGTAGTACAAGTTCGTTTGCTATACATATAAATCCGTAACAAAATATTTGTCTGTATGCGATGTCAAAAACAATTGCACGAATGAAATAACCTTAGCTTTGAATGCTAATCTTAATACCCTATACTATATCATAACCTAGGAAGAACCTAGGCCTAGACCTAGGAAGGATGTTTTCTAAAGGCATGAACGAAAGAGGTTACTAGTTTACAATAAATTGTGGATACCAAGCGGTATGCGCGCAAATATATTTTACAAATATATCGCAATGCAGCAAAGCAAGACATATCGCTTTAGATTTTCACTCTAAAATATTGTTACAGCATAGGCTGCTTCGGTAGGCTAGGTAATGCTGCGGTAAGTAGTTTGATAAAATTCAATAATCCATTTTACACTAAAAAACCAATCAATAACTTAAAAATCACAACTTATAAATCCCTTTAGACTAGTACAGATGGTAGTTAACCAGTCTGCAGAACGAGAAGATGAAATAAAAAAAAAAACGTGAAGAGGTTCGTTTCCCAGCCGAGGCAGATGTTTATGTGACAGTTAAATGTTTGTTTTCGGGTTTGTTCGTGATGTTATTGTATCAATAAATAGTAGGTAGGTCTTCTCTATCCGGGATAATCTGAATGCTGTCCTGAAATCCTGATGTTTGGGTAAGAGTCAAGGTTTATTTTTATCATTTCATTTATATATCTTAATTAATGATAAATGCCTCAGATAAATAGGGCGCAAAATATCTACTTAAGCGTTATTATGGAGGTCATTTATCAGCTTTTACCGGGGGCGGCCCAGAAAGAGACAAATTGCAACCCCATTGTTGTGATATCGTTGGTAGTTCATCTGTCCATTTGTCAGAGATTTTTTTTCATATCCAAAGGCCGGCAAATATTAATCTGTAGCTGGGCCTAAACGAAAATGTTTTTGAAGTAGAAATTTTAGAGTATCTATCTTCCAGTTTGTATCTAATTTCCGACACACATCTGTAGGATGAAAAATAGTCGACGTGCAAAGCGAGTAACGGAATGGATACCGAGGAATGAGACACGGGGTTAGAGTCGGCCAGAGATGAGATGTGAAAACATTTTTAGAGTGAAAGCAGGGCCAAAGTGGATGACAGAGGCTTGGCATAGAAAATCGGGGAGGCTTATGCCGAAGAGTCGATTACTACTGAACGCAATGTGTCTGCCGCTCAACGAATCGTCATGATCCGGCTGGTGGTGGCTTGAAAGGTAGCACTTTATTCACCTTGCGTTGAGTTGCACTCTTTAATCTTTTCCTATCTTTAAATATAGTGAAACGTGGTAAATATGTCTTTCGTTACCATAAGAGATACTAAATTAATAAGCAGACTCATTGCAACCTTATTCTGCAACATTAATCACTACTTCATCTGGCTTTTGATGAAATAACAATACAAGCATATGTGTTTCCAAATTTACATAATTATACTCGTATGTATAGCTATTACAGGTTTGTTCTATTTCTCAGTCAAATGCGTTTTGTTACAATGAAATGCGCGTATTCTAGAACATTAGCACAGCGAGCACATACTCACACATGCCATACCGCTTATTGGCCCAACCACAAGAGCACTGAAACGAGCGTAGGCTGAAAATATTCTCAATCAGTAATCAAAGTCACACGCGTAACCTTTTCAATAAAGGTCGACAAACATCGTGCCCGTCCACAAAGCAAAGATGCTAAGTAATCCCCACGTCGCATTTGATTGCCGTTTTCAAAGGACCTTTTTAACGTCTCCACCGTCATCTTTTACCTTTTATTACCCTCCGAGAAGTCGGTGTTCGAAAGTCAATTCTCCGTTAACGGCATTAGTCGCGTTTTATATGAGATCGTCAAGTTTGTTAGCAGTTCCTGCGAAAATTTATGTTATTGGGTCTTACCTCAAAACCTTTTAGAATTACAGCCTCATTGTTAAGGTAATTAATAACACTCCATAGTATTATTATGTTGGAACCTGAGTTTCTTGATTCAATTTTTGGCCTGGGCAGACATGACTGACATGAATATTTTTTCGGTTTTTTAATGTAATTAGAAATGAAATATTATATGTACTGAACAATTTGTCTCGAACTAAAAGGACTTTTTCGTATAAAGGGCTTTTTCCATCC
The DNA here is from genome assembly GCA_905404295.2 of Ochlodes sylvanus. NCBI lineage: Eukaryota > Metazoa > Arthropoda > Insecta > Lepidoptera > Hesperiidae > Ochlodes > Ochlodes sylvanus. The sequence goes on from FR990127.1 coordinate 8,473,597, forward strand.
TAGAGTCCAAGTTGCCGGATAGTCCATTTAGATGTACTTGCAAGAATAATTTCTTGAAAATGTGTCTATGGCAAAAGTCACTCATGGCAGTGGTTGAACTCTGTATCACTCTGTACTGATAGGTATCAACCACCATAGTGTGTTAGAGTTCTCTACACAACAACCCAACAATACCGATGTCTGTTAAAGTTAAATTTTTGAATTGTTTTAAGACGTTTTTTTAGCTCTACTGTAAATAAACTTTACTAGAATCTTTCCTTCTTGTCGTCATAACTTATAGATTAAAATATAATATATGCTTTTTACACTCGTAAGTCAAGTAGTTATTTATCTCCTTCTGGATTTAGGTAACAACTATTGTATGTCTTTTTACTCACAGAACAGAGAGATTTTACTACTTTTACTTAAAAATTCTGATTTGGTCTCAGCTAAAATATATCAGAAACCAAATAGGTATAAAGAAGAAGTAAAAAAAGAACAGTAAGATACAAGACTGCATGTACGTTACAGGATTTCATTTCTGGGTCTGTGTTAGTTACAACGTCTGTAAAGTTTTAATGGCGTCCGCGACTAATGCGTCGCAGACCGATCTCCATTGTTGTCGCAACACTCGCCGCGAAGATAGCTTTTGTTAACAATTTTAAGCTCGATTTTTACAAGCGCTCATTATGCTTTGTAAACTATGTTGCATTATGAACATGTTTAAGTTCATACTCATTTAATTCCTAACTTTAACTTTTAGTGGCTTATGGGTTTCTTAATTGAGGTGGCTTGAAGTAAATGTTTTTTGCAATTTTTGTTTTATTAAAAGTATCTTATAAATGCTTCATTGCATAATACGAGATTTATTTAGCATTTGTTTTGGAGTTGAAATAGAAAACTCTATTTAAAATACCTGCAGAATTTTTGCATACCTACTATTTATTATACGAGTACTTTAAACATAAGACGTAGGTTTTCTGAAGCGAAGTGAGGTCTGGTTACTAGTCTTAACAAATTTTATGTTATCATTACATAATATATCCAACATAATAAACTATGTAACTCAGACAATATTTCATATAGACATAATTTTTATACAACTAAGACTATATTTCTTTATCTTTATCTTTAATATACTTACTACACATAAATCTCCTAATATCCTAATAGCTTGTACATCACAAACAGTAATGTCGTCATCAAGTATGGCGCTTGAGAGGCAACGAGATGGCAGGAAATTAGCGGAATCTTGTGGTTCCAAAGTAATAACACAACAAGATTATAAATATGAACGTAAACTTGAAACAGAAAAATGTTATTGGTTAACGTTGTTTGCTATATTATTTCACTAAAATTACCTTGGTTTAGGGTATAGCTTAGTATCGTAAGCAAGAGAGTTAAAATAGTTCGTTGGATGTGAGACCACCTGCGGCAAACACAATCCCTTTCGTTCTCAGAAGACATGAAATATGGATGTTGTATTATTTAAAACCAGACGTAATGATTATTTAATAAAATAGATCTTTATTCAGAAACAAACCTTAATTTCGAGACCGTACTCACCGATGTGTTTGAACAGGAACTCAGTCGCTAAACAGTTTCCAACCCCTGAATATATAGACATTACCTGTTCAGCAATTCTTTCCTCTCACATATTCACGCTACAAGTCCGACCCCTGCCGAGACTCCACGCGTTACGATCCCGATCACGCTCGGCGTAGTATTATCATTCCATTACAGGAGCCCGCTGGTGAGGCTGGCTTTGTGGTAATTACCACTAGAAACGTGCTCTTCTCTCCGTACTGCATTGTTTACCAGATTTTAAGAGAGATTTATTACGAGGATTACGAGTCACTTTTAAGAATCGAGGCGTGAGTGTGTGTCGATTATCCTTGTATCGTGAATTATTGTACGACTAAAGTGAGTTAAATTTTTGAATTGTTTTAAGACGTTTTATTAGTATCTAAATTATTTGAAACATATTTTTTTGGAATCAACTCTGAATTTAATATCATTGAGTTTGTTTGAAACTGAACCTAGTTTGCGGACCAGGACCAGTGCTTGAATTTGCAAACATTACATTTTAAAAGGTGTGAACTTCTTGAACGAAAATAGCACAGCACTAGCTTAAATAAATGGATAGGGTCTGGATAACATTGTCTTTCAGCGCATTTTGGCCGACAGTTTCACTTTACGTAAATTATATTACGGTTTTGTGGTGCTGGTGGGAGCACAAAAGTGTAGCCCCTCTATAAAATCCCGCCATTGTCGTCACACCGCTCTAGGGCAGCCCTTTTTGCGTCCCTTGGCACATGGCGCCATAAGCGAGCGCTCCCCTCGATCTTCCATAGGGCTGGCCCTGATTTGCGAGTTATTCATAACGTTCTTAAAGTAAATTAGTAGGTATGATGTATTATTCTGCATGCAGCATTCTGTAACAGTCAACGTTGAGAAAGTGTAGATGACGAATGCGGTACAACAAAGAAAGAACGAAATTTTCAGTATTGGAACATTATATTTTTAGATACTTTACTTTTATAATATTTCCGGTATTATTTATTTTTTCGTGAAACCGTCCTGGCTAGCTACCATTCTCTTGCCTAAGTCAGTGGCCAAACGACTTTCCTGCTTCAGTACTATTTTCTTCTTTCTTTCCTGATTAACAACGCATCGGTGATACGTTTAGTGTTACTGATGTCCATGGGGGACCACTTATAACCACTTATGACCACTTATACAGGTGCTTATAATTAATCTTAGATAAATCTGCTCGTTTGTGGACTCTTTACATAAAAAATGTTATTAAGGAGAGAGTACCATGTCATGAAAACCTTTTGATTTTGTCTTCTCTTGAGGCAAGCGTAACAAAAAAGGTGAATAATTTACCATTTATAAGAAGATAGGCCTCTGCAGCTTTGTAATAAAGTACAACATTGATCTCGATTTATTCCTTTCTCTAATTTATCGCTTACTGAGACGCTGCCAGCAGAATGTGGATTATTAATTGTTATCACTCACGCGGTAGAATACCATTTGCAATAATAACGCGTTACTAGTCATCAGTATTTGATAGACCCTTATCTTTAGATCCCGTAAAATGATGAAAGAAAAACCTCGATTTTCAGTGTTCCAGAAAAAAAAAACGAAGCAATTGGAACTCGTTTTGCAATTATAATTGTGTATTTATATCTTAAATTCATCGTTCTCTAAATCTTTGAAAATAACGAAAGTAAATTAATTCCATTATTTTATTGGCTAGAATATCAAACGCGGATTTAAGTTACAATTTTAATTTGATAATCTTGAAAAGGAACCTTTAATTAAGGCCTTTGAAATTATATCCTCGGTTCCGAGGCTGACAGACAACTTACTATAAATAAAATTCTCATGTCATGCAAAGGACAATGATCATTAAAGTATTGGGGAAATGGCCTATAATGGCTTCATAATTATTTCTGTCTGTGTGATCTGTGTGTCTATCTCTGGCATCTTTGCTTTCTGAAAGCTCTGAAAGTGTCTGTTTGAAAGCTGACTTGATCGACATAGTTCCTAGTTTAATTTAATTAATTACCTAAGTAGTTTAGTTTTATTTATGAAGATCTGTTCTGGCGTTTAATTATCATCAGCCAACGAGCTATAAAGTATTTTTCGCTGTCATCAGCTCCTTACAGATTTCTTAGTCAGCTGTTTTTAAATTTATAGTTATTTGTTTACAATTCAATAATATCTTGTATTTTGTGGTATAACTTTCTTCGCATGTATTGTAGCTTATGCCCGGATATACTCGTGCATGGTGGGAGCGTTCTATACCTGACTTGCTGGTCACCATTTAACTACTAGAAATAAAACCCATTTCACCACAAGATCGACAGCCCAGAGCGACGTCGTGAAGAAAAACATATTTTAAAAGTCCGATTACATATTATGAATTTTTCATATACTAGCTATTAATTAAATGTATGCAGCCTTCTGCAATTGTCCTGCTTAAATGACTATGGCCTTGATTCAGAGAACTAAACCCGTTCAAGAAGTTTTGTCTGTTTGTCTGTGGATTTGTACGCGCTAATCTCCGAAACGGCTTATCCGATATGGGCTAATCTTATTCTATTTAGAGTTTTCACTTATATATAGTAGTAAACTGCACTTAACTTTTAGTGTTTGTTTTATTTCATGCGGTTGAGAAATAAAAAACTTATGACAGGTTAAAGAATCACGTCTAATAATTTCCGAATGTGCGTACTAAGGGACATGTCTCCCGAAGCGAAGCGAGGGCGGGTCCACTAGTATTAATTATAATCTCTTTTAAGCACAAATTTCTTCCTTTAAACCATTTTTTAATAATATGTTAGAACTGAACTTAATAAGGCATTGCTAATTTGTTAAATATTAATTGCTTAGGTACAACACTTACATTCAATCTCGAACACAATATTTATATGGTGGAAGGGTACAAATAAAATACTTGAATGTTAGGTACACTGTATTTCTATATTCAGAATCTTAATGCTATAATTTGTCACTAACTATAGTTATAATAATTAAATTAATGATCTACACGTACAAAATTTTTTATATACAAGAATTTCCATGCAGTTATATTAAAACTAGTAGGTAGGTATCAGGGTTGGATACATCAGGATTTACAATCAACACCTACGTGAAAATGTAACATTTTAGACGAATAGGAAAAAATTTAAAATTGTCAAAACACCGTTTAATATTTAAAAAATCCAATCAATCAAAATGTATTTATATCGTTCTATATTATTTCCAAGTAAATGTTATTTTAGTCATTACTTACGACGTTCAGTGGAATTGACAGTTACTTACGGCGAATGTCTTAGATTTTTCACGAATTTCGTAAATAACGTAACACAAATTCAGCTGACATTTCGGTGCGGAGCTCGTAAAGGTACGTCGCACCGAAATGTTTGTTCAAACGTGCAACGTATAGGATTAATAAAACACGGCTATCGCCCACAGCGGCCGAGGGGGCACGGTATTGGCAGTACGCCACCTGCGACCGAACGATAATACCATTTCAATATCAAAAGAAAAGTTACAACGTTCACAATATTTACACATTTAAAGACTGGACATTTGGCACAATAACGCTATTCACGTTCACACTCTGCCCACTGACGTCACTAGTCACTACAGGTTCTGAGCAAATATAGGTATGCAGAGAGTTATCTACAGAAATATTTTAGCCTCGCCCTTTAATCTCCACTATGTTACTGGCGAGTCCTTAAACTATATATTTACATCTCACAATCAGTCATACATGGTTATTACACTTTTGGCATACGATTATCTTCACTTAACATCTTATAAGACTTAATAAAAATCGTTCGATACCTTGGCTTCGAAAATTCGTAAATACTGCCGTAATACAAACATCCTAACGAAAATCGTAGAGGCTCATTAGAGGAGCCATGTCGTATATTGGTTCTCAATAAAATCGAGAGCAAAATAAATAATTTGGTTGGCACTGTAAGTCGTCCTAATTAGGCCGGATTAAAAGGTCACTAAAATTCTACTGAATAATTTACTTTTAAATACGAAAACTACTATTATTCTGCTTTTATAGCAATAGATGAAACGTATTTCACAACCTGTTGCCGATGTTAGTGTTGGTATGACTCAAAACACTACGCGATGATTATGATGTTAATAATTTATCTATTGAATATCTATTCTATATTCCAAGAGTTCTGAATTTGAAATTTAAAATTTGATATTGTCAAGGGTCAAATAGTTTATTGAGGAAGTTTTAGAAGTTGCTATCGTAGTCCGAGCGCCGGCGAGAGAAGTGTGATCGTGGGTACTCTCCTGTGTACCCATACACTTGAGAGCCACCGCCTGTCTGCCCATATAATTGCGACCCACCGCCGTATCTAATGAAAAAGAAAGAAAACATTTCAGGAAATCTTAGTGTTACGTACATTCTCCAAGCGGATATTAAATTCTTCATTGCAAGAAACATAATGAGTTTTATTCAAGTAGTTTTGTACACTTGTAATAACAGTATCTTCACAAAATATATAGTTACTAGTGGTCCCAGCGTACTTCGTACCGCTTTATAATTAAAAAATGTTTTAGTGATATATCGACAGCAACGCCACCTACCGGGTCCAATTGTGAATCTAAACCATTCTCGGATCCACCTGAAGACACACAAAAAATTTCAACCAAATCGGTCAAGCCGTTTAGGAGGAGTTCAGTCACATACACACGCACACAAGAAATATATATATTAAGATTAAAAGTAGCATTTATTCAGACTACTGGAGCAAGTAATGCACTTTACCACCCAAGACCACATGGCCACTTATCATCAGGAATTTCAGCTAAGCATTTATTTATAAAAAGTAAAAAAACCCATCATCAACATTGTAAATCCAGCTGATACTTGGAGTTATCCTTGGGTCATTAAATCTGTCAATTTTCGAATCTCCTAATTGATGACACACTTACACTCGGCGATGTCCATATCACCGGAACAGTTATATAAACATACGCAATAATATTCAAACACGTGCGACAACTGCGACATAAAGACAAGCAGTTATCAGTAGCAAAATATTTGTTTGAGCTGGGAATCGAACCCGGCCCTCGGTTGGCTGGCATGATGTTATAAACTTGGCTACAGGATCATCCTAAATGCCTTTATCGCGAAATATGATTCGAGAATTACTATCCAACGGATTAAGTCATAATATTACTATTTTCTAACACATTTTCATCATCATGATCCCTTTTTCACCTAATCCAAGAGGATCATTTGGTACTAATTCATAGCTTCTATTGGAATAGTATTTTTCAAACTTGTTTTTCTAGAAGACACAAACACATCGTCTTCCGGACATTCGTTACCTCACTCAACCCCAGTTTAGCTTTCCTATTCAATATAAATTGGCAGTATATCGACTGATTTTCGACAGGCATTTTATTCTCAGCCTAGTTGGTAAAGTAGGAATCGGGTTATTTTAACTTTACAAACATTATATAATATTGGTGAACGATTAAACTTGTAAATGGCCAACCCACATTCAGACAATAACTTGTAAACGCAAACACTGAATAAAATATAGAGGCACTTAAAACAACACTGGTCCGCGCCGCGCAATCAAAAAGTTTGACAATACCTGTTACATAATAAATTACTCTCATTTATTCATGGCAAATAATTATAATATCTCGAAATTTTGGACTTTCAGTATAGATTTACTATGTATCAATGTAAGATTAATTGATTAAGATGAAGATGATTATAGTTTACATTAAACACATGTTAACAACTTATCCTTACTTGATAAAACTAAAACATAAAGGAAGTCGCCTCCATTCATCTTTGGATCTAAGTTAACCTGTCCATGATGCTCATTGGTTTCAGCTCCTAGCGTAAATCTAACAGTGGTCTTGCAATGGATACCCCAGTATTTGTAGTGCTCACAATTTGTCTCCTTACAACTAACTTGCTCAATAACGAATTGAGACATGCATCATGCAGTGTAATAATAATGGGTTAAGATGGAGGTTCTTTTGTATTTCGGATAGCATCTGAGGTATTGTCTTTGGCACCGTGCTCCAACTTACTTGTTCGGTATATCCAAGCGGTGGAGAAAACTTCGATAGCGTGATTTAGGCTTATCATGACGTCACCGTATCACGTGTGTGCGATGTCGCCACATGTCGATGTTCTTGGTTAGGGAGACCACTGACGGTTGAACTATCAGCAGCATTTATCAGCTATTTATATGTAAAACTTACCCATAACCATTCCCAGTAGCTCCGTATATCTGGGAACCGCGGCCAGAGTCAGGGGTGTAGTGCTGCATGTATTTCTGCAGCTGGGGCGTCCACTCTGACCGCCAGGAATCTCCAGGGTTAGGGTATGCTAATTGTTCGATGAACGCTGTAGACATGCGCTGGTTGGACAAATACAAATTAAGATATTAATGATGTGACGCTAAAGTTAGGTGGTGGAGTGTATTTCGATGAGAATAAGACGTTTTAATGTTCAAGAATACATTCCAGATGTTTCCTCACTGTCAATGATAAAAACTGTAGCATATTAATTTCAGATATTCATGGGCTGCAAACGTCATTTAACATTTGATAATTTCATAGCCGTGTGCTAATCTCAACTAGCGGACTATATTACGCTCACAATGTTTGAAAGTCTTTGTAAGAGATTAGGCAATACTCCTACATCCTGAATAGTATATAAACCCTGATTACACGTACCTTTCCTGATGGCAGATAGGGAAGATCTCGTTCCTTCATTTGATGCATGTCATCAAAACCGCCCATGTGGCTCTTGTCCAATTCACGAAGCATGTCTTCACTAAGTGGTATTGGCTGTTTAGTTTTGGTGCTCTTTTGCCTATTGACTAGCTAGAATTTAAAATAAACGTTAATAAAAACGTATTTGCATGTTTGTATAAAATTAGAATAATAAATTGTACTTCTTTACTTTTAAAGTTACGTACCACTGTGACTCCAAAAATAACCACAAACAGGAGTGAAGCCAGAGCAATAACGATAACAGCTATACCCCACTGTGGCAGCAATGATTCTTCATCGGGCTCAACTATTTTTGGTTCTTCGCGTTTCGGTAGTACTTAAAAATAAAAGGAAGAAAAATGTTATTAATGCAATTTATGTAAACCTACATTTACCTACGAGTATCTACTACCGGTCGCACTTCGGCCGTAATTGAATTTGTCAAAGGTCGTTTATTTTATAAAGGGGTACAAAGTTTTATTTTCACATAATTAGGTATATATTATTATGTAATTTTGATTATTATTGGCTTCCATAGACGACTATAATATTTGTTTCATATTATTTTATGAACATAAAATTGTTCGTTTTATTCAAATCATATTTACCAATAAACTCAGTATACGCAGGGTCCATAATAAACTTTCCGATCTCCAATTTTCCAGCTGATTTGTCAATGGTTTTAGTCATTTGTTCGTTGCTTTTTTTCATTCTCTCTTCATCGGGCTGATCGCCCAGCATAACATCTGGATCAAATTCGTCTTCTGAGACCTGCTTCTCGAGAACTGATCCTGGTTTTGCTTCGTGAAGAGATTTATGGAAAAGTCTCTTAAGTTGTAAAGTATCAACTTTCTCTTCGACTTCATTTAATTCGATAAAAAAATCGACCAGAACAGAGCCTTGAGTAAATCCGTCTATGCGGATACCTTTGTACCATTTGCTGAGCAAATCAGATTTTGAGTAGACAGAATTGAGCTGAAATTTCACAAGTACAAGTTACAGAAATCTTTTATTTTTATGTAGAATTGTTGTTTTTTGTCGTTTTTTATGTACTTATACTGTTTTTAATTTTTGATTAACATTATTACGAATGTAATATTAAATACCGAATACAATGTTTTACTTTGTCATTACAAAATAAAATAATTATTTATATTTGTGATGAGAGCTATAATTCATATAATATTACGGTGTTTTATGTAGTTTTGTTTTATACATATAATGTAAAAACGTTACCTCTTCTTTAACCTCTTTGGCTAATCTTTGCCATTCTTTCGTATGTTGGTCGAGCAATTCAGGGACCCATTTCACTCCTGTAAAATATATAAAACAATATATTGTTAATGTGTGGTGATATACCGTCCGTATACGCAATAAGACAAAAAAAAAATTGCTGCTAGATAATACAATCAATTTATAAATAAAAGTATAAAGTTATTAATATTATTTTTTACATTAAAATAATTGCTCTTTTAACTTTAAATTAATTTAAGTTTCTACCTAACCTGAAACAATTTTAATGGTAGCTGCAATGTCACATTCTTTTCGGCATATACCAGGAGTGGTCGATGGAGGTGGCGCTGGCGTCGTTGTAGTCGTAGTCGTTACACGTCGAGTGACAGCTTCTGTGCTTAGATCTGACAGAGGTGTAGTAGATGTAGCATTTCGTTGAAGTTCTAAGAGACGTTCAATAGAAAATGGTGTTGTCGATGGTGACGGCCACCCAGTAAACTCAGTTGATGCCCTGAAAATGTCACATAAAGGGGTTGTTTCTTGTATAATCAGAGTCGCAAACACAAAAATAAGACTTTGTTTTATATTTACCTTGTGGGCCAACCCTTTTGAATCTTCGGTGTAACTGGAGGTGGGCCAATGGTTGGTCTCGGTGTCGTACTTTTCCTGTTGTTTTTGCTTCCTGGTCTTGATGGAAAAACTAGTTTTATTCCTCCCGGTGCTTTTGTTGTAGAACTAGGTGCTGATGGTTCCTCCGGTGATGCTTCACCTGAGCTATTTAATTTAAATCCTGGTGGTAGAAGACTAGAAATATCAGCAACTTTAATTAATGGAATTTCTTCTTTGCTTTCGGAGGAATTGTGTTTAAATCCAGGAGGCAAAAAGGCTGATATATCGATAGGCGCTGGTTGTATAGGAAGTTTTATAGTCTTGGGTTTTTCTGCGGGCGTAGTAGGAGATGTAATGTTTATTTTAAAATCTTTCGGTAATAGTGCTGATATTTCAAGTTTTTCCACTTTCCCAAAAATATCTAATTTTGCTGGCTCTTTATCACTTGATGATTCAGTTGTTATTGGTTTAAAACCAGGCGGTAAAAATTTACTAAGATCGTCACTTTGAATTTTCTTGGTAACATCTTCCTGTGATCTGTTCTTAGGTTTGTATTCTTTAGGAAGCAATGATTTATCATCTAGTATGATAACTTTGTTTTTGGAACTAATGCCGGAAGATCGTCCTTGAGTGCCATTAATAATTATACTTTTAACCGTTGACAACATTGGAGTTACAGTAGTAGTTGTTGTGGTTGTTGTGGTCGTTGTAGTTGTACTAGTACGTTTGTCTTTAAACGATAATCTTGGTTTAAATCCTGGTGGCAAAAACCCGGATAAATCATCCATTACTGTAACCAATGAAGGTTTCTTCTTAGGTTTAGGTGTAGTTGAAGTTGTTATTCGTGGTGTGAATTTCTTTATTAGAACTGGCAATGGATCGGGGGAAGACCTTTCAGTAGCCGAAGAGGATTGAGTACTCTTTAGTGTGAACGCGTTAAAAGGTGAAAACGTAGTTGTAGTGCTACTTGTTGTAGTTGGCTCTGTGGTTGATTCAGTTATAAGTTCAATATTTTTATTTTCATTGTTTAGATTTCCTGATAAAACCGCGCTGGATAATTCTGACTGTATACTATCCAACTTATCATTAATATTTTCAGTTGAAGAAGAACTGCTGCTTAAGCTACTAATATCTTTTGGATTTTTCGTAACAGTTTCTTCATCATCTTCTTCGTCCTTTTCATCAGTTAGTACTTGTTTCTTTTCTTCTTGCTCTACCGTCGGAAAAGGTAAGAACCGGGCTCCTGAGACACTTCGGCTCGTTTGAACTGATGCTACTACTATCCAATTTTCAGTAGTAACAGGGAAAGAATCATTGCTCGAACTACTAAACATAGATTGACTTGTGGCTGACGATTTTGGAGTGCTAGGTGCATATGTGAAATCGGGTATAGAAATGGTTCCATTCACGACACTTTTAGTGGTCACAACGGAAACGACTTCTTGTCCTAAAATTGAAGGTGTTTCTATTGTTACGTCTTCATTAGAAAATGTAAGCTTGAGGCTCGGTGCTGTCGTATCATTACTATTGTTTGGCTGGTCTATCAATGTTGTATCAACAAAATGTTTAAAGTTATCATCCTGGACCATTGTTTTTTCAGGTTTCATTACTAAGACATCAAATGCTGTTACATTTGTACTACTTTCTTCTGTTGTTTTTTCGGGTTCTTCAGATGCATCATATTCGTCATATATATCAGTGACTTGTTCAGAAGAATGCGTTACTGGTGTTTGTGTTGTATGTTTAATTTCAATACCATCTTCATCGTCATAGTATTCCACGTATTCTTCTTCGTTTTCCAAATCGTCTTCCGACAAATCATCATGTATATCATGGGCATCAGTTGTGCTTGTGCTTGTTGTTGTAGAACTTTGCTTTTCACTTGATGTTTCAACAGACGAGGATTCTTCTGGTGGCATCTTCGATATATTTTCAACATTCATTGAAGTTGCGTCTGGTTTACTATCATCCGAGTCTGTTCTGTTAGTACTATTTGATTTTATTACTTGAACATCAAACGATCCTTGAGTATTTTTCATTAATTCTCTGAATGAGCTTATATCACTTATGTCATCTTCAAGTAATGGTTCAATGTCTAAGAGACTTTTATATTCTGTAGATGAATCCTGATGTAAGTTAGAAGTGATTTGAGATGATTTCACTACGGGGTCAAATGGTACATTTTGAATATTTTTGTTGCTGTCTGATACAGGTGAATTATAGTTAGAAAATCGAGAGTTATTTGGTTTAATGTTCAGTCTTTGTTTGCTCGCAAGCTTAGTAGGATTATAAGTAGTGACTTTATGATGATCAAATAAGTCTTGATTGTCATTATCGTACTCATCATCATGTGTTATATGACCGGATTGACCATTACTCTTTAAGCTATTCCCATCAAATGGTAAATTTTTAAACCTATTATTTTGTAAGTAATCAATATCTGGATTATTTAATGTTATTTGCCCCAAAAATGTTTCTGGTTTTGATGGATCGTTTTGGTAGGCCACTGAGTGTATTTGTGAAACATCTGGCCTTTTAGTTGATGCTGGATGCGTGATTTGGAAGTTAAATGGTACAGCTGGCCTAAATCTCTGTCGCTGGGATGGCGTGAATTCTGGTTGATTAATATAATATTGTGTTCCAGATTGACTTCTGCCTGTTGGCAACTGAAACGGTGATGGGTTTTGGTTGTAGTTTGGACTAGGGAACCTCACATGTCCATCGTTATAAAGAGGTTGTTGTCCGGTTGGCGCTACTCTATAGCTATCGCCTTGATCGTAGAACGAAGAAGGGCGGTTGTTTGGAAATAAAGGTGGTTGAACTTGAGCGAAACTTCTTTCGACAGGTGTGTAGTAGAAGTCGTTTTCATCTGAAAACAAACAAAATTATTTTCAATTATATTTCTCTTTGAATAATTAATCTATCAGAACAGTGTTAGTGACTTTAATCTAACTCATGTGCGTATTATTTATTATCATTATATCCGTCAAAAGAGCTCCGTTAATAATATAGAGAAGTGCAAAAGTTTAATATTACTATACTTTTGTTATACATGTATTTTGTTAAATAGAACGATAATTTAATAAATAATTCACTAATTCATTTACACCAGTTAAGTCATTTTTTATAATAGTTTAGTAATCTGAAGCTAAGATTTCGTCTATTAAACAAGTCTAAGAAAGAAAACAGTATAAAAAGATAAAAAGAAGGTTTTATTGGGAACGTAATTTATCCGACCTTTTAATATCGTTAGCATGAACACGTTCTGTACGAAAATAAGACATATTTTAATAGAAAGTCCGTCCGGATAATACGCACAATGCAGATGATATTTTTTTATTCGCAAAGAATGTGGTTCACATTGACGGAGGACGGATGATATTAAATAGTTGCAGACTTTTGTTGTACCTATAGATATCCAATATACAAGGAATAAATAGCGATACACTGGCTATTATAAATTAATAGTATTTTTAACTGCAATAAAAGACCATTAACATTATTCTGAGCGCCAATATACGACTGTTATCGTCAAAACAATAATGAGTATGAACGACTGTATTCATTGCTTTAGCCGTTCTAAATATTATTCGCCTCAATAATATTTAGAATGGGTTGCATAAATGTTAATGAGGGGTTTAATGTTATTGCGTCTAATTTCGTACTTTTGATAATTGTTTTACACGATTATCGCAATCAAATTAGCAATAGGGAGATTGCAAAAGATGCTGATGAGATAAGATCTTTATATAAGATATAGTAGGTGATCAGAAATAAGAAATAGTAGGTGAAGGAATGATTGACCCGTCAACAACGCTACTTACTATTCGGCTATAACAACATACAGGTAAGTTAACGATTAAAAATGGCGTTGCTAAATGCTATGCCATAACTAATTTACAATAACCTCAGCACGCGTAAACTTAACAACAGTTTTTGTGTTAATACATTAATTAAAAATAATCTGAATAGCAAACATGTTTCAACAAGGAATAAATGTTTAGGTAGAATCTCACGACTCGTAGTCATGACTAGGAAGGGACTTTTCCTGTAACATTAAGCTTATTCAAATTGTTATTTTAAAATTATTTTAAAATCATGGAATATTTTCGAGGAAGTGTTTTTAAAAAAATGTCTATTCACGGATGAACAGTTACTTATATCATCATCAACTATTCAGTCTTATATTATTTGCTTATTCTGTGGCTTATTTGGTAATAATGCATCAAAGGTCAGAGGTTCGTATGAAATTGGTGACCCAGCCAACCAACCGCTAATATAAAATTTAAGGAAAATTTACGATCTTTTTAAATCACTGGACTCCTAATAATAATAAAAAAATATTTACAAACTTAGTACAGTAAATATTGCACTATATTGACAAAGTACAAGTAAGTCCTACTGCTTCACATGAATCCGATCCTTTGAGTGATTATTCCATAAAAAAAAAACACTTGGATTTTTAGTTCATTAACTTCAGTATCGCAGGCTGAAGAAATGTTTTCCGATAACGCAACAGGAATGAATTCTCAATAAATAATAACGTAAAATTTTATTTGTGTCTACTTTGAGATTTCTCAAACACGTGTATCGTTATTTTCCTAACTCAGAAAAAGATAAGAATGGTTCTGATTCGCCCTCTAATATCCCAAGTAGTTCTTAATCAAGAAAGTTATCATCATAAACTAACCTTTCACCCTTCTAGTTTTCGCAATATGCCCTCGGTCGCTTACATCGTTTGGAAAGATAATCTGAAGGAAATTACTTTCTTGCGGATCATATCCCTAATTAAGAACGACGTCGAATCTCGTCAGGGTTCGAGAGAATAGGGCTGTCAGCTGCGGATCATGAGATATTAGGGATCAGTATATTTTCGTTTTTATTGTTATATGTATATTAAAGTGAGGGCGTAAAATGCTAAGGGTAGAAGGTACGGCACACCTGGAGATAGTATCGGGATTGTTTTGGCCGACAATTTATTGTAATGACAATGAAGTTAGCGGCTAGTTAGAAGGAGCGTAATGTTATTGAACGTATATGCTGTGGTATAACGTATATTTATGAATATAGAATGATAGATGGTATTCTTTCTTTCTTTCTTAAAAAGGAAAAAAATAAAGATATCATTAAAAATATCCTTACTATTATAAAATTAAATGTGAATGTAAGTTTGTTTGTTACGCTGTCACGCGAAAACTACTTAACTGATCATCATGAAACTTTTTACAGACGGAATTCCACGTGGACGTATCTGCGGCAAAGGCTCTAGTATTACTTATAAATTATTGAACGTATATGCTGTGGTATAGATTGCGAAACTTAAATTGAATCTGTGCACTAAATGCAAGTAAGTTAGCGTGCTCCACTGCATAGATACGCCTATTGGGAGCGCGTGAGTTTATTTAAGTACTTATAGTTAGTAAGTAGTTAGTTAGTCAAAGAAGTGAATAATATAGCGAAAAAAACAAATTCTGATATCCCTAGTCGTAAGCATTATTGAGCATAACAGAAAATTGATATTATATTGGAACACTTAACAATGCACGAGTACACCGATGACCCGGTATCTTTAAGTGGCAATTTTTCCCAATTATCGATTTTCTTACACGTTAATGGGTAATGTTTCTTAATTTTTCAGGGAGTATAAGTTTTGTAGTACAATTAATATAGATTGTGTTTTAATTAATTAATAAGTTTTAAACAATTAATATAGAACACGACAAGTGTTTAGAGATTTGATTTGATGAGGGATCACTTGCATGTCAAAATATAATTCTTTGGCTCATTGACCTAACTATGTAAATTATAAATACACAAAAGAATTTCTCAAGATTCAACCACCAAGCGACATTAGGTAGCTGCTGTCATGTAATAAATATGGTTTGGTACATTCCGTACAATCATTCAACTTTTCGAAGTTTGTTTTTAGGCTAAACTTTGTTTTCGGGGAATTTATTGCTTTTACCGAATGTCACATATTCTAACGATTCGATTCAGAAGTCTACGAAGCACTACATTTTGTTTTTCAATACATATTAAAACGCGTTAAACAAATGCTCGTATGAGGCGAGTTAATATCCGGAGTACAATGGAATGGTTTTTAGTGAGCGGGCCGCGCAAACAGCGCCCGGCACATAAAAATTGTGCTCTAGGGTTAAACGTGTCGTATTGTTAGTATTCTATCAACAACTGGTTAAACCGACCTACAAAAATAAACATTAAAGGAGACAGTTCCCAAGATAATGGCGTCTAATACTTACTTGTATTATTAAAATGAATAAAACTAAGAGATGGAGCGTTGTTTCTTAATGAATTCTTTTCAATTTTAAGATGAGGCATAAAGCTAGAAAAAAAACACATTGCACCAGCGCCACCCCCTGCTCTCGTTACACTTTAAATTCGTGCGTGGCGGTTTTTTTTTTAATTAGACCAAACTTTGTTATTTTTTTATCCATAAAAATCTATGTTTACTCTGTTTAATCCCTTAACCCTCCTTGATCCCCTGTAATATTACCATGTTTTATTCAGTTTATAGAAACTTGATGTTATGCTGTAAAAAAGGAATCTTAGATCGGAATTATGCTTTATACCGCCTCTAAGTGATTCCTTGTATGAGAACTTAAGCGTTGTAATACTTTTTTGTTTCATACTAACTACAAATGAAAAAACAATAAAATTATTATTATGTCGTGTCGCTTATGTCTCGTAACATAATATAATTTATTCGAATAATATAATTTACTCGAATAATATAATTTCTACACCTATTCTTCGTATTTCCACATTAATTTTAACTAAATCCAATCAAAAATTAACATTTTAAATGAAATATATTTCAAGACCAGAAACACACAGATAAAAATAAATAAGATGACGTGTACTACAACCTGGCATACAAGTGTATATGTGTGTGTTAATGTTATAAAGCGTTTTGCATGTGATGAATATTAATGCCATTGTCCCAAGTTTTGTGTCCCACGGTTTATTCACGTGAAGTGTTGATTTGGGTCTAATAAATTGATAAATAGTATTTACGACCCAACACACTCCGGGGAGGACGGCTATGTTCGTCCTGTCACGGGCTATTAATAACGAGACGTATCGTTTAGGTATTGCTTAATTTCCGGTACATTTATGAGGAAAAAACGATAAACAGGTTTTACTACCTATAAAAACAGCTCTCCTTGAGAGGTAAACAACTAAACGCAAATCGACATCGACGCAAATAGGGATTCCGTAACACGGTGCAATACCCACTTACGCCGAAAAGCATTTTTTTGTATGGGAACTTTTTGAATTAATTGTACCTACCTACTTTACTTTACTACTATACTTTGGTTATTATTGATATGACAACTATACAGTAAAATACATTATGTGAAAATTTCAAACGTCTAAATCTGTTTCGCAAACATTCTTTAATTATCTACTTTTTTAAGTTTTGGTATTTATTGTTATGGTAATACTAAAAAAATCTGTAATCTCTTTATATTATGTTACCAACAAGTTTACTGTGATAAACGAACGGCCAAAAACGTCTTAGTTATGGACTCTCGTCGACATCTTTTGGTACGGAACTCTAAAGTTGCGTCGTTTCTGGTTAAAACTCACCATACTATATAATGCGAGTATCTTTTTCTCACGATACATGTTATTTTATTTTTCCATTATTTTTATCCATTAGCTGGGCATGTCATCGGATAGATTATAATTATTATTAGAGCCATTAATGTGCTATATTTTGGGTAATAAGACGTTACCCCTGTGGCCATATGTATAGGTCAGAATAAATCTTTACAGACACTCCACGTCATGAAATGCTTTATTTAGCAGGTATAGGTACAAATATTTTAATCAGGTAAT
The DNA here is from genome assembly GCA_905404295.2 of Ochlodes sylvanus. Lineage (NCBI taxonomy): Eukaryota > Metazoa > Arthropoda > Insecta > Lepidoptera > Hesperiidae > Ochlodes > Ochlodes sylvanus. Next base: position 8,491,573 of record FR990127.1, read on the forward strand.
GCTCAACCGAAAAAAAATCTAATCCATTTTCATACCGAACGTTAAAAATACGAAAATAAGTAATTCTGAGGATTTTGTTTGAATTTCGAACACCCATTTGAAAAGAAACTGGATAGACTTTCAAATATAACATATCTATTATTTTTCGCTTCAGCTATAGCAAGAAAAATGTGTTCTATTTTCTTTCAATTACAGCTGAGAAAAAGTACAAACGACCAGAACGCCATCTGCACTTGCGGAAAATTAAAAGCAAATTATACGATTCTGTGTGAGTTAAAAGAAATTTTCTATGTATGTAGTTATCATACGAACGGGGAGCGCAAAATTGTTTTAGAAAATTCTACTCTTATTATAGTCATAATGACTTCTGCTCTAGTAGTCATGTCGCGTAGAGTGGTGTCGTCTAGTTCAATTATCGTGAAAGTAAGGCTTGTAAAGTAAAATTTACTTACATCTATTATTATCCAAGGTATCAGAAATAAAATCTAGAAGAATAATAACTTTTTATAGAGACAGCGATCAAAACATTGTATTATATTGAAGTATTTGTCTACTACGAACAAGTATTACAGTTTTATCCGTAAAGCACTAAGATTTAAATGGTAGGTATATATATGGCTTATTTAAAATTTATATTAATATTAAAAAACCCAAAAGCTCTGGTAAACAGGTAAGATAGGTATTTAAGTAACTAATTTTTAGAATAAATTGTTTCCTATTGTATATTTATAAAAAAATAACGACATACTGTAAGATCGATAAATTATCGTCTTTACAGTAAATCGTTTACAGAAACGATAACTTTAAGAGACAAAGACTTTTACTTATCATTAATCTTAATTGTTTTAATAAATAATCAATATAAGAATAAATCTTCAAAGTTTAATAACTAAAGATACATATAAACTTGGTATAATCCTATTAATATTATAAATCCGAAAGTTTCTATGCATGTATGAATGTTTGTTACTCTTTCACGCAAAAACTACTGAATGGATTTTGCTGAAACTTTACAATAATATAGCTTAAACATCAGAATAACACAAAGGATGTAATTTATAAAGATATAGTGTGAATTATCCAAAATATATAACTAAATCTTTGCAAACCGAAGGAATAAGTTTCCCGAAGCGAAGCGAGGGCGGGTCGCTAGTATACCATAAATTCTATGCTAAGCTAATCTCCTTGAACCAATTACATATAACAAATCCAAATGGCGAATACGTCTTCAACTATGCAGGGGAGACTATAGCGATGGGATTTCACCTGGCATTAGGGTAATTATTCATGGCTTACTCCAGATCGTCTCGTATAACGTACAACCCGCCCGGAATATCGGAATTAGGTACTGTTGCCCGTATTATTTTCACGTTCCAATATTATACCAATTGGAAATTGTTAAGAGGAAATACCACGCGAACCCTTTTTCAAATTTGGGATTTTTAACTCAATATTTCTGTCTCGCTGACGATGGGCGCGGCTGTGTGGGTGGCGCTCACACATCGACATGTGATGCGCGTATACGCAGTTACGCAGCTCAGCTCGTGTTGTATTATATTTCGTGTGATTTAACGTATTGAGTCACACACAATTAAACTCTCTTTAGAGTATACTAGTCTACATCAAAATTGCCTGTTACATGAAATTATGCTATAATGTAGTGCTTTACTTGAAGAGTCTAAATATAACATTTAAAATTTATAGTTTGTTGCTTTCATTATCTAATTATGCCTTATTTAGCTAATGTTCTAACACCGTCTCCTAAGTTTATTCGGTCGTTGTACTAACGTTTTATGAACAAAATAATAAGACACCTACTTAATGTTTCTTTCGCATTAACTTTTAATGAGGAAAGTCTATAAAATTTGTATCATTAAAAATATCTGCTCGTGCAAATCTGAATCTCGAACTCGTGTATTTTTAGGCAAAAATAATAACACATTTATTTATATGGAATTGGAAATAACAGATTATTTGTGAAAACATCACACGAATACAATGATGAAAAAATGTAAATGTGAATGTTGTAGCAACGGGACTGTAAAATTATATATCTATACCTCTTTAATGCTTTTAAAAAATAAATAATAACGCTTCAATCCCACAATAGGATTCTCTGTCATGGCTGAATACCGTGGAGCAGGGTTTCCCAACCTTTTTTTCGCCGAGCCTCCCCGAACCAAAAATAATATTTTCATGCCGCCCTTACAATGTACACTACACATACAAGACTTGTGCGCGTCACACGTCGTGTTGTGACTTGTTAATTTACATACGCTTTAATTACATTTTTTTTTCGGAAATGGTAACGTGTCTAGTATGCCCCCCCTGAAATTTCTCTACGCCCCCCAAGGGGGGCGTGCCCCACCGGTTGGGAAGTCCTGCCATGGAGAATAACAAAGACAAGTGTACATACACCCAGACCGAGAACATAAATTTAAACTCATCATTCAAATTTACGCCACGCTAAATATAAATTATATTATTGTATAAATATAGCATACCGAAAGTACGTAGTAAGAAATGACAAAATTATAATATTATTATATCCACTTAGTATCCATAATATTACCATTTTGCAGTGGGTAGCGAATTTGCGAGAAGGGCGAATGGGGCAACTTATCTCAATCTACTCTGACAGCTCATTTACCTTTGGTATGGTTTTCGACGCATACATAATAATATTACCTTCTAAAATTCTACAATATCGGCATTGTCTCTTTACGCTTATCTATCTGCAACCACGTTCGTTATTAATAGAATTATTCATAATACGTAAGAATATGATAACAACTAATAGATAAAATTTATTTGGTAATTGATAGTATGTAATATATGATGATTAGTAAAAAGTCAAAAGTAACTACTCTCCATTGCCTTATTTTATTTCTAGGTATACGATTGCAGCAAGTATCAATATGGAAATTCGGATACTTTATTACTACAAAACATACGTTGGTAATAGGAGTGTTTGTATACAACTGACCTGGCCTACGTAAGACTATAGTAAGTATACATGACATAGTTCACGAGAGATGTTAACAGTGCAGCGCAGATTAATATCCATCTAAGTATCTGAATACGCAGTCGTTGCGTATATTATTTACTCGGAGAACACTAGTTTTGTATATGGGTTGAAGCTTCAAAGACACCGTTAGATTTCCCTTGGGAGGTCTCCCGTGCCAATGTGTTATCTGTATTGTCGGTTGACTACACAGTTGGGACTAGGGATGTGCCAACACTATTTATTTTGTTTTTATTATAAGGAGGCATAATTTTGTTTTAATTATTTGCATTGGTTTTTCTTTTTTGACTTACTGTTTCGTTTTATTTCGAAAGGTTTATATTTATGACATAACGAAAATGATGTGTCCACTAATCCACACTGGAGCAGCGTGAGGACCTGTGCTCGGTAGTTAGTCTCAGTAGCCCATTAAAGGGTAGGAGCTATCCAAATTGCATTGTACATTGTTTAATTCATGATATTCTTTTATCTCTATGATAATAATTGGTGAGAAATAACAACTTAAAAATATGTCACGAAAAATAAATAATTTTAAAGTAATACTAGTATACAAGTGTTAAGTAAGTATAAGTAAAGTTTATAGTATATAAGGTAGGTATTTATCTAACTCACAAGATACCACTCTTTTGGATTCCACCATGCAATCATGTTTCAGTTTCGATGTCGAAGAATCAATAACGGGATGCGTCTTGGACATCATCTGTGACGCGGGATTTAGGTGATTGTCGTGAAGTGACACTGAAGGTCTTGTAATCAGGCTACCCGCTGTTCGTTTGTCTATTATTGAACACGCTAAAAGGCTAAGATTTAAGAAGGCTTATAATTTAAACGAATATTATTAGTTTAAATAGGTCGGATACTTCAAAAGTATTTAACAAGAGAGGGTTATCACTATTTGGTATAGGCAGCTCAACTATAGGTGAGTATATCAGTCCTTCGTTGTGAGGCTTATTAAGGACACTATCGAGGCCGTTATAAACTGTGCTCATCCCCTTTATCTTAATTTTAAGGGAAGATTCCTGCTGCGGAAATGAAATCAAGAGGCACGTAATAGGCAGGTCGTAAAATAATAGCTTAGTTTTGAAGTCTGGAGTTATAATGCAAATTAAGTTTACCTTTGTGTAAGGGAGTGGAAAATTTTAGAGAAAGTTAAGAAAACAATAAATAACTTCGTAATTAGTTCTATAATTTATTATACTCGGTGGTATAATATAAAAATAGCGAAACAGTATCCTAGATATAAATTATTATGCATTATGTTTTTTTACGAATTTTCTGTATATTGAAGTTTTTTTAAAGAAAAAATCCGCAGAGTAAATCGTGGGCACTAGTGCACTATTTAATAATAAATTCGCAAAATTTGCCAAGGAATATCAATTTCTTTGATGCAAACTATGAAAGGGTAAAAGTTGTTATTATAAATTATAATAACTTTATAAATAAAACTTTATTTTCTCAGCAGATTATAATCTCAACATCTAAAATTGCCGCAAGTTCTAATCCATATGAGTGAAGCTGTGGGCGGGCGGGCCATCGAAAGGGATAAGAGATTAAAAATAAATAAAAAATAATAAACTAACCTAACATCTGCGCTTAAAGTACAGAGTATCTTTGCCTTACATAATATTTCATCAAAAGTGGTTTTGAGTTACTTTCGTTTCTTTGAGTGAGAAAGTTGAAGGTTAAGTCCCGCGGGTATTGGAATGCGTAGAAGAGTTCTCAAAAGCGTCTGAAAGCGGCTTAAGAGATTTAGGTAGCCTTTTGTGTAGTTAATTACAGTGAGGCCGGTCGGTCAGGGATGTTTTCGTCTTTGAGAGTCATCATTAATAGGTACTATAATTATTTCTCTCATTCTAAACTAAATTCAGTGGTCAAGGTTTCAATCAAATACTTATCAAAGGGTCAGGCAAGGTGTCATTCCTGGGGAGCGGCCAAGCTCCGGCTGTTCACGTTCGGAGCTTATGTGAGTAATGTAGAAAATGTTGATAGCGTGATTCGGGCTTAACATGTGTGTGGTACTGCCACAATACAAAATAAATAGGATAATTATGTGCGAATGGAACTGGGAGAGGAGGGATTAGAATTCTTACCCCGATCCCACGCCGGTGGACAAGGATGATCTGAGGCAACAGAAGCCGGCCGCCCTTCTTGATGTTAGATGGTAGGCATAAAGCCTTTACGTAATTCCTACTTCTACTACTACTAACAGCTAGCGCCATCTATATTGATAAGCGCATTTGAAACTTATGTCTTGTTATCTGATAGTATATGTACGAGTACTTCCATATACAAACTTGAGATCAGATACGAATATGTCATGTCTGTCCATATATATGCCCATATATATAGCCATTAATATACAAATACAAGCGAATATTATATCGTACCTAATATACTCGTAGTGCCTATTAAGTCCCGGTTTTTGGAAAACACAATTACGAGTAATTAATATCACAACGGGGCGCTTGTCGTAAATCGAAGGCAATTAGGGCGTGTTCGGCCTGTGCATGATGTGTGCGATGGGCCTAAAGCCTTTTATAATACACCAAGGGGTACTTTGAGGGTGCGAGGAGTTTGAAACTTGAACAGGGAAACTTTCCCTTAAAAAGTAAGTTGTTCAAGATGGTACTGATTTTAGGAGGACGTTTTTGCCCCCTTTTATTTGGTCGTATAGATTTAAAACTTTACGTATAAGTAGCTCCAAACATGTATAGCCCACCTTTTCGCAATTGTAGTAAATTAACTAGTTGGTTCCAGCAGCTTATTCTACGATACTTAATTCTGTAAACTAACAATAACATTTTGTTATACCTGATAATTGCTCGCTGCGCACGGGTCTCTCCTCATACCTGAGGAGGCCTAGAGCATACTCTACCACGCTGCTCCAGTGCGGATTGATGGTGTACCCGCTTCCGAAGTGACTCACTGATAATGATATTGGACATAACTCAGCTTTAATTTAAGATATTAAATATTAGGCAAGGCGCTAGAGGTAGAGAGTGTAGAGACCATCGTGTGCATCGCTATCATGTCATGGACATCGTAATCGTTGCACAGGAACATCCAGACATCATTATAACTCTGTGAGTAAAGGACAATAATAATTATAAGAAAATTTTATTTTTGTAGGCAAATGAAATAAAATTTAATATTCATTATTTGCAGCTTTCAAATGCACGCAGGCTTTTCAAAGCGTAGTTATAAAGTGTGCTCTCAACGTATTTATGGTTTTACACTTTGCAACAGAAATACTTGACGTAGTGTTTTAAGAAAATCACAAAGTAAGAAATAAATCATATGTAATTAAGAGAATTTATTCCCCCGTCGCGTTGTATAAAATTGTCGAGAATAAATTATAAGGCTAAGAATAAATTATGAGGCAAGGTATGACAAGGTATTGCAAGGTAGGTACGAGTAGGGACTTACTCATAAAAACGATCAAAATTATTGTTGTAATTATGATTTTTATATATAGATGTCAGTGTATTTACTTTTTTATTGTATTGTATTTAAGAATATCGATGCTTAAAAAAACGGAAAATCAGTTATCTATTTCGTTTTTATGCTAATATTGTAACATTATAAAGCTAGTCATCATTGGGATCCAAATATGATCATTTAATTCTATCAAAATAAAATATTTTAGCATAATACTACTAAATGTTTGTACTTAAGCTTAACATTCAATGTCGTTAATATAAAATGAATTTGCGAGTAACACCGTCGAGGCCCAAAGCCAGCTTTTATCCCCAATTAGGCGGAGTCCTCACGTACACCTTTCAAATAGTAAACAGTATGCACGAGACCTTAGCCTCAGTAGAGATATTTTAATCTCCCCATCTTCTAATTGAAGTCTGATAAGACGTGATCGGATCGAATCGGTAGACCTTTATACCGGTGTTAATGAATTTGAGTTTTTTTTTATGATCAGTCCTTTGGTTTAAATAATTCCTTAGAATAATTACTAGGTATAGAAAACAAGTCCGCGCGGCCATTTTGAAGCACCTTAATTGGAGTCAGAAATGACTCCAAACACCGGGCAGCTCCGTAGTGTTCAATGTCAACGCACGCCAAACGTGTCTCGCGAAAAAAAATAATTATGACGATTTGTCCAGTTAAATTGTGTCACAAAATATCTGAAAAGCTACTTGTGTATTATTGCTAAAAACATATGATTATCCGCAGCCCAAAATTCGGGAAAGTTTCGGTTTAGTGCTTCACTTTAGACAGAGCGCTTGTTTGAAGACTGTCTTTCTATAGTGTAATTATTCTAAGCATAATCCGTTATAAATTTTATCTCATTTTATATTTGTTTTATTTATTGGAAAAAGTTTTAGAAGTATTATTATTATTATATTAATTAACAAGATCTTATCAATGATTTTTCTAATTGTTGTGTGTTTTTCTGTGCGCTTGTTCTCGCTAATCTCAGATATTATTATGGCATATACAAGTTTTATTTTCGCCGACGTATTGTAGTAAGTTTGGGGTGTCATTTAAGGCTTGTTTTCAACCAATACACAAAAAGTAAATTGAAAAGATACAGTCTAAAGAGTATAAGTGAGCGTTTCTTTTTTAATCGCGGCTTAGTATTACTACACAAAAATACAGTAAAAGTAAAATAGGATTTATTATCAGGACGTACATTAAGTCTTACGTATGCTATCGTTTGAATAAGTCCTAATTTGTAGCAGTGTTCGCACTCGGCGGTCGTTACTATTGAATAAAGAATGGCGCGCCAGGCAGGCGGCATTCCTCTACCCACTATCCTATCTTTGTTTTGTATAAATCTCGCTTACTTTAAAATAAACACCAACATTACTTATCCGAGAATGTATGTTCGTTGTGCACCATGTTGCTGAATTTGATATAGTGCGGTTAAAGGAATTTCATGTTCATGCGTGTAAAGTACAATGTAGATAAGCATAGTTAATACTAGCAATCTAACCCAGCTTTGCACCAGGTTTTTGGACGCTAATAGATAATAATTTATGACTTTATTGTGCCCTATAGAATTGGTACAAAAGGTCGGCTTAATGTTTGAAGCATCTTTAGGAAAATGACATTATAGACAGGAGGCGGTATAAATGGAATTAAGTCACTCTTCAACTTAAAATTTTTTGGGGCAATGGATAAACTTGCTATGTAGGCAAATACCTAGTTGTTCGTTTCAATAGTTTCTCTATATCAAATGTTGTCAAAGTATAAAGTCTGCATTTCTCCGGGTCTTTACAACGAGCAGACGAGTCACATAAAGATAAATGGTCATCGTCGTAGATGTAAGTACTTCAGTAACGTCACAAATACGTTGTCGTCCAAAAATAATAGAGAAGAAAACCAGTGTAGCGAGCGAATTACGACCAGTACCCGTCACGTTTTAAGGGGAGTCCCACGCCCAGCAGTGGGACAGAGGGGTTGCGATGATGATGGGTGTGGTATAATCACTTAGATAAAATCATAGTATGGTTTTATCCGTCTTTGTAGACCCTTGACGTAGATAAATCGTGAGTAAGTATTCTAACGTGGGCGATAATCCAACACCCACACACCATTTTACGGCCGCTTTGTTGAAATAGTTTTATATTGTAACAATCAAAATGTTTTCTATTTTGCATTAAGACACGCAAAGTTGCAATAAATTTAATTTTATCAAGCATTTTCAAATATGTAGTGACAATAAAACGAGTATTTAATTAGAAACGAGTTAATACCGAGCAATGTCGATGTTTACAAGTTAAAAGCAGCGGGACGGCGCGTAATAATTAATTAATTAATTATAAATTGGGATGTCGCTTCCTTGTTTTGTCTAATCTAAGATTTGAAGAGTATTAATTATTAAAATATTCAATCCTGACAGCTCCTTTTGTTGTTTAACAAGGGCGAAATTTCATTCAGTTTACAGAAATTTCCGATCACGCCATCGATCTTTTTTTCTTTTAATTTCGCCCTACCAAACTCGGTCCCAGACACGCAGTAAAAATTCCGCCATTTTATCTATACTTTTTTAACTAGTAAATCCATTCGGTCAAAACCTATGCAGTGTTGATACGTATATCAAAATACCTTTGGATAGAAGTATCAAAATAAAATAGATATTAGTAATGATGACGATGCTGCAGTTCACACGGTAGTATCTGACCTGCTGAACGAAGATACCCAGGTTCGATTTCTGGCTGGCGTAAACACTTACTCGTATGTTACAGATAAATGTTAGTTCTCCAGTCTTGGGTTTTGCGTCTGTCTATTCTAACCGTAACACAGCTAATAAATACTCGTATACTCGAGATAAATGAATGTGTGAGCGTTTATCCTAAGGTAAAAATAAATTAACCTGGACTAAATATTACAAAATACTAAAACTGAGGCTTTTAATACGAGTACATATGAGTGAACAAGCAAGGGCTATATGTGGCTTTTCCTGCTGTTGAACCTTTTTGTTGAAGAGTTTGCTATGGGTACTTTTTAGTCAAATATTTTACCTCGCCCGACCCTCTTTTGTATTTGCACGTTCAAACGTGAACCCATGAATTATGCAATTTTTGTGATATAAGTTAAAAGGACATTTATAATATGTTATGTTTTCATCATCACAATTTTGATCCAAATTCTTTAAAAATCTATTATATACCTAGTTTATATATCTACAGATATTTTCTTTGTTATACGTAACTTCTACATTAATGTGTTGTTTCATTCTTCAAAAATAAATATAATTTTTTTTGTTGAATCGTACAAATATAACAAAAAGAATCCTTGAAACGTCTATTTTCTGCTTGATTTAAAAAAGTCTACTAAAATAGTCATATTTGATAAAATAAATAAAAAAGATTGTTATTTTTTAATCATGGTTCTACACTTTCTAATGATATTAATTATCTAATGATAATAATTATATTAATAATAATATTTCTAATAATAAGAATAATATTTGTACAGTAACATGTTTTACCAAACAAATATGTATGTGTCACGGAAGACAGAGACAGGGTTTACATATTATAAGGATATTAAATGAAAATTAACTGTACCTTGGCACTGGATGTCCTTTATAATGAAGAGTAGAAACGCGGCGATCGTCACAAATCTCCAGCGACGCCTTCCCATTTTGTATGATTTATTCTCACCGTAACATTGATGCGATCGTCCCAATGTTTAAAAATTTTACACTAACTAAAAGTCTGTTTGACACACAAAGCCATGTTTGGCACTTAGAATTGGCACAGTTATTGATTGGCACTGTTGTTCACCACCATACCGAGCGTTGTCTAATCTGAAACAAAAAAATGTATTTAAATAAATTTTACAATAACATTTTAAATACACAACAGAAAATGAATGAACAAGTCACTTTAAAAAAAATGATGTACCTACATTAATCCAACACGAAAAGTGGCCGGGGGTTGTCTAATAAGTACCTTTTTTACATAATTATACATACAAGCGACTTCAATCACGTGGACATTGTGAATATTGTGATACACGTCTTAATAATCTAGAAACCCATGATCAGGAAACTTGAGAGTAAAATATAGGTACATCAATAGTCGTTTGGCAACTTTTAATAATTACCTTTCACCTAAAACCTACCTTTACCTTTTTAAAACCTACCCATTGAGTGACTGTATACATAGAATGATTAAACCACATGACCATCAGTGAAATAGTTTGAGGTAATTGCGTTCAGGCAGATAAAGACTTGGTTTTATTCTATGTAACTATATATAATGATCGTTAGTGCGTCCATAATAGATCATGTAAGATTTAAATAACTTCACTGAATGACATCATATTCACATAACATACATATTTGTTCGGCGAGACGACAGTCTATGCTGTAATAGGTTTGACTAGGTAACAATGAATTTAAATTATGAATGAATCATATTTATTAACTGCGATTATTAATATTTAAAATAATTTTTTCATAAACGTAGGTATCATTGATAGTAGGAACATTGTAGGGGAACATGTCGGGTAGTAACACATACATAAATAAGGCATCGCAAACACCCACGAGCACGACCCGAGAATGTAACATAAATATCTGCCCCAGTCGGGAATCGAACCTGTGACCCCTTGCTTCGCAAACAGCGCCACTACCGCCTAAGCTGGGGGTCGTTAATGAAGTGTACTTACATTTAAAGCTTTTAAGGTTTACAAGGCTACAACATATACCTACATTACTTATAGATAACAAATAAAACAATGTAGAACGATCTAATACGAGTAATAGATAGCCTTCAAACATTTTCATTGGCTAAAGTTGTTTTTCTACACATTGCCATTACCTTGCTCTGTGTACTAATAAATTTAGGTGTTATTTGGCCTTGTTACCTACAGCTACTAGTAATACAGTATCAACTTAAAGTTAACTGCATCTAAACCGAATATTATAACGACCACAGGTGACGTCCCAAATTCGTTATTATCTTTGCTAAGATAGATATACATAAACGGAGGCCGATAACATTTAGGTTAATGGAACCATTAAGGTTTATAGGGTGGATATGACGGCGCAACATTAAGGGCCTGTTTCACCGGTTACGGATAAAGTGCCGGATAGCCTATTAGGAACTTAACTCCCAAATAAACTACAACTTTTGGTTTCACAGGTCTCGGATAGAAGTATCTGACAAATAAAGTGTTGGTTATGATAACTGCCACTTCAAGTGGCTGTTAGAGGCGTTATGCGACGGATAAAAAATCTGTCAAGTCAAATGGCGGAAACGAAAAAAATAAAATGACACATGTCTTGCGTTTTGTTTCTATAAACACATTTAGAATTTGAATACCTAGTAAAGCATAGGAATCCAACTATTTCCGTTCTTTATTGATAAATTAAACTTGATAATATAATAAAACTTGACTTGGATTATTTTGATCAAAAAGTATTTTATTATTTGGGTTTTTAAAATTGTTTTCAAATGACGATAATTTACGTAGTAGTAACGAAACGCAAAAAAGCGACGTTGCCGTTCCGTCAACTGTCAACTTTATGTATCAGTTAAATTATCCGGGAGTTAGATGGTGAAACAGAAAAAAGTTATTAGCAGCCTATAATAGGTAGATAGCATTAAATGTCAGATAACTATCCGGAACTTTATATGTAACCGGTGAAACAGGCCCTTAAGGGGGTTAATACAGTGCTCATAACTATTTTGAAATCACTATAAGGCTGCGTTTTGTTTCGGACAATGTCGTCCTATGAGTGAAACGAAGCTATGTATGTGTAAGAGCAAGAGGTATACCGAAAATGACACCATCCATTTAGTGACGCTGTACAACTTTCTCCTAACGTACCTCTTCCTAATACAATACGTAGATTACGGCATTACGTAAAATAACACTAACCACGATTTGTAGGCCTTTATAATATATGCTTGGTAATAGAAAGATAGTAAGGATTATTTAAAAAATATATATTAACTAGTTACGCGCTCTGCGGTCGAAATTCATTCTGTCAAAGGGTTTACTTAACATTGACTTGATTGATTGATTGATTGATTTATTTTTCATTGAAAGTATTTTTCGCTGGGAATCGAACTTAGGACTCTCCAAATAGCAGTCCGGCGAGTTAACCATTGCGCCGTAATTAAACATTACAAGATAAAAAAAACGACGAAATTAGCACCCGAGACTTTGTTCTGTTCCCGTGTTGTAGCCACATAAATTACTTTTGTTTTGATTTTTCCGATTCGTCCGTGCTTTGCACATACATAGTTACGATGTGTTTTGTTTCTCCTCAATTCCACAAGTCCCGCGGGATTCCGCTCAGTTTTCCTGGTATAGCAACGTTCCTTGTATCCCTAGATAGAGTTCATAGAAAAAAGTAAATTAAACAGTGGATGTTACTAATGAGGATGATAAATTTTATCTCCAATTAATTTCAATATTAAGAGGCTTCTTCATTAGAAAAACAGACTTTCTCATTATTTAATTGTAATTACTGTTAACTTCTACTATTTCATAAGGATTTCTATTTTTTGTATCTCTTCTAATTTTCTTATTATTTTATTAAAAAAGTTTAATTTAAAATCTCTCAGTGTGACATCCATGATAACAAAATTTAAAACTAATATTTTCTATTTCATACAAAAGATTTTCGTGAAGCTTGCACTTTTCAACAGACAATTCGCCAAACTTGGCTAAAATGTTTCCTCTGAGAAAATACCGAAAGCCTTTTCATATGAAGTTTCGCAAGAAGTTATACTTTATCTACCAAGAGGAAGGTATTACGAATATTAAATGAGCTAAATTTGTTGGCATGCCACTCCGAGATAAGGAACGGCCGAACGGCATTTAATAAAATTCAGTTTGAGATGTTTTGCAATGAGAAACCACATAATTGTACAATGATAAATTGTTTTTTATGGACTTAAGGTAGCACACGACACGACTCTTCCACTGCCGTCCATTACAACTGAGATCTGAGCCCAAAACAGAACAAGACTCAAACCTGGATTACTGATACTACGCTGGTTAGACCAGTTAGCAGAAGATGGTAGTAAGAATGTTAGTTGGCTAGTTTGTTAGTACGTATGAGGACTGAGGCAGGGACTGTTAGTGAATGTTAATCCTGTTAGTTGTTGTTAGTAAGTAATAATAATAATAATATTTAATAGTCCAGTCGTTCTGTGCGGTTCTGTCGTGCGTCTGTGAATAAGTCGTTCACAGATCTGTTGCTGCCCTTGAGGACTAAAATCGAATTTAAAATCGGAAGGTATTAATCGACCTTAGTGAGATAAACGGCACACAGCCGCAGTGAAACGTGGTGTGTTGTGACGTGCCGCGCACTACGTCAGCCGGCGTGCGGCGCGGCATTCGATTCGTGAAAGCGGCTCGTTCCGGCCCGGCGAGCCGTTTCTAGACCCGTACTGACCGCCTATTGAGGCACAGCGGAACCGATGCCATGTAGTTGTAATGCGATTTTATTACGACACTGTTATACAATGCTTCTTTTGGATAAACAATATGAATGGTGTGGTGAATGAAACACTATACATACTACAAATTAACGCGAAAGACTAGAGGTTTAGGGCTTCAGCAAGAAAGTAGTACTTAATGCTCTTGTACATACGGCTTTTAAGATTGTAAACTCATGACCCACACTAGAGTTTCTACCTAAGTCCTAAGAATAACTAAGTCCGTTTAGAAGACGGTGTTAGAACATTAGTTGGTTAGTTTGTTAATAAGAATGAGGAGTGGGACAGGGCCTGGTAGTTAGACCAATTAATTGTTGTTAGTAATAGTCCAATTAGTAAATGTTAGTAAGAGTCTTGTTCTAATTCGGTCACAGATGCGTTGCTTCACTTGTTTTACTTATTCTGTACTAAGATACTTGTTTTACTAAGATGGTCGTCTCTAAAAAGTGTGACCGGTCCACACCAATCTAATCGGAACACAATTGAGTTGAGTTTAGAAACATTTTTAGAGTAGGTATTAAAGAAGTATAGTACTAAGTAGAGTACTAATTACCTACTAAGGGATAGGTTTCCTGAATAGCAAACGAGGGCAGTTACTAGTAATTGTACTACTACTAGTAGTTACTACAACTCACACTATTCTGTGACTGACCGCGCAGTATTTAAATAATATATTTATATTGATTCGGATGTACAGCACAATCTGCACTAAAATGTACAGAGAATTTTTGTGAACAAACTTGGAGTGAATACAAAGCAAACTGCTATTGTGCAAGAACTGGCTGGAAGAGGCCAGGTTTTTCGTTGCCAAGCAATTTGCGAGCGGGCAGTTGTTTCGATTTGAATATCGAATCGAGGGCTGGTGCAATTTGTCAACTGGGAGGCTTGTGAACAAAACCTTAGCGGGAATATATGTCTAGATTTTAAATTGGGAGAAGACATTTCAGTTTTAACACGTTGTAAACTGTGCGTATTTTGTACGCAGAAAATGCGCAAGTACCGAAAATAATCGAATATTTTCAAAGAAAGTTGGGATTTCTGTTTTAGTATTTCACAAATTTGATGGATGTATGGGAAAGTAATAAAAATATTTTAAATTGTTAGAAATGGAATTTTCTATTTTTCAGTCTTCCAGGTTATGACGTTTCTGAAATTCTGACTAGAATTAAATAATAAAACTTTAATGTCCTAAACTAGATATTAATAAGCAAAAAATAGAGTTCTTAGTTTGATTCCTGCAGCTGAGGTAAGCAACATGAAACTGAAATTAAAGAAAAATAATAAAGCGAAACATTAATTCGATATTTATTGTACCTATATAGGTTTTGGTTTTGAATTATTAATTTTGGATTTAGAAACCATGTACTTATGAACATATACATAATTATGCGAGTTCCTACACACACCACATAGTTACACTCATATGTTACCTACATACCACATATTATACAATTTGTACCAGATAATAGACAAAGGTGGAATGACACTGGCTAATGCTAAGACGTGGCATTTCCATGAAAATCAATTTCGACAAAAATAATTTATTTTATTTAGTGTTATGTCATTTTGTTACAGTCATTGCGGGGACAGTATTCACCACACGTAACCAAACTTCAGCCGCGTGTTTACGTTCTCTGGAACTGGTTTGTCGTCCGTTCAGCTTTGCCGATAAATGTCGATACAACCAAAATTGAATTGAGTCGCTTTACGTGTTACAAACAATTTTGTCAGCTGAACTTTGAGTTTGTTGTTAGATAATAATATCGGTAGCTGACTTTCTACCCATAGGTAAGTAAATAAAGGGAGGTGTCATGGGACACTACGTTGGAACAAAGTTCCTTTCGGTATTGATTAATCTTTCTTTGTATAAATAACTACGTGAAGCAATAACTTTGTACAACTTATACAAAAATTACGCGGACGAACGAGTAGATTTGGTTCAGTTAAAGTGTATAGGGAGTGCAATAAATTATATATTATATATATATCATAACAAAATAATTGAATTAAAATAAAAAAGCGTATAATGTATAATGGCCAATCAGGGTATCTACATTAAACAATTTTTTATTTTATTTAATTCAACAACTTAATTTTTGGTCTGTACTACGAGGTAGTTAATTAATTAGTATAACGAGTACTTTAGCTAATCTACAGGATTGCCTCATTCCTGCATACAGGTTAGCAACTGTTATTGTTGTAAGCAAGCTTTCTAAGCACGACCTCAAAACTTAGTTATGTTGTAGAATGTCATAAAAATTACTCGTTGCGTAGGTAACTGTGGGTTAGAAATATTTTTTAATAAGTAACTAACACAACACACATATATTTATATATTACAATAACATACAACAAATACACTATGAGGGACACAAAGATAAAATAAAGATAAGTAATAACTTGGGCCAGTTAGGTATTTCCTGGACGTCTAATATCCTCATTTTCCTGCTTGCCTTTTGCCTCCTACAGCTCCTACTAAATATCTGAACAAATAATAATGTTCTTCAAGATAACTTTATACCGGACAACAGATTTAATGATAGAAAATATTATAACTGGAAATATCCGAAAATTAACTCCCATATTTTTAATTTAGTGCATTGTACTTGAAATTTGAGGCACTTCAAAAGCTAAAACTATCGCAATAATAAGGCCACTATATTTCTCCACTTACTGCTCGCTATTGAATGAATTTATTGAAAGTTAAAAATTGAAGTATTTCGAAAGTCGTCAAAAAGTGGCAATTATTCCTGGATAATGTCGGCACAGGAGTAGGTATTATTGAATAGTAGTAGTATTGTCTTTATAACTTGTTTATACCAAAAAGGTCTATATAGGTAATAGACATGTAATAATTTCCAAATGTTTCAAATAAAATGCCCGACTACTTTTTGTAGTTCAACATCATAAGGCTTCTTGCGTCATAAGGCTTTAAGTTCGCGCACCGGCCGTGATCGGTTTGACCCTACGTCCGAAACACGTGTTACTAACGGACGGGAGCTATAATATTCCCAAGCCTCTAACCTAACCCTTTCAACATTTCCACAACATACATATATTAACACATACATTTTATAACAACTCATTACTTTAAGGTTTCGACGACATACCGAAATTCTAAGTTTATATTATGGCAAACTTCTCTTGTTTTTTTATACTATATAACTTGATAACTGACAAACGAGTAGATGAGCCATAGTTACCATAGTTACCTGATGGTAAGTACTCACCTTCAGCCATAGTTACCTGATGGTAAGTTGGCCATAGCCAAAAAATATGGAGGAGAAAATAAAAGAAGTTAACTCCTAAGCTCCCACCCGGATTCCGACAAGTCCTTTGGCGGGTGACTCAAGCAAGAGGGTAATAGCTAGCCGGGCTGTGGCCGAGCTTCAGCTCTACCACAAGCAGGCCGGCTTTGGTCGCCTATTACGATACTCTGCTCTGCCGAAATTGGATCGGAGTCAGTTTTCTAGTTCTTCTAGAAACCTACTTTCCAAGCTGTTCGCATGTCTATCGGTTGTTCATAGTTGTGCTAGAGACTGCCAGATTGTACTGGATCAGATGGGTAAATAGTAAGACACATGACCTGGAGCCCAATTCTCGTTTTGTAGAGATAATCTCTAAGTTTTTCATATCTCTACTGTGTCAATCTCTACGAGACATGTTGGCAAAATCTCTATTGTATCCAAAAACGTCATTCTGGGCCACAATAGAGATTTTATCTTTCGACATTACCATTAGACATATGAAATTTACGTTTCGTTTTCTAGACTACAGCGACGCCAAGTCAACAAAACACGACTACACGTAAAAAAAGGTTTTACAGTACTCAAATCATATAAAAGTATAAAACAATCACTATATTATTCATTCTAAACTATCTTTGAATAGTTATAATTTATTTACTTTGATATTGCAGTTAAAAACCATTATAACAAAAAGACTAAGCGTCGCATACCGTATAACGAAACATTCATGGCAGTAGTATGTTTAGCTATCTGTGGCATCTGCCGCATTTAGGCATCTCTGCATTCTGTCATGTCAATGTCAACTTGTCAAGCGAATGTTTGTTTATTAATTTGATATTGATGAATTTGATGTTTATATTATAAATAATATTCATTTTGACTTATATACATGTTTGCTTTGCTGTTTGCATAGATTTTTGAGTTTGTTCTAGTTGTTTTAAGCCCATAACAGCGGCTGCGGCTGTGTCCGCTGCAGTACCCACTACATCGCAATTTGACAAACACCTGTGGGCCAAGGACATGAACATACGTTTTATAAACAAGTTTTCTAATTTAATAGGAGAAAAATGTATCCATTATCAATTTATCACTGAGAGAACCAATACGAAAACCTTTCATTATAAATCAAAGTCTTAAAGACGAAAACGAACTGTCAATAACATTGTGATTTTGTGAACATCAACATTTCACATTTCAATCTCGAACGACAATGACAACTGTACAACTTGTACAGTGATTGGTCAAAATTTGCGCTGTACAGTACAAGGCAAATTTTGACCAATCACAATTGGTCAAAATGCAAGACATTTCGATCTCGAACGCTGCGGACCATTCGTTGCATGTCGAAAGAAAAGGCTCAGAGATATCTCTAATGTGACATCCCGAGAATAAGGAAATTAGGTTTCATTAGAGATCCGCCATGTTTTTCAGAGATATCTCTGTTAGAGATGCATCTCTAAGAAATGAGAATTGGGCTCCTGAACTTAACTCCTTTGAAAGAAGATCATGATCAACCTAAGTAGGTTATGCCAGAAAAAAATAAAGGTTACCTTATTAATATTGTAGACACATAAGGAGACGAACAACACGCAACACACTATACATTATAATTATATTTACCACAATTTTAATTTATAATTTTTAGCTCACTTAGTCTCATGGACACTGAAATATTTAACCGTCATTAATCATAGTAACCGGTGTCACTAACAAATCGTAAGTCACCAACTAAATTCTAAATAATTTCGATGTACACCCCTCCCGAGTACCCTTATAATTTCATTTTGGTATGTATGTATGTGGCACACGCGACGGAATATGTTCGCAAATGTGTTAACACAAAGTTTGTTATAACCGAGCCAGATTGCTCGGATGATTAAATCAGTCGTGTTATAGCATACCAGCTGTAATCTTTGGTTATTGCTTTTCGTAAAAGCATTTCGTTCTTATTTTTGAAGATGATATGATGGTATATTGCTTTTGGGTTATGAAGTTAAACGTCACTTAATGTAACCCCATGTTCATCACAATTCAACAAACGGAAACTATGTTCGAATTGCTTAAATCGTTTCTTAGATTAACAGGAAGAAATGTAGTGATAAACCGGGAAACAGACAAAATATTTCTAAAAGTATTTAATTAGTAATTAAATATCCTTCTATTATATGCTTTAGAGATAAATAGTTTTACATTCACCAAAAAAACTTGGGAAAATAAAGGCATCGTAGCGTTTGGTGTCATCATCAATTCGTTTTCAAAGATTACGACGCGACGGTGGATGCGCTAACGGTTTGTAACTTTTAATTGCTGCGAATTACTCCGAAATAAGCGTTACTCAACTTGTAGTCTTACATGTAAATAACGCAAGTCCGAGCGTGTCTACGGCACTTTTAAATTGCCCCCATTGTTGAGATTAGGAAATATTCTCACGGTCCGGGCATTGTCACGTATGGAACTTTTTCTAGTCATGCCTATTAATATCCAATTTTGCTTATTTAAATATCGCAGGCATTTTGGTTAGGAAAATATTGATTTCATAATCACTTAAATGTTATATTAAATTGATTATGAAATCAATATTTTGCCTACTACCTTTATATTTTGTATAATTACTACATTTTTAGATGAAGCACATCAATTAATTTCGTTGCGAAACTATTCCTGATGTTCAACGAAAATTTATATTGCGAACATTTTGTACTGCGCGATATTATTTTGATTTTTTTGCTTGTTTGGCCACTATTAGGTACTATAAAAATATTTTTTAAACGACTAGGTATAGTGCCCGCGATTTCATTTAATCTTTTTGAAAGAATTCCAAAAATTCTGAATGTAGGTATAATAATATATTTTATAGCACACTGACCTATACCCGCTTTTATTCTACGTTTTTCAGTTGCTAAAGTAGTACATTTTTCTCTCAACTTTTCTCTTTTCACAACATTTTTGTCAACTTTTCACTCTCTTTTCTTGAAATTGTTATTTACTTTTCTCGAATTGTTTTCTAAATAATGGTTAACTTGTATATAAATGGTTTCTGATTTATTATTTGACGACCTATATGGCGCAATGGTTACCATGCCAAGTATCTCCTATGTACCGACATAAACCAGTTACGGTTTTAATTGAGGTATAAATATATTTATTATCATAATAGGATTGATGTAGGTTTCCCAATCGGCAACTGTAAAATTTTAATTTCACTTAGGTTGATATTTGCATGCATTTCGTATTTTAATTTGTACAGTAAACCACACAATCGTATATGTATATAACATACGTTATAACTTCAACTGGACTCGTTTTACCGCATTAATGAAAGCAGATACAAATTAAACATGACTTCATTCACCGGTCCTGGCACCAAGATCTTTTACGTAACGCAATTAAAATATTGCAACTTTTCATTATTTTGACGCAATCAAAACTGGATCAACTTCAGTCAATTAGAGCTAGTTCTGCTCATAATAACCTTTTAACGATGTCAATAAACATCGCATCAAATTCTTTTAGCCGTAGAATGCTTGCATTTTGTTATTTGTCTATTTGCTAATTAATGGTCTGATGTACATGTATACACGGTCTGTACAGTACAATACAGCTTCTACATCTTTCAACATTAGAAGCACACTTTAATGAACTAGTTATAAATTAAAAGTTTTTTTTTATCAAGTTGTTATTTAAATGCGCTAAAAAGAATCTAAATTTTCCTTTAAATCTTATACTATATATATTAAAACTTACTTATATATAAAAGCGTGTCGCGAGTTTATAATCATGCATTGTCATCCAAACTAAACGTGTATCCAAAATTTCAACTCAATCGGTTGATTATTTATCTGCTTCAAAATTGTGTTGCAAGATTCCACCCAAACAAACATAGTTACATACTACATTACATACACACATACGCTGCAAGTTAAATAAAAGCTTTTAATTAAGTAATAATACTTAACTATGTCATTTATACTTTACTGGCGACCTGCCCTCGCTTCGCTTCGGGAAACTTATTCCTTCGGTTAGCAAAGATTTAGTTATATATGTTGGATAATTCACACTGTTTCTTTATAAATTATATCGTATGTGTTATTCTGATGTGTAAGGTAGGTATATTATTAAAAAGTTTCATCAAAATCCATTCGGTAGTTTTTGCGTGAAAGAGTAAAAAACAGATATTCATACGTCCATATTAGTAGGATAAGTTATATATTTTGGATAATTCACACTGTATCTTTATAATTTATAGCCTATGTCTTATTCTGATGTGTAAGCTATATTATTGTAAAGTTTCAGCAAAATCCATTCGGTAGTGTTTGCGTGAAAGAGCCACAAACATTCATACGTCTATACAAACTTTCCTATTTATAATATTAATATTAATAATAGGATGTGGGTAAACAGCCAACAAACGCGCACCTTGTTGAGAAGTGGTCACCGTCACCTATCAAGATCAACACGAAAGATAACACTTATAATAATAGTTTTTCGGTAATTTTTAGTTAGGCTGCTTGTAAATAATTAATGCAGTTATTCGAATTCCTAAAATAATGAAAAAAAGTTGTAAGAAAGTAAAATAATGTAACTATACCAGCTGTAATTTGTTATTGTAATCAGAAAAATATTATAATTTTAAAACGAGCGAAACAAGCCTGTTTAGTAGGTATCGTGTCATTTTGCTAGATACGAAATAACTATTGAGGCCAAGGCAAATTTTCTATCGTAACAAAATGAAATGAGATTTTTGTTTATTGCCAGGGTCTCGATTTTTAATTTCACCAATGACTTATAATTATGTAGCGAGTGGTCACAATTGCTGTATTTTTGAATTATTCAAAACTATGTTGCCAACTAATTAAATGAATAAATATTTCATTCGTTCACGCACAAAAAATGTGAATCGGTACTAATCGGTAAAGGAATAAACACCTATAACGTGTCATAGTCTGAAACGGAACGGTGAAAATAGAAATATAATCTGTGGTGCGTAGTGCAAGATTTTGTGACATTTCATTTCAAATTGTGACATGATCACATGACATTGGATACATTCTATTATGTGAATTATGAATTCGAATGGTCAAGATCACTCGCTTTGATTATAATTATATACGTATATAATCAAAGATCACTCGTTAAAAAACTCGTCTAAGCGAGTTTCAAAATTATGGAAATGTGAAATTCGTATACGTTTTCGTGATGGTTGTATACGAGTGAAATTCAAAAATCGAGCCCCTGTATATGTATATTATCTGTAGCTAGAATCGAATCCATAGCGCGGGTATATAATATTAGCAAGTACTTACATTAGTGTACAACATTCCATTTTCCATTACGCTGTAGTAATTCATAAAACCGGATCATGTCAATAGATTACTGAAGTAGTAACTGTGGTAGTGTAAGCCAAGGTATGCTGACGCATTCCTTGTTTCTAATAGGCATTCATTTACTTAATGTAGGTTATGTATTACACAGAGTTCATATTCGAACAATAACAAAAATATGTATTTCATTTTTATTAGTCACGTAACCGATGCTTAGCTTTGAAGTTCTGGCCCCAAAGGACGCTGTTTGAACCAATCATTATTGAATCCAAGGTTCCAATAGTTACATGAAGGTCAATTTGACACATTGTGTGTACGTAAAATCGTAAATAGGCACGATTCTTCAATCAATATCGTGATATTATGACGAAAAGACATAATCTTTTAGTGCCCATTGACCTCTTTATATCGTTCCGTAAACCTTCGCGTTCACGAAATTTACCGTTTTTGTTAGCTATAAAGTTATAATTTAACGAACGAACGAAAGTTATTATTATATTACCTTCAAGCTATATTTCGTAACGCATTTAGCGTTCTAGAAGGTTATTTAGTTTATTAGGTATTTAGTAAAAAAAAACACTAAACTGGACAACATAACTGTTATTTTGCAATGATGGATACATTTAGCAAAAAAATAGTACCTATAACACGTATCAGACCAATATCAATAACTAGTGTAATCAATAACAATATTCATAAACTAGTGGACCTGCTCGTCCTGACATGTGGATGGCATTGAACCGTTTTCATAGTGTGCTAAAATATTGGTATTCCATACTCGGATAAGTAGCTATACCTAGATACCGTAATATCTATAGGTATATAATTATATGCCATAATATCGATACCATAATACGTAATAAGTATTAAGACTAAAGATAAGATATTTTACATTAATATTCCGGGCAGCGTTCGAGAAAAACGTACCAAAAATCAATTTCGTTCGTAAACAACCCGAAGGTACTGCGGTCTGGACTGTTATCTGTAATCTTCAGGTTTTATTTGTAAATTTGTTAAAAAAATATACGCTAGGCACTTGTATTATAATAATAATAATTAATTCTGATACTTGCTCCATTCGCCGGAGGTAAGATGAAGTACCCAGTTATATAAATAAATAAACATAAACACGTTTCCGGGGAAAATTCTCTGAATTTTATTCTGCTATATATGATCATTTAATTTGCATTAAGACAGACAGAAATAGCTACTTTGTTTAATATTATTTTATGTGTTATAAAGAATTGTTTCATTGTATACCTAAAGAGATTAGCAGACAAACAAGGAAGACATTTACAAAATGACGAGTGAGTTATGCTTTGTTAGATACTGTTGTTCCTTAATTTAAATCAAATTCTGATGATGTCAGGACATTAACACAATAATAACTTGTTTGCTTTTTCAGATCGTTAAAATCTAAACTTCCTTGAGCAAGATTTAATTGGATAACAACGGGGTGGTCAACATAATGTCTATGATTCTAACTTTTTTATGGCCTAAACAGGCAAACGAGCAGACGAGTCACCTGATGGTAAGTGATCACCGTCGTCGATGGACATTGGCAACACCAGGTGCGTCACTAACGCGTTGTCGGCCACGAAGGAAGCGCTCCGCTTCTTGAAGGATCCTATGTCATAGCACTGACACTAACTGATCGATGTCTGTACATGGAACATTAGGAACATATTTGAGATATTATTGCGGACATTAAAGAACATTTTAGAAGTTTATTTTGTTGGTTTGTCTGTTTGTCTCTTTACCTGTGTGTTCCTAAGTGTTACTGTGTGTCGCTAAGGTCAGAATAGTTTTTTTTTCGGTTCACAAATAAAAACAAATGTCAATTTCAAGAATTCACCTAAACAGTTTTTCGTGCGTGGGTTTATAGTTTATAATTTAGAATAAGGCATAAGCGTGGACAGTTACTACATACTATGATATAGAAAATATTGCTTGATTTTTGTTTATATTTAATAAAACAAATATATTAAAAAAAACTACTTATATAAAACTTTGTTAATCAATCAAAAATAATTTTATAAATGTTTTTATTGAATAAATAAGTAAAACCAATCAAAAAGTCCTTCAATATCTTTGCGCGACTTTAAAAGTGTTACGAATTTTTCCAATGGTCCGAGTCTCGTAACCGTCATTGATTAAGTCGTGGAATATGAAATAGCTATCTCCGTTCCGCTGGACAAGCCGAGTAATTGGAGCATAATCAGTTCTATCGGTTTAAGTAACTTCGATCGTGTTATTTCATACGTAACGTTACTTAGATACGTACTTTAGGAAGGCCGTTTGCGAGGTGGGGTACTGTTAGTAGGTACTGATTAAAATTTAGAATTGAATGGAACTCCCCATCAAAGCATTATTATTGTAAAGATTTTTGTTATAATAATCCATACATTCAACTTGGACAAATTACCTAAATTCCACAATGAACTCAATGATTGAGTGTGTGAGTGTTTATATTCAAATCCTGGTATATTATATTGGAATTTATCACGACTTCAGCATTCACGTCCTTCAAACGAAACGCCTATATAGTTATTACGACATAGAATTTGAATGTGCCTAAGGAATTCTCGACTGATTTAGATAGATATTATCATAACTGGTTCAATTATATAATCAGTATTAGTGTATTAATAAAGTTAAAGACTAAAGCAAGCCAAGCCATACACGCCAGGGAGTACCTTACAGGTTTGCCTATACATTTAAATTTATCAGATAAACCTTGATCTAAGTAGTGGACATACTCGTACATGTGCAGTTTTGCAAATACACGCTCAAGTCTACCCGTACAGTTCAACTGTACAGGTAAAGCTGTCGGGTACATCTTGGAATATATGGCTAGCTTTATACAGGAATTGAAATAAATATATACGAATACGAACTAAATAATCCGTTTGCAACATAAACTCGAGGTTGGTA
This sequence comes from Ochlodes sylvanus, assembly GCA_905404295.2. Lineage (NCBI taxonomy): Eukaryota > Metazoa > Arthropoda > Insecta > Lepidoptera > Hesperiidae > Ochlodes > Ochlodes sylvanus. The sequence goes on from FR990127.1 coordinate 8,517,023, forward strand.
GGTATATCTCGATTAAAATCGCGCTATTAACCGCGATCTGGCTTTCATTATAAATTGCATTTACCGCATGTAGTTATTAAGTTCAAAGTTATTAACTCCAAATTGTAAAGCTGAATTGAACGTGTGAATTTGTGTACGGCGTTCTATATTAGCCTTTATGATTATGTAAATTGGGTCGAGAATTATTAAAAATTGTATTAGTATTGACCAAGACAGCTACTATTACTTTGATTACTTTAAATTTAAAAAATATTTTTAAAATATTTTTTAAATTTAATACATTTGCTGTATTGCGATATAAAATTAATAATCGATCCTTGCGCAATGGATTGGATCGAGTTTACGCGTAGTAACGTAAACCGAACATCGGAAGCTCAATTTGCCGCTAAACTTAAAATTGAATTGAATGATAAACTTAAATTGAACTTATCCACACTTTGAAGGGCATGTTAAGTTGATAGACATGTAGCACTTGGGCCTTATAGTAACTTCCTTATATTGATTTTGTTTAACAAACTCTTTGACAACTTTAAGTAATGACCAAAGCTGATTTACCTGTTATTGTATTTTTGCAATTAGTGGACTTAAAACTTAAAATATTGATTAGAATATTCGACGGGTACAATTTAGCATAGACATGCTTACTGGATCTATAATTCTTTAATTTCTAAAAAAATATACCCTTCACATAGGTAAATACTTTTTAAGCCTCTTAAATTTAATGAAAAACTAGAATATATAATTATTTTGTACTGTTTTACCGCTGACATATATTATTTCATTTCCTTTATTCGTGGTTCGATTCTTGTTTTCGATAATCTATAAAATTAAAATAAGGTTACATTAATAACACACACATCCAGACTGAGAACTTTAAACTCATCATTCAAATTTCCTCCTTGCCGGGATTGATCTCAGGTTACCCAGGTATCTTCGACCAGCAGTCCGCAATGGTAACTATGTAGGTATGCACTTCCTACATACTAAACTACTAAATACTGCTACTAAAATACTACACAGAACACATTTTTCAAATACTATACACATACTTACTCCCTGACACACGTTAAATTATACACTTGTTCAACTAATCTCACCATGACTAAATAGTGGTTTCGAATTTTTACACAAGTTCTCGCCGCACCATACATCACCAAATTACTAAGTAACGCAACGCTTATTACTTATTACTCAATACTCTGTTTGTTTGGCATGTCTGAGGTCGGAGCAGCCGGTTCGCAACCTTGCCTCCCCCTCCCCGCTACCGCTCGCACTTTCACTCCGCTCGGCCTTCTACGTAACTTTTCGACTGCCTTCGAGTGCACAGGTTGAATTTTACTTTGGAAACGCACACGCAATTGATAACAATTTAAACTTTGAAAACGTAGAGTGACGTATGCCCGGTTCCTATGTTTAACCAATCGTTAAGCCGGTCGTTTTCGAGTTACCAATAACGAGTCGTTAAACTCGTTTCTTTATAATCGTTTCTTATAGGAACAATATTTAGTTACTTCTACCCGTAAGCAGTTTTTCAATTATAGGAATTGGACAGTAGGTACTACTAGTGTAATAGATTGTAACATTGGATATAAAAAAATGTCGAAACATTGACAATGTCACAAATTACATTTTAATGACATAGGTACTCCATTAAATTCTGTATAATATATGTGACGTCATTTAGCGTTTACGCCTACTTGGAATTACACGAAATTCATAATTGAGCATAAAAACACGATAAAAATGAGTAGTGCCCAACGTTGAAAAAAATGAATGTCAGATACCTACATAGACCCTTTATCCTATGCTTAGCAAGAATATAATTTTTAATTATCTCTTTATCTACCCATTTAAGTGAAGCTTGTCAAAGCAAGTACTTGAAATAATACATATCATCAACGTAGCTCGTTATACGTAGATACACGTTTGTCGTTGATGTCTTTTATACGGCTCAATGCATTTTCCATTACTCAGTTAAAAGGGTTGAAGAATATTGTTATAATGTGGTTATCTTTGAATATCTCGCAGCCTGGTAGATGATTTTGCAATGTATTTAAATGTGACTGACATAGGTTTCTTAAAATAGATGTTTTAATAACTTATAAAATCTTATCATGGCCTATCATCTCAATAGAAAAGAAAATATGAAATCAATTTGTCAAGTCATGCGCATGAGCTTGCACAAATAATATAGAATTGAATAGAATACTCTTTATCCCAGATTTAAAATAGGTAACATTAATACATTAAGAGATGACTAATATGTTTTCAGTTTTATCAAAATATTTTTTTTATCAAAAATCAATATCAAATATGATCCCACTAAGATCAGTTCATTTTATTATATGTTTAGAACTATATATTTTATCTTTTAAAGATTAACATGAATATAGAAAAGATCATTGATCATTTGTGAGCCTTTTATTGATCATGTAACTTCTTAATGTGAACCAATTGAGGTCACAATCACAAGATATTATTTGTTACGTCAATACGATGGTCCATAACTACGCTAGCATCCAATCATATTATGTCTATCGCCGCGAGCCCATTTCGGTCAGTTATCAATAAAACTAAATTAAAATTGACATAATAAAGTTTTGTTCAATACATTTCTGAACATTTTAAAAAGTTATAATGACAAGACTTTTCTTCTTCACTTCAAAACGTTCTAGATTGTCATCATTTTATTTTCAAAAGGATGATGACTCTGCGTATCTTAGGGACAAAGAAATATCGTCTACAATTTTACTTTTTTAATACTGGCCATAAACTCCAGACGGATGTCGTTAAAACGATCGTCCAGGTCAAAATTTATAATAATGGCTACCAGTGCAGTGACGTGTTTGATCGTGTTCGTTCGAAAGAGCAGTGTGTAAGCGATAAAATCTCTAACTATATTCAATCTTTAATTCACTAGTTAAGGCGTATCAAATTAAGGTCTCCTAGAGCATAATACAAAATGTTTCTCCTTGTTGCAAGCTAAAACCAAGTGTTAAACATTGTTTTCACCAGAGCTACATGACTTAATGAATACTGTCAAACAATAGAAACAAGAGCAAACGGCATAACGTGTCTTTTTAACCAATGATTATTTAGATCATTTGTAGCGGAAGGATATCAAATAGCAACTGACGTCAAACCAGTTGCAATTTGCAAAAAAAGAAAATTGAGTTTTGCGAGTCACGATGAAAGGAAGGGAATATCGAGGTTAGAAATTTAAATAATGCTTCTTCGATACGTTCGCTTGAAAATCCCTTACCCCTAGTAATCCTCTGTACTCAATTTCGTGGTATAAAGAACCTTCACTATTTCTTTCCGCTTCAGGAACTTCCTCCCGCAGTTTATCCACCACGTATTTCAAAGATCTTTCAAAGCTCAAATAAAACAGTGGGTGACACACTGTTTTATTCGTTTTAAACAAACTACTACTAAAAATTGTTAATAAGTATAGATCTAGCCTATCCTTTTTAACAATTTTTAGTATTTCAATTTAATTTGTCAGAAATACCAAATTAGTTATTTTTATGTATGTATATACCCAACAAATGAGCTGACGAGCCACCAGATGATGATAACTCATCACAGTCGCCCATAAAAATCAGAAATATCAAAGGCATCACCGTTGCGTTATAGGCCAAGAAATAAGAAAGAAAGAAAGAAAGAAGCAGAAAGTTTGTTTGTCTTTCCTTATTTCATTTACATAAATCTGAATGGCTCTTATGTTTCTCTACTAATATGAACGGCTCTACGCGTGACGTAAATAAACAATTTCTCAATTCGAAAACTGTTTACACAAGTCATGCAGTTGATAAAATCGTACAGTGCTCTTAGTGGAACATGTTACTTAGCGACCGGTTTGACTCATACATCAGACGAACCTGCACGGAAGAATTCTTATAAATACCACTTGATCACCTTCCCCGTTCGAACTTATAACAACTTAATATGCGATAGATACCCACCTACATCTCTGCATTATTGAAGTAGGAACAAGGTACAACAATGCTTTTATGTTATACATAGATTAGGTATGTATTTTATTTTATATAACAGACGTCCCGACAATCCAGATGTTGGTAAGTGGTCACCGTTTACCATCGCCATCAGTAATAACTGTATTATTTAAGATTTGTTGTAATTATATACAGTGGATTGGCAAGCTTCGCACTTTTAACAATGTTATACAGAAAGTAACGTAGATTTCTTCAAAGTGTTATGTTCTCCAAAACAAGTGTTAATTAATTTCTTTACATTTGAAAATGTTCAGCCCTTGTACCCAAGATCTTCGCGTGAAATTGAAGGTGTGGTAAATTAAAATAAAGGTATCTCTTTATTAAAACAACAATTTGACGTTCAAAGGAAAAATTGAAAACTTTCCTCAAATACTTATCACCCAACCTGTTCACCCAAGACGTTCATCTGTACAACCTACAACCACGACGGCACAATGTTCCTTTCGAAGCGTAATGGAAGCGCTCATGATGTTTTGCCACTAAATGAACAAATTATAACTTATTTATTATTTTTTTACCTCACTCGTTTGATCACTCACCACGATTGACATAAGCCGGTCAGCGAATGTAAAACGTTAAAAGTGACTAACCGACAGACGCACAGTTCGAACCACTGGTTCGAAGTAGTATGAAATTTTGTACAAAGCTTTTTAAACCGCGTGGGAAGGGAACTCTCAGAAAGGACGTTCGAAAATTCGTCCCTAAATTTCCGCGGACGACCTCGTGGGTACCTTTTATTGCAGGTACGTTACGTAACTAAAACGCTAAAGGCAAAAATGCTGACGTAAAAGACTTGCCTAATTATCATAATTATCGTGTATACTATAAAACTTAATCAAGTCTGAACCAGTAAGTTAGTGGGTTCCCCGCTTTCTTTTTAGCTGGTAACATACCATCAACATAATAATATGATGTCCATGGGCAGTTTAAATAAATTTGGCGTAATAATAACCCTTTCAATTTTCAAGTTTTTATCGTGCACTGTCCACCCACCTCGGTTGCCCCCAAATGAAGTTGTAGCTTGACAAAGCAGGTGCTTGTTGGTCAATCCAGTTTACCTTGACAGTTCTTGTCGTAAAATAATAGAAATCAAGTTTGATGGTCTTACGTAAACATTATATTAATTTACAATAACAAATTCTTGTCCCAATTAACATTCATCGGTATAAACTTTGAGGTACTGTCAATTGTTTGAGAGTGTGTTTGAGACAACGCTGAATATCTAATATTAAATATTGTGTCTACTCTTGAATTTAGACTATTGGTCTACAGTTAATTGTTTTACAAGCATTTATTTGACTTGCAATGTTCGGATCAAATCTTGCAAGCGGAATTAGAACTACTTCCTCTTACTTTACGGACTTGAAATTTTGCATATCGCTTTAGTTTCGATGATAATGCAATTTTGTAACAAGCATGACTGAAGACTCAATCACCATTGACTCCAGACAAGGACACTCCTAGAACTCTACTCCTAGAACTACTCCTATAACTCCTAGATGTGCAGGTTTCTTGACGATGTTGTTCCTTTACCGAAGCAAGTGATAAATTATGCACATTGTTTAAAAAAGAGGTGCGTGTAGGATTCGATCCCAAGCCCCGCTGTTCGAGAGTCCAAGGTTCAGACCATTCGACTATCACTGCTTGGTTAGTTAGGTAATAGAAAACACAAAGGTATTTACAACATAAATTGTCATAATTGTATAACTACCGCTAATTATGTTAATACAACCGACTAATTAAACATTTCCGACGTGTATCAATCAACCAAACGACCTAGTCAAACACTCAAACTAAATACCTAGTTGTAAAGCATCGAATTGGTAAGTGAAACCAAAATTTTATAACCATGACTAATTCCTTTCTTTCTTGGGCAGCCACGCATCAGAAGCATTGGTACTGATATCCACGGACAGCAGTGACCACTTGCTTGTCTGCTCGTAAATCGGCTTTGAAAAAATCGTTAAAATATTAAACGTTCAGTTACCTATTCTTTTCCTATGGAGTATCATCATAATATGAAAAAGAAAAAACGTATTAGTCTTATGCTTCGATGATTTAAGACAAAAATGAAATTATTTACATTATGTTTTTATTTTAACAAATCAACTGTATTGGAATAAGTAGGTACAAAGAAAATATCTAAGCTAAAACGTGCATCTCCCTTGAGAACATTAATTCTAACTTATGTGTCCGTATACGAAGTATTTAATTGCGACGGTATTCAACTCAGTACAACATGTAAATGTGAAGCGAATTAATAGGCTGCGTATCGGTAATTGCCGAGCAAAAGCCTTCTATGCGTATGACATTGTTTTTAGAGCGTGACCCATCACGTTACTCTCTGTTGATTTACTGGTAACATAAATGAGAATCATTCTAGACAAAGATAAATATTTGTTTTCGGGTCATGGGTGTTAGTGATGTGTTATTTGTTTTGTCCATGCCACCCGCGAAACGGGGAATCCTAGTGCGGGTGGGTGTATGAGTGTGTAGCGTCATCAAAAAAATTAAAAAATGTCTTTTGAGACTCATGCTGCAATGGACCGGCCCATACCCGCGTTAGGCGTTTTGAAACGCGTGTTTTAAGAACTGATAGGTACGTAGTTACGTGCAAACGCACGTTAGCATTCGTACACGTATTACAAGACCCCTTAGTTGTCGAAAAGCGCGTTATCAAAGCGCCGCTTACAAGCGCTAAGAGCGAGTACACACTTAGCTTAGTATACTTAAGGGGAACGTGTTGAAACCAATTAGTACCACTGACTAGTTCTATGCCAAACAAAATATGCACAAACAATAGAATAACCGCAAAACAAGCTGTGGAGGAAACAAATACATTATAAAATTACAAACCAATTAATAAATGAATCCAATTTTATATAATAGCAATAAAAGCGTTATGCTAATCGCTAAATAAACTAAATTAGTAACGGAAGTGTGAAAATCAATTTAACATTAAATAATCACATCGATTAAGTAAAACATAAGTATTATTACAACCATTTACTATGAAACTGTTAGACTGTGCCTAGTACTGATATTATTACGAACTGTTGAATTTAGCGCGCACAGAATGTGCGGAATGTGGTCCTTAGTTCACCACGCTGGTCAAGTACTGTTTGGTAGAGTTCAAACACCTCTGAGAAAGTTATAAGTATAGAATCTTAAACTAAAGTTTCCGTACAATGTTTTCCTTGATCATTGTTCAAGAGAAACTTTTAAATTTTAAAAGGTATGTGTAAATAAACTTTGGTTAGTCATCATCAGATCAACTAGTTACTACAGAGTGTCGGAGATTCTGGTTGTCAATAAATACTGATCGAGATGCAAAAACATTGGCGTGATTTTAGACGTATGAACAATAATATTACTTTTTACTTATTGCGTTTATTGTAAACATGTAAATAAAAATAAACTCAAAATAAAAGAAATTAGGTACCTACCTAACAATTATTTCTAATACGGCAACCGTTTTCACCCGAATTCGAAAAAGGTTCTTAACTTGGTTGTATTTTATAGGCCTAAATAAATAGCGATTCTAGTATTTTATGCAATAAAACTAGCATTAAGTTTACTAAAGACCGATGGGCTCTGAAGATGACGAGTGGAACTCCTCAACGGATGGGAGTAATTGAACCGCGTTTAAAGATATTTAGGTATTTTTGGTAATATTAACATTGTAAAATCTTTGAAGTTGGTTATTTTTACGTCAAAATTTGATTATAACATTTTCTGTAATCAAAAGCAAAGGCAGGATAGTATCAGTTTAATAAGAAAGATATTCCTCATTTTGCATCGGGGGTCAATAAACGGATATAGATAAGTCAAATTCAATTTTCCCAAGGCTGGTAACACATTTTATGGCAACTTTCCTTGAGTGAATACTTGAGTAGCATTCCGACGGCGGTTTTTCCTTTTCAGCAAATAAGCTTCATCTCAATTCTAGCATCTCGTAACTTTAATCAAATTTATTGGAGTGAATGTGAAGTTGAATGCAACGTCTACGTTGACTTTTTACTTTGATATTTAAGAAGAGTTGTTTAGAAAATCTTTATTTAGGCAAATCTTTGGCTCAGTTCTAGGATTCCGCTAATATAAACAAAAGATTTTTATTTAATATTTAGATTCAGTCTCAATATAATTTTATTCATGTTATAGTTATAGACCATAGACTAGTAACCTGGCCTCGCTTTGCTTTGGGAAACTTTTAAATTTATTTACATTATAATAAAATTGTTTAGAGCGGACTGTTTAAATTAATATAATTATAAACTGACAAACGGACAAAATGATAAACAGGAAAAATTATTAGATCTATAGCAATAGTAAATATCTAGAATCAAAGGTTTTCTCAAATACTTTCCACGTACCTACAGAACACGGTAAGTTATTATTTATATTAATGTTATTATTAAAAGACAGGGGAACCTCTTCCCTGTTCCCACATTTTTGTTCATGTTTCAAATATAACAAAGAACACTCCCGTCTTTTCACTTGTAGGTACACAAACACACCCGGGTTCTAGTACACTCAGTAACAATTCACTCCGTGCAATACAATTATTTGCACAAGTTGCTCAAGATTGAAATATCTTTCTTTGTTCAGCGCTAACAAGATCAACCGAGTAATAGGACTGCAACTAAAGCATTTCGCTCATCTACAGCACTGCAGTAAACAGTTTCTTAAGTCCGCAATTAGCTCGTTTAATGTAAGATTACACCTCACTATGGTAAATACATGTTGTGAACGAAAAGGGAGAGGATGGGTTTTCTTAGTCGATTTTTATAATGAATTTGTTGTCTTATAAAATAATTTATTGACTTTTAAGACGTTTAAGAAAACCTAAAAACACTAATAGAATTTGTGGATTTGTAGACCTCCTCCCATTTCTGCTTTTGATACACCCTGCTGAACTGCGAACAAAGCTATGAAATCATAACCCCGTCTTTTGGAGAGTTAAGGCGATATTTTTAGAAAATCACTCGGGATAGGGAATTAAGATGACCTCATTTGACAAATCAGTAATAAATATTTTCAGGATATTTAGCACGGGAGGGGGAAAGAAGGCCGATATTTTAGATTTTACTTTGCCTTATTTCCTTAGCGAATTTCGACAATTTCCTTAACTCGAACGTAGCCGCGAGCAGTTAGTCAACATACAATAAGTCCACTGAATTTTAGATCATTATCGTGGATAGAGGAGTGTATCCATCTTTGTTTATTCTAAGTTAAAACGCAGAGACAGCTTCTACAATGTGGTGTCTTATCGGCAGTAGACACCAACAAACTTCCTTTTATGTGTATCAAGCGATCACACTCGGGTTATCCGATCACAACGATCACGATTACCGTGACAACCTCGCCTATTTGCGTAGCGACCACTCAATGCAGTGGACCATACTTTCGATTTTGCACCAGGCGACCTCGCCGCACCACGCCTCGCCACCGCTCACATACCATACTTGGTCGTGATTCTAGACCCGTTTGCAGACTGCGTACTCCGTTCGACTAATCGCGACTTGTTCTTAGCTACTTAGGTTAGACTTTAGAGTATGAAGCTTATCTAAAAGATTTGGGTGCCTACACGCAGGAGCGACGCACGCAACCGCTTACACCGATAGGATTAGGAGCAGGAAGTGAATGATACTGAAATAATATTTTATTTTCATTAAGTTGTGTCGTCTAATTCCATGGCAATGATTTTTATGCATTATTTTACAATTTCAGAGTATACAAATCCAAAAAATATACTTCCATAAACGTCACATATTTTTATGGAATGTTATGATTAACTTTAACAATTATTGTGTATCGTCAAAGCGAAGAAACGAAAAGTCCATAGGTTTTAAGAAGCAGAGTGGACTTCATGATAATTATACAATTGTAGTACCTACCTATAATACAAAAAATATTTTATCTGGATTGGAGTACGCGTTGATAGTTTTTATTATTCCAGTTACTAGGATTATTATCAGTTCCTCTGGAAAGCTTAATAGTATATATAAAATAATATATAAAAGTCTCTTCAAAATAGAATAATATCTACTATCCTCATTGACGCAAAGAAGGTAGAAAACCTGGCTCTAAAAATGACGTATTCAATCAGACATCTCATTAATGCTTGTCGCATTCTTTGTATTGAGTCATGCCAACTAATTATCTCTGATAATTGACTAATTAATCACTATTGACTGTTTTTTGACTCATTGTTTCTATGCCATAATAAATCATGATAGTGCTCGAACCATAACCGGAGTTTAGGTTACTTTTCCTTCATGTATCGTGTCATTCGTGTCCTGTATGTTGTAGATTTTAAAATAAGCTAAGTATTACTTTTGTAAAGATATTATGCTCCGGAGCTTCGAATATCTAAAATCTTTGGAATAGTATCTTTGGTGAACAAGTTCTTTTTGTGGATTTTAATAAAGTTCAGGATATACCTACGTATAAATCGTAATATTAAAGAATTTATTTGGACACATACTGAAACCACATACTCGTACTGTGTATAGTATATTCATAGTATCTACATAATTTATCATCGAAACATTCGAAACCCACAACTGTCTCACTACTGGGCAAGAGTGTCCTCCCACAATGTGAGGGGTAGGTACAAGCCCATAATCCGCCACGCTGGCCAAATTTCGATTAGCGAATTTCAGACACTTTTGGAACATTATAGAGAACTCTCAAGTGTGCAGGTTTCCTTACGATATATTCCTATTATAATTATTCCTACATTGCAGTTAGTTTAATTTGAATTACTTATTAGTTTCTTTCCTCTTCTCCTTTCTTTTCCGGCGACACATCGGTGGTGTGGTGCCTTTGGTGTAACCGATGTTCATGGGCGACAGTGACCACTCACCACTGAGTGGCCAGCTCGTTAACATATAAAAGAAGTATTAAATTAACCGAAGTATCTCGACACGATCGATCTCTACAATTTATATAAGTCACCGAACTTGTGTTCAACGCACAAAAATATATGTAAAGTATCTACTTTGTTAAACCACGTTGATGTTCATACCATGAAAAGGCAATTTTAAATTTACATAGCCCTACAATAAAGCCTGTCCTTTCAATACAGCACCGTGTCATTGGAATGCAAAAACCGCGCAGTCACTTCATTCCAATGTCATTAACAGAGGAGCGGATGACTATCGGCCGACTGGGCAGCGTTCTTTGTGATTTCTCGATTTGTCATGGGACTTTGTACACGGCCTAATAGAACACCCCTTACAATAGAGGGGAAAATCCGGTGGGGGCAAAGTTCAATCATTTTCGAAAACGTGACGCTCTGTTGCTTTATTGCCAATTTACGCCTTTTAAACCGTTTCATTCTACGAAATTGATATCTGAGTTCAATTCCCAATTTTAGTGAGGCATTATCATAAACCATTTAGGTTTCGACTGTAAATGCTTCGTGTGACATAATATGATGAAGTGTTCGCGTTGTTCGCTGCGAGCTAGTCCCATAGAAATTGGTTTCGTGTTTTGCCTTCAGTTGGCAAAACATTCCTGTCGGCTAGTTTTTGTTTGAATACAGTAAAGTTCTCTCTTATAATAATCAGACTTCAATGTTTTTTGCAACTTTTGCAGAAGCAGTAGTTATTTCAATTTGTTATTTTGAACATGATGTAGCGATTCTTCTCTATAAATCACTGGCTGGAGGATGAATCATTTTGATCTCAGGTCAGCTGGGCTGCCTGATTGGATAAAACTGGATCTCTATATTTCTGTTCGCTCTGTCGAGGGTTTAAGATTCTTTTTTCTGGCTCACTTGTATAGTTGCATTTTGTTATTGCACGTTACTTTTTACCTGTAGTAGGTAAGGGTACATGACTTTATTGTTTAAATATTTTGTTAGTTTTTCAGACTGCAAAACTTTAGGGTAAAATAGAGGATAAAGAGGGTTGATATGGTGAACTATACCGCGAGTTTGAATAAGATCTTGAAGTGTCTAAAAAGTAGATAATAACAGGAAGTTATAATAGTTTAAAAGTAATCGAATTATATTTGGTTTAAAGAAATGAATAGCCGGTAAACAAGCAAATGGGCCATCTAATGCTAAACTGTCACCACCCTGTAACGCCATGCGCGTCACAGAAGCATTGCCATGTAAAAAGAAAAGTGTAGGAGCTTCTAAATGTTGACATAGAAGTGACGCGGATAATTACTGCGTTATCTTTATGTCACCAAGCTGTATGTAACAAGCTCTAAGTTATACACGTGACACCGACAGTGCTCTGAAAGTACTTGAAACTTTCTATTAAGGTAGGCTTTGGAGAACTTTGACCCCACCTCGGTATTGAGGTTTGTATATAACCCTCAATAATACCGATAACCCGAGTGTAAGGTACACTGGCCTGTGTCGATAAGCGACCTGTGGATGAGAAACCACAGAACAGATATCTCATTCCAAGTGACCGATGTTAGACATCTATAAGTACCTACCTATCTGTTTTTCTTGTTCATGCATATCTCCATATAGACTCAGTAGGTATCCTAAAGATCCTGCGGACTTACTTGATTAACTAGTAGGTAATAAAAAACGAAATCCAATCCATGTCAAGGCGATCATTTCAAAAAATATTGGACCGAGTTTCTTGCTGTCATTAATAAAAAAATATAAAGTTTGATAAAGCTGCTTTTAGCATTAAGTTCACCTTTTGTACTAGGTACAATGTTTTGGTATAATAAAGTTTAAATCAATAAATAGAGGCAGAACTAAAGTTTATAATGCCTGATAAAAAGAGAAAAATAATTATTTTAGGTGCTGTTACTAAAACGCAAGGATCATGTTTCCAGGATAGCGTTTAAACAGAATTTTTATATACATCGTATGACTACCACGTCTATCAAGTTCGTATGATTAGACAGATTTAATACATTCCTCATGCATATAATACCTACCTCTGACCGTCATCGAAACTGCTGTACTTAATAAACATTTCTTTGTGTATGACTCCGCTTCGAAACGTAATCTAGACTGCAATATTTCTCAAGTCCGCGACAAGCAGGCGAGATGAAATGCAATACCTCGTCGAGATTTGCTTTGTTGGAACGACTGAATACTTATGTGCTCACGGTGAATTAAAAACAGAAACAATCTTGGAAATTGTTCAGATTCTCTTCATAGAAATAACTTGCGTTTAGAACATAGTTCGGAAATTACTTTTATGATTTTCCAAAAAAATAATAAAAAATACAGCAACCCATAATATGAGTTTATTAAAAGATATGTTTGGAATACGATGGAATTTAATGTCTTGTTTTTAGTTTTAAATATTAAACCTATATTTATATAGGTGTCTAAAATAAATGATTATTAATATGATTAGTAAGTAAGCAATCATGAATAAGATATTCATAATTGCTTGCGTACTTTGTAAAGAGTCCGTCACTTGTAGAATATCTTTGAGAATATAAAAGGACAGATTATAGATGAAGTAAAAATATATTTTGTTTTATTGTACCGTCTTTAGGTTCCTGATAATCACGAGCGGCAGAACGAGATCCGCAAGCGACCTGCTCGATTAACCACTTTTCCTTTTTAAAGGCTTCTCTTTGTTCTGTAGTTACAACCCGCAAACACTGTATTGTCAAATTTAAGGCTTTATTTATTTAGTCGTTTTTTCTTTCTAGATTTAATTATTCATTAACCAAATATTATTAAAGTAGTTACATATTACATTTAGTTTTAGCTTATAATAAATACTTCTGCTTTCGCAATTACAGGTGCATACAGATTATATAGCTCAAATGAAGATTATATTATACAATAAAATTATATTACAAAATATAACTACCTACCTTCACCACTTTAGTAATTAGTTTTCGGCAATTTCAGTTGTAACCGAAAGTTTAAGTACGTTATGGAAAGCATGTGTTCCGTTGTCGATGCCCTTACCTTGGATGGTTTTTTAACCAGTTATTTACTCTGCCTTTTAGTCGTAAAAGTCACAACAGTAATATGTATACACTTTCGCTATCAATAATTTTCAACACCTTATTTTGTCATTGAGTTGTTATTATTCGTGATGTATAAACACCTTTCACACCCTTCTCGCCGAGTAACAAACGACTCGATGAGAAATAAGTTGAGAAACCACTGACGTAGGGTGGCCTAGTTTAAATGAACCAAGCCTTTCCACTTAGGCTTTAGATAGTAATGGTATTAGGGCAGAAAATGCGATTAAACGTATGTTGAAGGTGTTGGTTATTTGTCGTATGGTCGTATTTCTTTCGAGCTACGACAGGCTATCATTAAATATACATAATTATGTGCATGTATTAATATTAGTATTATTAATAAACATAATTGTTTATATGACTATATTTTGGACTGTTGACTTCATCCTTGGACTGCATGCATGTACAGTACAACAAGTACAGTCCAAAGTAAACAAGCCCAACGATATGTTATGCATATTCATAACGTACTTCATCTAGATTATTTTGAATTGTCTCAGTTTATTTTAATACAGGAGGATGTTAAAATAGCATAAATTCAATATCGGAGCGGGCCTTCCAATGAGAAAAAGTAGAAATAAGATGTCCCTCATACCCGATCTCATAACGATAGCGGAGTTGTGAAAGACAAGGATGTAGATATCGTGAAATATTCGTATCGACATCGTACATAAATATTTTCTATAAGGAAAATATATAAGATAGAAATATTGTATTATATTTAAAATCTTGTCTGAGTTCCGTATATCTAACGTATTATTGAACTATAAAATCTAAACATTGCATGAAATCACCCTCGCTTCAATACTTATTCTTAAATAAACAAAATAAAATGGACTGTGATATATCGTTGTGGTTATAAAAAATAGTTCTAAAATGTCTCCAATGTTCAGTTACAATTTTATTACATCTTTAAAAAACGGATCTATCAAATCCTATTAGGTACTATATTCCTTTCCTTCCGAAGGTTCACTTATACCTCAGATAATACAGTAGATAACACCACCTTTTTGTAATATTTTTTCCCTTTACACAAGAGTTACGAGGTTTTTTGGGAGCTTAACCCATAAACTGGAAAAAAGATATGTAGGTGTGTTGCGTAACTTTGTTTCTTATGAAACCTGCTCGTAGCCTGAAGCGAAGGGTGACTTTAATCGCCAATAACTTTACAAAGGAAATGGTTGTTCAGGATAAAATTGGTGTATACGAAATAAAAAGTTTATGTTATTAAGCTTGACCCACAAAAATATCAAGAGATTCTGATTCCTAAGTTTATGTAGCGTAATGTTGAAATTACAATAAAAGTGTAGGTATATCATTAAAAACAAATCATGTTCTTACGTCATAAGACTTCATCATCGCAACCCATGTCTGTCCCAGAAGAGAACCGTGCCCAGCAGGGCACGGGTCTCTTTTCATAATGTGAGGAGCACAAGCCATGGTCCGCCATGCTGGCCAAGTGCGGATTGGCGGACTTTATACACCTTTGAGAATATTATGGAAAACCCTTAGGTTTCCTCAGGATGTTTTCCTTCACCGAAGCAAGTAATAATTAAATTCTAATACGCACATATTTTTTGGAAATGAGAGGTGCGCCTCAAACCGGGCCTCCTGGTTCGGGACGCACCTCTAATTTCCATCCAGAATCCAATGATGAAACGGCCCGGCTATCTCTGCATATTATAAGACTTACTCGACTGTATTTCCATAAGACATCGCTCGAGGACTATGCAGTATCAAGATTGCAGACTCAGGAATTCCTTTGTAGACGTCAAACTACCTCTCGATAGAAATTTTCTTTTTTTTTTTAAAGACATGAATATCTGACTACAAAGGAAAATAACAGAGACAGATAATACAACCATCTGGTACGTTCATTTTCAGGGTTCAGTACATGTAATACGCAAACTAAAGGAAACGTTATAAAATCTTTAAAATTATTACGTCTGTCGGTATATCCGTCTGTTCGAATGTTGTCGATAGAAAACGATGAAAATAAACGTATAAACATAAAATAAAATATATAAAAAAATGATTATAAATATAAAGACTGTGACACATTTACAATTATTTGTTAAATTATTTACCTACATTTTAAATGAACATCTATCGGAAAGTCCATTTCTTTATATTTCCACAAAGACACTCGTGATCTAAATTAGTACGAAACCTTATGTAGGTAACAAATCCGATTCAAACTTGACAGGTTATATTGAAAGCTTGGTCCGGTTCGGATTGCTAGTCATGCCCGGGGATTTTATATCTACTGCATCCACCGATAGGTAGTGTACATACATTTCCTTGCGTTGAATCGTGGGTTTTACATGAAGTATGCATACAAATACTCAGATATAAAGTTCTTTTTTTTCTTTCTCTACTGTTCAACTAAGCTGTAAAATTTTGCTAGAAATATTTGTTCAATATCTAAACTTATAAAGCTTGTTGTAGGTATTTGCAACTACTTGAGTTATAAAAGTAGCACGTTTGATTATCACACTTGTAACAATACTAATTAAATAAATAAACGCTAACACACTCATAAACCCGCACTAGGATTCCCCGTAATGCGTAATGAACAACACAAACGATACTAACACCCATGATCCGAGAAGAAACATTTATCTGCCAAATAAATATCTTCCCTGACCGGGCATCAAACCTGGGACACCTTGCTTCGCAAGCAAGGTCTCTACCAACCAACTGGTACCTTACACTGATGTAGGTATGACGTATACTGATAACAGGAAAATAATGATCAAGTCGCGTCATATTTGTACAACCTTAGTCGTTCACAGTCAATAATATTTTCCACAGCTAGACATACATATATAGTAGGTAAAAGAAAGCAATAATTTTGAATTTTTACGACATCGCACGGTTGATAAGATACGTATAAAGACATTTCATATTCAATACGCAGTACATTCAGAATTTTTTACGATATTACTGTAGCAAAGCATCCGTGCCTGTTTTTCATCATACAAAATGCTTCTAGTTTTATGAGGAAGTAATATTTTATTTTCCATTTTACAAATAAAACAAAACTACATATACCACACTGATGGTATATAATAATTATAGATATTTCCTACCTACAGTAGTTGTTAACATTATGTCTCGTGAATCAGAGACCGAAACACGTAAAATCATTTTATGGTAGATTTAAGCCAGGTTGGTAAAACACCTTACTAACATGGGTAGCAGCACATCTGTGACCGAATTATAATGAGAATCTTAGTAACAATTACTAATTGAACTGACAACACTAACAGTCCCTGCCCCAGTCCTCATACCTACCTACGTACTAACGAAATAACCAACTAACTTTCTTACACCAGCTGCTAACGGTACTAACATGGTCAGTCATGGTTGTCGTGGGCGGCAGCGGAAGGGTAGTGCTGCACGCTCGTTTGCTACCTTAATACCATAAATAATGATTATATACCTTCTAATTGATATACAGAACGATATATTATTTAAATTACGTTACGTAGAATTTGTAAAGTTTTCAATTCAATGCGTCAGTTTCATGAAATAATTGAGGCGTAAATTTTCACATCAAACGCGCAGGTGCGCGTCAGATGAAACAGATCAGATGAACTGTGAAATAGGATGATTGATGATACTAAAATTCAGCAAA
Source organism: Ochlodes sylvanus (assembly GCA_905404295.2). Lineage (NCBI taxonomy): Eukaryota > Metazoa > Arthropoda > Insecta > Lepidoptera > Hesperiidae > Ochlodes > Ochlodes sylvanus. The sequence goes on from FR990127.1 coordinate 8,534,654, forward strand.
ATATACACATGATTGACCCTGACGTCATAGCATTGAAAATACGAACGTACATAAATGTGTAATTATCCATACTAATTTTATAAATGCCAAATTAACTATGTCTGTCTGTTTGCTATCTTTTTTAACAACCTACCTGACAGTATAACTATTCACTAGCACCTCAAGTAAACTTGTATTTGTGGACCTGGGACCTTTCGCCTCGCAGGCAATGTCGCTATCAACTTCGCTACAGGGTCGTGTGATTATGAAAAGAAATAATCTGGAATACAAACATTTACAGTATGGCACATACATACATATGTAAGTCAAACTTGACTGAATTCTGTAGTTAGTATGATAATTTTCTGAATAAATGCAGCACTGAGGTAAAGTACACGTTCTAGTTCTATGATTCTGATAACTGTTGTAGGCTATTTTAGAACCGTGTAAATATTCATGAAGTGAAAAACTTGTTGACGGTACTATACATCGTGGATTGCATAATTATTGATCTCGCAACACTGTATTTCAATCGTAGGTCATAGAGTGAACTATAAATAGAAGTGTTTAACATGTTTTGTAATTCAAAATACGTAACGTGGTTGCCTAGATTTGTAACTCTTTTACAAAAGGTTTGGTTAAATGTTTTTGCCGCTTATTCTTTCGGGACTATTAAGTCCGAATCTATTAAAGCAATGTCGTTGATTGACTGTAAAAAACAATCATTTTTAACAACTACTAAACCACAAGGCTCAAATGTAGAATGGCATCTCAAAAAAACAAGATACAAGGTCTCATACCAAATTGGAATCATATTTTATTTTTTACATAATCCACTCAGCGTTCGAAATTCGACTGTATTTAATTTTACCAATATTTTATTTTCTTCGCTTCTTCCCATGTAAAGTATATTATGCCATATCTCACACTCCTGATGGGCGCGCATTATTCTTAAAATGGGATGAAACGTTTTATGTATAGATTTGCTAAGCCTTACTAATATCTAGAATTCAGTCATGTCTATTTGAAGCCAATACTGTGGTAAGTCGTGGTGGGGTCAGTTTATACTGGTTATTTTTACCCGTAAGGTCATTAGCGTAAAAACTGACTGACGTCTGGTTGAGAAAGACATGACTAGAATTTGGACTTGTATAACAATTGAGATATATCTTCAAGTCTTTGTAACTGTGGTTGCAAATGTAAATATGTATTGTGTTGTAACACTGGTTGCAGATAATTACTTTTTTAAATCAGTTTTTGTACGTAAATTACAAATGAATGTAGGTACTTGTTACGTTTGAATTTTGAAATATAAAATATTGTTATGGTCCAACCTAAGTATGTATAATAATTATAACAGTTTTTTTGGTATTCTTAAGTACTTTAAATTATTTATTGGTTGAGTATTCTGTACTGACGTAAAAAATGTAGGCCACTAATTTATTATTAGTAAGCTAGTTGTTTTTTTTGGTCATTTTGATTTTCTAGAGTTACAGCAGGGTTTTGAGCATTTTTCCATTTCACATCTATCCTAAATTATCAATAAGCCAGGCAATAAGATAAAGATGGATAGGAAAAAAAATGATCACAATCCGAATTTATGTAATTTGTACGTGTCAAATACACAACCTATATTTTTCTTTGTCGGTTAAAATACATGCAAAATTATATTCATTACGATCAAAGCTGATCTATTGATGAGCTTGAGTCTCCACTCGCAATGTGAAGGGTCCATTGTATACGCATTATTCCTCCACGGCGCTGGTCGAGTACGGATTAGCAGACCTGACACACCTTTGTAAACATGGAGATCTTGCTACCTCACATGTGTTCTGTCAGAGTAGAAATGAAGAAGCCTGCACACCTGAGACTTCTCCATAATGTTCCAAAGGTGTGTGAATGAAGTATGAAGGAAAGGAATGTTATCGTTCCACGCTACGAATAATAAAATTTAAATTTGTAATATTAATAGGCACATTGCCTTGCGTCACCGTTTACTCGCTGACGTAACGACACGCGATTTGCCTAACCCTCCTACAGCGTCCTTTATAAAAAATGTCACGTTAATCACGAAAACAGTTTAGTTGCCCTTTAAACTCGGTCTCGCTCTTTCTCTCTCTACCCTACGTAAATTAATCTTTTGTTCGCTGTCGTTGCCTACGGTTTTCGTACAACTTACCTGTTTTGCGTAACAAATATTAGCCAATCGGTTTTTGGAATAGACTGTGTTTAATATGAGGAATTTTTTGAAGTAGGTACATATATAAACAAGGAAAGTTATACTTATTATTTCATTCTTTTTTGTAAAAATAGTAGGTAGGTACACTTCATTACTAGTAAGTACCTAAAGTAACACTAGGCCAACTGTCGTTATGCAAGAATGTCTTTAATTGTCCTTAACGAAGCCTTTAACTATTCACAGATGGTTTCTGTTACCACATTGTGTTTTCCTTGAGAACTATGTATGTTGCCAGAATAATGATTGGATCCTCTGCTATTAGTTGTTAAAAAAATTGAAAAACTCGAATTAATATTACATAACTACAGATCTAGAAAACTATGTAAGTATTTAAAATATCTGACTCAATGTCACATTTTTATCCGACTACGCGACGCAAAGGCGAGTAAAGGCTGGTATTTACCATTTTAAATTTTGATTCTTGCCATATCTTTAGTAATCGCAAGATTAAGACAAATCGGTTGGTGTACGAATCATCAAAATCGGTCTAGGTGTTTGGTTTCTAGAGCGCGACAAAGCAACAAACATACTTACACATAGACTTACTTATAAACACATTTTACCCATGAGTAACCATACTCACTATGGTATGGTTGTTAACCAACCTTAAATCGTGTTATTAAGTAGTCGATTTTATAAGTACTAGAAATAAGTTTTAAACTTACATAAGTACATCTTGTTTATTTGATTTCATGTAAAACGATAGTCATTTCTCCGACGCGAAAAAGCGGCCGGACAATGAACGAATTAGCATTTAAAGCGATTATATTCTCAATTATGTTTAATAGCGGCTGTCATTTTTATGATGACATTTAAATAACTGGACTTAGGGCACAAGTTCGGTGAAAGTCAGCGAGCAAGTTCGAAATCTACCTACGTCTCTTATTGATATTTGCATTAGAAATCGGTGAATCGCAAGTGTAACTTTCCCACACAGATCGACGAAGATGACGACATTTATCATAGGGTTGCCACATTTTTTTGAATGAAAAATAGTACTTTTGTAAAAAACGGAAAAAAACATTGTACTTACCATACCTACTTTAAGAAAGTTGGCAAAACTAGAAAAGACGTTTAGTTTTAAACAAAACAATGAAGTTTTAGTTTGATTGACCTCAAAAACAACAAATTAACCGATTGAGCGAAGAGAATACGTTAGGCTTGGTCATATATATAAAATAAAGTGCAATAATAATAATTTGGATATGAAAACGAGAATAACGAGAATCTTACTAACTGTACTATTACTAACAATAACTAACAGGACTAACATTCACTAACAGTCCCTGTCCCAGTCCTCATACTTACAAACTAACCAACTAATGTTCTAACACCGTCACCTAACCGGACTAATTATCCCAGTCCCCATATATGAGTCTTGTTCTAAGTCGGTCACAGTTGTCATGGGCGGCAGCGGAAGGTGGTGCTGCATGCTCGTTTGCTGCCTTAAATCAATAAAAAAAATATAAGTATTTTTGTTACAAATTGCTCTTCTATAATATTTAGTACAATTACGAGTAACTGAAATATAGTACGTAATATACAGGTGGCAACCCTACTTACGCTACTACGACTTGTTGTTACTGTGAGATAACCGTTTTTATAACTTTTACTAACATTGATTCCTAAGATATGCCTTCAGATAAGATTTAATCATACATACATATGTTACATGGTATATGCATTGTTTATTATTATCTGTGAACAGTGTGAAGTTAACATCTTATTCATTTTCGCAGCATACAAAAATCGACTACATAAGCAACGGAAAAGGGTGGCTAAAAGCTGGTTTAGGTCACAGTGTGCTATAAAATATATATTTATTAAAACCGTCGAATCGTATTTCGAAGAAACATTGGCTTAGTAAGGTATTAAACTTGATTGGTTGCTTCGTTTCTTTCTGACAATGTAGATAGTTATATTAGATATATAATTTTCATGTAACTAGGGGAGGCGTCCATATGAAATCGTTCGTTTCAGACAGAAGAAACGCCAAAAAATCTCTTTAGGGCTCATTTTCATTGTGCGTGCTGCTAACGCATGCCACAAGGTACGCATGCTAAAACGGACCAAAAGGACCTCGGAATAGTCCAAAACTAGTCGGGCGAATCATAAAATTATAATACGTGAGGTAAGCCGCGACATATAGGTAAAATGTATTCAGACACTCACCGTGCTAGATTTAATCAATTTCAATTTTATCAATGATTGAAGATTGAGTCCCCGCACCTCGCATGCTATTTACCAACCGATGAAATTTCATTAGTTAACGACCTTTGAAAATACTTTTACATAATTTATTTACTTATCTTTTGAACGGATTTTATCGGATAAAACAAAATTTACAAATATTCACAATAGTAGGTACATACTGTTTGCCTGCACGTAATTGAGCAAATTTTCTCATCAAATGTTCGTTAGTGACATCGTTTAAGATAATGACTAGGTAGAAACTTAGAAAGGATCAGGTCTTTATTGGCTTCTTGGGATGCCTTATTCTATTGCCCTATTCTTAATACATTTATTCTATTAACAATATAAGGCAAAAAACATCTTTGTCATGAAATAAAATACTTGTTAAGAATAAGGATTCTTTTGTATTTAATACTTAACATTCTAGTAGCAGCTACGTCTGGTACTATTCAAATAATCCTCACAAAAATATTATTATTCCGAACAAGGTTCCTGACTCGAGTGGAGAGCCTTCGCGAGTCACAATAAAAATAAAAGGAATCAAGAGAATCTGCAAAGCGCAAGAGCACTTACGTACAAACTGCTTGTAAAATTTTCCCTAGCACCTTTTGTTTCCATGCCGCCTGTTTGTAATGTAATGATACAAAGGACCCCCGAATTTCTTCATTCAACAGAATAGTCGCTCGGTATCCTCCGAAATGATTTATAAGTTGGTTGTTAAGCTGAGTTCGCAGAGCTTCGAGGGCTGACACGATTTCATTAACAAAATTACCTAATGTTTATCCCGAAGAAAATCGATCTTATTGTTCTTGGTAGGTGCAATTAGACAATATGTTGCCCTGTTAGTAGGTTTTAGTTCTGACTGGGCCAGATATTTTATTTGGGAATATTTATTTGTCTATAAAGAGTTTGTTTTTGATATATATGTACGTATAGGTAATATATTTTTATAATTTGCCACTAAGTCATAGCGAGGGCATGATTGTTTTCATTTAACTTTTTATTTTCACAATTATAGATATATGTATATTATAACTATACATATATACCACGAATTACATAACAGTTACATCTTAACAGCTAATTTTAATTACCATTAGATATATACTGTTCTTTAAAATCGACCTAAGTGCTAAGTAGTTTTAGAGACATATAGCCTCTCAAAGATAAATATGGCTTAACAACAATTAATATCTAACAATCCAAACAGGACTGACGGTTTACATGCCCTCCAAAGTTTTACCACTAGCGGTCACCCACCTAACTTCCGACCCAGTCCAAAATTACTTGGTCTTTCACTTACAATATTGACACACCGTCGCTATCCGAACTTACATAATTTAGTAAATGAAATTGCAATATATTTATGACTAGTAAACTTGCCCCGCCCCATTTATGAACTGATTGAAATGAAACAAACACAAAATTTTAAGTGAAGCATACCACAACACATTAAAGACAATTGCATCCAAATATTTAATAAAAATTGCTTAGGTCGTTTCTGAGTAAAGCTCACACAAACGCACAAACGAAAATACAACAATTGTTTTGGGTTATATTGCGTTAATATACCGGGGCATTAGTATATCTTCCTTTTACATACAGCGATCCGTTACAATTTAATTATTTGTATAAAAATATTACATTAATCTCTATTAATTTTAAGATTCTAGCCATTCTATTATTATGTATATATATACGTCAGTCAATGATAGGGTAATTTAATAGAAATAAAAATTCGTTCACATTCTACAAAGCGACGTATTGTGACTGTGTTTTGTTACTATGAATGTAGTGTAGGTGTAGCATTCATTATCACTTTGTAACAAAGTTTGAAATTCATTCACAAACATAGTCGAGCTTTGCTGAAGTACAATTGCATTTATTTTGTTTGTTGTAAAACTACAAATTAGTTAGCTCACTGTTCTTCCAGTACAACAACGATTTCAGCTATATCATCATGAATCGTATAGGATTTAAAACACGAATGATTCTTTCTTGGCTGACATCAATGGACACCGGTGAACGCTAGCAACGCTACGCAATCCGCCAGGGTGTATCTGACAAGTTTACCTGCAGTTCAACGATCCAAGTAAACTTGAGGGTGTATGTTGCACAACTGTGCATTTATGTCCACTACGTAGGTACATCATGTTTATTTGATAAATTCAACTTTATAGGTAAACCTGCCAAGTACACGCTATCGTGTATGGCTAGCTTTATCCGCAGGTAGTCCGCCTGTCCCACATAAAAATATAGTAGTTCGATATAATAAACTATCGATGTAACGTGTTCAATGTCATGAACTTCGATGTAACGGAATTCGATGTGGCGTATGGAACCCAGTCACGAGATAAGTCTTAGCACCTGAAGCATTAGAATTATTAATACATACTATATTATTAAGTATATTTTGGTGTAATTGCAATGTTAATGCAATTACTCTTAGTTTTAGGTTTGACATAATTATATGTATTTAAGGTATATAAATAACAAAATTGTGACTTTAGCCATTGTGATATACTTTGTACTTTTATTTCTGCATTAAGAGATAGTCTAACCACGTTTCAGCAGGAATACATATATTGATTCAGTCTTTACACGTTTGCATACTAAGTCTTTTCCAACATTCAAAGCCTTAAATATGGAAAAGAGTTGCAGTCAGTATTCAAGACATAAAACTGTCTGGACGCGGTTGAAGAAAATAGAATAGAATTTAAATTGGTAAGATTTATTGGGAACTTCCAGACGATAGTGTAAGGGACTTAGCATAATGAAATGCGAGATTCCAGGGCGAGCGAATTAAAAGTTTGCAGAATAGTTTTTCGTAAATAAATGGCTTTGCTTTCAAGTGATGCTTATTGCCTTATCTTAAGAGTGATAGCATTATATCCCGCACAAAAAACTCGTATAGTGTCTTTGAACCTTGGCAAGATATCTTGGATGGTAGCCAATATAGTAGCCAGTAGCCATTGCGTGAGGCCTCGTATAAGCAAAAACTTAAAATGAATTTAAGGCTGTTCCGATCTCGATCCCCTTTGAGATCGAAAACAGTAATAAATATACCACTACCCAATGAACAAATTGCAAAGTTATGGGCTTTCCGCGTCTGTCAGAAAGGGGTTGTTTTAAAGCCTTTGATCGGATAATTTATTCATCTGCTACTTTCACTCGTAAATAATAGACAATGACAATATTGAAATGTAAATAGTTTTAAGTAGGTACCTGCATTAAGAGTTTAGGAAATATTATATTATTAGAATCAGATTTTCCTATACTTTTATGAGTACCTATTCATCAAGCTCATTACACGAAAAATTATAAAACTAATCTGTATTTTTTGCAATACCTTAAAATAAAATAAAATCCAGTATACTTAGGAGCCATCGATATTAAGTCAGGCAGGAATCGAACCCGAGAATTCAGGTTTCGCAGGCAGAGTCACTTTCGACTAGGTTGCAGGATCGTCATACCATATTCTGTTTCTGTTCAGAACTAGCTCTTCCCCGAACTTCTTAGATGAAAATACAATATTTGATAGCAATTTATATGAAATATTATTATTCGCCCTTACAATAACTGTGCGAAATACAGTCATAAAAAGATACATCCTTACATTTGTATGGCAACCCTATCTAAAGGCCGAGACAAGAAAAGTCCTTTATGTGTAGACAAAGAGTAATGATCGTCAGTAGATTAAATTCGGTATGATAAATATTTATCATTTTTGTGGTAACCCTATTTAAGAAAGTCAAGCCAGATACTACAGTACATTATAGTACACAATGGTTTGACTATATTTTTATATGTAACCATTTTTTTCTTTATTTATAAATTACAAAACCAATTCCATACCGGCAGACCACAATACCGTAAGAGGCGATAGACCCTGGCCCCTGCGTCGTGACAGGTATTTCGTAAAGCCCTTCGTACAAGCTACTACTACTACAAACGGTCGGAACAAGAATCGTACACAACAGTCGCAGATCACAGAGTACTTTATAATATACGGAAAGTCGCAGATGTGCCGTAGGGACGAACGAACGTGTGGGTTTGCAGTCAGGAAGCGTGCGATTTACCTACCTACTTACATTCACTACAACTAGAAAGAGGCAGTCCTAGCGCGCGGGACTGTAGGCATTTATTTCAAGGACAGGGCCTAGTCACAATACTGTATGATACATGAGAGGCAGTACTTTCTTTCTTCCTTTGTTCTCGGCCGGCAACAGATCGGTGATGCCATTGCCATCCATCAGGATGGATCGTGAACCATATCATGGACGACGATTATCATCAGGTCGCTCATTTGCTCGTTTTAAATATTTACATAAAGTTGCAATTTAACAAAAATATTTTTAAAATATTATTAGTATTTTTCTACATAAAATAAAATAAGCGAATACTTGACAACAATCCCACTTGATGGTAAGTGGTGAAGAAGTTATGTTATTTTACTTGGAACACCACTGACATATAGTATTACACCCGTTCTAATATACTTACAACTTTCTATTCTCAAACTGTTCATCTATCAATTTGCAAAAATATTTACGTAACGTACTTAAAATTTACCCAAGCGTTTCTATATCCTATGACCTGGTAAGGGCGTCATAGTCCGCACAGACTATCAATTCACTAGCAGTAATGAACCCCTAAAGGTAAACAAGTTAAGAAACGTTCCTCAAGCCGGTCCGCAATCAAGCACCTATACACACCTAACTAATATTTATGAGTGAGAAATAATTAATCATATTCTACGCACATCTGAGTCCTTCGGTTCTATTCACTCACTGAAAGTGGCTCACGTAACAAAGGAACGGTAACCCAATACGTGACGAGAAATATGATGTATTAGGACGCTTCATATTATTCTATTGTGGTGGACCCATTTACTGTCTAATTGGGTCCGACGTCGAGTCCAGGTATCCGTGACTGTCGCGAGTCGCGTGGTGAAATCGCGGATTCTTTAGCAACAGTATTTCATCTGTATCAACCGAGTGTTGGTCAAGATATGCTCGGATAAGCCGTATGGCACGCAACTAGTAATCTAGGTTTTTTAGGAAGAATATGGGAAATGACACATTTGTTTCCTACTGGCCTAATTTCAACAACATAACATTTTTAAGTGAAACTTCTTGTGGGACGTTGTAAATTTTATTTTATGAAACGAGAAAGTGTAACGAAATATATATAACACTTTGAATGCGAATGTATTCATAGGGTTTCGACTGTGAGAGAAAGAGATAAATTGCGTTTCTTAAAGTTTGAAATAAGGTAATATTATTATTCATATTAATTTTTAGAATTTTCGTCCTTTTTCAGTTTGTGTGTTTGTTCGCGGTAATTTCAGAAACAGCTTATCTGATTTGGTTGTATTTTTCACCCAGTCACAATCAATTAAATAATCTTATAAACGAAACTGGGGCAGTTAGTAGCTAATTATAATATATTCGATGTACATTCAGGTAATTATTACCGTTATAATAATAAAACTTGCGTATCATTTTGTTATATCGGTGGAGTGTGGATGCAACTGCGGTAAATAGTACGATAAACTTTTATAGCCTGTTCTGTTACGCAACGGGACTCTGTTTGCTACTACATACGTGCTAGTGGGTTATAAAAGTAGACAACACTAGATCCGGGACCAATTCTATCCCGATTTCAATCTGGGTATACCAAGTATAAGAAGATTTTTAGGATTTTCATCGTATTCGCTTGCTTCATCCATCAGCCGTTACAAGTTACAAGTCATTTACAGTTCATGCGGATGCCCCCGTCTTCAGGTCTTCAGTCCACCTCGCGGAGGGGGGGGGGCGGCGGGGGGGCGTTCTGTTCAAGTCAAACGAGTAGGTATTACCAACATCAAAAGCATACACTATTTTTATTATCATAGCGAAAATTTGAGTTTTGCGAGTTGCATCGGCTACAATACAAAATATTTCAGGGTTGACTTTCAATGAAACCTGGAAACTATCTAGGTAAATAAATAACCTCACCTCCGTTTGATAACATAATAATTATGCCTGGTACTGAGATCGGCGACATTCAAAAGAAGGTACATGACGTCATTACCACATTCGTTGGACAGCCCTAGTCACCAGGCTTCATTTCAAGTTGGGTAGGCTTAAACTAGCTTAAACTGAAGGATGAAGTCCAACGTCGTTAATAATACCATTTTCCTTTACAAGGGCTATCACCTAATTGGAAATTATTACTTAGCCTTAATTTATTACTTCTCCAAGCACGACTATTTAAAGGGTCGAGTGGGGACCCTCGTTTTAGTGTGACCGGAAATCCACTTTGACTATGCTAACGTAATTATGATCGCGGGATAAACCAAATGGACAAACAGAAGTTTAATTTGACGGTTAAAGTTTGATAAAGTTCCGTTTATCGGCCGGGGACAATAGGGAGCGGTGAACCATTACATTATCGATAAAGTATTTATTGATGTTTCCATAGTTTTAAAGTGCATATTAGTTTATTTAAAATCGACTACGCAATTGGTTGCTAACCATACATTCATTTAGGATAAAGAATATTTTTCTCGATCGGAACCAAACTGATCGGAACCAAAGTGGATGATTATTTTACAGTTAAAACTGCTTGGACATGAATTTGATAGTATCACTGTACAGTAAGTGCTATTCTAAATTGAAAGTAGGAAAAGTCCTTGGGAGTTTGTTGCCGAGTTGTTTGCCTTTCAAGACCGATGATGGTCAATGCTGAGAAGCGATGCCGTAGTTCACATAAAGTATTGTAAAAACACACTTCGAGTTAAATTTCAATTCATTTTGTCCAAATGCTTAAATTCGCCCACCAGCGGTCACTAATTTAACTACCGGCCTCACTCGAAGTTGCTTAACTCGTTCGATCATTTGCAATGACATAAACCGTCAGGCTATAAGCGCTGCAAGTTAAGGATTGAGTATTGCTGTCATATTGAGAACTTTGCTGAGTGTCCTTAATTACAAATCACTTTTAATGGTGACAAAAAATATATTGTTTAAATAAAGATTTTACAAGCAATTGAGTGTCTAGAACAGAGCTTCTTAAAGTGTCGCGATTCGTGAACAACACAAACTAGAATTGTAAGTTAAACTTTATACGATTTTAAACTTTTATCATCCCGGAAACTGAACATTTCAACTGTAACAGTTGTTTGTTTGACAAGTGTTAACGGTCAGAATTAATAAAATAAAATATCCGTTTAATTAATAAAAATCGCGAGTCCCGGTTACAGTTGAAATGTTAAACATTTAAATCCGAACGTCTATTGTAAATGATGAGTAGGTACTCTGTCAAAACCTACAGTTACAGAAATTGCGTAATCATTGGATGATGTGTCTGCAGTGAAGGCGGATATCGTGTGACGACCCCGAAACACTTAACCGATCTCTGACTCATCTCAATACTGTATTCTTAACCGAAACCACCCACATTCTTATGCAGCTAATGTCACGCGAAATTCTTTGCCCGTTTTAAGAATAAACATTTATCCACGTTACATGTGCCAATCGATGTTATTTTAATGTTTGTCATGTTATTTCTTTTTCCGTTTATTGGCATTGAAAGAAATAACGGTTATTTGTAATTCATGTGCAACTGCAAATAAGGCTAAAATTTATGTGATGGTAAATAAAATGGTGTTTTTTTTTCTCTTGAAGTTTAATGTTAAAAAAAATGTTTTTTATTTGTGGAGAACGAAAACGACAGAAATATTAAAATTATTTAAAACTTATTATTATTTTAATTACATTGTTTTATTAATATAATTGCATTTATGTCATAGCCAAAAAATAATATTCTAATTAAAAAACACAAAAATTAAACGAATACAAGCAATACAATACAACAGACCGAATCAATGAACACTGGCTGGCACGGAAAACACGTTTCATACAAACATTTCGTGCAAAAACGTTCCGTGTTAAGATTAACATATTAAGCTTGGTGCACGAATGTCCCGGTTTAATAAGAATAAAGTCTAACTTTTATTACTATATGTACGCTTTCGGCAGAGGAAAAATTCCAAAGCGACAATGAAATGCAAATTAATGTAACCGAGCCGGATCTACGGCTATGGACGGCGTTGTGTATAAAATTATAAATACATGTACCTATAATTATAAAAAATGAAGGTTTATCAACAAATCATAGCTATGTTTTGCTGGATTTAGACTCTTGTGAGATCTTCGGATTATTTAAACGAAGATTGATCAAACATGCATATATACGTAAAAACGGGACATTTTGTAAGTGATCGTTATAAATTAACGACCCCGTCATCATCATCATACTCAACGTGCCCCAGTTGGTAGTAACCCTGCGAAGCGAGGGGTCCTGGGTTTAATTCTCGACCAAAGCAGATATTTAGAAGACAGATACATTTTAATGTTTATTCTCGTATCGTGGGAGTTCTTGATGTTACCTATATCACCCGCGATCCAGGGAATCCTACTACAGGATATGAATGTATAAGCGTTAGCTTTATATATTTATCTATATAATATATATACTAGACATTAACCTATGTATGTTACATTATCTAAAATAACAGAAGGTATAACTGTGGTATAACGGTATATTAATTGCTTTTGTTGCGAGTTTGTGTACCTTTTTTTGTACAAAGTTCAAAACATTAATATTCGAATGAAATTATTTTTTCTGTAACTTCATCTGGCACTCTGAACATCTCGTAATAATAATTATTATTACGTGTATTTAAACTCGACTTAACGAAGACGCGAATTTTAACCCGAGAATTTAACCCGAATTTTTGCACCGAGATTTAAAACAAATTATCCTGCCTGTTATTTCTGCTGGCAGAGGGAAATATCTTTTAACAATTACATAATAATCGTTGAACGTGCAATTAAACTCGAAATAACGAAAAGCGACGGCTGGTATTCGAGATTACAGATATAGGTAATTATAGATTAAAATGATGTCGAAAAGATGACGGAAGTACATTGCAAGTGTTCCAATCTGGACAAGAAAAAATAAGCTTCATCTAAACTCTGAATAGTTTATTGAGTAATAGACTAAAGTCGTTATGGCACAAGTTTGCGCGTTGTATCACGAAATAGTCATATCAAATTTATGGGCCTCATAAAGACTGTTTTATTGCTCAAAACTGAATGCCGAGATGAATATAAAATGTTATCAACATATTTTGTTAAAGATTATGCTCTAGAAAATGGCATTAATTCAATTAATTAAGGTTCCATCCTCAGCTGTAGGACTATTTGGATGAGTTTCGAACGTGGGTTGCGGGTTTTGGTGTTAACTTAATGTATGCACGCTAGCTATTTCTGTCTGTGTTTATGTATCGATTCGGTACATACCTATCTTTAAAGGCAATAAAATTAATTTAATTTATATATGCTTTGATGCTATATTTGGTGTTAACTACACGATTTTCTTACAATTCTTTATTTGTTAGGTATATACCTAACTGCTAATGCGTGTGTTAACACAAGTTACACTTGTAAGTTAACGAACTAGTAACTATAATATTGATATGTTCTGACGACGTTTCACATGTTATAATGATAAATAGCACCGAAGTCAAGTTATTAACGCATCCTATACACAAAATATTACAGGACAATCCACACTAGGATTACCTACATACTCGTATGTTGCGGTTGGCATAGATAGCACAACGCATCCTACTACAGGATATGAATGTATAAGCGTTAGCTTTATATATTTATCTATATAATATATATACTAGACATTAACCTATGTATGTTACATTATCTAAAATAACAGAAGGTATAACTGTGGTATAACGGTATATTAATTGCTTTTGTTGCGAGTTTGTGTACCTTTTTTTGTACAAAGTTCAAAACATTAATATTCGAATGAAATTATTTTTTCTGTAACTTCATCTGGCACTCTGAACATCTCGTAATAATTACGTTATTAATAATTATTATTACGTGTATTTAAACTCGACTTAACGAAGACGCGAATTTTAACCCGAGAATTTAACCCGAATTTTTGCACCGAGATTTAAAACAAATTATCCTGCCTGTTATTTCTGCTGGCAGAGGGAAATATCTTTTAACAATTACATAATAATCGTTGAACGTGCAATTAAACTTGAAATAACGAAAAGCGACGGCTGGTATTCGAGATTACAGATATAGGTAATTATAGATTAAAATGATGTCGAAAAGATGACGGAAGTACATTGCAAGTGTTCCAATCTGGACAAGAAAAAATAAGCTTCATCTAAACTCTGAATAGTTTATTGAGTAATAGACTAAAGTCGTTATGGCACAAGTTTGCGCGTTGTATCACGAAATAGTCATATCAAATTTATGGGCCTCATAAAGACTGTTTTATTGCTCAAAACTGAATGCCGAGATGAATATAAAATGTTATCAACATATTTTGTTAAAGATTATGCTCTAGAAAATGGCATTAATTCAATTAATTAAGGTTCCATCCTCAGCTGTAGGACTATTTGGATGAGTTTCGAACGTGGGTTGCGGGTTTTGGTGTTAACTTAATGTATGCACGCTAGCTATTTCTGTCTGTGTTTATGTATCGATTCGGTACATACCTATCTTTAAAGGCAATAAAATTAATTTAATTTATATATGCTTTGATGCTATATTTGGTGTTAACTACACGATTTTCTTACAATTCTTTATTTGTTAGGTATATACCTAACTGCTAATGCGTGTGTTAACACAAGTTACACTTGTAAGTTAACGAACTAGTAACTATAATATTGATATGTTCTGACGACGTTTCACATGTTATAATGATAAATAGCACCGAAGTCAAGTTATTAACGCATCCTATACACAAAATATTACAGGACAATCCACACTAGGATTACCTACATACTCGTATGTTGCGGTTGGCATAGATAGCACAAATTATACGTGACTAACACCCACGACTCGAAACATTTATAGTTCAAGAAATTTCTGCTCGGGTCGAGAATCGAACCTGAAACCCCTCGCTTCGCAAGCAGAGTCATTACCAAGTAAGATACGTTATCTTCAGTATGTATGTGTTTAATAAAGCTATGATGTTATGTCCAACAATCCAGTGATGGTTCGTGATGAAATAAGATGATAAATTTAATTATTTGTTATACCCACGACACAGGACTCCATACTTCTTCATGAGTTAATTATAGATGCGAGTAATTGAATAGTTTCTTCTTCATACTTCATAATTAATTACTGTATAATATAATTAAGTTGCTATTCGCATTACCACATTGTTACAAGAAACCTTATACAATAACACACTACATAATGAGAGAAATCCTTGTGGGAATAAGGGAATCTTTATACACAGCTATTTTTCGACGCCTAGAGATCTTTCGTATTTTTAGATACCGTAATATGGGTTTCTTTCTTTATATGAAAACTGGAAAGTAAATTGCTCTTGGTGTTCTTCTTGGTGTGGCTTCAACCCATTAATGGCCCGCTACTGAGCACGGGTCTCTCCTCATATCTGCGGAGGCCTAGAGCAAACTCCACCACGCTGCTACAGTGCGGGTTGGTGGAGGGGTCAGTGGCCAACCCGAGTAATTTTTTAAGCCGCCAGAAGACAACCGATATGGCTCGACCAAATGGTAACAATACGCTTCGATTGCAATATTTGAGTGACGCATCGTCCACTAATTTCTTGGCTGAAACGTCTCGGTAACACCTTATTATACATATTATATACTGATATTCATAGGCGATTGAGACCATTGTGCCTAGTATCCCTAGTATCTCGATTTAATAAATCGCTGCTTTAATTCAAAACTACCACAAATCCGAAAATTGCAAAAACGTTTTTATTCCAAAAATACATCTGTAATCCTTCATATTTTTATATTTAGACAAGACACCCATTGATTTCCCATTTTAAGTTACAGAAATAACGCAACCGTTACTTTTGAATTTAACGTTTTGAACGCGCGAAATATGATCTAAACTGCCATATTTTCAGTTGTGCGAATTTTAATTATTTTAAGCACGTTTCTTTTGTGCAAAAGTGCCATATCTCGAAATTTAATCTTTGTTACTCATTCATTTTATACAGAAGACGACCATATTTCGAAAAACTTCAGTATTTGAATAAAGGATTCATGTAAGTAGGACATTATTTTTAAATCAAAAGAACCATATTTCAAAAAGGGGTAGTTTTGCAGAGAAGATATACCTAAATTAACTTAATTTTTTTGATCAAAATAAACTAATGAACCAAAGTGTTCGTTTTGCATTTAAGTTATTTAATATGAAGTACGGTATTTAAAAATAGTTTTATTTTGAATATAAAAAACTACTTTCTATTATTAATATTTAAAAATTAAAAGGGCCTTATTCTGGAATACACTAGTTTTGCTTTTATTTAAACGGAGTTGTTTTAATACATAAGTTCATATTTTGAGATACATTACTTGAGCATTTTTTGTGCAAAAAGCATTGTTATCGTTGTAATTATAAAATTGTATTGTAGTTATAAAATGTTTCTACGGGTAATACGTAAACCATACATAATATATTATTGTAGGTATGTTTTTACGTATTTGGTATACGTAGAAAGTTAGAACCATAGGTATCTACTATTTCCGTAGGTTAAATAAATTAAGTTTAATTTAAGGTGATTCAGTATTTATTTTTGTTTACTAGGTATTTAAACTGATTTATGAAGTTAAGTCATTTTAAAAATGCCAGGCTCCTTTTGAACCATCATGTCATCATGATTTCAAAAGGAGCCTTTAAAAGAGAAAGATACCTGTTTCGCTTACATACTTATTTCGCATCGTCCACTTTCATTATTCCCTTCATACATGCTCTTCGGTTTAGGGTACCTACTCTTGACCTGGCCTTTTTTCAAGATGTCCCTGATTTGGTCACGTCCGCCTAGGTCTACCCCCTACCCCTTCCAACACTTTCATTCACACTCGCCTTATACACTTTTTCGAAAATCGTTCTTCATTCATTCTCTCGACGTGGCCAAACCATCTCAGCATACCTTTCTCAATTTTTGTCACTACATTTTCCGTTTCCTTATCTCACTATTTCTTATCCTGTTACCGTCCACTCAGTTTAACTCCTATTATACTTGACTTGTTAACGCTCTCATCTCAACTAAATTTATTCTACTTTCATGTTTCTTCTGCCATACCCAACTTTTACTTCGGTACATGAGTGTCGGAATCAACACCCGCTCATCTACAGCCAAACGAACCTTGTTAGACACCTTCCGACTGTTTCTAAAGGAGTGCAAAGCTCACTGCAAATATCACTCTCGAACTTTCCATTAATCTTGTTAATAAAAATATTATTCCAAAATATTAAGAATCGTTCTTTACAAATCTGTGGGTACCTAACACTGATGAATAATTAAATTAAGAGAAACGTAGAGAGCAGTTTAGTGGGTGTGTGGTACACCCACGTAAGTAACTTTAAAGTACTCATACGTGTTAAAAAGTTTCTATTTTAAATATGGTTCTTTTGTGATCTCAAGTGTTCCTAATTGCATTTAAGAAACTATTTTAGCTATAAGGTAACATTTTAATAGTTATTTTTGATTTAAAAGTTAAGAGTAGGAATGATAAGAAGATTTCTCAAAAGTTTTGAATGTTTTCTTAATGTTTATAAAGTCTTTGTTTTATTTTGAGTTTTGAAAAAGTTACGTTAGTTTTGATAATTAGTTTAGCTAATTTTATTAGTTTACTTTTATGTTTTCATTGTTTCAATAGAACTTAAACAATAATTGATGATTATTTTACAATAAATTTAACTTCTTACCGGTCTATGATTACTTAACAAATTTGGTGACATATCGACAGCAGCGCCACCTACCGGGTCCAATTGTGAATCTAAACCATTCTGGGATCCACCTGAAGACACACAAAAAATTTCAACCAAATCGGAACAGCCGTTTAGGAGTTCAGACCATTTGATACCAATAATAGTGTTACATTTTTCAAGTTAACATGTTTCAACCCCCGTATCTTTTACACCCTTACAACTATCGACTTGCAACCACCATAGTGCACGATGGGAGACTTGTACCTATTGCCACATACAAACAGTAGTCATCTACGATGCGTAGTTTTGGTTGTAAACTGAAATATAGGGACACACACCTCCAATTTTATATATATAATAGATAGATTTTGAGGGAAATTTTGATTTGTTTTGGATATCATTTTACACAGATGAAGCATTTTAGTTACTTTATTAAATTGCATGGCGATTTTTATTGTGTTCCTAAAAAAAAATATGGGCAAACATGATTAATACAATAATTTTTTTGACTTATGGTTGTTTTATTCCATATTTAGAATATTTCGCAAATATTTTTTATATTCAAAAGTAACTTATATGCTTATATCTCCGCTAGCATTCAGTTTATTATAAAATTACTTAAAACATTTAATGCAGTTTAAAAATGCGCTTCTAATGATGTATAATATGCATATATTTTATGTAAAATAAAAAAGCATCAGACAAAAAATACTTTTTTTTTTCTTTGTTTGGCTCTCCTGTAAAAAAGTATAATTTTGATTTGTGGTAGTTTTGAATTAAAGCAGCGAAATGAATGAAATATTTATTTAATAACTCATTACAAATCACTTATATTGGAACACTAACAATTAGATATTTTGTTATGTGCCTAGATAAAGTTAAGATTTACCTTAAAAATTTTAACTTTATTTACATAACAAAGCAAAGATATTTGTTGATCTTAATACATTGTAAATATTGTTTGGTTATATTAAACAACAAACCTGCACTATGACAAAATTCCCAACCCGATATTGAACTAGCCGGATAGCCGTTACCCATCCGCTTCGCTGGACGTATGATGAAGACATCTCCACTATTTATATTACTGCTTGGTCTCCGTCTTTCTGAATGCGATCATCGCAGACATGTTAATGGTGCCGTACAGTTTATAAAAATAAAAGTAAGTATATAGGCTTTATTAAAGAATTATGACATTCCTGATAAAACAAGTAGCGACCTTAAGGTCGCGCTATCATTACTAAAAATAGGGATTACGATTCGTGGACCGAAGCGTGGGATACTATATACATAAAGGATATAATGGCAGACTAACCAGAAATGATCCTATAAAATTGATTAAGTCAACCGCATCCAAATGTAGAGACCAGATCTAATGATACAAACCTAAAAACAGCCGCAAAAACGTACAGTAGGTAAGTAGACTGTTTTAAAATACATTTATATTAAAAAGTTGGTACGTACTTTCCAATAACGGTTGCTGAAGGATATCTAGTATTCAAATCCCTTTACGACTCGAATCTTTTTCGCTTCCGGATAGACGAATGTTAATTAAATTCATTGCTTTCAAGTGCCTTATTTCCGCCGGAGTTCCGGATTTGAAGCCATGGTCTTCAATGTCAGTAATTTACGTTGGATTTAAACTACACATGCTCTCTATATAATAAGAAAGAAAATACTTAATACATAAACATGTCATTTGGTCAACTACTCCTGAATGAAGTTTTTTGCACTCTATGTAGAGACACTACGTTTCTATGTAGGTAGTGTACTCTATGTTACGTCAAATACCTTATATTTGTTTACATAATTATGCAAAACAGACTAATTATAGGTAGTTGAAGGTAATTACTTATTTGAAATAATCCTTATCGCTAATATCATAATAATTATTAATAATGTTTAGATTATCTTAATATATGTCTTAAAGATGCTGTTTAAAGAGTTTGATCAGTTAGCTTGTTAGTTTGATAGCATTTCCCACGTTAATATTACAACCAAACAGGTACTTGATGTAAATTGAAAAATTAAAATAAAAACAGCGGTAAAATTGAACTGTACTGAAATAGTATTAGAAAGCGTAGGTACTTACCAAAAGCTGTAGTGGCAATCCAATCTTGCAAAAACTAATCACTGTACAACACAAGGACAACTAGAAGGAATCTACACGGAACAGTCAATCAAAATAGTATTGAATTAAATGAAATCACCAGTCTTAAACAAGAATCGCACAATTCAAACAAAACGTAGTCAGCACAAATCACTTAGTTTGTAAAGTCCTAACACTGGCTTGCCAGAGAATCGTGAATGGTTAGAAGTACCGCAATACGATATCGTTTACAAACGTTTCATAATCGATGCGTGAATGTTGTAATATTTACGTAATTTTTTCAGGCTGTCAGATGGTCGGAACGATGTAGCGTAGCTGAAACAGAATATACCACTCCCGGTGAACGCTCGGGCCGCACTGCTTGCCCGTAACGCCAAAAGGTCGTTCGTTACTCACATTCTCTTTCCGCGCAAGCCTCCACAAGTGAGACCGAGACGGAGCATCAACAGATTGCTTCAGCTATGCGCGAAAACGAGACGAAAATAATAAAGCCTCATAGGGAAACCCGAATTCGAGTCTTGATAGTTTTAACTTAAGACCGTGCTTTGCTTCGTGAATAATTTGAAAGATATTCGGCGTTGCACAAATAATGTGAACGAACGGATATGTTGAAAACTGTCGATTGTTGAACACAATGAATATAAAAGTGACAATGTAACTAAATCTCACATGAAGTTATTTTACAATTGATGTCGGAGTTAACGCGATATAGCTGGTTATTGCGACAGTTGATTGTTTCCAGATTTTTTGCTTGCGCGAGACCGCACTTCAAATGAGATAAAAACCACAAACTTTAAAACGCTTGATCAGTTTTAGTCAATATGTTTGATCACTTTTTGTATTAATAACGTACGTGGAACCAATTATCTCACTTGAGGTTTGTAATTCCTGACAAATGTATTTTTTTTACCTAAATAACTTACTGAGGAGCTTCCGAGCCACCTGACGGTAAGTAGTAAGCGTAAGCAGTGGACATCAGTACCTAATACCAAATGTGACGCGTTGATGGCCAAAAAAGAACGACTCGCATTATTGGCTCTCCAACACTACATCTCAAACACGCTTAAATAATTTAACAGTCAATTTTAGAAGATGCTGCCATCAGCTACCCAGGCTAAGTACTATTACTTATTCTGTGCCCAGGCGAGTAAAAGCCCTACCACCATGTACCTATTCTCGTCTGTTGTTCAGTAGACTGGACTGAAGGTTCCCCCTTACACTCGTACATGCGATCGACATAATTATTATATTTCCATCACTATTTCTTAAATAAATCAATTTTATCGCCGCCTAGTAACAAAATTTATCAGCGGCCTTCCCTATTTGAGCTATATACATATTATGTCCAGTAATGGACTTCAAAACGGTGATGGATAGAAAGAAAAACGAGGAAAACTTAATCAATTAAACATTTTTTATCCATTATGTAATTTTAGGGTAACTAGGTATGAATTGTGAGCTTGTGTGAGGAAACTGAAATACATTATTGTGGCTTACACTGCTCCCATGAGAGAAACAGTGCAATACATTAATCTCGTTACCAAATGCATTATGTACTCCAAATCTAACTGCGAACACTAACTAACGTATTACACCTACTGCAGTGTTAGATGAGTTTATTGTAATGTGGGGATTTGTGTTAATGTTCATAAATGTACGTTACGTTTAGTATAAATTAACATATAATATTAACTAACAATTAATTAAAAAGAAATGATGCAGGTTGTTGCCGCACGATGATTTTCTTCATCGAAGCAAGTAATAAATAAATACGCGCATAATTACCAATCATTCAGGATACCGGGCGGAAGACCAGTACTGAAATATTATCAAGTTATTACAAATAAGAAATGTTAATGCGTCCAACATCCTCGTCTTCATGGCCATCAGGTGGGATTGTTGGCAAGCATTCACTTATATTATGTAAAAAAATAAGAATTGTGTTTAAGTTTACTAGCAATTGAAAAAAAAAACTGAAACTGTACTAAATCAACTACTTATAGAGTACCTACCTATAATTTTGCTGCAAAACATTACATGGCTAAATTAAACGTGAACTAATCAAAACTGATTTGCGGTTTTGTTTCTAACTATTTACATTCGAAGAACGTGAATATTTTGCTGATATTACACTTTAAACCGTAATTATGTACTTCAATGTTTAGAATTCATTATTGTAGCTGAAATCCTTTGCTTATTAAAAGTTTAAATGGTAATTAAGCTTCTCATTTTGGTTGCTTATTTCATTGAGCTCGCATTATGCCCTTATTAAAACCAGGTCTACCTTACTGGACAAATAATTATCATGATTATATACTTATTTGGAATGTAATTGCATTTTAGATCTATCAATCGTCGACAGACATATACATCGTAGATCACAGTAATGGTGTCACAGATTTTTCGAATTGATTTATTCGGTTTCAAATTGAAACTTTCAATGAATGAAATAACTGTATGAAGGCCGTTTTGACGCACAGTTTTATAAAAAATATTTGTGAAGTTTAGGATAAAAAATCCGTTATTTTTAAAACAAAAGATACACGAATAATTACGTCCTTAGTACGATAGAATTCTGTGTAATAACAATACCTTTCACGTACTCGTATACCTCTACCGCTTTATTACTCCATGTGATCAGGGTGGTACAAATCACACCAACCACCAACTAAAACCAAATACTTAATTAGGCATCACGTAAATATCTGCCTCAGTCGGGAACCGAATGAAGGGCCCTTCGCTTTGGCATTGTCACTATCGTAACAGCTACGGGTATGTGTTTATGTTCGCCATTATTTGAAAGAAGTTTTAAACGTTTGCAAGAAGACGTCGGTTCGTCTTATAATTGGATAGCTATTAGGCGCTTTTTGCCCGTCTAAGTTCCGAAGGTATTGTTAGCGTTATTCATGAAAACATATAAATAATACATGAACATCACACCTACACACTTCTAATACGACACTGACTGATGTATTTGTACAGCTGTATGTATATGGTGGTAGGTTTTTCCTTCGACAGTCGTTTTCGGAAAATAAAGGATTATAAAGTTTAATAACGCTCTTTTTTCTCCTTTTAATATCCGAACGTTACAAGAAGAAAATATACGCAGCTCCTATTTCAAACCCTGCTCATTTTGATATCTCTGAATCCTGTAATTTATGATTTAACCATATCTTATAAAATAGGTGTGTTTAGGACCCCAGGTCAAGTACAATAAATTACTAAATATCACGTTAAAATGATGTTTTTTTTTAGTATTCACTTCACAGGTTTTATCGATAGAAATGTAGATACTTAATATGCTTTTCACCTGGTTAAAGCAAGTTCAACTCGGGTCAAATGTTCTAACACATATACCTAACACTTAAAATGTAATTGGATGTACCTACAAGTAAATAATGTTAATCGAACCTGCAAACTAAGTAACGAGCCTCCTCCTGAGATCATTCCGGTGTGATATAATAATATGGTGATGGTAATAAGAGCCGTCCTTCAAGACCGGCGAAGCAATGGCGACGGTGGCCCGACTGCTTAGACAATAAAAAAAAATAGTGACCGCATTCGAATCACTGGTTTTTTACAATTTAGTCCTCCCTAAAAATTATTAGAGTAATTTTTAGTAAATTTTAAACGAACATCCGTTCAGTAGTTCCAAAAATTATCGTGCTCAAACATAAAGACAGAGATTCTGTTTTATGCTGTAGAGATAATCACCGTGATAATTTATAATATAATTGATTGAGTCTGTGAAGGAATGCTTGGACTAATACGAATGAACTTCCTTAAATCCCAAATAAATGTGACTGAGCACATGAATTACATCTTTAGTGCAGATAAATGTTGGAAAAGCGACATTTTTAACAACACCCAGGATTGGCTGGTAGAGATACCGCATTAAATTCACCATTCGTTACATTAATTTGTATAATTATATAAGAGAAAATATAGGTCAACCAATAAATCGAACTACAAGTACCTACCTACTTAAATCAATTTTAGTAACAGTCTGAAAAATTGCATACGATTGAATGAGAATACGGTTTAATATTTAGGTAGGTACTTACCTAATTAATTTTGAGTGACAATTTTCTCCATGAATATAGTCGCGGAATAAGGCTTGTATACGTAATATGAAATAAAGAATAAGCAAACATGAATGGGGTGTCTCTCTTACTCGTTTTTTGCTCCAACAAATAACTAACTCCGAGCAGCACTCCCGGCACTGTTTGCAAATTCCATTTATTTGTTTTTACAACTAGTTGTTCCATACTGTGTCCACATCCGGTTGAAATGATGGTATAATCAAATTCTCAAATAAAATTTCACAATTTTCCCTTTGTATTCCATATTTTGGTTTAAATAATAAACAAACATTCAGCCTGTCTGAATTTATCTTGTCATAGGATAAATGGAACTCTAAATTGTTTTGATAAAATACCCTTATGGATGAATAAATCGATAGCTTTTGATCCGGTAGATGGCGTGGAAATCAAATTCTATTTTTAAAAATAGGTCACCTTTTCTTTCATGAGTACGCACACGTTTTGTAGACAAGTGATCGGAGTAAAATGTTCTGAACTAACGAGCTGAGTTTCTTATTTACTTCACAGTCGCCTCACAATTTCTATGAGACAAGTCCTTGAGGTAGCCCTTTTGACCTCTTTCTGAACTGAATAAGAACATAGTTAAATTACTCCACCACTTTTGTGTTGTGTATAAATTCTTGTTTTTCTTTTCATAATTTTTGAAATTAGAATGTGCAGTTACTTTTACAGATTTTATAAAAATAAGCAGGTTACCTATATAATTGTTTTATTTTAATAAGTTAAAGAATGTAATTATTGTTAAGTACATCTAAAGTATTTCTTTCGAAATACGATTTCTTTATAAACAAAAAAAATGTTAAATGGTTTCTAAATATTTAATCACTTAAGATTTATATTATGTATGGTGGTTTAAAATATTGTTAATTTTTTAACCTCCGACAAAAATCGTGGTGTTGTAAGTTTAATATCCATTTTTCTGTCCGTGGAATAGTAGCTGAAAAATTGATGAAGTTGAACAGATATTGCAGCAGCATTTGGAATTAACACCAACTTACAGCAGAGATACCGAGTTTGAACAAATTGGGAAGGTCTCAATGAATAAGTTAACTTACTAGTTTTTTTCACGCCTGGTTTTGGAATTTATAATTTACATTAAATTTTGATTTCAAAAAGAAAACAAATCGAAAATTTTTTGTTCTCATTCGCTTTACCGGAGATATTGACATAAATGTGTAAGACTTAGTTATTTCCCGCAAACTAAGACGGAACTGGAAAACAATATTTGATGACTGGCCATTGTGTAGGGTCGTACAGAAAGGCCACAAGCTATGATGAAATTGTGGAAGCGGAACTGTGCGCCAAGCCGCCAAGGTACAGATCTGGCGATTGTTACGCCGAGTGTGTAGAACTGTACACTAATATATTTTGAATGTTATTTATACGGTTAATTTTTACAAATCGAAACATTAACGCCACAACATTGACGGTCGGTCAATTTAACTATCTTTAACTGCGGTATTAAACTCGTCCCCTAGCAGATATACTATCATGTATGGTAGCTGAATTTGGGTTAAACTTGCATGTATTAAATATATTATTCTATGGCCCGAGGGCAACACCTACGGCTTATTAAAAATAAGAAAGAATATTAAAAAAAATAAAAATGATCGCTTAGGGTTAGATAGAAATCGGGCAATTGAAGCTAGATAGAAGCCGTTAACACGTCAATAGCCAGATAGATATACAAGATGTACAAGAATCCGTCCGAATATACCGTGCAGAGCTAGGTACATATCTCTTGATCCTGTTTAGTCATTGAGCACGTCACTGATGCTTATCGGGTAGTATCAGTATTCAAAATTTAAGTTGCTTACTAAAGCTAGAGAAGACAGCCATAAAGACCTGCAGTGGACCCTTAATAATAAATAAATAAATAATTATATATAAACGTTATGTCCGTACGTTACGTAAAACTCATAATTATAATTCCTCGTATCATGTGTGGCATGGACAATACAAATAAGACATGAATAAAACTCCACGGCGCGGGGACAAACATTTATCTGTCGCATGAATGTCTGGTCCGACCGGAAACCTCGAGACCCTCGCTTTGTAGGCAGGATAACTACCAACTAGGCAATAGGGTCGTCAACGAATTGCCAGAGTCGGAACTTACATAATGTATTGTATCTATGTAGACCTCAGGGCTTTCTCTGTCATTAATACCATAAGACAACAGCTCCATTGCGGAACTGTGGACTTTCGCGGTTAAACTTTTGCCGCTTGTTATCGGTATATAACCGATAACAAGCGGCAAAAGCTCGGTTATAGGTAGTGAGGTATCGGTTATATACCGGTAACAAGCGGCAAAAGTTTAACGTGTCCTCTGAAGTACAAAAGTTTGCCAACAGCTGTCACAAATAATAATAAATACATAACAATAATACAAAAACAATAATACAAAAGGACCGCGCCGCACTAACAGTCCCTGTCCCAGTCTTCATACTCACTAACAAACTAACCAACTAATGTTCTGACACCGTCTCCTAACCGGACAAACTATCCTAGTCTCCATTTGAGTCTTGTTCTGGGCCCATCACACACACACCTTAATTCAATAAAGTAATTAGTCAGTCACAGTTGTCATGGGGGGCAGCGGAAGGTGGTGCTGCATGCCCGTTTGCTGCCTTAAATCAATAAAAAAAAAAGTTGCTTTACTCTGTCGATCATTTATGGCCTTTCTTTATAGATAACGTAAATAAAACATCACAAACACCCACGACAAAGAACAAAGATTTGACTCACATAAATGTTTGTTCCGAACGGAAATCGAACTCGGGATCCCTCGGATCGCAGGAAGGGTACTACCTACAGTACCTATGTATACTACCGACTAAGCTACGAATTCTGTTAAATTTCAACAATTTAAATTTAAATATTTGAACCAAATTCAGCCAAGTACCTAAACTTTTTTGTATTAAAGTAACTGGTGTACCAAATATAATTCTGATACACTAACAAAATACTTTATGGTTATGATTTAGAAGTGGTCGTCCTTAACAAACTGGGTGAGGTGTTTCAAACGTTCACTTCTGACCAGTTTGGATTGGACCAGCCTACCGTTTTAGGAATTAGTTTCCGTGCAATGATAAGGCATGCAATGTTAATCTATACCTATAATAAAACTTTAACTGGTTTGTCTGTACATAGGATATACTTGAGATAAAAATGTAAGAAGGGTCGTCATAGGCCCAACAGATTGTCAAAAATAGTATTTATAGAACTTTGTCTATGTCTGTCTGTCATCACGCAAAAACTACTGAATGAAATTTGATGAAGTTTTCGCAAGTGTGTTTCTGGAGGTCTAACTTACTCGTAATAACTAGTGCATGTTTCATTTTAGTATGCGGTTTAGAACTTGAGATATTAACATTAATCGACTTAATTATTTTTAAAACGTAAAGAGCAAATTGTCTAAAACGAAGCGAAGGCGGGTCCACTAGTATGTACATAGCTATAGCATTGCTCTTAATACTAAGTGGTTGAAAATAAAGCAGATTCAATCATTTTAAGGTAACAAATTAGAGAAAATTACATCAATTTGAAATGTCTAAACGGGAATAGTAATCCTTATTCATCGAGATATAAGTACTAACGTACTAGAGAAGACACCGTAAATTCCTACTTTATCTCGTTCAACTGCGGCGATCGCGCCGCACCGTCGCCGCTCCTCACTCAGTCGTCACGCGTAAGTGACGTGATTTACATGGCGCTTATGACCTTTTTGCCGAGAATAAATACACTTCCGCAGCAAATCTAGCGCTGTTGTAAATTAGTTTTCGGTTTAGACGAATTGTTATTATTTTAGCGCTGCAGCGAACAAAATACAAATTACGAAGAATAGGACAAATTCAGTTATTTGACGTAGCTTCTCTAGTACGTTAGTACTTATATCTCGATGTCCTTATTTGATTTAATGCTATTTAAAACGTTTAGAAAAAAAGACCCAAGCTGTTGTACGCAAAAAGGTTAAACGCAACCTTTTTACCTCTTAGCAATGTTGAGCTGCATTACTCTAGCTCGTATGATGCGCTGTAACTGTTGCAATAAATAGTAAACAAATTAAAAATATAGCATAGAGCTCAAATTCAATCTCAAGTTCAATCCAAAAAAAATGTAATTCCCAAATGAAATATGTACATTATTTGAGTTTAACTTATGAGCAAAATAATGTTTTCTACAACAATTTAATAATTTAATATTAGTAAATTGATTCACTTTACAATTAAAATATTTTGTGTATAAGATTTTTTTCATGTTTACACACTGGATACCCTTTGTCGCGAGAATCGTGAGTGGCATAAACAACACAAATAACACATCACTAACACCTTGACCCTAGAACAAAAATTTATCTGTAACATTAAATGTCTACCCAGACCCGGACCCCTCGCTTCGCAGTTGGGGTTACTGCCAACCAGGCTACGTGGTCGTCGTAACTTTATGTATTTCAAAACTCACAACATATAAAAAATTACTAAGCTAATTTTAAACCGTTTTAAGTAACGAAATAACTGTCCTTAACTAAATATGTAATTACCAATACAACTAAGTATTACAAGTCTACTAAAGTCTCTACAATTTTTACTTATCCTTTGCGGTAACAACAGCTCCGAAACTGTGAACATCAAAAAGTAAATTTTAGTACGTCACGTCACAAAGGCTTGTTTCGTTTTCAAATTCTCTTCGTGGCAATATTTAACGTACACCTTTTGAAGCGTTTAGAATGCAGAGTTCAATTTATGTTTCGTGCACATAATATGTACCTACTTTACATATTGTGCATTTGTAGAACGAGTACGAATAAAATTCGTTTGAGATTAAAGTATCGTTTTACCGTCGAAAAGTCGGATCGTAACAGATTAAACGGATAAGTGGTATTTAAAGGAATAGGTTTTTTTATGGAATTAAGTCAAGTCAATTATTACTTGATTGCCACGTAACACGTAGGTAAGTACTTAATTATTTTGTTCACACACCGTAACTCCCTACTTGTTTACTTCTTATTTTTATTTCCGGGTGTTATTTATGGGTTGAAAATCTCGATCCATCTGGGTTCCATCTGGACCCATTAATAATGGCCCACTGCAGAGTAGCTACGGTCTCTCCTCATAACTAATAACAAATAACTAATAACATGACAAATTCAACTGTCTATTTGTGTAATCGGGTTTTGGCCTTATATTAATGTCATTATTGTACTCTAATAAAATAAGCTATGTATACGCTGTTGGATTACCGAAATAAATAAATAAATAAATAAATAACTGAGGAAGCCATGATCATAATCTATCACGCTGCTTCAAGTCCTGCTTTAGTGGAGGTGGTTCGCTGTAAATTACCTCTTATATGTCCTAGATGACTTATGTTGAAAATCATAACAAAAGTGTTCAAAAACGTTTCATGCCATATCACGTACGCATAAATTAATTTCGAGCGATAGCTTTCGTTTCGAATGTCGGTTTTACGTGGGGAAATTCACGGAACGATTCGCACGTAATTAGTAACGACCTATTAAATTGTGCGATTGTGCGTAGCTCACTCGCTCGTCATCTGATTAAAGACCAATTCAACTCTCTATTGATCAATGCATGAATTTACCTCTCTTTTATGGTATGTTACCTTAATGAGATATTTCGATACCTACAGACCAAGTTAACAAAATGTAAAGGGGTTTGAATATGGACCCAAATAAGAAATAAATAAATAAATAAATAAATGAATTAATTAAGTCTCAATTAAGAACTTATAACTCGAAGTTATTGAGTTATTGAAAGCAGATGTTTTGAAGGCAATGAGACAGTTATTCATCAAAACGCAAAGGTTGAGATCAATGGAATTAATGATACGTTGTTGGCCAAAAAAGATGCAGAAGTTTCGCACTATTTCTGGCTTTCCAACTGCGAACGAAACAAGTTAAGAGCATTTCATGGTTGATTTTATAACTGTTAACCCTACCACCATTCATGAGTACTGTTGGGATTAAACTAGACCTCCAAGAAGACCTTTCGCCATAGTCCGTCATTGCTCAGCAGAGCGCATCACAAGCAGGAAAGGTTGACTTGGATACGAGGTGGAGAGAAACCCTTACGCTCCCAAAGTCACTTAGTAATAATTGAATAGCTGTTTTCCTGACGAGGGCATCGCTGTCAGCTAGTTTACAAATGGCCCGGGCCGTGTGGATGTTGATCGATTGCCCCGAACTGAATTTGATCGTTTTATACATAATCCTAGTCCTAATAATATTATAAATGCGAAAGTTTGTTTGGATGTAAGAATGTTTGTTACTCTTTCACGCAAAAATTACCGAATGGATTTTGTTGAAACTTTACAATAGTATAGCTTACACATCAGAATAACATACCTATAGGCTATAATTTATAATGGAATTAGCCAAAGTTTCCCGAAGCGAAGCGAGGGCGGGTCACTAGTTATATATAAATCTTATCGGATTATAACAGCCAATAACAATCCCGGTAAGTAAAAAATCAAGCAAGCAAGCAAAAATTTTAAAAAATAATCCGAAAAACGTTTTGCTTCTATAAGTAACGAAATAAAGCAAAAATATTGTAGGTACATACCTATCACTTTGTTTTATTTTTACCAACTACATCATAGTTATTTTAAAACCGACTTGTCCAATGCTTCACTACGCGGAAAAATGTAAACCTAGCACAATTAGGAACACTTTATTTTTTACGCTTTATAAGTTTTTACATCATATTTTTTGTGTACGTATGTATGTACCTCGTGTCAATCACCGTCACACATGAACATCAGTAACACCAAAAGCATCACCAATGCGTTGCCGGCCAAGAAACAAGAGAGAAGAAAGCACTGGCTCTGAAGGTCCCAGCGGGAAAATAAATATGACAAGTCCTTCGGCGGCTGGCTGAAGTAAGACGGTGGTAGCCAGCCAGCCGGCCTTCACGGAAAGATAATAATTCCAGTAATAATATTAATAAATATTGATAGATGTAATTCTCACGCACACGACACTCTCATCTGACGCTATTAGAGGCCGCCCTAATATGGCGCTATTTACCTACAGAAGGATCATTTGTTATATGTACAATAATATACAATATGTTATATAGTAAATCATGTGCATACTTATGTGGATATATATCAAAACAAAGAAGAGACAAAACCGTTTAAAAACAACACGCACAAAGACCATTTTTGTCATTTTAAAACTTGCCCTGTATCCTAATTTTAAGATTGAAATTTGTCTGAATCGCTGAATATTTAGCAATCAATCAAGAACAACTTAACAGAACTTGAGGAAATTTTCCGTTGGTACATTTGAAACCGGAAAGTAACATGTAAGATAAATGTGACTTGAAAAGTTTTAGCGAAAATCGACAGAGTTGTACGGCATTACTATAAATTCTGTATTGTAAATGTTTTTGGCTTTGAAGAACAATGATTGATTTTGTTAATGCTCAATTTTTAATGAATCCACTTCGGAATCAGTCATAGATCCCGTTCGCATTAGAGTTCTATAAACTTAAAATAATAATTTAAAGTACAGTGACCATAAAAGTATGGGATGGATGGGACCATACTTATATGTATGCTCCTAATGTAGGTTGGTATTAGGATAGAACTCGTTAATAAGCGCATACTAACGAGTTTATCATTATAACTGCCATTAGCGTAGCGTAGATCGAACTTTAATGTGTGCAAACTAAAGTTACTTTTACATTAAAACGCTATCTACAAATTACCTCATTCTGGTACAAGGGAACGCTTTTATTATTATTGTCTATATCCTTCTTATATGGTCATTACGATATGTCATTGTAACTTGAATGTCGTTGTATGGACTCGCGGCGAGAACATTAGTAGACCTCAAAGACATTCATTAAGGAGCGTATAATTTGTATCATGTCGTCTTAGATGCTTCAATTACGTTTTACATAGCCATTATTAATACACGTATTAATCATCACAACGCAACCCATAACTGTCCCACTGTAGAGCACGGGTATCCTCTCACAATGTGAGAATCTAAAAGCCATAGTCCACCACACTGGCCAAGTGCGGATTGACTGAGTCCACACACCTTTGAGAACATTATGGAAAACTCTCAAGTGTGCACTTGCTCACGATGTTTTCTCTTCTCCGAAGCAAGTAATAATTCATTTCTAATAGGTACGTACAATTTTTAAATTTTGTGTTGCGTGCAGAACACAAACCCAGGTTTCCTCATTCAGAAGTCCAACGTTCCGACCACTTGTCTATCACTAGTTTTACGCGTATTAATAAAAAAATCAAAAAGTGTGCAATTCACACGTGCTAGAAGTGAAATTAAAAAAAACGAATACTGTTGGGCCAAATATTGATGTTTTGCTTTGCTTACGTAGCCGCAATTTTGCCGATGCTTCCTATCTCATTTTCTCCCTCGTTAAAATGTGTCTTTTTCGTTTCCGTTTCATTTCATTTGCGCGTCATTTCCGTTTCATCGTATTCCAAATCACAACGATACTATAGAAGCTTTCACTTCAATATCAATATTATTCATTCGGTATTACAGAATAAGTAAGTACCTAACCATAAGGGAACCTAATAAAGAATTTAACTACCAAAATTGTGTCCAACAATAACTTGAAAGATTAATTAGCTCCTAATTCCAGGTCAACATCGGTCCAGTTTCCTATAGTAGTACGCACCGAATAATAATTGAATATAATATTATAATTATCATAGATTGGCAATAGATCCGCGCAGAGCAATATATTTATGATCGAAGCTGTATAAATGTGGCGAACGCCCGTTGCCGGCCACGAGCAAATTCACCCATTTGTTATTTGCTCAGCGCAAATGTTGGAATTGAATGGCGCACGTGCTAGGCTGCCATTAGTTCATTTGAATTGCATCATTCGCCAATATCAACGTCGCTTATATTTCATACACTAATATAATATTTCGGGAGTCCCTGTAGCTCGTTCTGGGACCGACGATCCCCGATTAATTATTTTCTCAGTAGTCCAGTCTATAACTTAACTGCAGGATCGCACTATGATTCATACAAGCCGTTCGTCGTGAATGACATGTCTCCTTCATTGTTTAGCAGGGTGCAAGATGGGTGCGCGCGTATGAGGTTGACCAGGGTGTATAGAGCCGCTTTTAAATATACCTACGCCTACAAAATCTATGCCTTTTTATGTCAAACCCTGAAACGTTTGCAAAATCAAAGGCATAATCGATGCGTTGTCTGCCAAGAGCAAGAGAGGAAGAGGAAAGGAATCAAATACTAGCTCTCAAGCCCTCATCCGAAACATTAGAATTCGTTTGGCGGCTAACAAACCAAGAGGGTGGTAGCTAGCCAGCCGGGCTTTAGCCACCAAGCCTAGACCTTCGCGAATAAACTTAATGGTACAAGTCCAGCGACTTCTGAAAAGTGGGACCAGGCGCCGTAACCTCATCCGTTGTTCAGCAGGATGAACGACCAGCGGGGGAGGTCGGCTTGTAGTCAAAGATGGATGGCACCCCTCATATCCTAATGTAAAATATACATTTACATTTTACCGTGGCATATAGTATACCTTCAGTCTAGTATCTACTTCGACTTCTCCTGATTATGCTAACCTAATAAACACAAATTGCAAAGGAAAAATTTCATCCGGTACACAAAATCTTAAGTTGTGAAAGAATTATTTATTAAAGATTTTTTTCTCGACAGCGCTACTTTGAGAGACACAAAAATACTTTCAGGAAGGTAATTTGCTCCGGGTGGTAATTGTATTATATGAAAAGCTTCTTACATTCTTTTAAGAACTCAAAATTTTAGCTTAAGATATCAGTACTTGCGAAAATGTAGGTATAATCCTCGTCTGTTTATACTTCCTTTTTAAAACCTGACGGGTCAAAAGTAATGTTAATTCGCTTCTTCGTAGCAAAGCAAAAGTACGTTCTTTTTCTTTAAAAAGTTTAAAAGGGTCTGTGTCTGAAATTTCTATTTAACTTTTTGTATTCAAAGTTTACAGAACAATCCGATTTTTTCGTTTCAAGACACATTTGCTTGCAAATTGCAGCCGAAGTTATTACATACCAAATTTGCTCTTTGTTTTTATTTATGGGACTTGTTTTTTATTATTAGGTATAATATTATTTTTCCTCTTGTTGTACAGTCTTTAAATAATAGGAAAAGTATAATACAATAGTGTTAATAACCGAGAATCGACCAGACGAGCTACCTGGTACGTGACGTAACACCAAAGTCTTCATCGAAGCGATAATAATACCTGTGACAATATTAACGACTTAATAATAATATTGATAATAAAATCCATAAGCGAAGACCAAGCTGGGCCCAGCTTCAGTCACAGTCACCTCTTACGACACCCTGATCCGCAGGTCCAGCATAAGATGGGGTCGTCATTGAAAGTCGCCCCATCTTGGCAGGAGTAATTTTCCATTTCCGAGGAAAGACATCACAAGCAAGAAAGTTTAGCGAGAACTCGAGAACACATTATTACACATTAACGACCCGGATGGCGCAATGGTTAACACGCTGGATCGCCGTTCCGAGGGTCCTGGGTCCGATTCCCAACGACGCGGAAATTTGAATGATGAATTTAAAGTTCCGTTCTTGGTCTGGGTGTGTGTTCTTGTCTTGTGTGTTGTCCATGGCACCCACGACACATGGAATCATAGTGTGGGGCTATGAGTGTGTAGCGTTATTTATTTATTATGTAAGATTAAAGATCGAAGATTACAGACGTAATTAGCTGGTTAAGACAATTCTCCACTTGGTCCGTACAGTTTTAGCTTTTGGCAGTCCAATGTATGTATTTAATTCAGTAAGTAAGTTTCCTATGAGGAAAATCCGCACATGCAGACGTATAGATTGCCTTCTCACATACAGCTTAGTCCGCCAACCGGGGCGTTAGGGTATTGTTCGCTCTACAACGTGCTTTGTGATGCGTGTTTCTTCCCCGCTTTGAGGAATGACTTGAGACATTAAACCACCATTTACTAAGCCCTCTGCATTAATCATAAGCTTTTGTCGAAAGATCAACTTTCCAGTTCGCCAGATAGTTCAAATCATTATAGTACATACAGTTTTTCTCTGGAATGTATTTATGACACAGATTTTGGGATTAACTTCATTAAAAAGATAAGTTTAAAACTTAAATCCGAGTTCGTAATAAGTATTGAAAGTTTGAATGTAAGTGGTTGCTAACCAGATTTAAATTGAATCTAGTTGATTAGAAATTATCTTTTGAAATGAAAATAATAGGAAAAACCTTAAGATATCCTTCAAATATTCAATTCTTCGATGGTACTCAAACTCACATGCTGCATTTCCCAAATTTTTGAACCATGATTTTGCAATCAAGGTATAGGAAGAAATTAAGTTTACACAGTTGCAAAAAAGGAATGGAAACCAATACACTTACGACTCTTTAATAATGCCGTAACAATATAAACTTCGGAGTCTACATTGATGATTAAAGTGAAGACACTCGACATACAAGCGAAAGTTTTCGGATTTTTTTCCTATCTTCGATTCTCTGTAATTCAATGAAAATAGAACTTTGAGGTGTTAGTTCGACGGCCCGTCTCTCTATCTAAGAAATGTACGTCTAGCTAACTTGCCATAATTACCTAAGTACCTGGATTATGAAAGCTCTATAGATCCATAACTCGCTCTGTAATATTCGAACAGTCAATATAGGATGATACTCGTACTATCGTATGTACTATTATATCCTACATATGTACACATGGAAAATTAAAAACATCCCTTTATTGGTAGTAGGTATCTATTAACACAATAGATCCCAAAACAATCTTTCGTATTTAAAGTTCCGTATTTAAAGTATTACAAACGAAACCCTCTATTAATATGCCTCCGCTGTCTGTCTGCCTCTCACATGGCTCTATCTCTTAATTAGAAATAGATAGACACTTAATTTTATTTTATTTACAGAATGCGAGACGCGGTGGCGGCTGTCACAACAATTAATAAAAAAGGATAAATTAGGAGGACAGTCCCCATAAAAGTAATCTTAAAAATGGGATTTTTCTCACTGACCTGTTAATCCTGTTATTAACCAAATAATTAGAGCATGGCTCGGTGCTAAGGAACCATGCGTGTGCGACTCTATATTTGACTTAATAACATTTGAATGCGGTTTTTACTTACATAAATATAGTTCCAAACTAGCCACCTGATATTTATGCCTTCGTGTCAACTGAACTTAGCTAAATCTGCTTCAGTATAATACAACGTAGTATTGAAAATTTTCACTGTGTCCTTTCCGTTCCTTGCTACATTTTCCGTTAAGTAAACAGCAAAGGAAGGGGAAACGAAGAGACGATGCCTTTAGCGTCTTCTACGTAAAATTTTCTAGCTTGCTTACATCTTACAAAGCTGCATCACCTGAGAGATGAAATTTGTTGAGAATACACTTACTTTTGATATTACTTTGGAAAGCATTTTAAAATACCTACGCTTATAGTAAATTCGCTTATCTATCTTGCCTATGCATTTAGTACCATTTCTGCCGTGTAATAATTGTTTTAACAGCAATTGTGTTCCAGTTGGAAAGGTGTGGATGCAGTTACACTTTTTCAGAAGCGACCATCTTAGCCCTTAGAACGAGACTCTTACTAACAATTACTAATTAGGTAATCATTTATTACTAACAACATCTAACAGGACTAACTATAACTAACCGTCCCTGCCCCAGTACCTACTACATAGACACTAACGAACTAACCAACTAATGTTCATAATAACACCCTCTGCTAACTCGACTAACCATTCTAATCTAAATTTGAGTCTTGTTCTAGGTCCATCACAGTTGTCATGGGTGGCAGCGGAAGGGTGCTACTTTTAAACCAAATTTAAAAGAGGACATTTAATAAAACTATCAGTCGATGTCTGTACATAGAAGATATTTGAGAAAAAATTGTTAATGGGAGTATCTATTTACAAACGCATGTTTGTTCCCGACAAACTTAGAAAAGGCCTAACGGATTTGGATGCATTTTACTCATTGTAAATAAAAAATAAGTATCCAGAAGAGCAGCAAGGGTTGGTTACTAGTAGGACGTAATAAATTTGATCAATTTGAATGCTTTGGCTCCGCCCGCACTAATTTACTTTCAATATTACTTTCATAACTTCATTTTCTGTATAAATTGGAATTTGAAACATAGCAGACAAGCCAATTTTATCATTTTCATTGAACACATTCCTATTTGGTGGTAAACAATGTCTTAGCAATGCTTATAAGCTAGCCATCTGTGTATGTATGACGTTACTAAATGTGGTTACCTCGCCAGTAGACCGTACAAAACTAATTAAAATCGGTCTACAATGAAACTAATTTTCAAAGACAAAATTTAAGGGTTTGAAAACCCTAAATCAGACCAGAGTCGAGGAGTGTAATAACGAAATCTATTCAATCTTGATTTGGTTTACATTCAATCTATCTCTTCATTCATACCTTTTTAATTTAAATACAAATCTTTCTAATGTAGGTACGTCGCGAGATATTAATAGTTCAATTATTATCAGAAATCAATAATAATGCTATGATATGGCTTAATGAATGTTAGTGAACAATAATAACCGAGACCAACTATTTTTGCCACCCAACTACCCACCGCGCCCGTTATTGCTTAGCTAAGTCGATCGCTTAAAATCAACGCAAGCCATTGCTATTATACTATAGAGCTTGAATCGATAACATTACTTATAACCGTTAAAAATTGTAACTCACTCAAATAGGTACTCTCAGGTAATTTCAAACTACACGGAAAATTGTGGCAAATTTGAATTTTAAGTTCATACGTTGCATATTTGACGGTAAAACTTTTAACAACTTTCCTGCTGGGTTTCGTTCATATCATAACTTATGGGCTCCGGGAGCCGAGCGGAAAATACTTTTTCATGGAGAAGTTAGGTAATCTGCAAAACGCTGGAGAAGTGTTTCATAATATTTAAGCTGTGTAAGGTCACCCGGGACAAATGCAACTGTGGGGAAAAAGTAACTAATGAAATTTTCTCTAAATGTAGTGGTTTTTTATAAAACGTGCGACGTGCGTGACGAGTGTCCTTACATAAATCTTTACATACAATAAAACTGTAACTGGTTTGTGTCTATGCATAGGAGAAATTGAGAAAAACATGTATGAAGGGTATAGGGTATGTAGGGGTAGGGTATAGGGCCAATAGAAGCCAAAAATATTATTTTTATAATTTTTTTCTGCCGCTCCGTCTTTATGTTTGTCCGCGCATCACGCAAAAACTACCGAATGAAACTTCATTTGGTTCGTAGTTGTAATTGCTCTAGGTATAACTTAAAAACGGTGCGTGCATTATATTAACACGCCCCTTAGAACCTAAGATATAAATAATGTGCATAAATATTTTGATTATACGTGTATATAATCAAAGCATAAATAGACGCAAAAAAGCGGAAACTGTAACCCACACCTATGACAATATTTTTTTGCTGAACTTAGATGTTGCTATGCCACGTCTGCCGCGTGATAATAATTATGTGGTTTTATATAACCAAGATGTAGTAAATTGGACATATATAATTATACAACTTTCAACAAAATTATTTTTATGACAAATGCCCACAAACTAGACAGCTCCTAATGGTAATGTTGAAATAATGAAAAATATATAACTATAATAATATACCTAATAGGTATCATCTATAACACTACATTTTATGGAGTTGATACTTATCATTTAAATTATTTATTAACAGAACTAGTACCTGCTTTATAATTGAATGTGAGGTTGTAAATTTTCTTCCAGACAGGTAATTTATTATTCTTTTTAAAGGGTCATCTTTTCACTTCCTGGGCGTTTTCAAGCCCTTTCCATTTAGGATTATAATTTATAATTAAGATTCCGCTTAAGTATGTAGGAATCTATTTAAAGATAAGCGTCCAAGTTTATCACTTAAGTAAATGTTTTACTTAACTCATGCTAGTGAAACGTCAATTTTGTGACATTTTTTGTCATGACATTGTAAAGTTAATAAAATAAGACGATACGATTTTTGCAAAATAAATAATGTAAAATAGATATCCAGATATATGTAGTAAGTCAATTGTAAGGTTACGTCGTGAACTGTGTCAAAATTGGTACAAATTTTTAAAAATTGTGATATCCATGCCATCTTGCCAGGTAAAACAGCTAGCTCATCGAAACTAAAATATTATCGTCATCCCAAAGTAAATAAGTAAATCGTCATCAAACCCTTAACTTTATTTTTACTTGCTCACTACGAAAATTGTTATTTAAATAATAAATGAACCATGTAGCATTTTAAATTTATTATTTATTCTTTCAACAACAAAATTACCTATTGATGATATTCATTTTAAAAACCATTTACTACTACGATATACATCTGAAACGTAATCTGTTTCGTACGTTATCAAAATTTAAATAAACATCAGAGATGTCAAAACATAAAACGAGAGTTCACATGGGAAAAGTCCGACACCATTAAGTGTAGATTCAGACAGAAATATGCAAAGCGGTAGTTCGTGTATTGATGCTCCAATTACAAAGAGAGGCTGTGTCCGAATATCGAAGCTCCCTTTTACGCACTGTACCGCTGCAATACGTGAAAATGGAAAAATAATTGACGAACTGCCGTTCACTGTACGTAAAGTTTTAACGAATGCTGCTGGATAAAAATGACACTTATTGGCAACATTATGTTTTATATTTTATTGATACAAATGCCTATTTTAAAAGAAGGGTAAGCGTTGAAACCGTTAGTGTAAAAACTAATTTTGCTAGACATCAATACCTAAAACAATCAGCGATTAGGTATATATAACAAAATCGATAAAATCCTAAATATTAATACGATGAATAAACATCAACTCAAAAATGAGGTAAGTAAGTGGCTCAAAAAACTGAATTATACAGAAACGGAAGCAATATTGGAAACAATAACTTAAATTATTATCTGTAAACTTAAATTAACTATTAGCTTAAAACCTAAGTTAATAATATAAAACTTGAATGAAATTCATTCATTCAAATTATTAACTTAAAACAAAAATATTGGCTTATAACTCAACACATTATATAAAATCAAATAAATAATTGTCCAATCACTAACACACACAAGACACACCACACTTACGAACACATACACACCACGCACACGAACACACTCTCACACACACGTACCTACACACACACACACACACACATTATTCACACATTATTCTTTGGATTACATTATATTACTGATACACTAGTAGCTAAGTTAGAAAATAGTACCTAACCATTGTGAAAACTTCGTAATGTGTATAAGTTGATTAAATAATATAAGGAAGAGCGGGACATCCTGGCACAATAAAGCCTGTAAAACCTTTAATGAAATAAACTAATTTTCTATCTATTTCTAATCAAAGTCAATAAATGTTTGCCATTCCTATCCAATTAACTATTTGATTGAAGGAATCAACAACAGAAGCTGCCGTAACTAGCGCTAGATTTGTTTAACTGGCTAACAACTAACAATGCGGACAAAGCCATCCCACACGAACCTATTGATTAGTTTGCGATTGGTCGCATAGGTTCTAATTAGTCATCCATGAATATCAATAGGAACAAATGCCTTTTTGCTTAGTCAAGATATAAATTTTACTTTGTAATACACATAATTACTAGTTTATTTATACAGTTACGAAGTACAACCACTGGTCATTATTTTTTAATACATTTTGTTATTTATTTATTTTTATTTATTTATTTCTTATTGTAATACCTAAACTAGGTTCACAAAGGGCGGACGTAATACCTAAGGGCATTCTCTCCCAGTCAACCCTGGACGATCGCGATGGTGAGATCCCAGGTATAAGGTAATGCTTAACAGCATTCCCCTAATGGTGAGCAGCGATGTAATTAAAAATGTTGATCACACCGTGTAACTTATAAAAGTTTATCACTCCTAGAAGAGTCACACATCATACCCGGCGGGATTATCGACGCAGGTAAACTATTCCAGCCACTAGATCCTACAATAATGTAATACAGTAGTACTCAGGTATCAATGATAGAACGATCCATTTGTAATTATCGATAATAGAATCAAGAGACGCTATTGTTTGTTCAAAATGTCGAACTTTCAACGAATATTGACATACAATACAGCAACATTAGATAGTGAAAATTACCTAAGATTTGTTATAGAGCCAAACAATGAAGACAAAGCCAAGCGTACAATGCCAAACCCACCTGATTAGTTCGGTGCTAATCGAATAAATGGGTAATCGCATTTGTTCAATCTCATTCCTTAGGCCACTTGCGCATGTTCCATTTTGTATTTTAGTTTCAGTTTCGATTCAGTTACGTATGATTTTGGTTATCCTATTAAGTAGTAGGGAGAATAATTGTAAAGTTTAGCAATCAGTTTACAGTACACGAATGTTATCGTTATTTATTCGTCGTTGTCGTTATTTAGTCGTTGTTATGAATGTTATCGTTATTTGGTAGGTACTAATACCTTAATCTCACTCACGGACACATGAGCACCTAATGAAAGTCAGAGTAATGACGTCAGGTCCCTGTTCAAAGTCAACGATATCACCCAAAAACCCCGATGAAATATGGTTTACGTATGTCTCTCGGTAACAGTATCAGAGAAAGGAATCAATAGTTCGCAATGTCTTTGGTGTTTGATGTACACAGACAGAAGTGACCACAAGTTACTGACTACGTTTGCTCGTACGTCAGCTATTTACTCGTACATAAAAATGCAACCGCACTGTATACACAAGTACCTACCTACGTTGTCAGCCACGTAAAAACTATTGTATTATAGTAATTAACAAGGATTTGTATAGATGATGGATAGTGCGTAAGCCCCTACATTGATGGAATAATTGAACAGCGTTCGCTGAAACAATATTGATGAACATTGGAGGAATATGCGGTGATTAAAGATTCAAATTTAATCAATCTATACTACCCCAATCCCACGTTATAGTACTAATAGGAGGCGACTGAATCCAGCATGTAAGCTTGTGCTTGGGTTATACTAGTATCATTGATATTAACAGTTTCTTAACACCATTAATAATCAGTGACCTGAATAATCCACACTATTATATTCTATTTTTGTCCCAAGAGTCACTTCCTTCTTTTCTCTATTTTAAACTTTAATTAACATAGCAGTAAAACATGGTAGTTTTCGTTTAACATTGTTTTAAATAATTACTATCCGTCCTGGCGCGTCTCTTGCACCACTCGATGCCCAAGTGATCCTTGTGCACTATTTTCAACATGTCGTCTCGTAACACAGACGCAGATGGTGTGCCTAGGTACGTAAATTATTATATTATTCAGTATATTTAGTATTCAGTATATTTATATTATTCAGTATTATCCAGTATTCGTCTGGGTACTTTAGCGATGGGGGCTGGGGTATTACTTTATGTTGAAAAAGGGGTACCTTGTCCAAAATCCTTTGGGAATTCCTGCTCTAAGCAATAAATACGATTACTTCACAGCGATAAACTTGTCTAACAATAATAAACCACCCAAGCCCATCAGTAAATCTCGATACTAAAAAAGATCTTTAAAATGTACTTGCAAAATAAACAAAAACATTAACAACGGTAAAAATGCAAAAACAGAATAACAAAAGCATTCCATAGAATCCCTTCTCTTTACACCATTGACGCA
Source organism: Ochlodes sylvanus (assembly GCA_905404295.2). NCBI lineage: Eukaryota > Metazoa > Arthropoda > Insecta > Lepidoptera > Hesperiidae > Ochlodes > Ochlodes sylvanus. The sequence goes on from FR990127.1 coordinate 8,577,762, forward strand.
TTCGTTCTTTCAAAAATACACCTCGCTTCGATACATTTATGTTTTCCTGACAGTATTCATTTCCGCTGTAATCCGTTCGTGGTTCCATTTATAGCTGCTCGTGTATTTGAAAAGTATACGCTGAAATTAAATTATTTTCACGAAATAAAATAAAATTAGAAACACCTTGGTCCAAGGAGGTTAAATATAATGCTTTGGTTGATTAATTGCGAATTTATGAATGGCTGGACCATCTCTTTTAGGTTTGTTTAATGTAAAAACAAGGAATAAAAGAGCAATTTACGCCAAACGATGAGATAAGACACCTGGTAAGTGGTTATTGTTGCCTAAGGACGTCAGCAAAAAACAAAGGCATTTCCGATGCGATGCCGGCCGAAAAGACACAGTAGAGAGAAAGATTGAAAAAATTAGTTTCTACTTCTACTAGAGCATGAAAATGGCTGGAAGAAGAAACAACTGACAAATCGGTCTAATCTGGCTGGTTCATACCCGTTCCACCACCATTTGATAGGTAACAATATGCATAGATTACTTTTGACCAAAATTTACTAACTATTGAGCAGTTACCTTAGGTCTAGCTAGGTATACCTACCCGTCAAAAGATTATGGTCTCTTTTTACGAGATAAATATTAGGTATAATATTTATATTAATTGAAGGTTGGTTGCCTTGGGGCAAATTTGTAAGAAGTTCTTCGCCGTTACAATTTCAAGCAATTTAAAACGTATTGTTAACGCTTCGAGAAACCCTACTGCCTACTCGTTTTTCTGGTTGGGTCTTAATAATTCAATTAAGGGTAAGAATTCAATTCAGTGGGGAGCGTAGCCCGTTAGTCAATATTGATTGCAAATTGTTTTACAATGGCCATCTATTCGGTTATTACAGTGCTATTAAATCTTGTATTTTATGTAAACAGCTGGTATACGAGCAGACCAGCCACCGTATGGTAATCACCCTCACTGATCACAGTGACATCAGTAGCATCTAAGCAATAAGAGAAATATCAAAAAAGTATCAAGTGAAGTATTCGCTCTCCAACCCCAGCCGAAACACATCGGGTTGTTCGACAATTCACTCAAGCAAGTTGGTAGCTAGCCGAGCGAGCTTCAGGAAAAGATTAATACTGATAATAATATTAATGATTTCATAAAAATATTGATAGGTGTTGTTTTATAATATATAGCTTTATGACGAAATAACTTATTTGAATTTTCAACTTAAACTATCAAAACAATTATGTAATATTTGGCCTCAACCAATTATGAACCCACTATCAGGATTGGGTGTCCATTAATTCCATCATTCAATCCAGGTCTAGAGCATACTCTAGAATGCTGCTCCAGTGCGGAATGGTGGAAGGGTTAGTGGCCAACCCAAGTGTAGGAATTTTTTTATGACGCCCGAAAGCTTCCGATATGACTGAACGATACTATCTAAAGATAACAACCGGGACCAACGCCTTTACGTGCCCTCCGAAGCAAGGTAGCGCTCAAGATTTTTTTTGCCACTAGTGGATCTAGCCACTTTACACGGTCACATAGCACGCCTGTTGTTGTCACTCTGTCGATCATAATGGATCGACGCAAGCCGCCGGGCTATAAGCGCTTCAATTTCCTTTACTTACACCAACACAATTACTGTTAAACACGAAGAATGTAAAGAACGACGAAGATTGGCCAGACGTAAAATGATTTGATTTGATCGGAGTTCCTTTGAACTTTTTAATTAACTTCGATTGGTGTTAGCACTTTTTGGAACGTGAGTTGCCGTTGGAACTCGATAACAAAATTCATCGTATCAGGCAACGTTTGGCGATAGGTCATTCTTTTCTTTTAACACACTTCGTACATGTTTTTCCAATTACTACCGAACACGGTACGTGAAATCCAATGTACAGGAATTTCGCTGCAATTTTGAAGAGCCTGTTATCTACGAGTAAGTAGTTGGTAGAGACCCTGCCTTCGAAGCGAAGGGTTCTCGTGTTCGATATCTAGTTGGGGCGGATTGTTTTTATATTTATTTGAAGATTAATGATTGTTCTCGGGTCGTGGGTGTTAGTGATGAATTAAGTAATCATTTGTGTTGTCCATACCGCCCGCGGCACAGGGACTCCTTGGTGGACTATTAATCATACTTTAAATAGTTATGAGATTATTCGGATCTCTTCCTTTTCAAGACTACAGGTACTAAATGAGTCAGTAGTCAGTACGTATACTAAGTTACAACACTCACTGACTTTTCCCAGTAACATAGACATATTTTGAAAGTTACAGTTCCTAGTAAAAGTAAAGGTGAGATTTTATACAAAACATAAGATATAAAAACTACTACTACTACTAACCCCTCCACCATTCCGCACTGGAGCAGCGCGGTGGAGTATGCTCAGTACTGTGCCATCAATACGTTGAAACGATAGTCAAAAAAAGTATATAAATAATCGGGTATGTGCATAAATTGAAGTGCGACTCTGAACCGTAATTTGTCAACAGAAAACGAATGAACTATTAATGAAATGAGCTTCATGCTTCGTTTAGTCTTTAAACATGTTTAAATTAAACGTTATTTACATTTTATATTTCGTTTATCACGGTTTAAAAATAGCTCGTTTAAATATTGCTATTTTTTATATTCGATATTGAATGTCTTCAGGGTAAAGTAGTTTTATTTTCTTCGGCGTTTTCTTGAAGAACGTCGAGAAAATCTGCGTCAGACTTCTTTAAGTCAAGTACTCTTTGTCTTTGACTTGTACTCGTATTTGCAAGAAACGTTTTAGGTATGAGACGTTAGATAAGGGTCCAACTTTTATTCAACAACTATTATTTTAATTTAGTTTGCTAAAGACTACAGTATATTCTTCGGTTTCCCTCAAAGACGATATTGCATCTCATCACCCCGTTTTACTCATTTCTTTATTTTTAGTTTCTTATGTTTTTTCTCTATTTTCCAAACATCTTCATCAACTTCATCAACATGAGTTTTCCGTTCCTGTATCTGGTAATGAAAATGGAAATGCATGGTAATGAGATCCAATATCGTCCTTCGAATAAACATTCCATATTCAATGGATACGTGCATTATAAACAACGCGGAGGATATGAGTGCCTGTTTGGATTTCGCATCGGAAAATCCCACTGCTTCATCTGTGAACCACAAACGTGTAAAAAGAGTTCTCCTACAGGACCGGCAATGCATTGGCGACTCCCCTGTTGTTACTCATGTCCAAATGCGGCAATGACCATCAGGTGACTTGTCTGCTTTCTCGTCAGCCCTTCAGGCGATATAAAAAAATATACCAATCGAATTGAGAATCTACTCCTTTCAGAAATCGGTTAAAAATAGGTACGTGCGGGGTCGCATTAACCGGCTTTTAATTTTAGGTTCCGAAATACGAGTATATTAAACCGCTATGGGCCAAATAACTATATCTAATTAGATATAACGTTTATGTCGTCATACTTAATTACTATCATCAATATTTTACAACAAGGTAAATCGCATTTTGATGCGTGAAGAAAACTAAAGCCGATGTGTATAATATTTTACAATGCGCTAAAATTTACGTATTTTTACGTAGGTACCCCTTTTAATTTACGTAGACCTTTTTTGGGCGGACCGTATGATATTGTTTTTAGGCATTGTTTTTAATATTATCTGATACTATAATATCGCTTTAGATAAGTTTTAGTGGCCCTAAGAAATTCCTACACAAAAATTAAACGTTCAAATCCACCTCGTACTTCATAAAACCAGCACTAATTTATTACTCGACTTTATCCATGAACGTTACCGGTATACGAATTATTTATTATCCGTGTTGTCTGGGATGAAAAATAAAGCATTATTATTATTATTCCACACTAGGAATAGTTTGTCCATTTTATAAAAACAGAACTAAATAAACACAAGCAGGATAACCACTGGGAGTCTTCGGCTATTACATATCCTACATGCGAACCCAACAGTAAGACAGTAATGGGTCATTAAAAATGCCGTTAAGAGAAGTAAATGCTCCTAGAACTAATTCAATTGCACAATTCGTTTGTGAATTACACCGTAATGTCCAGGTGTTAAGCGGTAGGACTTTATATTACTTATATTTTTATTTATACTAAATTGCAGTCGCCAGTAATGATAGTCCTTGACTAGAGTTGATACATTGAACAGTGTAGGTATAATATAATAATTCTTGGACTAATCACCTTTTAAACAAAAAACTATATCAAAATCGGTTTATCTATTAGATGACACAAACGATTCACAGATACACAAAGTCACACGTTAAACTTATACGAGTAATCACAGAATCCCTACTAATATTATAAATGCGAAAGTAACTCTGTCTGTCTGTCTGTCTGTCTGTCTGTCTGTCTGTCTGTCTGTCTGTCTGTGTCGCTTTCCCGCTTAAACCTCTCGACCGATTTTGATGAAATTTGACACAGACAATCTTTAGACCCTGAGAAAGGACATAGGCTACCTTTTATTGCGACAAAAAGGGATGAAGAGGTTGAAATATAGGTTGAAAGTTTGTATGGGATTTCTTCGGGTTTTAAGCACAGCGCCATCTAGGGGTGAACCTTCCTAACTTAAAGAATAAGAACGCCTAGCGCCATCTCTTAAAGAACCATGAAACTTTATATTTAAGCACTTGATAATAAGTTTCCCGAAGCGAAGCGAGGGCGGGTCGCTAGTAATATATAAAAAGACAATACTCAAATGTCAATGCAAAAATGTTCCGCGCGAGTAATACTCCTCTTTTTGCTTTGAGGGTAAAAATATATTTAATTAAATTTAAGCTAATTAAGTAGATACTTCATAGTGAAAAACATTGAAATATTAAATAATGTCTATTTGTAAGCTATTTGTAATATTTGACCTAAAGGAGAGACCCAATTTCCGGCCAAGACTTGACACGTATCAATTATATACCAAAAAAATTGTCTTATTTACTTACTTTACGTAAATAAATATTAGCTTTATTGTCAGTGGCCAAATGGAGATATTAATTTTTTCTTTTTTTATTATTTATCACTGTCTCCGTAAATATCTGACACTATGACTCTATAAGTTTTTAATCGTATTATTAAAGGCTATCTCTGTAAATGTGTATCATACTACGCAAATAGGGCTTGCCCGTACGTAGACATGGGAACTCTTAACGTTACATTATTTTAACTATCGAGTTAATAATCGATTGTTGGGTGTCGTTCCCACGGTTACACGTCTTTATTCAAATGAATTATGTTTAAAATGTATGTTGATATTATCCATAATATACAAATAAACTACTATTCTTTTATTGAGGTGGTTTGATGTCTAGAAGAAAACAAAAATCGATACTGAGTACTTCAATGAATCGATTTAAAAATGTCGTCCATTTTGTCAAATGTCAATCACTACATATGTCAAAATGTCAATGTCACTAAGATTAGAGTTCTGTTTAATCTGTTTTCCTGTTTCCTGTTCTATTCGCTTTCGTACTCTTGCGCTGGTGAATGTGTTTTCGTTGTTTTTGCGATTTCACGTTGTTTTTGCGATTTATATATCTGTACTACAACTTCTGCTTGAATACTGGACTTCGAGATCGACTGCTTCCTGACTGACCTTTGCCTGAACACTGAATTACGTATCCTCCAATCTCTATTGACATTGGCTAGAACACCGGTTAAACTGAATCCTGCTTTCTTGTATAACCACTATTTCTTGTATTTACAGGTTTGCTTGAAATTAACATGAATCTGTGTATTAATTGTGGAATAGCAACCAATCGCTGTAATGCTATTGGAAGAAGATCATTGGACGATGACGCGATACTTGCCATTGTACGGGAATGGATCGCTCCTCGAGTTGTAAGTACTTAGTTATTCTATAATCTCTAAACTGCTACTGCTACTATTAATAGATTTTTATACATACCCATGTAATTCATTTGAGACCCCTGACTATAAGCATACTTAATATTAATGAAACTAAATATTTTCTCAGGTCCATTCTAATGATTTTGTCTGCCAAGCTTGTTGGAATGTCGCCAGCAGTGAATTAAATGTTGAAAACAGACCAGAGGTGTCATCTATGGGGCACCGTCGAGTTTGCATTCTCTGTGGACGGTCTCTTTTAAGAAGAATACGGTTTCACCATTTATGTACTGCCCCTGAGCAAGAACGCAGAATAAGGGATGTTATAAAGGAATGGATCTTACCAAGAACGGTGTGTAGTTTTATAGCGTTTATCTATACTTATTACGTACATTGAATATATTTGCCAAAAAAATATTGAGGGGGGTTAAAAAACAGTAATAGAACACTATTGACGTGTGCAGCAGGGTTACTTAAATCTCGAATGAGATTTTGAATTGTTCATCTCTGGGCTATCACCACCAAGGCAATAAAGTCTATTCTAAAGTCTAGAATGCAAAGTGAGCATTCTCATGTTTGATTCCTGGTGGGCTGATATTTATTTGGTCCTGGGTGTTAGTGATATTATTTGTATTGTCCATGCCACCTGCAATACAAGAAATGCTCCTGCGGGGGTACGAGTGTGTAAGCATTAATTACTAAACAACACACATCTTTAAAAAAATATTAAATAGAAATTGTATTTCTATCAGTCTGAAGGATTTTCAAACTTGCTATTTATTTTTAGGTTGGTGCTTCAAGTGTTGTATGTCACTCTTGTTGGCAAAGAGCAAAAACAGCATCTCGACACTTCCATTCGGGTCCCTCAACATCAGCTTCATCTTCATCAACGGTCAATGAGCCTGTTTCGTCAGTAGAAGGAAATAATTGGCAAGAACCATCACAACCAGCACAACAACCTCAAGCGGTTGAAAGGATAATCCCTACTGGCCCTGTAGCCTCCATAATATTGCCCGATTATTTTAGACCAAGTGTAACAGAGAGCAGATGTTTTATTGAAGGGTGTCAGAGAAGAGAACGAAATAATGTTCCCCTTAATAAGCGTCAATTTTTGCTAAAAATGTACAATTATTATGTACCACCTAATAACCGCTTGTGTGATTTTCATTTATCATGCACATCATGGGATTTCCTAAATGGAATTACTGAAAATATAAATAACACGTTTACAGCAAACCAAATACAAGACATGTTGACCCTAAAAGATGTGGAATCTAAATTGCTGGACTTTGAAAATATTAACAGCATTGATGACCATATTTTTTACCACTGGGTAGGTTTTAATAAAGTACAGTTTCAACAGATTCTGAGTAGGCTACCTCAGTTGTTAAATAATAAAAGGGGGTCAACTTCATTAGCTGCTTATTTAATAAAGCTAAGAACTGGAGACTCTGATGAACGATTATCGTCACTGTTAAAAATACCAAAAAGTACTTTAGGTACACTTATAAATAAAGCTAGAAAAAACGTAATGGATAATTTTGTGCCTCATCATATGGGAATAAATAATATTACCAGAGAACAAATAATAGATAGAAATCTTTTAATTCCTAATGGATTGTTTGGTGACTACAACGGTGATATAAAACCAATAGTTATTTTAGATGGCACATATATTTATGTGCAAAAAAGCAGTAACTACTCATATCAAAAAAAAACTTACAGCCTCCACAAGTACCAAAATCTAGTAAAACCGTTTTTGATTGTGTGTACAGATGGATACATAGTAGAAGTGCTGGGTCCCTATCCCGCTACTACCTCTGATGCAGAAATTATGAAAAATGAATTTAAAGATAATTCTGCATTAAGACAATACTTTCAACCTGGTGACGCCTTTATTTTAGATAGGGGGTTTCGCGATGCACTACCATATCTTAATGATTATGGCTACAGGACATATGTTCCAGGTTCATTACAGACGGGTGAATCCCAACTTCCAACTTTAGCAGCGAACAAATCCAGGGCAGTTACAATATGTAGGTGGGTAGTAGAGGTAGTCAACGGGCGTTTTAAGCGCGACTTTAAACTGCTTAGGCAGGATTATTTTAACACAGCCTCTAAAAACCTAATGGTTGATTTTGTAGTAGCAGCCGCTCTAATTAATGCTTTTCACCCCCCCATAACAAACCGCGATGACGCTCAGGAAATTCTCCAGAAGATTCATCAATATATGTATGTAGAAAACCGACTAAGTTATTACATCATTAATAATAACGTAAATAGACGTAGGGCTGAATATCAGCCCATTGATGTTGACCGAGATAATTTAAGAGAATTTCCTGAGCTATCATTTAGTGAGCTTATACTCATCTCACTTGGTACATACCAATTAAAACAGGCTCGGTCATATTATGGGGAGCATATAAGAGCAAATGGCAGGTATACGATTGAAGTATGCAGAGAGGTCGACAGCTATCTACTACAAGAGCTGTCGGTATCGGAGACCACGTGGTTGTTAAGAGGCCGAATACAGTCTAGGCACATAAGTTCAAAAACTTATTTTGTATATATTTTGATTGATAGTACAAAAAGCGGGAGGGATGCCATAGTTCAATATTATTGCAACTGCGTGGTGGGGAAAAGGACTGTGGGTTGCTGTGCTCATACTATGAGCATTATATGGTACCTTGGTTGGGCAAGGTACCAAGAGAATATAGCGCCTCCTGCACAATCCTTGGACAATGTATTAATATATTATAATGAAGATGATAATGATTAAACATCTTAAAAAAGAAACTGTTTTTAATTTGAATTCCCCTTCGAAGACTACTTACATATAGCTGCCTAATATTGGTTTAGCTAATAAATTGTCATATTGATAATAGTAAAAGCAGTGTTTTTTGTTTTAAAGGAACTGCCTTTTAATATTGTACTAGCTACAAATGCACGTACTTTCCTATAGGTTTACAGATCATCGCAATTAATTAATAGATACCTAATGATAACTGATAAGTATGTAGGTACTATGAACGTAGTACGTACGGGTATTTTCAAACTCAAACTCAAACTCAAATCATTTATTTCATGTAGGTATGATGCATACACTTATGAACGTCAAAGAATTGAAGTCAAGAAATATGAATTTACAATTAGTATATTATTATTAAAGATAATTATACAAAACTTGACTTAAGTACCATTATCATTTATTGATATTTCCTTCAATAAACAGGTAACACTCAAAGTGACACTCAATACCTACTTTGCGAAAATTATAACCTATAAACCTTATGTTTATCCTACGATTACTTTAAATGGCCATTGCTGGCAGCCCTGAAAATTGTGTCACTTATACATTATATTATGTTCTAATTGATGGCAAATTTTCAGTTTTGTCATGTCATGGCCTGAGGTTGTATGGGAATTGGGGTTGTCCTTTCTAAATGGAACTGTCAAAATCTGATGCGCCGCCAATTCCGTACATGGTAGGCTGACACTACATACGTCTCATACTATACGACACGTTACTTCCACATGGCCACGCTGTGTAGGCACCAGAAGTTGTCTCTGCTAGATATTTCTAAACTATGTCAAAAGAAACTCGTAAGGATTCCATTCAATTTAAAGGCGGTTTCCGATTTGCTGCATTGACAGCAATAGCGGTGTCCAATTAGGTTAATCGATATTCCTAATGTGTACATTACAGACTTTATGCCGCGCTAATCGACGTAAAAAATACTGCCTGCCTAGACGGCATGGGATGTTTCACATCAGCCGCAGTATGCACGACGCAGTATGTATGTCGCTCAATATTTTTCGCTAACGATTGGTAGCGGATACTGTGTGTGTCTGAACAACCCTTAAAGATACCTTGTTTGCAAAAAAAAACAAATAAGTCTGGTTTGTCCATATCGTTATCCAGATTTATTTTATTTTTATAGCAGACTTAAAAGGAAATGATTAAATTTGCATATATTTTATATTGCTACCTCGCAGTTCGCGTGAATAAATATTAATGAATCCTTTAAAAGCTGAAAGTAAAATTCTCATTAGTTCCGCATGAAATTCATTATTATATTATGAAAATAAAAATTAACATGAAATGAAACTGTTAAAAAGGGAAAGTTTACTTAGTAATATTTAAATTTGAAAAATCGGAGTATTTGTATTACAATACATCACAATGCTATGATGTTCCATTGTTCTGTAATAAATATAGCTGTAGGTACATATATATCACAATGACTTTGAGTTTAAATTTTTTCTATAGAAACGGGTGTAAGAATAGCAAAAAAGCTATTAGACAATTTTATTACTTGCAATAAAAACTCAACAAAAGCGAACCTTTATAGCGAAAATTTCTTATACATTATTATGTTATTGACGTAGGCCTGGTACACATTAATGTTTAGTAATAAAAATGTGTGACTATGGTATTTATCCCTATCCCATTATGAGAGAAGACCTTAGTTGGGCAGCAATTCTAATTACCTATTTATGGGTTGTGCTACTATAAATAATATATTACGCTACACACTTAGGTATAGCCTCAAATTATTATTTCCTGTGTATTTGGTGCTATGGACTCATAAAGACCAGAACACAGACACCTAGACCGAAAACTGAAATTTAATCTCATCATTCTATTAAAGTATCCGCGATGAGCTCTATTAAAGTAGCTCATCGCGGATTGTACACTTTTTATTATGATGGGTACTCACAATAAATATTTTGTACGCCGATTTATTTGGACCCAGTGGCATGGCTCGTAGGCTCGTAGCCACGGCTGATCTGCGGCCACCGCATCTTTCTCTTCTATTCATTTCTCTCTTCTTCAGTTTCTTTCTCGTAAAGTGGCTGTTTTAATAGGTAAAAAAATATTAAGGAAATAATAAGGATCTAGTTTTGACGATTTCAGTTACAATCCGGCTTACACTATTACGTTACGATAACAGTATTGCGCTCCAGTTTCAAACTGCGTAACCAAAGCCGAGATGTTTAATCTGGGATTAATTACTGAATAGTTAATGTCGGATTGTTAATGTCAATTTACTTAGACTAAATAGTATACAATAACTTACAATGTCTAATGGGCTAGAAAATGCTTCGGTTTTAATTTTTTACCTGAGCAATGAAACCAATGATCGGTTTTATAACTATCTTTGTTTTACTCCTGATAAGAGAGGCAGTAGTAGTAAGTAGTTACTATGGATAGCCTAAATACAAAGAGAAGTCAGGAAGTGGAGAATCCGCTTATTAATTGACTAACATCAAAAGTATTTGATACCGATGCGGTGCCTTTCAAAGAGGAGGCGGGGGAACCGCTATATTTTTGTATGATCATCATCCATCCATCCTTCACCCTTTATTCGTCCACCGCAATATTTTTGTATGACAACCTATAATTCTCTAGTCCGTGAATGCAGTTGAACTATCTGGAATCACAATCGTACGCGTAATACCCGCTTTTGTTTTAATAATTACATGCGTGCGGTCATGCGTGTACATATCCTATGTCCTATGTTCACTGTTCATACAGGGCTTAAGGGATTAGTAAATGGACCGTAATGAACGACATTTGCTTTAGGATAGTCTAGTAGGTACCCACACACGTATAAAATAAGATTAATTGTTAATAAACGCTAAGTAGGTATCTACTGGCTGTGTATTTTATGGCACATTCGTGCGTTCATATCCCTATTCACTACTAACGTAACCAGTGCCCAGACACGTAGAAGAACGACCACTGTTTTGAGCCATTCATGTAATAGGCGCATTATAATGTCTCTAGGATACTACTAAAAATATAAGTTTAACTAGTTTAAAGCCATATTAAGCATGAAGTTAACCAGGACATTAAAAAACTAACTTATTCATGATCGCAAACTTTAAATGTACATTCTATTTCTAAATGTATCGATTTGCTCTTGGTGTTGTGAAGAGCAAAGGCCGTATTTGTACGTATAAAAACTTTAATTGATCGATCAATCAAACCCAGGATGGCCTTCGAACGGCAGTCCAGCAAGGTAATCATTGCGCCATACGAGTCTTAAATGTTCATATATACCTATATATAGTGCATTTTTCATATATTTTGACAGTCGAAATCACGTTACAGAAAGCATTTTAACTCCCAGAACATTTTGTATTAAAGATAATGAAATAAGTCATTGCTACGTGTACAGATGTTTCCAAAATTTGTACGATAAATTATCAAATAAACCCCTTTATGAAGTAATCAAATCAGATCGTATAATATTTATGTGTTAATTAAGGAATCTGTTTTAATTTATGAATACCACAACCTTGGCTTTTCAGTTAATATGAACGTTCTCAGAACGTTTAATAATACTTAATACTTAAAATTTAACCAATTTCCAAGTGATTACATACACGCTGTATTTACTTGTTTGTCTGTTTGTGTAGTTGCTCTATAATAAAAGTGTCAGGGGATCCTTTAGTCACAGCCTACCTCCAGTGCTTGTTTGTTATCGGCCTGCTGAACAATATAAGAGGCTATGACGTCAGTCGCTCCATTTTATATTCGTTGGGCTCTGTACAATCCCAACGTTATTTCTATGTATATGGTAGTAGGTATCACAGGCAGCTAGCCAGGTTTCCCTAACTTCTTCCCTAACTTCCCTAACTTCCTAACCTAACCTGGCTAGCTGGCAAAAAAAATCAAAATCTAGAATTGTAAATGTAATACTAATCATAAAAATAAGCGCAAACTTACTCCGATATGATACCAAAAAATCATCTTTCAAAACTGCGTTCAGAATTTAAGTGACCCTTACCCACGGATCAATTCGACAACTGTTCAACCTTTCGAGCTGAAAAAAATGAATATCAAGTAATTCTTAAACGATGTAGCGTCTAACTGCTACTTCAGGATAATATGTAATATTCTTTGCCATCCTATTCTTACCAACTAAGCGTAAAAATGAATGAGCAAAACTTATCGAATTGAATATTCCATTTCAGTAGTTCTCAATGGGGAAGTACCTAGTCCGAATATAGTAGTTTTTAAAGCTCTCTATTAAATAAATTGTGTGTAGACATATATTAATGTTTAATTTAAAGGCAATGTAATAGGCAGGTATTGGATAAAATATAAATTCCCATGTTATATTTTATTAAATACCTGCCTATTACTTAAAACAAAAAAAATCTGGATTGTCCTTGAGGCGACATACTTAGTAAACATTAGGGAATTATTATTAGATATATATAGGTAAGAACAAATTAATTTCAGTAGTTATAAAATTAGCCAAGGAATATTTTGTTATGCATTGAGTTAGCCACGTATTTATTATAAGCAGTTGTGTAAAATATAGTTAAAATATAAAATAATTGTTTTTATTCAAACAATTGATAAATATATGGCTGTTATCACATAGATATTCCTAATATTATCATAAATGATAGTCGATAAATATGTAGATAGTCCAATGGATACAAGAAATAAATATAAAAACATTTTTTCTGAAGCACTTTTCGGTAGGCAATTATGGGTAAGATGTCTGAAACACATTAAACAAAAAATCCCGACGTTTAAATTACCTTTAAGGGGAAATTGTGCCCTACAGATAGATGTCAGAACAGAAAAACAAAATGTTTCCTCGACATCAATTTAATATGTCAAAGTTGTCAGTTCAGAACGATTCTCAATCGTTTTGATGGAAAATAAGTTTGGATGAAAGCCTTATTATTCTTTTCGCTTGTTCTTGTAGAGTAAATAACAAGCTAGCTTTTTACCTTGTTTTTTATCTTGAAATATAATAACAAAAAAGAAATACAAGAGTAATCCTGCTTTAGTACGCGAAGGTTATTTTAGATTCCATCCTGATGCCTTTAAGATTGCTCGACATAGGGACATAGGCCTCTCCTAACTTGCGCCACTTGCGCGTATTTTGGATTATTTCATCAGTCCATCTATGCCATGGACATATTATAGTAGGGACACGACATATTGTTCAATTGGATCAGTCCATCTATGCCATGGACATATTATAGTAGGGACACGACATATTGTTCATGTTTACCGACCCAAATCTCATTGACAGTCAGTTCAGCCGGTAGTTACTTGTCTTCTCAAAAAGTGTGGTCAACGTCAAATCAGCCATCTTTAACCATACACAGGTACGCTATAAATAACATTAAAAAATTGGTTATTGTTAATGTTGCCGGGAAAATAAAGGCGGCACTGTACTAAACGTATTATGTAGCTAAAAGCAGCAGGGATTCGTGGCTTGATTATCATGCCTTTTACCACAGAACAGAGAAACAAGCCCATTACAATGACGCAATCATCCATTACATACCTTTTTCCTTTTCTTTACAGAACCTGATTTCATATCTAATTTTATGTATATTTTACTAAATGGATTTCCGTACACTCGCCTCTTAATTTTACGCGTGGCACGAGGCGTTTTAATGGCAGAATTCTGAACAATTTCTTGAAGGATTTCTCTGCGTCAGAAATTGGATATAAACGAACATCTGGCGGATTTAGATAAACGTTAATCAACTCGTATTTGTAAAACATCAGTGGGAGGATTATATCTACGTTACGCATATTCGCCCGTTGTTCATTTGAAACTCCTTGACATTATGTAGACGAACGTTATTCATACATTAAAAAAAACTTTTAATCAGATATGTAATAAGTTAAAATGCTTATCGTACTCATCTGAATAGGACCTTGCTTCGAATCTGGCTTGCACCTCTCATTTTCAAAATTATGTGCAAAGGTGCTTACCATTTGGTGGGATTGTAGTCAAGCATTAACTTAATAAAAATAAAATAAAATTAATTTCATAAAAAAAATAAGTATTAAAAATTAATTATCACTTGCTTCGGTGCAGGAAAACATCATGTGGTAACGTACACAGGTTCTTAGATGAGAACATTACCACTCTTGATCTCTCAAAGTTGTTTGAAGACAACCAATCCGTATTTGAGAAACGTGATGGAATATGGCCTGTACCTACCCCCCACATTGTGAGAGGAGACATTGTCCCACCAGTGAGAAAGAAGAAGATATTTCAGAAACCTCAGATTTTATTGTATGCAATGCCATCAATCTCTTCCTCCTCCCTTAAAAGTATTTCTTTGCTAATCATATGTTCTCGCTAACCTTCATCTTGCGAGATATTTACCATTCAATTTAGATATTTTACTCGTAGATAAGGTTTAAGCTAGTTTTTTATTTAGGTATATACTTAGTTGCAAATTTATGGCGCCCATTAAAATTACAACTATAACTGCCCAATACAATTTTACCTTTCTGTATTTAGTGTTCAAGTATCGTTAGATGTATTGCAAATTTTTTATACAATAACTTTTTTAATAAATATAAAGATAATCTGAAACGCAGTATACTCTCATTCTAGTTACTAAAAAGCAATTAAAGTTATAAATTTTTATACCATGCAAAACTTTTCAGAGTTCGTGAATATTGAAAACCGCTACAAAATTTAAATTGAACTTGCTTTTAACCTAATTTCCTGCCTTACCTTTACAAAGGTTTGTTAATTACCGTCACGGAGCGTTTGCAGATTATTTTGGTAGGCATTTTTAAAACAACTCCCACCATTCCTGTATTTTTAGCTAATTTATAATTTTCACTTGATAATATTTTACGGCTTCCATTAAGACGGTTAGGAAAATTTGAGATTTTAATATATTTTCTAAATACTACTATATCTATTCAGATTATACTTCTGTAATTGCTCGCAATACATTGATTTTTTGTATCTAGATTATAAAGCGATAAGTTACATCTACAAACGACCGAATATGAAATGGAAAGATATACCAGATGGAACATCCGACATATATTTCTAAACTTTGCACTTTATTCTCTTGAGGGAAATGTGACCAGACACCTATTGCAGCACAAATCCCGGGTCGGGGTACTGGAATACAGGAAATGCAATTCTTTTTCCGAGCTCTAAATTTCCAAGTCTGAAATTTTTATCTCGGCCATTGAATCCGAAGCCATTCTTCACGGTATAAATTCGTGATAAGACAACTTGAATTGAAAAATACCGCTTTATCAATTATTGTTTAAAATGCTCCACCAATCCGCACTGGAGCAGCGTGGCGGAATGGTGGAGGCGTAAGTCTTACTACTGAGAAGGCATAGAGATGCCTCCAGTAGTGAGAATTGTGAGTAGAGACCAGTGCCCTGTAGAGGGTCATTAAGGGGTTAGAGCCAATAATTATACTCTTTGTATTATTAACAAACATAATGTATATATTATACTCATTTATTTTAGATATTATTTAGTTAAAATTATTAAACTAAATTAATAAAACTTAGGCCTCCTCAATGGCGACAAAAGTACCAGGACAAACATTTATAGATGCGAGTTGTTAATAAACAAAATACTTAAAAATGTTCTTAAAACGTTCTCTGTCTTGCAAAGAAAACAAAATAAAGCTCTACATTTCACTAAAATTATACAAACGAGCAATATTTAACTTTAAATTCAACGGGAAAGGATATCTATTTAATTGCAGGTAGTACTTTATCACTAACCAAGTTTTCAATTTTATTAATTTGTATGAACTAGACTTATTATTAATTTTGCGGGTCTAATGAATAAATATTAAATTACAATGAGAATAATTAAAAGATACAAATCTTTTTTATGTTAAAACCCGCCACTGTCTTATATCATATAAGTACCTTTAGGACAAAGACTAAGGACACTGTAATAGTTATGACACTATTAACGTGCTCAGCATGAACTCAAAGATGTTTTAGTCACATTGATCGGACGTATAAACTCGCGGGCAATCCTTTGCACCTTTTAATTTTTATCACTAGTACCGAATCGACAATAATATTGCCTTTTTACTTAATTAGCTGACAAATAATTAGACCAGATGATAAGTTTTCACTTTCTCCCATAGACATTATCAACAGACGCTTGCCGGCCAAGAAACAAGCAGGAGTCTATATTATTCCTGGCTCATGGTCAGTAAAACTGAAACACTTAAAACCATTTACGGGACGTAGCTACCTTTCCCCAAGAAACGTCACGTCTATATCCTATCTATCCTATCTTATCGTACGTTAAACTAGGTGGTACAAAACATAGCAATCTCCATAACCGAAGTACTTGACCTGACGCTGACGCCTCATAATTACCCCGCCTCGTAACGCACGAGGGAGTTCAGCTGGGTGAACCAAAGGCGAAGAAGGTTAGTTTAGGGTAGCACTTCAAAACTGCCTTTTTTATAATGAAATACAAAAATTCTAAGTAACTCCTGAAGACATTTAATAACATGTGTCTTGAATTTTGACTTAATTAACAGCAAAACAGAAACTTGAACAACTGGAACGGTATAATTATCCAGTTTGTCAAGTGTCACCAAGTTCGTAAAGATACGTGATGTCACTTGTTGACTTGTTTGAAATCGTTTTGTTTCATGTTTTAATTAGTTAGCTCAACGACGTCTCAATTTTAACTTTTTGATTACGAAAATGAAATCATTTTACTGCGCCAACCGATGTGTTTTATCGTAAGCCTTCCGGAAATAATTTTAAAATTGATCTCGCTTACGATAGCTTTTCAAGTTGTAAGGAACTTAGAGCTGGATAGATCCTTGAGATCAAGGCAACCTTCACTACTCATGGTGAACCTTGTTGAACAAAATGATGTTCGAATCCTGTTGATCAGCAACGCATCGATGACTCCAATGGACTGGTAGACCGAAAGCGGCCCTGCCTGCGAAGCGACGGGTTACGGGTTCGATTCCGGCCGGAGCAGAAGTTTATGTGAAAGATTAATGTTTGTTCTCGGGTCATGGGTATTAGTGATGTGTAATTTGTGTTTTCCTACACGCGACACAGATAATCCTAGTGCGGGAGGTATGATTGTGTGAACGTTTATTTATTTATTATTTATTTATTGTTATTTTATTTCTAACGCATCTAATAATAATGAGAAAAAACCTATTACGAAATGAGCATTTACAATGGAGTAAGATTCACGCCACGCTGTATAGAGTGAAAAAACTTTAAACTAGTTTATACAAAAGGAAGCAGAGAACACTGGGTATCTGAGGGAAATGTTTCATTCTCTTTTTAGACCAACTTAGTTTCCGACGTGCCTGGTTTGTTAACAGCTAAACAAGCGTAGGTACAGCTTGTGGCGAGTTGTAGGCGAAACAATAAACTTGGTTTATGTTCCATATCGTAACACAGAAAACGTACACAAGGTTGTAGCAAAAGTTCATTTTAAGTAGGGCAGCGATTGTAACAGGTAGGGGCAGAAGAAAATGTTTATTAAATTTGATCAGATCTGTCAATTGTCGTCGCACATAACCTATGAGTTTGCGTTGCTTATTTATTGAGGGTCCTAAGTACATAAGGATAGGTATACAATAAAACATTTTTTCTGTGACTTTAAAATAAAGGCGTGCACACAGCATTTACTTATCTAAAATGGCAAAATTAGTCGGTCGTAGGTTGCTTTCTAAATTCAGAGATTTTTTTTTATTAAAACTATAACAATTTTCATCAAATACTTAGTAGGCGAGACATGTTGCCAAAGGAGCGGCCGAGGTCCAATTGAGCGTGAATAAATACATATATGTATACATATGCAAGCGGTGTAGAAAACTTCGATAGTGTGGTGTGATTTAGGCTTGACGTGACGTCACTGTGTGACGTGTGTGCGATGTCACCACAAATATTTTCTTTTTTCCGTGCTCTACCTGGGTTGTGTGTACAGTGTACCATTTATCTTTACTTATAAGATCTTCTGTAAAATAGGACATTATTGGCAAAAAATGAAATTAAATGTATAATGAAACCGTATCCATAGATGAGTGCCATATTCTTTCTTTAAAAAATCTAGATTAATTTCGCTATTAGCGTGCTGAACAGAAATTATTGGCGGGAGCTATGGAGTGCTCTGGAGCCAATGAGGTTCGAAGTAATAGCCCATTTGCATATCTTAATACGGAGTACGTGAGCCAGATAAAATATTCTAGTTTGAGCACGTCCATTACTTTTAGTAGGTACGCGAGGACCCGCACTGTTCAACGGAAGGTTTTATGACAATAACCGTAATTGACCATTTCAAAACGCTTTTATGGTTTAAGAATCTTTATTTCTCAGAAGATTTGATACAATCACTTATTGAGAAATATAAATTACAAAGTAAGATTTTCATTATAAATACAAAGTTCGTTAAGCTCTAGGTACTACAATAAATTATGCAATGAAAAGTGGGTATCTTAAAATAATTATTACGTCGTCGACTCGGTGTCATAACTAAGCGGCCGGTTGCACCATGAGATGACCGTTAACCACGAGTTATCCTAATGTTCGAGTTCATATTATAATTATGTATATTGCATAGAATGAGACTATATTGCATAGAATATCAAATTTTAAAGTAAATGTGTATATTTAAGAGGTAGGTATATAGATCAATGTTTTGAAGATTTTATTATTGTGTAGTGTGGTCTGTTGTTATATTAGTATGTAAAAGTATATTTGACGATTTATTATATTTCATATTATTATTTAATTATTTTTGCAATGCAATTTTATGCAATCACGAATATATTCTTAACATGCAAAGATACATACTATTCCTACTACTACTACTACTAACATACCTACTATTTCTTAACCACTAAACCATTTTCGATACTAATCTACATATTTATAAGATGTTTCTTATAAATAGTATTATAATAGTAGTATAGATTAGTATCGAAAATGGTAATGATATCAAATGTGCAACATTAACAAAAGTATTAAATTAATTCAGAATATTTTAATAGCTACGAACAAAGTTGCACATTTTATTTCAACTCAATTAAGAAGTGTTAAAATAGTTCAAAAAATTACAGAGTAATCTCACGTTGAAACTTTAAAATGCTCTCAGTCCTGTACATGTCAATTATGCAGATTCGATAGTGTTCGTAGCGCAGGTCGTCATGTGAATTATAAGGAAATGTTCAGTTTTAGATCACGTGCATTCGTCTTTGAAAACATGGCTATTCCCTAAGGAAGTATTTCAACTAACTAAATTGCACTTCTCATTCATTTCGTTAATGCGATGCGGGATTATACATATTTATGAATGTACACATAACACCGATTTGTCCAAGCTTTTTCACTTCTTATAATTCACACATTTAAAAAATCACATTTAAAAAATCTCGGTCACAGTAATTCACAGTGTAAGATGTTCTTCTAGAATTAAAATGTGTCGTAGTATCGTAACGTATTGACGAAGCAAAGTGAGAGCAGTTACTAGGTAAGGCACTAATATAATTATCTTAAGTGCATATCGAAGATTAATTAAACCATAATAATTATAGTGACTTAAACATCGCACTAGCCTTATTATAACTATTGATACCTACACTAGAAATATTAGACTATATTAGAGATAATTTAGTTAATCAGTAGTATCATTATTAAGTTGATAATTATTAATTTCGTCTTTTTTATGGAATTAAGATAGCAAACGAGCATGCAGCACCACCTTCCGCTGCCGCCCATGACAACTGCAACGTGTCTACTTTGCAACAATCCAAAACCTAATTTTTCTTATAACTAGTGATTTTAGACATTCGTAGTACTTCATTCCCAAAAAGACAACATGCATTAACAATAAATAAAAGGATGTAACAACTTAAATACACAAACACGTGTTTCATCTAGACACGGGAGCATCATGGGAGTAAATTGATTACATGAGTGTTAGTTGCGGTCTATATAGTTATTAGTCTGACGATAACGGCCCGAACGTCTAAATGGTTTACTATGCCAGACTGTTTGAAGGGTCCTGGCCTCCTGAGTTCAATTCCAAGGGTAACGGAAATTTTAATATACCTAATAATGATAATGACTTTAAATTTTTATTAGCCGTCTGGGGGTCTGTGTTCTTGTCTTTGTGTTGTCCATGGCAACCACGACACATGGAGTCCTAGCGTGGGATTCCTCGTTTTATAACCTTTGACGATCACAGGCAGTCAGGGAGAGGCAACACGCTCCATCACAAATGCTATTCACACTTAGATAGGCACTAGACTAATGTTATTACCTGCTATTCAATGTCCTGTTATAGTCGGTCCTTTCATTCGCAGATGGCGACGGATGTCGTAATATTCCTAAAAATGAAAGAGAAAATTCATATTTCCCTTTCAGAGAAGGATCGCAACGTCCAGCGCGTAAATTGGACTCACGAAGGTTATCGAAACGAGTTATATTTACTCTGAATGTTTGTTGTATAAATAACAAATGTGAGGACATAATGATAAAATTTTATTTTCATTTTTGTTATCGATGGATTCTGTCTACAATTTTATTATAATAGATATACATATTATACAAGTCAAGCATTAATGTCATAGCCCAGCGGCTTGCGTCATGTGATCTACTGAGTTAAGCTACAGCGGGCGCGGTCGGGAGGTGGATGGGTGACCAGGTGACCACTAGTGGCAAAAATTTCTTGAGCATTTCCGAGCTTCATAAGGCACGTTAAGCCGTCGTCCCTGGTTGTTATCATTAAATGGCAGTCGTTATGTTAAGTATAATGTTCAACTGTGTATACGTACAATTTGGCTACAACCCATTATTGGCCTACTACTGAGCACGGGTCTCTCCTCATAGCCGAGGAAGCCTTGCACACTCCACCTGCTGTTCCATTGGTGGCTGACGTACAGTTTACTTGGACAAAATACATGCACCTGGCTGGATATTTATTCTGTGTCCGCTACACTTGTTCACAATTTATCAAAAAACTTACAAAATGTAGTTTGGAGTATTAGTGGTCATACTTGAGTCCAAGAATAAACATAAACAGTGGATTACGGACTGGCTGTGACACCAGATATCTCCTGTTGGAAGTCACATGACTACGTATCACCCAGTTTAAAAACGTTACCGATATAACTAACTTAGAACTTAAAAAAAAAGTCGTATAAATAAATCTAAAATATTTATACGTAGGTATACCAAAATATATAAAATTTACTTAAAACAGCAAGTTTTGCATGAGGCACGAAGCAATATCAAAACATTAAGTAACAAAGTTTTATTGTAACGAGCCCCATTTAGCAAGCTTCAAGTTAACTTCTTAGTAGTTTTCCTTTATGGCTATTGGTAGTGACTTAATTTCAGAAACGTAGATAGGTACTATTATTTCGTTATAGTAACTATATACTCGGGACTAAAACTCCGGTATTCACAAATAACAACAGTTTGTCAAATGCGTATCCATCTACTTAGGTATGTACGAAAATGTATCTATGGGTTATTGGTAACCTATACCTAGATACATTTTCGTATATTTCATTTGTTCGTCGCGTGATGTAGGTAGGCTGACCATTTTTTATGTTCCAAAATTTACCTCAATTTAATTTTGCATTGACAATAGAAAGGTACACGTTTTGGGTCATAATTCCTTACTAACTTCACTTTATGCAGGTACTACTTTACAGACTCGTGAGAGTGACTATTTTTACGTCATATGTACGGAACCAAACAAAATATTAGCTTCATTTGTACAGAAGAAAATAATGTTTATTACAAATGCGCACCAGTTTTAAACTTATATTTTATTTCTTATTCGAACCACTCACTTATCTACCTTATTCCATTACTGCAATAGAATCTGCGACAAATTGCTCGAGTTCCGCGTTTATTACGCTGCTGCGCAATGCAAAAGGGACCCTGGAGTAAGCAAATTTACTTAAGCAATATCACCAAGGAGTTTAATTTTATACCAGCCTGACGTAGAAATCTAGAACACTAACTATCAAAGGATTTGCACGATCCGCTGAGAGATTAAGTTTGTACGTTTACTTACAAGTACCTACATAACTTTACACCTTATAAGTATCTATACATAACTTTATCTCTCCGGAGCATAAATGTATTAATTACCACACACCATACGTAGGTATCCAAAAGTAGTTACCGCTAAAACTTCGAATGAATACAATTAGAGCGAGAGCTCTTACTAACAACAACAAATACTCTTACAACAACTAACACAACTAATTATCACTAACAGTCCCTGCATCACTCCATAATTATACCTTTTTTCCAGGGGGAAATCACAGGTACAAAATACAGGTTGCTGGTATTCGTACCCACTAAAACCCCCCTCGTCAGTTATCCGACCAGCATGTGGGGAAGCTCCAGGATCTTGTGTCAAATGGGCCCGTCCCGTCGTCAGCTCTGTAATCTCCTACCTCGTGGTTGGGACGTGGTTTGTTTAGCTGACCCGTCGCTGGCGACTCCGAACAGGATCAGCTCTATCGCGATTCCACTCGGCGGTCCCCTTTACGGTTTCGCAGAAGGAGACCATAGCTTTCGACGCAGCGTTTTCTGCCAGCATAGCCACTATTGCTGGCGGGGAAAGATCTTCCCCTACTCACCGCTTCTTCTTTATACTCGTACCTAGCAACGAACTGACCAATTAATATTCTTAATAACACCGTCTGCTCGCTGCACTAACCATCATAGTCCTGATTTGAGTTTTTTCTTTGTCGGTCATAGCAGTTGTCATGAGGGTAGCAAGAGGGTAGTGCTACACGCTCGTTATTCGTCGTATCTTAAATCAATAAAAAAAACTATGTGCTCAAATGACTCAAGATAAAAATAAAATAAAATCTACAATTATGTCACATATTATAATTGTTTGTTGTTGTTAATACATAAACTTTATGTAAGTATGTATAAGTATTAGATATTAATTATGGATCAAACTGCTGGCGTCCAAGACTTAAAATAGAACAAAAAAACCACTGTGCTCACTCTCTTCACAGATAGCTTTAGTTTTATACAGCCACTTGCGATTACTTACAGAACATTTTGTGTCACGGCTCGCTGAGTGCAGCTTGTAATTATAAACAGCCGGCAACGCGCAAATGTAAGATATTTGTTGGAAAAGATCCAGCTAGCACTACCAGTATTCTGAATTACGTAATAATCTTTTAGATTTCTTCCTTAAAAAAAATATTAAAGCATTGTCTATGACTAAGTACCCCCGCCATCTTCCGCCATTATTCTTATGGTAGGGGAGCCCGTGGTGCTAAATGGGGATTTACTCGAGCGTCACAGAGACCTATTGGGTTGCAAAGCTTAGATGATAAGAAGAAAAAAATGTTATATGATATATACCTTTTCATCGGTGGGGGAAGCGGCTATAGATTTTTAAATATGTAAAAAAAAACTGATGCATGGACATCCTCGAGCGCGTCAGATATTGATAGCATCAATGCCCTACGTATTTTTAATAATGTACGTATGTTAATCTGACCGTTTGCATGGTGGGGGTGGTTGTATGTAAGGGTTGAAAATGAAAAAAAAAAAATTTAATCGAGCGCGTCAGATTTTCTAAGGGAGTGTTAAGTGCACCAAAAATAAGCTCTCATTCACTAATCTGACGATTTCGATGGGACGCAAACTCGTGGCCATTCTCATAATATGCAAAAAAAAATCGCCATTTTGACATACTCAAGCGCGTCAGATTAAGATATATATGGTTCATCTTTATGTTCTAAACGTACTGTCTCATAATCTGACGATTATCTAGAGGGATTCGCCTAATCTGACAAAAAAACGGTTCACCCTAAAGGCCATCCCTGCAATTTCCCGCTAATTCAATTCCTGGGCGCTTAAAATTGTACTTATGACATTTATTTTGAGCTCGCGGAGTTCAAAGAAATAATATTTCTATGCATTTGAGCTCTCCCAGCTCAAAAGTCTGATAGAAGTTTCATAGAACACTATTTTTGGAATTTTCAAACCGCAATAACTTTTGAATGGATCAACCAATTTTCACGCGGTTGGCGGCATTCGACGCAGTTTTATCATCCTCATAAGTAATTTAAAAGTTTTAATTGATCGAACCAAAAATTTCGGATTAATCCCGAAAAAACACTTTTTCGGGTTTCTTTCGTTCACGATATCTCTCGAACGAATCAACCGATTTTGACCAACTTGGTGGCGATCGACGTGGTTTTTCAAGCTCAAGGGCGGATTAGTTTTTGAAGTTGATCGATAAAGCCGTTTAAAAGTTATTCCAAAAAAACCCCTTTCAAAAAATTTTTTGCTGGAATATGGTGATGGCGTCATGACAGCAGAAACTAGAGTGGGGACGGAGTGAGAGAGTAATAGATAGAGAAAGAGTGAGAGAGGAATAGAAACGCGGAGAAGGAAATATAGGCATCACGCAGCTGCACGCATTTAACTTTATCGACGATTTTTTTGTTGTTTCGGCTTGCGGAAATCGTCAGATTATATATTTTTCGTTATTCTTGAATTATTGCCTTCAAAATAAAAAAAAAATTAACTACGCTCGAGAATGTCAAGATGACGTTTTTTTTTTACAACTTTGCTGCCCTCCCCTTTCTTTACGTCACTCTCAAATTGTCAGATTAGTGGAATATACACTTTTTAGGAGGTAATTAACTCACCCTACCTTAATCTGACGCGCTCGAGAATGTCTGATGATCAATTTTTTTTTACTAATCTGATCCTGTATCCTTCACGGGCGGCCATATATATGGGGCTCATATTTGGTGGTGGTACTTAACCGGGTACAAGGTATCCCCCTGTATATTAATCTGCCGCGCTTCAGTAAATCCAGAAATCCCCTCTTGGGCTCCCCTACCATATTTTGAAGAGTTGACGAATTATTGTGTGTTGTGATTTATGTTATATTACCTGGTGCCTGCGACTCCGTCCGCAAAATTATTTTATACCTAATGGAGTGAGGGATGGACGTAGTAGGTATACAACAACAATAATACAATTAAGTATACTTTATAGCACACCAATAAGGATTAGTACCTAACAATATTTACAAAAATATCACTACTAGTAATAAATAATATGCAAACTCGTCTACTCGATGGTTTCTACGTATGTTAATAATCGTGTAGCTTTTGAGTGACCTGACCGAAAATGTACATAATTATTATGATACTAGTGGTCCCAGCGTACTTCGTACCGCTTTATAATTAAAAAATGTTTTAGTGATATATCGACAGCAACGCCACCTACCGGGTCCAATTGTGAATCTAAACCATTCTCGGATCCACCTGAAGACACACAAAAAATTTCAACCAAATCGGTCAAGCCGTTTAGGAGGAGTTCAGTCACATACACACGAACACAAGAAATATATATATTAAGATGTAGGTACATACCTAGTGTTGTTTTATCGAGAAACCGAGTCAAGTCGTTGTCAACTATATCTATTAAAAAACATTGATTCTAATAAGAAATAAAATACTGAGCAGGTATACCCATACCTAGTACAGATATAAATAGCGAAAGGTTTTATTTTGACAGCACTCCAATCCTAAACATTTTTGTTGCCAGTGAAACGCAAGGAGGCTTTGCAGGCTATCAGCCCCCCTGGCGCGGTCGTAACGATGTGTAAACAATGCCTCTGCCACCAACGAGGTGCGTATACCACAATGTTTGCCGAAAATATGCCTTGCCTTGTGATACGTCTCGTAAAAGAAATAAAAGAAAATATCGTTCATCTCAAAGGGAATATTACATGTGGATATTGCCTACGACTGAGTTATTTAAAATAATATTATGTATGGTATTGCAAATTGTATGTACTTACTAACTTCATATTATTATGTTTATTTCCAGACATGTAGATTTTTCATAAGTAAATAAAAAAATGCTATAATCAACGTGGTTATATGTTTATTATTGTTACATACATTTTTTTTTATGTTATTAAAGAAAACCCCTGAACAAAAATAATTACTCAGCGAATATGAATTATTAAAAAAATAAGAATTCAACGCAAGCAATAAAAGGACAGAAGGTCCATTTAAACTCTTTAAAAGCGAAGCGACAATTTCATTCACTATTTATAACAGCTCACCCGTAAAATATCTGCATATACAAAATACTTGAAAATCTTAAAACGTTACAACAATTTCGACGAAGGTGCCTCACTTCCATTCAGGTCAAGCGCTCTACTTACAGTGCTGAACATATTTACCACAGTACGGGATATACTGAAACAGAAATTTTATTTCTTAAATCGCAAACCGATATTGAAATTCTATTCTGGAAAAGTGTTACTGGTAAATTTGGCTAACCAGCTTATAAATATAATCAATGTGCCCCAGGCTATACATGATAGGTAGTACACTAGTGAGAGGAGCACCCTACCTAGTGGGCTAGTTATGGGTTGCGATGATGATGATGGAGTACCTAGACTTGGGGTAAGGCGGTCCATTCTTCTTATGGTCCAAGAGCTACTGGCAATTTTTGGGTAGGTATTTGAGGCAAGCTGAAAACTTGTCTGATAGCTCTCCTACTAAACCCGCTACTCGGAGCTGCAGACCTGGCTGCTGAGTAGCGGGGCATTATGGACCCCTACAACTTTAAAAATGTCATTTTTTTATTCCAAAAAAAATGTTTGAGGCAATATGCAATTTTTATAATGTTGTAGTTTAATGTTTAAAGAATAGAAAAAAAAATAAGCCAGACGATTTAGTCGGGGCTTTGACATTGCCAGGCGCGTGCAAAAATTTAAAAAAAAAAGTTTAATAAAAGTGTTTGAGGCAACTTGAAATTTTAATAGGGTGTAATTTATAGCTAAAAAATAAGATTCTCAAAAAGACAGATCATTTCGGTGGGGCTTTCTACCCGCCAGGTGATCTAACAAATTAGGGTAAAAAACGGTTTATCTCGATTTCAGGCAAAACTACAAGTCCGATGGAAAAAAGTTTAATGACAAAGTTGTAGGTAATAAAAAGATCTATAATCTTTGTCTTGACACTTTTTTCACATAACCTCAAAATGTATGTGAAAAATTAAAAAAACCAAATTTTTGATTTTTTATTTTTATCTCTTCCAAAAATATTTTTTTTTTTTCACTAAATTTGGTGAAAACCTACCTTTTTTTGTCTCAAATCCACTGTAATTTTTTTTATTTAAAATATTTATTTTTGCACCTTATATTGACTTAATATCGAAAAAGCACCCTAATTTTCAATCTGTCTTCAATTCAATCAAAATTTCTTTTTTTCTAAGTCGGTGGGATTTTTGTTCGTTGAAATCAACTTTCCGATGGTGTTAAAAAAATATATTATGTCGGCATCATGCAAGTAGGTATTCTTCATCAAACATCCATTGTGGGATTGTTTCATGCGAGGACTTCAGATTAGGATTTCAAATAACAGACAAGAGTCCGGACCAACACATAAACAACTCAATTATTCACTGATCACTGTCTGGCTCCGTTTTAACGCTCTTTTACTTTGTTTATTTGGTTATTTACGCGGATCTCCGATTCCGACCTGTTTAATTTACTCAGCGATACGTAATATTGATTTATCGATCGAACCACTCGCTCTATCCGCGAGTTATGTGATAGCACGTTTTATTAGAACTTTATTCACTTTCAGCGATTACTCGCCGGTTCTTCGGTTCTTAGCGACCGCGACGCGCGACTGCGTCCATCTCCATTCAACTACGCGACCATGGTCGCCTGTCGCGGGGCGACCCCTAGATTTCGTTGTCGTCGTGTTCGTTGTCGTTCTGTTGCAGTACGATATGTCGGACAATTTATCCGCAGCAAAGTAAAAGTTATCCATCAGCTATTGGTGGATGAAGATGATGATATTCTTATTATGTTATTATCTATGCCTCCGAAAAAAAGGAAGAAGATTGACTCAATTTTCACATCACCAGAAGTTGAGGGTTGCTTTCAAATACTCATAAAACGACATTTAAATTATAAATAAAGAAAAGTTCAGAAAATATTGTAGGTAAGTCATAAACAGTTTGATTTTGTAAACAGATTAATAAATAAAGACATCAGACCAAGAAGAAATGGCACATCAGTAACACGGCACTGCCTATTCAGTGGATGAGACGCGTGGAGCCGCGCGGTCGCGGGTCGTGGTCGCTAAGAACCGAATGCTACCTTTAAGATTACCTTTATAACTTCTCCCGAGAATTCCTTTTATGTGGAACGACATCTTAATGAACTGCATTTTGACAGATCACGCGTTGATCAATGGATCGGGAGTCCCGATCCATTGATAAACAATACCATCGATTAACGCGTATCACAGATTAATTCGTACCATCGATTTACCATCTCCGACATATATTCGAGTATTACTATGGTAAATTTTCTCAGAAAATGCGCCTTTACTGCGACTAAATCAGGCACATTTTGCACATTTCTGAGAAAATTTACCATAGTAATGTATATTTTTTACACCATCAGAAAGTCGAAATGTCAACGATAAAAAGTTCACCAACTTAAAAAAAAGAAATTTTGATTGAATTGAAGACTTAGATTAAAAATTAGGGTGCTTTTTCGATATTAAGTCAACATAAGGTGCAAAAATAAATATTTTAAATCAAAAAAATTACAGTGTGTTTGAGACAAAAAAAAGTAGGTTTTCACCAAATTTAGTGAAAAAAAAATTATTTTTGGAAGAGATAAAAATAAAAAATCAAAAATTTGCTTTTTTTAATTTTTCACATACATTTTGAGGTTATGTGAAAAAAGTGTCAAGACAAAGATTATAGATCTTTTTATTACCTACAACTTTGTCATTAAACTTTTTTCCATCGGACTTGTAGTTTTGCCTGAAATCGAGATAAACCGTTTTTTACCCTAATTTGTTAGATCACCTGGCGGGTAGAAAGCCCCACCGAAATGATCTGTCTTTTTGAGAATCTTATTTTTTAGCTATAAATTACACCCTATTAAAATTTCAAGTTGCCTCAAACACTTTTTTTAAACTTTTTTTTTTTAATTTTTGCACGCGCCTGGCAATGTCAAAGCCCCGACTAAATCGTCTGGCTTATTTTTTTTTCTATTCTTTAAACATTAAACTACAACATTATAAAAATTGCATATTGCCTCAAACATTTTTTTTGGAATAAAAAAATGACATTTTTAAAATTGTAGGGGTCCATAATGCCCCGCTACTCAGCAGCCAGGTCTGCAGCTCCGAGTTGGGGTTTAGTAGGAGAGCTATGAGACAAGTTTTCAGCTTGCCTCAAATACCTACCCA
Organism: Ochlodes sylvanus; assembly: GCA_905404295.2. NCBI lineage: Eukaryota > Metazoa > Arthropoda > Insecta > Lepidoptera > Hesperiidae > Ochlodes > Ochlodes sylvanus. The sequence continues at coordinate 8,607,679 of FR990127.1, forward strand.
AAAATTGCCAGTAGCTCTCAATCTATTAAGTCCTTACCAACTTCGAGAATAAAGAAGGTTAATCATTATATCTTTATTTCGGTTATTTTTACTTAATACTTTATGCATACATGGATACAGTTACAAAAATGTATTATACATTAGGTAAGGATGGTACAGTCGTCTTTATTGGACATTTTATGAATTATACGAGTATATAGGTACTGTTTCAATAGTTATAGTCAACCGTAACATTACGTAGCATCTATGATCAAGTGTACCTAATTTATCATATTCTATAAGGACAGATACGACGGTACTGTTGTATAAGTAGAAAATAAAAACATATTATCATTGGAATATGGCTCGTAGTTTTGCATTAGCGTTTGGATTATAAATTGACTGGGATTATCAAAGTTTAAGCTTAAATGCAGCCACATCGATTTGGGCCAAGCGCCTAAGCGGTAAACATATTTCAGAAGCTGTGTGCAGTAAAGCTGCGACTAGGGTTTAAGCGTTTCGTTTAAGATTAAGTTTACTTTTTATTTTATTACAGTAGCTTGCTTTGAGAAAAATATAGCTCTCGTTGACTGTTCTGTTGCTTATAACTTAACGACAGCATACTTTTTATGTTTGAACAGCGTGTTTCTGGAAAGCAAAAGATAAACAAAAACATTAATTTTGAGTGCACGGGTAGCATTTTAACTGCATTTTTTTTAGTTTAAATCGCAACAAAAGAGAGAAAACGTCATAACTAAGATGTTGACAATACATTAACATCTAAAACTACGACATGGGATAAGTCGCAAGGCATTCACGTCGTAAGTAATTGTTCTAACAACAACGTATTATAATACCTACTCAACTTCGTACGGCTTTTTTGCCATATTGCACGTACGGAAGTACGAGTGATTTGGCTGTTAAAGTTTTTATGGAAAACGAATGCATAATGCTACAATTTATTTATAAAAACTTGAGAGGTGTCAAGGGACACCCGGATGGAACGAAGTTTCTTTCGACTAATTAGTGAAGGTTGAAGGAATTGCAATAAAATTTTATTTTTTTAAGTTATAATTATTTCCCACTGGTAGCGTTATCTATCGTCAGTGAAAAAAAAAAACAAAAAAAAAACCAATAATATAAACAAAAAAAATAATAAAAAAAATAAACAAAAAAAATATAATAAAAAAAAATATATAAAAAATAATAATAAATAAAAACCAAAAATATAAACAAAAAAAATATAATAAAAAAATATAAAAAAAAAATAAAAAAAAAACAAAAATATAAACAAAAATAAAAATAATAATAATCGTCGCGACACCACACTGTTCAATGCGAAATAGAAATGAAAATATCTGGCTTGCTTTCTATAAAGAGAGAGAGACAGACAGAAAAACATGTCGTGACAAGTTTTCGTAAGAATTTTTTCCGTCTAGCCCCCTTTCACAACGCGCGATAAGGAACTTCGTTCCAATAATGTGATACAAATTAATTGTCTGAATAAAAAATAATTTGTACGTCACGTTCACTCAATAAGTAGTGAGTTTTTTTATGGACCTACCTATTCAAATACCTACTTATTCCTTGTTCAATGTGAGAAGTACTGACAAAAAATCGTTTATTCTTTATGTTATTAAGATAATTATTTAATATAGGCTTATTTATTCGTTCAAATTTAATATTTAATTAATTCATTCATTCATATTGTTTGAAATAAATATTTAACGCATCCCCAGTAATAATAATAGGTATAATGGACCAGGCAAACGAATTTTTTTTTACACGTCAAATAAATCTATAAAAAATTACAAGAAAAACTGTGTTTTTACTTTTTCCATATCTCAATAAATGGCTGAGATATTAACGATCAAAGTGCGTATTTACGGACGTTGGTTTTTTTAAAAACGCAGGCGGGCGGTCACTACTCGATGACGTCATCTCTCAGTAGTCGCGCGTAGTTGATAGGGATTTTTGACCGAAATGTTAATTTAAACTCAAGTAAAGCCGCGAGCAAACCTTAGTTATCAATAATAAAATAACATATATAATTCACATACTATCTACTACATCTATGCAAAATTTCAAGTCTGTATCTATAGAAATAAGAAAGTTATAGATTTTTGAACTGCATAGACCCATATTTTCTATACTTGCGCCGTATCATGCTCGCGGCCGAGCCACGTCGTGACGTCATAGCGTAAGCGCGGAAATTCAAAAAAGGGCTTGAACTTCTCGTCTTTATAACTTCGGAAATACTGCATGTATTGAAGTGAAATAAAAAGTTATGTAATGTATATGACCTAAGCTCGGATTTTAGGTGTATTTGATAGTAATATTTTGACCCTTTTGCCTTCTCCATTGTATTTCTTATTTATTTGTTATTTATTAAAATAGTGTATAATTATAATTTATGTTTTAATAGCCCAATAAATTACTTATATCTAAACAATACATTTCATGATATTTTGAACATCCTAATAACCCTTATTACGGTAACATTCAAAAACCACCGATGTATCCAAACGGCTGTGATTCATCGATTGCCATTAAATTTCACCTGCCTGTTGATTTATGAAAGATGAAGCGGCGGTAATTTCCTTTACGGAAACATTGCTATCACAACTTGGCTTGGATCTTGCAGCTCAAATTTTTGAAAATATTTGTGGAAAATATTTAGGTGAATTTTTTATTACTTATAAGGTAGTGTATTACTACAATCCCACTTTCATTCGGTCGCCAACTGGTATGATGGAACCACTCCACGATTTTTGCAGATGGCAGGACAGCATTTGTGGGTATATGTCCCACTACTTGGGCATCCAACTCCACTACGGTCGGATAATGGAGCACTGTGTTTCAGGTCCTACTGCCCTTCACAACTAAGGTCCCGAGTCCCGACACACCAAAACACTTACCCGTCTCAACCGATCCATCAACGTTACGCAACTTAAGACATCCCCCCACCCCCAATTCACTTCATCAGACATCATGCCGGAACACGACGAATCGTATGGTAGCATGGCTTTGTCTTACGATTTACAATAGTAGGTACTGCACTTACATTCACACAAACAAATGAACAAGCAAATGAACCCTGATTCTCGAATCTGGTAGTACGTAATCTGAAGGTCTGTTATAACGGTTGAAGTATTAGAAGCTTTTAGAAGAATTGAAAAAATAAATTAAAACGTGTAAAAATACAGACTTATTTCCTTAATAAATTTATTTCGGGCTACAAATTTGTCCAACAATTTTTAAGCGAAATATACCCGAATCTAGCATGATACAAAACTAAACTGGGTGCAAAGTCTGCTTGCAAAAAGTAGAAGCTTAAATTCAAAAGCGGTACATTTTAAAGGTGGTTCCCTGGAGTTTCATGCAGCAGGAACTGCCATACATTTTGCGCTTGGCTGTTTAATATCAATATCAAGTCCACGTGCAATTTAGCAGTTTTCAGAAAAGAAAAATTCTTATTAAATTTCTTTTACAAAGTATAGTGTATATTTCGACATTAACTATATTTCGAGATATTTTTAAACTTTTGAGTGTATCTTTCTTGTGTTGTGCTGTAATGACCTCAATGTACACAATAAAATGTTTAGAAATTCTGTGAAAAAAGTACCTAATGTTGGACTAAAAATAATCCAGATGAATTATCTACGTTCATCATCATGATCATCATTGCAACCCAAAACTGTCCGATTGCGGATTGGCGGACTTCACCCACCTTTGAGAACATTAAGAACTGAACTCTCAAGTGTGCAGGTTTCTTCACGATTTTTTCCTTCACCGAAGCAAGTGATAATTGAATTCTAATACGCACATACTTAATTATTGAAAATTAGGTATGTGCAGGGGTTAGAACCCTGGCTCGGTTAGGGAGTCCAACGATCTAACCACTTGGCTATCACATACAACTTACCTACGTGGAAAAAATGTGGACCAGCCATTCAGCCTGCAACCCAGTTCAGGAAAAGTTTAATAACACGAAGAAGGAAATATTTTTATCATAATAAAAGTGTCACAGCAAATGGGCGCTCAACAGTTTCAACGCATAATTAGAACGATGACGAACAATTTATGAAGCGTGACTTTTACTTGGTGTCTTGTTGAGGAAGTGCCGTAGAGAAGAATATTATAATACAATATCGTGTTACAACGTAAAGTTCCCTTTCAGATCCCTCGACGAACTTTACGAGAAAATGACGTGTTAAATAAAAAACATACTGTACCTATATAAACACAATGTCATATCATACTTTAATTACAGAACCAGCGTTTAATCTAATCAATCTAGTTTTGATCATAAATATGAAATGTCATTTAAATCTGCGGAAGTACAAAATGTATGGGAATAGTGTATTCCCCGTGATTTCCGAACAGATATTCAGAAGAATATGGTATAAAAGGGTTATTAAATAAGTACGCGGAATAGGCTTAAATAACTTTTTTCTAATTCTTAGTTATAAAAAAAATTTAACTGTTAAATGGCAACATTAATATTATACTTTAACTATATCCTCTGAACCTACTGATCCTATCATTATTAACTTACTCAACAAACCTTTTATAGCAGGCACTTTAGATTTGTTTATTTATTTTTGAAAATGTATTAAAAACAAATTAAATCATGCAGTTAATCGTAATTCGCATAAATCTTATAATTAAACAAGAAGTACGAGCGAAGTACTCGTACCTCCCATGATTTATGTTTCAAGGAAACGCCTTGTCCATTAACAGTAATTAGAACAGAACGTAATTCACTGAGAAGCTAGACTAGACTAGCTAGACTCCTTTGGGCTTAGCCATTTATTTAGAGCATAGCCAATATCTTGAAAAGCAATTTTGGAAAATTGGGAAACTACTACATATTTCTACTATTTTGTGAAGATAAATTCCTTGCACTAGGTATATTAAAGATATTATTCCTATTTTTAATATAAATAGCCGACAAAACAACGAACGTCTAATTGACTGGCAATTATTACTATTGGGAGTAAAATAATGGAATAACGTATATTAATTCGGAGTTATTATAAATAAATAAAAATGTTCTAAAATTATTAATAGTATCAATGATCTCAAACATGTTATTAAAAGCGTATAACTTAATATCATGTTGAAACTAGTTTTCTGAAAGCCGAACTAAATCCGTGTACAAAAGCGATAGGTATAGGAAATATTCCATTTTCCTACCAACCAGTTAAAATGAATGAAATTGAAACTTAAATTTTTGAAATTCATTCAAATTATTGTTATGTTAACGAATGTAGATTTCTATTTCCACGTCAGCATTCGTTGATGAATCTCCATCGCTTTTATCGTCGGGATCGGCACGACTCGTACCTATTTTACAAATCTCACATATCATATCCTAACCTGCCAAAATTCATTGAACAACGACGTAGACGAATTCATAGATTAACGAGATCCATAGATAAACCACCAGGGAAACCTTACATATAATAAAGATGTAACGTAAAGATGATCGCTGTGTGTACATTGAAGACATAATTTTGAGAAAAGCTAACGGTGAGGGCCTCTATTACCGCAACAGAACCCAAAACAATGATCGTTAGAACTTAGAAACAGCTTAACAGATTTGGGTGCGGTTTTACGGTACGATTCACTAATGTATTAAATAATAATATGTAGTAAATCTTCACATAAAATTAAGTGTTTGTATTATTTCATAAATAAAAAAATTATGTCGGTTAAACAAAATCACATTTAACAATTTTGGAGTAGGCACTAAGGGACAGGTTTTCCGAAGCGAAGCGAGAGCAGGTTTACTAGCAATAAAATATAAAAGTTTAAAATTTAAAACATAACTTCGCAGTACAGCAGTAAGAATTAACATAAAAAATAGAGTTTTTCACTCTATTTTTCCTCTTATCTCTATCTTTCCTCTATGTTGCAATGTAATTGATAAATGCTAAAATAATAACGACACACGGTGACGAGGTTTTACATATACCTGGAGAGCTACCACCTAAACCCGAATGAAGCGTCGAGAAGCGATTTCCTCGCGTCCATATTTACGATTACACCTTTGGTATTACTAACTCACTGGTTTATGACCATTCATCATCAGGTACATACCTTATCGTGTCTGTTGTTGCCTACTGACGCAAAAAAAATATAACTACGAAAACTTGCCAACTTTATACACTCCATCTTTTCTTCTCGTCAATCTATGGACTGAATAAAAATTGGAGATCTGATGTGGCGCGCTTTAAATTCTCCTGTCAACTGTCATCGCGACGCGACGTGACTAAAACAAAATGAAAGCGTTCTACAAGCATCAATTTACGGTTACGGAAGATCTAAACATTTCGTATTTTTTAATCCCCGACCCGAGCACGCTTCGACTTAATTACTTTGCAGTGAAAAAAGAAAAACTTTAGGTATCAGAGGGGTAACGACGGTTTAATTAACAACGCTGTATTTACGAACAGCTGAATTTATTGAGTAACATAATTTCTTAGTTTGTGCTCGCACCGTTATTTAGCAACTATAAATTTTAAAATTAGAATGCTACCAATGCTACCATAGAGTAACTTGTAAAAGTACATTGTTTTTGAAGGATGAATAAAATTCTTCACCCTCCACACTCCACTCCACACACGTAGATACGAGTATAATATTACTCATATCTACGTGTGTCAGTAGGGGTACCACATGATACAAAAAATATCTTGAAAATATAGAACGATATGTGTTTACAATGAAGAAACTTAAAATGCTCACTGCTCTTCAGCTGCCGTTAAAAATTTGGAAAAGCGTCTCACCCCGTTTCAGCACGATTGACCCACAGACCTAGATTAGGGAAAACTATCCATCCCCGTCGATCGACTGAGTAAAAAAATTCGTTAGGCTATGATAGTACCGTTGGCTAAAGTTTAATGATAACTAAGTACAGAACAAAGGACAGAAAGGACAACAAACAAAGGACAAATCCAGGACTTTGTTTGCCTAGTTTCAGGTGATCACACCTGATCACCTTAAACTAACGAAGAGAATAGAACTTATTCGTTGACTATCTAAAACCAACTTATAACAGAACTATTACTGCATCGTTATGAAACTATATTTATTAAACTGTGCTATTACTAAGAGAGATACCGGTGCCCGTTTGCAAGTATAATGACACCAAACAGAAAATTATTAAACCTATGTAAAAATGTAGATAGGCTGCGTATTTTTACTTGTGTAAAAGCCAAGCGAAGTCAAGTGCCATTAGATTTGAACGGCACTCCGAAGAAAGCCGAAAGCAACGAATACTGCCATAGCAACACTTCCGTAGAGGAAATTGCTTCTCCCTCGCCTCTCATAAATCAAGTCTAGATAAAATTTCACATACAAGCATCTACACCGAAAGAAGCTGTAATAATTTATGAAAATATGAAAATTTTGTCCCCTGCCGTACGAGGTAGATTCGGAGAGGTGGGTAAAGTTAATTATTTTATGTTTTTTATTATGTTTCATTTCTCATGATCTCAAGTGATCGACAAAGTTAAGCAACAGCGGGCGCGGTCGGTAGTTGGATGGGTGACCGCTAGTGGCTAAATATCTTGAGCGCTTCCGTGCCTCGGAGGGCACGTAAAGCCGTCGGTCCCGGTTGTTATCATTTGGTAGCAGTCGTTAAGCCATGTCGGATACCTTCGGGAGGCTTAAAATTTCCGACACTTGGGTTGGCCACTAACCCCTCCACCAATCCGCAATGGAGCAGCGTGGTGGAGTATGCTCTAGACCTCCTCAGGTACGAGGAGAGACCCGTGCTCAGTAGTGGGCCATCAATGGGTTGTAGTCATTATGTTTCATTTTATAAACGGCTTGGTTTCACTGAGTTTTTTTTTAGGTTGGTATAGCGTCACCATTGCGTTGTCGGACAAAAAGCAAAAATATGTAGCTCTTGATAGTTACTTTAGTGTCTCGCCACTGGCGAGAGTCGCCAGATAGTTTCAAACCGTTGTGACCTATTAGTATAGTCATGTGTGTCCAATTATAATATAAGATTATTTACACAGTTTGCCACTTAGTACAGGGATCCATGCAAGGTAGTTATGTATATTTTGAATTTCCGTTTAGTATTTTCATTTCGGATGGGTGACCGCTAGTGGCAAAATTTCTTGAGCACTTCCGTGCTTCGGATGGCACGTAAAGCCGTCGGTCCTCCCGGTTGTTACCATTTGGTAGCAGTCGTTAAGCCACGTCGGATTCCTTCGGGTGGCTTAAAAATTTCTGACACTTGGGTTGGCCACTAACCCCTCCACCAATCCGCACTGGAGCAGCGTGGTGGAGTATGCTCTAGGCCTCCTCAGGTATGAGGAGAGACCCGTGCTCAGTAGCGGGCCATTAATGGGTTGAAGCCAAGCCAAGCCAAGCCATTTTCATTTCAGTTCATCGGACGCGAGGGGAGTCAGTTATCGCTCGACTACCGACCAGAGTGTATGTATGTGTATCTTTTCATTTAACACCCAATACCAAACGTAGGACACCACCCGTAGCGGCAAACCCTCAAGAAAGTGTTATTTGTTTTTTATACATCCCGCAACAAATTAAATACACGGAGGGAGATGACGAACCCACTATTATATACTTATCTATTCTAGTATTGGTGGGCCGAAAAAGGCCTGCCGCACTAGCGGAAAGGTCGTTGGAGGGTAAATTTAGGCCCGCCTTCAGTCTCACCAGATGAAAATTTGTAGATTTCCTTAGCGCAACAAACGTGTTAAAATACATCGTAAAGTACAACCACAACAATTGTCCCCTAAATCGAAAAAAATTTTGTGTTTACCCCATTTTACTGATTATGTAGTATTTTTCTACTAATTTTTGTCAATAATTATGCAACTTGTCCTAGGGCCTTTGTTTGACCTAGTAGAGAATACATTTAGCATTAACCTTGCCATTTATACCCCAATTTATTGTAGTCTATAAATTTTAAATAAATAGTTACCTATACGATACAATATGTTACGGGTATCGTTAATAAGGCCTAGGTATCCTGTTAGTTAATCAGTAAAGTTATACAGCAGCGATGAACTTTGGTATTCGGAATGTGGGGCCAAGATTCACCTATGTATACAGAATATACTATAGAATACTCCCCAAACCTTGACGATTCCGTAGCTTCATTGATAGTGACCCTGCAAAGCGAGGGATCCCAGCCTCCATTTCCGGCTGACGATTATGTAATAGCAAAGGTTGTGATATCTTATTTGTGTTATCCGTGCCACCGGCTACACAGGGAATCCTTAGGAGAAATCCCCAAGGAAATCTCTAAAAGGCATTTCTCTAGGGATTTGATCAAATCCCCGTCTTCAATATATCCCTGAGATATTAAAGACTAAGCTCTAAATAGAACTTCCCTATCCGCGAGAAAAGTATTTTCTTGCAAAAATTATTTACATCAAGTTTATTTATACAGGTTAATGGTTAATCATCCAGGTGGGTTAAAGGCAGTATAATAACCCTGCCTCCATTGTGCCTTTAAATTTCAGTCGTTAACTCGTTACCTTTTTAATGTTTTCATCCCAAAATAATGTGAGTTTGTTTACATTTAAATGGCTCTAGTCGTCAGTGTTTGGACGAGGACTTGAAATTAACTTTTTATATCGCTGTCATTATTTCTGTAATTATAATAATATGCATTTATATCATCTGTATGAATATTTTTATTGATCTTAATCTGTAAATGGGAGACTTAAAAAATAGAGAACAAAACGTATATTTAAAAAAAACTGTCGGTCTCATTCTGTCCGTTAGAGTATGAAGCAAATAGAAATGCATAGAAAATTGAAACTTGTCACATTGGTAACTAATGATCAAACCATATGAATTTACGCAAATTGTCCGTAATTAGTACAAACGGTTGAACTTCTGTGAAAGACTGTCACTAATATTGAAACGGCTTGACTATCACTGCTTTTATTACACACTTGAAAATATATATTGATGCATGGTGTTCTACGAAATCGACTGGAGACCTACTGGCAATTTATTTTAACGTCCCTTATTGGGGACGCATTAACCCTTCTGTCCCGGTCGTAATCGTTAGATAGAAGTCGTTAAACGACGTCTGAGGCTTGCGGGAAGAATAAACTACCGACACTTGGGATGGCCACCAATGAATAGGTACTCATCCATACTGAAGTAGCATGAAGGAATATAGATAGATTACGAAGGATCTCACCTTCGATTCTCGGATGGTTCTTAGGTCTAAACTTTTTTATTGCAGGGAGGTGTGACAGTTAGTGACGTCACTTCTTTGAGATATTAGAAATTAAGTGCATATTAACAAGTTCTGTTTTAGGATATAAGCAAACCAATTCATCACATTAAATATATTATGTATAGTGTTGTCTATAATTATCTCAGGGAATACATAAATCCCTCGGCGATCCATGTAAAATATCTGACCTATCAAAAATATTATGTAAAAGATACAAGCCTCGTAACGCAATTATACCACCACAATGTGAGCCATTATAACAAAAATCGAGTTTGATTTAAGAACTGTTTCAATAAAAAGTATATAGCTGTATGTGCTTAAAGTTAAGTGCCCAATAAAACAATGGGCAGCTCTCAATGGCTTTATACAGCGGGAGCTGCAAACGACGTTGATATATGAAGCGTGATGAAGCACCCATCAATCAGGTGCGCTTTAAACAGGTACCGGCGAGGGTTGAGTGCGGTCAGGACGTAAACTGATTGAACTCGTACCTACTTATGTACGAGTACGTGTATTAATTAAGGCTTGGTTCTGTGACTCTTTTAATTACGTACGAGTACCAACACGCTCAAGACTTAACGGACGGACGTGACGGTTCATTCATCACAATTCACAATAGTCCACCACTCTGGACACCTCTTTCACGCACCTTAGAGAACATTATGGAGTTTTCCTCACGATGTTTTTCTTCAGGGAAGCAAGTGAGATTTAAATTCTAATACGATTCGAAAGAGGCTCATTGGTGACCAAGAATTGGTTGAAACCAATTTGCAAAGTCTCAAGCCCAGGCGCAGGGGCAGGTCTCTCGTGCTTCTATTTTTTTTTTATTGATTTAAGGTAGCAAACGAGCATGCAGCACCACCGTCCGCTGCCGCCCATGACAACTGTGACCGACAATTCGGTCACAAATGTGTTGCTACCCTTGAGGACTGAGATGGTCGCCTCTAAAAAGTGTAGCCGGCTCCACACCTTTCTATCCGGAACACAATTGCTGTTAAAACAATTATTACACGGTAGAAATGGTACTAAGTACTGTGGCGGGCGGTAGTACCACTACGTGGTAGTACTACCCCGGGCGAACTCTAAGCTCTACTACCTATGTAAAACAATTAAAATTAATTATTAAATTATAATTCATAATAAGGTTATGTAAAACAATTAAAATTAATTATTAAATTATAATTAATAATAAGAATAATTAGGTTAGGTAGTTAGGTAGTAGAGCCTAGTTAGGTAGTAGAGCCTAGGCTCTACTACCTAACATCTTCTATAGGACATTTTGGAGAGTGTGCACAGGATTGTTTGAATTAATACCCCCAACCCCGTTCCTCCATCAGTCTTTTCCGCTAGAAATTATGTCGACGCATCGCCAACCATGAAGAAAGCTAACCGTGCGTCAACACTACAACTGTGTACTGCAAGCAAATAATATTGTCTTGGGATTTTTATGATGACGTAAATCAAAGGGGTCACTCGAATGCGGAAGGAGGACAAGGCAAAAAAAAAGAAGACGAAGAAGAAAGAAGAGCAGTAAAGTGGATGGTGAAGTGAAGGGAACAGTGTCATGTCGCAGTTACACAACACCATATTTTGAAACCGGCCTTATTCCTTTCCTATCCCTTACCGACGAGCTTTTTTCGCTGTCCCTTACCCATTCCTGTGACAATACATGGATGAGTGTCATTTAATTACACCAGTAAAGCCAGTAAAGCCAGCCGGAAAAAGTGTTAAACTTCGACAGGTAATACTTATGATTTAAGTCTTTAAATTATCTCTTTAGTCACTACAGCGGTAATTATTCAACTCTAAGGACCATTAAGGACAATTCCTTCCCCATGGACTTCAAATTTAGAAGTCCAATTCATCTTTAAACTAATTTAATTTTAACGGGTGAACTTTCCGTGACAAGTCTGATGTAACGAAATTAACATCGATCGAGGTCGAAACTTCTTAATTAGCGTTAGAACGGAAAGAAGGGTTCGCTACGTGACTCGGCGGCAAATCTTACCACTGATCTTGACGGATTTTATCAAATTGCTGTCAATTATAATATCAGATTTCATTGATTTATTAACAACTTTATTATCCTGCGAAACCGTTAAACTGAAATTGTTTTTATATTTTTGTGCGTCTATATTAATATTTGCAAAACACAAGAAAATATTAAGTTAAAGCTCAGAAAACCGAATACGTCAGCATTTTAAATGCTAATTAAAGTTAATGCTTGACAACAATCCCATATGATGGTAAGTAGCGAGGAAGTCGAGGAATAAATTAATGAAGTTTAAAAGTAAACACTACCTAAATTATAAATACTTAGGTAAATATAAATTACGGCCCTAACGGGTAAATACAAAGGTTGACTCATTATTATTCCGGCTTTTATAGATTGCACTAAAAGACTGACACGTGATTATTAATAAAAGCGTGTTTTTCGTTTTTTTACTATTATTTTATTTTAAGTCAGTTTAAACGGATGAAAAGATAAAAACAGACGACGAATAAAAACGTGTAAAACAAGCTTCAGGACGCAGTTACAGGGCAGAACATACGAGACTAATCAAATGACGGCGGCGTCCGGTCCCGATGGAGGGAATTACAGTTCCCAGTTATTTCCAACTAGTCTCTGTATTTATGAACTCCTATTCACTTTTTTATTGAATTAGTATTTTCTAACTATTTGACAAATGAAATATATTCTATATAATTCTTTGTACAATTTTGATACTTTTGACTTCGTTTGGTATTTAAGTATAGTGTATTTTTTTAATTTTAATATAGGTACTTTACTGCTCTTATAATACATTTTATATTATTTATCTTACAAACGTAATTCTCGTAATTACTATATTCAACGTAATTATCAGATAGATGTTAGTATAATTATCAGGGACGGCTTTACCTATAGTGCAGGGGGTGCGGTGCACCCGGGCCGTTGTTAGGGGGCGCCGAGATACTATCCATTTCGACCGCGTATTAAAGGGTGACATCTATGCATTCTAGATGCATTGCATTTTGACATTTAAAATTTTCCTCGTCATATTTCCACTTTTTATTAAATAAAATGAATATTACTTAGGTATTCGTGATTTTATAGTGTTTAAATATAATAATATTACAGCGAAAAGACTGTAAAACATAAAATTAACCTAAGTAGGTATATTCAAATGACTGTAAGTATTTTTATTTTATTTTTATTTTATATCTCAGTTACCTACGTCTGCAACTTCAATTAAAGTAGAACTAATCATCAATTTCATACTTTAATACAGAAAACGACTGTATCGGTGGAAGAAAACTTTTATTACTGCCATTATAAACTATTCACCTATGTTGTTACAACGTTTGAAGCAAAGGTTTTTTAGAAGGATAATCTTTGTTGTTATACAATGAATAGTGCAAAACTATTTTTGGTCTTGGTCTACATCGCAAGTATTATTACTATTTTAATAGCTTTTATTCAATTAATGGTTCACTACAAGGCACAGTTTTCTCCTCATAACCGAGGTCATGCTCTAGGCCTAAAGCATACTATTAGATGAGTGTGTAATTAATAACATACTTGTCGACCCGCTTTATTCGTAGTTTTTCAATGTGGTTGCCGTCAGTACATATTTTATATAGCACTAGTTGCCCCAGCGTACTTCGTACCGCTTTATAATTATAAAATGTTTTGGTGACATATCGACAGCAACGCCACCTATCGGGTCCAATTGTGAATCTAAACCATTCCCAGATCCCCTTGAACACACACAAAAAATTTCATCCAAATCGGTCCAGTCGTTAAAAAATGTTTTGGTGATATATCGACAGCAACGCCACCTACCGGGTCCAATTGTGAATCTAAACCATTCTCGGATCCACCTGAAGACACACAAAAAATTTCAACCAAATCGGTCAAGCCGATTAGGAGGAGTTCAGTGACATACACACTCACACTCGAATTATATATATTAAGATATACATTTGATACGCTAATTAATTCGAAGGAATCTTAATATTACGATTATTGGTATTAATGCACTATAATAGTGAATGTAATAATTGTATCTATTAATATAGCAGCACCGGAAACAGAAATTGTTAAAATACTCCACCGTTATATTCCAGTGCGGATAGTTGAAGGGATTAGTGATTAACTTTACGTATTTCTTTGTTTATTTTCATTATGTGTATTATATATGTTACTGTGAATGACCAAAGTGAAATGTGCATTTGCATTTAATTATCACTGTTAAAAGCCAATACCGAGAGTGAGAACAATGACGTGTATGGCAAAGATTGGGTTGTATTCGCTAACAGCAAAGGGAAGCTACATTACGTCAGTTTGACCATTTCTAAGGAAACTGTAGAAGAACGGATACATCCCGCATCCGTAAACTATCAACCCAGATATTGGCTTTACACGAGGTTTGTAAATAATATATTTACCTTAATCTTAAAAACATCAATATTTATAGTGTGTTCCTACTGTAAGAGATCCTTTGATACATATTATAGAGTGCCTTAGTTGTTTGTTTGTTGTTCTTCTTTCTTTCTTATTTTCTTATTTCTTATTATCTTACCTTATTTTCTTTTTTTCTTATATTGCGGATACATACCTGCAATATAAGAAATCCATCTACCAATGTAAGTCAGTAATTTGGTTTAAAGATAAATCTCTATCATATCATTCGTCAGCATTTAAAAATATTTTCCCAATAAACAAATCACCATCAGACCTGCAGTCTTTTTAAAAACAGCATAATATTCACATCCACCTTCTTAGTCTTCACAGTGATCTTATTTGTAAACATTACAGAAAAACAATTAACAACTCTGAAGAAATTTTAGTGCCGATTCAAAACAAGACAAATTATGACCCCAAAGCGACACTTGTGGTGTTAGTACACGGATGGTTATCGGACCGGGATGGGGACAGTGTACAATTAATAAAAAATGCTATATTAACTACGCCGAACATAGATAACAACGTTATAATTATGGACTGGAGCAGTATGCAAAGTTTGAATTACATTACCTCTGCTGAGAACACGTTAAGTGCCGCTGAAAAAGTAAGTTATCGACAGGAAAGAAGAGAGTACTGGCTTTCAAGACCCCAGCTGGAATACGAGTCGTTAGGCGATTGACTCAAACATCGTGGTGGTAGCTAGCCAGGATAGCTTCACGGATAATAATGATACCAACAATAATATTAAAGCCATACTACATACGGCTAATATAATCCTTATACGAAGCCCTACCACCATGTAGTAAACTGATTTCTGTCGGCTCTTACGATAACCTGGCCCGCGGACAATGCTGACTTGGGGTTGGAGTCAGCAGTCTCGGCTGCCCAAATAGAGCCATAATTTCAACACTTTACAACGTTAAAAACGTCTATAAAGTTAACATACAGTTAATTAACTACCTTTAATTCTTTTACAGCTAAAAGATTTCGTTCAAAGTTTAGCAAAACTTTATCACATCCAAGGGTCAAAAATTCGCTTCATTGGACACAGTTTGGGAGCTCACATCGTAGGTCTCGCTGGTGTGAAATTGAAACAGAACAACTTGACAGTATCCAGGGTTACAGGTACTATTAAATCACTCTTTACTACATTTATACTATTACATTATAATCGAAGAAATAATTAATATTGTCACAGGTGTAGATAAGGAATAGGAAAGGAATAAGACCGGTTTCAATGTATGGTGTTTTTTCAAACCACAGGGTAACACTCGCGGCACTGTAACTACAACACAACACTGTTCACTTGACTTCACTTTACTGCTCTTTCTTAGTTTTCTTCTTCTTCCTTCTTCTTCTTCTTTTTGTCCTCCTAGTTTCTAAAGTGAATTCGAAAGATTCTAGAAATTCTGTTTATAGCATTCTTCTATCCTGCTCGCACATTTTCTTTCCTGTACTTTCATTTCTGTTTCGTCGAGAACTTTCTAGAAATTCCATTTTTAAATTTCTTGTATCCGGCCGCACATTTTCTCTCTGACATACGCATCGCAAATTTGTCAAAATATGAATCTACACGAGAATATTGATGATTTACCACTCTACATTCATTAGCTACATCCAAAGAACGCTAGTAATAATAAAGCTTATTCAAAAAATCCCTAAAGATCGATAAATAAAGCCCTATTGGTAAGAATGTTTTAAAAAATACGAAGTAAGTTTACCTTCTGTAACGATTACCACATTTGTATTGGTAGGGTTAGACCCAGCCAGCCCATTCTTTGAACTGCCACCAACATATCCTGGCATAACAAGAGATGCAGCTTCATTTGTGGACATAATCCACACTAGTGCTGGAATCCTAGGTATCAGCAATGCAGTAGGACATGTCGACTTTTACCCAGGTGGTGGTATTGATCAACGTGCTTTATGCCCCCCATCTATATTACCAGGTATGTAATTACTTTAATTATCTGCACAGCAGATTCTTTTCAATCAGCCTAAAAACCGTAAATCCTTAGAAATTGGATAGCTTGGCTTGGAAAAAGAACTTTCATTAACGATTCAGTGTAAATTATTTTCTCTCTACCAAATTCACGTTCTACCCAAAAATCATCTTAGTAATAAAAAATATCAGGAGAAAATAATTACTAACTTTATTTTTTAAGAAAAATATATATGTTTTTTACTTTGTATTGGCTTACATCTGACATAATTATTTGTTTGTTGTACATTTGAAGCTTGTCTTTCTTTTCTGTGTTTGAGGCATCTGTTCTGTGGTTTGAAGTATATTAAATACGAACAGGTTTTAATGTATTCTTTATTAACAGGTTTGTGCGAACACAGTACTGCGTACATATATTTCCAGAAATCTTTTACAATGAAGTTCAAAGCCCGTAAATGTCATGGTTACTTCTTGGAAATATTGGGTCTCTGCGAGGGAAATGACGTGCAATACATGGGCGAGCCGTGTGAGCCCACCGCAAGGGGTTCCTATTTCTTAAACATTACGACCTTAAACAATTAAATAAATACTAATACTTTTTTTGTACATCTCTGGGTCTTAAGTTACTGTTACTCGTACTTCTTTGTATTTATTTAAATGTTTTACTCGTAGGTACCTACGCAAGAAAATTCCTGTAATATTAAAAAGGTATTTTATTTATCTTTTCTCCCAAAACAGTTCCTGTATGCATATTTTCTTTACTTTGTGTTAATTAGCACTAAGTACTACGATGTCCCCTGATTGTATGATTGCATTGTGAATTTGTAGATACCATTCGCTGAATAATTCGCCAAGTAATTCGGGACGAATACGACGCATACACCAGTTTACATATTCGTGATTACTCGTCTATAATTCAGTGATCATGAGTGGGAATTTCGGAATATTTTTGCAATTTTTCTAAATCCAATTTACTAAAACTCCTCAATAGTGATGAAGAAAAGGTAAAATCGGTCGAAGACCAAAGAGGAGAAGGTAGGTACTGAACTGTTTTGTCGTTGACAATGTTTTTTTAGAGGAGCCACAAGAAGGCAAGTTGTCTCCGTTACCTATGAATATAGAAAAAGAAACAGGAATATAAGGAGGAGAAGAGAGGAGAAGAGAATTTTGTCACCAGAAATACCTATAATCACCTCGTTCACGCTTAGTTGAATAAAGTTCCAGGGATTTCTATTTTATTTAAATAAAAATACACGTACGCTAAGTCAGACCTAGTTTTATCCCGGTGTCCCGGGACTGGAACGGATTTCTATCTAGGCTACTTTTTGTTCTAATATCTAACTCATAGTAGTGATGCCCAATACGATATATTTAACAATATTTAATATATTATTGCTATAAGGTACCCGTTTAAGATATCGTATTCCTAGATAATTTTAAAACATGATAAAGATCATCAACATTTTTAGTCGGAATAAAAAATATATTATCGTTATAATCCAAAACTACTGTCCTATAGCCAGGCCATAATAATAACAACTGATAATCAAACTTATCAACACAACAAAAGTATCACTTTTGTTTATATTAGTTGGTTGACATTTAGAGATTCCTTACCTCCTTTACAAAACAAAATAAACCTGTTTTATCTAACAGCCATAGATCATATGATAATAAGGGGAATATTATTGGAACATCGATATACAGATGCAAAGGAATACTCTATTATCATGTATCGATACGAACGATTATTTTAATTCTTCGATATAATTGTGTTTTTAAAGAAATCTGTAACGCAAATCTGGTTTATAGTGTAGGAATACTCATGAGCTACATATTTAACCTAGTAGGCACGAGTAAACAATACACTTCAGCTGTATGTAATAATGCAGAATGTTTGTATTTTTTTTAATAATGCATAAAAAATACATTAGGTATACATTATAATTACAGTACACACACTAATGTTAGGCACTTACTCTATGCACACTAACATGCCTTTGACAGGACATAACGTTTAAAATGTGTATGTTCATTGTCCGTGAAGTGTCAATGTAAAGTTACCGTTTGACAGAATGAATTACGGCCGAATTTCGAGCGCACAGCGGGTGTAAGTTCTAGTGTTTGTAACATGGCTGGGTATAGAGTTAAAGAAAAAAAAGGATATTTTGTAGATTATTTACATGTTAAAGATGTACTCGTAATTATGACGAACCTGCAGCCTGTCTGCGTGCGTGGTGTGTTATATGTGTTGTCCTTGCCACCTGCGACACAGAGAATCCTAGTTCGAGGGTGTGAGACTGTTATTTTATTTAAGTCTAAAAACTCGTATTTCTACAAAGGAGTCCTAAAAAACTGACAATAAATTCTGTGTCCCGCCCGACAATATACCAGAGTCCACAATATCCGCAGAAATGGAGTCTAACCGATTAATATTTTCCCCAGTTCCATTATATGTATGTATGTACCTACTCAAAGAAAATTGCTTTTTCGCCCACTGCTATATTATTAATGTTAGGCTCGTGATTCTGGCCCCTTCACATATTTCTTTTATTATCGTAAACAAAATGATACCAAATGATAAGCAAATACATACAATTTAATATACGAATACCTACTTATCCAGTAGATACCTACTACCATTTTGATGGACTTACACATTTATTATAAATCTATGTTTATAAGTCTAGGGTAATAGATATTTAAATTATACAAAAAAACAACAACAAATGTATCGTCGAGAAAAACGTACACAAAAACAACGAAAAGGTGACTTCATCATAAGTAAATAAATTAGTACCTAAGTACTTACTAACGAATGAAAATAAAGACGCTATCGATCTGAATTTGAAACGCTTAAAATAGTTCTCGCAATTAAATAATGAAAGTTTTTCCCAATAAATGGTATTACAATGGTGGTTCACCTTAAGTAAACATAAAATTATAAAACGCCGGAAAAGAGCCTAGTATGATGCGATTAAATGCTATTGAATTGAAATGTATGAATATTTCGCGAAGCGAAGCGGGCGGGAGCGCGTTACATAATAATATGTACCTACCTATGTGTAAATATCGAGATATGAAACGGTGAGCAAATTTGTCTTACGTATGAAATATGCAAATAATAAACCATGTAAATGTAGGAATGAATCGAGTGAAGTACCTACCGGTATACATACCTACGTAGGTACCTACCTATATAAAAATAATATATAATAGTAATTTTATACCTAAGTAATTAGGTAAGTAGGTAGTAGGAGCATTGTGAGTATTATGTCCCTACGGAGGCCGCGAAATAAGTGGTTTTATTTACCTATGGATCACAACTATCAACTTTATATGGGTTGACGGGTCGTAGATTTGATTAATATTTAATGTGCTAATAACATGGTTATCAAAATGCCAGTCACGAGAATGGTTTGAAACGATCTGTACAAAGATATAAGGTAGACACATCCCACGAAATTTTGCGGTTCCTGTAAGGAAAAAATACGAAATGATTAATGATTCCAATAGGTAGAGAATCGTGTATGAATATGAGCAAATACGACGTTACGTAGATATAACCGCCAGCATTAAATATAAACGTGCCTGAAAGGAAGGAGAATGATGAGGATCCAAATGTTTACGGCTTTATATAATATGACGAAAACTTTGTGTTGAGGCCTTGTTGGCAACTTTCTTTTGACAACTTGAAAGTTTCTGCGATATTCGCCTCCAGCGGAAGGTTCAATATAAAGTTTGGCAGGAGCGTTCGTGTTTCGTACACGATTATTTTAGCGTCAAGATTGCGGAGCTACTCGCTGATTGTTCTTAGTGAGAAACAGTTGCTTTGTTCACTTGTTTTGTACAATATTAATTCATCCCGCTGTATTTTGTTTTTGAATACAGGGACAGTTGTTAAGTGTACTGATTTTATATTATAATGAGGTAAACTCATAATTAATGATACAATTAAAAGCAAATAAAGGTACCTACTTACATTAAAATGTTCAGTGTCCGCGATATCAGTTTAAAATCATAAATCTTTGTGGGAGAATACATAACTAATTCAATTCAATTAATTAACCCTTTTTTAAAGTCTGTCTCAGATAAATTATTCATGATCAATTTTAAAAGGATTTACTTAGGTCATGTTTGTCAAATAATACTAGTGGGAGGTGGAAGATGTGAAGAATAATTTAACAAAACAAAAAACCGACTTCAAAATCGACAAGTAATAAAAATATTTTTTCGTTTCCCTCGATTTCCCTGGGATTCCATCATCAGATCCTGACTTGGTGGCAGTACTTAGTTATTTCAAATAAAAAATAATAATAATCAAAATTGCTTCACAAATGACTGAGAAATCGCTGGACATACATAAAAAAATATAGTCGTCGAACATAATTATAACCTCCTCCTTTTTTGAAGTCGGTTGAAACGAGTAGAGTTGAGTAGATTATAATGCACTTAAAATGCTTGGGCATACCAAGACTAGACATATCTAGACAATTCTAAGTAGCTTTAAAGTTTTTTAAGAGACTGTAACTATTAGGTATTTTGAAGTAAAAGGAGTATAGTAAAGTTAAAAGTTTGAGTAGGTACCTCAGCGTTCTGACTCCGACAGAAATTAATGTCCAACAGTGGTAGCAACTATAGGTAGGTATAACCTACATAATATAAAGAACAGTAGGTTACCATAAAAATCATCAAATGCATGCCGAGGCTTAATTGTGTTGTGTAATTATCACTTGCTTCCGTGAAGGAAAATATCATGAGGAAACCTGCAATGAATGAACCTCTCACATTGTGAGAAGAGACCCGACCTGACAATGACCTGACAGTTATGGGCTACGAAGAGGAAGAAGACGAACGGGCATATCGTAAAAATAATCAATTCTTATTAATTAGTACCACGCCAAAGGAAGTGCTACGTACCTAACTACATGCTACATAAACAGTAAACACTTCCTTGCTCATTCAGCTATACACAATTGCATTTTTAAATTGTAATTTTTCGCAATTTTTTTCCTACCAGCACTTTTCAAGATATGCTGTAATAGGCATTAATTTAGGTTTGAAGGGTGAGGAAAAGAGACTCATTAACTCGACGGCAGAACTCAATTAAACGGTTTATATAATTAAGTAGGACTCAATGAGCTTGACGCCTGTAAATACACGATTTAATTAAAATGTTTAGGTTAAAATTGTATCAAGCCCTAAAAACTTCTCACTGTTGCTGTAATAAACCATCTCACTGCTCCATGTGTGAAAGACATTTTACCACCAACAATTTTACGCCAGTGCCATACAATTTCCTGTCATTAAATTAAATAAATAGCCTAAATATGTGTAAACGAGCCACCGCCACGCAGTAAGTGGTCACCGTCGCCTATGGACATAAATAACAAAGGGCATCACTAATATGTTGCCTACCAAGAAAGAAGAGAGAAGAAAAAAGTACTTTCTTTCAATTCCCCATCCGAACATGTCGAGTAGTTTGGCGGCTAACGCAAGCAACCGGAGGCTGATAGCTAGTCAGACAGATTTTACCGCATGATAATAATTCTACTTAGCCTTCCACTAGGCGGAGGTCGGATTCTGTCGCCTTTTTCGATAGATACTCTGGTCTGTCGACATGAGATAAAGAGTCAGTACTCTAGAGCACTCCATTATGGGCCAAAATGGTCATAGTTGGAAAATGAACAAATTGGTGAGTTAAGTTGCGTATCCATATCTGACGCCCCGATAGCCAAACTCGCTCTGCAATGGTAGGACGGGTATGAATCTGCTCGATGTGCCCACTCACAATCAGGGGTATGAAGGTCATTTGCCGCATATTACCATACAAAAACAGTAGATACTTAAGGTTGAAGGAGATTTACAAATCTCCTAATCGACCGTAATGTAAAATCTGGTCTAAAAAAGTGGATGTAAAAATAATATTTGTAGTCTAAAGTCGAGTAAGATGTCTGAGTAATTAGGCGCAGAACAGCGGCTTTGTTAAATTAACAAACTTCCGCAAAACAATTTATCAGCACGACAATCTCGATGAGTAAAAGAGCCAAGATTTTCGAGAATACTTCTCGGCTAAGATAGTGTATTGTGGAGGAGATGGGTTAACCGCCCGCAGCAACCCTAATTGATATCAATTACTCGCTAAAATCTCTTCGAACGATCCCAACAGTCTAAATGGCCGTACTTTTTGGTACCGACTTAAAGAGTGCCCCAAACTTGGGCCTTTTGAAATTGCTGAATTATGACCTAAAACTTTGAAGCATATGATATCATAAACTTGTTATTCAAATTAGATACAATTAGGTACTTGTAGGTACTGATTAAATCTTTAATTCAAAAATAAGTAGATACCTACTTATTAAATATTTCATCAAAGAAAATGTCTAAGAATGTCAGCTTGTCTAAATTTTATCTCGTAAATTCTCATAATGTATAATTAATAACCAAGACATTTATCCCCGAAATCTGACGACGGAATCGTATTTCGGTGAAACGCGGCGTGTCCAATTGATGTGCAATTATGTTCTCAGCTGAAAAGGAAATCGAAATTATCTACTCTGAATCCGCTTCGAAATTGATTCGAATAAAATTATAATTATGTAAAAACGCGTTTACATAAATATAGAGTAAAGGATTTTTATTTACCTATTCACACGCCTTTTTTTAGTAGCACAGATATTTATTGATAATGGTGTGAAAGAAGTTCTCCCTGTCCCCTGCTCGTGGTGAATCTTACTGCACAATGGTCGAGGCTATTGTGCTAGGTTCCTCCTGGAGGTCACTTTGTAATACCTACCCAGTTTAATCTCGACGGTAGGTACTCATCCATGGTGGTAAGGATTTTCCCTCCTGGCTACCTTCCTAAAACTCAAACGTAAACTGTTTTCTACGAGTTTTGGCTGCTGAGCTGGGGAGCCAAAAATAATGTGGGTCTCGCGCTTATTTTTTGGCCAGCAACGCATTGGAGACGCCTTTGATATACTGATAATCTTTGATGTCCATGGGCTGCAACCACTTATCCCAAGATGACTCGCTTATTCCAGCTATCGACAGTAAAAAGTTTTCCAAAATACTTCCGCGCTCGTCGTGAACTTTCCTGTCCAAAGGCCAAGACAATACGCCAAGTCGTCCCTTCTGTTGGAGGTCGCTAACAGTGTGTCCCGTACAACCCTAACTAATTATTCACAACGATACTTAGGACGAAATGTAGATGGATAGTATAACGAATAAATTACTGAAAAATACTCTCCCTTTACTCCTACATAAATAAACAACACATATCGTGTCCTACCATTAATTTAAACTTCATAATTATAATTATCTTCCTTTAGAATGCCTAATTGTAAGGCTATTGTAGGTACTTAAGTAGGTACCTACTTACCAAAAGCACAAAGTAGATAAGTAAACCAAAAGCAACCGTCTCCAAGTAGGATAAAGGCATATTCAGGATTGAGTATAGGTATTTAGGTATTTTTATGGATAAGTATAAAACTTACTTCAATGTTGTTAAATCCTCGGCCAGACTTGACCTGAATACAAATTTCAGTAAACCCACGACATTAAAAATATTCTAGCACAGTTTACTGAATATTTACATTAGTGCTCAATATTCTCTCATAATTCTCTGGACGTCTCGTCAGCCTAAGCGCCTTGGCAAACAAAAATATTAAGTCGATTAGTGCCCTAGTAATTTTTTGCCTGGCTACGTTTTATTTTCGTCGTTTTATTCAGGTATCTTCGTTTAAGATTAGAAAATACCAACTGTGAACTGTGAATGACATTTACTGGGCCTACACATCTAAAGGTAATACATGTACATGCCTACAACGACACTGTCCAAATTAAAAAAATCTCCTTTTTTTAATTGGTTAAAAAGTCAACCTAAAATTGTTTATCACGTAACTCACCCTTGCTTCGATTCGGTCTTCGACCACCTGACCGAGTGGCATCCTATATTCTTTTCTGCCGACTTGATGCCATTCTCATTCATTATTCATGCTCATTCATTTTTTCTTCCCCAACAGTTAGTAATGGTCCTTCGAGCTGTGGTCATCGTTAGCCTATTGCCGGTTTGCCAATACTTCGATTCTAGTCGATATTTGTCTCCTTCGTCTAAGAATTTATTCATTAATGATTCGATCCCGTAGGGTACTATAGAGCATAGTCCTCTCCATAGCACGCTGCGCGACTTGGAGATTATGAATTCTGCTCTAACAACTTCAACTTCGATTTAGGGGACTTATTTAAGTATCAACTTGGGGACATTGTTTATATTTTTATAATTATGAAAGATATTCATTAGGTGTTGAATAAGTTGCAAAAATGCTGTCAAAATATTAATTACTTACTTTTCTCAGACCCTCCATACTAACATCCGCATGCTGCTAAACTATCCACTAACTTCGCGACGTTGCGTCTGCAGTAGGTAACTACCTTCCTATTAAATTAAATCAATTGAGGTACTGTTATTTGCACAACAATAATAATACCTTACATCGCAGTAATAATAGATACACACATATAGATAATCCCCACTTCCTTATTACTGGAGTGTCACCTATGAGAGGATGTCACCACTTACCATTAGGCGGCTCGTCCGATCATTTCTCGGCTACGTGGCTACGTACCCACATTCGGCTAGGTATGTCCATACAACTTTATGGGAAAACAAATTAAAAAACATGAATGTGCTTAGATATGTAGATGCGTATAATTTTAAAAGTGTTAACAATACAATCAATTAGAAAATTGTCATGCTTTACATATGCATGCTTTATTTATTTTTGTATATTTAGTAGAAAGTATTTAAATAAATACACTTTTTAAATGCAAGTTTTACAGTACATTTAAAAAATTCAAATACCTATTTTTTTATTAGGTAGGTACTTGTGATACGATAATAAATAGCTTAGAACTTAGAACACATTAATTAACAATTGCAGAAGATCACTCTGTGTCATAAGCGGTGTAATACAGCCTTTTGAACACCTCAATAACTTGAAATGTAACAACTATATTATACTTAACTAGGATTCCTTACTATGAAATTACAATTAGAACTTCGATATCACATACCTAATAACAAAGTTTGTTCGAAACTGGCGTGAGGTGGGAAACAAAATTTAGACAGTATAAGTGTAATAATTAATGGAGCCGTATTTTTTATGATTATATTTTATTACTTACTCAGTAAGTAGGTACCTATACCTTCAGTCCCAAATCAAATTTGAAAACATACGTTGTAAAACTGTTCCAATTTTAAAATAACGACTGAAAATTTTAATGTCATAGGCTTTAAAGGGTAGGTACTAACTCAAGCCGGTTTCGGTGATCTACCGCGCCAACTCTTAGGAGCCAAGTCAGGCACAGAAGCTCAGCCTTGAGAATTAACATTTGTGCAGCCTCTAGTCAAGACTAGGCAAATCACTTCCAACCATAATAAAATCACAATACGTCATCCGCTCCTATCAAACTACGCCGTTTAACGTAGAAAAAAAATACGGTTTCATATACAACAAAGCAAGAAGCATTTATAGGTAATAGGTTTCAATAAATATAGTTACAGTAGCTTAATAAATATTTCAGAAGTTTCAATAACAAAAACAAACCTATCTATTAACTTCCATAATCTACAATTTTGAGCCATTGTTTTGAACTATACTATATCGTTAATTATTTCACACATAAGTACATAAGTTATACTCCAGGACAAAATTTTAGTATCTTGTCTCCATACTTTTGCCGGTCGCAAAGCCATTTGAGACTTGCTGTATCAACTTACGTGTTCACTTCACCTTTTAGTTTTAGTGTTACGACCATACAATGAATAGGTACGAAAGAGGAGGTAGTGAGCTTAATACGGGAATCCCTGGACCCTTCGTGCCTTTAAGTCAGATGGGTACAAAGATTTGATTCTTAAGATTACAATAATTGTGTCAACAGCGAGGTCCAAAAAACTAAAAGTATTTCAGCCACAAGTTTACCTATGCAATAAAAAAACTAATTCAAAATACATTAGAGGACTTGGCTACCTATCAAATCCAGAAATGAAAAACAAAATACATGATAACAAAAGAAAAAACTTAAAGACCTTCCTATACTCACAATATGTATTGTTAATATTGTATAGTGGCCCAATGATCCAGGTTCCAACCTATTTATAAATTAACCAAAAAAAACTTCCAGCTCAGCAAATAAACAAAAATTAAAGCAATACATATTGTGTGTATTATGTATTATATTATACCTAATCCACAGTTAATTTTAGTAATTTATTCTGGTAAAACTGTGAGCATTGGAAAAATGAAACAATAGATTCCTTTTAAACAAAAAGTATTTTTATATAACCAGAAACAAATAAATACTTACAGAGCATAACTTTTATATAATATATATATTATGATCTCGTTATCGATACATGTTGGAAGTGGGGGACTCTTCGATCAAACCATACATTTTGTAGGACAAATATTTTTTCAAGTAATTTAGATAATAATCTTAAGATATAAAAAAAAAAACAACCAGTTAGTAATAAATTTTTTAGAATCATGAAATCGACATATTTTATCCCTGCTACCCCTACTATCTCCCACAATCGAGATTTATCGTTCAGAAATTGTTGGGAGTCTCATCAAAATTTAGCTACTCACAGGAAATTAGCTTGATAGTAATCAAGTAAAAAAATGTACTGGTGATCCCGGACCAATAGTTTATTTCATCGACGAAAAATTTATAAAATAAAAGTAAGAAAATGTAGTAAATAATAAAACATTAATAAAATTGAGGTGTTTTCATATAGAGGGCTATGAATAAGAGAAACACGAGCATTGCACTCACAAAAATACACCTTCAGGTACATTAAAGTGTAGGAGAACCCCATATCAGTTCTAACAGTTTAATAATTACTATTACAATTAACATGTCATTACCATTTGTGTAATTAAATACTATCTAAACACTTAATAGATCACAGTTGTAATCGTTAACAATTTCAAGGCACAAACTTGACATTTTTATCTCAAATTTGCATATTAGGTATTACGAAAACTATCCCCTTTATGCAGTTATATTTCAATAAAACAAACTATCAAATATAGATTCTGAATCAAAAGTGGCTCAGTAAATCTAAATAGAATGTGAAATATAAACAGAAAGACATTTTGTGTGCAGAACTTGCAATTATAGTTATAGATAATTAATAATATTATTGTGCTATTCTAATTCCTTGTTATTGTCATTAAAACCATAATGAAAACTAGGATTCAAGTGATAACAAATTTAACATACAACGGAATAACAACACAACGGAATCTTATTTAATTTTCTTGTTTTTGACTAGTGCATTAAATACTTACTTATAAGTAGATAAGATTAGGTTTTTATCTTAAGAATGTATCAATTACAGATATAAATAATTGAATAAAAAAATAAAATTTTCAAATTGATATCGCTTTATAATATTGCTTTATAACATTTTGATCATAAGCTTCAGCTTATATGGCAATGGCTAAACATTGTGACTCATAAAGATCAAATTATATTGTCTTTCCTTTTACATAACTAGCTTGAGCATAGCAATACGAGTAATATACTAATTTAAATTAACATTAAAGAAGTTACAACTATAATCTCACAAACATGCAAGTAAATGTGTTACTATAGACAATAAAATCAATTAAATATAAATCAAAACATGCAACAATGATATGATACACAGACCATGTAGCTGATATATCAGATGTTTCATAATCAAATCAATAAGCTTTGACATTTATCTGTGTTTATTACGTAACTTGCAAAACGTTATGCAATACACAAAAATTACATTAACAATTAAAGGTACTTTGAAATCACAAACACTGTATCTTCCTGTTTTCTAGGTTCCTCTATACACATTTTACTAAGAGGAAACTGTTGTCTTTTTGACATATATTTAACTTGAGCCTATTTTGTTTACGTTTATGATAATAATTGAAGTTTCGTTGGTAAATAGTCATTGCCATTATGAATAATTTTTGATACAAAGGTTTTTGATACATAATGTGATAATAACTGGAAACAATAATTATGAATTCAAAATACATATCCAAATCAGGCAACTATGACTTTAATGGTCCTTTCTATGGTTCCCCTGCACATAGGACAACTATGAAGTTCTTTATGTGAACAAGATTGGCAGCAGCACATATGTCCACAAGGCACAAAGACCACTTCTGATTTTTGTTCCATACATATTACACATTCAGCGTCCGCAGAATTGCCTGCATTGTCTGCATTTAACACTCCAGAACATTGTTCTTCATCATCTGTAGGAGGAGCACTTGGACCAGATTCTTTATCGTTAGATTCAATAACTTGATTATTATGGTTATCAGTTTTTGTTCCCACATACAAATTAATTGCTCTCAATATTCCATCTCTGTCTGCAGCCAACATCACTCCACTTTCCTTCAAATCCCTACTTGTAATACTTACTAAGGCCACTTCAGAAAATAAGAAAGATACCAAAAATGGTAAACAATGAATAACTCCTTCTTGCAATAGGTAATTTGCAAGCAATGGGTCCAAAGATTTTCCAATATTGAGTAAGTTCTTTGGAGCTGAATCAAGTAGCTTTTGATAACTTTTAAGCCAGAAATCATTCTTGGTGTCTGTCTCTGCTTCAGCTTCTTTCAATGTTTCTAGTAATTGTTTTCTTCGTTTACTTCGTTGATGTAAAAGATCATCCAATAAATTTACCAACTGCACTCTTTGGTCCAATAGTTCATTGTAATTAAATGCAATTTGCATTTTCTTCTTTTCCTGTTCAATTATACTGAGTCTAGCTAAATGTGTAGAAATCAGTCCTATTTCTTGATTTAAACTCCAGCTCCTTGCATCAACTCTGTCAAGTAATGATGAGACCATGGCCTTTTGTATATCTTGATCTTCTATTAACTGCTGAACTAATACATGTCTAGACTCATCCTTTGCATTCAAAAATGCTGCAAGTTTCATGGAACCCTCAGATTCTTGCAAGAGTACACTTTGTTTCATATTACTTAAATGGTCTTTATAATTATCTTGTGAACTTTGAATGGAAGAGTCTTCATCAATTAGTTCCTCCATGGCTTTTAGAATATCAGATTTTTTCACATTATCATAGTTTTTTCTGGCAATCTCTAGCAAGCGGTCATGCTCTGCTTGTTCATGTGCAAGTTGCTGTTGAATTACTTCTGGTTGTAATCGGTCCGACCCTATAAAATTTGTTAACACACATGCAATCTCTTTTTCATCTTCCTGGATATCTTTTAGTAATTTTTGCCGCTCTATTTCTTTAGTTTCATGAACTCTAGCTATCTCATTATCCAGAACAAGCTGTCCCTGCAATATGTCACTCAAGAATTTCTCTCTCTGTTCTTGATTAGCTTTATGTATTTTGTGCTCTTGTTCTATTATCGCAGCTTCCTGCTCTTCCCAAGTAATAGTCTTTTGTCGTACAAATGGATTATGTGTGATATTGGGGTCTTGTGTTGGAGACAGTTCTGTGTCTGCTGGCAGTGGAGGTGTATATTCTATATTCATTTGTTTACAAAGGAATTTCATTATTTCTAATGTACCACCAATACATATAGCAACAGGTGGGAAAGTAAACCTCTCTCCATCTAATTCAATGAACACAAGATTAGTGGCTAAACATATTTCTGGACATAACTTTGTCAAGTCTTTATTACCTGTAATATTCAACTTTCTAAGGCATTTAAGGCTTCCAATGGAAGGTGTCAAGTACTTTAATTTATTTCTGGACACATCAAAAATCTGGAGGCACTGCAGACACTTTATTGCATCCGGTAACATTTCCAATATATTTTCTTGCAAGTATAGTTCAGTCAGATTTACTAAATATCTTATGTTATTCGGCAAGTTTGTAAATTGATTGCAACTTAAATTAAGTACCTTTAAAAGATACAAATCTGTCAACTGTCCGCCTTCTTCAAGAGATTGCAAACGATTATTGTGGAGATACAAATAATCTTTCCTGTAAACCTTGCATATTGAGAATATACCGGGCGGTAAATGTCTGAGTTGACAGTCTGACAAGTCAAACTCCGGTTCCGGAGACTCCTTCGCAAGATATAATTTCCTGTCTAATTTGATTCTTGCATCACGCTGATCCGGATTGCTCTTGCCGAATAGAGACATAGTTGCTCGGTGTACATTTGATACAGCACAACCCATTAAACAAAAAAACTAATATATAACTAGCCAACATATAAATACTGTTATTTTTCGCGTCACCGACACATAACAACCATTTCTAAAGAATTACGCACTAAATAATCTCACTTGAAAATACTTTTCACGTTTATCTTTTAACATTATCAATCGCGGAAAAAGATACGATAAATAAAATGAGTAAATGACACAAATAATGCGTCACTATGTTGTGATTTGAATTGTATGTTATTCTGTCAGTTTGTCACTGCATTGTCACTGTCATGTGTTAGTGTAAATCAACGATTAAAGAAAACAGAGGATAGGCCCTAATTTGCATTTAGTAATATCGCCCAAGATCCGCCTTGAAGCACGAGTTGAATAAAAAATGGCGTTTTTATGCGTTTAATGTGTTGTTATGAGTTATTAAGGTTAATTTAGCAATACCTAACATGATGAAGTGTTGTATTAAAAGGTGTGTTCACGTTTTGTGGGCGGAGTCGGCGCCATTTTATAGTTAATTTTGGCTTCAGATCACGTGACCTTAGGGCATTTCCTCTTATTTCTTAATTCGTTGGTGCAAATGCTGTTCTGTAGGTGCAAGTGAATTGTTGTCACTTTGACGTTTATGTCATTCGGATACAAACAACGGCAGGCGCACATTTATCAATTCCAAAACGATTCGGCATCATTTAGACGTTAACCAAATAAAATATGGTTCAGATGCTGGTAAAAAGTGTGCGTTGGTATTATAAAGTTTCATACAAATCATACAAGTAATATGTGTTTTTGTACAAATATTACATGATTATAATACCTATGCGATTCCAAATTGATAAGTGTGTGCCAACCATAAATAAACATTACTAAATTAACGGAGATCGGTAGTACCTAGTACTTAGAGACTTTTTACTCTAAGACCTAGTACCATTTCTACCTACCGTAATACTCGTAATTGTTTTAACAGCAATATTATTCCGTTACAAAGGTGTAGAGCCGGTTATATTTTTTTGCCGCTTTTTCCAGTCTTATCTTTCAGTAGCCAGAGT
Organism: Ochlodes sylvanus; assembly: GCA_905404295.2. Classification (NCBI taxonomy): domain Eukaryota; kingdom Metazoa; phylum Arthropoda; class Insecta; order Lepidoptera; family Hesperiidae; genus Ochlodes; species Ochlodes sylvanus. Next base: position 8,639,532 of record FR990127.1, read on the forward strand.
ACCAACTATCACTAACAGAGGTCTGTCACAGTCACAGCTGTTAGTAGGACAGGGAGGGATGTCCTTGTCCTAGTCCTCATATTTAGAGGAAGGGGGTCCAAAACGGCACCTTACTTTAGGTTATGTAAGAGAAAAACGTATATTATAACATAGATCAATTTATTGCTATTAGATGCAAAAGTTATTGTAATTTCTTACCCAAATATGTTTAAATTTTTCGTAAGCAATAAGAATATACCTACTTATTTATTTAAGCTTTATTGCACAAACGGTATAAATGGCGAGCTCAATGCTAATTGCATTCTCTACCAGCTACCTAACCATTGGGCTTAACAGAAATGCACGATGAGCTGTACTGCGGTATGACATAATTATTACTTATGACTAGGAACTACATAAAAAACCCTTTCAAATGCTCGCTTTGCCCGAGGGGGTGGGGGGTGGCCTAAAGCGAGCTTTGGCATAAGAGCAAAATGGGCACGCAACAAACTGCAGTAGGTAATCTGAATCTTAATTGCAGAATAACAAGCATCATTAAATAAAACCAACAATCTTATAATTACTAAGTCATCATCAATAATAACTTTGCAGTCTTTAACTGATTTACTGTCCCTGTTTTTCTTTTATATTTATTGCCTAAGCATAGTAAAGGGTAACTAGCGAACTTATGTTCCTATAGCGTCTCCTAACCGTAGTAACTATCCTACTCCCCATTTGAGTCTTGTTCTAAGTCGATCATTAAGTGGCAGCAGCAATTCAAGCCTCAAGGATGCTGTTTGGTATTACGAATAAGTAGAATTACTTACCTTTAAAATTACGTAATGAATAAAAACATTTGGGACGCAAATAAAAACGGCAGTGACAGGTTTAAATAATTTATTTAAGTTGTAAAAAATAAAAGCGTATTAAATACGAAATAAGACAATACTGACGTTATTAAGTTTAATTATTTTCTTAAACTGCCAAATTATACCTACCTTCTACAATATTCGAGACTATTAACTAGTATATACCTACTTCGATTAAGAAATAAGTGAAGGACAGTGACAACAGAAGTGCAACTCAGCATTCTTATGATAGGTAGATTACCTATAATAAGAATGCTGATTCGCACCTCAAACTTTATTTGATTGATTGACAAAGGCACATTTTTCATAGGTTTTTGAGGTTGCAAGATGTTGCAAGCCATGACCAGACAACAACAAAGACATAATATTAATATCTACTAATAGTAGACTACTATGATATTGTGTATTGTCAATCACTACCTAACTACTAATAAGTAAAAAAACTGTTTACCATTACTGTGTCTCGTGTCGCTTGTTCACGGTTTTCACAGAGATTAAAGAGAACCTTCCAAAACATTTTTTTGGTTGTTATTCAATATTCGTCACTTTTTCTCTGTAGAGTTGCAGACGCTTGGGGCACTTGACTTGACGCACGAAATATAGTCTTCGACAATTGGGCTAGAGCCCAAATAGAATTAGACTCGACGACTAGTGGAAATTAATCAAAAGTTAGGTATCCTAAACATGTATGGACTATGATTGTGATTTTCTAAAGTTAACGAATCGCTAGATTTATTTTGCACTAATGAAGCATGGTTTTGTGGTAAAAACTGGGCCAAATTTTGTTTTCTGTTGACATGCTTTCCGTATCTTTCCTGGAAATGTTTTAATTCCATAGGTACTGATCCGAAACGCTCTTTGGAATAATCATTCAGTTTACTTTCTGGATTATTGTAGTTACCGCTATCCTTCATAAAATATGTATTTGCAGGCTCAAACTGAGGTTTTAATTTATTGGATATTTCCCGAAATACCTCTGCTATTTCTTTATCTAGCTCATGCGAGAGGTTCCTTTCTTCAGGTATCATCTCGTAGTCGTCTGCATCATTAACTAATTTAACTGCTGTAACATCTTCGTCATGTAATCTGGCTAGTTTAACATTTAAATCTGCGTCTTTTGTTTCTGATTCACTGGTTCTAGGCTTAAAATATTCTTCTAAACTGGCGAGTTTGCTTGGTATCTCAATCATTTTCCTCTCATCCCTGCTTGCAAACGTCTGTGGCAAGACTTGCTGCGCATTACTAAAATAATCAAATGGATGAAATTGTGGCAAGCTAGGTAACCTATATAACTCTAGCATGGGTTCTAATTTTATTACCACGGTTTTACCTTGGTGGTATCCGATCCCATGGCCATCGAATGGTTTATTTTTTGACTTTTTCTTTGTCACGACTGGTTTCTTTGCTGCGCTATCGCTGTCGGAGTTAGAGTCGTTCAAATCTATATCACAATACATCCTGTTTAGTTTTTGTATGTCCTTTTGTGATAGCCCTACTCGCTGTCCAATTTCCGCACCGGGCTGAAACAATATTAAAAATAAGTACTTAACAATTTATAGATTCAAATACTCGAAAAACTCATCAAATTCGTTAAGTAGGTAACCTGTTTAGGCACTAGGGTGTCCTGGCCGTTTGATGAGAAAGCTTTTCTGCTGTAATGCAGAACACTCTGGTAGTCGTAACCAACGCCAAAGTCGTTGACAGCAAAAGAATTGTATTTTCGAAAATTATGTCTTGCCGCTGAAATATTACAATTACAAGATTAAGGCATTGTGTAAATTTTATGAATTCCTACTTATAACGGCCAACATCTCGCCATGTACCTCGTCAGCGCAACCACGACCACTCTGACAGAGTGTCCGATTAAGAAGAACTTATAACAGCCAACTGTAGTGCACTCTAACGTCCAGTTGAGGAGGTATACCTATAGGGTACTCCATTATGCTGTTACATTGCTTTGGTTTTACTTATCTACTTTGTGCTTTGGTGAATTAAAGTAGAGAAGCGCTCAAAAAATATTTGTTAACAACAAGTAATCAATGGGTGCAAAACGTGCATGAAATTGCTTAAATCGGTCATTTTTCATGTCAATAGTCGACACACGTGCCGATAGCGAGATGAACCACTCAATGGTAAGTAAGTGGTCACCGTCCCGTCACGCACAGATATTAGCTACAAAAGGCATTGCCAACGCATTACTGGTACCTAAAAAGGGGATCGGACCGGCTCTCCAAGTCTAGGCTAGGTTTCATATAACGTCCTTAAACTTAGATAAATTCTTCAATCATTATGAACGAACTATAAGAATGCCCCTCGATTAATAAAACAAAAAACTTAAACTACTTCCGATTTAATTAAGTAATTTCCAATAGGTTGAATACAGGCAACGATTTGTATTCGGATTGCAAGCTGGAAATCGTTGAGGCACAGATAAGGAGTTCAACCTAAATACCTTTCTATGAAGAGTTGGTCACAAGCAGAATCGTAAATATTTTTATTAGTTAGGAGTTCTGAGCAATTTTAATATCATTGCAACATTTAACATGCAATGCAAAATAAAAACCCGGTTACAGCGAATGTTTAATTATCTATAAAATAACACACGCTAACTTACAGATTACGTATTTACGGCAGTAATCTAAGGCAACAATGCGGATATGAAACTGTTACTTATTTAATTACTGAATTTTACAATAAAGCTTACGTTTTACGATATTTTGCCACAGTACGTCGATGTAATCATCTCGGTCGGGACTGCTTTGCATGTGATAGAAACCGAGAGAGTGGAGGAGTTCGTGAACAATGGTACCATGCCGAAAGCAACCACGGCCGACCGGGTGCCGACCAGACAAGTTGAGCACTTGGTAACCACCTTGGTACCCGACTTGGGAAAAGCATCCACGTCTGCTACCCTGAAATATGAACAACAGCAAGTACATTTTCAATTATTGCTGATCTTAATATAAGTTACAAAACAAATAAATAAATGCTTACATACACATTTCACTGCACTAGGATTCCTTGTATAGTAGGTGGCATCGACAAAATAAAATAACACATCTCAAATGCCCGCTACCCGAAAAAAACCATTTATCTGCCACATAGATGTCTACCCCGGCCGGGAAGCGAACCCGGGACTGACCGCAGTGACAGCAAAGCAGTCTTTGCTGACTTTGCAGGCAATGTCACTAAGAACAAGGCTACAGATACGGATTCTTCGTAGTGTCGTTCTTTATTTTTATAAGAGAAATCCATAGTTCACATCAGCATATAAATAAACGATCTCATACATTATCATTCTTATCATCTATAAATAATCTAGGTCATTCTAGGTTGTTTTACGGGAAAACGAAGTTTCCAAGATTTATAATTATATAGCCGACAAATGAGTCAATGATGGTGTTGCGACTTGCGATCGATCGCAAGTTACTTACCATCAGTTGGCACGTTCGGTCATTTGTCAACTTTAAATTTAGGTATAAACGTCAGAAATGAGAACGAGGAAGATACTTATGAAAACACTTGAAAAACCTAACCTGGATGACAACAGCATCCGGATCTCCTCTTCTATATGGAGTAAATTTAACACAAGACACTTGAGCTAAATCTTCAATCCCGGCCTCAATTGCTCGGGCTTGACCACTTGCTGAAAAGAATTGTCAAAATGTAATGTAAAATACGACTAATTGTAAAATAAAACTATGAAATTATAATTAAAATGTAAAAGTGAATATGGGGACCATCTTGGTGATGGTGCACCCTGCTAGTGATAAATCTAAGGCAATAATGGTAGGTGAGTACCTGATATTGTCAGGTCCTTAGTTTAAAGGTCGCTAGAGTCAGTAACATTCGGCTTAATCGCTACCACGTCATGCAAAGCCTATTTGTCCAGTTACCTACCTTGCAGAACCACCTTCTTTTGAAAACTAAATTTGAAATAAGTATTAATAACTTATTTCAAGGTAGCGATACTCCTTGGCGTTATGAATTTCCAAGTTACCCGATTATTTATTTACCCTTAACGCTTTAAATAATCGGATCGTATAATTCATGAAGGGATCGAGTGACAGTTTAGCTCGTAACTATATCGCATTTTTCTTCGGGCAGTAGGTATTGTACCTAATTGGGACCCTCACTGGGACCATTTGCCTGCGTGTAACAACTCAGATTCGTATCAGTGACATTGAGTAGAACCGAGCGTTATTTACATGTGCAACCATAAACCTTGTATCCTTTAAGGTCGTTTAAGGCGCTAACATTAAGGCGCTACCGCACCGGACAAATTATCCTGTAATTTAATAGTCAAGATACCAACATTTGTAACGTCCATGTCGATTGAGTTGTTGTTTATTACTTACAGAAATGTTCTCGTTGAATAAAATAGATAACTTCGTTGTTAGGCCAGCGCTTCGTACTGTCTTGCAGCCCATTTCTGGACAATCCCTCGGCTACATCCGCAACAAGTAGACGTCTCTGCCTTTCGTTTAGTATGAGATCTCCTTCAAATTTTCCGCTTTCTTCCCATGCGTTATCAGACACTGGTTCGTCTTCGTCATAATCATCTTCAGGTCCCTTACCTACCGACATAATATAAAACTGACTTTGTATGTGCATAGGTAAATTTAATACAGTCAACAAAATCAACGGATTAATTGCAATCATGTTATGAGTAGTTATCACTTGTGATAAGTTACTAATTGAACAGCACAAGGTGAATTTTCGCTAAGGGCAAACATTTATTAGCTTTTGTGGCTAAATAGTAGTTCCTGTTTGCGTCGCTGCTCTCTCGCTTCACTTCTCTACTATCTTCAGAGATAATATTGAATAGGTATATCTTATTACAAAATTAATTCTCTGAGACAAAACAAAAAAGAAGTATCTTCTAAATTATGGTAAACTCCATTAAAAATCTGGCGCGTAGTAAAAAGGAGGCACCGAAACAAACTGAAAGAATTATATTCTACTTGTTCATAGATTTAAACCTGTCCTAAATGCCTGTTTACATATTTAGAACATTTTACGATAACCGCATAACAAAATAAATACTTATTACGAAGATTTTCACGAACTATGCATAAACTATTTACGCAACTCACAATTGCTCTTTAGGATTTAAAGTGCGTTATGCGGGTGTTTAGGTACATGTTATTCGCAATTATTATTAAAATATTTTTGTAATTTTAATCATCGCTTACCTTATACATAATTATTATAAAACGTAACTACATTTACTAGGTACGTTCAAAAGTTGCATCTTTTGAATAACGTTAGTGTAAATTTGTGTAGCCCACTGTTAATAAATTAAATTAAATCTAATTTTAATAAAAATTAAAATGGAAATATCTATAAACAGTCTACTCACTTTTCACATTTAAGTCCAACTGTGATGTTAATTCAAGAAAATTACTAAATTCCGCGAGTTCGTTTTGAGACATAGCCAAACACTTAACGACACAAATGCTGAATAAAATCACTAAACTCGTCATTTTACACGTTTAAAATAAAATAAGATAAAATAAATTAAGACTAATTACGTTTAAATAAAACTAACAAATCAGGTAGCTTTAGTCAAAGAGTCATTATCAATATATCACAATCACATCCTGGTCTAATTTAATTTTTCTAATTTTATCTAGTAACGAAGTGAATAACGTCAATATTTGCGCGATACCGCAACGTTTTTTCCGAACAAAACCCATTGGTGCGGCACGAGAATTAATATAGCTTTGGATACGACCATTTCACAAGCGATTTGCTCGCAACTGCTTGGAGACTGTTCTTACGACAGCGGCCGCGCGGGTGTCAGCAACCAACGGTAGCGACCGTCCCTTTACAAGTCCACGCAAGAAAAAATTGCTAAATGTGCTGAGATTATTCCATCATTATAATAACGGTCAGATTTCAGTTACTTTTTCACCACAAAACTTTTGCTGGCCTAATTCTGTACTTTTTAAAGATTTTGACACAAGAAACAAACTCGGTAGATACAATAAATATTTGTTGGCATTTTAAGCGGATTCAAGGATTGAAAGCTATAATTATTTTGTTCCTCAACTAACAAAAATTTTGTCTTTAGTTTTATCTTTGGATGATTAAGACCTAAACTTTTGCTTCATTAATGGCCTTAAGTAAATCTATTTCAGGCATTATACGCATGCAATAAAAGTCAGTGCAGCGCTTAGCGTATAGATATTAAAAAAATTGCAAAATAGCTAATACCTGAACGAGTTGTAAATTATACAGATATACTAGTAGATTATAATAATATGTATGTATATTGACTTATTATTACAATAATAATACAAAAATAATAATACAAAATATTATTACAATAATATTAAGTCAATGGTGTTATACAAAATTTTTATACCTAGGTAGGTAGGTAGGTACTACATAAAATACCCACTACGAAAAATTTCAAAGAAACAGAAATTTATAAAAAAAAATTGTACTACAATCAAGTTTTCAAATAAAAATAACATAATAATATCAATAGCATCAATAGCATTACTATCAACATCAAGCCGACCGAATTAGAACAAGACTCTTACTTACAATTACTAACTGGACTATTACCTACTAACAACAACTAACAGGACCAACTATCGCTAGCCCAGTCCTCATACTAACTAACAGACTAACTAACTAATGTTCTAACACCGTATCCTAAGCGGATTAACTATCCTAGTCCCCATTTGAGTCTTGTTCTAGGTCGGTCCCAGTTGTCATGGGCGGCAGCGGAAGGGTGGTGCTGCATGCTCATTTGCTACCTTCATTCCATAAAAAAAGAGTTTTTAAAGTAGAATGTAAATGCAAGTGATGTAAAGTAGTAACCTAACCTAAGGCAGCATACAAAAAATCTTCATGATTCAATCTTTAAAATTTCGGACCTACCTACCTATATACCTATGTCCTACCTACCTATTTAAAAAGTGCAATTCTCCAGTATTTACACTAGTTCCATAAGAAGTTTGTGTAGTTTATAAATATGTAGGTAAGTACCTAATATGCTATTGCAACTAACTACTCCATAACTTCCCTCTTCACTAGATCAAAGATAGACATTTTTCAACTATCTTAATATATATAATTCGAGTGTGAGTGTGTATGTCACTGAACTCCTCCTAAACGGCTTGACCGATTTGGTTGAAATTTTTTGTGTGTGATTTTTTGTGTGTGAGGTGGATCCGAGAATGGTTTAGATTCACAATTGGACCCGGTAGGTGGCGTTGCTGTCGATATATCACCAAAACATTTTTTAACGACTGGACCGATTTGGATGAAATTTTTTGTGTGTGTTCAAGGGGATCTGGGAATGGTTTAGATTCACAATTGGACCCGATAGGTGGCGTTGCTGTCGATATATCACCAAAACATTTTTTTATTATAAAGCGGTACGAAGTACGCTGGGGCAACTAGTCTTTTATAAGAATATAAATAAGTAATACCTACCTACACATGGCATTTCAAAATAAACTTTCTAAAATTCTGCGAGCTATGTCCGTAAAATCTCTAATTGATTCCATTGTTGCGAACTCGAACACGATGATGATTAGACCACTTGATTTGATAGACAAATGTTAAAAAATAAACTTTCTAAATGAATAGAGCAATAATTCTAAAAGCAATGTTGGTAGGTAAGCCGTAAGCCAAATTACGACTACTAGGTACTAAGTGTATATTTCATTAATGCTTATTCGAACACGACGATTAGACCTTAGCATTTTAGTAAGTAAGTACATGATAAACTATTAATCTTTGTTCATAAACAAGGCAAAAATAAAAAAAATGCAAAATTGTTGAAAATCTTTAAATGTCATTACTGAAATTTATCTACTCAATCATAAATTATTAAATCTTAATTTGTTGTTTCTTCGCTTTCCTCGCAGTACATTTTATTTAACTTCTTAATATCTCTTTCTGATAGTCCATTTCTCTGGCCGATAGTGACATTTGCCTGAAATGATTAATTTAGATGTATAAGTGCATAACATAGCATAGATGAACAAGAGGTGCTTATCTGTTACGTCTGTGACAAGCTGACAAGTCAATAAATTCTTAGTTCTTACAAAACCAACTTAATGTTGCTGAAAATTCTCATGAATCCAGTTAAGTAGTTCAGCTACAGTTACCTATATATGTTTTACAGTTTGAGTAAAACATATACTCTAAGTTCAGCTAATGTGCAAACATTTTTAATCAATTAGCTCCTAAATACAAATAAAATTTACTGTGAATACGCTGCAATCTCATTCCTTAAATTACTTTTGATCGGCTTCTTTTTCGTTATCATAACATAACCCATCATTGTTCTGTTACTTGACTTTGGTAAAATTTTAAAGGGTTAAAGTTAGCACTATTGTATTGAACACAACTTACCTTTACCTCTCTTTAAAGGTAACACTGTGATGGCTGGATACCAGTTGAGCCCTTTGCTCGTTTACGCCCTAACAGACACACGTTACAGAAATCTCAAGTGTAGTGGTTTGTCCACGATGTTATTTATTAATTTACTTGTGTGCCCTCTTATAAACATGACATAGGGCAAACTTTATGCCTAAAGGCATTGACCACCAGTCAACTCTGCGTGCATGTAACAATAGAATCGAGGAGGTACTTCTATACAAATATTTTTGTAGCGATGCAAGTGATATTTTAAGTATCTATTTTATTTATATATTTATAGTATCTATATTTTTAAGTATTTTACCTTAAGAGGTATGATAGTCCTATTTCCGTTCTTAGTGAAAGCATGTTCTGGATAATGCATGACGCTATCGTAATCATATTGTACGCCGAAATCGGTTACAGTGTCGTTGTTGTACTTGGCGAAATTGTGCTCCGTGCCTGAAAATACTTATAATATCTAGGTTAAGGTTATTACAAAAATATTTAGTTTTTGCGCCTTTGTTTACAATATTTAGCATCGCAATTGCTTTGCATAAGCGTTACGGGGTCGCAAACGATTGAAACATTTAGATAATATCTATTGCACCACCTATTTTTAATATTTATCTACAATACTTAGGATGGTTTGTGTTCACGGTCAATGACACAGTATCCAAAACTAATTAACTTATTTATTTTGGGGAGTGTAGGGGTGCACTAAGAGAGGATTTTTGGAAATTCCCCCCTAAAGTGATATAAAAAGGGGACAAACTGATGCTCGTATAAAATAAAGTACTACTTAAGGAGTATAATAAATAACAATACCCACCTGCTTTAATATTTTCCCAAACGATTTCAACAAAATCATCTCTATCGTAAGTGCTTTGCATGTGATAGAACCCTAAGGTGTGTAGCATCTCGTGGACAACCGTGCCATGTTTGAAGCAGCCCTTGGCTAAGTTCAGCACCTGCTGTACTTTCCCATCATCCTGCTCCGTACTGTAACCCACGCTCGAGAAACATCCGTTAGCCGACCCCTAAGAATATAAAAATATATTACAGTAGTGTTTAGAAATGAATACTTCAGGTACTTTCTAATACGGATGCAAATTATTGTTTTACGCATATTACATAATAATATCTACTATATACTTACTTATAGAGAATCGAAATGAAATATATCTAAATAATAAATAGGTCCGATTGTAAAATTAGATAGCAAAATTGAATGAGTTTTCATGTTTCAAAGGACCCGTTCAGAACTTCGTCCTGGTTAGTTATCTTTACTGTTCACTTTCAGCGACAAGAGCGCCCAATATCTGCACCAACTGTCTATTTGTGTATTATTAAAAGTCTTAATTGATGTACAATAAAGTGTTATTGCATATGTACAATATAGTGTGACGCGGTTAAGTTTAGTTGTAATAGTACTTTGGGTGATGTTTCAGAACTCTCATCAATATTCGATTTGACCCCATAGAGGGCGGTTAATGGGTTGTTATCCAATGTTATGCATGATAAATGACTGACTGAGTTAAGTAATCGGACATGAGCTGTTGGATTGGTGACAAATGGCAAAATTGCTTGACCGATTCCCACCCTCCGATGGCACTCTAGTTTAATAGCAGTCTTTAGTTACTGACGACTATGGATTGGCCAATAACACTTCCACCAATCAGTAGGTACTAAAACATCGTGGTGCAGTATGCTCTGGGCCTGCTCCTTTACGAGGAAACCTGATACCTAATACTCGTAGAGACCCAATGGATTCAAGCCAAGTACATCCATTCGTTTAAATCAATTTTTATAAGTACCTAACAAAAATGTTTAGACGTCAGAAAAAAATTTATCTAGATTATACGAGTCTTATTTAATCACCTTTAAAAAAGGAGTTAATATTTTCAAACCGAAAACTGGCTTCGCCTGAGAGACGTAATTTACTGTTTATTCAAATGAAATAATTCTTAAACATTCAGAAAGTAGTCGGTTCACTTTCGTTACGTTTTCCTGTCTTCTCGCAGGATATTAGCCTACTCAAAACTTGTTTCCGTATTAAGTTGAAACGTTGCGCGAATCGTTTTGAGGTTACTACGAAGCACACAGATTGTAATTACTTCCGTTTGTTTTCTGATTCTAAAGCAGTATCTACTATAAGTTAAATATTGATTAAGTTTTTCCACAAAGAAAACTCGCGAATATCCACCTGAATCAGAACTGCATGTTCGCCGTCGTTCCGTGCCCGAAATTTGACACACGATTTGTTTGCGATATCCGCCATTCCTTCTTCAATCATTTTGACTTGTTCGTCATCTAAAAATTAAAAATATTTTACTTATGTTATCCATTAACTCCATCTTCTGTTTTTGTTATTTTTTCCTTAGCAAGCACAAGTTATTTTAAAGCCGAAGCCTACACTGTAACGATGCCAGAAACCCTACATAGAGCATTCTTTAGAGAAAAATCATATATTAATAAGGCTTTATTCCATGTTCAGTGATCATCACTATCATCGCCAAAAATATTAGGTACAATAAATATGATATGAACACTACAAACCAAAATCGTCCTCCTCGATATGATATACTACGGTCTTCTCTGGCCACCGCTTCGCCGCGCCGCGTAGCCCATTTCGAGCTTCTTCTGCGGCCCGAACTTGCTGCATTTGCATTGAGGACAGCATCATGTCTCCTTCGAAGTACTCACCTAATTCCTCATTTATGCTTGACATATCTAAAATAGGTAAAGTTTAGTCGTTTTGAAATAATTACCATAGATAAGTTGGTTATTCTATGTTCTAGCTAAGTAGTAGATAGGTATGCCTAAAAGTAGATTACATTCATTGTGCAAGTAACAACCATTATTATTAATTACCTACCAATTTAATGTCTACCTACTTAAGTAGAATACAGAATTGTAACATCTGTTTTCTTTTTTTTTGTTAGTATAATGTTTGACAACAATCGCTGCTTACAAGCAGATAGGATTGTAGTAAATCATTCAATTTACAAAAATCTCTTTTGATGAGAATAATATAGGTGATAGCCGCCTGTAAACATTCGTAAGTTGGGGATTAACTATTCCTACAGCGATTAAACGTCTTCAATATCCCAGTTTTAAACATATCGTGTTTTTCAATTGAACAACACGGTTGATAGCTAGGTACCAGACCTACCTATTAAAACTTTATAGTCACAGCAAATTGCAATGCTGTCAGCTATACAAATCTTTATTAACATCAGAACCATAATACTAGTTAGGTAAGAATAATTGATTAGCTAACCTAACCTAACTATAATAGCATTAATAGCCTGCTATTGATCAAGTAGGTACCTACTTAAGAATAATTTTTCTTTCCCATTTTACTGCGCGACAGTGCACGACAATAAACTTCGCAATTGGCTCTGTCGAAACTTCAGCAGCTGCAGTTAAGAATTACTGGCATATTTTAATGTACCTATTAGCTGTCATAACGCGCATATAAATTTATTTATGAAATCTCAACGGAAATTTTTAGTTTAACATTTGTTCCTTATAGTTTACAGTCACACTAGATAGTATTAATAGATAGGATGAATGATAGATAGGACATCTGTAACTCCGAGTAGAACTAAAGAAACTCCTTGGGAGTTTCTTGTCGCTTATTGTTCTAATATAAAGATGACGCAATTTCGTCGTAGGTCGATGGCTTTCATCGTTCGTCATACTTACCAAATGTCAGGAAAATTTGCATTTAATAATACGACGTAAGCCTTTGAAAAAAAATCCTTATAAAGTTTTCTGTTCTGCCTCGTGCGTGAAACTGACTTGCAGATCAATGCTGACACCTTGTTGTTTTCTAAAACTATGATTTTAGTAACTAATGCATGTCCAACGCCTAGACAGCAAGTAACACATTATCGACAACCACTTTCGATTCAAAGACCACAAGATCACTAACGTTGTTTGCTGGTCACGAACTTTACTGTCACTTTCACTATATACCTACTGCGAAGAAGGCGGATACATAATTGTACAGTTAGTTTTATTTATTTTTATGGATGTGAAATAACAAATACGATGTAGTGCAACGCACGTTGTGTTCAATGATCACTTCAATAAGAGGACGTCATTGGCGTTCAATTAATGATCGGCGTCTGATTAGTCTATTATTATATCGCTAGGTATTCCTAGATAATAACTTGGAACGCCTCATATTTAGTTATACTCTAAAGCCGAAATATACCTGAATAAAACGTAGTGCTTATATACTCTTTGCCTGAATGGGTGGAGAAATGGCCTGGACTACATAAGGTTCCTATGAGGAGAAACCCCATGCGCTACTCTAATCGAGTTAACATCATAATAGTCGCGTTGTCCAGCCTCCAATTGAATGGCACGTCCGTTTCAAAAGAAAATATGTACAATGAACAGCTCCAAAGGACATCATAGGTCCAACATTCAGTTTTTCGCTGAATCCTTTATTACATTGAAATGATCACATCTATCACGCGTTAATTTTTGTACCCAACTGGATACTCTATTCTACTAGAACCATTGCGTGTGAACATGCCAGTGATACGGGATTCGGTCGAAAGCTCTGTGGACTGGAACTTCCGTAGCCTAAATCCTCCGGAGTACCCTAAATCCTCTTTGCACTATAATACTGGTAATAGCTAAACTCTAGTAATAACTAAACGTAACTAATTAATTTAAATGTGTTTTAAATTGTACCTACTTACTTACCGTCAATGTCGTAAAGATTCCTATCCTCCAAAAAAGGCGCGGCATTACAAACAATAACAATCGTTATTGTAACAATAATATAAAAGAACATTATTTGTAGATACAATGAAGACTAGGCGCTAATAGGAAAATACACCGTCCACCAATCAAACCAGCACTGGACGCCACAACTCTTTTCGAGGCCTTATATGATTCTTCACCTCGTACATTTTGGTTAAACAATGCCATGGACTTATCGATCACCTAATTAGATAGGTAATCGGGTAATCTATCGCATTCGATTTTGAAATTAAGTGTTTACACTTCGCCACTCGAGATATCTGCTAGACAAGAACGAACCCCGCCGAGTTAACATCCCAAGACCTCGAGTTAACAGGAACACGAGTGATAAGACACGGTTGTAATAACTATCGACAGCTCATTTAGCATTTTACTTGTATTTCAAACACCCCAGGTGCATTTGTATGTAGGTATCCTTACCTTGAATAGATAAGGAAAATGCTTACTTACCTAAAAGCAATACCTACGTAGGACCAAGTAAGTAAAAATGTATTGTATTGGATAGACGTCTTTGTTTTTAAATGATAATTATATGTAAATGAATTCTGAACGTGAATAATTGAAATGAATAATAAAGGAAAATCGTTATTTCCAGTTATAACGTTACATAGCTGTCGTTAAGTCATGTCAAACGACTTCGGTAGACCAAGAACTTCCATTATTACTTTAGGAAGTCATTGTCAATATAACGTTACGAATTAGCATTGTCGAGAGCACAATCCATGCAACTAAGCGAAATATCGGCGTAGATACAAAATGACATTATCGTGAGTACCAGTCACAGAACACTGTTTTCCGTGGTACCAGTATTAGTTAAAGCCAAAACCGCACAATCCAGGATGAACTAAATTTAACGTCATTTGAAACAGGACTTTTTCAGGTAGGTAGGTAGACTACTATCATTATACTATCCCAAGTATCTTCTGAGCTTTATAATCAAGTAGCTCTTTATAATTCGTAACACCTACCCATTTATGTACCTATATTTCTTCTTTAGACTTCTTTGTTATTTCAATAAGTGCAGAGCATAATTATGATTAAGTATAATATTACGTTTTAATGCATTCTCATTCACCTTAAAATAGTAAGATAAGAAATAAGTAATATTATGTCATTAGATTTTCGACCTAATTTACGGAAAAATAAATTAAGTAGGTACGTTACTTGGGACATGAGTTTTAGTTGAAGCTACGTATACGAATTTTACTAGCTTAAAAAACTTTTTTCGCGGGGACATTACACAAAGACTTAGCAGAATAAGCTTCGCAGGCTTGCAGTTGGTAAAATATTGAAGTTGAAGTTAGGCACTTAACGCAAAGTTTTCCCGGCCACACGGACGCGGGTGACAACCACGATTTATTCTTCTTGCGACTAACGCTTTCCGCAGTGTTGGTCATTCCGAGCCAAATAGCGCAATATATTTTACCTAAAACGGTTCATGTGAGTTACAATTTTGTAATTAAAACGGACTAGGTATTTTCAATTTGTTTTTTTATGTTTATAGTCGAATAACGAGCAGACTACCTGATCATGGACATTAGTAACACCAAACACCACAGGCATCATTGATGAGTTTCCAGCCGGGAAAGAAGGAAATAAAAACTGGCTCTCAGTCGGCACACAATGGTTGGTTGGTGGTGGTGTTGTTGCATAATGTTGAGGTAGAATGGTATGACCGCTCCCCGATCTAATGCTAAGTGTCCATGTCGTATGTGGTGCATGGGATCATGAGTTTTCGCGCACCAATATTTCAGTAGGGAAAAGCTTTATATAAAGCATTTTTATGGATTTAAGATAGCAAACTAGTAGATATGCACATGCAGTACCACCCTTCCGCTGCCGCCCGTGACAATTGCTGTTATAATAATATTAATATTATATTATTATTTATTAATATTAATATTGTTTTAGTATTATTAATATTTATATGTATTTGTTAGTCTTTTATTTAGTTGTACCTGTGTGAAACGCGTAGCAGGACGTAATTTTTGGTTGTATTCTATTCCAACTAGGATTAATATCAAATTTATAATTATATATATCAAAATATTTATATATCAAAATTATATAAAAAAAATCTGCACGTTTCTAGGCCAGCTAAGCTTGTAGAGCCGAATTCACCCGAGGTAATACCACCACCCGCCACGGTACCTACGTAGTACCATTTCTACCATGTAATAATTGTTTCAAAAGAAATTGTGTTGCGGTAAGGTTTTAGAGGCGAATATCTAGTATATAACATATCTAATATATAGTCCTCAACAGTAGCAACACATTTGTGACTGAATTAGAACAACACTCTACTAACAACTACTAACTTGCCTATTGAGTACTAACGCCTACAGGACTAACTATCACTACCAGTCCCCGCCCCAGTCCTACCTCAGTCAGTCATGCCTACCTCTGCTTCAGTCATTCATACCTACAAACGAACTAACGTTCTAACAGCATTTGGTAAGTGAACTAACCATCTTAGTCCCCATTTGAGTCTTGCTCTAGGTCGGTCCCAGTTGTCACGTGCGGCAGCGGAAGGGTGGTGCTGCATGCTCGTTTGCTACCTTTATTCCATAAAAAATGGTATGGTATGTACTACTCTTATATCCTGAATATTAATTCATGCGTTACATGTTACATATATTGACCTAACATTTTTAAGTATATCTAATTATTTTGTATTCAATTTATTTATTTTTCTATCAATAATTAATAATTTGGATTTTTATTTCTCTTCCTGTTTTTCATTAAAAATATACTCATACTATGCTGTAAGTAGGATAAAGAAAACAGAATATCTCTTTTGTAAATAACGTGCTATATTTATATTACAAAATAATTACAAAAAAAAACTTCGACACACAAAAAACTAAACTGTACATGCATGCAATTCAGATACAGTGTAATTATAATTAGCTAATTTAACGTAATATACAATAAAATGTAATCTATAAAAAATACTCCTGTAAGATACAATTAAACGCAAAACAACGTTTGCAAAATAAAAGAAAATAATAAAATCCATTTCATTACGGTATGGCATTTCATTGTAACATAATACTGAAACCACTAATACAATCAAATTTAAGTTCCTACTGAAAATTACCATGCTAATGCAAACGTTACAAATATTGACATAAATACGAAAAATTTAATTAAATATTTTCTCTATAAAGTTGAATAGGCAAATTACGAATATACTTAAAAATGTATAATTATATTCAGTTGCGGCTCGTAATGAATAGGTTCCTACTCCAATAAATACTGTCACTACTTTACAAACGATAGACAAACAAGTAATTAATTTAGGCAGTCTTTAATATATTTCAGTTAACAACAATCCCAAACAGAATTTCACAGTACATTAAATAAATAAATATTGAATTAATACCAGACAACAAAAATGGTAACATACCTACAGACTTATCTAATGTTGAAAATACACGGACAATTTACACCATTCATTTTTGGCGAACTAAAATAGTACACGTCACAAAAGTGAATCATTCGTTCAATGCTTTGGAGAGATCTCAAACAAATTTGATTAATTTGGATTGAACCGTGTATTCTCGACACAATGATTTAAATAATTATACATAAAAATTACAAATATATCAGCACGAATTTCAATAAAGCACTGTAAACATTCTAAATATTGGTCTAGTTATTTATTGCGTGGAACGCAGTGTTCCGTTATAGAATACACATTACAAGATATCGTTGCAATTACATTACTTATCAGACTGCCGCGGTAAATACAACTATTTTGTTTACAATTTAATAAACATTACTATAATCAACGCTATTTTAGTGGGGCCTTAGGTCTTCTCCAATAAAGGTTAGATTATAGTACACTAACGCCGGCCAGCTTAATCTTCGAGTTATAAAGAAAATGTTTTCCTGTATCTAAACCAACGGCAATTACTTCCAAAATGGCAGTACAGACAATACTCAATATAATGGTGTTCTCGTAAAATCCAGTCTTTTCCTTGAGCGAACGAAACATCAAATACGATTCAAACGTTGTATTTACCGAGCGGTATAAAAACAGAGCTATCCGACACTACACGATACTAATACGCATATAACTGTCGCAGCGGCAAATACCATGGGGTTTATAAACGCCTACTGCTAACATTCGTCTAATATAATTGTCTACGTATAAAGGACGTCAACCGAGTAGTAAGCGGCACTCTCAATGAGTCATATCACAAATTATGCAGCGATTCTACCAACAATTAAAAATTATTGCTATTTCATTCAAGACATGATCGTCTTAAGGCAAACGAATTAAATGCTGTTTACCATATGGTATTTCGTTTAACTAGAATTACTTTAAAACGTTATCACTATTTTGAGACTATCGAGTTATGTGAACCTTACGTACCATGCGTCATACAACACTACACTCAGAGCCCGTACTGAACCTTAAGCGTATTATAACTACCAGATAGAAAGACACGAACCGTCACGTTAATATAAATAAGTTTAGATCTCAAAAGTACGTTCATCAACACTATTGCTTCCTTGCAGGCAGCAATTTATAGGAAAAATATAATTTTGATTATCAAAAATAAGAACGCATAATTTTAATACTATAAGACATGCATAAAAATAATGCGTTTAATCAGAACGTTCCAATACCGTTTGGACACTGACGCATAGATTTGTTTTAAAATCGAAATTCTGTTCGAAAATTAACGAATAACGCTCATAGTCAGAGAAAGAACATATACCTATCTCAAGTCAATAAATACCTATTTAAGAAAACCTTTACCATCTTGCAGCAATAAATTGATCCACTGCGTTACTTAGTTAGTAATATAACGCGTTAAGATTATTATTAGGTATTATTAGGTACATTCTTTAAAAGTGGCATTTAAGCTACCTAAGAAATACGCAGGCAAAATTCCCTTACCTAAACGTACCTAGTAATGCATTTAAGTTTATAAACACCATAAGTTGACTAAATATAACAACACACCGTTTGTGCATAACCTCGCTCACCCGAAGCGAAGCGTAATGTTATTAAAGTTAATAATCACATATTCCTGTTACTGTAGTCCTAAGAGCATCAAAACTTACTACAAAGATAGACGGTCAAATATCAACTGGAATTGAAATGGGACGTTTCTTTTACACATATTTATTTGGCACACACACATTGATATGTCTCTGTCAGTTTCTGGTACTAAACCTGTAAAGTGTAAACTAATATATCTCTTAGAAGTTCCGATTGTGTGTACGTTAACATTTTGTTATTACCACTCGTATTAAGTATATGGAAGCCCCAAACGACTAGCTGTAAAATTATAATTATAAGGCATCTTTGTCACGAGTTCACGACATCGCCGTCGCTCGCGAGTTTCATTAAAATCAAAGAAACTGTCCCATTCCACATCTTTAAACGTAATACAGAATGTCGTCTTAACATTAACTATTATTACGACACATCACCAAGAGAGCGCATGTGTCGTGTCTATAGATCGGATAATCGGGTTCTTACTTGTCTACAATTTACGAAAGAATAATATAGACATGCTTTTCGGAATGCGGTTTCTAAAATGGTTAAAAATGTTATCACCATTACTAAATATAAGTATTTTTTATTGAGTAATACCTACTCACTGAAAGAATACTTCCGTACTTACTCGTACTTTAAAAAAAATCGAAAATCTATAATAGGTACTATAGAGTTTATTGCAGTTGTTTATTTGAGATCTACCTCAACTAATAAAACAACACCGGTTTATACTATTACCTTTTAAGGAATAAAAGTAAATGTTGGTATACATGTGTCCGATTATCCGATCACTAGCTCATGTCATCAAAGTTAAATCGAAACTAGTATTATCATACTAAACGTGAACGTGTTTTAAGATCTTCCCTAATTCGATGTACTGACGAGTTCAAAAATACAACTCCATTACAAGCTACACAATGACACCGATGGCAAATCACAACAGATATAGTCGAATCCATAAATCAGGCGAACATGTTTGACAAACAAAGTGTTCATGACAAAACTTTATAGTAATGGGGTAAGTTTCGATATTTCTATTTCGACTTACGTGATCTTGGGTGCATTAAAAATAACTTAAAACCAAACAAACAATGTATATGAAATCAATAATTGAAATTATAAAATCAAGATACCACACTGATATTAATATTATTTAATAATTCAATGCTGACAAAAATAAATAAAAATAAATTGTATAAAGGTGTAAATAACTGTGACCAACAATGTCCATTTTGGGTCAACATTTGTACATAATTGAGTTGTCAAACTCCATAGTTCGTCTTATTATGGATTCTAGTTTAGAAGATCGGACATAACCTATTCACATACACCTAGGCGTCTCGCTCGTTGTAGTACACTATGCAAGTCACATGCTGATATGTAAAGACGACAGTATATCGGTTCGAATACTGATAAGAGAATATTTGGCTTTGAGTTTTAAAAATAGTATATTCGTTTCTATATGAAAGCTTTCGAATTGTTTATTAATGAAGCGAATGAACGATGCGTCGCTCGGTCGGTCCGTCACGCGTCGCATTCACACCGATCACAGTTTACCGATAACATACTAAAATAATTAGGCCTTTTTAGGACAGATAATCACAATACTTTAGCTACGTTACACAATCCCATAGGTAAACCTCACACTCATCCAGCGCTCGTCCTCGGCGTTAACTCTTTGGATTCAGGTTACATCTGCAAATAAACGACAAAGCGTTTTAAATTTTCTTATCATTAGTTTTAAAAAAATT
The DNA here is from genome assembly GCA_905404295.2 of Ochlodes sylvanus. Taxonomy (NCBI): domain Eukaryota; kingdom Metazoa; phylum Arthropoda; class Insecta; order Lepidoptera; family Hesperiidae; genus Ochlodes; species Ochlodes sylvanus. Next base: position 8,660,318 of record FR990127.1, read on the forward strand.
AATCATTAGGATATTAAGCGGGTTTATTTATTGCATAATTGGTCGGCCACGCTTCAATGAAGCCTCTGGCGACGAAGATCTGACTTTTTACTGTCGACTGATGGCCCTTTAAAAACACTGCAAAAAACCTTACTATATCAATGACCTTTACTTGTTTTATGACCTTCACATCCTTTCCAGAGCCTCAAACTATCTCTATACAATATTTCACGTAAATTGATTCAGCGGATTAAGCGTAAGAAGATAGCAGACAAACACACAGACAGACGGAGTTACTTCCGCATTTGTAATATATAGTTTCATAACTCCTTACATCGCATCGACCGTTGCGGCGTTACGCGGCGGTCTGCGCGGCGGGCGCGGGCGCGGGCGCGGGCGCCGGTGCGGGCGCGGGCGGCGACGGCGCGGACGCGTTCCTCGAGCGGCCGCCGCGCGGCTTGATGCTCTCCGACACCTGCCACATCGCCTCCTCGCTGAGCACGTCGTCGAACTCGTTGAACATCGCCTGGATGCGCTCGTTCTTCTTGAACTTGTACTGCCTGGTGACGTGACACGTGTGTCAGTGAACATGGCGAACGAAAAAGTTTAATGTTAACCCAGTACTTAAGTGTTCCAAATAAAAATCTTAATTAATTATGTTTGATAAATAATTATGTAAAATTAAAATAATATCGCTAGTGACAACAAAAGTTAAATGTACGCACTCTTTGTGGAACCTCTTCATATTTTCCATTATGTGATACTGTTGCCACCGCTTGGTAAAGTTGATACTTCCGTCAGGTAAGTGGTCCGGATTACCGACGTGGACAAACGTCAGATCTTGGAGAAATAGACCACTGCAAAGAAAAAAGTATATATAGGTATTTTACAAGTCAAAACAAATATTTTTTGCTTCAATCTAAAAGTTTCAAAAAAATCCCACAGAGAATATTTCGCAGCGAACGCTTCCTCACTGTTTGTTATTACAACAAACAACAAACATAAAAAAAAGTTCTCGACCTCCTCTTACGACGCCCTATCTACAATCAGTATAAAAAAATATGTAAATGTACGTATACGTTACGCACATGTAAGGTATGCAGGGCGGCTGCGTCTCGGCGAGCGCGAGCCGGTACGCGCGGAAGGACATGGAGGAGTCGATGAGCGCGGTGTGGTCGTGCAGCGCGTCCAGCACAGCGCGCGGCCAGCCCAGCCGCTGCACCGGCGGGCAGTCCAGCGCCGACACCAGCGCCAGGTACGAGTTGAAGTTGTTCATCTTGCGCAACGCCTTCATCACCTTCAACAGCTTGTTCGCGTATTTCTCACGCTCGCGAGCCTCCTCCTGCCGATGCAGGGTTACATTAAAAAATATTAATGAATCTAATATGTACTATATGATAATAATATCTTGAAATATTATAAAAAGTATGAGACTTCTTTTTCTAATTTCTTTGCTCAACATGGGAGTAAACTTTAATTACAATTTATTGTCACTATGATAGAACATAACTTATTGTTAACACTGGCTCGTTGATTTTAGAACCCTGACCTTGAAGCTCGTGAGAGAAACCTTTAAAGCCACGTTCTCTTTGTCCTTTTGCTCTGTGTTAACTTTTCCACTCAGGGCTGATAAGTAGAGAATGCCTTTAGGCATTAAATTTTTTCCCTTGTATACCCTAGAGTCTAGGGCCTAGATTAAGGTGTTACTAAATAAATAAACATCTTGCTAACTATGATGTTTACTGACGCCTTAGTGTACTATTTGTTTATTGAGCACATTTAAGCTCAGCTTAAGCCCTTATTTTTCTTGAAATAAAAAACCGATAGACTATTACCTGCTCCAATATCCTAGACCGCGCCCAGTAGCTCATCTTGTTGAAGTGTTCAGTGAACCTGGTAAGGTTGGGCGAGCTCTCCTCCGACTGGTCTCTGGGCCACGACAACACCTCGGCCGTTGTGATGCGGATGAACAGTTCCGCGTCCAACAGCGTCATCTGTTCCGCCAGCTCCGTCGCTTTGAAGTCCAGCAGAGTGTCGCGCCGCAGCGACACCGATCCGTAACACGGCAGGTCGTACTCGTATCTGTTGTTTGTCTGGAAACATGTTTGATTATTCATCGACTGCATCTAAACGTGGAAACAATCCATTAACCTAAACACGGTATCGAACGTTGATTTTATGTGTGAACAATATTTAAAAAATTGCAGCAATTACTCCTTTGTAAAATAGGGGTTGGTCGGTCTGTCTGTAATTTCGTTTCCATTAATTGGTATTAACTATTATTTATTGATCAATCGATTGACAAATAATAAAGATAATGATAAAATTAGGAACAATTGTTCCGAATGCGGATTTTAAAACTCATACTCACTTGTTGGAAATGCAATTGTTTTTGTTTATCGACTAGTATTTGTCTTAAAGCTTTAGCTATTGGTAGTTCCTCGGCCTCGACTAACCAATATATGAATTTCATTATATCTTGCATCAAGGAGCGTTCCAGATCAGCCATCCTAAAACAAGTGAATCTTATGTTTCATACATTATACACACAACAATAGCACACTGCTGCAATAGTCTGCCAGGTACGTAGACAGCCGAACATTATAAGCGTCCTATAGTTTTGTTGCACCGGTCCAATCTTAGTCGTAACCTATAAGTAAACAATTGTTGTCTCTTTCTAATAACTGTATCTTTCTAGTCGATATGAATACCTTTGCTAGACGACGGCACTCGTCGTATGGTTCGTTTCGTCTGATGTTAGAGGTTACTTAAAAATATTTCAAGCGTATTCAACCGAACATTTGGAGACGTACCTTCGACAGATTTCTCGTAACACTGACATTTACAACTATGGTAATTTGACACATTTCGACAGAAAGCCAAATTGAGACAGCCATTTCATTTACAACGCAATTGTCATAAATGCATGACAGTAATATCAACAACAATAAAAAGAACATACTAAAGACGAACTCACGTCAAATCAGCAACGACCCTCGTCAGCAAGCTGAGCGTGGAGCGCAGCTCGTGCGGCCGCGGACGGAAGTGGTTCGCGCGCCGCACGAGCCGCTTGATGAGATCGCTCGGCGTCACCCACGTCCTGTACGTCGACAGAAACGCCTCCTGATACGCAAAATCTGCGCACACAACGCTCATTAATGCACCCGTGTAACGGACTCCCGTCAACGACTGACGAATGGTAATCTATTTACACTACGCTATCCATCTCTCTGTCAGAGTAGGCACTTGAAATCATTTCAGAATATAATTATTTAGGTAATATAGTAACTGTAAGAATGAATACGAAAAAAACTTAAAGGGGGTCCCGTACAAGAAGTCGTTTTTTTTTCGACGTAAATATTGCACTAAGATATCCCTTCGTGTGCCAGTCGGACTCGCACTTTACCGATTTGTAATTTACGAATACGATACGCCGATATTGAGAACCATACGGTAAGATACTTCATTAATTCACGTGTGCACAAAGCCGAAGTAAAGGCGTTGTTTTAATATTTCTACAATTTCATTAATTATCTTTATATTCAAAATTACTCACAATTATATTCGACTAAATTTGAATCTATCGTTCACTAGGAATAAAAGTCAGCAATAAATATAAAAATCATCAGCAAATCTGTTCAAAGTAATTATAATTAACCAAAGCAATAACTTCGCAAGTAAATCAAACGTCGTGTGTAACTAAACAGTGAAGCGTAAAGCTAAAACCGGTGTACTGTGCGAAAAACAATAAACCTTCATCATTCGTTTTGACTTACAACACTAACGGAAAACTGATCAGTAAATATTGTTAATAAAGCTGTAAGTCTAAAAGCATTAAAATTATAACATTAGTATAGAGGCAGATTATGATTCATGCACACAGCAAAAGTGCCATAAACAGAGACCAAGCGTTCGCTAAGATTAATATTAGTACGAAACCAGCTAGATCGTGTCAGCCCCAAGTCATACAACGATTCAACCACTTACACTCGTCCGTTTCTGTAAAGTGAAAGCATGAAAGTTAAGATGTTAGAAGCCATGGTTTACGAGAAAAGTATATTGACATACATAGTAACTAATTCAACAACAAAAATGTGTCGATGCTGTACACATAGACAACAATACCATGGATTCGTTTTGTGACATCTATCTAATGTAATTGCAAGGAAAAATTATAATGCACATTATAAGATATCGACAGTAAATGGATGTGAAGGAAACTTTAACAAAATGACGTCATGACTTAAAAAATAATGATATTACTATGTTTATATTTCGAACAATCCCAGAAACATGCCAATTTGATAACAGATAACATTGAAGATTTTATGAAGCTAGATCAATAATAACAGTCATCAACTTTGTAAGTGACACCTAATTCCATGCTAATTAAGAGTCAAATTACAATAATCCCCCGATGTCTTAATGTGATGAATGCCCTTAATTGTTTTATAACTACCCTCTCCCATGATAATATTCTATGTTAGTGCAACAAATGACAAATTTGACAACCCAAAAGTTGGTCTTAACGCTGTCTGCTGAGTGAATGTTCCCGATTTCAATTCCTTTACGAAGTATATATTTATATGACAGATAAATATATGAGAATGCATCTGGTGTTGTTGAATGGAATGCATTCACTGTTAGGATTTCACTAACACTTTTAATTTCGCTTGAACGCGTCCTTACCAAATGCATGGAAATCTATTGTAAAATACATATGTGAGTGTGAGTGTGTGTGTGTATACAAGATTATTATACCTTTGGTAGCCTTAGTGGCGAGGACGATGAGTGCATCGGGGTGTCCCCCGCGCACGTCGGGCCCGTCCTTGTTGGTGCCCTTCAGCAACAACCAACCACTGATGTCGGTCTGCAGGATGATGTCGTCCGGGTCGGGCGGCGTGCTGTTGTTCTCTATTGTTATCGACACCGGCGGCTCGGGGTGGCCTTCGCTTCGCTGAAACGCAAGTTTCATTATAAATCACATTCAACTACAAATTACATTATAAGCCACCTTTCTTCTAAGTTAACTACTGCCAAGCGGACGGACCACTGGATGATAAGAGCGTTCCACAAGTGCGCAGAATAAATCGGTATGAACGCGTTTGTCAGTACGTGTGGGAAGAGGCCCTAAGCCACTTTGAACCATTCGGAATTGCGGCTTTGCACCCCAATATGTAATAATATTATGTAGTACTCTCAAATGTGCAAGTTGCACCAAATGAAATGTTTTTTTCGATGACACAGATAATTTTCATAATTAAAGGTTTGGAAGCTTTAAACTTGGCGATTAAATGACACACTCTTACTTACACATTGCTTACACTAAACACAAATTTTTGAAACTTGGAATAGAAAAATTATTTATTTATTTATTTATTCTTTTTTGTAAGACCTGAAATCAGGTTTTTTACAAAGGGCGGACTTAATGCCTGGTGGCATTCTCTACCAGTCAACCCATGGCGAAGGTGAGAAATTGTGGCAGGTGGCAAGAATTTAATCGTACGATTATAAATAATGATAGTTTCAAGTGTCAATATTTATGACATTTATAACTGCATAACTACATACATACATATATAAACATACACATAATTATGTACACACGTATACCAACAAAGAATTGGATGTTACATAGAAGATTTTAGCAGGTGCTCGCGGACAAGCCTCTTGAAAACATTTTTAGATGGAGCTCGACGGATATCTATCGGCAGAGCGTTCCAGAGTAGTGTTGCCTGAAGCGTAAAGGAGTATTTATAGAAACAGGTGGTGTGGGATGGAATAGCCATTTTAAGATTTTCAGAAGATCTGAGTACTCTATCATGTGTAGTGCAGCGATAATGAAATTTATCTTTAAGATAGGATGGGGAGGTGGGATCATTCAAAATAGAGTACAACTGCTGGAGAATTCTAGAATCACGCCTTTGACGTATTGGAAGCCATTTTAGCTTATGCCGGTATTCAGAAATGTGGTCATACTTACGTAACCCGAAAATGTAGCGGATACAGTTGTTTAATAGGCGTTCTAGTTTGTTAAGAAGGTCTTCTGATAGATCCGGGTAGCATACATCAGCGTAATCGAAAATGGGCAAGACTAAGGTATTGATAAGCATAAGCTTTGTCTGCAGTGGAAGGAAGTGTTTAAGACGACTGAGCGATTGTAACGAGGCTACAACTTTACGGCTTAATTCTGCAACATGTGCACGCCAGCTCAAAGACCTATCTATGACCAAGCCAAGGTTCTTTATAGAGTCACTTTGCGGTATGTTAGTGTCATTATACATGATTTGTGGTAGCTTTGAATAGTCAATATTGGCAAGTAGATGCAGGCTGCCTGCAAGTAAAGCCTGACATTTATTAGGGTTAACGATAACCCCATACTGACATGACCAGTCCTCAAGTAATGTGAGGTTTTCGTTGATCCTATTAAAGGCTACATCAAGGTCATTAATACTGGCTTGCACATATAGTTGCAGGTCATCAGCATACAGATGATACGAACAGTTTATGACAGAAGTGAGAGAGTTAATAAAGATAGAAAAGAGAATAGGAGAAAGAATACCGCCTTGCGGCACACCAGTTTCCAGATTGGCCCAATCGGAAGAAGCGTCTCCGAGACGAACCAGCTGTTGGCGGCCGCGAACATAAGATGAGAACCAATTTGATGTAGAAGATGTAAAATTTAGGTGAGACATGATACCAAGGAGGAGATCATGATCGACTGTGTTAAATGCATTAGAAAAATCAACAAGCACTACCAGAGTGACCAGTTTGTTATCCATTCCAAATCTTATATCATCAGTCACTTTAATGAGTGCAGTGGTAGTGCTGTGACCAGGACGGAAACCCGACTGAAAATTGCTCAGCAGGTTATGTTGGTATAGAAATCGGGAAAGTTGTTTATGCACACAGCCTTCCAAGACTTTTGAAAGGAATGGAAGTATAGAGATGGGGCGAAAATGGTTTGGTAGTGTTGGATTTTGTGTTTTTGGGAGAGGCTGGACAAAAGCTTTTTTCCATAAGGAGGGATAATTACCAGAAGTAAGGGAAAAGTTAATAATATGTGTGATCTCGGGTAATAAATTATCTAGGATTATTGATATCATGTCTCGGCTAATGTTATCACATCCTGTAGCCTTCGATTTGATTGCTAAAATCGTTTTTTTCACCTCCTCTTGACCTATTGATGTAAGTTGAAAGCTAGGAGTTAGAAGAGGCTGTCTCAAAGCAATGGAGGCAAGAGTTTGAGAACGGATTAAAGGATCCATAGAAGGTGTCGAAACGAAATGGCGATTTATGTCATTTAGAGATAGAGATAATCCGTAATCCGGCATTGGCGGCTTTCGAACACCAAGCGATTTAAGAAATTTCCACACTACGGCGGGCGAAGTATTAGTTACGTTGTTATGGATATAAAAATCTTTATTTTGTCTGACAAATAGCAGACGAGTCACAAGAGGCAAGGGACGTCACTATTACCTTAAAATCAATATTTATTTATTACCTGCGACGGTACAGGCGACGGCGCCGGCTGTTGCGCCATCATCTCCAGATCGTCATCATCGAGAGGGAACTTGCCCGGCGACGAGACACTCACGTACATATCGTCCGAGCTCTAAAAATATAAACACACAAGTAAATATACGTCAGGTTTTTAATTGTATGAACATTAACACATTAGATGATGTTCAATAAATTTTCATGGGATAGGCATAAAAGATGTATTGATTTAATGTGTGATAGACTATTGATGATATCCCCAGGAAGTGTGACACTAGCTTGTGATTAAATTGTAACAAACATTGCTAACACGATCTTAGCAAAACACAAGGTAACTTGAATCAACTTGCTTCATACAAATACTAGGACAGCAACATTCTCAAGTGTTTCATATGTCTCTGTCCTTCAGATACAGCTAAGCTGATTATAGGATTCATCACAACAACATATTTAACAGAGTTAAGAAACTTGCCAAGTTTAATAACTTAAGGTAAGAGACAAGAAGTAAAAAAGTAAATATACTAAAAACTGCATTTACTAATTGCTATAAATGTAACAGGAACTAATAAATCACCAGTTTGTCTCCTCCTTATGTAATACCAAATATTGTTGGAAGTCAACACTATTACACCACTCTATTTTAGTAAACATAAATTGGTATTGCATAAACAACAATCAAAATCCATAGGATACAAATAATAAACTACATTGATTGCTATTGTTAATATAGTCATATCACGTTTTCTTTCACGAAGAAGCGAACGACTACTGACATGCTCAATCATACAATCTTTTGTCTGTTGACCTTACAATATAATTGTATATTACGTCTGATTTCAACTAACCACGTTATTCATAATGGATTCGTCGGCCGAGCTGTTGTTCGAGGAAGGCCGCGGCGATGGCGGAGGCAATAGTTCGTTGCTCGAGTTTATTGAAACCTGAAAAATGTTCACAATATCATAATCATAGTTATTCACTTTTGAAAATGACAACGCTCACACGTGCAGGTTTTCTCAAGTTATTTTATTTAATCAATGGAACTCATAAAATTCCAACACCTTTAACTTCGAAAAAGTACATTTTCCCTACTTCATTGACGTTCATACTATTTATTTTCTAGGTTATTATGTGTTTATATTGTCTGTGGTCATGATAACAGAGGACTTTATACCAATATTTTCTGGTCCATTGATAATGATTTCCCGACACTTCATTTTTTGATCGTCATTGGTGTCGATACATAGAGAAATACGAAAATTAAGAGACGATTACAGGCGCGTATAGTACCATTAACCCGGCGCAAATGACGTGAAAATAATTACTGGGACAATGACGTTGGGTCATATTGACCCGAATTTTAACGATATTTTTTAAAGAAATTTTACAAGTTAAATTAATTTTAATTACTGTTTATTAAAAACTATTCTTTACTTAGGTAGTAATATATAAAAATAATAACAATAAGTTATAGCAATTAAACTTTTATATTTTTTTATAACCACATGCAAAATCAACTATGAAAACGTAACAAATTTGTATTTTGAGTTTTTGGTAAAGTATTCTTAGCAATAATAGGAATCAACAACCTTATGTACCAATAGAGAGATCAAATCAGCTTTATAGCGTGCAAATAAAAACTAATCAGTCTTCTACGTCATCATTCAGGTCCACAGAGTTGCTGCAATCATTGCTCCATCCTTTGTTCCTTCCATATTGTTCCATCCTTTCCTTTGTAAAATTTTTGCCGTAATTGGTGTTGTAGGGACGTAACATCCATATATTATTATCTGAATCTGATTCCGTGTCGCTATTTTGGCAAAGGGAGATCTCCGGCTGGGCAAGACGTCTTGGCCGGGAGGCGTTGAAGCCCCAACTGCCGAGTTGTCAGAACTTGTATATATGCAAGCGATGTAGAAAACTTCGATAGCGTGATTCAGGCTTCGTGACGTCACCGTGTGACGTGTGTGCGATGTCGCCACATCACCCCCCTGCTCAGACCGGAGGTCGATACGATGATGCAGTCCGTGCTCCTCGAGTGTGAGTAGCCTTCGACAATGTGCCCTGTGAGATGCCCTCTATCCGCGGTGAGTCGGGATGGGAGGGTGTGACGACAGATGCGGAGGGCGAGTGATGCGCACGCGAGCCATCCGTGGAGTCGTCGGTGCAGGGCAGCTGGCACGGGCACAGGAAGCGCCGTCGTCATACGCTGCGATGTACCCGGCGAGCTTGGCTGAGGTGTCGAGGAGACGCTGCAGGTGCCCATCAGGTGTGAGCGCTGAGGTGAGGTGAGAGGGGAGCCGTGAACCGCTATCGGTGCTCAGAAGGGACGTGTTCTTGTCCGAGGGTCACCACTTTGGCAAAGGGAGATCTCTGGCTGGGCAAGACGTCTTGCCCGGGAGGCAGTGAAGCCCCAACTGCCGAGTTGTCGTAACTTGTATAGATGGAAACGATGTAGAAAACTTCGATAGCGTGATCAGGCTTCGTGACGTCACCGTGTGACGTGTGTGCGATGTCGCCACACTAGCTTCTTGTTCACTTCCAGTGTCATTACTACGTTCAGATAAATGATCGTCAATATCCACGTCTGAAGCAGCTTGGAAGTCTTCATTGTAGGAATCAGACTCTTCTAACTACGCCAAAATTCTAGCTTGGTTATTTGTCAATAACATTTTTATTCAAAACCTATAAAAAAAACAACATTTATTAATATTAAACACTAAATAAGCAAATAAACGTATGTCACGAAATTACTACGCCAGCGATGACGCTGGGTCATAATTACCCGTTTTCACTTGAAGCACGTGTATCTCCATGGGCACGCGGCGTAGCCCTGAGAGTATCCAAGAAGTAGGTAGAGGGGGCCTATATCTCCAGCTACAGAAACGTTTGAACCACACGAACGATATAAAAATAAAATATGTTAGTTTAAAATTGCCCCGGGTCAATATGACCCAGCGTCATTTGCGCCGGGTTAAATGATTGTCAGATATTGTTTACGCTATTGCCTGTTCATCGGGTATTAATTTATGTCTCGATAGTGATAGTTAAGTAACCTGTTTGTTTTTGTTCATCTTTGGCGGTAAGGCGGGTGGTTCCGGCGGCACTGGGCTCGACCTACTGGACGTCTGCATACTGACGCTGTCTTCGGAACCGCTGCAACATACCCATACAGTTCATATAGTTTTTTACATAATACACAACTTATACTATGTAAACGTGATAGTTATGGTTACTTAAATATTGAGTCAATCAATTACAAAGATACCTTGAAATAAGAACGCCGAAAACGGTTCTACGAAGGTTAAAAAATTTGTAATTAATTTTATATTGCCTCTGACATGGTGCGAAGTTTCTTCGTCATATCTTAATGCTGAAGCACATTTTTAAAAAGGGATATCAAAAGTAAAAAATAATAATATTATTAAGTGTGGTGAGAGAATGTCTAAACGATTAAAATATTTCGAATTACGAATACAGTTGACAGTATCCCCACCAGGCGGTCAAAGTAGCTTCGATTACTTGCCGTCACCTTATTATACTTCTCGTGCGTCGGCTGTTTATTCTAAAAGTGTGTATGTTCATGCCTCAAATGCCTAAAGCGGGAGTTAAGAGTGTGTTAGCAACAACAGTAATTACCTGAGAGGTGGGGTGCCGAAATGTTGCAGCGTAAACGATTGAGCAATCGACCGCTGGACTTGTTGGTGTCGCTGTACACTTATAGCTCCGGCGCTCGAGTGTTGTGCACTAAAACGGGAAACCAATCAATCGACAAACCATACCGTACACAGACACTTCAAGTGTACACATAGAAATCATTTGAACACAATGAGCACGTGCAACAACACTCGCGCTAGATACCACTGCAAGGTATTTCCAGTTAGACCACTTAAATGTGCAGTTTACATAATTGTTTCAATCAGTACAGTGTTGTTTTACTGGAAGTTTTTCGTAACACTGCGTAATTGATGTAGTAAGATATAATAAAAAAAACTGGTTCAGGTGCAACTACGACATATATTTAGCAGATCAACAGGTAAATATGTCAGGAATTTTACAGTCCTTAGTATATAGCGCTTAATTTGAAAAATAAAGTAGCTAAAGTCATACATCACACGTTGGTGCTAAATATAATTCTTAACATTTCTATACTGCATTGTAATTTACACATTCTTAATACTATATTTATACTTTATTTTTCTATTGTTTTTCCAAAGCACTGAAATTATTTAGGTGTGTGAAACTTATATTACCCACAATCTATAATATCTTACCAACCGAATTATATATTATCTAATCTTCTACGGCTATTTATTAGTCTCACATACTTCACTATATTTTTGTTTTGCTGATAAAAATTTCGGTATTACATAGCATTTTTATGTATTATAACATAGTTATTTACCTGGCCAGGTTGTAGGTGTGTATCGAATGTCTGAACATATCGGGTGGAGCGGCCGCGCTGTTTGGTGGGTGGCTGCAGTTGCCAAACATCTCCATGTAAGCCATTACTGCACAAACATACAAATCGCTTTACACACACTTCAAGGATCAAATACACTTCTGTATTAGTCAAAAGGGCGTTTACTAAAAAAACAGGCGCAAAATGTACTATTAAAAACTATGACCGCCAAAGTTACATTAACATGAAACGGAGCCGAGCGCTACGTGTTCTGTAATGAAGCGCTAAGTACATTCATCATCTGAGGTGATAATTATCTAGAGCGAACGAAATACCGTTCCTGTTATCGACACAAAATTAAGCGGCGTAAGCCAATTAACGATGTTTCACAGCGTGAACTGATAAGCAAGCATAGTTCTCGTGTCTGCACCCGCGGAATGTGTGACGTAAGCTGAACATCTATACAAGCAAGATGAATCTCCAATCCGTCTGCGCTATGGAGTGGACCCGAGCTGGCTAAACCGAACGCTGGTGCGAAGGAGCTCCCTGTAGATACAGCGAATTACGGGGGAAATATTGAAAAAATACCGACAGTTTGTACGACAAACTTTGCGCAATATATGAGCTAACCATCGAACGCCTAGATTTTAGATGTGAGCGTGCTAATTATGGCTATGAAACACGTATAGATACGTGCAAGATTCTTAGTACAATCGTTTCAACAATTATTGCCAAATTCTGTTCAGCAATACAATTACATTGTGTTATTAATTGGACGCGCATATTATGGCGTAAGCGCCCCGAGTTTGAATATATAATTCCTTAGTGGGAAACTCGTCTATATAAGTTCTGTAACAATCTACAAAGAGCTCAGAATGTCGATGGGCGGTGAAGAGAATCGGAGCTAGGTAGCGCTTTGCATGCATAGATCCACTCACCGCTGTACGCGACGCTTTGGAACACTGCCGGACCGCACCGGCACAACAGACAAACATGCCGTTATAACCCCCATATTAATACCATAACACCATGGGCATAGCTAGGGGGAATGTTATCGTACGAAATATTTAATGGACATTCTATAACAGTCAACGATGTATACATAATTATACAATAATAGAATAAAGAAAACAATAATTTTGGATAGCATACACAACCCAGCTCGCCCATGCCATATATCTATCTTATAGACATATTATATTATAATAAGCCCCCACATTTATGCGAAATACACAGTCCAAGTTTGGATGCATTCTCCATCAGCCAGATAATTGTTTTTCATTTGTGTCGTGAATATGGTTATGAAGAATGATATTGTGCAGTTGTCGATGAACATAATTATGATGAGATTCGATGTCGGTGCGAAGTACCAATTGATGATTGATGTTTAGTAACTTAAATTAACCAATGACTATATTTAATGTAACATAGTAAACATGTAAATTAACCAACCCAATAAGGTTAAACAATTACCAATGATATGATATTGTTATTCTTGTTGTGAAGGGGAAAGGCAAATAAAATAATAAATAAGTGGGCAATATAATATGAAACAATATAATTTGTTTGTTGCTCGTCACATTTCAATAACTTAAAGGGTAAATGGAATTTTATTAGGTTTTAATGAACCAATACGTATCTTGAAATGAATTCGCAATCTGATCGATTCCATTCGATCGGTCTCTTTAGATTTCAGTGTTGAAATTATTGAATCTGATCGAAATTAATTATTTTCATTTGTTACCAGCGCATGCTGTCAATGAATGAAATCGATGATCTTAAATGATTTATATCTTATATCATTAAAATTACATGATTAAAATTACAACGCACAGGCTTACGTCAGAGATATATTTTTTATATCAAGACTATCAAGACAATAAGGCAAAAGTTTTGTTTTGGCCTTTCTTCAGTAAAATGTTGATCACACTCATAACGTTGATCATAATAAAAGGTTCAAAATTGTTCAAAATAAAAGGTTCAAAATCAAATTTCACGATGAATGAACAAGCTGTAAAATATAAAAGAAAAACGAAAAGTCCTCGAAATCTAGATGGAAAGCATAATGGGTAACTGGATGTGTCACACTGCGATGGTAAAACTAACATCTAAAATATTATACCAAGTGTATTATGTATGTAGTATTTAGTATTCGATTACAAATATTATTTATATCTTCGCAGCGCTTTATTTTTTAACACACAACGTGCGTGCAGTGTGTTTTAAGATATACATACTAGCAGTAGTAGCAAATTTACTACATTACTACAACTGATCAATTGCATCAAATTATGCCTTGTTCGTCTGTATGTAGTAAACACATTCTCACCATTTTCCTATTATAACAGACAGACTTACAATGTTTGACTAAATGTCCACTGAGGCAGTGCTGAAGGGAAGAGAGAAGTCAAAACTTAATAAATCTAATTGACATAATAATCAAAATTCGACCATATCCTACCAAGATAAATAGAGATGCATAATCGCGAATAAAAACGTCCTCCGCCGAATAACACCTGTTAATATATTTTTTAATTCGTGTACTATGTTATAAAAATAGAGTTCCATTTGCTACAATATAAATCGTAGCTTCGTTGCGCTTCGACTGGGCAGTCGAATTGAGCTTTATAGAAATTAGTAAGAGAGAGGGAGACAAATATACTGACTGTGTTTCTTCTTGAGCGGCAGCGGCGGCGGGCGCGGCGGGTGGTGGTCGGCCAGCGTGTGCGGGCGCGCCTCGCCGTGCAACGTGCACACAGGACTTTGTCTGTAATACGAATTATCATCATCATATTCTTCACCACTACCATAACTCTGCAATCCCACAACTGTGCTCGTATAACCTTTTAAACGGAAAAAGTTTCAGGTTTTTACTATGCTGACCAAGTGGGGATTAAGGGATATGAGACACTCTTGACAACTTTATGGTAAACTGTCTGAAATTCAACCTCACCTCACATTTTAATTGAAGCTGGTGAAAACGAATATATTATAACATACAATTCTATTGTATATAATGTTACATGAAAGTTCACAATAATCACCATCATCAGGCATACATTCATATATGAAACGTAGAATGATAAAACAATGAATCAATGAAATGAGAGTTATCATCCATATTAAATTTTTCAAAAACTTTTTATTACTATACTCATAATGAATTAATTGTGACTGTAACAGAATTGTCTGTAATGTAATATTCTCTGATTAAAAATTATTATATCTAATTAGATAAATTAGTAGATGAAATAAAGCAATAAATGATTTTTGGTTAAAAACTATGTGTTACCAATAAGGATGACAAAATTAAACCACAATTCTTCAACAATTTGGCAGTTATTTTAGATAAATATGAGTAATGAATGTAGTCTTTCCCCGGGTCTAACTAACTCCATACCAACTTTCATCTAAATCGGTTCAGCAGCTTAAGCGTCAAAAGGTTAAGTTTCGCATTTATATTAGTAATGATTACAATTTTCTACAGCTCGAATCTATCGTTTGCCCAAAGAAAACTAACAAAAAATAATCATTTGCTTTGATTTGGACTACGAGTGTAGTCGGAGTCAAATTCATATAACCTGCGCTTACCTCAACCGAGTGTAATCGGAGTCGAAATGATATAACGCGAGTGCACGTGTACCGCGCGCGAGCCGTCGCACCGTACGTACCTGATCTCGACGTTGGGGAAGTGTTGCTGCACGTCCGCGCGCAGCGTGCGCCGCGTCTTGACGGGCAGCTCGGGCGGCGTCTCGCTCTCGTCCGACGTGATGCTCGCTAATCTATTGTTGGTGGGCGCCGGTTTAATACTCACATGACGCATTATGACGTTTAGGGATATACCACCCCGGGACGTAATATTACGTTGTCGAATAATCTTGTCGAATATTTAGAATTTCAATCAGATCTACAATGAAATAACCATGAGTGTATGAAACAATTTCAATGTTTCATACACTCATGGTTATTTCATTGTAGAAAAATGCATGCGTTAGCCCTCCAAATCACTATACTTCGTGATTACGATGCTATTATTATATTATAGACCGAAAAATACGTACATATCGTCTTTTTTACCCAAAATAAGTGAATGCTTGACTACGATCCCACGGTATGTGGTAACAAAGTATTTAAAATAATTTTACTCTACTATTTAAAATCTTTTAAAATTAGTTTTGTACTTGATTAAAAATCTGATAACAGTAATTCGTTTGTAGTTCTATATTAAAATCAGTGGTAAAACTTAATTATATACTATACACTTACTAACAAACTATACTATATATTTACTAACAAATAAAAACATAAAAAAACTCATGACAAGTTAAACAAACCAACGTGCTAAAACTTTAGTTACGTGTACAGGTCAGACAGTGTGTGTGTTTATCGACATGTGTACGCAATGAGCACTGTTATACACTCACTTTGTGGAATGGTGCGAGGTTACACTGTTCACATTGATTATATTCATGCGGCTCTCAAAGCTTTGTCGGGTGCACTTCATTTCGCTCACATAGTCTGTACTGTCAAAAGTACTGGAAAAACAATAACAGGAAGCATGAAGGGGACGAAAACACAAATTAACGACAAATGATTAAAAATGAAAAGTGAAGGTAATGAGTTAACAAAAATGTTGGGAAGACAAATACAAACGGTAGGTGAACATAAAACATATATTGCTCGTTTTTCTGTTCGAAGCGAACGGTTACCTGTCGGTATGGCTCGAGTAGTGATGCGACGAGAATGTCGACGTGAAGCTGTGCTCCGCCGATATCTCCGAGTGGCCCACCGACACGAAGCCGGACTCGTTGGAGAAACTTCAAAAACGTTGTTATTTGAACAAAAAACATTTGCTACTCTTGCATTTTTTTCCTTAGCTTTAGTGATTTAAGGCAATTTTATTAGGATTGACACTAGGATATAAAGCGAAAACCGTTTTAAAAAATCATAAACACACCGATTGTGATTGGAGTTCACATGGAGGTTGTTCATGTGCGAGTCGTGGGACTCTACGGACGTGCGCAATTCGTTCGCGTTGTTACAACTGCATACACCTGGAACCAAACAGAGCATAGTATAGGGATAACGAAAGTATTAACGTCTACGTATGAATGTTTTTATGCAAGCGTGATGTGCGGTCCAGTTTGATACTGCACATTAACCGGCTAGCGTGCTCGCATAACAACTCTTGGTTACTATCGACAAATAAAAAAGGAATTCACATTAATCAGATTTTCTTTCTTCCTGAGTGGCAATAACTGCTGATGCAGGCAGGTAACACGTAAATACACATAAAATCATACACGACAATCTCACAGTATTGTACAAAAGATACTAACTAACCCGTTCATATCTGATAGATATTCGTCGTTATCAAGATTATTTATAGAGATAAAGATACGATTATCTTCGGAAAGGCTTTAACGAACTGCTTTAGTTAGACCGAGTGTAATTCTCCAACTCACCAACTATATCGGAACTCGGCGGCGAGTTGAACACTTGATCGTGGTTGATCGAGTCGTGCGCGTGCCGCTCCTCGTCGTTGGACACGTTCAGCATCGAGTCTAGCGAACCGCTGCTGTGCGACTGTAGGGATAATCTGAAACCAATCGCGATCGAAATCAATATTGTCGAATATGTGGATGACTGCCATTATAATAAATTTCATCTCCACCAATCCGCACTCGAGTATGTCGTGTGTCCTCTAATGGGCCATTAATGGTTTTGAAGCCATAATAAATATCATAGGTTGTCCTGTTACCACTTACGGTTTTACTAAGCGAATCTTTCTTAAAACTGTATTTTTCCACTTCATAGCCGTGCCAAGTCTAATATCAACAGATCAATAGTATATGAATACTCCAAACAAATATGCTTAAAACCAAGTGATGGTAGATTTAATTTATTGTTTTATAGAAATCAGTGATTTCCGGTTGTTAATAAGTTACCTAGACAAATATCATTTAATCCAAAACTATTAAAAAAACCATCGTGAATATATTTACATAAATGCATAAACGCGACAATTAAAACAGAAACCATAATGTAACCAAATATAATGAATATTAAATCTCGTGCCAAATAAAACCCGATAGAAATGGAAAAGCTAGTGAAAGTGATGATTGCCGGTTGACTAGGTGACACGGTAGTAGAGGTCACGTGACAATGAACCGCGCTCACCTGTCGATGGAGGCGAGGAGGGAGTTGTCGTTGGCGGGCTTGCGCTTCGGCGGCAGCGGGGGGGCCAACTCGATTTTCCTGTAACACCGGAAACTTTCGCTGATAAATATAAATTATCACTTTAATACGAGAAACTTTGAGCCGACGGCATTGCCAAGGTTGCCATTGAATAATTAGGTAGATCTCGTTTTCTTTTTCAAATTAATACTCACACACGCACTAGGACACCGTGTGTCGCGGATGGTATGCTACTGTAAACTTTATGTGTATCATAAATATTTGCAAAAGCCTGTAATATCTCCTGTTGAGGGCGCCAGGCTCTGTTCCACCCAGTCCTGGCTGTACAAGCATGGGTTTTGTATTCGCCTGGCCACCTACCATACTACCTCTAAAATCGACGTAGAAATCAATGTTACGGATTTTTTTGCACATTCTAGTGCTTGTTTTGAGCACGCCGCTTCTTTTTTGGACGGGTAATGCCTTTGGAGCTACTGACGTCCAAGGACGACACACTTACGATAACGTGGTTCGTCTACGCGTTTTGCGGCTATTTATATAAATATAATGTGGTACTCGTTTTCCTCTGGTATGTAATGTTAGTTTTCGAATTATTAACATATATATATTGTCCTCATTTTATAATAAATACTCAATAAATGTACACCCAAATATTTTAAGCTCAATTTCATTTTCGCCACACGACCACCATCGGTATAGAATAAATTAGAAATTAATTGGATATTATTAAAGTCGTTAAATATCGCTAATTTATTAAGCAAATGAGATTGACGCTAACGACGATGTTGAAAATGAAAGTGTTTAAACGAACGCCGAAGCGGATATTTAAAACCGTTATAAAGCGTGCCGAGTTAAATAATTTAGTCGTAAGTCACAGGCTGCATCGTACGTTAGCTCTGAATTTACTGTATCATTTATTATCGTTTGTATAATTTTACGTGTAATTTTTTTTTATATAAATAATCGACAAACGAGGATACCAACTAACCATTCTGTTGTAAGAATTTCCGAGATTTGATTTGGCCAATAATCCCTCCACCAATCCGCACTAGCAGAATAAGTTTACTACGAATATCGTAAAAAAATAATAAGGATGTCTCACCGATTAGGCCTGGCCGGCTTGGGAGGAGGCGAGTCAGGCGCATCGAGCACAGATTCTGAGGAGTGAGACGCGCGCACGCCCCCCGCCTCCGTACCCGACTCGCCCGTCAGCAGCGAACGTTCCTTCGGTGTCAGGGGGATGTCTGTAATGACGTCATATCACATTGGTGCCAGGCCGGTTAGCAAAAGTTCTACATACTTCTTAAATAACTGGGCTGAAATAAATTGCCCGACTCGGTGTTCCGGGTGTAGTGTTTCGGATGGGTGTCTTCACGTCAAACAGCGCTTTTGATAGTATTATCTAACTATTTATATACATATTATTTATATTACTTTATATGAATATATTTATATTACATGACATGACGTCGGCCAGTAGATGGTCCACCAGTTGATGGTCATTATTAAGGAGTGCGCACATTACACCAACTCGACGTCAACTCCACTCCGACTCCACTCCGTTTCAACTCCGACGTTCCGTTCCGCGATCAACGCTTCATCGACGTCAACTCGACTCCGTCTCCACTCCGTTTCAACTCCGACGCTAGTTACATTACGTCATTGTGTCGGTCGACGCGTGGACTACTCGTCTACGGTGAGTCGTCAACGCAACGTCGACGCGTTGGTCTCGAAACGGAACGGCTATGGGTGTAGGGCGAGCCGTACAGGGCTTTTAAGTATAAGTTCGAAATTCAACCTTACCTTCAAAGATATAAGGCTCATAATTGAATGTTAGCTTTGTCAAGGTTTTAGTCGCGTTGGCGTCGGTCGGTCGTGGAGTCGTTGTAATGTGCGCACTCCTTTGATTGTCAGGCATTGACTTATACTATGGACGTCGGGTCTCATACTAAAATCGGGAATAAAATGTCCCAGTCACAGCCATCGCGAGAATAGAAATGTTAACAAGGTAATTTAAACACTAAAATCATTAAATCACGGTTTAATTTCGATTGCAGTCGATTGTACCTCTGTTTGCGCTTTGTTGCTCATTTGTCTCCGACAATTTTTAGCGCGTCGCGTCGTCCATAGTAATAATAAGTCAATGTTGTCAGGCCACAGTTATACCAAACCTATGTAGCTTATAAAACGGGAAAATTGAGACAAAAGTAAAATACGACACTGCACGTACTGCATCCACATAACGTGGCCACTGCTCACTATTATGTCAAGGACTTCTGTGTACTATCAGGTGGAATTAAATAAAGTTTCTATTAACATTTGTAAATCATTCGTTTCATTATTCGAGGTCGTGTTTTTTTGGCACCGTTATAATTCTCAAACTATTAACATAATTTAATGATATTTAAGTTGAAGGTTAAAAAGATTATACATATTAAATAAATAATAAATAACGAGTCGTCCGGTAACAAATACAATAAATAGATATTTTTATTTAACCTTAACAATTTTCAAAGTCATAGAGTACAATCCAGCTGTTTTTCTTTTAGATTATAGTGTTGTAGATGTGGAAGTTCTTAACAGTTAAATTACGCGATATTTATGCCACCGTCTTATTAACTTTCTTAATAATTCATTTATCATGTTATATACATATTATTTTTGGTAGTGACCTGCTCCTGTCACAATATTTATGTGTATTGACTTCCATTTGCATACCCGATGGATTAGAATATTAGAAACTTTGAACATTGAATCGGGTAAGCTTTTAACCTTTGCTGTGCTATTAAATTAATGCTAAACAGACACTTCAATTCAAATTATTGGATCACTCTATCCATACTGATCGACCGAAGTAAGCAACTGCTGAAGTAGTCGGTATTTTGGTGAGCGACCATTAGTGACAAAATTCGTTAATGGTCCTCAGAGGCATGGGACCTCTGAGGACATTTTCAACTGTCGGTTATTATCATATAACATACGAGGGCTGCCATAAAACTACGTCCACTCCCGAATCTTTAATACCAATAACAACTTCACTAATCTATAACACCATCCATTCGTTGCAAAGTAGCGGAGTATACTCTAGGCCTCTTCAATCATAAAGAGTAGGTCGTACAATGAGGAGTAGGTCATTAAGTGGAAAAATACAGAACCACTTCATATTTCATCTCACCAGGCAACGAATTCCTCTGCGTCGACGTCC
Source organism: Ochlodes sylvanus (assembly GCA_905404295.2). Taxonomy (NCBI): domain Eukaryota; kingdom Metazoa; phylum Arthropoda; class Insecta; order Lepidoptera; family Hesperiidae; genus Ochlodes; species Ochlodes sylvanus. Next base: position 8,681,602 of record FR990127.1, read on the forward strand.
GCGGCGAGACGAGCGCCGGGCGCGGCGACAGCGCCGGCCGCGTCATGTACTGCTGCGCGAGCGTGGCCACCTCCTCCACCGCTGACGTCACGGCGGTCACCACCGAGCGCACGTGGTCCGGGGACAGCGCCGCCGCGGCCGGCTCCTCCTCCGCGTCCGCCCGCAGACTGACCGCCGTCACCTCGTCGCACAACCGGATCAACATCGCGAGCGCCTGGCACAGCCGCTTCACGGCGCTCATGAGGGGCGGCGATCGGCTGCAGTAAGGTTTGATGGCTGCCAACGAGATGAATACATTTTTATTATGATTTTTAAGAAATGATAGAAATTATAATTTCACATACATTTCGTGAATATGTTTTTTTATAAATGAATAAAACGCTTACACACTCATACCCTCGCACTAGGATTCCCTGTATCGCGGGTGGCATGGACAACACAAATAACACATCGCGAACACCCATGATCCGACAAAAAACATTTATCTGTCACACAAACATCTGCCCCGGCCGGGAATCGAACCCGGGAGTCCCTCGCTTGGCAGGCAGGATCACTACCAACTGGGCTACGGTGTCGTCAATATTTTTTCCTCATGAACCACAATAGACATGCGACATTTATGCGAATACCCAACAAACGAGCAGACGTGCCAACAGCAATAACAGAAACGTCTCAAATGCGTTGCCGGTCAAAAAGGAAGGAGAGAATTGAGCTCAATCCTCTATGAATCTGTTCCAACAATATACAAAACAAGCAATATTATAATATAGCTACTAAACTAATAATAAATGGACTGTTGTTCACCTTTATGAATATTTGCAATCGATTCGAACACAATTGTGCCGTTATCTGGCAACATTTCCAGTTTTCTCTTTGTGATGACATCCGAAAAATGTTTCAGTCCAAATGTGACCTGTAACAATAATAATAATTAAAGTGTTATTTTCCTTCAGTCATAATTACGAACAGTAGCTTTAGTGTAATGGTCAACAACAATAACAAACTATCCCTTAGGTAACTCCCCATTGTATTCGACAATAACAACAAAGCAATTAGATTAAATACGTAATTGTAATTGTAACAGTACCCACAATCGATGCCGCGTAAACAAACCCCTTTATTATCAATATCAGATTTTGTTAACGTTTTCATATTACAACCAATTGTCTAGCAGCAAAGTCATATTAAATTAAACCATCATTTGGGATCGAGTATGAACACTCAAACACTTTGTTTATACAATAATAAATAATTTTACAAACAATTACAAAGCAAAGCAAGATTGTTCCCATACGATAGAGATAAAATATTTGGTTTGATGAATCATATTCATTACATTTTTGAATGTCAAGCAGTACACAAACACACCAGCTGCGTGATAGTAAGCGGTCGCAGCGCCCATGCATGACCATTGTTGCTGGTCAAAAAAAGCTATAAACCAATATTTTACTGACTCAGCAATGACCGAAACTTATGTAAAAATATTTCACGATTAACTTTGGAGGTTTGTAGCTAAGAGGTACATGTACGTTGTTTTATGTAAGATGTTAGCCAGACATACATGACAACTCGGGTTTGTATAAAAACCATCTGGATTAAGTTGGATGGTACAGAGCCCAGAGACTCCAAATTAAGGGGCAAGTCCAATGCATGGTTCAACAGTGCACCGCAAGTACGGAAAATTGACTTGGACTCAAAGATACGAGGAGCCTAATACACCGTCGATGTCCATAACCTTCATTAGGATTAGTAATAAATAGTGTAAGGTACCTCTTTGACCAGCCGCTCCAGTTCTTTGACGGGCGTAACTTCGCCATCTTCAGCGTTGGAAGACTTCGTCCCCATATTCCGAAGTTTCGGACTAAGAGGGGAATGTGATCTGAAACAACACGTATATTTTTACATTATACAGTACTGTGTAATATAATGTACATGTACAATACACAATATACATTATACAGTAGGTAGTTAATCGTAAAAGTTTAATGACCATCATAAAAATTATATCAAGGTAATAATCAAAATACTTTCGCGATTTTATTTCGAAAACTTTCAAATTAAAATTAAAGGTACGTGATCGATTGGGCAATCCAATAAAAATAATTAAGCACCTCGATTACATACAAATATGAGACGAATGCGTCGTCAACTGGCATGTTTACTGCGGAGTATTGCGAAAGAAACTACTTCGTATGCGAGTCCACGCCGCGAACGTATAACAAAGCTAAGCTATATTTGATATTCTACTACGAGGTCCCGGTTCACCTTACTTTGCGCATGCTCGCGCACAACACGTTGAATGATAAACACAGACGATTCAATTTATTTACATTCGACATGCCTGTCTATATGATACGCTTTTGCGAAATTGACGAGACTGAACGCAGGCACGACCATCAATTGGCGTAAAATGTATGTTAGTCATATTATTCTAGTTCCACAGATCAGGTGTTACGAGCGTTTGTTTATATTTTATTGACATTGATAAAAATGTTCACTTATAATTTAAATACAAATCGATTTATATTACGTAAACGACCTTTAAAATTCCTTTTATCGCACACTTGACATTCTTTACGTCGAATTTATCTAATGTCAACAGGAAAACAAGCAGATTTTCTGAACAAGCTTATTAAAGACATATTACACAGCGATATAGAAAAAAAGGCAGATGGAGCGTGCAGAACAAAAAAGTGAAGCCACAAAAGCAAATACAAATTCAAAAGCGAATACAAACTCGCATTAGTGCTATTCAGACCGTCGTACTGTTTAGACGTCACGCGTAATCACGCGTCACGCATTACTACAACTTAAAAATGCCGTCTTGTATATTTAAACATTGTAAAAGTTGTTCCCAAACACATAAAAACGAAGATGGGATATCTTTTCACAGATAACTATTTTTATTTCACTGTTTTGTTGTATATTTACCCATGTAAATAAATAAAGAACTAAATAAAATAAATAAATATTTTATAACCAAAAAGCTACTCAGTTACTTGGCAATAAGGTTCGTTTTAAGTTTTAAGTAGTAGTGCTACTTCCAGAACTTTCTATGCTACTCGTGAAGGAATGGGGTAAAAATTTATCGATACCGACAATTTTATTATGTTATTTCTAGTTAATAATTTTCAAATGAATAATTATGAGTCTTGTTCTAAGTCGGTCACAGTTGTCATGGGCGGCAGCGGAAGGTGGTGCTGCATGCTCGTTTGCTGCCTTAAATCAATAAAAAAAACATGTGTATACAGTTCTGCTACATGGTGTGGAATAAATAATTATTATATTTTGCCCTCTACACCACTCCAAGCTGTTCATCCAATTGTAATGAGATTTTGGTTAGTTGTTATGCGTAAGGGATGAAAATGCAAAATAAAGGTGGTTAAGATTTAATACCTATAATTATCTGTGATTTGAATAAATATTTTAAGTTACCTACGTATTTATGTCTCTCAAATTCAAAACACCTGAATATGTTATTACCCCTGTGTGTGATAAATTAATTATATCACAATATTATCATAAAATGTAATCACGGCCGTCTGTTGTAGTAATAACGTGACATGTCACTACACGTAAGATGGCGGATTCAAAACCCGCCACGGACAATATATTTTCAAAAAACGTTCATTAAAGTTTATTTATTTATTATGTATATTATATTGAATTAATATATTATTTATCTTTTATTTTAATTATAATAATAAAATATTTTAGTTTTAAATAACGGGAACTTATTCAATACCTAACAACATTACACGCACACAGAGATACACGTGTCCCTACAGTGGCATTCCTCGTTGTCACGCATACATACATCAATGCTAAAGTGGCCTATGTTCTGTCTATTGAATGTTATAATAAATAACATAATATTATAATAATATAAGTAATAGCACTAGGCTATTACTGCCTTTTATAATTATGATTAACAAATATTATACGAGTAAACAATACAGTACCAGTTTCTATCGTTTTCATATAAAAAAGCAACATAATAATAATGTATCTAGTTCTAGACCATGCAACAATAAACTGTCGATAATTGTCGATAACGTGGCAAAAACACCGGCACATCACTAAGCCTAAACCGATAATGGTACTATGCCTGAAGCAGTTGTTAACCAAAAATGTAACTTAAGACTATATGCGTAAGGTCAATCTGTTATAGATACCAGTCACGCCATCTAGCGTTCAATAGCGTTACATAAAATTCCATTGCCATCTAGCGGTGGATAGACGAACTTTATAAATATTATGTACTTAATTGATGAAGGTAAGAAGACACCAAATATGGCAAGGAAAAATAAAAATTAAGATAAAGTGTTAAGGTGCATTTTCAACTAATAACAGCCGGTTTGATAGACTATTTGAAGTTGACAAGTACCGACCAATTAAAATGTAAGTTTCTTAGTGTGAATAATACTATTAGCGTTGTCACGCACACATAAATGCTAAAGTGGCCTATGTTATGTCTATTGAATGTTCCATCTAGTTAATCTATGATATTACACATTATCTGTGCTCGGTGGTGTAACACAAAAAGTTGTAAGAATGTGCAAAAAGCCGTACCGTTTTCCATTGTTAACTAGCCGCCGATGAAGTCCATTCGTACGCTTATTAAACCAGCCGCCGACCGGCGATCGCGTCGTGTTCGACATTTAGAAACACCTGAATCACTGACGCGAAGAAACACTTGATCACACCGGCACACTCACTTTCGGAGTATTTCACACAGTGAACTACTTTCAAATAACCTCAGCTGCAAAAAAACACCCGCGAAGTGTCCAATAAATAAAAAACAGCTAGCCTTAGACGCTGTCTTGCTGTTCACGGACATTAAAATGTAATCATTTAACACTGCACGCACTGAACTAATGAGATTTCAGCCGACAATGTCATTAATGGCTGCGACAATTGTAGTTCGTGCTCATGACTCATAATCACCGCAACATTTAATGCATGTCTGCATTAACATAACAACACTGAACGCCGTCCGGTACTCGCATAATTCGGACAAAGATTAACGCCATAATACCCCGGTTTTTATTACATAATGAACATAACACAAAACCATTGTTCTCGTTATAGAGGCCTAGATAAAACTGTTATAAAACGAGCATCATTTTCTTGTTTTCGACACTAAGATAGCAGGGCTTAGTATGAGTAACAATATTTATCTATTTAGATAAGGAATATAAATTATCTTCTTGGTTGTATATTTCAGCGCAATGCAGACAATTTAAAAATAGACAAATAAGAAAATACATTAGGTTTTGTGTCTTTAATATGTAAGGGTTAGCTTAAATGCGTGTGAATGAAAAATATATAATAATAATATATAATTTTTGGTTTGCAGCTATGACCTGCATAAACTATGTTTGTGTTTATTTTATTTCGTGTGTTTCGGGAAGGAAATAACTATTTTGCAACTCAGGCTCAATTATAAGAAGCTGTCAAAGAAACAATAAGCAACGGCGTTAATAAATGCTGGCAGTGGTATTTCGAGTGTTGCGGTCCGTAAACAATAGTGTATACGCGACTTCTAACATTACTATGCATTGTTGGAAAATGATTCTCTTGAAGGCAGTTTTTACACGGGGTTTCATTGCAGCGGATGCTCGTACTACGCGCCGCGCCATACCAATGCTCCCGCAGTTGAGCTGGCTTGAGTAATCGGTAGGTATAGTAATCATAACCATTATTCCAGCGCATTGAAAAGTAAATAATAAGTATTACAAAGGTGAATGAACTATGGCTTAGAGAGCTTCATGAGCCAATTTTAACTTATTGTGTACTTAGAATTTGAAAGTGGACCAACGGAGCAAATCGTACAATAATTATGATAACTATCTATCTGATTAGAAAAGCTCCGAACAAAATGCAATTGACACATAATTTTGGTCTGACCAAAATAATATCTTACTATTCTCAGATACCTATCTGTTTAGTAGCGTATTGCAAAGTATGCACGAGATTTTAATCGAAATTGATCGTTTGTTAATTACTTAACGTATCTGACGTCCCTGTAGCCTACTCGTTACTGCCAAGCGGTGTAGTCCCTGGTCTGATTAGGACAAATATTGTATTTTTCAACACATCAAGCTTGTCCTAATCTTAATGTGAAAACGTTTTTCTATTTTTTACAATAATTACAGAGATATACAATACATCTCTATAAATGTATTTCTGTTTAGATGTGTTTCAGCTGTCCCGATAATCATACGAGGATACGAAGTATGACGTGACACTAATAAAACAAACGCCGCGCAATGTCAACCATGGATACAGTATATCTTTTCAGTTGTCATGGTGAACTAAACATGCGTACGGTCGCTATCAGCGGACCCGCACGATAACGGCGCTGACCTGATAGCGGAGGAGAGATGCGGCGGATGGTGCGGCTGCGCGGGCGAGCGCATGTTCGAGATGCGCTCGAGCAGATCGTCCTTGAAGGAGCGCGCGCGGCGGGCGAGCTTGTTGGCGCCGCGCAGCGACCCGCGGTGCCCGGAGCTCCCCTCGCAAACCTCACTCTCTGCGAACAATAACACGATCATGTTTCAATCCAAACCAATCAAACTGCCACGCGTGACTATATCGTTTGACAAAGAGACAAATAGGAGTAACTACGATGAGGTATCGATGTGGGAGTATAAATAACATTTACATATAAAAAATAACACATTAAACATGTATTAAATATAACCCTTAAACATTACTATATTAACTTTTTTTTTCACCACCGAAACACGTTCAATTCGTAGGATAGAAACTTATCCAATAATTTCATGAGTGATGACCTCGACATACAAACACGTAAAATAACAATGCCCCATAAAACATCTTCATTAACAATGAAACTTTTAAAATTACGAGCGTTCATAAAACAATATGAAATTTAGATATTTATGATAATTAATAAGTCGAAACAAACAGTGTTAAGGAGTGCGCACAGTACAACGACTCCACGACCGACAGACGCCAACGCGACTAAAACCTTGACAAAGCTAACATTCAATTATGAGCCTTATATCTTTGAAGCTAAGGTTGAATTTCGAACTTATACTTAAAGCCCTGTACGGCTCGCCCTACACCCATAGCCGTTCCGTTTCGAGACCAACGCGTCGACGTTGCGTTGACGACTCACCGTAGACGAGTAGTCCACGCGTCGACCGACACAATGACGTAATGTAACTAGCGTCGGAGTTGAAACGGAGTGGAGACGGAGTCGAGTTGACGTCGATGAAGCGTTGATCGCGGAACGGAACGTCGGAGTTGAAACGGAGTGGAGTCGGAGTGGAGTTGACGTCGAGTTGGTGTAATGTGCGCACTCCTTTAGTCATTTTCACATTTTTCACCACTACGAACATTGACTTATTATTACTATGGACGTCGGGTCCGCGCTAAGAAATGGCCGAGCTAAATGAGCAACAAAACGCAAAAAGAGCTACAATCGACTGCAATCGAAATTAAACCGTGATGTAATGGTTTTAGTGTTTAAATTATCTTGGTAACATTTCTATTCTTGCGATGGCTGGTGTTCACGACTGCAATCGCAATTAAACCGTGATGTAATGATTTTAGTGTTTAAATTACCTTGTTAACATTTCTATTTTCGCGATGGCTGTGGCTCGCACATTTTTTCGCGATTTTAGTATGAGACCCGACGTCCATAGTAATAATAAGTCAATGACTAGGAAACAAGACATAAAAAATGGATTTTCCAAAATCAGTCTAAAACGACTTGTGCAGTAGTTAAGAATAACGACATTATTTTACTTGAAAATTGAAATACAGCAATAATACCGACAATCACGAATATTTTCGGTTCAAATCGTAGTTTTATTACAATACGATTACAGTAAACAACATTAAAGGTAATTTGCGTTGATAAATTTAGTAAGCAACTACATATAAAATTTGTAACACGGCTACATCGTAATAAGCAGCGGACGAGGCCGACTTGCCGCGATTCAAATAAGAGTCCTCAGTACATATGAGGCACAATGTGGGCTGAAGCTTGAATACCTAATGTCAGGAGGTTATTTAAATATCGTAAATACGAAGTGTCGGTAGTTAATACCTCAAAACGTAATTTATAAAAAAAATAGTCGTCGAACATAAATAAACTACTCCTTTTTTGAAGTCTGTTAAAAAAAAGATAGTAAAAGAACATAGTGAACTTTTGTGAACAACAAAACTATTTAACTAAGACTCAGTTTGTACACTGGGGTATGTAAACGACTTTGCATTAATAAATCTATTAATACAGAGAAAGCGTACTACAGTCAAGAGATCAAACTGTGTGTCAGTTAACAGTGCTGTCTATTTTAGACGATTATTAATGTCAGTTTTTAAGATAATGATGCGTTCATTATCTTCATGCGTATCATTAATGCGTGACTTTATACATGAATATCCCCTTTAGCTACTTAAAACAATACAATAGGTACTGTAAGTAAATAAAACAACGCTCACACCCTTACCTTCGCAAGGAGGGCTGTTTCGCGGGTGGCATGAACATACAAAAATCAGACAATCCAAAATCCAAACACTCACGACGCGAGAAAAAACCTGTCACCTAAAAGTCTACCTGGGTGGGGAATCAAATCCGGGACCCCTCGTTAGATATACAGTGTCATTAACTCATTACTCACTATCGACTAAGTTATAGAGTGTCAATCATCTTGTAGAATACATTGGAAAATATTTTTCCTGTGTATCGAAAACCTCGAATCAAAAATTTGTCTTTTAATTAACAACAAAGGTTAAAGGATAAAACAAAAAACCATTGATATAGGTCTCACGATTTAGTAACGAGTAAACTATACCTAAAAGTATAAATATATATTTCTGGATATCATACAGGAAGGAAAATCACGAAGTGCGCTGAACAGTAATATTATAATTTGCGCTCTAAATGAGCAGCTCATGAATTTTTAGCAAAAACTGCTACTAGTAATGAACACAAATTATATTAGACAATTACCGATGTGGTATAGTACTGGAATATACCATTTCTCATTCGAATGAATCAACACATACAGTCACAACCTAATGACTGATATGGAAGGACTCATTTATGTCCACTATGTGACTCCATTGAAACAAAAACTTGGTCGAAGCATCTTGTTTCTTGGTGGAATATATAGCAAAGGAATTTTGGATACATGAGGAAACGATCTTCACTATTCCCTGGATATTAGGATTCAATTGAAGATAAGGTGTCATTGAGTCTTAATGAGTCCAGAAGTGCAGAACACCTTAATAAAGTATAGGATGCAAAAATATTCACCATTATTTATTGAGCTATATGTTATAATTGCATATAATAATATGAACGGCTATCGGGGTAGTAATAAGTTCGGGCTGAAATGAATAATTCAGTTATCATAACCCAAACTTGTACCCAGTAACTGTATTTCGTATACAAACTCTATTGGTATTCAAATGTTATATTCAAAGGTATTTTTAGTGATGTACTCGTAATAAGCGAACGCTAATGAATCAGCGCCCGATGATTACAAGAATCACCACGTGACTTGTATGTTTTGGCTTCTTTTCGCACAAAACGCGTCAAAGGGTGTCAAGCGCAGTATCCAATTAAAGCAGCCTTTCAAATTAACTCATTAATTCTGCGTCTGTCTGCTAGACTCATCATCATTCAGTGACTCCATGCTTCCAGAGCTATGTTTTTTTAACTAACCATACTACCTACATACGTTGAGCAATATCACCAATATAACGATGTTACTTGCCAAGAATAATATTTGGCAATCTGTTGTCTGTTACCTAAAATCTACATTTACAATTTGGTGATACAGCCAAATGAAGGCAGTAAAAGCTTTTTGGACCCAGAATTTAAGCTAGGTTAGGGTAAATTCTGGTATTTAAGAGAAAAAAAATATACCGTAAACATTTTGCACTAAAGCAAAAATCTTACATTGTGTACACTGGACGCGTGTCGTTTTTTCCGCTTTTTATCACCAAATTACAAAAGCTATTGTTAAAATTCAACAATTAATTTATACAATTTAACATTTAAAGAATTGACACGAAGTCTTAATAAGTCTAATAGGCTAAAGCAAGGCCTAGTAAAATATCCGGGATGTTATTCTTTTCAAAATTACAACGTAACGTAAACTCTATGTGGCAGTCACATTTATTTTTGGGTACAACAATGGGAGGTGACTGATCCTTATAAAAACGTATTGTTTACCTGAGGACAATGACGTATAACAGAAGTTTGGCGTTTGTAGAGCTCAAATGGTTCTTATCTTCGGACCGGGGATCCCACGGGAGGATCGTAAGGACATTCACTAGGAATTTGGTGTGAGACTAGTAAACAGTAGTTTATCACAGCGATGACGTGCGAGTTTATAAATAACCGCGGAGGCGACAGGAGGGCGCGCCCAAGCCGCGGCGCGTGACGACTGAGCGCGAGGAGCCGAGGACACGGACGCGAGGCGCTCGGCGGACAGCGCGGGTCATGCCCGCTTCCTGAGCTTGAGTGCGTCATACACATCATAAACATAACGACACTGCTCCTACTTAACATGCAGCTTCGGCGGTTTGCACCCGCCGCCTGCCGCCTGCCGCCTGTCGCCTGTCGCCCGACGCACGTCGCGATCGACCGATCCAAGAAACGTTCCTTTATCTTCGTCATTTCGTCAAGTTCATTATCCTGTTCCAAAACTTATTCCATTTATGATTTCAAACTTATATCATCGATATTATCCTATACATATTTTACCCCTAAGGGTGGTTTTTTTCGTTACACTTATGAGCTATCTATTATTATAATTATTATGCATGTTATATTTATAGCGTAAGAGCAAAACTCCCGCGCTTCTAATAGGTTTGGCTAGTGCAACCTTAGGTCTGGTAATAAGTCTTAGTCTAAGTCCAAACCTATAACGTATTTAGGCCTTTAACTAATAAATTTATGTCTAATCCTAGAAGAGCCACCTTGGACAGCACACCGCCGAATCTAAATACCATCAGTGCAGTGAGCAACCTTATTAGAAGTCGTGGTTCTTATAGGCCCTTGAGGTTGAAAAGGTTGAAAAAGCACTTCATATAATTATAAGTAATGCTATGATACCCGCTAAAACACCGAAGCGTGGGCGGGCTTATCTAATAACCAAATCAATAAATAATTTTACATACATATCGTCTTAAATATAAATAAGTACATGCAAAACTTAACAAATAACTAAGCAAACTTTGTCTAAATTGATCATAACCTTTATTGCGGCAAAGATGTTCCCTTCCATAATTAAAAAAAAATGTTAATGTAATTATAAGTATCCTAAGATACTTTTTTTAGTTTTTAGGATGTACCTAACTTCATAAGTTACCCCACACATATTTTGGTATCTGTTGAACGTTCCTATGATTCCACTGTGTTATGGAAAGAAAAGCAATTTTTTTTCCCCAATTCTCTAAGCTGTTGTTAACGGCCTTAGCATTATCACAACAATAGACAATAGCACCGGGTTCCCGCGTCTCTTACACATTATTATACAATATTCGTTGATCCATTAATTTAGCGGAGATATAAACAACACGTAATGATGTATCATAATAAAAACAAAACGTTTTAACGAGATACATTTTAACCGTTTTGTTCGCTTAATTAATTTCGAATGAGAGAAATCCGATTAAGTTTTGTAAACAGAAAGGAAACTTAATAAATTGACCGTTAAACTGCACGTCACGTAAGTTCTTTGCGTAAATAAAATTACATAAATCAAATCGCATGTAAAATAATGGAAAATTGATTGAATTATGATTTTATAGTTTTGAATGAATTATAGTTTTATTTTACCTACTAAATTATACAGAGATTAGGTATATACAGAATAAAAAAAGATAATTGACTGCAGTGAAGATAGATAGTTTACTGTAGCCAGGCGTTGAAACTCGCGTAATCCTGAGATTTATTGCAGATAGGTTACCAGTAATCTAACGCCTGCAGTCGGAATTACTTACATGACAGTAATTGGCTAACTAGCTCTTTACTTTCAAACCGGAAACGCTACGCTGGGTTATTCAACAGCAAAGTAAAACAGGTTCACTCAGATACAACAGTTGAAGGGTATGACGGCAAATACACGCAATTTCAAACACAATTTGCGAATCTTGTGGTCTAAGGATAAAAGGCATCATGGTTATGTAACCATGATGCCTTTTATCCTTCAGCTATGTAGCTGCAGTGCTTACTTCGATTAGGTGACACTAAAGTGACTAACGCATTATACTTATAAATCAACACGCAAGAGCACTGTATAGACTTCACTGCATATTTTCTTCTGCAAATAGGAAGGAATCGGAAGAATCAATTTATTGACCGGCAAAACGCGACTAAAATGCTTTTGGCATCAGTATCACTTATCATGTATCACTTGTGATTATAATATGGCGGCTTATTTGACGGCCATTTACATACGAAACTTAATAATTTTAATATAACACAATAATTGAATTCCATGAGATCGCGCGAACGAAAGTTTAAATAGAAAGTAGTAGTAGAATAGTAAAGTTAACAACTGACTATTTTATGTAAAAATGTGAAAGTTATTTAAAATAAGATGAATAAATGCGTTAAAAAAATAATACCTACATTATGCAGTTTAAACGATTTTTAAGAAAATTGATTTATTTTCAATTTTTAATCCGCCAGGAACGAAGGATTTTTAACTAAATTCTAGATTTTTATTCTTAGCAAGCTCACCAAACAGACCACAAAAAATAAGCCTATAAATAAGCCTATAAAAATAATGGTACGTACTCTACCATTCTATCATTGACTGTGAGGAAATAAATAAATAACTAACAACAGATGCATTAATGTTCCGCTAGAATACTGTGGTCAAACGCTTCATTCAGAAAGCGCTTAACGTCTTATATAACATTTCTTTTAAGTAAGTCACTAACTTTTGAGTACTTATATACCTATCAGCGTCTTGTTTGATTTGCATCGTAGCTTTAGCAATGTTTTGGCATAATCGTTAAAATGACTGTGACGGAGAGTTGACGCGATCCGTGGCTTTCCAGTCGGAGACAACAGAACAGAAACAAAACTTGGCAGCACTTTTGTTTTAGTATCGGGCAGATAACACTTTCCAACTACAGAAACGCTGTTATTTGTTAATGAATGAAATTGAAATGTCATACATTCTGCGTATTTCCTAGGAAAATTCATGGTTTCCGGGACACGAACAGTGTCTTTCTCACTGGAAGATGATACACGATTGGGACGGCCTACCGAGAGACTACCAGATGATCCAGATCCAATGGAAAAAATCAATAAGATGCTATTTCAAAGGAAACAACTTGGGGTAATTGTTACACTTTGTAAATGAGTCCAACCCAAACTATAAGTACTTGCCTCTGAACTCTTTGAGAAGCAAGTCCTCTGAAATCATGGACTGTGGTTTAATTGGCATGTCACGGGGATTAAAAAGTAATTATGACACCATGACTTGGCCACAAAATCGTGCCAAGGTGGTCCGAAGCAAAGGACGAGCTCATATAAATGCAGTTAAATTATAAAGTCTAATCGTCTATGTTTCTAAGTAAAACAATTTAATTCATTGTACCATTCTTACTTCTATCGTTGGAAGTTTCCCCGTTGAACTGGCGGTATACACCAGCGCCGGGTGCAGCCGTATTCCTTGAGAATCGACGCTGCGGATGTCTTCTCTGTGCTTCCACGACGGAATAGGAATTCCTAACTTCTTCATTTTGCGGCAACACCAATCTATCTCCTTGCGGTGAAACATAATGTTTTAAACTTTCATCTGTGACTAAATTTTGGAGGCTAGATCCATTTCTTATCTTTTCCTTGACTGGGTTGTCTCTCCTTCCTTGATTTAACGTCAAGTTATCGAAACTCTTGCAAGGAATTAACACAGGAACATTATTGTTTCGAATGTCGTAAAACTTGTTGGGATCGAATACGCTGATTCGAGGGCAATGATCTATGACAATATTAGGAGTTTCATAAAAATTATAATAACATGGCGAAGTGCTCCGTTCTGATGGTTGAGTCAACTTGTGACTGTTCCCGCGATGTTTAATATTCTTTATATTCCTCTTAATGACCGAAGTGCCTCTCTCCTCCAAAGCATGAATTACATCATTAGATTCCAAAAAATTTAATGGTTTAAAACCATTTTTATACACTCTGTAGCTACGCTTATTTCTTCTCTGATTTTGATTGTCGTCGTGAATAAAACTCTCGTCGTAATGAGGCATGTTTGGGCACAGCACATGTTTCATCATTTCAAGTCATCCTCGACAACTAAATTACGTAAATTTATGTAACTGTGTACCTAATGCACAATTTAACTTAGGAACACAAGAATTTCTGTGGCGAGCATCGGCCGACCGTAGAGAAAGGGCTCTCTAGAAATCTTTGAAAGTAGACGCACTGCATTTGCGACAAGTTTCACCACTGTGTATTAAATTAAACTAGACTTTTATTTGTACATCTAACATGAATTTCACTAGGTCTTTGACAATTAAACGTAAGGTGAGTATGTCAATCAGGAACCGAAATAGCCAAGATGCAAGGTACAATTAGGTCATTATTTATTTACAGGGAACGTCGCCCCGAAACGTCATGTGCGCGCCGCATCACCAGGCTATGTACAGACATCTGTCCAGTGTGTTCCGGTAACCTTGACACTGTATCGTCAATCGCAAAGCGTATTTAAACAGCCGAATTTAAAATATCAATTTAAAATAATATATTGTCCATACAAAAATTCAATCTTCATTTGTTGAGACGTGAACGCATTCCAGTTTGGTATCCACGAACGCTCAAATATCGATATCCAATATGTATTCGCAGATAAATATGATACAGACGTCTCGGATCCTTACAAACGAAAGTTACTAAATTGAGTTTCGTTAAATAATTGCACAGGGGTGAAACTTGCAGTCTCGAGCAGCTAAATTTACAAATTTGTCTAGGAGCCGAAGCCCAAACTAAAATCACTTCACATCCGGCACCAAAAACCACTTTCTGACACAAAATCAAGATCACAGATGAACTCTACACTCGACATTCCGTAATAACCTTATGGTCTCATCACCGGTTACAACAAGAACATTACAGCGATTTAATTTTATGAAACACTACCGAGCTGAAGTAACAGCTGATCTAAAAATAGCTGAATGTTTTTCAGAACGCGATCTCGATATTCAGCAGAGCAACGAGCAGACGCGGTGGTGTAGCGCGGCCAAGCATACGATTGACACGGGGTGTCGATGTCGATACGCGAGAGATGAAGCGGTGCGGCCGGCGGCGACGGCGCGCCAGCACTGGGAAGGTTGCGAGGCTGCCGCGCCCGCTGTCGCAGACAGTGAAAGTGCCGTTTCCATAGCTCCGCCGCATCTCAGCCTACTCCCGCGCACCATGCACACCTGTCCCGCCAAACACCAACACGGCCAACACCACGCCGATACATGATTAAAGATATTACTTCAGCAAATGTAACAACCCACATGCTTCGAGCTGCGCGTAATTCTAATGCACCATTAGAGAGAACTGACGAATGTAACGTGTTACGCAACCAAATGATACATTTTCAGATCTTGTGCCATAAGTATCTAATTATAATTTACAATATTATAGTAATGCTGTTGCGATACTTTGTACATTACAATAAGCCTGATGATAATCGCCAATATTAGCCTATTTTATTCTCTTCACATAATTCGCATTCGCAATCGCAATCAAAAAAAAATTACTACCTATATACATATTATAAATATAGATAAGTAATGATATTAGATTTCTTATAATATCCGTTACTTATGAGAAGGGTAGAGTATCTACCAAGAAATTAATTTTATAAAAACATTCGTCAAAGTTCTCAATATTACGTTCTCAATGCGAAATCCCATCAGACACAGTCATAATAAGTTATATGTATAACAATAACCATAACAATTATAATATTTGTTTATTCGTTTCTCATCGCGACTCACTACTGCACCTGGTTCTTCTCATAACAGAGGTAACGAAGGAAGATTTGATAATAACAACCGAAACGGGCTGCGGAACGTGCTCTCTATAACACGAAGCACTTATGCTATACACGAAGTTGGATCAGAGACCACTAAGTAGCGGCAAAGATTTCACCGTAACTTCGACAACTTAGAAATAGCAAGTTGTAACGCGTCAATTTGAAAATAGCTTTAGGTAGTAGCTCTATTAAAAATCTTTTTTAAACCTCAATTTCCCTCATAGATTCAAATAAAATGTTATTACCAAAAACAGATACTAATGAGAAATAGTACATTGATCAGTAAACATCTTCAATAGTACCTTTAATAACAAAACAAAACAAGTCAACCATCTGGTCTACATTGTCTATACTAATAGGATAGGCATCTACTTGCAATCAATTACATGTATGGTTGTGAGCCAGTACATGTACAAGTGTGTCAGAGATCCGTGTCACTTGTCCATTAACAGTCCGCGTCAGGGCTACACGGCTATGAGTGCTTGTAAACGGGTCTTTCATAAAAACATTAAATTGAAAACAACGACACATCCAATGAACAAGCTTGAGACACATATTGGTACCGTGACAGTTTTTGCGTCGTCCGGGCATCCGAGAGATGATTGGTCTTCATTATTATTAGGCTAAGCGTTAAAGCGTTCTTCAAAAGGTTAAACCCCTCTTTTAAGATTTATTGCATAATTATGTTATATTAGTCATTTAATATTTAAAAGTTACAATAAATCTTTAGTACTATGTACATGCAAAATTATTATGGAGCCAATCCGCAGCACCCGCAACGAAATATCTCTGATCATAAAGTTTTTTTGATGATTTGTACAATAAACTATTACCGCGGAGTATGAGATATAAATAACATCAGCAGACTTATTGCGAAGGTAATAAAAAAAAATATATTTAATAATATTATTTTGCAATTAGAAAATTTTCAATCAATCCCAAAAGTTTAAACATAAAATCTGCAAAATTAAATTTGTTAAATAAGATAAGTCTTATGAGCGTTAGAAAGGACTAAAAATTTTACCACGTAGCGAAGTAAATTTCAATAAAATATTTGTCCGCCTAGATTTTTAGCGGGAATTTGGCGCTCGTTCTTATGATGATGATAAATAATAACATTTATGAAAAATTTACAATGTGATAGGTTGGTATATCTTTCATCAACCTAATGAAACTACAACTTTTAATTTTGTACAATGTTTCTGATGATTTATTTGCTACCACTACAAATAATCTGACGTGTATTATTATTCCACCATCACGTATTCAGATATGTTGCTTCACCCAAAATTTTCCTGGTACATATAAAACAAGTCACGGGATGCAAGCCAAATTTAAACGGGTCACTGACTATATCAATTAACTGTGCTATCTTGTTTCACGCTTTTGTTATCATTGTTGTATTGAGTAAAACTACGAACAATTTTTGTAAATATAGTGCTGTACTCATTGATATATAAAAATAGTAATAATAAAGTCAATGGCTGTACCCTATAAGTTTTGGCTGTGTCCAACTAAAATATCAACAATATTGTTTGGCAGAACAACTTTTGTGTTACATTATACGTAATAACAAAAGTTATCCGATATGATATGAAAGTATTCGCAAGATATTTTTATGGTAAACATTTTGTACCTTCTTAATTTGCAGTCCTAAAAGTATTTTACTTAAAATCTTTCAATATTACTTACATTCATAATACAAGTACTTGGTTGTCTTGGTTCGATCGAAAAACCAATCTTGCATGCAAATTAAAAATAAATTATATTGTTATTATAACACAGAATGTAATTGCTGCAAATACTAGTATTTAATAACTCAGAATAGGAAACGCATACGAAAGTCCACATTACGGCAAAAACACGCTAGACTATACAATCAATTACCCAGCATCCGATAGAATAATTGTTAAAAAAAGAGGCTCTCACTAATGAGATATCGTACCGAGCATTTTCTTTGGATTACAGGAAGCCCGTAAACACGCGCCGGCCACCGGCCACGGCTCGAACAACTCACTTTCCAATAAACTAGCTCGATCGTGATACCTGGCCTAACGGGATCGTAATACCTACTTCTAGGTTCCTCGTCCGACCATTACACCCGGAGACGGCGGAACATTTTATAAACAGTCGCTATAAATCATACCGAGTGGTTAATTGAAATTCAACTGCACAAGAAACTGCAAATTTGAGTTGAGAAAACTTTTTAGAAAAAACGTACCTATCATGTAATTTAGAACTAGTATTTGATATTGTCTCATTAAAATATATTGTAGAGATACGGAAGCGCGTTCATGAAAGAAAAATCAGATTGGGTATAATTTCATTCCATATTGATTCGGATCTATTACTATCTCTGAAATTATATCTAAGGTCTTCATCGCTTGTAGCAAAATCAGGAGGTCGTCAACGAAACTGAATTACATTAATGTAATAAACATTAACACGATTTAAGTAATAAAAAATTAAAATGCGAAAACTAGAACACTGAATTCATGAATATTTTACAAACAATACAAGTTTGTATGTAACAGATCTAATTATTAGATAGATATCTCATCTGTATATTTAGTTAACAAAAAGCGAAACAAGTTACGAAAGGCGCTCGTCACGGGCCTGGCTTCAGTTTGCCCAACAGTGCGGTGACGGCTGACGGCTGGCGGCCATCTCATCACGACTCATAAAACTGTTATAACAAAACGAATTACACCGCAGCCAGACGAACATGCCATCCAGTCTGGCGACACTTAATAAATAAAAGAATACATCACGTCTCGCGTCTGTCCGTACAACCGGAAACAGTGAAGAGCAAAGCGACACAACTATGTCGAGTTTAACGTCTGTTTTAGAAAGGCTAGGTATGTTGTAAAAAAACAATAAAAAAAGTTGATTATGGAGACCGTACATAACACTTGTTATTTCAACGTAATCGTTCTTCAAATAAAGAAAATAAATCTAACTGATACAAAATCTGACAAAACCTAATTATTTTCGTTATAATGCAATTGTAAAAATACAATTAATAAATTCAAAACTAAATAAACTCTTCAATAGTTTTTAAATAGTTAAACTAGATGGCACTGAGCAGACTTGATTCAAGTGATTATACACGGGAATTGAACGTTTCCATGGAAAAAGACTCGTGCTTTTTTCACTAAAATTCTTTCAACCATAAGGATAACGCGATTTGAAAACGACCGACTAAACACACACCAAGCCTACGCCATGTTGCAATTGGTGATTGCTTCACGGTCCATCTCTCACGTTCACGGCTATAACAATGTAAGCCGACAGCCATATCAATAACAGGAAGGTGGAACACGTGTGAAGGCCTATTGATTTTATGCCTCTCTATACCTATTACAACGCTATGTTCATAAAGGATATACATCAAAATTACGACAGCGTAAGTGGCCACAAGTGGAGAAGCGCCTAAAGTAATTTGTGTGAAACGTTCGAGAAGATACGTGTAACAATGGCATTTGAAATTTATTTTAATTTTCAAATAAAAAATAAATAAAACATTTAAGCTGTTGCAATATCAACCTGTTATTTTGTTAAGAACATTGCGCAAGGGCCGAACTATGATCAGCAGCGGCAATCAACAAGTATTGAAACTAACGGCAACAAGCGTAATCCGGTAATCAATTGGTTACAAATCTTTGCAGATTTGAGTGTTATTGTTCTAAAAACCATTGCAACCGCTGTCGCAACTATTGACAGTATAACCCCAATTATCTGTCACGGTTGTACAACGATTACCGAATAAAACGCAGAACGAAGATCATCTTTTTATTGCATCACTTCAAATCACGGCAAACGTCCATTAAATATATCATTACGACCTCAGCAATTACGAGTAAGGTCATAATAATATTAAGCCGTTTAGAAACAACGACCTTCAATCTGCGAGCCCCTCATTTGATATCAAAGTATCATCGAGAGAATATTATAAACACGCATATATCGTATTAGATGCGTACAATATAATTTTGGAAGTATCGTCAAAGAATTGCTTATATGCCTTTCACTTTCGTTGACAATTTATATCTACGACCTACTCAAATTTACCAACTGCCGTTATGAAATTAAAATACAATAACACAGCCTTCCCAACTTTTAGGATTTAGATTAGATTTTGTCGTTTATTAGCGCTCAACTAGTATTATAAAGAAGTTCTGAGAAAATTTTCAAATTTCGACTGCAAGAGATGCATTTCTGAACATCCTTTCTTAAAGCTTCACTGTCTTACAGAGAATTTAAGAGCGCATTACATTAAAGTTACCTAGAATAATAATGGTGGGTGACAAAATTATACAATGCCTTTATTTTGTTTTAATCATAATAATTTTAACAATCTTTTATTATTGTAAGAGTCACACATCAAACTAGCCCGGTTAGCTGACCTTGCTTGTCAAGCGATGGGTCCGTTTCTCCGGTTTTAATTCTCGGCTGGGGCAGACATTATTATGACATTTTATGTTTGTTGTCGGATCTTGACTGTTTGTGACGTATCATTTGCGTATGTCCATGCCACACGCAACAAAGGGAATCCTAGCGCAAGGAAGTGGTTCTTTTAAAAGGATTTCTTGTTCAAACCAGAATAGAAATACCTATCGGTGGGGATGGGGAAGCTTCATGGTTAGGCATAAAAATATCGAGGCACAAGGAAAACAAAGGTTGGGAATCTCCGCAATATTACAATACACGCACTGAAACAGCATTAGAATATTTGCGGAGACAACGTTACGCAAATAATGGTAATGGAGGGAATAATGACTTGTGCCAAATGCAAATGTATTCCCTGTAACGGATTTGTGCGCTTTATGACATCTAGCGTGCATCATGTGCAACAGCGTTCAGCTATTTACTGTAATTTTACTGTTTCAATTCGTTATGTCCTCAATGAAAATTGTAGATTGTTATAATAATATATGAAGGGTCTTAGTGAGCTGTGAGCAAATGACACCGTCGAGGGCCTAACACAACCACCCAAATACACAACATTTACATAAAAGCCCTAGTGAAGGAAGTTAAACTTACATATTTTTATGGAAACAACCGGTACATGAGCAAACGAGTCAAGCGACGAAAGATGGTCGCAGCAAAGTTACCAACGCATTGCACTTCTTCGTTGTATGTGCAGCAACGACATGACTAACGACGATGAGTTCTGCCGTGACCATGATCGATGCAAGTTGGTTGAAAGATCGGCTGTACGACGAAATACATAATTATCGACAGTAAGGCGTCGTCCTAATTGGCAGCGATCGTACGATGCCGCGATGCGTTTCCGTCGTGCGATGGGTTCAACATGCAGATTTCATCATAGTGTCCTATTTTAACCTCGCAAGTAATTGTATTGAAATACCCATCGCACGACGAGAACGCAGCGCGCCATCGTACGATCGCTGCCAATTAGGACGACGCCTAACCGTATCATAATAATACATTGTGTACAATCCGCGATGAGTTAACTACTAATTCCTCTATTATGATTATGTTACCTTCATGCCTGTAAGAAGTAGCAGTGACCTGAAATGCTTCACGGAAATTACGAGACAATTAGAAGCAAATAATTAAGTTTTCAATACTGGTTTTAATTAGATACAAACCACATTTATTACGACAAGTGCAAAGGGAACTGGATCACTGGATCAAGAAGCTTAATACTAAAAAGAAAATCCGCTAAATAATTTCTACTACCTACAGCAAACCTCAAATGGAACATCTATTTGGAACACGGAGTGAGGAAATGCAAACTGTACGCTCAATCTCTTCGCAAATACGATCCCGTTACGCTGCTAGCGTTCAAGCATTCTAACAGATAGAATTTGTGTGCTACGAATAGGTTGTACGTATTGTGGCTTTGACGCTCTGTAATACTGATATAAAGCTATAAATTATACATAATTATAGTAACTAATTTTTGACGGCTTGCTAATTGTTTGGAGAATTGCAAATTATGTTCAAGGTATCTAACTTCAAAATCTTATACAGCAAGGGTAGACGGAAATAAAATGAGCAGCAAGGAGCAAAATCTTAGTTTCCACACATAGTATTTCGTAAACAAAGCGTAGTTTAATTTTTCAATATAATTGAATAAGTGGTGTTTAGATAACTGCTATTTTGTGTTGTTACTGTGCAATACTCGACACGGTTTGCTGCTGCAGTCACGTTTTGCCCGCGTCCGTGACCGACAATATATCTCTTGCACATCGACCACATTCTATAGGATCACATCATTTGGATAAAACCGCAAATGGTCCTCAATTTTCTCTCACGGACGTGCTCGAACCATAAATTGTAATACATTTAATTGCGGTAACAACTCAGTTTATTTCTATCCTGGAGTTGTGTTGGGACTGGTGCGGCAACCTTGCTACTGTTCTTCTTCTTAACTTAATTTCTTGAAATAATTCTGCCTAAACGAAGGCCGAAGCACAATTGCTTATTTACTACGACTGTCTTGTCAATCTTAATAATTGAAAAAACTTGTTACACCTTCTAATTATCGGCATAAATACGGTGAATGATAAATCAACGGTTATTGCACTTGATCGCTCGTAGGCGGATCCTGGCGTTTTTATAAGCACAAAAATCTTGTGACACCAATGAATACCAATCGCGATTTCTTTATATGTTTTTAATTTTAAATTACCTACTTCCCTATTTACATAATATATGTCTAGAAAACTTTGATTTTACCTCGATAATTTAAGGTGGAATATAAAATTTGAAGGGAATGACTTATAATAATCTTAATTATATAACGCCAGTCTCAAGAACAATAGCATGTAATTTGTGGCTCTAGGAAAACATATAGTATATAGGTAGGTACTTACTTATCTATAATTTTTTGATTTCTTAATAACTAGATCCAACACTTGACTCCTACTAATATAATGATCATTACGCGTCGTGCCTTAACTCAAACTCAAACTCAAATCATTTATTCCACATAGGTACCTATTTAGAATACACTTATGAACGTCATTTTTTGCATTTATGTACCACCGTTTCGCTAAGGTGCCTTTAAATTTTAAATCTTACGAGGAGAAAAAGAAACGGCGAATGATAGGGGAGCCCAAGAGGGGATTTCTGGATTTACTGAAGCGCGGCAGATTAATATACAGGGGGATACCTTGTACCCGATTAAGTACCACCACCAAATATGAGCCCCATATATAAGGCCGCCCGTGAAGGATACAGGATCAGATTAGTAAAAAAAAATTGATCATCAGACATTCTCGAGCGCGTCAGATTAAGGTAGGGTGAGTTAATTACCTCCTAAAAAGTGTATATTCCACTAATCTGACAATTTGAGAGTGACGTAAAGAAAGGGGAGGGCAGCAAAGTTGTAAAAAAAAAACGTCATCTTGACATTCTTGAGCGTAGTTAATTTTTTTTTATTGTGAAGGAAATAATTCAAGAATAACGAAAAAATATAATCTGACGATTTCCGCAAGCCGAAACAACAAAAAAATCGTCGATAAAGTTAAATGCGTGCAGCTGCGTGATGCCTATATTTCCTTCTCCGCGTTTCTATTCCTCTCTCACTCTTTCTCTATCTATTACTCTCTCACTCCGTCCCCACTCTAGTTTCTGCTGTCATGACGCCATCACCATATTCCAGCAAAAAATTTTTTGAAAGTGGTTTTTTTGGAATAACTTTTAAACGGCTTTATCGATCAACTTCAAAAACTAATCCGCCCTTGAGCTTGAAAAACCACGTCGATCGCCACCAAGTTGGTCAAAATCGGTTGATTCGTTCGAGAGATATCGTGAACGAAAGAAACCCGAAAAAGTATTTTTTCGGGATTACTCCAAAATTTTTTGATTCGATCAATTAAAACTTGTTATTACTTATGAGGATGATAAAACTGCGTCAAATGCCGCCAACCACGTGAAAATTGGTTGATCCATTCAAAAGTTATTGCGGTTTAAAAATTCCAAAAATAGTGTTCTATGAAACTTCTATCAGACTTTTGAGCTGGGAGAGCTCAAATGCATAGAAATATTATTTCTTTGAACTCCGCGAGCTCAAAATAAATGTCATAAGTACAATTTTAAGCGCCCAGGAATGGAATTAGCGGGAAGTTGCAGGGATGGCCTTCAGGGTGAACCGTTTTTTTGTCAGATTAGGCGAATCCCTCTAGATAATCGTCAGATTATGAGACAGTACGTTTAGAACATAAAGATGAACCAAACATATCTTAATCTGACGCGCTTGAGTATGTCAAAATGGCGAATTTTTTTTGCAAATTATGGAAATGGCCACGAGTTTGCGTCCCATCGAAATCGTCAGATTAGTGAATGAGAGCTTATTTTTGGTGCACTTAACACTCCCTTAGAAAATCTGACGCGCTCGATTAAATTTTTTTTTTTTTCATTTTCAACCCTTACATACAACCACCCCCACCATGCAAACGGTCAGATTAACATACGTACATTATTAAAAATACGTAGGGCATTGATGCTATCAATATCTGACGCGCTCGAGGATGTCCATGCATCAGTTTTTTTTACATATTTAAAAATCTATAGCCGCTTCCCCCACCGATGAAAAGGTATATATCATATAACATTTTTTTCTTCTTATCATCTAAGCTTTGCAACCCAATAGGTCTCTATGACGCTCGAGTAAATCCCCATTTAGCACCACGGGCTCCCCTACCAGAAAGAAAACTCCTTGCTAATCAGACAGACATAAGCGAACAAATATACAGTTAGAAGTTAGGACCTAAAGCGTGGCGAAACGGTACCTACACGATACTCTAGATACAAATTGTACCTAAATATAATACACATCCCTTTATATCGAATTTATCTAAATAAGAAGACATAGAGTCGAAATATCGATAATACTATCTATAAATCTATACCATGAAGAAAATGTAAGAAAAGTTTGAAAATCATTTCTTTAAATATTACTATTAGCAAGGCAAGAATACATTACACCCGTAACACGCTGAAAATTGAAAAGTCTGTCTATGATATCAAAATAAATAAAAAGAAAAATAATTACTGTTTATTAAATCCTACTTACGCATTTATAAATCTTTTCTTGCATGTCCCTGTTCGCTTTATTTAATGTTTTTTTTTTCTCTTATTTACTTAAACATAAGTTTTTTGTCTTAATATCACGGAGTTTCCATGTTATGGATGGTTGAACAGAGCTATGCTATGCTAGGTATTTATGTCAAGCATATAACAGATTGTTAATATGCACTAAACTGCATTGGATAAGGATTAAAGTAGCAAACGAGCATGCAGCACCACCCTTTCGCTGCCGCCCATGACAATTGAATGTAAAATTAGGTAGGTATACCCATCATTACGGTAAATAGTAAGTGAGCTATTACGACAATTGATATTCCGCCGCACAATTTTCACTTCACGGCTATGTTCTCCGGATAATACCTACAAAACTTTCACAAATATAAAGTGAAACTCAAATGACCTATCAATTCCGCGTTAAACCACAAAATTATCGTGTAAAACTATCAATTATCCCTGTTTATATAATTTTGACAGCTGTATACATTATTATTACTGGGTAACCATAATTTATGTATACCATAAAAGTATAAAAGGCTTACATTTTATAAGTTACGTATGAATTGTCGCGCATTACATTACGGTGCAAAAAGTTGTTACGTTATAGCCATTGCTGGCTACGTAACCATTTCCTTATTTGTACACAAAAACCGTAGTTAAATGTTTTAAAGTAGTCATTGGAATCCACCGATTAATGGCCTAGAGCATACTTCATCGCGCTGATATCTAACATTAACAACTTGGACTTACGGCTTTACGTGCCCCCGGAGGGCAAGTAAAGCACGGAAACATTCAAGAAATTTTTGTCACTAGCAGTCATGCATCCAGCTACTGACCGGGCCCACAGTTAGCTTAATTCTTTTGATCACATAAGATCGACTCTACGCCCCGGACTATGGGCGCTTCCACAGAAGTAATTAAGATTTATGTTTTTTTATTCATATGGTAGTAGTAAAAATACATGCAGTACCTATATTTAGGACCTAATATCTGGATGACCGGTATTTTTTTTTATAAATTGTGTTTTTTGACTTCGTGTTACTTAACAACGCCATCTGCTGTTGTGTCGTTAAAGCAATTAGTTGCTCACAAAAAAGTATTATTATTCGCCAATAGATGTCAGGAAGAGTCATATTTTTCAGTTTAAATTGGGACTACAAAAACACGAATAAAATGACATTTTCTAAAAATGATTCCTAAGTAGATCGATTTATCGCCCCCGAAACCCCCTATATACTAAATTACATGAAAATCATTGGAGCCGATTCCGAGATTCCAATTATATATATACAAGAATTGCTCATTTAAAGATATAAGATATGGGGTGATCAGGGTAAATTCGACATTGATTATTAACAGACATTTAGACCTGACATTATTTTTATTATTAAAAAAACCGGTTAAGTGCAAGTCGGACTCGCACACATAGGGTTCTATACCAAAGACCAATATTACTCAAATTATTTGGTTAATAAAACAAAGTTTCTATAAAGTCACTTGTATGGGAATCCTCTTTTGAGTAGTGGCCACAGTAATACACATTATATGAAAATTTTAGGTGTCTATCTATTTCTATCTATCTCTATCTAGCCCTGTGACAGACAGATAGTGACGCAGATTAATAGGGTTCCGATAGTAACCCTTTGGATATGGAATCCTAATAATAACCAAAATAGTGATGAGACAGGCTATGTATTATCTTCATGTTGCAACATTAAATGAAAATTATTTTTTTAATAAATAATTAAAAATATTCTGTCCAGGATTTTTTTTGTCAACCCATTTTTAATATATTTTCTAATATACGAAATTTATTATAAAATAAGTTTGATTCTATTATCAACCCAGTGAAGGTCGATGTATGTTCGGATCTTAGACCATTAGGTATGTTCCAGTGACACCTTATTTGACAAAAATCACCTACCAATTTCTTGTCAATAAAAATTAACACAAGCTTTTTATCTATAAATATAAATATCATGTTTATGATTATTAAATACGATGAAAAGTGATGATATGATGATGAAAGCAGTATACATTTATGTCCATACCATCCTATATATTAACTAATTTATAGGATTGTTTAAACTTAAGACTGCCAATAATGAATGAAGATGAAAATAATTATGATCACAATAAATAAAATAGAAACCTTTGCAGCCAATAACAGATCAAGTACTACAATAGTTATTAAAATTATTAAACAAAAATAATGTTACTTGCAGTCTAATAGTAGACAATTATAAGCAACCGAATATAGACAGTCTTTTATAACGTAAAGTAAAACCGTGGTTACCGTGGAGTCAATTACATGATAAATGACAATATCGTGTATTTGTATAAACTTATACATAGCGCAAGAGAACGTAAACAATAAATTGTTGAAATGAAATGCTTGAAAAGTTCATGACAAATCAAAGTTTAAAAAAAACAATACGACAGGAAGACAATTTTACGGAATAAATACTACACAAGCAAAATTTATTACAATTTATGCTTTTATAAAGCGAAGTACCATGAAATTGTTAGATCGAGTAGTGGAATGCTAACAATGCGTTACTTACCTTGTCCGCATTTCTCAGCCTTTGGAGTAGAAGTCATCATTTCATTTATTATAGTTCACTATGTCATATTAACACAAAAAAAGAGTTTTATTATTTAATAAAGTTACAAAACGTTAATAAAATAAGAATCGACCGGCAGCCATATTAGTCTCCATATTTTTATTCTGTCTGTCAAATAAATTCTGTTTATAGTTTATGGACACAATTGTATAGCCTAACCAGATATGCAGATAAGGCTAGCCATAGAGGTAGGTAGAGGGAGGTAGAACAACATTTTCTAGTATGTAACCAGGGCTGGGCAAAATACATGCTTTGCTTTAATTGAAATACAAATTACAAAATAATGTATCATACCTAGGATTCATAATTAAAACCATGGTATTGTTTTAATCATATTATTTTTAAAGTGACACTTTTATTACATCGTCTTAAACTTTTTCATCTGTGTGTTGCATGTCGCGTGACGGTTGGCCGCGGAGTAGGGATAAATCGAAAGGCGCTCGTCAGAGCAGCCAAGGCCAATATGGCGTCGCCTATAGTTCGCAGCAGCTGACCGTGTAGTGTATGTGTAGTGTACTATTACTAATTTGTGCCAGTGCTCCACGCTATTTTGTTTGTTTTTGTCAGTGTTTAATGTAATAGTCTACTTTTATTATTTCCCATTATCGTTCCAATTTTCAAAGTATAAAATTAAGATTGATAAAGCTATTTCTATACCCTTAATGGAATATTATTCCAAAAATTTTTAGTTAAATATCTATATTGTGAAAAAAAGTTTCACTTTTACTGTGGTTTCATAAAACCACACAATTTTCTTTAATTATTTATCTTTTGAATCATTTAAATCTTTATATAATTACAAACTGTACTAAATGGCATGATGTGACTTCCGACCAACTAAGCAATTTCAATTTCAAATTTTTATTTTTATAATTAAATAACCAATGATATTATACGTATCACAGTCATTGTAAAAACGAATTAAGCTATAAGTGCTATATGACATTAAAATATTAGTGTATATCTCTTGTAGGCCAATAAAATTAAAGGCAAGCAGTTTCACGTGCTTTTTAAGCACGAAATCATGCTTTTAGTGAGCGCTTGCTACTTACAACCAAGTTTAGTGTACATATTATTATATAAATTTTGCTTGAAATAAGCAAGGTTATTTTGAGCATGCTCAAAAAAACTAAATGTGGCACTCGGAGACTGCCGCGGTGAAGCTATTGCATAGCATTTTTATCAACTTATGCAATTATAATTATTAGAAGTTATATAGTTATATCAGAACAGCGCCATCTAGTTTGTAGAAAACATACGTACCATACCTTAGTATTAAGGTACTAGATGGCGCTGATTGGGGGTGTTATGTTTTTTCGTTACGGATTTTCTGGATTCGGTCCCCACGCTCAAGGCCCGCGATAAAAGCTATGCAATAGCTTAATAAACAGTTGTGTGTTACAGAACATGCTACCTGCGGTGTGGCTAAAAGTGGGAACGGAACTAGCGGAAGCGGGCATGCTTTGAGCACGTTTCCATACAAAAAATCCTAGCTATATTGTATAAGACCATGTTTATTTAAAGCAAAATGTATAAAGTTAAAGAGCATGCTTATTAAGCATGATTTTCAAAAACATATTCTGTACTTTAATATCACAAAACATAGACTGTAATATCGTCTAAACCATAGAGAACCGAATTGTCTGAATTATCTTTTCTTTTAACTCTTTTGCTTAACTTTCACTTACCTACCTGATTGATTTTGATTGTCTGTCTGTGACATGGTGACATTGGTGACTGCTATAGTTATAGCACAGAGTAAGGGAAGTTATAGTCTATGACTGCATAGAGAAAGAAAAGTAATACACGAACGATATGACTGCTACCTGCCATCTGTAATCTGCGGACTCTGCGGTCGCAATGCCAGGTTTTGTAAATAAAAAAGTAATGTGCTTCTGTTTTAAATAATAATTGTTAATTTAAAGGTACATGTTAATCTAAAAGTAATACTTACGATATTGTGCGTTTATTTCTTCATTCATTTTAATTTATCAGTGCATACAAGTTAATTTCAAGTGAATCTACGTAATCATGGCGGATCCATTGAGTTTACTACGACAGTATAATGTAAATAAAAAAGAAATTATTGAAAGAGACAACCAAATAATATTTGGAGAATTTTCCTGGCCTAAAAATGTCAAAACAAATTACCTTATGTATGGGTAAGTACAGCTAAAGAGGATAAAAAATAATGTGGACGTAACAGTGTTGCTTAACATCAGTTAAAATTAAAATTTTGGTTGCAGGTCTGGAAAAGAAGGCAGTGTTAAAGAGTATTATACCTTGGAATGCTTGCTTTTTATTCTCAAAAATATACAATTGACACATCCAGTGTATGTCAGACAAGCTGCTGTGAGTATTATTCAATAATTTTTCTTATATTTTGGTTTTGATCAAATCTGTATAATATTTTATTGTTATAGGCTGCAAATATTTTAGCTGTACGTCGTCCAGATCGTAAGGAACTTCTGGCCTATTTAAATGGAGAAACTGCCACATGTGCGTCCATTGACAAAAGTGCTCCTTTGGAAATACCAACACAGGTAATAAATTTAAAACAGATCACACTTTGTAATATATTGTATCGATTTAATTATATTCCTGATTTATGTTAGAGGAAATGTTATTAAGCTACAAATGAAAATCAAATTAGCTGTCATACAAAATACATTATGTCCATTCTAATACATCTATATCCATATAATTGTGAAATATTCTAATTGATGTTAGGTAAAGATCCGAACCTACATCGACATTCACCGGGTTGATAATAGAATCAAACTTACTTTATAATAAATTTCGTATATAAGAAAATATATTAAAAATGGTTTGACAAAAAAAATCCTGGACAGGATTAAATGTTGCAACATGAAGATAATAATAAAATTTTATACTGGCCTTAAAGTATAAAACATATAGAATGTGCAGACATGGGGTTGACTATTATTTACCTGGACGAACTACTGGGGCGACAGGTAAACAGGTATGTCAATACTAGTTACAAAAAAGTTAAAATAATAGTTAAAATTAGTTAAAATTATTAGTTATTATTATTAATTAGTTAAAATTTTATTATTGTCTTTATGTTGCAACATATAATGAAAAATCATTTTTTTTTAATAATTAAAAATATTCCAGGATTTTTTTGTCAACCCATTTTTAATATATTTTCTAATATACGAAATTTATTATAAAATAAGTTTGATTCTATTATCAACCCGGTGAAGGTCGATGTAGGTTCGGATCTTAGACCATGTTTAATAAAGATGTAATCTTAAAGGATATAGAAAAAAGTTATGCAATGTTTAAAGCAGTAATCTTTTAAGATAAAAGTAGAAGTTAAAATTGTGTAACCTTATAAGATTTTATTGTAGGTTGATGGTTCATTGTGCTTAAAATCACATGTGCTGAACAAATTCCCAGTCAATTATAATGTGGATGTGTTTAAGTCAAGAGTGAATAGGGTTTTTCTAAGTTAGCGCGCTTCACCATCTAAAGCCTATGTCGCCACTTACCATCAGGTGGCACCGCAGCCAAGCGGTAACTTATATTCAGCTAAAAAAAAAAAAACTTAAGTTTAATACACTGTGTAACAATAAAGTATTGATTACATTAGGTTAAACGCACACACGAAAATGATGGAGGGGAGACTGCTGCTAAGAAGCCAAGAATTGAAGAAACTCATGTACAGAAAGTGCGAGAACAGTTGGCAGCACGCCTTGATGCACCTAAGGAGGCTTCTGTTACTATGGACAATATTAAGTAAGAATTATCATAGCAAACATTTTGCAGTAAATAGTAAAATAAACAAATATTTGTACATAGTGGATCCGCCCTTGCTTCATATTATGTAAATCTTGTTATTTACGTTTACAAATATTAAATATTTTGCCATTTATGCAACATTTTTCATTAATGCTCCGCTCCTATTGATCGTAGTGTGATGGTCTATAGCCCATAGCTTTCCTTGATTAAGGGACTATCCAACACAAAATAATTTTTCAATTCAAACCAGTAGTTCCTGAGATTAGCCAGTTCAACCAAACTCTTCAGCTTTATAATATTAGTATAGATATGAAAAAAACTACTGTATTAGTCGAAAACTCTAATCTAAGCACCACCCTTCCACTGGCGCCCATGACAACTGGGACCTAAAACCAAACTCAAATGAGGACTAGGATAGGATAGTTAGAAGACTGTGTTAGAACATTAGTTAATTAGTTTGTTAATAAGATGAGGACTGGGACAGGGACTGTTTGTGCTAGTTAGTCCTGTTGTTAGTATTAGTCCAGTTAGTAAGAGTCTTTTCTAATTCTGTCACAGATGCGTTGCTACCCTTTACGACTAAGATAGTCGCCTCTAAAAAGTGTGAACGGCTCTATACCTATCTAACCGGAACACAATGTGTAAATACAATTATTTCACAACAGAAATATTATTAAGTACCGTGGCGGGTCGTAGTACTTCCCAGATGAACTCTTTGCTCTACTATCTGTCTGCTACTACTATTTACCTTCTTTCTAATCTCTAAAACTAATTTAACCTAATGTATCTTCATTAATTTAGATCTTTATCAGAGGCTATGTCGGTGGAGAAAATTGCCGCCATAAAAGCCAAACGTTTGGCTAAGAAGAGAACCACAATCAAGAGCAATGACTACTCGGATACACTTGGTGTGGTTGGGTCAGATTTAAGGGCTATTCTAGATTATGATGTCGACTTGACCAAGGATATTATAAGCCGGGAACGGCAATGGCGAACTAGGACTACAGTATTACAGAGCAATGGGAAGGTAAATAAAATAATATTCTGTTTTAGATTTTTATTTTAATCTATTCTGAAGTTGATTAATTTCTTGAGCTGTAATATCTTGTTCGGGCAGAATGTTTTAATTCCTGTCAACTCTTTAGTTTATAAACTGCTTATTGTGTATATGTATATGTGAATTATTGTTGTACTGTTATTTGAAATATTTTACACATTATCATATTGATTCTTTCATTTGACATTAATTTATAATAGATAGTAATTTTTTCAAAGCCAAAACCGTTTATTCAATCATTATAATATTTAGAAATAAATATTAAGAAATAAATATTATAATGATTGAATAAACAAATTGTATGCTTGTTTTATTAATTGTAAATAACAATTTTATAACAAAACATTTTATTCAAGCTTTTACTAATGTTGTGTGCTTTACCATTTAAGTTAATATTGCCACTTACCTCCAGGTGAAGTTGCACTGAAGGATAGCACCTTACTTAATAAAAAAAAAAAAAATTCAACATTATTGATAACAAATACCATATTATTTGTAGATGTTTGCAAAGAGCATTCTAGCTCTTTTGGGCAGTATAAGAGCTCGGGAGGAAGGCAGACCCGGAGCACCGAGACCTCAGCCAGTGGTAATACCACAGCCCACCGTCCTGCCCGCCCAGCAAACACAATATAACAGATACGATCAGGAGAGATTCATTCGGCAGAAAGAAGGTACTAAAAAAACCTAAATACATATCGCTATTAGAAAGTTGATGTTTTATGCATGTTGGCATTCAGTTTATATATTTTGAAATTCATTAAAAGCTTTAAAATGTCATAAAATTTTTGTGTCTAATATATTATAAATGTTTTTTTTTACAGAGACGGAAGGCTTCAAAATCGATACTATGGGAACTTACCATGGAATGACCCTCAAGTCAGTAACGGAAGGTCCCAGTGTTCCAGTCGCCATACGCCCACCTCAAACTCCTAATCATCCGAGACAAATGCCGCGTAAGTAAAATGGTTGTAACTGATAAATTGTAAAATCATACTTTATATTCCATTGAATACTATTTTTACCGTCCTTTGCTGTTGTACCGTCGGTATCGCTACTTGTAAGGTAGGATATAGTTATTTAAACATATTCACACACTCATACCTCTCACTAGAATATGAACATAATAATAAGACATCAGATTTTATCGATTGGTGGTCGAAAAAAGGTAGACTTGGCAATTCAAATTACTTATTAATTTATTATTATCACTTTCTGATTGTAAAACGAAAATAAAGACGTGTGAGCTATAGAAATGTAAACTTTTGTACGAGTGTGTAGCATTGATTTAGGTTATTGACCCCTGATATACATATACAAGCGCGCGTTCACATGTGAACCTACAGGCTACAGGCCCTCTTATTTACAAAACCGCGTTATCAAAGGGCGCGTAGTAGAGCGCCGCAACGTGTGTCAGCCATGCCGTGCATGACCGTGACCAGGTGGTATGCGACAGCGAACGGGTCGGTCCCGGGCACGCCGCGGCGCGAGCTGCTGCCGGTGGCGGCGGCGCGGCTGCCGGCGGGCGGCAAGCGGCCCTCGCGCACGCCCATCATCATCATCCCCGCCGCGGCCACCTCGCTCATCTCCATGTTCAATGTCAAGGACATGTTGCAGGATCTCAAGTATGTATAATACGGCCGACGGTTCTAGGCAGGTCTGACTCTGAAGTTAGGCTTTCGGATATTGTGCGCAGGTGGGCCAAAATACTTTTCAATGCCTAATCCGAGCATAAAATTTTCGTTTTTTGTTGTAAAATTAAAGTAATCCATTTCTTATATTTTATGTAGATATAGATTCGTTATAGTTTGGTCTATAATATACACCCATCGGCAGCGATAGTTTTAATGAATTAACTATATTTATGGCAAATAATATATCAAGGTGTCGAAAAATTAAACAACTGCGTTACTGTTTTACAAATTCAAAAGTCTTTATTAAAATTCTATAATGAGACTCACTAACATCTCAGTTTTAAACTGTAACGCTTATATTAACCTCTTATAAAGTTATATCATATAAATAATCAATCTAATAAAATATTCTTATTACTTTAGATTACTGCGTCACCAAATTCGAATTCTAAAACTTGAATTTTTCTATTAGTGACAAAATAAAACTTAAAATTAATGCCAGCTGACGATAATATCTTCCACTGTTGATGAATAATACGTACGTATTAAATTACTGCATTTTAAATAATTACATACTATGAATTACTGAAAATACTATAATAAATCAGAGGGACAAAAGTAACGCAGTAGTATTTATCTTACATCAATACTTTGTACTTTCTATAGAGATGTAGTAATAATGATAAAAACAAAATAAAACATAAGTCCTTATGACTCGACATAACATAAAGTAACTCAATCAACTTCAAAAATAACAAAATTCAGCTTATTAAATACAAAAAATAAGGTTTCCACTTCCTTTTCATCCTTTCCAGTTCTTCCTGCAATTTCAGATTTTTTCTATACACTGCAGATCGATCTCTTCCGACCGAAGACAAATAGTCTTCGGTCTCTAGATCTTGGTGAAACTGGAGTTCCTGGTCATGTTCTCGTCCTTTCTTATTCGCAATCTTCTATTTACCCTTAGCACTTCTGTGTTCACGCTGTCATGTCTTTCACAAGTGCTTTATTTGCGTGTTACCTTTCAAGATGTTTTTTTTTAGCTTCAGGATGTTTAAAAGAGTCTAGTTTTAATTTGAGCCTATAGCGACGTTGTTTTTCTGTGTTTGTTAACGCCATTATGGCAGACGCTTATTTCTGAGAAAAGGATAAACAATATATGAGTATTTCGGTTGTAATAACCTAATAACGTATTACTAACATAAAACATTCATTAAAAAACAACTGCAACCGATGCAACAACTGTGTAACTTTTCCTAGTAACGCAGTGTAGCAGTTACGCAGTTGTAAATATTTGAGTATTTGGTAAATTATCACTAAATAACATAACAAAATGCAAATATTCTAACACTGACAGAATCTATACGTGACAACCTGCACACAAAAATAATAATAATGTAAATATTGTCAGTACATACCGTTCAACAGCGGTAACTCAGCGGTCACGCAATAAATACACGCACCTCTCTCGACGACTGTGACGCGACAGATTCGGCTAGCTTACTTCTCCCGCGCAGTTGCTATGATTCGTTGTAAGAGTTAAAACAAGTCGAACGGAATGAAGTATAAAAAGATGTAATACACTCACTTTAAGGTTTATTTTCATATAGTAACGCAAGGTAGTTACGATTTTATTCTTTGTTGGGGACACAGACAAAATCAATTTTTATTGCATTAAATGATGAACGTAAAAAATGACTATTAGCATTGTAATAAAGTTCACAACTTACATTTTTATAGAGGTATTCAAGATAAACGCCGTCTAAGGAAATATTTTGAGAAATTGGTCAGTATAGCTTGAGTCACGCTCTCAGGGACAGCAGTATTTTGTATGAAAAGCCACTGCGTTACTAAAAATGACAACGTTGTTACCGTAATTGTCAAACAATCATCATATTGTTGCGGTCAAACTTATTACCTGTACTAGATTATAATGTGATCTTTCTAAATTAGTATAATTTTTTCAGAGTTTTGTAGTGATTTCTCATAAAATCTAATATTCATTCCAAGAGACCGATTTTTAGGCATCAAAAAGTATTTTGGCCCAGGTACAGTACTTTAGAGAAAGATAGCGACACGAACACTGAGCGTGTGACTAAAACAAATAATGCTTAAAGTGACACCCCGCGCGTCTTGCCACCATTTCGACCCTAAAATTGACTTCTGTGCAGCGATCCGAACAAAGTTCAGACCGGCCTAGAACCACCGGCCGTACTATACTCTCTTTTTTTAATATTTTTAACTTAATGCTTTACTTTATTGACCACAATAAAATATTACGGTACAATTATCGAGCTGTATTATATACCACGACATTGAGTTACATTTAGTTGATACCATTTTGTATAGATTTGTTCCTGTGGAGCAAAAGAAAAATGAAGGTGCCGTCCGTGAGAACGAAGTATTACTGCAGCGGAGGAAAGGCCCCGCTGGCGAACAAGTACCTAACAATGCTACGACAATCACGGTTCGTATATTTCAGGGAATATATACCCATGTTTAAATTAAAAACAAATCTACAATATAGTCGAAATCATAATTGTCGAAATCGAACTGTCACAAAAACAATTTGATGTGATGTGAAAAGTGTGATTATTGCTAGTAGTTTTTTTTTTTTTTTACTTAAATAGACGAGTCCACAAAAAACAGATTACAATACAAAATATTCTCACATTTGCAAACAACACTTTATTAAAGTTCACTTCCGTAAACAACAATAACTGGCAGTATTATAGGATGACATTATCTTGCTGGATCTATTTTAGGTTCTGTTTATTATCGACCTTTATTATTCCTAGGTGCCGTATCGTGTAGTGGACAACCCGGGGCGATTGTCGGCCGCGGAATGGGACCGGGTTGTGGCCGTCTTCGTCCAGGGGCCCGCCTGGCAATTCAAAGGGTGGCCTTGGGATGGAAACCCAGTACAGATTTTCGCCAACAGTAAGTTTACTTTTCGAGTACTATATTCTAAAGAAAAGGATGGAATAAATACAATTTTATAGGTGTTGACGCCGCACGCCATCTATGAGCTCTCCGCTAACTACAAGGGACGCTTACAAACTTAAGTTACAAGGAACAAAAGACAGACACCTATATAGAGATCTGCTAAGCGTGGCTAACATAAGATAAAACGATAAGGAGCGATTGTATGTGGCACCAGAAAAATTTGACATTCAGCTGTCAAGTTTGCTTTTAAGTAATTGCATAACGTAAAGTAACATTTTTTTCAATTTTTGCCTGTCTGTCTGTTTGTTTGGCTGATTTGTTGACGAAGTCGCGGGCACAGCTCGTTATATATAGACGTTTCACGGTAAACTACACCGGCCGTGCTCCCGACACAGTCTCACGAGACGTTCCCACCGCCCTCAGTATGCGCGTTCCACCTGAAGTACGACGAGATGAAGCTGGACGCGAACGTGGCGCGCTGGGCCGTCACCGTGCTGCACCTGAGCCGCACCAAGCGGCACCTCGACCGCGCCGTGCTGCTCGGCTTCTGGGAGACGCTCGACAAGTAAGTCGTCGCATCATCGTCATCATCATCATTATAAACATCAGTCATCACCGTTAACTTTGCAAGTCTCCCTTAATTATGTTTCTATCAATTTAAAAACGCTTGAGCTAAGATTACACTACTTCCTTCTATGAATCCACTTCTAAGTGATTGATTGTAATTATAGTTTATTAAAATCATCGTTTTATATTGAAAAAATATGGAAAGTAAGTGTTGGTTTGTTTGTTTCAGGCATATGATGAAGAATAAACCGCACCTTAGGTTCTAAGTTTGTTGTAGTGGTATGAAATTTTATCTATAGAGTATATACAGCGTGAATGCGAGCGTCGAAGCTGATAGGTTCGATGATAATTCGTACCATTTAAAATAATATTTTGGCTGTTCAAATATATTTCAATCTATTTGGTAAACCTTTAGCTCCATTTAAGTATTGTTCAGAAAATATTTGTACACTGTGACTTATAAATATTCAATATTGTATTATGTCACTAAGCACATTCGCAGTTAGTTTTGCATATCCTTAGAATAATTTTGCTTCCATTGTTATAATTCTCGTTAACGTTTTAAAAGTAAATAATCCTGCAAATAAGGTTCGTAAAATGTGCGTCAATATTATATAGATAGTTTCATAGAGTGATTTTAAATTATTTTACTATTATGACGACTCGGTAGATCCATAGGCAGTAATCCTGCGTGTCGACCTAATAAGGGTTTTATGTTAATTTCCTAGCTTAACTTGTGTGACAGATAAAATGTTTATTTCAGAGTATCGGTTTGTAATGTCTCATTAATTTGCTTATTAATTACATAATAGTTTTATGAAATGTATTTAACAGAATAGTTTGTTTTCGCATGTAAATACTATTCTAATAGTAGTTTTTACATATATCAAGTTAATGCCTGACAACAATCCCACCTGGCGGTACGAGGTTATGAAGTCCAAGATGTTATTGTGTTTAAATTATAGTTATTTACTATCGGACGTCTGAAACAAGCTAATTTGTTTTGATAAAAATAAAAAAAGATTCGATTACTTAAATGGTTTAATTGGTTTTATTGCTGGCATGTTTAATTATCTATTTTATAAACGCGAGGTAAAGTGATTTTTTATGTTCGGGAGAAAATTTCCTTTTTATCCTTTTGTCTTCCGTTCTTAACATCTGTTTAGTATGACATAAATAAAATTCAAACCTTTTGCCAGATGTTCCCTATACAGTTTTATAAACCACAACACACACGACACACATTTACAGTCCTTTTATCACCGTAGAGTCACAAGAAGTGATTACAATCTTCTTCGCTATCATAGCTGCTTCTGTACCTGACGAAGTGAAATGTCTTCCGATGTAATAGACCAGACTGCATTTCCATTAACCATCCCTTAATGAAACTACCCCATTGCTTGAGAGTCAGTTTCTATTTCTTCCTTTCTTTCTTTCCATCTTGACCGGCAACGCATCGGTGATGCCATCAGGTGGCTCGTCAGCTATTTTGGTGGCTATTAACATGAAAAAACTAATGACAAGTAACACTACAACGTAACTTTTTGACAGTTGTTAGGTAACTTGAGTAAATAAAATAGCCTTAAGATCACATAGAGACATAGTCATAAATTATGTGTCACGCGACCGGGAGTGGTAATGTTTTAAATACTCTAGATTCCCCTAATTGTAATGATTCATTAATCGCGTTAAAATAATTGTGAACATTGCCCAATGTGACTTACGATAACTTACCTCTGATCTCTGATAAACAGTGATGGTTTATAGCAGTTCTAATAACGTATATCCGGATGTTTTGAGCGTGTATTGTATTTGATACGACTAGGACCGTTGGCAACAGCCCCGGTTTCGTCGATGCTTGGCAAGTGTTTGCGACCTTAACGCACATAATTTTAATAGCCTTTGTGACTTTTGCGCCTAACAAGCCTAAATTGAATTGATTTGTGAATACGGACATTGTGTTCTCGTCATTAATTAATTTAACGTGATAATTTGATGGTTTGTAGGTCTAACGGTTTTCGGAGTTTATTTTATTGTTTGTTACTAGTACTTTCTTATGTAGAGTTGTTAATTGTTTGTAATGTACGTTGTACCCCGCTGCTGTAATTGAAATTGTTACCACTTCCGTAATGTGCTGTGTAACGTACCTAGTAATGTATATGTAATTTAATTAGCACGACACTAAACCGAGCCAAAATATTTTAAATGGTTTGAATTGTTCAAAGATCTGTGATCTTTGATTATGACAAGAGTAAATTGTTGAACATATACTTAATTCTCTTTTATTTTACGCTAACTTAACCCTTACCCACATACTCCTTTAGTCCTTTAAAAATAAGATCAAGATTGTCTCATTTAAAGTCCTGTTCTTGTTTCCTAGTACATACCTAAGTACTTAACAGTAAAACGACGACACTTTATGAATACCTATCGTTAAAAACTTGGTATTTTGATACAGCCAAATGTTTGCATGGTAGTAAAAGTAATTACGCACGAATTCTCACAATGGAACGTGTCGTACACTAGTACAGAAACTCGAGCGTCATTCAATCACGTGTGCTGTATAGGTCGTTACGTCACTGATGCCAGATAGAGAATAGTCGGTTCTGTAGCGATCATTTGAACGCACATTCGATCTAGCGATTGCAGATTGGGCGTTATATCACGGCGTAAAAGCTTATTTTTATGTCCTGTAAACATGACAGGGCGATATTTGCGTCTCCTGTCTCATGTTACGACCATACTTTTGAGCTCGTTTTTCTTGGGGCACGCACGACTGATTGATCAAAAACTTGTGTTGTCGTTTCATTCGTATGTACGTGTAATAGGGAATGCAACTTACCTTTATGATTACTTATCTGTAAACGCATTCAGTGTTGATGTAGGAAATCTCAACACCGAGTGCGGTTACAAATAAATTACTTTTATAACTGATTAACTGGTTTATTCGGAAAAATGTGAGTTTATACAAACAAAAATATGATGTAACCAATTGGCACACTAGAAATATGCACCATTTAGTTACCTCCTCACATCGCCTGCGTAAGGTAAGGTTCAGCGATCTTTTG
This sequence comes from Ochlodes sylvanus, assembly GCA_905404295.2. Classification (NCBI taxonomy): domain Eukaryota; kingdom Metazoa; phylum Arthropoda; class Insecta; order Lepidoptera; family Hesperiidae; genus Ochlodes; species Ochlodes sylvanus. The sequence continues at coordinate 8,722,360 of FR990127.1, forward strand.
TGGGGCTCGGTGTGCGCCGTGTGCGCTTTTATAATAAAGTACCGAAGTCGATCATTGATCTCCCCATCATAGTCCCCATACAAATATTAAAGAAACATGTTAAAACACGGCTTACGTGAGATGGCACGGAGAAAGGATACTATACTGTCGATGAGTATATTAATGACAAGGATGCTTGTTAGTAGACATCAAGTTAGTACTTATTTAGGTATAAAACGGTAGTAATAAAAAGGTTGTAATTAGTTTTTAAGCACTATTTTTAAAAAGAAGTGCCTAGGAGTTTCTTTCGTCGTTTCTTTTTCTCCTCTAAGATTGAAAATTTAAGCCGTTAAATTTTAAAGCCTATAGCCTAAAAATCCTTAGCGAAGCGGCGGTAAATGCAAAAAATGACGTTCATAAGTGTATTAAAAATACCTACATGAAGTAAATGATTCCAGTTTGAGTTTAATACTTTAGATTGAATAATACCGACAGATTTAAAAATATCGGAATGTTATAGCACCTCTTGCTTGATAGAGACGCTTAATTGTATTATTCTCTACATTACTTAAGCAAGCCGAATACTAAACAACTTGTTAAGAATTTTAAAACAAACATCTCCATGATGGATTTTTTATACACCTAAATTACTTATAAAGTACTTAGGTACAAACTTTCTTTGTTAACCTGTGGGAAGCCTGTGGGTACAAAGGAGAAAGTTGGCATCCCTAATGCCTATTATTGTATATACCTAATCGACTCATTTCATGAACTTACTTTCTTGTTGTGACCTAAATTTTATGGCGGGGTTGAGGTACATACCTACAGTAAAACAAATATTATTTTAATGTCTTTATTTAAAATTTCACTTTAATTCAAATGTAGTGTATAACAATAAATATTTCTGTTCTCTTTGAAGAGATAAGTACTTATGTTATTTTGAGTAATATAGTTTTAGTAATGTATCTTGATATTTTCTGTACACAAAATAAAACCATTAGATTTACCCATAACCATATCACATCGTCAGGTGTGTACTTGTGTGCCCGATTTTACTTACAAGGTACAACGACATCCATTGCTAGACTGCCTAGAACATTTAGATAATCGCTACACGCTAATACGTAAAGGATTTGCAAAATATAAATCTTAATGCAACATTTAATGGGGATTCTAATTTGTTACTTTATAATTTATAAAATATTTTAAATTTTATATAAAATTACCCTCAATTAATATAAAAATAGCTTCAATAAAAACAACAATGGCCTCGATTTGCCCCGGTAAGGAATGATAGGACCAATTTATACCGATCGCAAATTCCAGCCACGTTACACTTTCAATAGATTATTATTTTAGGAAAAACCACACTTTAAGTCTTAAATTGGGATAGCGTCATTTTGATACTTTGTTCGATTTCTAGAAAAGACGACGTGTCGACCATTCTAAAATTATAGAATTTTTAAATATAAATTGATATCAAACACATCTGAACAAGGCAAGAAATTCTCTCATAATTTATTAACTAGATACTTAATTGTTTGTTTACATCGACAGATACTGTTGAAATGTCTTTCTAGAAATCAGAATAAGTTGCCTAATGACTACGCGATATGACACGACGTCATATCAAACACTTTAGGTCTATCCCCTGCACGTAGCTATATAATATTGCAAAACAACAAAATATAAGTATCAAAAGAAAAACATAGCTACGAAACTTTGTATACTAAGGTTAACTACATTATGAAGTTATGAGCTACATACTATGAGTTTAGCACAATCACTCATAGTGATGCGACTGGGCTACATGCCGCTTCGAGATTCACAATGCCACCACAATTCAACTCATAGAGACTGATTAAATTAAAACTAAGTATACCATAAAAACGTTTCCTAAGAAAGAAGTCTTGTTTCTTGAGCTCCTTGTACCTACTAAATAATTAATAAAATAAAAATAAAAATTAGAAAAATATAAAATAACAATCTAAGCAACACTAGAATTCTTCTTGTACATAATAAGTAGTAAATTACTTATTTTGAGCAGACACGACGTTGTTTAAAATATGTATACGATTAAACAATCAATATATTTAACTTACCTACTGAAAAATTGTCCATAATATAAATGTGTATGTAGGTACCTAAGCAATACGGCAGTTGGTGACATGTAAATCTCGAACGACATGACCCCACGGGAATGATTCGTGCAAACTAATGAAATGAGTCATGAGTCTATCTATTCATTAAAGTATCCGGCCTGCTGGCTTCACAATAAACCATTCAAAATAATATAAATGTTTGTTTCAGAACCTAAAGTAGGTAAGTCTTAACCATCGCAATCTGTTGAAGTCACGTTACCTAACAATAATCGTGTGTTTAATCTACATTAAACGATATGTATAAACTATTTCTTTTATATTAAAAATTATACATTTAACATAATTACTTATAACAAAAAAAAATGTATGATAACGGCGAACAATTTTGAGTTAACTTAAAAAGGTAGGAACATTTTTGGTTTTCAGTCAAATGATCAGCATTAAAGAACAGAATTGACCGATTCGATTCACAAAGGTTTGTTTGTATGCAATCGTTGCGTGGCTCTAAGCAGTATCTTTAAAGAAATCAACACATTTAATGCCTACTTCACAAATGCTTTTTTAAAGTCCAGCGCAGACTATTAATATTCGAACGTTGTTGACGTTGGCACCACCTCCAGCACCATTTGCAGGAAAACTGTAATTTTATCTGAAACAAAGTAACGCCTATTACATCACTGTTTAGAATTAACTATTTCCTAGATACCTAACTATAAATAATGCTGGACTATGGTCTATGCCTCTAGCATTGTACGAGGAGACTTGAGCCCATTAGTGGGACAATCATGGGTTGCAATGATACTCGTAATGTTGATGGAATCAAAAATATTTGTTTACCCATAAATGGCAGCGAATAACCCCATTTTACAAATGGCAAGTAAACCAGCATCCCTCCTCCGATAAAACCGCCCGCGTAGAGGTACTCCCACTGGGGCTTGTCAATGATTGGCGCTACCACCAAGTAAGCCGACACCAGCAGCACAATGTACGGGATTAGTATCGGCACCTTGAAAAACAAGCAAGTTTCATGGGTTAAAAGGGGTAAGTTTAGTTCCACTACTCTATCCACTCTAGTCAAAACCAACTTTTCCTATTCGAGGTGTATCGTGCTAACACAGACGATGCAATGACGATCAGATATGAAAGTCACACAGTTTCATCCCGTTGTTACTGTGCATGGTAGTTAGGTTTTTTGCCTGAATTAACGGCTCCTTCTAAATTCAAAATTAAATGTGAAATATTTTACGTGTTTTAATTTCACTACAGGAGAATTAAGCAATAAGTGGACCTTATTGGGTTGGTGATGTTACGGAAATAATGGATAGAAGGATGAAATTGATGAACAAATATGAGAGCTTATAAGGCGTCAATGCTCTGGAACTGCATCATCCCATAGTTGGTAAGGTCAGAATAGAAAGTGGTAATTGCATTTTACTCTACCTTTAAACTCAATAATTCAATTCTACAAAATACTTCGTACCTTGTATGGTCTCGGCGCATGCGGCTTAGTCTTTCTCATAACGATGAGGGCGAGCATGGCACCGCCGTAGAAAATCCAAGCGGTGAACGAGAAGAAGTCGATCAGAGAGTCTATCGTCCCGTACAGTACCATTGCCACTGCTATCAGCGACTAAAATATTAAAAAAACACTGAAATATGAAAACCTTAGAAGCTGAAGAAAGGAAATATTGTTAATTTATTGTGAATATTTACATGGAAAATGAGACCAGGCGCCGGCGTGAAACGACGTACGTGGACGTAAGACAAGATGTCCAACAAATGACCCTCGCGGGACGCGGCGAAACACAACCTGCGCCAAATATTTTTATATCAGTGTTATGAGAAATAGCAACACAATATAAAGTATAAATAAGTACTTTACAAGTAAGGGCATATATTTATCGCCACAAACAACCAAGAATAGAAAGTAGTCAATGGAATCTATGAATTTCGCCCAGCCTGGTTTAGTATCTATACCTACTGACTGAGCAGAACAATCTAATCAAAAATTATTGCCGTCTTTATAGTAGATTGTCGGTCATTCCTTTTATCTGTTTTCATTCTTATTGGAAGAGGCCGAAACGCGTCCTAATGATTTCCAACACCTAGAGAAGTACCACTACATAACCACATAGGCTCAAAAGCCGGGTACCAAAGTATTACCTGCCGGCAACGAAGAGCGTCCCATTGGCGGAGCCGAAGGTGGATATGGTGACGGCGAGCGGCATGAGCCAGGCCATGGGCCCCAGCAGCCGGTTGCCGAACGTGACGGCCACGGCCTCGCTGTCCACCATCTCGCTCACCGACATCACGGCCAGGTACGACACGTTCACCAGCGCGTAGCACAGCGTCACCAGCGGGATGCCGATTATTATGCTCATTGGCAGGTTCCTAGTCCATTAAATATTTTAGTTTAGTGTCACATGTACAGCGTTATTTTACGTTAGCGCAGTTGTGTTCAGTGCAGCAATGTTTTCGAATATCATATAAAAAAACGATACCTAAATAGTAAGTAGTTAAATTCTCGGATAGATGGTGAGGTTTTATATTGGTAAACAATAGATGGTAAGAAGCTTTTTGATTCTACTAGAGTTTCGTAAATGTGATTAATCATGGAGAAGATTTATAGTGAAAGTAGCTACAGTCTGTTTAAATATTTTTAATTGTGAGATTTGACATTCACTAAGCAAGGCAAACTCTCTGATGAGTATCCCCTTTCCAATCTGTAAGGTACTCCAGTTCAGTATCTTAAACATAAAGTTAACTTCGGTTTCAATTATTATGGAAAAACAATAAAAAGATAGCTTCTACTTAACCCATGTGGGCAGATGCACCACGTAGATGTTATTATGTTACTAGTTATGTACCTATAAGAGAAAAGTAAAGTCGACTCCATCAAAAGAAAAAGAAGAGACAAAAATTTATTGTCAAACTTGTTGGTAGTACCTAAGTACAACTAAGCTAATAAAAAACACGAATAAAAAACGCATACTAACTTGGATGGATTTTTAATTTCCTCAGTGACATAGTTGAGATTATTCCAACCGTCGTAGGCCCAGAGGCCCGTGTAGAATGCGTTGGCAATGTTGCCCAGTGTGGCCGTGCTACTGGCGAAGTTGGGCTCCTGTAAATGTCGCGTATTACCTGCACCATACGACACAACCAACGGTCAGTCTATACCGAAATATACAACCATTACGATTAGATGTGTTTGATGATCGTTTTGATGATTACATGATGTTTTTCTATTGTTGGGATCCTTTATTTTCAGCGGAGTAGCTTTTTGCCGATAAAACGTCTTTAATATTCGTTACTAATGCCTATGGGCAACACTAGGTATACCACAATATGTCTTATAAGTCAAAGGCAAACTACATGAACATCACGTCAAACCCTAGGGTAAGTGAACATTTAAAAAATATATAGGTAAATGTAATATTCAAATCTTTTCACTTTTTTTGTTCCAAATATACAAAGATAACTTAACTTATTGTTAACTTAATGCCGTGCAAACCTTGAATTATATGAAAAATATAATTACGCCCTACAACAATAATTATATTAAACATAAGCAAATAAATGGATATTTTCATATAATCGATACAGTTAAAAAAATTTCGTGAGGTGGGTGACGTTTGTTAGGTAGGTATGTATTGTATAATAATATAAAATGTCGTTTGTCGTTGTTGTCATTACCTAATATCAGTTTATACGCTCCTCCGCAAACAATGATGGCCACTGCCACCAGCTTGGCCGCCGTGAAGATGTTCTGGACGTTAGTGGCCAGGTTTACACTGTAGCAGTTCACTGCCAGGATCATTACTACAAAAAAAATTGTTATACTTATCAAGAAAGTTATCGTAAAGTTTATAAAACCGCATTTAAGTTAGTTTTATTGTATCTACGGTTAGTTTCTCATATTATACCTACAGCTTATTCTTAAATAAGTTTTAATCTATCCGTTATTGCGGTTAACGCCATTTCTTTAACTATTAAATTTCCTTTTTTTTGATAAACAATACATCCTGGGAGGTAAAGATCAATTACATGGAATATATAATTATCCCTACTGTTAGGGACAATTATATCAGTATAGAAGTTATTAGAATGTGTTTTTGGCAGTAAGGGATAGATAGACTAATAACAAACCGCGACCCGGCAGTTAATAAGCGGTGCTTTGTCTAAAAATAAATTGAATCATAACAAGAACCACGCCCGAATTTTTAACGAAGAAAGCTATAAAAGTTGAAATAAATGTGAACGACGTCAGTAATTATTGCGCTGTAGGCGTCGCGTCGTAGACCCAACGCTACTGAAATACTCTACTAAACACTTCAGCCTTGACATTATACATTTCTTTACACGTGTTTACTCTTAAAACTTATTTAAAATGATCAAATACCTACTTCTGGCTCATTGCTGGCATGTGCCCGAGTGACCCACAACTGTCGTCACTGCAGTTCAGTTCGGCAGTCGCCTCATGTAGCCAGTCCTACTTGAGATTGGTATCCCCGGGCTGCATAGATCAAATAATACATGTGGGAGGCATGCCTATGTTTAAGCTACATTCATAGTAAATGTATATACGGTACCGATGGCTATTACGGCGACGAGTTTGACAAGAGAATCGGGCGGTTCGCACTCCGACACGAACGGTTCTACCGCGTACTTGGCGAAACTGAGACATATTATTGCCATTTGAGACGGCTTCAACACCAGCGTCGATACCTGTTCGATAAAAACAATTTTTAATAATAAACACGATTTAAATGAGGATTTTTTCTTGTATTTAATACTTACCCTGAGGTTCTACCGCGTGGGTATTACCATAACGTATTGCTTCTTACCCATGAGAACAAAAATGCAGGGGGTCCACCGAATGCATCCATGAAGTATGCGTACTCTGCGCCGGACGAAGTGTTCATCGTACCCAGCTCTGCGTACGCGAGCGCTCCTGTTTGGAAAAAGTTTATTTATTTTAATAATTAAATGAAATTAAAAAATACACCTACTTATGTATATTAAAAGTAAAATGAAGAAGTTACAGTTCAAATTATTACAGGTACCAAATGTTAGGTACTGTCGGTTGTTTGATGAGAAACTGTTTGCTATATTATTATTTTGTGCGTCTATCGCTACATCACTGCGACGAATTATTGCCGATTTGTAGGAACTATATTTTTAGTATGTGTCGTAAAGAAGACAATATCAATTTTGACACAAATAAATAACGCTACACACTCATAGCCCCACACTAGGATTTCGTGTTCCTGTTTCGTGAATGCCATGGACGGACACAAAGACAAGCACATACACCCAGACCCAGAACAGAAATTGAAAATCATAATCAACCCAAGAACATTAGTATGGTAGGTAAGCATGGTAACCATGGTACGCACGGTTCGTCATGAAAGATTGTATGGTATTTTCATTTAGCGGTATTAAGTTGATAATTACCTAGCAGCGAAAGCAGGCCGCACGACATCCATATGACGAAACTGATTCCCACAGAGCCGGTGCGCGCCAAAAGCCCAGAGGGCGATACGAATATTCCAGAACCTATGGAAGATAATATAATTTCTAGATAAAGTACCCATCGAGAATAATATTTGTATAAACACTGCATTCTTTGGCATCTAAAAGTTCACAATATTACAAACTTAATCGAAAGAGTAGGTAAAGTAGTCTAAAAGAACAGCTTTGTAAATAATAATTTAAATCTGTTGTACCTCTGGAATATTCTAAGTAAGGCGCTTTACCACCAAGACCACATCGCCGCCTATCATCAGGTGGGATTGTAGTCAAGCATTGACTTATACTAATACGTATAAAATGGTTATAATGCCATTGGATTTACAAGTATTTGGATAAATATGTACTTAGTTACCCAAATTTTGTATGACAATTTTTATTACGGAAGTGTGAATTAGATATACTCTAGTTTTAACAGCAGAAGGAGAATTAACGGAATACAAATAATCAAAAGTTATCATACTTAATATTTAAGTTATCATAATTAGTACCAAATATTTATCAACTAACAGGTGATCCAAACTGTATAAATAAATCAACATTATTAAATAAATATTTCAGACAGAACATATAATTATTTAAAATATGTAAACTATGACGCATGCCATCATCTGATACAATAAGCATGTGACTTGGTTATTGTCGAGATCTGTCCGAGATTTTATCGTAGACGTACCTAATCATTTTTTAAATCACGTATTTGTTGAACACGTGTTAAAATATTGTTACAAGAATTAAAATGTATTGTAAATACACAGCTTATGGTTTTACTTACATATTGCTCGGGTAAATATTTGTAATAATTAAAAGATGTTCGCAACACATGAGATGATAAAGTAAGTATGTATTTTATTTTAAAGAGGATATATTAATATATCTAACCATGTATCCTTAATTATGAGATGGAGTGTATATATCGATCATTTGGTGCAACAATGAGTAGACTTCACTCATTAACTAAATTAAGATACAGATGACAACACGTTGCAATCAACGAAACATCGACAGAATTGTTTGTGATACTTTTCAAACATATAATTTTTAATACCTACATAATTGAAAAAAATTCGGGTGTTCAGAGTTCATTTATAGTGTTATATTTATAGTGTTTAGAGTTATTTTCAAAAAACTATAGTTTGTCATTGTTGCACCAAGTCAGCGATATAGTGAGTATGTATTCATCTTTTACCAATGCTGTCGTCTTTCGATTAGTAATTATGAAGTAAGTCCCAGGCTTCTTCAACTACTATTAATGAGGATAGACTCGATCCACTCACCGTGCCTTAGTACTACGTTCTATAGAAATGTAACTTATTATACCAATATGAAAAGCTGAAGTGGAGGTAGGTACATACCAATCATAGTGCCGACGATTAGAGCCACCCCACTGAAGAGTCCCACCCGTCTCTTGAGGTGAACAGGGTCGTCCGGAGCTGCGTCCGACCCCTCCAGCTGCGGTAAATGTATACAATTAATGTTATATAATATTATTTTATAATGCGAGCATTATAAACATGCCCACTCCTTATTATTTGTGTTATGCACTCTATAAATATCTTTACAATATGCTTTTAAACTTAACTTATCGTGGATTGTACACGTTTTAATGATACATGGTATTTATTTTTGTAATAATAAGTACTACTCCTTTAGATTATTCAATATTTATGTAACTAACACAAACTTTATTGTAAACTACGATTTAAAATCAAAAACATTTTTGAAAGTCCTTCCTTATTTGGTCGCAGATTAAATACTTACTTAATAATATTTAATATCTATAGAAAACAAAATATTTTAATGGCTTCCCAAATTATCTTATTGTTGCGGTATTTCTCTTCAAATATTTTTATGTTTGCTTGTAGAGCTCACCAAATTCTATTTTGGTTTAATGATCTGCATTGAGGCTGCTCAATTCGAAGCATTTTAATTAGCGTATTGGCATAATTTATTATACTTAATCGTGTTCAAGCAGATAAAGTGAGAATTGGGATGTTCGGAATTTCATTCATTTGGCATCATTTTTATCAGTACCTACTGCCAAGAGATATTAATATATAAACTGAAGTTTATTGAAGCAATTGTAGATATTGTCTGTCTTTCGAGAATAATATACACAAACGGACATCAGATTATAGTCAATAGAAATTAACCATATCACACCTGTTGGTCACCAATGTATTACATACAGTCTTAAGAATTTCAAACAGGAAAACCTATTGTTAGGAGTGAGGTAGGTAGGTAAACTGAAACTTAACATGCTCATCGCATCGTGGCTCACGTGTGAAGAAACCTCATATACCGTTACATGTATCGAATGAGCCAGACACAGATTTCTATAGATGTATACCTAGTTATGGGAGGACAATCCATAGGTACTTCAGTGATATTTATAAATCTTCGGCCTGAGGAAGCGAAATTAGTCAAAGATACTATCATTCATCATATTCATCTGTCCGTGTCATGTTTTGCATGTATTGGCACGTGACTTGAGTGAGCGTTTATTGAAAAATTATGAATACCTATCAAAAAATAAATTTGCGAAAAAGATATTAAGGTACACATAAAGATAAATATTTAGTTTTGTTTAAACCTAAGCACTTACTATAATTCTCTTTGTGTACGACCGTTAAAATACTGTATAAATAATACCTACATTCCATTTCAATAATCCGATTCGATCTCCGATTTACAACTCATCTTTATCTTCATGATTAGGTACTTGTGCTATGATCTACCTAATAATAACGTACTTAGATACATATATAAATAATATAAAATACTATACTTAACTTAGCTTTCTTAATATAATAAAGAAACTAGGTTTACGAAGTACCTTTTAACGCGGCGACGACGTTAGATTTCTTCGAATGTTCTATCAATAAAGTATTAGAGCTTAAGAGCATAATCGAATTTGCTTTTAGGACTAAGTACTGCTAGCAGAACTTAAATGCTCGTAATACCTAATGCAAGCACTTCTCTTTGATGTGCTGAGCCATTTCAATGACGGTCTTATGTGCGACTATACAGCTTTAGTGATTGATGTACTTGTGTATTTAATAACTTCGTGACGATTGACGTTTAAGCTATCGTTTTGTAGCTATTCGGATTCTGTTAGGATTTTAATGACGACTTAATTATAAAGTATTAGATGATATCGGCTCTGGCTGTCGGCTCCGGCTCTCCGACACCGCAACCGTTACACAATCGTCACCGTCGCGATTAGTACAATTTCATGGCCACCACCAACACCACTAGTTTATTCTACCGATATGTTTAATAAACCCCCCACTAAGAAAAGCCTGTAATGTGCATCATGCATCAAGTGGTCATCAAACACGTAAACAGATCTTCATAAATTGTAGGTAAGAACCATCTCAGTCACGTCAACTTTCTAACAAAAAAACGGCATCAGAATTGATCCATTCGTTTAGGAGCTACGATGCTACAAACACACACACACAGACACGTGAGAGTTAAAATAGCTCTCTTTTTGTGTCGGGGGGCTAAAAAGGGATGCAAATATTTCATTTCCACGTATTTAATATATTTGTGGATATACCTACATTTAAATAATAGTACGAATGTATCTAATAATGGTATCAATCACGCACGTGTAATGATGTGAATACGTTAGAATGTTTTAAACGCTCAGTAGTGTGTAGAGTACTGTGTTGACTCAATCACTTCAATTGCGATTATGAATCATAATTGAATGGAGGCATAACCTTCTAGTATGAATTATTTTTAGTCCTCCTTGAATTACTGCAGTACTGTGTTTGCAACGCAATGTTCGCCTTGTTATGACTGTATTAAAAATTGTAGGAATACTCATATATGACTTAAATAGATATATAAAATAACTAAAATCAGATTACAAGATGAGATTCGACCTAAATTTTAATAGCTTAATCGCCGTTTTGTCCTTCAGAGGCCTTTGGGCTGCATAAAAACTTTAGATTAGGATATTATGTAGACTTTATATAACAGAGATTTGAATTCATTATTCATTTACACTTACGATAGTTTACACTTTAACATATAATAATATGAAACGTATATTATAATCCCTCTGGATAAAAGTGTTGTCAATTTGACTCTACATTTTTATTCGTAGCGGCCGTAGCAGAGCTACTACATTACGTAGAGCGGGTTCCTTAACAAAAAGTAGAGCCAGTATACCTACTACTATACATACTCCTATGGAATACCAAACTAGGTGCATGGTAAAAAGACAGTGGCCATCAATAGAAGAGACTGTCATTGCCTCCTGATTCGTTTAGGAGAGCGCACCATGAACAGTACGAACATAATATTGTAAGCTTGGAGTCAGTAGATACTTGCGTAGTGTTTGAGTTCCCTTCAATCAATTAGAATAATGTTGTCATTTCATGTGCCTGTAGAAATAGGTATTAAGGCAACGGGTATTGCATAATTATATACACAACCTATATATAACCTAACCTATATATATATTCACCATGGAACTGGCTTGTGTGGAACTGGAACGTTTTATAATAGTATGCGTATACCGGCCCCCGTCTAGTGACTTTAACTATTTCGAAGATTTGCTAGAGGATGTACTCAAGAAATTGTGCATATCAAATAAAGAATTAATAGTATGTGGAGATTTTAATGTAGACATTCTTGTACAGACATCAATAGCTGTTAGGTTGCTAGAATTGTTTAAATGTTTTAATTTAACTCCACTTTTCACAGAGCCCACTAGAATAACTGCTACCACAGCTACTTGTTTAGACAACATTTACTGTAATTGTTCAATTGTAGAAAAAGAAATATTTAACAATCTAAGGTCTGATCACTGTGGGCAAAGAATTTCAGTTTTCAATCAGATTAGTAACAACAAGAAATTAGTAAAATACAGACCTATAACTAACAATAAACTGCTAATATTTAAAGATAGAATCTCTTCCAAAATTGCTAATCCGTCTGCTTTTAATCAAAGTGATCCCTCAAATCACTATAATGCTTTATTCAAAAATATTAATGAAGAGTTTAATACAGTTTTTAAATTTAAGTCATCTCACGGAAATAATAAAAGTAAATTTAGCGATTGGGCTACTAAGGGCATTTTTAAAAGTAGGAACAAATTATATGAACTGTATGATGAAAAACAATTCAATCATAGTGCGGATTTTCTCGAACATGTGAGAAATTATTCAAAAATATTTAAGGCCGTTTGCATACATGCAAAGTCACTTTATATTAAAGACAAAATTATAAACTCTGATAATACAATTAAAGCTACTTGGGATGTTATTAGTAATGAGACCGGTGCTACTAAATCACGTGACCGTAATTATGAATTAATTATTAATGAAAGTAAAGTCACCTCTGATGAGGAGGTAGCAAGCGCTTTTGAAGATTACTTCCGCAGTATACCAATTTCCTTAACTAACTCTCTTCGATCTTCTCCGGCAACAGCATGTACTCTCTTAGAAGAGGTCGTCGATAAATGTAGTGTTCTGTTCGAATTTAAACATACTACGACAACAGAGATAATTAAAACCTTCCATTCTTTGAAAAATAAAAGAACAGGCGATTTATGGGGAATATCAGTAAAAATAATTAATAATATAATAGATGTTTTAGCCCCTCACCTAGCTATAATTTTTAATAATTGTGTAGATTTGGGTACTTTTCCCGATCTTATGAAATGTAGTAAGATAATACCTCTTTTTAAGTCCGGAGATAAAACAGACATAAACAATTACAGACCAGTTGCAATTTTACCAACACTTAGCAAGGTTTTTGAGAAAATTATGCTAAATCAAATGATAACTCATTCCTCTGACAATAATCTGCTTCATACTGAACAGTATGGGTTTATCAAAGGTCGTAGTACAGTTGATGCAGGTGCTAGGCTCTTAAAACATATATATGAAGCCTGGGAAGCATCACAGAACGCTATTGGTGTATTTTGTGATCTTTCGAAAGCGTTTGACTGTGTAGAACATAAAACATTACTTCTTAAATTAGGTCATTATGGCCTTACCGATAAGGCACTTAACCTAGTATCAGCTTACTTAAATCGTAGAGTTCAGAGTGTCTGTATAAATGGAGCAAAGTCGTCAGGATCCCCGGTTTTGATTGGTGTCCCTCAGGGCTCAATTTTAGGGCCTTTTCTTTTCTTAATATATATCAACGATCTTCCATATCATATTAGTAAATATGCTGATATTGTACTGTTTGCAGATGATACGTCACATGTATTTAAAACTAAAAGAGATAAAAGAAACTTTGACGATGTAAGCAGTACTCTCAACTATATCTCATACTGGTTTTCTATTAATAATTTGGTTCTTAATGCAAATAAAACTAAATGCGTAGAATTTGTTTTGCCAAATGTTAAAAGCGGAAATACGGCTATTAAATTGAATAACGAAATATTAAATATGGAAAGATCCACAGTATTTTTAGGAATAACTTTGGACTATAAGCTCCAGTGGGGATCCCATATAGTGACGCTTGCGGGTAAACTTAGTAAGGCTGTTTATGCTATAAGGAAAATAAGACAATTTACTGATGTGGAAACAGCAAGGCTCGTTTACTTTGCCTACTTTCATAGTATTATGTCCTATGGTATTTTACTTTGGGGTAAATCGGCAGATATCGATACAATTTTTGTGTTACAGAAGAGAGCTATTAGGGCAGTTTATAAATTAAAATCACGCGATTCACTGCGTGACAAATTTAAAGAAATAGAGGTACTAACAGTAGCTTCGCAATACATTTATAGTAATTTGATGTTTATTCGCAAAAATGTAAGTTTATACAAACAAAAATGCGATGTTACCAATCGGCAAACTAGACATATGCACCAGTTAGTTACCTCCTCATATCGCCTGCGTAAGGTTCAGCGATCTTTTGTGGGGCTCGGTGTACGCTTTTACAATAAATTGCCCAAGTCAATCACTGATCTCCCCATACAAATATTTAAGAAACGTGTTAAAACACGGCTTGTAGAGAAAGGTTATTATACTATCGATGAGTATATTAATGACAAGGATGCTTGGTAATAGACATCCGCATCCGGTTCCGCCCAAGTTAGTATTTAGGTATAAAATGGTAGTACCTAGCAAAAAAGATTGTAATTAGTTTTTAAGCACTATATATATATTTTTTTAAAAGATGTGCCGAGGAGTTTTCTTTCGCCGTTTCTTTTTCTCCTCGTAAGATCGTTTAAATTTAAAGGCACCTTAGCGAAACGGTGGTAAATGCAAAAAATGACGTTCATAAGTGTATTCTAAATACCTACATGGAATAAATAATTTGAGAATTTGAGAATTTGAGAATATATACAAAACCTAAGAGTATTAATAATAGTTATCAGTTGTTTATTGGATTGGTTAGGTTAGGTTATATTTTCCATTACTATTAATTCCAACCTCATTATTACTTATACCTCTTTCTCCCTTCCCTCTAGCTGGTTTTGTTTCTTTAATATTTTACAGACTCTGTGTTCCGTGTTAACATCTACGAGATAGGATTTCTTATAAGAGACACACAAATAAATGAGACATTACAAATATCAACGACCTGTGAACAAACATTCTGTCACCTAAATGTCACGACCGGGAATCGAAATAGGGATGCTTGGCTTCGCAAGCAGGGTCACCACCAGTAACTATACTGTAGGGTAGTTTGAATAATAGAATGACTAACCTTGTCTCCTGGGTTGGCGTTGCCATCGGAGAGCGCTCCCGCCGCGCCGTCTTCGGCGTCGCAGCCGGCGGAGCACCCGCGCCATACCAATCCGCCTTCGCGTGCGCTCCCTGCACAACAACAGTTCAAATTAATTATCGTACTGTGTTCGCGACTTTTTTCGCGTGCAAGTTTGACCCGCGTAAATCCCGATCCAGTGGGAATTCCGGGATATAACGTAGCCTATACGTGGGCCCTATAACATGACCTAGATAGGTGAAAGTCAGTTTAAAATCAGTTCAGCCGTTGCAGAGATTAGCCGGAGAAAAAGAAAGATAGACAGTGTATTAGTATCGTGTAAATAACTTTAAGCAGTTTAGAAAACACACACAAATATTTATTTGAATGTTTAGATTTTATATCCCATATCACTACAACCCATATTTGCTGCTGCTGGGCTCGGGGTGGTGGCCAAATGAAAAGTAGCACACTTCACACACCTTTCAGAACATTTTAGAGGACTCAGATGTGCTTTTTCTCCAATGTTTTTCGTCCTGACGTTTTCCTCATTATGTTATCCTTCATCGAACCAGGTTAATTTAGTTTTGACTATTTACATCGAAACGGGTATTTGATTTTAATTACTTTTTAATATGCAAATAATTTGAAAATAGTCACCTGTATCCCTACGTTAACAATTAGCATCTAAAAGAAGTATTTATGTATAAAAAACACAATACAGTAGATTACGTAAAATATTACAGGGCCCAAATCCTAAATAGGTAACTTATAAAATATCATAATATTTCAAGTGTGTTAGAGTTAAATACGATATTCTAAAACTGTTATTCATGAAGTAGATAATCTTTAAACATACCAAATTAAATATTCTTAACAAATCAGCCGTCAAAATACATTATAATGATGTAAATAAGATGTAATTGTCAACATAATGTCCGTGAAAATACCCAAACAATTACAAGCAACGCAGAAAATAAGCTGCGATTTCACGACGAAAACAAGCAAATAATACCGATAACACTTGCCAACTGTTTTATTACACAGGATTATAACATTCTTGAGCTATTTTATTGGAGAGATTCTGTGATTTTTTTAATCGACAACACCGAGGTAACTTTAGACTATTGCCTATTAAAGAGCGATCGGTGTTGCCGAGCTTGCTTTTGTTCCAGACAAATTTAAGGACATAAATCTACACGGTTACTCTACGGTGAGATACAAGTTCTGTTATTCTTATTCTCGTACATCGCCCGCGCTGTCGAGGACATTTTCTTTATTTTTTTCTAAACGTAGGAAAACAACGTGTTATGCAAGCGAGTATTTTCATCTCATTATTGGGGTGAGTCACTTATTTTTATGTCGTAAATTCGATGTATTTATTGTATTTTATTTTGTTTGTAGAAATCGCATAACAAACACGAGTAATATCTTGACCGAGTGAAGCATCCACGCGATCGATATTTCAATGGATGTCTAATAGATCGATGCCCGCTTGTGATGAAACTTTACTGTTTCTGTATATCAGAGGAGGCCATGTAACCGTCAGTCCCGTGGTTATCGACGCTTAGTCTGACCGCAGGCCTTCACCCGCTAAAAACTTCCAATTTGGGTCAGTCATAAACCATTCACGAATTCACATTGAAGTACTGTGGTGAAGTATGCTTTAGTTACACCTACTCAATGACGAATACATACAACTACGATATACATACCTACTAGTGCCTTGCCAATGACGGTTATATACAACGTATTGGTCGAAAACATATTTACTGTTCCAATAGAAAACAGCTTTTTCCGTTTAAAATTACTTCTTATACTTACTATAGAAGTCTGCAAACGATAAAATACTGTGACAATTATCGTAACGTATAACCAAGAGTAAAGCATCCTATGTCCCAGTTCAGGTCATGGTCTACTCATGGGTGCCAAATTTTATCGAAATGTGATAAATAATAATATAATAATAATTAAGTATAGTGATTTTTATATCCTTTACTTGCGAAATAATTTTAAGTACAAAGGTCCACCTCATAAGAGTTCACATTCATAAGAGTTTGTTCCCGGGATAAAAACCGTCCTTTCCAGGGTTTCAAACTATCTGCATTATAATCACAAATGCCATCATTACTGTTCAGCGTGCTGGCCAATTGCGCAGCCTTTAATAAATACCATAAAGCATTGTAGACAACCCTGAGGTGTGCATGTTTTGCACGATATCTTTTTTTACCAAAGCTATCGTTACGACGAAAAGAAATTCAAGCGCGGGTTTCACATAAATTCGACGCAACAAGCTGATGAGATCGGCTACGACATAATAATCATGCACTACTTACTACCTACCCGTGCGAAGCCGGGGCGGCTCGCTAGTAATATAAACTACTTTGTTTCAAACAGATTGACGCTCAATGTTGCAACCAGAGATTAATTAAAACAATTCGAGACCCTGTATGAAGAACTAAGAAGGTACGCTAATTTATTGCCAATTAATGTTGCCAAAATATTTGAGGACATGCTATCTTTTGTTTTATTTATCCGGCATGGTGACCCTGTTTACACTTACATATCGTCCCTTTGTTTTAAAAACAAAGCGCAATAAGGTCGAGCAAATACCTATTAGGTGGCAATTATTGCCTTATTAAACGCCTAAACACTCACATTCCCGCATTAGGACGTCGTTCTACGTCCATTGGGTAAAATGTATTATACATTTCACTCAGCGGGAAAACGAACGTTGAACCCATCGCTCGGCAGACACATTTACTGCCAACGGAACTCCAGGGTAAGTACTAAGTAGTAATTCATATCGTATCGTAATACATATTTATTAGTATCGCATATGCTTAAAATCCTTTATTAATCATTATTTATTAGTAAATCTCAATTCTATATTGTTTGTTAGTGAATGCTTCAATTATAAAGTTAAGGATAACTTGTGAGGTATGCTGACATCTGAATAGGTACTTATGTGGTTTTCTGTCGCTCTGCATCGGTCAAGTTCTAATTTGATGACGCAACTACAGTAAAACGACCCGTTAACAGCGACGTAATCAAAACATAATTGAGTGTTTTACATCACGTAGGCCACTAAATAATAGTTTTGTAGCGCAGACTTTGTTTACAGAGTTTGAAGATGAATAATGTAGAGCTATAAATAAAAAAATTGTGTCTTGGTCTTGACTACAAAACGACGTATTTGATCCGTCGCTATAAGTAACTTTTGACCGTTTTGACAAAACAATTTTATGTATAAATATGCCCTCAATCGATCAAGTCGTTAAGCACTCGTCAAGCACATTAATAAATGTAGTGGCTGTTATAAATCAATAGCACTTAACCACCTGCTAACATTTACATAAAGCTCAATTTTAAATATTTGTAGCGGTCATAGCTCGGCAGCTTGGGTCGATCCAAGCAGGATCTAGCACATGTAGCGCCCATGTTCTACCAATGCCCTGGCGCCCTTTAATGAAAATGCGCGGTCGAAATGTACATATTAGGTGTAGGTGTCGCAAGCGGCTCTCGGCGCCCCCTGACACCCGGCGCCCGAGTGCATCGCACTCCCTGCACTATACGTAAAGCTGCCCCTGAACGAAGTATCATATAGTAATCGACCAAACTCAACAACATCGGGCGATCATCAGTCAGTCAGTCAGTCACGGTTGTTATCGTTAGACCACAATAGTTAAGCCATGTCGGATGCCTTCGAATAGCATAAAAACTTCCAACACGACGACGTGGGTATGCTAACCCGCACTGATAAAAGCTGCGTTATGTCACGTATTCGGGGAACGATGGTATAAATTTAGTTTGTATGGAGGACGTTCATTTATTTTCAACTAGGTATCATAAAATGCCCGAGAAGTGGAAAGAACACAGCTTTAGATTTATCTGCAAGTTTCACAGTGACGTAACCTTTGATCATCGGCAGCGGGACGGCCGCGTACCAGAATAATCCCCCGATCCCGTAATTTTCAGCAGAGAATTTGAAATGCAATAAATTACGCTTTATGATGCTACGAAACACATAAGCGCTGATATACAAAACGAACGAATTAACTTAATCATTTTTATTCATTTACAAATAACTATCTAAAACTTCATTTTAGATGACGCATTAGGTACTTGAAAGAATAGTAGGTAATACATACAGAATAATGAAAAAATTAGATTAAGGAAATGCTCATAATCTTACAGTAAACGGAATCTTTAAAGTTAAAATAGAGAAAAATATAAAAAAAAATGAGTAGTACAATACAAATTAACACACAAACGATAAGAGTCGAACATCAATAGTTGACAATGGTAGTGGTGGTCGTTAGGATTTCCTGTCAACCCCTCGTTCTCAATCTCAACGATGACTCCACAAGATTTTACTGATAAGCTATACTATTATATATCTTGTACTGATGATCGACGGGAGCGGTGTGAAGAGCTAAGTAGGACGGACGGATGACAAGTCACTTGAAATTATTGTATACGTTTCGTTCAGCGTTAAAAAAATGCTAAGAAGTCCACCACAAGGACGCGCCAGTGTTGAAAACTGTCAAACATGAATTGTCAACGAATACATCAACGGTAACAATTGTTTGGGATTACTAAACTCATTATTTACAAACCTTCCTAGTTGATTTTGGTTTCTTATTAAATAACGATTATTTAACCACGCACGCCTTTCATAGACATTTATTCAATTTTGTAAGAACTTACGTTGCAGGGATTTAAAATCGTACGCAATATTTATTAGAATTTAGTTTTTACACTGTAACTTTGCTTTTTCTATAAATATACCACATTGTGTCATGTATGTTGAAGACATTTTCATTATGTAGAGTTCTCTAGGTAGGCAGTTATTAGAAAACTGTAACATAACTATCGACAACTCCTTACTCTTAATAACTTTTACACTTAGTTTTATATATTAACAAAATTTTTGTCATAATATATGTTAATATGACAGTAAATAACCAAAGTTTGTGTAAGGGATCTAAACAATTAGCACGTATTATATGTAAACCGCGCGTATTATAATGTGGCATTATACCGAGACATGACAGATCGTGCGCGTCTTATTATATCATGTAAGTTAATACTTAATATCCTTTTAGCTATAACCTTCGCGTAATAAAATCACAAATAGATGACAACTACAATTAATATACTCGTTTCATATTTAACCAAACGACATAACAAAAGGTCTCAAACATTTTAATCCAACCTGAATAATTATAAAAAATGTTTGATAATTTTGTTTTTTGTTTAAAAAATCCTCTTTAACCGATTTGCCACAATTAAATAGATTTTGTCCAAATACTACGCTAACCTAGTAAGAACTAGCAAACCTAAAAAATCTATGATAATTGCCTATAACATGAAAATGTTAGTCATTTTCATATTTAACGAAACGATATAACAAAATGTCTTAAATATTTTAATCCAACCTGAATAATTATAAAAAATGTTTATGTTGTTAATTGATTGTTGTATATGTTGTTGTTGTTGAAAAAACGACAGCGTAGCAATTTTAATAAAATGCTTACGTCGGATGCAGTCGTTAAGAGTTAGACGTGGTCGGACAAGGAAAGCATCTATTAAAAAAAATATATATATATACCTAATTAGGAAGTAGAGAGAGACGTGTCAGACAATAAAAAAAGTCGTTGATTGCCAATAAAAACACAGCTGCGGTTATTTGTCAAATAATAGGTACCTATTATTTAAATTAAGTTATTGTTAAAATATATAATTCTTTATGAATTTTGAAATTCTCTAAAGTTAGTAATATTTTATTACAGAGATGCATTATTAAGGAGAGTACTTAAAAATAGGTAATATTTCTCCATACAATTAAAAACTTGATATATTGTCAATCTCATTTGAATAACACTTTTGGAATTCACCTGTTAACACAGTCATTACTTTCACTTCACTGGGCTCTTTTCAGTTTTCACGGATTTGTTATTTTTAAAATTGTTTTTTAAAAGTCCACTAAATTATTACGAAGTTTAGGAAGATTGGGAACAAAATAATGTGACAGCTAAAACATAATTATCTTGAAAAACTTTTTGTATTGAGCTTTTAGCAGGTAAATGTGAACGGGGACGGTAGTGTTTCTATGCTGAAGCGCATCAGTTCACTGACTGGATTCGTGAATAATATTCTATATGGGTAAATACACATAATGACACGTGAATGATCTTCAATTTATATTCGTGAGTAACATTTTCGTGTAGAGTAATTCTAAGTATGTAGGTGATAAATATTCCTAATTATGAATGAAGATAAATAGGTATTTGTTCAACGCTAATACTTAATAAGTAGGTATTGGGAGAAAAAACAAGCGTAACTAATAAAATCATGAAATAAATAATGGATGGTCCTGGTTTGTAACAATAAAAATAAATATCGCTACGCACTCATAGCCCCACATTAGGATTCCTGTGTCGTAGACGCCATTGAAAGCACACAAAGACAAAGACACACACACCCAGACCGTCACAGTGATTTATATATATATAGTGTACAGTTTTATATTGGGACCTTTCACTAAAATTAAGCTTATACGCTGATCACATAGCAGCCACACAGGAAGAAAAAATTAATTGAAAAAACAAAGTAGTAACTAACGTATAACAACTTATTTCGTAATAAAATGACTATTAATAATATTATGAAATTCCAACTTCGCGATTACTCTTACAAAATTTACAACCGACAAGTGGGTCTGTAGTGGACCTTTAAGAGCTAAAGAACTCAAAAAATCATCTGTGTTCCACATGTAACTTTACAAGCTTTAAAAATTCCTATTTTCATTACAACACTGGAGTGTTGTAGTGCAGTAAATAATAAAATGTATATACTTTAAAAAATAAAATAATAATAAAATGTATATATTTTAAAGTTAATATAATAAAATGATTATTAACCTTCATCGGCGAACAGAAGGACAGGAGCAATGGCGCCATTTTGCAGTTTCCCCGTGTTCGTAGCATGCGCAGGCGCACACACTGAGCTGCGAAGCAATGCGGCGAGTTTGTCACGCATCGCATCGCACATGCGCGCCACTCACCGCGACTCCACTCGGCGCCGGCGCCGGCTACGATCTACTCGACACCGAGCCAAATGTTTGACGAATTCAAAAGAAATTCAACGCTCGTAATTAACGCCCACAATCTGCACCTTACGCTACCCAATGTCGTACTAATACTTCACAGCCACAATTTATTGCTTCGTTTACACTACGGACTATTGCAAACCTTCAATATTAAATATTGCTTACGTTATTAAAGTTATTTTTCATGAACACGCGTTTATCACTTTATTATTACTACGTATCACTATCATTGAAAATTGACAATTTGTTAAGTGTTGTTAACATAAAAACACTTTATTAAATTAATACGAAGTGTGAAATAATAAACGAAGAAGAAGTGTGCATTGAACAGTTGCTCAGGGCGGACTGTCTATTCCCGGCTCGAGCGTGCACGTGGGCGCCGCCCGCCGCCCGCCGCCCGCCCACCGATCAATGGATAAGAGATTCGACACCTGAGCCTTTAAAATCCTAATTGTATATACATATTATACATATATGAGTCGATAATACAGTATGTTGTTTACACTATATTACATAAGTTACTCTATGGGGAGGCCTACTATAGCTTCACGAGGCTAAATGAGGCGTTCATTTATATTTTATCACTGTCACAAACGTCCACAATTTTACCTCGAAGCGCAACCTTCAACTTTATTCAACGAATTTCAGACTACAGATACGTTACAAATCGTAATTATATAGACAAACATTATACTGGCGCTAAAATTAAAAATTGTTTTCAGTACAATCTGATATATTATAACTAAATAATAATAGAAGACTCGGGATTAGTTCAAAGTAATAATGAGGAAAGAATTGTAGTGGGGACATATGTACTTATGTTAATTCAATATTTATAGAAAAATCTAATATGGTTTTGTTGAAATATACGTAAATACACTTTTTATATTGTATAAAATTATATTGTCGGTTTGTTTCTGGCAGTCGGTTATGGAATCACACGGAGACAGCTGAAGACATTAATTTTCGCATCGCTAAGAAAATACAGCGGACTCACGAAATTTTTAAAATACGTGATGAATATGATTAACCAAGCACAATTCGCTAATTTAAAGATTGCTTCCGGAAACGAACCGAGCGAGCTAACGAACATAAAATTGTTACGAGGGATCTCCTTGATACAAGCGACCCTCACCTTGAATGCTTCTGCCACCCACTCTGTCCCTGTGCCGATGTACCTTTAGGGTATAAGCTTTGTAAGTCGGACGAACCATGATGTCATGAAGCCTTTGTTCAGAGTTCCTGTTTAACTTTTGAGAAGTTTGTAACTGTGTTTTACGCGCAGGTTGGCCGAATTTAAATTAGGTTTTATTGATGTGTTGAGATTTATTTATAAATAGGATTGCAATAATTCAAAAAATTTTCTGAATCACTGAATTATATTCTGTAATATTATAATCTACTTTTTACTGCGTAATCAGTGACGCTCAGGTCTATTAATAATATTAACAATATGAATATAGAGAAAATAATATAACTAGCTGACGCCCGAATAGAGTAGGTAGGTATTATTAGATATCAAACTCAGCTCAATACTTAACATTATCTATACCTACTCATTTATTCAGTACTTGATTACCTCTATACTAAGAAAAAAAATTACATTTTAAAGAATACTATTTATTTATATAATTATTGTACAGCTACATTCCTGTTAATGTTTTATTACATCTATCCAGGTTATATAGTCCAATACTTACATAATATATGTATCTTCCAATACAAAATACATATTTGAATGCTTAATGCAATCTCATTAAAATAAAGACTGAACGGGTCATAAACGTTTGAACGTATACGAGTATTGTTCGCATTTGAGATTACTTAGTATCTAACTACCTACGAGTATGTATATTGCTTCTGGGATTCTAGCTTTCTATTGTAATACAAATCTCCTGTTAACGTTCACAAACATGGGTCAATAAACTTTGGCAAATATCAATAAAGATCTAGGGAGACATGAGACTAGAGACTTGGCGCCGCCTGAAGTGTCCTGGTTGTCCTTCAAACGACCTTATCTGCTTTCCCGGTTGCTCGGGTCATAACTCCGCCGTAATCAGAAAACTTTCTGAGAGACAAACAACTGTGTGATTGTTTTATTTCTATTCTAGAAACTGCCTTCGCGTTGCTTCGCGAAGTCTATCACTCGAAAAAATTATGTTAGGCACGATTCTTAATTAAATTCATTAAATTAACATATTTATGAAAATGCATTCAAACCGGGTAAGCCGTTTCTGAGATTAGCGGGAACAAACGCACACACAAACAGACAAAAATTCTAAAAAATATTGTTTTGGGATCTATTGCGGTAATAAACTACCCCAATAGTAGTTTTTCAGATATCTTCCTTAAACAGACATCAACTTAGTTATATGTAAGATGATAAATGTATTAAAATGTATTAATAAACAAGCTATCAACAAAATAACAACAAACTATCATAAGTGGTTAAGCCAAGGAATGCATCATGTAGGTACTAACCCAAATAAGTAGAGTGTTACCGATAATTCTGAGAAGTTTATAAATTTCCTATAGCACAAAATTGAGGAAATTATGTACATACATAGGTTATACGATTAAGTAATTGTGTTAAAGGATTACACATGGAGTGTACAGTTCTCCTTATACCTACCATTTCAGGCGACTTGTTCAAAATATTTGTGTATGATTCACTTACCCATCAAGTATATTGGCTTTTTAAATTGTGTTTGTGATTCGACCATATTCAAAAAAACGATTTGACGAACTACCGATTTGACGAATATCAAATTTGACCAATGTCGTGCCCCCCTTATTAAACACAACTGGTCACTTGTCTTGATATTTCATGAAATAAACAATAATTTTATACAATGGTCAATCCTAAGATTAGACAAAATATATAAAATGTATAGGTACATAATATAATTCCCATGTTCAACAAACGAACCGTACACAATAACTGTAACCGGCTTCAACGATTTTCATGAAAATTAGTATGCAGGAGGTTTCGGGGGCGATAAATCGATCTAGCTAGGTTTCATTCCTAGAAAACGTCGTTTTATCCGTGTTTAAAAATAAACTGAAAAATATGACTAACGTCTATATTGAGTTTCAGTTTGAGTAAACGAAAGCTCAAGTCCATATCGAAGATAGGAAGTAGTGTGGTCGATCAAATTTGTAGACCATAGCTTTTTAATACTATGTTTGTATGTATGTTTTCGAAAACAAATTACTTTATTTTAATACCATTAAGCATAGTATGATAAGTTATAGTATAAATACTCAATTATACCTAAGGTACGCACATACATACATATTATTATGTATATCGGATACGGATTTAGGTACTTGAACAATGTAATGACCATAAAAACAAAATGTTACAGAGATAAGATAACAGTATAAGTGGTAACGGTAATATATTTGCCCTTGTGGATTTATGAGGCTACGTGGAGGATTCCCAATTATCGATCAATAAGGCTAATTGTATCATTTAGTTTATTTGTTATAATAAAAACATAATTATTGCATGCAAGATATAGGTAGGTACTGTAATTGAAATAATTCGTGATCAACTTTAATGTTAGTTATTATTATGATTTACGATAATATTGTATATTCTGGTATGATCGCAACATTTGTTGCTAAGCGACACCAATATAATTACGTCATCAAAATTCGTTAGTCCATACAAATACCTATGGTAGATAGACAGGGTGTATTATAATTAGAAGCGACGGTCAGTTATTCTGAGATTTCGTTGTCACGTGAGTAACCCAAAAGCTCCACAAGATTTTTTAAAACGCTTGCTAAATTAGCACAAGAACTATTAAGAAATTATGAATAAGTTCCTTAGATTAATTGGATAAATTTTCCGACATTAATAACGATTCACTTGTTTCAGTTATAACAATTAACGCGGTAGTGCCATTAGTACACTACTTTGTAGTCACGTAGGTACACGCTTCATTAACTCATGACACCAAGAAACTTGATCAAGGTTAAGTTGATGACATAGCTGTCTCAAAGAGATCGTATCTGTCTCTGCTATAACGACAAATTTTCTGCAAGCGTTAAAGGAGCAAAATCGGAGGTGGACCAATCAATACATTTCACGCATGCGTAAACGGATTTCGGAATTTCTCTATCACTTTGTCAGTAAGGCATAGCGAGCACAGTTGAACTAACACGGGATTGGAGAAAGCTGGCGCAAATCTTGAAACTATTCATTGAGATTTATGACTTCATTTTGAGAGCGACAATAGTATGTTCTCGGCCATGTAAATGCAACCATACATTTTTAAATACCAGTTATATCATTTACTAACATAACTTATTAAAGCTATACGATGAACCATAAATACTTATATTGTATTGGGGAATGGCAATTTTCAGGTTAATTGATTAAATTATATTATTTTCAAGCCGACATGCCCAATTTTTACTATTATACGTATTTACCATACGACATGTTTTAGCAAACTTAATATTAAACAATTCTTAATTGTTACTAAAACATAAAGATAATAACAACATAATAATAATAATCAACATAATGAGTATAATGTATAACCCTTTATTAAAACAACCCACTAGCAATCCTTAACTTGACATGGGTTGCTTGATAAATGCAGAAGTTCGAAGATGTATTTGACCAGAGTTATCCAAAACTAAGTAATCGAAATCTTCCGCATACGATACTTGAGAAACCTATTAGACCCACCATAGGGGTGCCGAAAAAGTGTATTGTATAGAATTAGATATAGACCGGTATCGCATCGTAACTGTATCGAATCCATTTGTATCGCTACGCGATATTATCGCTTCCCTTTGTATCGATATATCATATCGTAAAGTATCGCATGCTTTTCAATCGATATTTGATATAATAAGTGTATGATGTAATCAATGTAAAGGGGTAATTTATTAGTGTTTTACTACACTCTTTAATTTTTAATATGAACAAATACTTGAATTTTAGTATTAATAAAAATACAGCAAAAGAAAAAAAAAGGAAAACCTATTTTTTAACAATCAAAAATTTCAAGTGACGCTGGCTGGCCGGATTAAGCGCTGTGAATTTTACCCAACGCGACGTTCAGAATGTGTGGTGTATCTGGATAGAGAAAGAAGGCGTTTGAAAGCAGTGAAGTTGCAGCAACAGATAAATACCGAAGTACCAAATCACTTGGTCAGACCAAAAAATTCTTTCTTGTGGTCCAGTATAACATAGTATTTGTGTGTTTTGAGTGAATGCCTTGGAATATGTATAAAAATAATCTAAATCCACTTAGAAGTCTAAACAACCGTCCGTTGTCTAAACAATTTTGTCAGCGGTATCTCTTATTCTGAATAACAATATAATATATTGAATAGCACTGTTTATATCACATTTTGTCATGCTGTTATAGTAGTTTTAATTAAAATTGTCTTTCAGTTGGTGTTTTTCTCAGACCACTTACTTGATTCCCGCTTATTCTTGCTTAGGTAGGTACTGTTTCCCAGAAAAATACCTATGTTACGGGAAAAATATATGTAAGTACCGACATAAATATTAATTTATAAAAAAATGTTGCTGATATTTGCATAAACAATGAATTTTAATTATACAATAATGAAAGTGATTAACTTCATTAATGTAGGTACTTAATTTTAATTATTTAATTAATTAAATTTACTTTATGTTTCAGTAATTATTATTTATTTTTCCATTCGCAAAAATAACGTGTAAGTATGCAAAGTGAAATATTACCTATACTGGGTCAGAGTACTTATTTAAAAAAAATGAGAAATTTGACTTTAACAAGCACAATTCGCGAGATAATAAAACATCACTTGTATCTTAATTCTTACCTACCACATAGGAATATCTTTAAATTTACGTATGAGTAGGTAAGTGCTCAATCAAAATGTAACTAAAGGTGACAGCAAATTGTGACAGATGTTACAAAAACTATGTTTTCATTATTAAGAATTTAGATACCTCCTCTAAATTATATTGGAGCCGCCCTCGCTTCGCTTCGGGAAACTTGTGCTTTACGTTTACAAATATTAAATATTTTCCAATTTTTGCAAAATTTATCATGCTATTAGTATTCACGGGATTATACGTCAGTCACGTATGAGAACCATTAGTGTTTACGTATTTTGTGATTTTAAACGTTATGAAATTTATGCAGCTGAATTTTTATAAGTACCTACTATAAAAATAAAGAAAATCGTCAGTCATAAGTAGTAGGTAATTTTGTTAGGGGAAAGAGCGTCAGTGCCGCCAGTCAGTGTGACAAACTGATGCGTGCATTGCGGGCTAACTGCATCTGAGCGTTGCATACTCGTATTATTATGACTATGCTGAATGAGCTTAAGATATTGAGTACCTGATTGATAGATAATTTCTTTTTTAACAATGAACTTATTACTTAAGTATTATAAAAAAATGAATGGCGAGAACTCAAGAACAGCTGAACCGATTTCGCTAATTATTTTTTTATAATATTCCTTAAAGTACGAAGATGGTTATTACGGAGAGAAAATTTTAAAAATTTGCCTGAAAAAGTCTAAAAACAACACTGTTCTATATTCCCATACAAAAGATTCGTAATAATACCGAAAAGTCAATTTGAACTTTAAAACCATACCATAAAGTTTAAGTGTTAGTGGAGGGGTTCCGGGAAGGTGTCCCGAATAGCAGAATACTTAAGTATTTAAAAAAATCGTCTATTAGGCGGTACGAAGTTCGTCGGGTCAGCTAGTAGACAATAAAACTCTTTTCAGCTTTATTATATAAGTACCTGTAGATGTTCAGATGGGTATAGTAAATTAGCTTCGGCAGACGAATCGAATCGCCTGACACACTACAATCACGTGTACGTGTATTATGTGTAGTACAAATAATTAAATGATGTACCCGTTATAGACTCGGCATAGCATAGGTAAATAAAACGCGCGCCAAAATGACCAGCATCCATTCTATTTCAATTGAGTGTTTATTGGTATTGTTCTGACGAGAGAAGTTGTATGAAATGTGAAGTAACTACATTACATACATATATACACATACGTATTGTAATAATTATATTATAACAGGTTTCTTTTTTTCATTTTGTGATGCTGATGATGAGATGTAAACAAAGCATGATTAATTGGTCAAATAGGGCTAGGACCTAGGAGCAAAAATTTTTTAGCGTTCGCAATAAATTGTGAAATAAGGTTTTTTAAAGGAATATGAGTAGTTTTAACCTACACCCGTTTGTGGTGCACCAAAATTGAAATTCGTCATTTCTTTCTATAAACTATAACTTATATTTTATATTACAGACGTTAACAAAATCAACCAGTTAAGTTAAGTAATAAGATTCAATTTCTTATTGTCAGATCTATGTCAGCATTGATCTAGGTAGGTAGGTACGTAAACAAAATTTTGTGCATGATTCGCAAAATGCAAACACCTATACGAAGAACTCGCAGATTGCTTATTACGAATAGGTACCAAGTAACATACTAACAATAACATAATTTAAACAAATTATAATATGTGTGTGTGTGTGTGTCCGGCAGCCCTGCTATTCCTGGCCAAGGTAGCGGTCATGGTTACGGCGGGGCAAGGGGTGCGAAGAATCCCCGAGCTACGGCAGGCTACCACCGACGATGACATACGCTGCTGAAACGTGGACTTTGACTTTGGGACTGGTACACAAGCTAAAGGTAGCTCAGCGGGCTATGGAGCGCGCTATGCTTGGAGTTTCTTTGCGGGATAAAATCTGAAACGAGGAGATCCGGCAAAGAACTAAGGTAACCGACATAGCACAAAGAATAGGCAAGCTGAAATGGCAGTGGGCTGGTCACATATGTCGCAGAACCGATGGCCGCTGGGGCAGACGAGTTCTCGAATGGAGACCACGAACCGGCAGACGTAGTGTGGGCCGTCCACCAGCCCGATGGACCGACAACCTTAGAAAGGCAGGTGGTAGTGGCTGGATGAGATCAGCGGAGGACCGAGTATTGTGGCACGCCCTGGGAGAGGCCTATGTCCAGCAGTGGATAGATAAAGGCTGACATGATGATGATGATGATGATGTGTGTGTGTGTGTGTATCGACGGGATCCGGGCTATTTGTATTAACCATCTACTCGTAATACTACTAATAATCCATCTACATATTATGTTTATTGAAAGGAACAATGCAGTTACAGCTAATATTGTACGATCTGTTATCGGCAGTAAATGATAGATATTATAAAAATAAAACCGGTCAATTGCGACTCGCACTCGCGCGAGTAACTCCTGAAACTGTTACCGAGCAACACCTGTAAGTGCTCAATGACTAATATCAGATTCACGCACTATACGTATTTGTTTTGTCATAGTGGTACTGTTCGTAGCTATGCTACGAAATGTAGGTGTGTATATGGGAGTATATTTAACACTAGCGACCCGTCCTCGCTCCGCTTCGGCTAACTTATGCTCGAGCCCCCAAGCACCCACGGAGTCGGCGCCCCTGGTCGGGGGGCTCGCCTGACTCTAAGAAATACTTTGAAAAACTGCTCAGCGTACAGTACCTAAGTAGTGCAACCAGTACCCGACCTGACCGATCGACCTGAATCCTCATTCCTTATGGGTGCCCCTCGTCATAGAAACCTTGAAGAAGATGCGAATTTCGTATAATTTTTGTAACCAGGTATGTCAATGTGTTAATATTATGTTTCAACCTGTCAATATTAACAGCAGTGTAATTATTGCGGTATCTTCTGTTCAAAACGTAGACTGATGTAGAATTGTGTCTGTGCAGGCAAGTGCAGACAGTGCAATCAAATCTTCGCGCGATAATCGAATGATATTTTCAACTAGTATTGGAAAAACAATTGATACCTTAAATTAGAATGTTATTTCCAATTCAAGTACATATTTGGAAAACCCTTCTCTGATTGTGATTAATAAATTCTATATAACAATAATTAAGATATGTTTTGACTTTATATGACTGTTTGACCTTATTATAATATGTGTTTGACCTTTGGTATAAAATCATATGAAAATATCCTATTACACATGTTTATGTGCCATTAGAGCATAACTTCTTGAGTTGAGTAAACTTCAACGATCTATCACAGATCAGTCACAACTCACATGAACGTTGACGACACAAAAATGTGTGTGAACAAAGCAAACGTCACACAACAGTCTTAGCAACATGTAGAGGAATACTTTATCAATACGTATCATACATACGCAGTTGGCAATGATTGCATTACTTTGATATAAAAGATGAGATGAGTAACTTTCAAACAGACGATAGAGGCAGACAAATGGACAAAGTCCGTGTTTCGGTTGTGACAGCCACAGCCTGCCAACTGTATACGTTGGAACGTCTGTCTGTATGTCCGGCCGGAAGTGACGAGAATGTGTGGGCCGATGTACTACAACTTTTACGGAACTATACTTTTGACGTAGGTAGCTACTTACGCAAGATTGATTGAGCTTTATACTTTTGTGTGTGTGTGTTCCCTTAATAGTGACAACTAAAGTAATGCAATTTTTTGAGGAAATTGTCATAAAAAATAATTTAATTATGGCACATATACCTCTTTTTGTATACTGCGCATTACGAATATTTATAACATTATTATCTTTCACATAAAAATTAACCCGGTCGAAAATCGAACCCGGGAAAAGACTATCGAATGAACGACAGTGTGTAAATTATAATTGTGGGACTGTTGTAACAGTAAAAGTATTTTAAACAAATACAAATGTGCCACTTGATGGACTACTCCAGTAGATTAGTAGTAGCACATTTACCATTAGATTCTAACTTATGTGGAAAAAATAAGATTATTTGCCAACGACAATAGAAATGTATATAATAGAAATACTCCATGTATTTTGATGCAAATGTCGTTACGCTTGTGCTATGAACGTTCAGAAAAAAATGCAAAAAAAATACGGAACAAAGAGCTATTCAGCATTTACAGAAAAAAATGGTTGCCACTTCATTAGATTTTTCTCTCATTGAAATCCACGAGAACTGTCACCGTTTCATAGTTTACCGAACCGCACTTAAAAGTTTCACCGAGACTTTAATTAAAATAACTTTAACTCTAAGTTAACAGTCTAAAATTAGACTTGCCTCTAAGTTCAGATTTTTTATAGTATACTTACTTCGCGCGCTCGCGCTACGAAGCGCTCATAGCCCGGCGGCTTGCGTCGATCGTAATTGATCGACTAAGTTAAGCAACATCGGGCGTGGTCGGTAGTTGGATGTATGACCGCTACACCGCTAGTGGTAAAATTTCTTGGGCGCTTCCGTGCTGTTAATACCTATAATAAAAAAATCCGATACTTGGGTTGGCCACTAACCCTCTCAATCTCAATGCTCTAGATCTAGACCTCGTCAGATATGAGGAGAGACCCGTGCTCAGTAGTGGGCCATTAATGGGTTGAAGCCAATGTATCACATCATAAAATTACAAGTGCAGCCGTTTTATACCTATAGTAGGCACGTAAAATCATGATGGACGTGATTAGGACAACGACATCCAAACTATTATTACCGAAGACTTCAAATCAATATAAAGTCAAACGGACATTGTTTTGCCTCATGCCTTTAACAAACGGTCATCTCTTGTCGGTCGTTACATATTATTTGCAGTAATTGAAGTGTTTTGATCAACTGCTTTTGCTGCGACACATACATAATACGAATAAGTATATTACTCGCACCAAATGATAGCAATCATAAACTTAATACTTATTTTTTTCATGGACAATTCACATTTTTAAAGGAGATACATTTTCTTTTCTTATTTTGGCTGCAAGAGACACCAAGAATTACCTACCATACCCACTCATAATTATCAAAGCCTAATTTTCGCACTATACTTTTATCTCGCAGCTTACAATATCTACCTACAATTGGTTTTTCAACATTTTGCTCACGCTATTAACGCATCAATTACGCGAATTCACTTACAGTTTTACTTATCTACTTTGTTCTTACAGTGGACATTATTGCCTCCACGATAAAAGTAATTTGTTCCGCGATATGTAGAGCGCGGTGAAGACTAATGAAATTGTCTTATAATGGCAATGATTAATTATTTTGCTTTTATCTTTATGACGGGGATAAAAAAGATAAAATGCGTAGTGTATTTTATACTATAGTAGTACCTAGTAGTGCACTTTATACTAGGTGCATAGTGCATTATATAGTATAGCCGCGTATTCTGTGATTGATGTATGTAGGTACGGTACGAGTTTTTGGAGAGTACCTACCTAGTTATAGTTGTATTTGCAAAAGAGTAAACAAACTCTTTGTAACGATAGGTACCAAAAACAAGTTTATAAGTGATACCTACCTATTGATAAAAATCTTTAAATGACAATCAATATGGCGATAAATTACGAAGACACCGCCTTCCTTAGAATTTAGCTAAATTATAAAAAACTTATTAAATGTTTTTTAGTCCCCTTTAAAGTCTCACTCCAGACTTTTCAAGGCCACTAAGCTGGGGGACGTTGTGGTAGACGTTAGAAAGAAAGAAGTAAAAAATTATTTATTTCGTCTTAACACACTGTAACAATAAGTTTAAACAATAATATTAAAAATAGACGATACAAAAAGATGTTCGTGAAAAACGAAATTAAAATGAAATTGTAGGATTTGTAGGACAGAGCTGCAAGTGACAGTCGACTCTATACACCTACAGTTAAATTATAATAAAAACCCAACAAGCAAAATTGTATTAAACTTAAGAATAACTTGTAAAATGTTACTGAAAAATTACACCTATATAGTACAATTTATTTAGAACCTTGTAGCATGACCATTTCCCGATTGAAGGTCAAAGGTAATACGGTAATCGTAAAAACTATTATTACGAGAGTTTTACTACAAATAGCTCAAAAAACGAAACATACACCTATTTGTAACTGGACTAGTAAGATTCGCATTCGATTGAATGCAACTAGAATATGACTGCCGGCGTTATTTATATTGTTAATTTATGTTCTAGCATAAAGCTATACTTTAACACTGGTTACAAGAGAAGCGAAGGGCGTCTTATATCATAAGGTAAGGGTAAAAACGAATACACTTACCATTACATGCATTCCCATGCGGCTGTTCATAGTGATGCATTGCTCGAAGCACCGTGATGCGTGTGTAGGATCGCGCCCTTTCATGTCACAAGCGAGACTAAATGTAAATGTGCAGCCAACTGGCCGCCTGAAACACCAGAGCTTCGCCCCCCGCCGCTTCGGCCCGCATGCGCGGACTGAATAAAGCCGTTTTTCCACTGAGCGACTCCATCGTCATTCCTCATGTTAGTGAATGAATCTGATCTGATCTGGTAACATGACACGATAAAACAATGAAATTGAGTTAATAGTAGTTTACAAGTGTTTTTATCTCTCTAACTGCAACATTAAGCAATGTAAATTAAACGTATCAGCCAAGAAAGAAAGAGATGTTTGCCGGCTATTAACATAAAACATCCTTAGCATACTTAGTGATTTTTTATGTTAATAGCCGGCAAACGAGCAGACGACCCACCTAATAGTTAGTGGTCACCATCGCCCAGGACATCAGCAACACCAAATCCAACCAAAAGAAGGCAGAGGTAAAAAACACTGTTTGTTAAGTCTCCAGCCGGAACACAACAAATCAAATTGTTTGGCAAGGTTGAGTCAAGCAAGAGACTGGTAACTAGCTAGCTCCAGTCAGTTCATGAATTCAGTCCACCAATCGACTCAATTCAAAACTGTCCAATTTTGTTTGAAGATACGTGAAACATGCATCTATATTTCTATTTAATTCGTTACGTTTATGTTAGGTAAGTAAGTACTTTCATGGAAATCTATTCCATCCAGTATGTATGTCTAAGTGGAACATCCACCGTGAAGTGGAAGCAGGTTGTACCTAATCGTTAGAGCCAGTATCACTTTGTCTGCTATATTAACCAAGTACAATGCTGAAGTAGTGCTCGTTGATTAAGTAGGTATACATAATAAACTTGAAAACAAACAGGAGTGAACCTATTTTTCTGATGAAATGTTGATGTTGACCCTAGCGGCCTTGACAGCTTCACGTGGACAGAGGGGCGAGCCTGGAGCTCAGGAGAGATAGAAGTGAACTCAAACTACCCATTTTTTATAACGGAAGAATGTCATTCATCAAAGCTTTTGCTTTCGTATACATAATACAAGATAATTCGTACCTACATTTGTAAACGGATATATGTTAATAAATAATAGAATCCTAATGGGACGTATCTTATGAGAAGTGCTACAAGGATCAATATTAAAATTGTTATTATTTCAATTATCAATAAACAAAAATAACCTTAATCCTTACTACTGACTTGTGTAAAACAGTCTTTAAAAATGTCTGAATTCCACAGGAATTAGTAGCAGAAAAAATTACTGGGAAATACGCTATACTTAAGTATTTATTTACTTTTTATTATTAACTTTTGACAGAACGAGGTCTGCCCGGGCAGCTAGTATAAATATAATTATAAATAATTGCATAAGAATTGCTCGTTTAAAGGTATTAGACAAAAAATTTTGATTCAAAAGAGACACTGAATGGTTTACAATAATTTGAAACTAGTAACGGGTAACCCAATCTCGTCTCGCTTCTGTAAAGGAACCTATACATACATCCGAAACGTTGCTACCCATTTATTATCAGGCACCTATTGTATTTATTATTGTAATTGTGTATTTACAATAATATATCAGGTTACAACTTGTTATCGTTAAATTGAAATTAATTAATTATTTTACGCAAGATTGGGATTCTAACACTTTATTACCTACAGACAGATATATAGACAGGATAAAGGTGTGTTGCAAAAACTTTGAACGCCTGATAAAGATGATTGAGTTAAAAGAGTAAATCCGCATCTCACTTTATACTTAGCCCGTATTTGCTTAAACTAATAAAATAATCTGGCTTTCCTTTGTTCATATTTAAAATAAAAGGGCATGGTATGGTGAGAACCTAACCTTTTATGCATTTATAATTAATTATTATTATCCCATCTACTCTGTATGGAAATAAACACGATTAATATGTTTTTATTATTTATTTCATATAAAATTAGAAGCAACCATTATTACAGCAAAGGTATGTTGTTTTATATTACTTAGTAGTATAACTAGGTCTTATGATATATGTTTTAAAAATTAGGAAGTGATAAAACGTAATGTGGTACTTTCTAACACAATGATGTATATTATTAATATATTGTTCAATTTGGGTACGATAAAAACCCAACAGCAACTTTTATTGATTTGTGGTCTAAAGCATAATTTTGATAGTACCTGTCTTAAAACAAGAGGCCAGGCCAGGGATATAACATAGCAGATCTACTTACTAAATTTTAGGCATTGCTTTAAAACCCTAACAGAATAATATAATTCTTCAACTTTGAGTAATTATTCTAACTTAATATGTATGTAAGTAAACAACAAAATAAAATATCTAACATTGTTACATTTTCTTTCTTTACAGTTTTGTAAGGATTTTCACTGTTAATGTCACATTAACTACTTATACCTAATGTTTAATGTTCAAATATATACAGAAATATTTAGTAAATTCATATTTAAACACAATGTGTTACAAATCCTAGAACAAAGGAATAAATCCCCTTTCTTAATGTTATATTCTGCTATTTTTATGTAATCTGAATATAATTGCATTTTTAATTTTGATTATTTCCATTAGGCTCATTTAAGGCATTGGAAATCCTTGACATTTTTTTCATGTGGTTCTATAAAAGCAACTATTATATTAAACTTATAATATCCTGCATATTTATTAAAATTACAAACAGAAATATCGCAACATACAGCAGCATTACACATGTGTCCTATAATATAATATGAAAACTGCAGACTTATATTTCTGTAGAAACTAACAGTGACCTTAATTTTGGAACTCCTATAATACTCTTTTTGTATAAAGCAAAATAAGTGTAATATTTGAATATGTGAAAATTTTGGCAATAATGTGAATACTTTAACATAACATTTATACAAATGCCTCTTTTTACAATTTATGTAAATATAGGAAATATACCTAACTATACTTTAAATGAATTATCATAATTATACAATAATGCAATTACTTTACTTTATATTCTTCCCTCCTTTTTTTGCACATAATTATCAATACAATTATTACATAAATAACTGTATAATAATATATAATGTAGTTGCAAATATTAATGACAGGTGTTTTTGGTGTTCAAGACATTTATGTTAATTTTATTCACATATCAGCACTTTACTAAAAAGCCTAAAATGTAAGAGTATTATTTATTACACTGAAATACAGCTCTAGAAGCAATTCAATAACAAACATGTGAACATTGTACTTCATAAAAAATAGGCAAACTTATTCCCTAGCTATGAGTCATAGTGGATTTCAATAAACCAATCCATGGTGCAATTTTTTTACATAATTTTATATTCAAAATCTGAACAAAACACCAAAATATTTGTGAAAAACATCACCCATTACACATTTGCCATAACCATTTGACAAAATAAGAATGTTAAAGTAAATGTTCATGTTACTTATAATAAAGATATAATCAATCATATTTATTACATAATATAAATGAGAATAGTACTAATATATTGCCAATATTGGTAGGTGCAACTTGAAGCCTAGCAAGCGCAGTTGTCTCCGTCCCTGTTACGACCATTGTCATTGGCATTTAGCTTGATCTGGTCCGGGAACTCATTGTACAGCTCAGCTTCTGTTTCCTGAGCCAGAGCATTCCGCGCTATGGTTTGGAATGCTAGTTCTACATTCACAGCCTCTTTGGCACTGGTTTCAAAATATGGAATATCATTTTTACTCTGACACCACTGCTGTGCCCGTTTTGCAGACACTGCACGGTTATCCAGATCCACCTTATTACCTAGTATAACGAACGGGAAGTTCTCAGGGTCACGAGGAGAAGCCTGTATCAAAAACTCGTCCCTCCAACTCTCCAAGGACTTGAACGTGTTGGGGGCAGTAACGTCGAACACTAATACGCAGCAATCTGCCCCGCGATAGAATGCCACTCCCAGTGACTGGAAACGCTCTTGGCCAGCGGTATCCCAAATCTGCATTGTGACGATTCTATCATCTACGATTACCTCTTTCGTAAGAAAATCTGCGCCTATTGTTGCCTTGTACTGATTGGAAAATTTTTTGTTGACAAATTGATTCATCAGTGATGTTTTACCCACACCGCTGTCTCCGAGGATGATCACCTTCAAGAGCACCTTTTTTCTTGACGACATTTTCCACAAAAATTTATTGGATTTAAGAAATACACAAATAATAATCACTCTTTGTGTTCTTTTGACATAAAATGAAATTGATAAATGCGTCACCTGTTCGCAGTGTTACCATACTTCCATATACTATCAAACAGCAAACACAGATTACCGTGCGAAGAAACTTTTGTTATTTTTTAATACCTACGTTCTATAATTATTGATAATGATATATAAAAAAAACCCTAGATTCACAATCAACGTCTCAAAAACGTCCGCATAAAACACGCAATTTAAAATTATGTCTATCAAATGAACTTTCAAATGGTTTTCACAGAACTGCAACTGCAATATTTTCTAACCTATACCTATCTGAATCTGACCATAGTTAACTACACCATGGGGTAAGTAAAAGATAATTCATTCTCAAAACTTCATTCTCATTTTCACTTTAGGTGCGTTGCTTACCTAATTTTTGACGTGACAACGTCTTATAATTCGGTGGCACGCATGAAAAAACATGACTCATGCGTTACCGTCGTTACCGTTGGTGAATTATTATACCAGCGCCATCTATGTATTGTGCAGTGAACAATTATTCATTAAGTTCGATTGGGTCCATTTATCTATGGAGGAAGGCTGGCTGAGCTGGTAGTTCACTCGCAGTACACTAGATGGCGTTGAGTAGTGGGGCGCTATAATTCTGAATCTCGATGTAGGATGTATAAGTATCCAGCATTCATTTTTAATAAATGACTTAACTTGTATTGAAAAAGTGTTCTTTTATTGTGCTTGCCTACTCATTCAAAGGAAATTATTTTCATAAGACGTTGTCACGTTCAACTATCATCAGTAAACCGACTTTACAGACAACCAATTTTTTTAAGTTTCCACTTTGTCAGCATGGTGGTACGTAGTCAACCCCTTAGACTTAATTGTATCGTGTAATTGTTTCAACAGTAATAAAATTGTGTTCCGGTTAGGAAGGTGGATTCAGTTAACCACTTCCTTAGCTAATAAAAAAACCATAATTAAAGCCCCACAACACAAAATACTATAACTGCTCATAACGTGATAACTGTGCCAACCACAGTGGCGAGTGTTGCGACGCCTAGTGTACGTACGTGACACAACACACCGGGGCATGAATCTGCAGCCAAAGGAAATACAAATAAGCTTACGTTTTAATAACTATTAAGTAAGATACTTACATTATAAAACCCCGACTAAGAAAATTTGTAATGAGCTGATAATCATCAAACGCTTGAACATCTTTGTAAAATATAGCTAGGAACCAAGTCGATCACATCAGCTTTCAAACATTATACTGGCACGCGTGTAGCACTTAATCGAGTAATCAAACGCCAAAAATGCCTTACATTATTTTGGAAAAGAGCTTTACACTGCTGGACCGATATTAACCATACAAAGCTAAGAACCACCGCAAGGAAACTGGCTTTCAATT
The DNA here is from genome assembly GCA_905404295.2 of Ochlodes sylvanus. NCBI lineage: Eukaryota > Metazoa > Arthropoda > Insecta > Lepidoptera > Hesperiidae > Ochlodes > Ochlodes sylvanus. The sequence goes on from FR990127.1 coordinate 8,762,498, forward strand.
GAAAAAACCGCATCTAAATCGGTCCGTCCATTTATAACACTCCTCTTTTCGTCGTCGTTGTCGTCGTACAACAAAACAAAAACATCTAATAAAATGTTAAACGCCTGAATTTGTAGGCTGTGTAAACCGTATTTTACTTATCTGTGTATAGCATAGAATGGCATAGATGGACCAAGTTCCTTGAGTCTTGATTGTCTGTGCCAAAGTAGGTACTTACTACTTACATTACAACAATTCTGACTTTCGGAGGTCTGTGCTATGCTGAATGCTGATTTCCTATTGAAGATTTCCGTGTTCTGTTTGATGAAATACAATATTTTCAATTAATTTTTCAAGTTCCAGTTTCTAGTTTCTGTAGTCCGCAAAATGAGACGTTAAATAGTGATGTTTTCTAAATACCAATCCTATTAATTGAGTGTATTGAACTTCGACAAGGTGAGGCTAAACCTAAACGGAATCATGTTAGGACATCCGTTACCAAAACTGTAACTTTGTTGAAACTTTCATAATTTTTTAGAATGGAAAACAATTTGAGCCGCAGTGGAAGCCGATCGAGTTCGGTATGCGAACTCGAAAAGGACTTGAGCGATATGGAAATTATGAAATCTAGGACGAATCGACGCAACGTAATGGGTCGAACACAACCAGCACGGAAAGCAAAACGAATTAGATTTTTTCGAAATGGAGATAAATTTTATTCAGGAGTAATAATTCCAGTCTTGCCAGAAAGATACCGGTGAGGACTAATTAATTGTATACTCTTACTATAGTTAATGCTACCTGAAATACCCAAATCTGAAGTCTTCACTTTCACTTTCATTGGTTTTTATTTCCACTTCAAACTTTTAAACAAATCGATTGTGGGCGCGCGTTATGCACCATTACTTACGTATGAAGCTGAAGACTGCTAGAAAAATTACGATAATTTATTACACATTCATGTTAGAAATGACTCAAATGACTAAGACAAAAGTATTTAGTTTTCCTGAAAATCATGTAAACGGCAGAAAATTCTTTATCATGTAACGGTCGTAACTTTTTATACTAAGTTTATGGGAACCTATCGCTTAAAAACTATTTAGAAGAAATATTTCACAACAAAATGATTTGCTATAATATTAAAAAATTAAATCTTATCACAATAGCAAAATTATTTGATGATTCAAATTAATCCCAAATAAGAAGATTTTTCTTACTCTGCCATAGTTTATAGCTGATAAAATATGGCCATGAAATATTTACTTTTAGGTATATAATTATGATTAGTAGCATATCCTTTATTTGTATAAAATATACAGTAGCAGTTATGCAGTTATTAACATACATTTTATTATAATTATTATGTTACATAGATTTAAATCCGAAATACATCAACCTATTGCACTATTTTCAAATCAATGTTACTAAAAGAATATTATATTACAGATCATTTGATAGTTTAACTGCAGACTTGACAAGAGTTTTAGTAGATAATGTAACTCTGCCCAGTGGTGTGAGAACAATATACTCCCTGGAGGGTAGAAAAGTGAGTATGAATGCTAATAAGGATACTAGAATGATTTCTATGGCCCGTGTACCAATTGTACATGTTAATTTTGTTTGTACAGATAGGAAAACTAGACGATTTAGAAGACGGACAATCATATGTATGTAGTGGCTTTGGTGAACCATTCAAACGTTTAGATTATGAAGCCAGTGCAATCACACCGCAGTCCTTCAGGTTAAGCGGTCCTGAGTCCCTCAATGATAGTGGAAGTCCATCCCCTGCGAGAGCTAACAATCGACTCTCCCGATATTTGCAGGTGAGTCTAAAACTACATGCATTCACTGGAGAGTCTTTTTGGCTATATATCCAAACAAGCAACTCTAATTCTCCATATTTTTCAATGTAAATGGCCAACAAACGAGAAGGTGAGGCACCTGATGGTTTGTGGCCATTTGCACCTATGAAAATCACTAGCACCAAAGGCATCACTGGTAATAGCTAGACTCTAGCTATTAGACTAATGTGTAGCTAATAGACTTAATTGTTGTAGGTATAGGTGTTTATTTAAATACATTTAGCATATGTTTTATTGTATATTATAAAGAGAATTATGTGCTTGTATGAAAAACGGCTTATTATTATTCTTATTGTCTATTTTTAATAGCTAATGATCAAACATCAGTTTACTTTGAAAGCATATAAACCTTAATCAGTGCTAAAAAAGCATCAGGCATGAGAAGTTAGAAAGTGCAATGCAAGATAAAATTAGCAACTTTTGTTCATAAAACTAAATTACGATCAGCAATAAAAGTAGGTAAATTACATCTAATTTCATACAAACAACAATAATTAATATGTACCTGTAACCTGGTAACTAAGCATGCATTGATATAATCAGTGAATATTGTTGATGTTGGCTAATTCACCCATAAATAAAGTTATAAGAAGCTGGGTTGTTGTCTTGATGGCCGTTTTAATGCGATGTAATCGTCGTTATCAGCGGAACAGTAGATCGATATGCACTCGTCCGATAGTCGCGTGCACAGCGTATGAACGGTACCCACTCCTCGTTCGCGCCATACAACTTTGGAGTTTCGCTTCAGTGAAAATAGGTCAAGGCGACTGTTTCCAGCAGAACATTGTATTTTCAGCTTTGATTAAATAAACGGTGCCAATACTAAAATTTTGTATGTTATTATCGTATTAACTACTAACCGCTCCTCGTTTCGCTTCGAGATACATGATTGTTATGTTCACTAATAGTTAACCGCACTGGAAAGTAATAATGTTAACATAATCAGGCGGGTTAATTTCATGTTTACCAATGTTGTTAAACTGTATCAAATTCTGTGCAGTACGTTTTGATACATCCTATAATTCAGTTGGTTAAGAGGAGACCTGTTTAGCGAAAGGTAACAGGTTCGATTCCAAGGCGGCAGACTCATGTAAACACTTACACACTCACGTCTTTATCGTTTCCTGTGTCGCGATTGTTATCAAGAAACATTTATGTTATCACAAATAGCAATATTCCAAGAACAAAATATGCATCATTCAAACTACTGCTCAAATCAAGCATCAAACCCCGGAGACCCTTCGCTCGGTAAGAAATAAGAAAAAAAGAAAAAGCAATTGAAGAGCCGGTTGATCGTCTATTACTATAATAAAATAATGATTGGCCAATCGAAAACGGAAATGAGGCTATGAACTGTATTGCCGTACTATCCATTAAATGTATGTATTGTTTCAGACGAATGGTAGTGCCACTACCGGCAACGGGTCACCGAGAGTGAGTCCCGCGGGGGACAACGTGGTCCGACCACGCATAGTCACTGTTATTAGGAATGGTGTGAAACCACGCAAGGTAAGTGGCTTAGTTACACATAGAATACCCACGGGGCACGATTGAGAGGCCTTAATCGATAAAGAGAAGGTAGCGGCCAGCGTGAACAAGTTATGGCAGCGTTCGTTCTCCAATTTAATTTGCTGTCTAACAATGACAATTATTATGATTTAAAACGTGTCAGCCGAAGCAAGGAAATACTCATGAAATTTTGATAGCACTGCGGTCACCCATTCATCCTTTAGCTACGCAAAACCAACTATGTATTAGGATTATAAATGCACCTATATTAAGTGCATGGTAATTGATCAACACATTTTATCCTTTTTGAAATAAAATAATAAATATGTAATTTGCAACTACATATTTTATCTTGTTAATAAAATATGTAATTGCAAATTACACCTTCAATTCATCTAAAGTAATATCAGAACGTGAAGTTGTATTCATATCCAATATGTTACAAGTATTCTGTTTGTGTAATGGTCACCCCACTTCAGATGCATTGTACTTTCATACACTTGATATTGTGAGTCATCAATAGAAAATGTTACGTTCGATCGCCTCGTTGGATAACTGACGTAACTGTAATTTCTATACGAATCTGCAATCAGTTGATGTTGTAGTAATCAACGAATCTTATTTATCCATCACTTCAAACGTTTAAATATTATGTTCGAGTTCGAGTGAGTATCTGTGTAAGCGTTAAAAAGATTGCAATTTTAAAAATGTTTCGATTTCGAACGTATTAATTTATATTTTAAAAAATGTTGCGTTTTAGGGTTTTATTAGAGAGTTCGGTAAAATAAAACAATAGTGTTTCCGCAACAAATTAATTGGCTACTAACACATTGAGTTATGAATTGATTATTGCTAATACATCAGCATAACACGCTCATTTAATGTTATTAAGTAATTACATTTGATGTGTTTAAAGCAGTGCGGTCCTAGCTTAATTTTTAGGTAAAAAGAGCTCGCCAGCTCGCCTATATTGACTAACTGCCCTATGGCCGCCAATGATGGCGCCCCGTGCATCCTGGCGCCTAATGCGACTGCTACTCCTGGACATGCCCTGGGTCTAATGAGTCTAATCGGTTGCGTATTTGAATTTCGAATGAATCACAGGCAAACTTCGTCCTCATTTAGTCGATTCGTTCTGCTCCAGAATGTTCTAATATTAATGATGGGGTAATAAAACGAAGATCAATAGCAAACCTCGAGATTCGGACACGGCTAATAAAATACATATTTATTAGAATTGATTTTGGACTTAATGTATTCGGAACAAGGTTGACATTCGTCTAACATTACTTGTTTATTGTATCTTATTTTGTCCGGTTACAAAATGTAATGGAGATGAACACTTACATACCGAAACAAATATTGCAAGAAGCGAAATGCTTCAAGTTGACATTTTCATAAGGTTATCGAAACATCGCCACTGTCATAATCACCCCATTATACGATTCAGTATTAACTTACGCACTTTCGATCAAGCCATATCAAGTTGTAACGTCCGGTCATAATATACAAAAAAAAAAAACCTAGCTACATATTATGTGGCTTCTGGTCACGATCGAGTTTGACCAACCATATGATTCGTTGAGGTAACTGAGCTGTATAATAATCGATTAATTAAGCCAGGCATTTTGAGTGAATAATATTAATGGTCGGAATTTGTTTATATTTAGTCAACGATTTTCCCCAAATCTGCGCAACAGAACCCAATTGACGTAGCGTATTTTGTCTAGTTGTGGTAGCGATTACGGATTTACGTATGAGGACAATATGATTTGCGTAAGGTTTTACTAATCTGTAGCGCTGTCAGGTACCTAGTTTGCGTGTGACGTTCCGACATTCAAGGGTCTGATTACACTCGCTTCACGGTCGCTTCCTTGAATGGAATCACCGTATGTTCCGTCATCGTCACCCATGGACACCATTAACACCAAAGGTATCACTGATTCGTTGCTGGCCAAATAAGAAGGAAGAGGAAAGAAAAAAAATAGGAAAGAAAACTAATAGGAAAGAAATAATACTGGCTCTCAATCTCCCAGTCAGAACACGACAAGTCGTTTGGGGTTTGTTCAAATTTGCTTGCGGCAAATTTTTCTCGTGTTTTTCAAAATAGTCTCACACTGTCAATTTATTATCTTCAAGACAAGATACAAGGCCACATACAGTATTACAGCGTCCACTGTTGTTGATTGGTGATGTTAGATTTTAAAACAATCTTTAATTTCAACCACTTGTAAGAGGGTATTCAGTATCCTGACATATTTTTACGCAAAAAATAATCCCCACAATCTGAATCTATAGTCTGTTTTATTTAACAAACGAGTACTGAGTATGTCTCTCGCACATTTCCGATATTGACAGAATGAGATGGGTCACGGTCGGGGCGGGGCCAACACCATTGTTTTTGTTTTGAAATTGCTAAGGCCCGTTCATATTGAATACTTCTAAAATTTACTGTAGCGAAAATTAAATTATTATTTTATGTTTTTTTGCATACTTAGTAATATTCGTAACAAAATTTTCTGTTTGCGTTGTATGATATTTTCATAAATAAATAACAATAAACAATATTGTAATAGTATATTCATATATTATGCACTGGAACATATAAATCAAAAAAATCAATATCTTAGACGCTTAACTACAGAAGACATGTCCGTCATGATTCACGGATAAACAATATCGTCTGGATCACTCACTAAGACACGTGCGACGCGCAGGTAGTCGATGACTCAACTGAATGTACAACGTTTGTGTGAAACGGACTTTATGTTGATTACGTGGACCAATAGAAACGCAGTCAAAATTTTTGGTACTCGTTTGTTAAAAAAACAGACTATATAGTAAGTGGGTTTATTTTTTGCTACTTTTTTGCTAGAAACAAAATCTTTAAATTATTGACGAAGTTAGTTTTACACTTTTCTGGACTCTAACTACACCATTCTACATACGAGTAAGTGCTCTTGGACGAACGTGGGCTGAAGCAGACAATCAATCAAACATTTATTTTTATTTTGTAAAACTTGTAAAATTTTTGTCAGATTTTACAAAATGTCAGTAAAAATAATAAATAACCTCCGTTTCCCACCACATAATTGGGGCATGTAACAGTCTTAATAATTAATATTAATTATATAAATAAATAATAAAGCAGGTGGTAAAACTGAAGAAGCAACTCTACATTTTAGTCAGAGTTATGCAATATCATTAAAAAGTATAAATCGTTCAGGTGTGCAGGCTACTATTGAACAAGCGCAATAGTCCGACCCTGGAGCACGCGTTGGCCGCCATCACAGAATGCATCAAGCTGGACACCGGCTGCGTGAGGAAAGTGTTCACTCAGTCGGGGAACCCGGTCACCGCTCTTCATCAATTCTTCGAGGACGAGGATGTCTTCTTTGCGTACGGCAATGAAAGGTAAGTACAGGTTACGGGTTATATTTCTTATCCAAACGCTTTTACAGTAATGATTAGTGGGTAGATATAACATATCCTCTAATGCCGAAGCTTGTACGAATTTATTTCCTAAAATTCGAGGGTCTATCTTTTGTCAAAGATAAATAAGTGAGGTGAAACAGAAAAGAAATTATTAATTGTAATAACAGAGAACGTTAATAGTGAGTGATTCTTTACTCTATGGACATTTGGACATGTTTAATCAAAAGAGATGTCTTTATCTTTTGACGCATCGTCGGCAAATAAGGCTCGTTTCGAAGGCCTTTTAAACAAACACTGCAAGCGTAACACATTGAAATGAATGAAAGTACGAATATGAAATATCATTATTGTCCCCAGAGTTAACCAAGAAGATTTTGAACTCGAATTTGAAGAGAGTAAAGCTGTTCTACAATGCAGAAAGACACCGATTTCGAGAAATTCAAGGTACTGTTTATTTTTATCTATTATAAGCTGCATTAGGCAAGATGTCAATAAGGTAATATCGAGTGTCAGCGTCGATTTCAATAAAAACCGCAGTCTTAAGTTTCTCTACCTAACTTATTTATAACGCAATAAAAGTTGATGATCATATTTGTAAAACCATCATTGAAAACAACACAGGCACGAACACATACACAGAATAAGACAGTATTTCCCGACGTAAGATGGTTTTTTTTAACGGAGCTATCGAGCACCGAAATTTAAAAAGTCATATAACCTGTGAATTTGTTTATAGGATATTTTAAAGGGCAAATAATAATGAAATTGTAAATCAATAAATCGAAGCGTTCAAATGATATGGAAAGTGGAAAGACATCATCACTTAATCCAGATCCACACTTCGTATGAACAAATGTCAAGCAATTTGGTTCCTGATTTTTTTAAGTGCCGGAGATTTTGTCTTCAGCTAACGAAACATTTTTAATTATTTTGAGATACTGCGTGTTTATAAAAATGTCAAGAGATCGCTTTATGTCATTGTGTGTGTAACTCATTGGCTGTCCACGAGCAGAGCACGAGATTTTCCTCTTAATTGTAATTGACTACATACATAATTATCCTATGGTTATACCGTAATCAATCAGACTTAATGTCAACATCACATTGAGTCTCGGTACTAAAGCGATGTTGTATCGGAACTCGCCACTTTAGTTAATTTATTTTAATCAAGCCCCAGTACCGCGGCGTTATATCAACTGTGCATGCTGTATCAAAATGTAGATTTCATTAAAACGAGCTTTGTAAATTCTTATAACGTTACTCGTAGAAGTAACTAATCGGGAAACATAAATACCTGAATATAAATTATTATTTTAAGGAAAATACAATTCAACAATAATAATAAAAACTAAACATTAGGTGACTAATTGGATAATGACCCTTAAGGACCCCGTAGGATAGTTGGTAGTGACCCTGCCTGCGAAGCGAGATTTTTTAAATTTACATACGCCCAATTAACAAGCCATTTTCTTTACAAACTTTTCCATGTCCAGCTTGTCCATAAACTACATATTATATGCGATGTACGTTACACACAAAAGTTGTAAATAACACTGGGTAGACCAGAGTTGCAACAGATCAACGTCACCTTACGTTTTACGACATGGCCTCTGTCTACCAACAGCAGTTAATCTAGCTTTCACTATCCCACAACCTGAACATTTTGTGGTACACTTTACTGAAAAACTATCACATACAATTACTAAACATACGAAAAACTATATCATAATAATTTAACTTCATATCCTGTATTATCTGTCAAAAAACTAGTTAACATCGCTGCAACAGAACTAACCTCAATACTCAAACACATCGTAGTTAATCTACTTAACACTAGATGACACCACTAGAATCAGGTTGTAAAATAACGACGGAGTTTTGGCGGAAATGCGACAATGTAACATAGCCCTTAAAATTATTATCCTCACAAAGCTCAGCTTTTTCCTAGTGATAAGTAAAATTGTAATTTTTCTTTACAGGACAGGTCCAAAACCGCGCATGCCGGTGAAAGCGGGCGGCGGTACGGGCGCGGCGGCGGGCGCGGCCGGCGACGGAGCGGACGCGGCCGCCGCGCAGCTACTACCGCAGCCGTTGCGGCTCAAGTACAATGTTGGCAAGATTATAGGTAACAATAAGAATTATTACTGTTAGCAATCGTTTTGTTGCACACAATAATGATCCACTGTAAAGTTCACACTAGCTAGACGATCAAATATACTGCACGATGTCACTAGGTATGTCATTGTTATTGTATTTTACCAATTTTAATAATTGAATTAATATTATGATAAGATCAGTGGTTACAGTCATTCGATTTTAAACTTTTACGATATAAATGCGACATTATTTTTTCAGAGAAAATATTTGAAATCCTTTACATAATAATTATAATAATATGCGTTGTGTCCTTCAGTAATTGGTAGACGCTCTGTCTGAATATTTATGATAATGTGTATGTTTCGATATTGTTGGTGTCTTTTTTTATACACATGACAGTGACGATGAATTGTTTGTTTTAGGTGACGGCAACTTTGCAGTTGTACGAATATGTAAAGACAAAAACAATGGCAAAGAATATGCGCTCAAAGTAATCGATAAAGCGAAATGCAAAGGAAAGGAGCACTATGTGGAGGCGGAGGTAATTTATCAGTGGTCATTTATATTATTGTCACCTATAACAATGACCAAATTAGTTAAAAGATATGAATTTTTTTTTATTGATTCAAGGCAGCAAACGAGCATGCAGTACCACCTTCCGCTGCCGCCCATGACAACTGTGACCGACTTAGAACAAGACTCATATGGGGACTGGGATAGTTAGTCCGGTTAGGTGATGGTGTTAGAATATTAGTTGGTTAGTTTGTAAGTATGGACATGACAGTATGTAAGTAGGACTGGGACAGGGACTGTTAGTGATTGTTAGTCCTGTTAGTTGTTGTTAGTAATAATCCATATCAATAACTTTAATTGAATACATTAAGATTAAGATGATTACAATTTTCAAAATAACTAGGAAGAGAGGATCAAAATCAAAAGGAAGACATTTTATTATTGACGCATTGTAAGCTCCATCCAAAGCTCGTAATAAAATTATGGTTTATTCTAAAAAGATTTTGTAACTGTAGTAGTACTCAACATGGGGCACCAATAGGATTAAATGAGGAAGTTTAAGTTGGGTTAGTATAACCTACTCTGTTTCTGGTGCAACATGACCAGGGGAGTTGACTCGGATTCAATAATTGTCGGAGCTAGAATTCGTTTTTATTGACACATTGGTGACCCTTGTTGACATGGATGTCCAGCATTGTTGTAGATTTCAATTCCAAACCATCATAGTGCATGATTACTCAGATATCACATGATATATAAAAAACACACTATGACTTTGTTTCACAGGTTCGCGTAATGACAAAACTCTGTCATCCTAGAATTGTATCCTTAATCGAAGAACAGGATAGCCCCGAGTGGCTTTTCCTTATTATGGAACTAGTTAGTGGTAAGTGATTCCGATTGTTTTTCACATGTTCACATTTAATTCATGATTAATATTATGTAATAGTTCATAGATTGTAATACTTAATAATATAATCCACTACAGACTTAAATACATTTATCACAAATGCACAGTAAGCTTTTGAACAATGACTTACATTTAAAGGTAGTGTTTTTAAACCGTACATTACTCACAAGGCATTTTAATTTATGAAATGAAACTGTACAAACATATACGAATTAAATTTCATGTGAATTACATAGATTTTCCCAAAAATCACATTATGATCAAACCCTATTTAAAACAACAGGTTTGAAAACATTGCTGTACATATTTACAGGTTAAAGAGATTAATATATTGCACTGCTCTTCAAGTATTGCAATCTAACATCTCAATAAAATGTATTTGTATTTTTAGGTGGTGACTTATTTGATAGTATCGCAGCCGCTTCTAAATTTTCTGAGCCTCAGGCGCGTTTGCTAATCGGTCACCTAACATCAGCTATTGCATACCTCCACTCGCTTTCAATAGTGCATCGAGACATCAAACCAGAGAATCTGTTGGTAAGCCATCAACTAATATCACTCATTCGATACATTCTCACGGTTATGGATATAAACAAGTTTGGTATTAGATTAGAGTGTGACCATGTGGCACTCGCACTGATATGTAATTAACATTTTAATGTACAGATAGATTTAGCGGTGCAGATTAGCAGAGTTTTGATCACCATTTGAATGCACTTTTATTGTATAAAGTGGTATTCTGCCAATCGGGTAGCTGTTATTTCATAATTGTAAATAGGAGGATAGTAATTTGTATAAGTAATCTGGTGCAGTCATAGATGACATAGAATTTATACCAAAAATATACACCTGTAAGGAATTGTTACTGGAATTATTTCATTAAATTACTGAAGGTAGCAATCAACTTAGCAATCTACTCGATTTTAATAAAAAATAGCAAGGTCTTGTAAAAGTAAAGAATAAATTATATCTTGAGCTGAACTGCATGTCATGAAATTTATGTTTTATATTTAGTTTCTGTTATACATCATCATTATAATCCTACCATTAGGATAGAGACTTCTACATGAAACCGGGTAAAGTTAGCTAATTTTCAACCATACTGATACCACATTGTGTAATTACGAACATAAAAATATGTAGGTTACATTGTGATCATCAAGTAAAGTTTGAACATTTGAACAAAATAATAAGGCACTCAATATCGAAATTTTCATAATTTTGAAATGATAATGAGAAAGAGATAGAATAAAGAGGAGAGTGAATAGGCTTTATCTCAATAAAAAAAAAAAGTTTTTGCGCTCAACATTTCAAGGACTTCATCGCCACTTACCATCAGGTGGGGTTGTTGTCAAGCCCCACCTTATCAGAAGTAAAAAAATCAATCATAACGCTGTATTCTGATTCGATCGAGTGTTTGTCCAGGTGGAGATCGGCGCGGACGGTAGTATCCGCGGGCTGAAGCTGGCCGACTTCGGGCTGGCGGTGGAGGTGTGGCGGCCGCTGCACGCCGTGTGCGGCACGCCCACATATGTAGCGCCCGAGATCCTGCTCGAGACCGGCTACGGACTCAAGGTGACTACTTAAAATCCGCATCAACAAACACGCAAGAGATTGTCTTTATACATTCTAATGTCCAATGATCGCTAGCAGTAGTACCCCGGCCTTAATTTATTTATTTATTATATACAGACATGAATTAAGTAAACATTACAGATTTTAACTTAATGCGTTTACAATGTCTCAATATATCTTCTGACCAATCTACTAACTAACGCTCTAACACCGTTTGCTAACCGCAATAACCATCCTAGTCCCGATATAAGTCATGTTCTCTGTCGGTCACAGTTGTCATGAGCGGCAGCAGAAGGGTGGTGCTGCATAATCGTTTGCTAGTTGCTACCTTAATTCCATACAAATAAAATAGTCAACCGCAGTTGGGTCACGCAAAAAATATTTCACAGTTCACTCCCAAGTAAAAACCGCACCAGCATGCACAAATCTCTCTCTGTACACTAAAAAATGTTCCAGATCGACGTGTGGGCGGCGGGCGTGATCCTGTACATCCTGTTGTGCGGCTTCCCGCCGTTCTCGTCCCCGGACGGTGACCAGGAGAAGCTGTTCGACGCGATCCTGTCCGCGCGGCTGGAGTTCCCCGCGCCGCACTGGGAGCGCGTGTCCGCCGGCGCCATCGACCTCGTCGCCAACATGCTGCGCCCGCAGCCCGACCTGCGGTTCGCCGCCGAGGACGTGCTCGACCACGCTTGGATGTCGGTTAGTGTCGGCTTGAAGGTTAATTCGCATGTCGAAATAACTACGAGTAATACGGTGATACAGTTGTACAGTTCTGTACAAAAACGATTTAACAATTAAACTTAATATTATCTCTGTGTTTTAGTCATAGAACTGTCGAGTCATAAATGTGAATTGCTGTGACACTGTAATCGATTCTTTCAAGGGTAGCTAAAGTTGATGCCACGCACTAACCAGTAGCAAGATGTATAATTAAACATTCGATATATAGATATTCGATAGAAAGACTTCGTAAAGAAAGAAAAATCTTTTATTAAAATGTATGGTGGGAGTTGTTATGCCCCATAACTGCTGGCATCAAGTATGCTTGTAAAATAATGAAAAACACAGCATGTTTACACCATACGAGTATACAGGCTACGTGCATGTGTGGGAAATTGAATTCATACTAGGATACTCAAAATCGGTTAAGATCTAATAAAGTTAAAAAAAAGTTAATTAAACATACATCCTTTAAATTTTACGGAAAGTAGGTTTTAGCAGGTGACCGTTGATGGATTAAGATATTAGTCAGCTGACACGCAGCTCGTGCTAGTTAAAGTTTATTTATATGATTGCAAATAAATATTTTTTTAAAACTTCTAGGACGACTACGACGAAATGTGCGACTTCCGCACGTGGTACGACGAAGATTCGTCATAGCCTCAAGCCGCGCGCGCGGCGCCTGCGCACGCGCCCGCGCCCGCGCCCGCCTGAAACGCCAACGTCCCCGTCGCGAGAACCACCATATATACTGCAAATCACACCAATAGGACTAAGATGTGTGTGAAATAGCGTCAATTTCAGAATTATTACGATAACTGTACAATTCATAAATCAAATTCAGTTACGATGTGTGCGTATGTGGTACGGTTCGCTATAGCAATGTATGTTTATTCTATACGCTTGTGGAAGTGAGTATGAGCTCACGATATAAATATAATATGCCTTCGATATATTAACACCAATACCAAAGTTATCCCTTAATGTATTATTAAAATTTAAACCTCGCGACGATGCTGCATATGCAAGTGTTTGCTTATTTTGCACATCGATTAATAATTTGCACTTGCAGCATTATTGTTCATTTTCGTTTTTATATGAAGTTTTCGCTCGTTTACAAAAAGTTTGTGATTATATCGAAACACTATATTTATTTTTATTATTGAAGAGGAATTGCATAGCTTGTATTTATGGGGCTGTACAACCATTATTTAAGTATTACTTAGGTTTTTAATTTTTGATCGATTGCCGACTATATACTAGTAATTTATGTTCAATTTATTTGCTTGATTATAATAGAACTTTGGCATACAACTTAGAAAAGTTGCCCATATATTAGAGAATTGACCACCATGAATCGTGATGCACATTGATTTCAACAATGCTCAAATTTATAATAAAACTTAGAATGGTGTGGTCCGCCTACCCGACGTAAAATTAAAAGAATACTGAAGTACACAGCAATTACAAATAAATTTCTAGTGTGATACCAACGTGAGTCTCATATTAAATTTGCTAATATTATATTAGAGCTTCTGGAACATGGTGCATATTCGTCATTTCAAGCAATTTAAATTAGATAACGAGTAGGTTTAATGACTTTGTGTATTATTTATAGCAAATGATTTATTATAAACTAAGGCGCTGTAATATGTAATATATATTATTTAATTATTTGAATAAAATTGTATTTACATGTATTAGAAGCACATTGCTTATTAATATAATGAGGTTGCATTTTGTAAGCATATCAATTTTTGAATCAAAATAATATATTTTTGTCACATTCCCTCATAGAGTTGTCAACAGGTGAAGTAATAGTGTTGCCTTTAAATTAGAAATAAAATTATATGAGAAGTGACAAACAAGAAGTGTGTAACATTTCTCTATAGCATCTGTTTCTTAAATGATAGATTTTTTTAGTATAACTGGATATAATAAATCTTTTAGTATCAAAACTGTTGGTCGCTAATTAGAACATTTTAACTGAACTTAAATTAGGGCATTCATTTGGTGCCAAGGTATGTGTTTTCGTTGTCTCATTTCATGTCAATATTATACATAATATATTCTTTATATCCTATTTATGTTTGTCTCGAATATTGTAGAAGTTGTATTTATATTAACGCAGAAAATAGAGACTAGTGTTAGAATCGCTTGATATTGCAACTTATTACCTAACCAATAACCACATTACTAGACTGATATACATTCCGCTTCATTGTCCATTTAGAAGTCAGTACATACCTTGTATTTAAAATGTGAAGCACACATGGACGATATAATGCTTTTGAGAGTTTTAAAGGGGATAAGGAAAGTACATACATAGTTTTATAATGCTTTAGGTTGCTTAACTTATTTTTGTATAAACTAAAGCTCTCTAGAAAATGTCAAAAACACATTTTTATTACAACATTTGTTGCAATTAGATACAATTGATTGATAAAGGAAAATTTTATTCTTTTATATATTTCAGATAATTACATAAATAAAATAAAATGTTAATTAGAAATTTTGGATAACCGTCTTGTGTTCAGTGCCTATTTACAAGAAAATGTTTATCTATGTTCTCTGTGCTCATACATAAAGTAACAGACTAAATTAGTGTGATCAGAAACTTAGATGCTATTCGCATAAGTGATGTCTTGTGACTTGTGAGCAAGTTTGATGCAATAGATTTATATTACTTTCATAAGTATGAAAGGAGTGGGCTACGTGAATGTGCTTTAGCAAATCAATTTTTGTGTGTTAAAACCATAACAATAACAAAGGCAGGTGAAGTTATACATCTTTAACTTTTTGGACGATATTTTAAATATTGCAATTTTTACATAAAATTAAATGTTTTAAAACTTCATAGGTTGTTAAAGTTTTATTTATTGAAAATAAGTTACCAATTTCAATGTATTGGATTTCAGTAAGCATCACTTGGTTCATATAGTAAATCAGATAGTTTGTTCTCCTTCACTATATTCTGTTTGTAACATTCACTCATTTTACCCAATCATAAAAAATATAATGCATTTAGTTAAATATGTTATTGCATTTGATTAAATGAAAGCATTAAAAATATTTTATTTTTATTTTATTCCTATATACCTAATATAAGCAATTCCTCAGATAAATTGAGTCGAAACATTGAAATACCTAAAAAACAAAAAACGAATTGCCAAAATTGTATGTCAAACTCATGTGTCACAGTTATGGTTAATTAGTCTCATATCAAAAAATGAACTATAACGTCATTGCTTTTTGCTAATCATGAATCTAATTATCGATTTTGATAAATATGAACCATATAACTTATATTATAAATAAACGTCCACAGTGTTACACATACAACTTTAATATAATGTAATGTATATACACATTATAAAAGATGAAAACAGTAAGATATCTCATAAAAGTGTAAAATAGTTTATTTGTAAAATAATTTGGGAACAACAAATACATATATTTCACTAATTTAATATAAACCCTGTTAGTAAGAATCCACTGGATCCATTCATTGTTACCTCAGGATGTGTTCTTTCCGGCAGTATCTGTAACATAACAAAAGGTTCATGAGAATGCAAGCAAGCTATGAAAATAATCCATAAAAAATATGATTGGAGTGGAGTAATATTATTATGAAACACATAATGCTAAATAGTAGTATCTTTAAAATCAATATTAAGCTTACTCATAAGACATTCTCCGACTCCCACGTAAGCGAAGCCGTGAACAAAATATAATTAGAATATAAATAAAATCACAAAACCCCTGCACTACCTCTCCTTATATATAGATAAATAACAAATACAAAATTATGATTGCCACAGTGAACATGTTAAGGTCACAGATAGGAAAGAGAAAACCAGACCTGATAATGCCTCATCCAATTGCAAGTAATCTTTAAACCTCCAACATTAGCCTGGGACTTCAGCGTACAATATAAACTCTGGAGAGGTTCTATAACGCTGTAATATATAACAAAAGGCCTTCCAGGCTTAACAAATGTGGACAGTTCATTAAAAATGTTTTCCGGATCTTCCTTACACGCTATGACTAATGAATCAACCTTTTGAGACAAAAGTTCTGCTGCCGCAATATTATAATAATGCCATTTAGGTTTCTTTCTCTCAAGTTGTTGCACATCATCTTGAGTATCTAGATCACTGTTTTTGGTATCTGTACTCACATCTTTTGAATGTTCTAATTTCTGTACTTTGGCTTCTTGACTTATGTCAGAACCTTTTCGCTTCAATGAATCTGTATTTGTCCCATTCGTTTCTGAAGTAGATTTTATATGTACATCATTTCCTTGATAAAACTGTCTCAAGGCAGAATACACATTGACAGAAATACATCTATCAAACTGTTCACTATTATAATTCATAGCTAGCAAAGCTTGTTTTTGTGACATATTTCCTGGGTGCATATGTAACAATTTCCCATTAGTTTTCGCACCAATAGCACTTAACATGGCTGCTGCTAATAACCCATTTGAACCAGAATCATACAGTAAATGAACTCCCTCCGAATTAACATTACACAAGGATATCATCTGAGACAATGTGTCGATACGAATATTTTGAACTTTAGCAGCGTCTAGTGTATACAGGGTTTCTGTAATTAACCTCAAATTTGGCTTAAGGATCTGCAAATATTCAAAATACTTTCTTTCCTTTTTCCTCAAATATTTCTCTTGGGAAAACTCTGTTTTAGCATGGAATGTGTTAGAATTTGTTATAAGGGTTTCCACAATTTCTGAAGCTTTATTGGAATCACTTTTTAGTTCATCAATTTCTTCAGGTGTTAGCTTCTGTGAACGACCGTCGTCAAGAATATTTCTGTTGTCAATACCTGATGTTTTTACGTCAATTTCTTCTTTTAGGGCCACAGCTTCATTCGTTAACTCCAAACTATATTGCTTATTTCTTTTTGAACCTTCTGCAATCATTTTAAACACAGAAAAATACCGACATCCTTCAATCCCATTTAGCCTCACAGTAAATTTTCCTATATTTACTGTTGAATCGGCTCTGTTGAATTTATGTAACTTTTTATACTTCTGTTTCTGTATAATAATATGTTCACCAAGTTTAATAACATCGTTAGTCATTTTATAATGTAAAATTTATTTGGATAATGCAACGCATGCAAGCAAGACGACCTTTTAGTCTTAGGTTATTTTATTTTGTTTACGGTTGAGCTGCTGACAAGCTGACACTGCTGACAGCCTGTGCTGAATAAGAATATGCTGAGATAGAGACAGAACCAATCGTTAGACAGAACAGACCGACCGACGACGAGGACGCACGGCACGACTGCCGTCATGGCTGCCGTGCCGGCCGTCAGGCGTCAGGCGTCAGGCGTCACCGCGTCAACGTCAAGCAACTTCAAGCAAGTTATCAACAACGAATTTATGAAATTAATCGTTGGTCAACTATCAACCAAACAAAATGTCATTTTCGCTAAGTCATTCAATCCACAGATTAAAAACGATACATTTTATAATTATAGAGTATTCAAAAATGTGCAAAAAAATCGAAAAATCCTGCCATCCTAATTTCTACAACTACAATCTTTTGCTATGTGTAGTGGTGTAATGTATATGATAGGCCAGGGCCAGGCCGAATAGTAGACAAAAGACGACAAATTGTGTCGTACAGGAGTAAATTTACAGGAGTAAATGCACTTATTATTATCAAACTTCCGAGCAATTATATCATTCGGTGTAATTAAATCAATAGTTACATAAATACTTACATAATTTTAATTTCATGTATCATTCGAATAGTTAATAGACACTATGAATATATTAGTCTTTTTTCTTTAATCTTGGTTTCCATCTGTTGAGTTTCCTTTAATTCGCTTGGATGCCATGGAATAAGGTAGTTTAATATTACCACAATACAAACGAGAATATGCTAAAAATAAAAAAGCGTATTAATAAGGCACCAGTTTAATAACAATAAGACCCAATATTTGCAATAAATAGCAAAACAACATGAATAAAACACAAGTACACTTTTTAGAAACGACCATCTAAGTCCTAAAGGGTAGCAACACATCTGTGACCGAATTATAACGAGACTCTTACTAACATTTACTAACTGGACTATTACTAACAATAACTAACAGGACTAACATTCAGTAACAGTCCCTGTCCCAGTCCTCATACTTACAAACTAACCAACTAATGTTCTAACACCGTCGCCTAACCGGACTAACTATCCCAGTCCCCATTATGAGTCTTGTTCTAAGTTGGTCACAGTTGTCATGGGCGGCAGCGGAAGGTGGTGCTGCATGATCGTTTGCTGCCTTAAATCAATAAAAAAAAAGTACCCTAAAACTGGTTTTCAGTTGTAATAAGTAGTAGGTATCACGATTATTAGACATATTATAATTATTCGTAGAGTAGGTAGAAGTTATTTAAAACATTTAGGGCCAGTTTCACCGGTTCCGGATAAAGTTCCGGATAGCCCTAGGAACTCAACTCCCAGATAAACTACAACTTTTGCCTTCTCAGGTAATCTGATAGAAGTGACAGAGAAAAGTGTTGGTTAAGGTATTTGCCAGTTCAAGTGACTGTTAGGCGTTATCTGACGGATAACAAATGTTTCAAGTGGCGTTTCTATAACACATTTGGAATTTGATTTGTAGTAAATCATATTATTATGAATCCTACTATTTTTGTTCTATAATAATAAAATTATACTTGAAAATATTAAAAAAAGTCGAATTGGATTATTTTGAACAAAAAGTATTTTATTAATTAAGTTTTCAAAATAGTTTTCAAATGACAATAATTTAAGTAGTAGTAACGAAACGCAAAAAGCGACGTTGCCGCTCCGTCAACTGTTAAGTGGCACATAAATTCCTAGGGCTATCCGGAACTTTATCCGTAACCGGTGAAACTGGCCCTTAGGCTTTATATCTACCCTCTTCCCTATCTGGTTAATTTAAGTTGCAAATCTATTTGTTATTATAATTATAATCAGTATGCACTACATCTAAACGCTTTGATTGACCATAAACAAAAAGGGTTGATTATACTAATTACTAAAACAGGAGACCAGGTAACGATCCCTACCCTGTGTGTAACTCGCTAGATCTATACATACCGATAATCCACAAACTGTCCACAATAGAGGGTTGAACTTTAGTAAAGCCAGAAGAAATAACAAAATATTAGTAAGTACTAATACGCAAGTGCTTACTATGGTACAAGGGTTTAACTAACCTCGTAAAGGTAGATAAAAAGGGTTTCATAAAATCTTATTTTACTAAATTCATATTTGGCTGTAAATTCAGGATTGTTGTAAAATAAATGCGTTTCGTAGATTGTTTTTTCATCTTCTTTTACTTTAACCGCATCTGCTAGCAAACCTAAACAAAAGCACATTTAAATCGTACCAAAGTAATTGCAAATTATTAATAAATAATTTTGATTAAGTATGTCTGTAGTCTGTAAGAAGCAGATAGTATAGTACAGGTAACTGGATGCATCTAAATATAAGTCGAATAGTAATAATATAGAACAGCAGTTGGAAACGACTTAGCTATTTGAAACTTATCAAAAATAGTTATGAAAACTTACCTGGAAAGTAACATGTGTTTGGAATTTCATCCTGGTATTGTTGTATTTCCTTTGCATATTCCGTAGATTCATTATATAACTGGAAACATAAAAATATGACAAATAAGTACCTATAATTACTTATAGGTAACTATCTAACGCACACATTCTGAATTTATCTGATTATTTTATAATACTCACTGATGTCGGAAAACTAACAAGTGTATAATTTAAGTATCCCGACAAATTTCCAAACTGAGAGAAATAATAAATTCGTAAAATAGTTCTCGTGTCTCTTACAACAGTAAACGCCTGAAAAATAACATTATTTAAGGATTTTATTTGAGAATTTAATAATGCCTTCTTGGAAGGTAAAAGTAAGGTATTTTTGGATGTTTTTTTATGGAATTAAGGTAGCAAACGAGCATGCAGCACCCCTTTTCCGCTGGCGCCCATGACAACTGTGACCGACCTAGAAGAAGACTCAATGGGGACTAGGATAGTTAGTCCGGCTAGCAGACGGAGTTAAAACATTAGTTAGTTAGTGTAGATATTAGTAAGTATACCTAAGGAAAGAATTTGTATTTTGTTAAATTAGTAGGTACATACTTACATTACTCAAGATGGCTAAAAGCGATATAAATATGAAAACGCCAGTCCAAGCGCCAAGCCCAGACCTTCTTAACAACAGCGGGCGTCGACTACTTAGTAAGAATAAGCGAGCGTGGTATCTAAATTCAAACGATTAATTTTTATAAGCGTATAATTAAGTATGTCCAAAGTTTTGTAACAAATCCATGCCTTGCTAACTTGTAGCACACGGTAAGTAAATTAGGTAATAGGCAAAGTTATTTTTGTAAGTCGTTGTCAAGTTTACAGCCTGAAAATGCTGAAATCTTATACAGATTCAATTCAAGTCAAAGGATTCACACACGTTTAAGGCGGAATAAAGAACATGTTTTTTTATTTACCTTGGAGAAAAATTACGAGGCAGTTTCTGTTGGTAAGCTTCATAAACTTAAAATATCCTAAGCAATTTTATTGATTGCATAATCAATAAAATTGATAAAATAGGACATAAATTAATTTGTTATTGCATAAACACTCCAAATATACTTTTTCTTCTACGCTGCTGATTCTTATCTACAAAATGAAAATATTAACAAAATAACGAATAATATTGCAAAAGTACCTTATATCCCAAATATTGATAAGCAAAGCGAAGAGTGGTGCAAGTGGAAAAGCCGCAACAAACAATGTCACCAAGCCAAATTGTTGCGCTGAAACAGAAACATCTTGAAACAAGTAGTACCCTCATCATCTGTCACATCTTTCGATTCATCAATCTGAACTTTTCTATTAATAGAATTGGGTGAAATATAACAATAGTATTCACCTAGTGTGTTATATTTATCCATCATTAGATCTTCTGTCACAGGTTTTAATCTGTATTCCAGTTCCCAACAAGGAATAGTACCGATTGCATTATCATCGTTTATCCTTTGATTGTAGTCGGTTCTCAAACTATAAATTTAAATTGAATTTTCCATAAAATAATATTACCTAACTTTTTTTACTTTTTATGGTGGAATTGAAACTATGATCGCATAATTATTTCGATTTGTATAACCTATTGTACCAATATTTAATCACCTTGTAAAATAATTAAAAATCCTGAAAACAATTTGCTTCAAGAACAGCACGGTTAAAAGTAAGATCCAGAGCTCATTGATACAAGTAAATGGGCCGCAATTCCTTTTGAAAATTGTAACGTCTTGTACCCACTCTGCTAGTTCTTCGTAAAGATATGAACGTGGTATGTATGATAACTTTGGACGAATTGGCAACAAGAAGTATAAACCCTGAAAATTATTATCAGTTTATTATTAATTTGTAAAGTAAACTTTGTAGGTATCTAGGTGTAGGTTACCTTTTAAGAAAATGTGAGATTGATTGTGAGGTGCTACTACCGAATATAATTATGTAGGTATATAACGCTCATTGTTATCAATGTGAATTAATCCCTTGACGAAGGGAATTACGGTCGAATTTCGACCGCACAGCGATAATCAGTAGTATTTGTAATTTCCTTATTAAAAAAAAATAGTTTCCAAAAGTAAATTTCAGCCAGCTATACGAAACCTAAAAAAAAATTGATAAGTAGTTCAAAAATGATTACCTTGAACCAAGCTGTATATAAAATAATAGAAAATGTAAATGCGAAAGTATATCCGAATAATTTTATAACCAGTGATCGTTCATAAGAAATGTGGGTTCTGTGGTTCTCAAACTTGACTAAACAATACGAGATTATTTTGCATAACTGTAAAAATATTACATTTAATTCTATACATATTAACGTCTCATGATAAAAATAAAATTAAAGAATAAATGCAAAGAGGATAGAATAATTATTATTTAAAAATTGTACCTTTTCGATTAAAGTAATGAGTATCACGTATGTCGCTTGAAACAGAGCCAAGAATATATAATGCCGTTTGTCCGTTTTTAAGTGTTCCGAGAATACCGATCTTAGTTGATCTTTAGAGAACAATGACAACGCAATAAAAACCATTATACCCAAAATCTAAAGAACAAAATCAATTATTACATACAAATATTAGTAGGTATGTGTACATAATACATGGTGTGTGTATGTTGTTTGTAAAGAAAACTCACGCAGATAAGCAAAATGAACTTGCTAAAGAGATAGCGCCAAAACTTTCGAAAACCACTCTCGTAATATTTAATTATGCCTGTTCTTTTGGATATTGTCGCGTTATTATAATCCATTTCGAAGTTGGGCCTGAAATAGAAATTAACGTAATATTGCAGTTAACAGTTGGTAGTTCATTATACAAAAGTATCTCATCGTTACCTTATTGTACGTTGATAAATGGCATTGTGTCCATGTAATTCCCACATCCAGTTCCAATAATATTCCCTTCGTCTCCAAAATATAACAAATAAAGTAGCTGTAACATTTTGCTTCATAAATACTTAAGGTACAATAAGAAATATGAATGTAATAATAAATAAATAAACTAATGAAATTATGGGATAGCAGAAGCATCATGAAGAAGAAATATAGGTACTAACCCCACAAAACAATGAAAATTGAGAAAAATACAGTAAAGGGGTTGTCCAGAAAAATATTCAACGAAACCATATCACAATAGTCCTTTAATTTTCTAAATGGACAAATATTAAATTTTTCACACTCTGGACAAATCCATATATTTTCGTCTGCCTCACATGTATCCTTCCTAAAAATCACTTTCATTGTATTTTGGTTGATACACCAATAAGTGCGTCAATACTTCAGTATACCAATAGGAATACTTACTTCATATTTTCATCCGTAGTATCGAAAATTTCAAAAGATGTTGTCAAGATACCTACTAACGCAGCGACTGCAAGAGCTTGGTTATAAAAACCATAGAATCCGAAGTAGAAGCCAATCTAGTAAAAGCAACTGAGTATTAGTATATCTACTTTCAAATAGTTAACGAAGTTACTTACTATACATATAATTAGTACTATACCTGGCCTACTCCAGTAAAGAGGCTGAGGAGCTATTATGAAAAACGTCACTGCAATGATGTTTTCATAAATGGATTTTTTACAAGCGTAAACTAATATCACCTTAATTGCAAGGTACATACTAATAGATACAAATTATCTTGGTTAAATACTTATTTTATTCATAAGCCACATCTTTTTGCTTCATCCAAGAGCGCGGTAAGAGAGCTGTCAAACTCTCGCTAGACTTCGGGTCACCTCGGCGCGACCATAGTGTTGCCAATATCCCTTGTTCCGATATTTCATCTAACAATACTTACCCTGGGACCAAAATATTCATGGATGAGATCTAGCGGTTGCACCTTAAAGATATTTTTTAACCCGACCCAATTATAACTCAAAATCTGTAAATAAAAGAAATATGTCAAAGAAACTGTACTGAAGGAAATTAAATGTAAATTATCTGTTTATCATGTAAGACTTGCCTGACGAGCATTTACCCGAGATATTTCTTGTTGTGGAAGAAAGAAATAAGGTCCATCATGCAGTGCATACGCATCCACAATTATATTTTCGTTTAGTAATCTAAAACAGGATTTAAGATGAGATCGAATTATTATGTAAAACTCATTTCTATGGATTAAATTGACTGAGAATGATGATATAATAATATGAAGAAGTGTTACCTGTTCAAACCCAAGTAATTAAGTTCTTGGCCAAAGGGTAATAGAAGAAGGATCTTGTAAACTATAAGACTTCTTTCAGCATTGGAGTAGAAGTGCGGTGCTTGGTAATTCTTTCTGTTATAAGATAATAATTATGGCACTACTAGGTAAACTTAACAATAATTGCAATTGATATGATGTGTATATGATGGTAAGTTGAGATGAAGTCTAAAATACTACACTCATTAACTTAGCCAAAGCCAATTCACTTTCTTCTTGAAACCTCTCCTAGGAAAAAATCTATTAAAACATCAAATAATTCCGAAAACAAGTCACAGAAGAACATTATAAGTGAATCTCACCTGACTATTTTTATCCATTCTCTTTCATGTTGTATTTTTGTAAACGCAAAAATGTTCTCTATGAGAGTTCGTTTTGGAGTAATGAGTTCCACTCGACTGTTTTTAAAATGACTTATCACGCCGAATGTGCTGCCATATTCATTAAGGACGGAGTCAGGAGCGTGCACTTTTGCAAATACCAAGTTTTTATGACCAGCCATCTAAAATACAATAAATAATTTAATTTAATTAACTTTCATTCATTGTAGACCTCTAAGGTGGGAGATAGCGGACAATTTATTTTTTATTTAATGTTTATTAATTATTCCTATTATATATTATTTAATATTATTCCTATTTCTATTCTACACTCTTAAATGAAGAACTAAGTACTTCTATGATAAATTTTATTTGGCAGCAATGTAATTATTTGTAATTTGTTGACCAATTTAATTCGCGCTTAAGTGTTATAAGCCGTAAGCTGTAAGTAAAACTCAAATACGAGCGTAGGCATCTACGCTTTGTCTACGAGTATAATCTATTTAATAAATGTGTAACTGGTCGATGTCTGTATATTTGTACCTATATGAGCATATTATATGAGAAAACCTTTTACTGGGGGTCTTTATTAACGCAATAGAACCCTAATATAATATTTAAAATTTTTGTCTGTTTGTCTGTAGTTTTGAACGCGTTAATCTCCGAAACGGCTTATCGATTTTCCTTATTATATTGTGGTGTTTATTTTTTGAATCGGTTTAGAAATTAAAAAAATATGTCAGTTTAAAGAATTACGCAGCAATTTCTGAATGTGCTAAGGGACATGTTTCCCGAAGCGAAGCGACGGCGTGTTTACTAAGTATTAAATACTTAAGTCTGGTGGCACAAAACTACATAGGTGCCACCTGTCAAGGCAGGTGTACTGTACCCACTACCCACCTTTTCTCAAAACATTAGCAATTAAATTTATGACAAGTTTCTTACTATGCCAGGTTCAAATTCTATTTGAAGTCCCGTTTTAATGACGTTTGTGAAAAATTTTTCCTTTATATCTGCAACCTCGGGAACATCAGATTCTGGGATCACAAGCACGACATCGATGCGTCGAACACCATCTCTGAACGTTCCCGTAAACATACGAATATCACCCAGTTGTGGAAACTAAAAATTAAGTATTAAAAAATTAATCAGCCGGTGATAATGGATTTACTTCAGCTTAATTTTTGTAAATTTAAGCAAGTAAACGTATTCACAAATATTGATATAGGTAAGTACAAAACTTACTTTTGTATTATCATGTTGAGTTTCGGTGGCTTTGTTTGACGCTTCGCTCATAGAGTGCATTTTTCTAATGTAATTCTTTTATACTCACTCTCACTCACATGAATACTATGAATATCTACAAACATTATTAAAGTAAAAATAATAAAAATCTTATAAAAATCTGCCCACAAAATTAGATAACATTGACAGACACGTATATGACATGCAACAACTGAGAGGTCAAAAAATAACGTTTTCTATCTTTTAGATAAAAAATATAAAACTAAAATTAAATATACCTCTCAAAACATATATCGAAGTTAATTCGTTATCATTTTCCGACGCCTAATTTTTTGTTCTGCCGCCATCGTATCGGCAACGTCTCTCGGATACGCGGGGATAACACAATGGAGTATCACCACTAACAACAATGCTAAATGCTATAAATAGACATTTAAAAATTAGAATTAGGTAGGTATAACAATAATTAGGGGAACATTACTTTCCTAGTATTTTTTTTGCATCTTTTTTTGTAAATTCTTTGGTTCTTTCTTGTAGCGTATCGGTAATGCCTTTGGTGTCCCTGATCACCGTGTACGACGGTGATCACTTACTTACTCAGAACTTTCGACTGGGTAAACCCATTTTGATGATTCTTTTTTTTTGAAAGCTGGTGCTTCCCGTGTGGTACCATTTTAATTTGGTACCCATATACTTAAGTTTTAAATTTGCATTATTTTAAAGTAAATTTTTTACTTGTAAGATTATCTATATTATAAATATTGTTTAGAAAAAAATAAGTAGAAACCTACTTATTATGTATTTATCCATTAAAAAATTACGATAAATCACCTCAACCTCCAACATCAGTCTATGTTTGTCATATCTGATGCGCCAGAACCATTCAATGGGATAATATTCTCCGTCAAGCTTTTTGGATCTAAATCGTAAACCTGAAGTAATTTATTATAAAGTACAAAAAAACATAAGTATGCACATAAAAACATATATCTACACTTGGATAAATTGTTTAGTTATCACCTGGAAAAAGACATTCAGTTGGAACAACACCATTATAACTTTCAATAGCTTCTGCAGGAGATCCAGAGCCAGTTACTTTTTTATAATCCTTAAAACATATTAAATTGTTAGATTTGACAGTCGCATTATATTTTCATTTATTTGAAACAATTTTGATTAACTTTGAATTCTATTTAGGTAATGCTGAGGAAAACAATTATTGTAGCGTACCTCAGTTATAAATCTACCCATACTGATGTTGAAGTAACTGGACTCGTGATCCGTGCGCGAGTAGCGAAGCATTGTGGTCATCCAAGTCATGGCTACCGTCTGAAAATAGGTATAGGTACATATTTATGAAACAATTCATTCGTAAGCATAAGAAGCGTATAAGCCTCGAGTTTCCTCTAACTGCTAGGTATGAAATATATCGCTTACATTGAAACAAGGCGCAGCGTAGACAACCGCAAGCATGATTCTGTACCAAACGCGTTGGCTACATGGTTGCCGCAGGAGGGGTCGCCGACTACCCACCACGAGCTGACGAGCCTCATGCCTGGAGATAGAAGTAGATAAGAAACAAGCTTAGAAAGTAAAGAACTAGTTAAACAAAAACGAGTTACCAATTATGGAAAATGACCTAATGAATACAAGTCGTTGCATAATCCATCCTATTCTCAATTACAATAGTAGTTACGGAAATAATATCTTACCTTAACTTGCACATACCACTTATCAAAAGAAGCAACGGAGTTAGTGGAAATACAGTTCCAAATAAACCAACCAGTGTGAATTTCAAAACTAGAAAAAAAAAGGTTTTAGAATGTTTTTTTACAAGTTCATCAAACCCATTTATAAATAATTTGGCAGAATCACCTAAATCAGTGAATTTTACAATTAGGACATTTTCTGTAAAAGGTTTTAAGAGGTATTCTCTTTCCCAACAAGGTACATTTTGATCTTCTGTTAGAGTATAGTCCGAGTTTGTTCTGAAAATCATTAAAATTAATTGAACATTTATGTTTACTATGTAGGTAATTAATGAATAATTAATACACATATCAAACGCGTATAAAAAATTGTTGTTTCATCCAAATATCTACTTAAAAATAGAATATTTACTAACTTCAAAACGATAGCTGGCAAATTAAAAAAATATTCCTTGATTAAAATGGTAACGACAAGCGCCACACACAGCTCATCCAAACAGTTTTCGGGTCCGCAGTTCATGATACCGATACCGGCAACCAGGTACCACCGATTCTTGTCTGATGGATAGGTATACAAAATATTCTGTCGGAGCAAAATTTCGTTATTCATTAAACCACATTGCTACATTATTAGTAAAATATCAATGTACTTAATTATATCAATCTATAATAGTTTTATATTTTTCGTGAAAAATAATTAAGTAGCAGTTGGTATTTATAAGTATTGTTTGTGCCTTTTATAATTTAGAATTATTAAGATACGTAACAAAAACTTTTATTTTATTACTTACCAGAAAATAGTAACATATCAGTAAAGTAAAATTACAAACAAAACCGAATGAAAACAATTTCGTTATATACGAAGTTTCGAATGCATCATAAGTTTTATAATTTTCAAGACGAGTAAAATGGTAAGATAAAATGTGAGAAAACTGAAAAAATACGAAACAATTATTCATAATTATAATTGTTCAATAATGAAAAGAACTGAGTCTATCTAGGACAAAAAAAATCTTTTACTAAACTTACTTTTTGCAATATGCTCATTATTATAACGTTAACAAATGTTATTGTAATCACAGCCCAATAATCTCTCCAGATACTACTTATGTTATCAAACATTGCAGACAACTCATATTTCCAAACGATGAGAGAAACGGTTATCGTAAAAACGAATAATACCTAAAATACAAGAAAAAAAATAGTAGGATAAGCTTCACAATACTCAAGTAAAAATAAACTAGGTAATTATAATACTCAGCAAAAAAAAAGGTAAAATTAAATAACGATAATAATATTATATTGTTGACAAGTAAGTACTGTTCAGTCCAATCACGTCCATAAAATCCAATACTATTCTTATAATGTCATTGACTATTCTGGTTTAATTTGCTATTAAAAATCATCAGGTAAGTAGGTACCGATTACAAAATTCATTGCAAAGAGGAAATATTTTTAACACGCCTTACGAAATAATCTACAAAGTGTCTTACCCATAATAATAAAAAGAATGCCGTAATTAGTAATCGACCAACTCTTATTTGAATCGTATCTGTATCAGTTACAATACCAGTAAGTTTTGACTTTCTTATTTTATCAACATCCGTTTCAAATTCTGATCTGTATAAAAAAACTATTGCGGCATTTAAACAGTCACTGGTATACAATGTTGCTATACAGGGTGTAATCGTTAAGTGTGCACAGGCGATTATTCCATAACTATTACAGATATCAAAAAACTTTAAACTGATATCGAAAGCACTTTACCT
Organism: Ochlodes sylvanus; assembly: GCA_905404295.2. Taxonomy (NCBI): domain Eukaryota; kingdom Metazoa; phylum Arthropoda; class Insecta; order Lepidoptera; family Hesperiidae; genus Ochlodes; species Ochlodes sylvanus. The sequence goes on from FR990127.1 coordinate 8,791,952, forward strand.
AATGAGTAAAATTACAATAATAATTTATTAAAATAAAAACGAGAAATATCCAAAAAAATTACATAAAACTCTCCCATACATTTAGTATGAGATAGTAGAAAGGTTTTACTTTCTTTAAATAAAGAAAGTAATATTGCACTTCTTTGTAGTATTCCACTTTAAATAAAGTGGAATAGTACCTACTCATTTTACCCTTATCATTTTATAATTATGTATGATATGATATTGATGAATTTCATGTAGATAATAAGGTAGTAAATTATCTTACCACTTAAAATTAATAATAAACCTTGTTTCAATATTGTATTGATTTGAACTGGTTGAAAAGCAACATACTAAATAAAAACAAAGAAAGATACTCTTTGGTGTTCGTTCTAAATTCAAATTCTTTATCGCGGGAGTAGGTACTATTCCACTTTAAATAAAGAAAGGAAAACCTTTCTACTATCTCATACTAAATGTATGGGAGAGTTTAGTGTATTTTTTTTGGATATTTCTCGTTTTATTTTTAATAAATTATTATTGTCATTTTACTCATTACGTAAAGTGCTTTCGATATCAGTTTAAAGTTTTTTGATATCTGTAATAGTTACGGAATAATCGCCTGTGCACACTTAACGATTACACCCTGTATAATTGAAGTTAAATGGGTTAATATCTACAATGTCACCATATTAATCTCCATAATAATTATGTAATTCCAAAACATTCTCTAAATATAAAACGGAAAATACTTTCAGGGACTGAGTTAGAAAACTAGATGGTACGTATATTAGAAATTCTTTGGCTCGTTATCCTACATATTTCATTATTTATGTAAAGTAAACAAAATCTCACCTCACAGCGATTCTAGTGTCTGTCTGATCATATTCCCATAACCAACAGAGATAATTTTTCCTTCGACGCCATAATAATATAAATAACATTGCTGGAAGAAAATTTATTTTTTACCCTAAACCCTACATCAAGTAAAATGCAACCACAGCGTGACCGCATTAATGACTTAGGTACCTACTTAATTACTTATTCATTTGGATGTAATTTTTTGAGGGATAGCCCTAAATTGTACTCCAAATTATAGTCAAAATCCTGTTCATTTTACGCTTATTTATAATTTTATTACTATATTACTGCATACCTACTACTTAGCTTAGATAGGTAAATAAGGTAGGTGCAGCGATCAAGGGCGACGGCAGCAGAATGCAAGGGGGTGCACTTGCAGTACTTGCAGTTGCACCTCTCTCTCAGTAAAGAAAATACATATATAAATAAAAAAATACATGACATACTTAATTCTATCCTTTAAATAAGTTATAGCATAATGTGTAGATGCAGTTGCACCTCCCTGAAAGTAATCCTGGCGACGCCCTTGACATGAAATCAATATACACTTACCCCACAAGCTGATTAAAATGCAATATATCATGGTCCAAGGGTTATCTATGAAGTTTGTAATAGTAACTTTAGTACAATAATACGTGAGGTTACGGAATGGACACGTATTAAAGTCGCGGCAACGAGGGCATATTGTTGCGACGCTGTCGTCATTATCTTTATTTTTGTTACAAGCTTCTTTACTGTGAGATGAAAAAACTACAATCATTTATTTGTTTAAACTACGTAATTCTAACACCAGCTAATTAGGTACGCATACGTATTCTTACATCGTCATACGATGGGACTATAGACAAGGCCGATTTTAACTGTAACATTATTTTTTATAATTTAGTTCGAAGTCTCAACCGCTCCAAGTCGTCCAAGATGATAAAATCTTAAATTTAGGCGCTGTAAAATTAGTACCTAATAAGAGATAACATGTCTCTTTGCTAACTGAACAATAAAAAAACCGACATAGTCTGTGCCTATAACTAAATGTAGGTACTTACATAACGCTGTCGTCCTTTATGTCACATAGACTCTCAATGGATACGAAAATACCCAAAAGAGTAGCAAACATTAAAGAAATATTAAAATACTCATAATATGCGAAGTAAATTCCCACCTACAATAACACAAAGATTTTAGTTTAAAAATAGGCGAACTAGTTATAAAGATGGTTATAAAGATTGTTAGGTTAAATTTAAATTTCGAATACTTACTTATACAGCTTATTTGAAAATTAAAGGAGTGTCAAGGATTCGAATACAAGCCCCCTGTTCCGGAATCCAATGTTCAGATAACTTGTCTACTTACCAATGCTTATCTGCTCAAATCTTTTTGTAACAGTTTCCAAAGGAAAGTAGATAATATCGCAGCCCAATTATTTGAGAAAATTTACTAGGCACGTCTGTACAGACTTTTTTATCATCTTCCCACACACGTAATTTTGAAATATTTAGTACCTACACCTAATGGAATGTCGCTAATATTAACAACAATGCACAATTAATCAATATTTTGTATAAAAATATTACTTAACCTTTTCTCCCAAATATTCACGTATCAAGTGAAGGGGTTGTCTGTTCAACAAATATCTTTTTCCAACCCAATTATAAAAAAGAGCCTAGAAATAATCATAATAATACTGTTAGTGTTACATAAAAAAAATAGGTACTTATGGGAGTTAATTTAACTGGTCCATAAAAATGGAAAATATAATAGGTATTGAACATTAAACATTTTTCCAATCAATCTTACTTGTCGTGCGTTGATATTTTTTGGTTTTTCATTTCCCGTATAAAAATATGGGCCGTCGTGCAAGGCATATGCATCTATTATAATATTTTTCTCCATGAGTCTGCAGTAAAAGAAAACATTTAGCTAACCATACAGAATTTATAAACTTTAATATTAATTTTTGATTTAATAGTAACAAATTAATATTCAATATAAAGGCCGTATTGGGGCGACCAAGGACCTCAATGCCGGCAGACCAGGGAATTGTATGATATGGTTATGATTTTAGAAATCATAGACAATAAGGATAACGCATTGACGCATTAGGCTACTGACCTGTAATGTTAGTGTGTGTAGTAATACTAAATAAATTGTAGGACTTGTAGGTCTGAAGCCCATCTGACTATAGTTAGATAGTTACCACGCTTCTGCTTGACCTACCAAATGACTTGTCATGTTCCGACTGGGAACTTGAGAACCACGAGGTTCTTTTTCCTTTCTCGTCCATCTTTCTTGGCCGACAACGCATTGGTGATGCCTTTGGCTTTGCCTTTGACGGTGGCGACGTAGCACCAGGTGAATCTTTTGCTCGTGTTTAGACCATTAACATAAAAAATAATAATGATGGCGTATGACGAAACCGTGATCATTTCGGACTACCGTCCGAAGAGATCTGGACTCGACTCCCAGTGAGACGCAAATTCGAATGATCCGTATAAATTTCTGTTCCCGATTGGGATGTGTCTTTGTACAGTTTTTAAGAAAAACAGTGACAAAGTAAATGTTAGTAACCTTTGTAGGCCTATAAAATTCTCGGACTGACCAAATGGTAAGAAAAGCAGAATGTGATAAACAATCGTACTTCTCTCTATGTTGCTGTAGTTTAATGGACCGGGATAACTTTTTCTGCAATTAACGTTTGAATTATGAACAGCTTTCTTTCATTAACTTCAACATACCTTATTAGGCCCCGATAATAACCCCGATAATAATCCCGATAAGACCTGATAAGACTATATGACATAATTTTTTTATATACGATGCTAAGATAATTGAACAAATAATGGAATGGAATTAAGGTAGCAAACGAGCATGCAGCACCACTTTCCTCTGCCGCCCATGTTAACTGTGACCGACTTAGAATAAGACTCAAATTAGTGAAAGTTAGTGCTGTTAGTTATTGTTAGTAATAGTCCAGTTAGTAAAAGTCTCGTTATAATTCGGTCACAGATGTGTTGCTACCCTCGAGGATTGATATCGTCGCCTCTAAAAAAAGTGTAACCGGCTCCACACCTTGTTATCCGAAAGACAATTGCTGGTAGAAATGGTACCTACTAAGTACCGTGGCGGGCGGTAGTACTACCCCGGGCGACACAGTAGTGACACTGTCAGCGAAACGGGGGGTTCGATTCCCGGCCAAGGAAGACGTTTATGTGGCAGATATTTCTTTGTTCTCGGATCGTGGGATTTGCAGGTATAGTAGGTAGGTATACCTAACCGCGCGCAATTCAAAATCCAGGTAAAGTGGGTATTTTCAAGAAAAAGGTTGCTCATCCGGAACAGCATAAATAAAAAGTATAACAAAATTAAGTTATAATACACTAGCTGCCCCAGCGAACTTCGTACCGCTCTATAATTAATAAACAAATAATAATATGGTGACATATCGACAGCAGCGCCACCTACCGGGTCCAATTGTAAATCAAAACCATTCTTGGATACACCTGAAGACACACAAAAAATTTCAACCGAATCGGTACAGCCGTTTTTGAGTTTTAGCGTGACTAACGCACAGCAATTCATTTTTATAATATATGATATAGCCTATGTCACCCGGGGATAGTGTAGCTTTCCAACAGTGAAAGAATTTTTCAAATCGGTTCAGTAGTTTTGAAGCCTATTCGATGCAAACAAACAAACAAACAATCAAATCTTTCCTCTTTATAATATTAGTATAGAGTATAGAAGTATAGATAACATAATATTACTCACCTAATAGTTTTAATGAAGTCCTGTTCAACCTTCATTTGTAACCAATTTTGATCAGGATTAATAAATTCATTGTGAGTTTCCTTAAAGTATTTTCGGACATTGAAGTATTTGCCGTATTCTTCTATCACAGGAGTAGGAGCATGTACTTTGACGAAAATTAACTTTTCATGACGCTCCATCTAAATATTTTTTATAAAAAAATATTTAAAAGCTATTACGCTAAACCTTATTTATAGGTTCAATTTAACTGAAGTAACTTCAGTTTTACTTCTGCATCAGCCACATTGCAATCTCTTTTCCTCTTGTAATTACTACATTTAAAAAGTAATTAAAGTAAGTAGATACTTACTTATCATAACACAGTCATTTCTATGCCCAAAAACCAACTCAGCTAATTTATAAATGCTTCAATTGCGTCGTGTTTGAGTAGTTTTGGATATTTCGTGTACGAAATGTGTCCAAAATGTGAATACGACGCAATTGTAGCATTCATGAACTAGCAGACTTGGGTCTCTGGTTGCTTTACACAAATCACTCATTAATTTGACACTAGGTTACTTATTTAAAAAATATTACCACTGCTGGTTCCATTTCAACTTCAAGACCTATTTTAACAACGTTAATCAGAAAATCTATTTTCATCTTATCGACTTTTTCTTCGTACTTGCCATCTGGTATAACCAAAACAATATCAATGCGTCTCACTCCATCCGTAAAGAAACCAGTAAATACTTCCTGTAATACAACTATGTATTTATATGTACAACTATGTACTTACTTTTATTATGAAACGGTTACCGATTTTAACTGTATATTGATAATTTCAGGATTGCTTAACTATTTTTTAGAATATTGCAATGGAATTTCCATGACATGAATTTTCTATTATTATCTAAAATAATGTCGGTAATTTAGTAATGTATTGTATTCCTAGTGGTGGGATATGTACGAGGTATAAAAAGGATGTTCTGAAAATACTAAATAATACGCATGAATAGATTAGCTTTTTTAGGCATTTTTTAAAAAAGACTATTCATTAAGTAGAACTTTATAAATGGTAATGTAATTGTTTAAATAGATGGGATTTTTTTATCGTAAAGCTTAAAAAAACTACATAGTTTTAACTATAAAAATATGATATATTTATTCACATAATTAGCACCTCACTTCCCATGTCTAACATTACAATATCCTGTATAAAATATTAAACTCAACAATAAAAAGAAACTAAAACTATAGAAGTATTTACCAAGTTGTCAACTTGATGTATTGTGTATCAATAAAATTGACAATAACCATAGATGTACTAAATAAGGAATAAATACAAAAATTTACAACCTAAACTTATGATAATGACAAAAATTAAGACATTCTATAAAATCATTGGGCCAGAAAAATTGAGGTAGGTACACATTGTAAAAACTAAATATTAAATCAATTTATGTATTTATATTATGTATATAGTAAAATAAAACAGTATTCCTTATATTAACACTTAGATAATACTTAGGTACTACATTTTAGCAATTTCTAACATTTTTTTAATGTCACAGATTTTCTCTCGTGGCTTACCCAATTTTTTGCCTTGTTCAACTTCATATTTGTCAATATTTTCCCACCCGCTCCAATCCACAATCTCACTATTATTATTAAGTATATCTGCTTTCATCTCTTCAAATCCACCTTTAGGTATATCTGTGGAATTTGTTCGCAAATCTTCACAGATTGTCTTAGCAACTTGGAAAGCGTTTCCCATAGTATGCAATATTACACCAACAGGCCCTGTTCCTAACCAGCCAGCAACGTAAAGTTTTGCTAATCCTTTGGAATCCACATGGCTTATTCGACCTTGATCATTAACTAAAGCACCACTGTTATTAAAAACTAAATCATTGTCTACATTTATACTCTTATAGCCTATACTTCGGAATGCTAAACTAGAATTTATGATCTCCTTTTTGTCAGTAGGTATACATTTTTGTTCTTCAATCTTGTCACCTTCTAACTTGTTACAAATCAATTCAATTCCAGTCAATCTTTTTTTGTCATCTACAATGAACTTATTTGGACTTCTGCAGAATAAAGGCTTAAATATTTTAGAATTCTCATCTGTAGCTATTGGTTCATTCAAAGATTTTAGCATGAGTTCAGTCAGTCTTTTTCTGGGCCTAGGAAGATTTGCAACTATATTGTCAACGCCAACAAAATCCTCTTTTCTCCAAATGGTTTTGCATGTTTTAAGTTTTAGTTGTTCTCTGAGTTCCTTAATAGTAAAAGCAACTTGAAGTGGTCCTCTTCTACCAACAAAGTACAATTCTTTTAATTTAGATTCTGATAATGTATTTAGAGCATGCTCAGTGATATCAGTTTTTCGCAATTCATCAATTGGTGAAAGAAGTATCCTTGCCACATCCAAAGCTACATTTCCCTGTCCAAGAATAGCAGCTGAGTGACCCGACAAGTCAACCTGAGAAATTATTTGGGCTGTATTTGTGAATTTATTGATTGATATTTATTGTCATTGATCTCATTTTTAATGACTGTAGTAACTTTCGCTCTCTCTTAGCAGTAATAGCTCTTATCTTTTAGCAATAATCATAAAAAACAAAATTAAGCTTATCATACCTTGAGGTCCTTGTCTCTAGGCAGGCCATTATACCATCCAACAAAATTTCGAGCTGCAATTATGTTGTTTGAATCTTCATTTTCGATTCCCAAAAGCTTATCCTCTTCAGCACCGTAAGTCTAAAATGAAAGTTTGATTAATTAAACACTAATTTAATATTAACATCACTAATAAGTAAGTGTTGCATCTAACTGGTGTTCCCCAGATTTTTCCTATTTCAAGTGGTTATGAATTCAAGGTTTAATATTGACTAATTAAAGAATTAAGGAATGGACATATTTTTTAAGTTTAATATATTAATAAATTATTCATGATATGGGTGTGATTATTCATCATTTCTTTTCATTTTACAGAAACATACACACTTTTATAAAATTATCTTATCAACAAGTAGAAATAGAATCTAAAACTAAAAAATACTTTTAAATATTATTTACCAAAAGTACAGCATTATAATGTTGTTGCAACTGATTCAAATTGACATCCCTCCCAAGTTCCACATTACCATAGAAGTTAACATTTTTTTGCTGAGCAACTTTAGTAAACTGATTGATGACATTTTTAACTTCAGGATGATCAGGAGCAACTCCATATCTGTAACATACAATGTTGTTATACATTATTTCCTATAATTTTCTCTAAATTCGTATTCGTCGTCGTATTCACTAACTAACTCAAATATAATTCCATTTTTCACTTTACTGAACTATTAATGTAAAGTTAAAACATTTTATATTTTTACCTCGAGGACTCAAATGCTTCCATCTCCATAATATATGCAGAGATGGGCAAAATGTAATTATGATTACAGATTACAATTACACCTGGAGGCCCAGAAATACCTCAGCCAGCTAGAGTTTAAAACTTCAAATTTGGCAATTTTTTTTGCGGGGGGTACTATGGCGATTTAGCTCTTCCTCTCCCCTCCCCTTACTCCCTCGGTCGAGGAGTTATCTGTTATCATGATTACATTTTGCCCACTTCTAAATGTATTTATTTATTTATTTATTTAAACTTTATTGTCCACAATACAATATTACGGTACAAATGGCGAGCTTAATGCTAAATGCATTCTCTACCAGCTAACCATTAGGCCAAACAGAAAAGACGCGAAGAGCGGTATTAATTACGAAACGGAAAATAAATTAACAGAGATAGGAAGAGAAGACTATATAAATATATAGTCAACAATACAATAAAATACAATACAAACCAATAACACAATATATATGTAATTAATATATATATAATATAAATAATAATATAATAATAATAATATATAATATATAATAATAATATGTAATATATATAAATATATACATATAAAATATACACAAGAGATGTTGAGCTAGCTTGAATGTATGTATGTGGCTTACCTAATAAGTCCAAATGGAACTGGTAGTTTTTCCAATATGTCAATATTCACGTTAGGCAAGTGTTTAGAGATATGCATAGCAGCATAAAACCCTGCCGGGCCTGCGCCAACAATGCAAACCTGGGGAATTCCTCGAGAAATTGAAGACATTAACCGGGACGACATATTCACAGTTTCAGAAAGACAGTGTCGATAAATAAAACAATAAGTTGACTTTTAAAAAGTTACCCTACCGTTGCATTGCATTATTCATTATTCAGAACATTATCGTGTTACAAATTACAATACGTGGTTTCTTTCAAGATAAAAAATAAACAAGTGATACAATTACAAACCAATTTGACTGTGCGTCACTGACTGTCATTTATCAGCTGTTTTGTCAAAGTCACGTTTTGTCAGTCAACTTCGAAATTAAAAACTTATTCCTTCTCATAAACTCTTTGTCGAGTCCATATTGGAGAAAAAAAAAACTCCTTGTCTATGCCATATCTCATTTTAACCTGTATTCTGTACATGCCTACATAGTCTGTGCATAAAAAAATGTAATGGTGTAGGATGTAGTAGTAGGAGTAGGACAATCTATGGACTGTACTGTACTGTAGTAGGTAGGATTATCTGTGGCACACAATCAAAAACTTCAAATCAAGATCAAGTACCGAATTTGGAAACTTTAATACAATATAAAAAACAATTACATGTTAATCGAGTCGATATTATTTCAATACAGTACCAGATAGAAGAACTTTTATTAAACGTAATATTAATGCAACATGTCTCATGTGGCTGATATGAAAATCATAATTTCGAGGTTGTGTTCTATGAAAAATGGGTAAGATTAAGTGTAGTACATCTGTTCCTGCTTCCTTAATGACTATTTAATAAATCAAATGTTTCCCCAACTAATTTCTTATATTTATTTCATTCAAATTGATTGTATAGTAATACTTGTGCAACTTTCACCAAATGTCAAGTATTTTAGTTTTCTTGTTAATTTTACAAAATCGAAGCTTGAAAGATACCCGATTAACGATGCTATCTACAAAAGTCAAATATGGTTACAGGTTAATATCAGGAACAAGATGGAGTGCAAGGAACTTCAGCCAAAATACAGAGAGACCTCCACAGCCACCTTCGAAAGGCAGTGTGTCATCTCTTCCTCCCCTTTCGGAACCGATGCCTAACCTCCCCCCAGTAAAATACTCCACTGTGAAAGCAGAGGACAGTGTCACAGAGGTCACTGTGCTCAGTAACGGACTAAGAGTTGCTTCAGAAAAAAAGTTTGGCCAGTTTTGCACGGCTGGAGGTATTATAACTTAGTTTTATTTGATTTTCAGTTTAAAGTCAAAGCAAACTAACTAAAAACAAAAACACCATATTATAGAATTATAGATTACTAGCTGCCCCAGCGAACTTCGTACCGCTCTATAATGAATAAACAAATATGGTGGCATATCGACAGCAGCGCCACCTACCGGGTCCAATTGTGAATCTAAACCATTCCTGGATCCACCTGAAGACACACGAAAAATTTCAACCGAATTGGTTCGTGCGTTCTGGAGTTATAGCGTCAGGAAGGAAAACCCGACTTATTTTTATATAATAGATTATAGAATAAAGAATAAAAGCTGTATGAACCAATAAGTATATTTTCTTACAGTGGTTATTGATTCTGGCCCCCGATATGAAGTAGCTTATCCTAATGGAATTTGCCATTTCCTCGAAAAGCTCAGCTTTGGGGTAAGTTTACCAATATTCATAACAGTATGTTAATAAACATAAACAAGAATTTTAGCTCTATATATTGAAGTGCTTTTATTCATGAGTGAATAACAAATAATTTTTAAATTCCAGGCAACACACAAATTTCCAACGCGAGATGTGATGCTGAGGGAGTTAGAGAGGCATGGAGGCATTTGTGATTGTCAAGGCTCTCGTGACACCACTGTGTACGCTACGAGTGCTGACTCAAGAGGACTTGAGGCTGTCACACAGGTGCTTATTTTAGTTTTATGGTGAAGGTTTTATACAATCAGTGAGATACCCTCTATCCATGGTGAGTCGGGATGGGAGGGTGAGTGATGTATACTCGAGCCGTCCGTGGAGTTGTTGGTGTAGGGCTGCTGGCATGGGAACAGGAAGCACCTTCGGCATATGCTGCAATATACCTGATGAGCTTGGCTCAACTGACATGGGTTGGAACTTGTATATTATGTGAGTGGTGTGGAAAAACTTCGATAGCGTGATTCAAGCTTGTCAAGACGTCGCTTAATGATGTGTGTGCGATGTCGCCACAAGATTATCAATATATACCAATCTAGATATTATGTCGTACTATACTGGAAAAGTTTATATCTATTATAAGCATCTTGGTTCATAGACATTATGACCCAATGTATATTCTACAATCACAAACAATCTATATTATGTACCTTTAAATTTCATTTTCAGGTGTTAGCTGAGGTAACGCTCAGACCACAGTTGTCTGCGGAAGAAATAGAAGCAGCTAGGCAAGCGGTTGCTTTTGAACTGGACACTCTTGCCATGAGACCTGAACAGGAAACTATCTTGATGGATATGATACATTCAGTGCGTATATCTTTGGATCCGAATAATTTAAAAACTCAACATAGTTTTTTGTTTCCTCAAAATGGTTTAGAATCCTTATTCAATTTTATTATGATATGGTACTTACAAGATGTATTTTGTATGCTGTATTTACACAAATAAATTATGATCATTACTAGAATTGAATTATACCCTATAATTATTATTTTTTCAGGCTGCATACAAAGGAAATACGCTTGGACTACCAAAAATTTGCCCAAAAGAGAATGTAAACACAATAGATCGTGGAATAATAATAAGTTACTTGAAGAATCATTACACACCAGACAGGATGGTGGTTGCTGCTGTTGGAGTAAGTGACGGTTAGAAGCATGGGATATGACAATAATGGGGTTTTCAAGTAAAGTGGTAGACTTTTCATTCGTCGTTCCGTTTTTTTACTGAAATTAAAATTAGCCAATCACGGCTGGCCTTGTGTAATGCGGCAATAAGAATCAATTGTGAACTTTTAGCGCTTTAAGTCCCGTGGGTGATTTGGTACCATTTTCGAATGACTGTTTATATGGAAGGGCGCTCTCTATATTTTATAGCTCGTTGGTAATAACTCACTGTAGAAGTTGCATATTAGAAGGTCAAACAATCAGACCTGATCAAATCAGAGGTCTGGAACTCAAGGATATCCTACGGTTCATCCTAACTGTAGGTCTTGCAGACCGGATCTAACAATAATGGGTTGGCTCCAACTGTGGGCACATTGGCACTTGGGAATGCAGATGAGATTGTAGTCGAGCATTAACTTAAAGAGCATAACAGGCTTTGGTAAAGTCTTGACACATTATTTTCGTGTTACAAATTATTACATAATATAAACATTGCATATTAATATACATTGTGTGTTTATTTGCAGGTTGATCATGAACCTTTTGTTGAATATGTTCAGAAATATTTTGTTGACATGAAACCAACATGGTACTCCGAAAGCAGTGACAAAGATGTACCTCAAGTTGATAAATCCATTGCACAGTACACTGGTGGCATTGAACAGGTATGATTAATACTTTAAATGTGCCAAAATTTCTTTTGGAGTCAAGTATTTTCTGATAAAATAGTCTGAGACAGATAGATGTTTGTGATCCTACTTTTTGGCCTTTGTATAATTCTTTTAATTTTTTCTAGGAAGAATGTGAAGTTCCTCTCTACCCTGGATCTGAATTACCGGAACTTTCACATGTTGTCATTGGATTAGAGAGTGAGTTTGATATTAAACTTTATTTTTATATATTATTCAATAGACAAATAACGCTAACACACTTATCATACCCCCACAAATAGGATACAAGTCGGATTCCCTATTTTATGGGTGGCATAAAATACACATAAGAAATCACTAACACACACACAGATAGATGGCTTTAATTAATTCCAAGTGATTGACTAAGCAACAGTGAGTTCGGTCGGTAGTTGTATGAGAGACCGCTAGTGGCAAAAAAAACTTGAGTACTTCGCAGGACACGTAAAGCTGCAGGGCCAAATCTTTTGGATCCCTATAAATTACGCCATAAAGTTAAACACGCCCATGGGCAATAACTTATGCACCCCAATATTTTTTGTTGATAACTGTCTGATATGAAAATGACAGGATGCTCTGTGCAATTTCGGTATACACATATTATATCAACGTGCGAGATCATGCTGATAAAAAATATTGTAAAAAATAAAAAATACTGTAAATTAAATTACCTAATTAAAATTAACGAATTTTGTATTAAGCTTTGGTTAGACCACGATATAAATACGTTTCTTCATTATTATCTTGATATTAGTTGTTCTTCTTGAATTACATGGAGAGTTTGTATAATAAAATATGTTATGTTGGCAGGTTGTTCTCATGGCCACCCCGATTTCGTAGCAACGTGCGTGCTGAATATGATGATGGGCGGCGGCGGCTCGTTCTCGGCGGGCGGCCCCGGCAAGGGCATGTATACACGCCTTTACACTAATGTCCTTAACAGGTATGTTACCTACTAGTAATATATGTATATTTTTTATATAAATAGCTAATTAACGGAAAGACTACCTACCTGATTTTAAGTGATCACAGTCGCACGCAATAATACCGAAGGAATCACAAAAATGAAGTGGGGAATACGCATTACTTCTGCGACCGAAACGCGTAAAATAGTTTCATTTGATTTTAGAATAAAAGTGAAACGTAACCAAAATAACTTAGTTACCGTCATAGATTATTGGATTATTATTAAACAGGCCGAAACAGAAATTACGCGTCTGCTCCGATTTCAACAGGTTGCTTTGGAGACTGCGTTCGTTTAGCGCATAGTCCTACTGTATAGCGTCTTTAATTTATGTTTAAGTTACTTCTTTTTATGCCATGTTGTTTGCTGTAGTAACCATGTGAAATAAACGTTTTTCTATTTCGTTGATATTGTATGATGATGAACACAGGTATCACTGGATGTTCAACGCCACAGCGTACAACCACGCGTACGGCGATACGGGGCTGTTCTGCGTGCACACCGCGTCCCCGCCCAACCGCATCTACGACACTACCCTAGTGATCGCCAGGGAACTGGCCAACATGGCTGGGAAAGTCGGCGAGATGGAATTGAGGGTGAGATGTTACAATAGATTTTAATTCGCTTTTATTAGCTTTAGATGTATGTTGGTATGTAACAAACTGAAAATTTACTATCCAAAAGATACTCCATTCATTTGTAATAAGGTTCTCTTTAATCTGTCAGTGGTAAAGTGGTTATATTCTCTTTGGTAATTAAATAATAGATGATGAATGACAGTCGTGTTATTTAATGATGCCATGGTAACTGAAACTAGGGTTGACTATAGTATACAAATAGTGTCGGGTGGGTTCCATACGACACATCGAATTCCATTACATCGAAGTTCATGACATCGAACACGTTACATCGATAGTTTATTATATCGAACTATCATCACATCGAATGTTTATTACATCGATTGGTCATGACATCGAAAGCTTTTAAAATCGAATGTTCATTGAATCGAATTTATAACATCGAAGGCTTATCACATCGATAGGTCGTGACATCGACAGCTTTAGAACATATAGAATGGACATATTTTTTTTTTGATATATTAAATGAAAGAAAAAAATCATTTTTACAATAACAAATAATAATTATGTATGTATGTATGTATGTATGTTGTAAAAATGATCTTTTTCTTTCATTTAATATATCAAAAAAAAATATGTCCATTCTATATGTTCTAAAGCTGTCGATGTCACGACCTATCGATGTGATAAGCCTTCGATGTTATAAATTCGATTCAATGAACATTCGATTTTAAAAGCTTTCGATGTCATGACCAATCGATGTAATAAACATTCGATGTGATGATAGTTCGATATAATAAACTATCGATGTAACGTGTTCGATGTCATAAACTTCGATGTAATGGAATTCGATGTGGCGTATGGAACCCGTGTCGGGTTGTTGCTCTAACCCTAAGCGTATTTTTTTTAGTTTTTTTATAACTATATTTATTGAAGTGTAAACTTCTGTAGTATTGTTATTTAAAATATTGGTATTTTTTTATTATAAACTCATACCATAGCGGAGATACTAAACATTTTAAAATGTAAACAGACACTCATAAATTTTGAATCAATATTTTATACGTTTAGTGTGTTTTACATTTAAATTCGAAGATTTTAAGAACATGAGTATATTATTTGAATCCGATAAAAAAATGTTTGTTATTTTGCAGCTCATCACTAAACTTAGGTACTGTTGTTATTATTTCCAGAGAGCTAAAACACAGCTACAATCTATGTTACTGATGAATCTTGAAGCGAGACCAGTGGTATTCGAAGATGTCGGCCGACAGGTACTGGCTACGGGAAAAAGAAAGCCTCCATCATTCTTTATTAATGAAATAGGTTAGTGAGACTATTTTTATTTAAAATACTCCCAATTAATTAAATATAAGATGACAGAACTTTTGAACTGTCAAACTCACTTGATGGTAATTAGTCTCGCACCCCATGAATAGGACGGCGTCGCAGTGCACTGCCGGCAAAGTGGTGTTGAAGCTTAAAATTGAACTGGCTATTCTTTATTACAAGTTACAACCTAACTTTAAATACCTAACTATGCCGTTGTGCTAGTACTCTCAAGCCTCAGGTGTGCAGGTTTACTCACGATGTTTTCCCTCACCGAAGCAAGTGATAATTCAATTCTAATACGCACTTAATTTTATAAAATATGATGTGCGTGCAAGGGTTTGAACCCGGGAATCCCGGGTCGGGAGTCCACCGTTCAGTCACTTTGCCATCACTTCTCTTTTTATGCACATTTTACATCTAGTCAACTGTGATGAGCTCCATGTCGTGTTCCTTACGGGTGAATTTTCAGCAGTTCTTTGAAGGAACTGATTCACGCCCGATTGAAATGAAATGAAATTGAGGCGTCGTATACTATGACCTACTCCAAAAGCTCACATTTCAATGCTGTGGTATGCCACTCATCCCATCGAAGTCAAAGTGACGTAATGTGCGCAGACTTTTATAGCGTTCCCCATTATACCTTCCCCGTGGCTCAATGGAAAAGACTCGAAATCTCAATAAAGTTTAAAAAAAATCATGTTTTTGTAGAAAAAATCAGCGCCGATGACATCGTCCGCGTCGCTCGCAGCATGTTGACGAAGCGGCCGTGTGTCGCGGCGCGCGGCAAGCTGGCGCACCTGCCGTCCTTCGACGAGATACAAGCGAACGTCGCGCAGTCCGGCAGCGACGCGCCGCAGGGCCGACGGCTCAATCTCTTCCGTGTTTAACACTTTGCTCTTTATGTTTAACGTTCTGTACTGTGAAGGAATATGGAAAATTATAGTAATGTTTATTTATATAATATTTTGTTTTTTTTTCGAAGTATCAATAGTATGTCTGATAGATAGTATGATGTATGATAGTAGTATATATAACATTGCAATACAAATATACATTGTTAGCCTAATATTGGTAGTGACCCTGCCTGCAAGCGAGGGGTTCCGGGTTCGATTCCCGGCTGGAGCAGATCCGTGGCGTACGGACGTTTTCGGCGCCCCCTATACGACGGCGCCCAGTGCGGTCGCACCGCCCTAGGACCGCCGCTGATTGTTTGTACACCAAAATTACGTACATAAAAGCCATTAAAATTTAAGACTTATGTACTTTGAAACGACTCAACGAACAAAAGAATGATTTAAACATGTCGACCCCAAACCGCAACTTATCGTAACCGCCAAAAACCAAATTTAACGGGAGTTTTGTTTTTAATATTTTTACAAATAAATATGCTATTAAATTAAAGTCGTAGTTACAAGTAAGGTACCACGCGCCATCTAAACGCCCCATAATAGTTCTTTCAGTTGCGGTTACTATTTGTTACTCAAGTTTTGGAGACAAAAATTGGCATTGAAGTAGGATTATAATACACAAGATATCAGTACATAAAGCTTTTTATTATTTTCTGTACACAGAAACAAACTAATAGAACATCAGCTATCTTAGCTATATACTTGTTATAACAAAACAACAATAACAAAAGAATTAACAAAATGCTATGATATATAAAACATTAATTACGTAATTTTCCAGAAAATGTTTGAAGATAATTTTAACGATCAGTCTCTTAACGGAACGGGGAACTAAAATGTCCACATTGTTGTTATTCTAGCGTTTGTGTTAGTCAGGCTTATATCAATATAAAAAAACTTACTTTCTCATAAAATAGAAAATGCAAAAATTACAATTTGTTTACATTAATTTATATTGTCATGGTCAGTACAGTCAGTCAGTCAGGTCAGTGGTACTGTATACTGCACAATTATACTGTATTATGTACATACATATTACTTAGAAATTTTATTTTAAATCAGAATGTATTCCGTACGTTGTATCCAATTCTCTGGACCTATTCTTGGAAAGTCTAGCCTGACAACGCATTACGGTTCAGCTGCTATAAAAATAAGAAATCATTGATTGAAAAAGTCTCAGTCCGGCTGGAAACTATAAGAATACCAATTGAATTTAAACTAAATAATTAATTGCAACAAGTAAGAAGTGTACCAACTGTTAAATGCAACATAGCTTCTATTAAGAATTGCATTAGCAATTTTTTTTATTGAAAATAAACAATTACATGATTGGAATTAGTTTTGTAATCGATAGCTCAAAATGAAATCATTTCCCGCATTAGCGCAACACCGTAAAAATGACTAAGTTACATGATATTGTATGTTTTTCAATGTTTGTCCAAAATATACTAAATAATAAATGGCGGTTGCGACTGACACATACTTAGGTACTTCTAAAAACCTAATAATTATATTGTGATACTACATTTACCTACAAGTCAACAGTCAAATAACTAGTGACTTTCAGATACTAAATAACGCTTGCATTGGAAACGAACTAAGAATTGAAATCTTATTAAGTTTAAACTTACTTACTTTCATTAATATTTTAGTATAACACAGGTTTATTTCAATGGAAGACATGTCAGATCTGTAGTACAATAACACTTGGGTTCATTTACGTTTAATTACGATATTTGATATCATACAAACATTACTTTTATCCTTAAAATCCAAACAGCCTTGTAGAAGTTACAACAATTATAACATTTTTGAAGACATAATAATGTACAGAAATCAGTATTGAAATCTTATATTTTGTGATATGCAAGTTCACAATATTTTAAATTGTATCATAACAATAAATCAACAAATTATTCTTAAAAAATATGGCAAGATTTGATCTGTACATACATAATTTACATGATGTTTGAAACATTGGGGTTTTTCAACATGCCTGTGCTAATTTAACAGCCATCTTAGCGGCTTCGTCGGCATCATTAATGATCTTGAAGGGAAGACCAGACTGTTCAAGAATCTTCTTGGCCGGTCCAGAATTGGTTCCTTCCAATCTAATGACCAATGGATTTTTCGGAGGCTGTTCCTTGCACGCGGCTACGATTCCCTCGGCAATCATTGCACAGTTTATAATTCCTGCAACACATTTATTTTGCTTAGGCCAAAATCTCGGACTAATTAAGAGATTAAATACGGCATAAATTTCATAACAGCACAGTGATTTTTTATTAACATAGTAAAAATAACTGTTGGCTGCAAATTAACATCACCTTTACAATATTAGTTGTCGTTTCAAAGTTTGGAGTCAGTATAGATGTTGATTTAATACATACGGCCATATAAATGGCGAAACGTCCATGCCTAATAGACACATCAGCAAAATCAGTGGTGTGAACAAAGTGTTGACGGTAATGAAGGCAGCAGCAATCTCACTACTTTCCTAGAAATCCACTACTGCAACCATAGACTCAAGGAATTAACTTTTTACATCCCAAACATATCCTTTTATAAAAGAGACTGGTAAACTTTTAAAATTTTGTGAAGAAAATATTACCAATCATAAGTCTCATATCAGAAATCATCACACTCTTATTAAGACTAAAGTACTTACCACCAAAAACATTGACAAAGATAGTTTTAACTTTAGGATCCGACTCCAAAAGCCTCAGGGCTGCTGACACCTGGGCCTTACCAACACCGCCACCAAGGTCCAAGAAGTTAGCCGGCTTCCCTCCACTGAGCACTATGAGGTCCATTGTGGCCATAGCTAAGCCGGCTCCGTTGACCATACAACCAATGCTTCCATCCATATCAATAAATGATAAGTTGAGTGCAGCTGCTTCTCTCTGAAAATATAATGAAATGCAGTATTCTTGAATATTTGGCTAGTATAGTTCAAGATTGGTCAAAGTGGCATTTAGAATTGTTACCCTCACTGCCCAATGTTTAATATTTAAAGTTGTAACTTAGTAGTTATGTTGTAATATAAAATACTTTCTACTGAACTGTAATGTTTGAGTATAATATGTTATATAATGCTGATAAATAAATGAATATGCAAATAAATGTAAAAGTGAAATTGCATGTTTCCATAATACTTCTTTTATACATGTCTTGAAACATAAATTCCGAGTGAATTAAATTTGCAATCTCTTTTCATTTTAGCAACCAACTTTTATCTTACGTAATATAAACATTGCTAACAGGCAGTTTTGAACCATCATTAAATTTAATGAATTCATCTCTTTATAATAAAAGACAGTTCTCACATCCTGACGCTGGATATCTACATACATAATTATAATATGCATATAAACTGTTGTTAATAAATTATAACCTTGTTTAAGATAAATCATACCGACTGTACCTACTCATATCATAGTATATGTTTTGAAGTGATAAGGTTGATAGCAAACATTTCGGTCAAAAGTGCTCTTCCAATAGTTATTGATAAGATAGCTGCTTTTGGATGGGATAATAATGGTTACAGATAAACTGTTTGTGGACATTATCTTGAACCGCTTACCTACACAAAATCTATATTATTATTACATCATTTTATCTCACTATTTTTTGTGACAATATATTACTTTTATTTTGGTTTTTTTACGTACCAAATTATTTATTTACACAAACCATTGATAAACCATTAGAGCATAGGATGTTTACTATTTTGTTTTGGTTTATTTAGATTTAAATTGAGGATACTGGCTAAACTGTAATTGACATTTAATATAAAATAAATACATGAACTGAAAAGTTAACTATTGTTAGTTGCTTATTTAATGTTAAGCATGTAATATTGCAATTGCAATATTTATGTTTCTTAATTTTACCTGTGATTGTAACTATTTACAGTCACAGGTAAATTGGTAATTGGTTCCATAACCGATGCATTGATTTTGATACATGGTTGACATAATAAGGAGCTCATAGGGCATTACATATATTTTGAACACTTACTTCCCTGGGGTCCGTCCCAGTGGGGTCATCTAGTGCAAAAATATCCTGCTGTCTGAATTGAGCATTGTCATCAAAGTTGATTTTAGCATCAACTGCCACTACCCTTCCATCATCTGTCTCCACCAAAGGATTGATCTCCAGCTGAGTTGCATCTACCTGAAATTAACAAAGTTTTATTAATTATTAAAATTTAATTTGTTTTCTATTGTACCTACTCTTTATTTTAATTAATATAGATAGGTATATATTTTTTTAATAACTTTTAATGTTTTATGCATTAATTGAGACATTTATTGTAAGAATGATAGTCTGATGAAACATGTCACATAAATTTTGTGTAAAACATAAAAAGAAATTATCATATTACCTTAATGAATAACTGCCACAACTTTTTAATTTCTTCAGCACATTTATTGACTAATGGACCCTTAAATTCCAGAAATTCTGCAACTTCTTTAGCTACATTATCAGTTATACCTTCATGAATGTCAATGGGGACAGTCTTCAACAAGTGAGGGGTCTTCTCTGCTACAGTTTCAATGTCCATACCCCCGGCAGGAGATGCTACCAGAGCTGCACCATTGTAACTTCTCTCCATGACTATACTAAAATAAGTCTCCCTAACAATATTTACACTCTCAGCTACCATTACTTTATCCACTAAAATACCCTCCTTGGGAGTCTGTTTGGTGATCAATTTGTGGCCAATCATATTTTTTGCCAATCCTAAGATTTCATTTGGATTCTTAGTTAAGTGAACACCCCCTTTAAAACCACTGTCGAAGTGACCTTTCCCTCGACCACCAGCCAAAATCTGGGCTTTCACTACGTACTCCTTAGCTTTGAAATCTGAGAGGGACTTAGGGTCAAAATTTGAATCCAGAAGCCGGAAATTTTGAATCGACACTTGGTGTTTTCTTAATAAATCTTTACTGTGATATTCTTGAAGATTTAAGTTTCTTCTACAATTTACTTGGGGCCGATATTTAGGCGCAAGCCAGGTTAAATTCTTAGTTCTTTTAAATGCTGCCATGGCGAACCTTTGACCGATTGATAATAGGTAAGTTATTAATAAAATAAAATAAGTTAACCTCTGTCGACTCACAAGCAATATGTGATGTGAATGTGATTAAATTGTTAACTCTCAAAATGTCACTTGTATTTCAACTTGTACGTCTTGTACGTTATTTTATTTGTAAAAAAATATAAAAATTAGTTCGACTAATAATACAAATAGTTCGTATTCGTACTTCGTAGTTCGGCTACCTCCCTCTCTATCATTGTTGTGTTGCCATTGCCAACACTAAAATAAAAACTCAAACCAACTCAAACTCATTTTAGAAAAGTGGTAGATAGGTAGGAAGCAAAAAATCGGTAGATTTACTCCCAAAATATCGACACCGACCCGGGAACCGGGAATGACCGAATAAGCGAATAACCGAATAACCAAACATCATAGCGAATACCGAACATGCTCGAATGAAGCTGTTATCATAATCGTATCGTATTTGCGCTTTCTTGGCGTTTCTCGCCGAGTATCTAAAGGGGGCGGAAACGCCTAATTTAGTTTCTTGGCCAAATATTCGTGACATCGTGACTATTTATGTCATCTCTCGTTCTGTCTTTTTTTTTAACAAGAATAATGCGTGTGCAATATTAAAGACGATAAATCACGCCCAAATACCGACACCGATCCGGAACGACCCAACCCAATAGTCGTGTCGTACTACGACACGACTATTGGGTTGGGTCGTAGCGAAAACCGAAGATGCACGTATACTACGTATAGGCCGTTTACATACATATATATAACATTCTCTCGGCCTTTCTCGCCGAGTATATAAACGGGGCGTTATTGTTTACGCAGATCACTGCAGCCACAGAGTTTTTAAACACTACTTTGCTTTGCGGGAACAACACGCGACACATCACGTCACGCAACTGTATTTGCATGCAATTAACATACCGTAAAACGGGGCTTTTTGCAAGTCATGAGGCTATTTGGAATTTCCGAAATAAAAGATTTGGTCACGTGTAATTATTTATTAAGGAATAGTATGAATTATGTTTTACCACCTGCCAACACAGCGACAATTAATCTCAATGTCACAATTGAATTTTGGAGATTATTGGCGATAAACAGCGAGCAGTTTAAAATTTAAAAAGTCTTGAAATTTTGATGTATTTCGTAGGTGCATAACTTTCGTCTGGTATACAAAGTCTAGACAGGTGTGTACAAAGTGAAATAGACTAAGAAATTGTGTGTTTCATGCGGATTTCAGTGAGTCTACTTGCTCTTTTTTATCACTTACGAAATCCCATAAATTTTCTGTTTTTCGAAATGGGGCTTTTTGTTTGCTGTTTTGGGGCTACTTGGAATTGAGTGTTTCATGAGGCATAAGTTAAGGGGAAGATTTTTTCAGCACTCTACAATTATCAAATTAATTTGATAAAAATAAGTCTTAAATCTGAGAGTAATTATTCGTCTTATTTTGTAATTATTTGAAAAAAAGTAGTAGAATAACATTGAGAAACTGTGAACAGTAATTAAAAATAAAATTATTGAAATGCAATTTGGAAGTAGTTTCTTTTGAATTATAAATTTATTAAATCTGATAAAATAATCAGGTCAATGTATGTAATACATACCTACATGTATTCTGTCAGGATTTTTTCCCGTGAGGGTAGGGGGAGAGCACATCCTTCCATTTGCTACGATCCTAACTCACTCAATGTGACGACCCGGATGGCGCAATAGTTAACACGCTGGATCGCCGTTACAAGGGTCCTGGGTTCGATTCCCAGCGAGGCGGAAATTTGTATGATGAGTTTAAATTTCCGTTCTTGGTCTGAGTGTGTGTGTTCTTGTCTTGTGTGTTGTCCATGGCACCAACGACACAAGTAATCCTAGTGTGGGGCTATGAGTGTGTAGCGTTATAAAAAAATGTATGTAAAGTTCTCTCATATTTATTTATTTGTAAGGCATTACATTCATGGTATAGTATGGCAAGCAAATGGCAAGTATTTTTGGTAAATTTGTCGAATCACGGCACCTTGAAAGTGTTCCAATTTTTTTTTCTATCGTTGTTTATCACTAGTATGTAGTAAGGCGTAAAAATACCTAACCTAACTCAACTGTCCCCCTAGCTAGAGTATTTATTCTTACTCTAGACCTAGAGGGACAGTTGGTTTAGGTTAAGTTAGGTCAGGTATACGCGAAAAAAAGGGACCCCGCGAAGCGGGGTTCCGTCGACATATGTGACGAAGTAACATAAATTTGGAGCACTTTCAAGGTGGAGCCGTGATTCGACAAATTTACCGTATTTTTCATTTATTTGCATTTTCATGTCCGGGCACTTTCATCTGGTAAACCAACCGATAACTTGTTATTCACCAAGAGGCTACAATAAAACAGACTTAGCCTTAAATATTCCAAATATCGCTTCATCCATATTAAGAACACATCAGATATTATTAACGTTACATTCCAAATAACCCCAAAGCAGCAGTAGATATCATTATGAATAAATTATCAGTTGTCGTTTTTCACCTTTTAAGGGACAGAAAGGAGTGAAACTGAGATGAACTCAAGACAGCTGGTTATCCTTTTACTTTTCCATTATATTTCTTTATCGTTTCTTTTTACACGGCTTCAAAAAATAAGGAAAACCGAAGCAATAAAGTCAGATTCCAAATACCCCCATTGAGGCGATATTTGGAACGGCACTTGTAAAACAATATATCTTTAAATCTATTAACAGAAGATGAACAGTGAAAGTAGTTATTTATAGGAAATTGCGAGAACTACCCAAAGAAAAACATCCTATGTAGATAGGGTAACCGTCGGTTTTGTTAACAGCCGTTTCATGAAAAAATTCTTCCAAAAAGCCCCACTTTTCGGTATAAATAATTTAGCATACTCTATGATTCCAGTACTACCAACCAATATTGATACATTGAATTCTATAATATCGCTTACCTACAATATAAGTTTAAGAAGGATTGTACAATCCATTTTATGGAAAAAATTTGCAATAAATTTTAAGATAATATTTATTGTAGCATTTACCTAATTTACTAATTTTAATATTGTTATTACACTATTGTTCCATTTTCTTAATTTAGCATAGTACAACAAGGTATGGCAACATTGATTAATGCCAACTTAAGGGTCCCACGTTGTAAAGAAACTTCCTTTTTGTCGTGTTCTTTTGACAGCACGAGGTTATAATTCCTATTTTGCTGAAAAGTATGTAATTTAGTAGAGTAATTGTTGATATTTTAATATCAATTGAGTTAGAAAGTTTGTTTTAAAAGTTTAATTATCTTATTTTAGGCAATAACCATGCCGGAGGAAAACTGGAATGACGATGGAGCGGACGCAGGCAGCATGGTTGTTGAAGCCTTGCCGCTACCGACAGACATTCCTGAAATCAAACTCTTCGGAAGATGGAGTTGTTATGATGTCCAGGTTTCGGATATGTCTCTGCAGGATTATATCTCTGTGAAAGAGAAGTACGCTAAATATTTGCCCCACTCGGCAGGTAGGTACGCGCACAAGCGTTTCCGCAAAGCGCAATGCCCTATCGTGGAGCGCCTTACTAACTCGCTGATGATGCACGGACGCAACAACGGCAAGAAGTTGATGGCCGTTCGCATCGTGAAGCACGCATTTGAGATCATCCACCTTCTAACCGGCGAGAACCCACTCCAAGTTCTGGTGACTGCTATTATTAACTCTGGACCCCGCGAGGACTCCACCAGAATCGGTCGCGCCGGTACCGTGCGTCGTCAGGCCGTGGACGTGTCACCGCTCCGTCGAGTGAACCAAGCTATCTGGTTGTTGTGTACTGGCGCTAGGGAGGCAGCCTTCAGGAATATTAAGACAATTGCGGAGTGCGTAGCTGACGAGCTCATTAACGCTGCCAAGGGTTCTTCCAACTCTTACGCTATCAAGAAGAAGGATGAGTTGGAGCGTGTCGCTAAATCCAACCGTTAAGTGTATGTTAAAGCTGGACTTAATAAAAAAGTAAGAAAACTTATGTGTTCTTTAATTTCTCTCACAACATAGTTAGCTAAGCTTCTTTATCCAATACATTTTTTGTAATGTTTTGATACCATGAATCTATCCTATGAAAAGTTCTTATTAATTATTGCCTTTTAGGTTCAATTTTTACTACAATAGTTTAATGATTTTTTTAAATTATTGTTTGGATTACCAGTTCTTTAATTTCAGTCAATCACAACAATGAAGTGAACTTTAAGTGGGTCACTAAAATTATTATGCATTGAAAAGTACATATTAATACTCGAAGAGAAAACCTTTTTATGAACAATGCCTGCATAAAGTAAGAGGTTGCAAATATATGAGTTATAGAAAAGGTTACACACTTTCTCATTTATAATAACAATGAATTTCGAGGGTAGAGCTGGTCTCTAGTTATAAGAAGAAAAATGAACATTTAACAATTTTGTATTTTCTGAATAGAATGTTATTGTACTGCTAACGCCATCTGTTAGAAAACTAAAGAGTTAACATTGCTGCAACACCTGTGGTCGGTACTGCAACAGAACTAAACTCAAAAATAAAAAGTTTTGGCGGGAAAGCGACAATGTCGCATAGCCCTTAAAATTATTATCGTTAGAAAAACTACGCGAGCCGGCGAGCCCTCACAAAGCTCAGCTTTTTCGTAGTAAAAATATAGTTCCAAAAATATAACCAAAATTCGACGTCGGCTCTCTTGGCTCTTGGACCATATTTTATTTTAAAGTTATCTGTGGTGTCACTTGACGTGTGTCGACTTGACGACGTTTTATGTCACTGTCAGTGTAATGTCAAAAAGAAATGCTCAGCTGCTATGCTATGCTAGATTTCTGTTGATAAAATAAAATAGAATATTAAATTATAAGGTTTAACTTGGCATTTAATATTGATTAGGCATAGGTAAATGCCATAGGGTCCAATAATCGTTTAAAGTTTTGTTAACAATGATTCACAGTTTATTTATTATAAACCCATCTGGGTAAGTATGTTGTTTCATCAATATCTAGAAAGCCCTTTCTAAAGTGTTCCATTTGTTATTATAGTAATTACATTTTTATTGGAACTATAAATTAATATTTCCAGGGATGTGTTCCTCGAGAAACACTGGCGCAGTGTAATACCAAGATCAGTTTGTGATTACTATTTGGAAGCTCAGCGTGCGTCTCCTAATGTTCGTTAAGTTATAGTAGTAATACCTAATTTAAGAGTATAATTATGAAGGGTTCTTATACCTCCCCATCTTGAATCTATACTAACACCATGCAATGCACTATGGAGTATGCCCATGCCCATGCCATGCAGTCACCTAAATGGCTTAAACTACCAGAGGGCTTGTTTGCTTGATTGTTGTTTATGGCCTTAAAAAATTACAGCCTTTATCTTAAGAATAATCAGTAACTATACTAAGGACTGTTCTGTTCTTGCTTCAGTTTAACTTAGTTATTGACTTTCTAGGATGTGCCCCCAGTTCTCGCAGCACCACACCATTATTTAATATCTGTGCAACGAGGAGGAGTTGCCCTTGTGGCAGTCAGCACACAAGAGGTTGCCCCACTGTTTGTTATTGAATTTCTGCACAGAGTTGTAGACACATTCCAGGTGTGTATAATATTGTTATTTACTATCGTATTAAAAGTGCATAACATAGCATAGGAAATGCTTATATTTACTGGATACATTTTTTGTTTCAGGATTATTTTTCTGATTGCACAGAAACAATTATAAAAGAGAATTATGTAGTTGTTTATGAGGTAATTATTATTAATTGTTATACTATTTAATAATATTCTTAAAACTTATTTATACCAAATCAATATATTTGTTTTATTAATATTTTTAATTTATTAGTACTAGTAACTTACAATATAGATACCCCCTTTTCTGAGCTATACCAGACAAGTAAATGTAAAGTATGAGCGTGCTGGGGTTTGAACCCGCCTCCCCCCCATCAAGATTTCGACGTTTTAGCACTCGACTATCACTGCTTACTTTGTTACCTTAGTTACATAAAATTGTTTCAGCTACTAGATGAAATGCTTGACAATGGCTTCCCATTGGCAACAGAGAGCAATATATTAAAGGAGCTTATTAAGCCTCCAAACATTTTAAGAACTATAGCAAATACTGTTACAGGAAAATCCAAGTAAGTATGACAATGTTGTTTTTTATGTTCTAATGCCTGTATTAGGTTTATGTTCATTGTTTTTGTTCATTGAATTGTGGTAAATTATGATAGTTGTTTTATAGTTGGCCCTAGCTGTTGATTAGGGTAGAACAAGGTAGTTTTTCAGTGCTATTTGCTTGACTCTACCAATTAACATAAATTATGTTTCGGCTTTCTCAGAGATGGTATCAGCACAATACTTGTAGGTGGTGCAACATCTAAAACAACAAAAATCTCACCAATGTAGAGCTAGCTACCCTTAGCCATGTTACCTTAGAACAATGGCTCTTCCCCTGCTCTAGGTCAGGACCAGCCCGGGCAATTTACCAATGGCAAAAATGTATTTTGTATATGTTCTACTTGTCAAACTTAAAAATAAAAAGTGAAAAAGATTTTAAAACACTTTCCAACCATTGGTAATATTGTTTTTTTTAATTAGTAATGGTTATTCTTTTTCAGCTGTTTAAATTTTATTACTGTAAGCTATGTTATTAACAGTGTTTTTGGAGTACTTTAGTGTAACAATAAACACAATGCCCATGTGATTAATAATTTTGTTACCAAAATAAAATAAAACATTTATTTTTCTTACAGTGTGTCTTCCATACTGCCTTCTGGTCAGTTGTCAAACGTTCCTTGGCGACGCTCGGGCGTCAAGTACGCCAATAATGAAGCTTACTTTGATGTGGTCGAGGAAGTCGACGCCATCATCGATAAAAGTGGTGCTACGGTATCTGCTGAAATACAGGGATACGTAAGCTAACATTATTTTAATAAAATGTCACAGTTTGTCGAGTAGTGTGTAGTAACAGCTCTTATGACCAACGGTATTAATTGAGCCTCCAGGTTCCCTCCATTTTTTACTGTCTCACTATTGCTATTCTTCTGTTTCTAACATTTGTCTAGAAGAGATTACTTTCATTTCAAGAATAAAAGTGCTAAATTAACTACTGATGAGGATGTTTTATGTAGTTTTTTGTTGAACTTTTGTTGAAGCAGAGAATTATCGTACAGCATAGTATTTTATGCTGGCAGTTTTCGGCAATTGATATACCTAATTTGTATCCATCAGAATAATATAAATATTTAGAGACGACGTAAATATTAGATACACATTTAACATTGGTTGAAGTGATCTAAAACTGGTTAAGGAGTCAATGGCTCTAATGTGATGACTTTAATTTTAGATTGACTGCTGTATAAAGCTCAGCGGAATGCCAGATTTGACTCTGACATTCGTAAATCCGCGACTTTTCGACGATGTTTCATTTCATCCCTGTGTAAGATTTAAGAGATGGGAGGTAAGCCGTTTAATTACATTATTGTAATGTTAATTATGCCTATATTAAAATAAGTTGGAATCTGATATTATAAACGTGACAATTTCATGAAATAATAATAAATTGAGTATAAATTGTTGTTTATGTTGCAGTCCGAAAGGATATTATCGTTTATTCCTCCTGATGGTAACTTCAGACTGATGTCATATCACATAGGATCGCAGAGTGTCGTCGCTATCCCAATATACGTGCGACACAGCCTCGTCTTGAGATCCAATGGGGACCAGGGCAGATTAGACTTGACCGTTGGCCCTAAGCAAACCATGGGAAGAACATTAGAAAGTAAGTGTTGTAAATTATTTTTAACTTA
The DNA here is from genome assembly GCA_905404295.2 of Ochlodes sylvanus. Classification (NCBI taxonomy): domain Eukaryota; kingdom Metazoa; phylum Arthropoda; class Insecta; order Lepidoptera; family Hesperiidae; genus Ochlodes; species Ochlodes sylvanus. The sequence goes on from FR990127.1 coordinate 8,820,855, forward strand.
CTTAACTTGTATATTTAAGTAATGTTCATTTTTATATAAAATTCATAGTCACAACTAAAATGTATGAATAAATGTCGGACAAGGAGAATTTTTTGAGGAGATAACAAAGTTAATCATCACATCTTTGAGAACCTGTTCAAGAGTACTGAAGCAAAGCATATTACGGCATATTACATATTAAGGCATTTATTTTATCATGTTTGTTATTCTTATAGTGTTTTTTGATATTTGATATTTTTAATTTTCAGATGTAGCATTAGAGATTTGCATGCCCAAATGCGTTTTGAATTGTTCCTTGACGTCGAATCAAGGGAAATATTCATATGATCCGGTCAGCAAAGTGCTATTGTGGGACATTGGCCGCATTGAATTACCCAAGCTGCCGAATATTAAAGGCTCAGTAAGTGTGACAGTCATTGTTGATCTTATTATGATACCTTTGAGATGCGGGGGGCTCCATCCATGAATTAAATCCAAGCCATCTCAAACTCAAATCATTTATTTCATGTAGGTATTTTTAATACACTTATGAACGTCAATTTTTTGTATTTACCACCGTTTCGCTAAGGTGCCTTTATCTTTAAGCAGAAAAAGAAACGGCGAAAGAAACTCCTCGGCACATCTTTTAATCCTGCATATCATAATCAGCATAATCCTGCATCCTCCCCTGTAATTGATGTCCTCTACTAAACTGTCGAGGCCATGGTGCCACCAGCTGGATCCCGAAGCTTTGCACCACCCATTTTAATCCCGACGGAACTCTTGCGTGTTCTAGCATCCGTCTGACCAATTATCAATGTTCTAAAGTCAAGCTTGGTATCCTTTTTTACTTGTTTGTCGTAGTGTCGGAGAGAGAGATAAAGCTACCCACCCGCTTCCTTTTTGGCGAGCAACGCATGGGTGTTGCTTTTGGTATTATTGTTGTTAATGTTGACTTACCATCAGGTGGTTCGTCAGCTCGACTCGACTAGTTATATAAAATGAAAATAAAACATTACGTAGTGATAAAGACAAAATGTTAAGTCCTTAGTTATGTCCTACCTTTTTAACCGACTTCAAAAAAGGAGGAGGTTCTCAATTCAACTGTATTTTTTTTTAAATGTTTGTTACCTCTGAACTTTCGACTGAGTGAACTGATTTTTATGATTTTTTCTTTATTTGAGAGCTGGTGCTTCTCGTGTGGTCCCATTTCAATTTGGTCCAGTTCTAACAATGGCATCCATGAGAAAACCGTATAAGTCCAGTGCATTATTTTGTGGGGTTTTTTTACTTGTTAGACAATTCTTGATATTTCTAAAAATACTTTATATTTGTTAATAGGTATCGGTGGCCTCCGGAGCTGATACCACAGGCGCCAATCCAAGCATCAACGTGCATTTCACAATCCCTCAACTAGCAGTCAGCGGGTTGCGGGTCAGCCGCCTCGACATGTACGGCGCCAAATACAAGCCGTTCAAAGGCGTCAAATACGTCACAAAGGCCGGCAAGTTCCACGTGCGTATGTGATCCGAAATTATAAGCAGAGTTATTAAATACTCTGATACTTAATGCGTGGTTGGAGACTGTTGTAATGTTACTGGTTTATGTTTTGATACATTAGAGGAATGTAAGTGTTATTGCAATTGTTTTATAGCGGTATTGTGTGTCGGCAATTTTCGTGTTGTCGTGCTTCTATGACGTCATTGGATCTATATGGAGTTGCTATTACTCATAATTTTTTAAAAATTTTTGGACGATAATAGAAGTATGATTGCCGGGAGACATTCAAAACGTAGTCGCATATTGGTATTAAGCAAACGAACCATTTCCGGAAATCAATAGAGTCCACCTTTTTTGAAATCTGTTAGAATAAGGTATGTTGAGTATGTGTCAGGTGTAAATCATACATTCAGTTTATCGATAGTAATATTTATTTATGTACCAGTGCCAATAATGGATTTGATACGAAAGATCCTTAAAATTAATTGAAATAAATATAGGCCTAACAATATCTTATTAAATATCTGAATCTCGATACGAAATGTAAGGATTTCATCTGAAATCTTATTACTCGAAACTTCATTTAAAGTTGTTGGTCCAGTTTACAGATTACTTAAATTTTGTATAAATTGTATTCATCATATAAATATTCTGTGACTTGCAATAAGCAAACTTGGCTTGAAACTCAGTAATTACATTTTATGACGCACAATGTAGTAATGGAACACAGAATTCATTAGTCACCCTAGATATGTATACATACATAAATTATATGTGAGCTATACATAAGCTTAATTATTAATTATAATGCAATTATATATACATTTATCTACAAGATCCAGTATTATTCTCTATATATTTTTAGCTGAAATTCAACTTGATTATGATTAAAGAATCCGAAAGCTATGGATTATTTTTAAATGAAATTTTTACAGCAAAGTTGTGTGGTAAACGCAATACATGAGTGTTATATGCATTTAAATATGTCTAAAATAATAATACATTTATTTTAAGCAAGCTACCTATGTTTCAGCATTTTATGTAATCTTTTCCATATAGATGTATAATTTCAAGATAATTTTTTTAGAACATTGTTATTAATCGATGTTAAACGATAATATTTAAGCAATTTTCTGTTATTGGAGTATTTAGTGTTGTAAATACACATATACATGTATGTATGTAAATAAACATTCAGTTATCGTATCAACTCTGTTAAACATGCGTTTTATTTCATCTCAAAATTAAATGTATATTATTATGTAGGTAATATTTGTATATTATATAATGTTTTTAAGTTAACTTATCCATCCTCTTATCTAACAGGAAAGGCAATGGTACCAGGTTCCGTCGGTTGAAGGTTGTCACCCGGTTCGACGTGATATGACTGAATTCGGTATTCGAAAATGCCATTACTGTCGTGATATTAATATCGACGCAATGAAAGTGGAAATGCTGTAACCCACAATAATCCAGAGCCGCTAAACTTATGAGATTTTAGAAGATAATGTACAAAAATTTCTATTGGTCTTAGAGCGATGAGACTTGGACCATACGACGCACATTTTTTTATGATTCCGAATCTGCTGAATAAAAACATTGTCCTATGATGTACCTATTTAATTGTAATGTTGACACATATATCATAATTATGTCAATGTGTTGACAGGCTTATTTGTCATTAGTGTCAATTGTCAACTATTAATAGTTCCACACGCCACCGCAGTCTTGACCCTTGACCACGATCCATGCAGTTGGGTCAAAATATCGGTGTAAGTAGTAAAAATCGTGAGCACCCGTTATATTAAAAAAAATTGCTCGTTGGCTGCACAAAGTTCGTAAACACTGCAGTTGGCTGGCGGTTAATATAAAAAATCATTATAAACCTTATTTAATACGGTGTTGAAGTCGTCTTACTTGGTCCTTACGTAATAATATTACCTACTAGCGACCCGCCCTCGCTTCGCTTCGGGAAACTTATTATAAAGTGCTTAAATATAAAGTTTCATGGTTCTTTAAGAGATGGCGCTAGGCGTTCTTATTCTTTAAGTTAGGAAGGTTCACCCCTAGATGGCGCTGTGCTTAAAACCCGAAGAAATCCCATACAAACTTTCAACCTTTATTTCAACCTCTTCATCCCTTTTTGTCGCAATAAAAGGTAGCCTATGTCCTTTCTCAGGGTCTAAAGATTGTCTGTGTCAAATTTCATCAAAATCGGTTGAGAGGTTTAAGCGGGAAAGCGACACAGACAGACAGACAGACAGACAGACAGACAGACAGACAGAGTTACTTTCGCATTTATAATATTAGTAGGGATAGGAAACATTAGGTAGGTAACTGTTTTGAACCCACGATGAAAGGAAATGGGCGGGAATTAAGTACCTAGTATGGGAAAGGGTTGGTCTCACAGTTTATAACGGGGTTTCCGGTAGTCACATCCTGGTGCAGTGTGAGAATGTTATATTTTCGCACAATCAAGTGTATCCCTCACAGAACAGAGATACACTGTCTTTCGTGGTTACCCTCATACAATCAAATGTATACATGAAGGTTCAGGCTTAACAAACATTTATAGACCTAAGTAGGTCATAACATTTCTCATTAGTTTTTTCAAAAGTAGGTATGTATTAAGGTTTAAAATTACCTAAATTTTGTGTTTAACGGGCTCAACACTTCTAAACCAATTTTCGTGGATTGTGCTATAGGTACTTACATCTCAAATTAGGTAGGTAGAGTTACTTGTAGTACCTACCCTAGAGGATTTGACCATCGGACGTGAGGCACGTCTCTTAGAACTTGCTAGGCAATGTATCTTTTAAGTTGTAAATTTTACGATAGTCGCTTTATATGTCGCTGTCGGTGGGTTTGTTATTTACCTGGCTAGTTACCGTTTATCTTGTAATATCGCTATTTAAGTAATTCCAGAGCTACAGGGTCAATTAACAAGGGGCTATACCACTGTCTTGTTTTAACAACGATACGGTGTCGGTTCTAGCATGGGATGGATGTGTATGACGTTTCCAATAACATTATAAGTAACATTTTATTGTTCATTAAAAAATGTCCTCAAACTTATAAAATGATAAAAAGTAAAATATTAATAACATAGTCGCTAAATACGTAACTTCATTGCCTCCTATTGCCTATAATTTAAAGTCTTTCAGAATTAGTTCCCTACATATTAAAACCTGCTTCACGTTTTCAATTTGATGAGTATTTGTTTATTGGAGGTGGTAACCCAGCATCAGGGACATAACTACGCGTTGCATCAGTAATCAGTTAACGGTACCATAGAGTTAATTTAAATATCTATGGTCGGATCTGCGATGTCTAATGATTACGGTGCTATAAAAAGCAGGTACCTTCGTAATTAGGTTTACATTGAATGCTACTAATAAAAAACACACGTCTCTGGAATGCTAGGATAATAATGTGCCGTAACTAACATTAGGTATTCAGTTTAAATAAAGGTTGTGTATACCCAATTGTTTCATGATAGTTACCCATTTAGTAAGAGCTAATAGACCTACGAGACTGCTAGTGGCAAAATTTCATGAGCGCTTCCTTGTTTCGGAGGGCAAGGGAATGTATAGCCAGCCATCCGTACCGGTTGCTAAAATTTTGTTGGAGTCGTAAAGCCATGTCGGAAGCCTTTGGGCGGCATAAAAAATTTCGACACTTGGTTTGCCACTAACATCGCCTCCAATCCGCACTGAAGCAGCGTGGTGGAGGCCCCCTCAGATCAAAGAAGAGACCCCGTACTCAGTAGTGAACCATTAATGGGATAAAGCCAATAGATCTACGGTTTATGAGAATCTAATGAATGACCAAGTTTCCGTAATAAAAGACGTTGTCAGGAATTGGATGGGTGCCCACTAGTAGTATATACTAGGTATGAGCGCTTCCGTTCTTCGTCACGTTGAGCCGACGCCGACGGACGGTCCCTATTTGCATTAAAGTGGTCGTTGTTATGCCATGTCGGGAATATGTAGCAACATTGCATAGGATTATAATTAATTTTAATTATTTTTTTACAGGATTTTCGCATCGTGTAGGTAAGTATACTTTTTACCCATGTTTGTAATTGTAAATTGTGACACGTCTTTTACTTCAGTTTCAGTTTAGTTTTTTAACGCTCTTAAACGGTTTACTCCCAACGGCCACCACTAAAACATTCACATCTCTGCAGAAGTGCACTTAAGCTGGGCCTACATTGACATAAGTTGGTACACAAATGAATACTTCACAAACAACTACATACATTTTCTGCATTTATGCATCTATTTATTTATTTTCCTACAACTACGTCGGTACCACTTCTATTCTATTTGTTGCTTTTGTTCATGTAGATATTTGTTTGAGGTCTACTTGTCGTTGTACATAGTGTAGAGAAGTGCAAAATAAGAATATGATCTCGTGAGAATCTGCAACAAAAAATAATAAATTAGCAGAAATTTAGTGACTGTCTTAAACAAATAACATAAATAGGTTGAGCATGATTGTTTTTGAATTAATTATTAATATTTGACTATATTATTTTTCTCACCGCAGAATATGTGACAAGTGAAATATTTGTAAAATTCATTGCAGTGAAAGCGATGGTTTTTTGGGACCTACAACAAAAATATACGCAATTAACCTAAATTATTGTTAACGGTGAAAGTAGGTGTCCTCTAATACAATTGCGTTTAAAAATAATTTAATAAATATTTTGTACTGAATACAGATTATTTAAATTGGTCAGAACCTTTAAATATTTTATCTGCTACACTTTTAAGTTCAGGTAAATCAAACCAATTTAAATATAATTAATTAATTTAGCTACCTAATTTAAATTAGAAAAAATCATCATGTGAAATTGTTTCTTTTTCGATATGTGAAAAAGAGGGAATTCCAACCTTTTAATAAAAAAAAGAAGCGCCTGTCTACACCGCGGGCTGGTACGGTACCATCCGCTATTGTATGCCGCAGTGGCTATGTCTGCATTCTGCAAAATATTGTATGAAAACAATGTAAACTGCTACTTTTTAATTTAAGATAATATATAATTATCGTAAATTGCGTTTAATGCCCCTGATTTGTAGTGAAGAGCATAAAAATATTATTTTATGGTAGAAAAAAATAAAAATCGGTGTGCTGTTTTAGATTTTTACTTAAAACTCTCCTTGAGCGAAAAAATGGCCACGTCCTTACGCTACTTATTATAATGCGTTATATAATAAACGGGCTTTTTGACACGTACGAGTACTTACTCGTTCAGAAAAAATCTTTTGACAAGTTTAAGCAACATTTTTTTCTTTTGTAATTTGCTACATATTTTTTTTGTCTTTTCTTATAGTTTTCATGTTAATGTTGAAATAATAGACCGATAAAAACGTTTTTTCTAAACACGTAAAGGTTAAAAATATAATTCTAGATGTTAGATAACAAAATAATATCTTAATGAAATGTAACTTGACTTATAAGAATATATAATACATTCGTATGAGTAATTTATTTATTTATTTATTTATTTTTCAGTTATTTATTTTTTGTTTATTTTATTTTCATCCAAATCTAAACATTTTAGCAGATGGGCATTAATTGTAAAATGATGCTCTTACTAGATTACGTAGATACTCAATTTTATCTATCCGTTTATGTGTTAAAATGTGCTCACTTGTAACCTTAACTACGTGTGGAACGATAGCTATCATCGTAAGAATATATAAATTCTTTTTACTTTTTACAGTAATTATGATCAGCTACGAATACATAATTCTCACTGTAGCTTGTTCCTCGCGGGGTAGAGGTCTTTTCAATTGTGAGAGAAACCCTTGCCCTGCGGTAGTCCCATAATAGGCTATTATGTATGGTATATATCTTACTAAACGCTACACAATGTGAATTATTAGGAGAGACTCGTGCCCTGCAGTGGGCAGTTAATGCGTTGGAGCTAAGGTGTATTATCTTCTTAATTAAAAAGCCTTAATAGATATAAGATTATGTTACCTAAGTTTTTTCTTAACTCCAATTCTATATTTGTAATTATATAAATGAGATCTTTCATGTAAGACATTTCGTAACGTATGGTAATCCCCACTTTTGGAGTCTAGAAGGCTGGGAATTTGTCCAAAGAATTAATTTTGCCATAGGTACAGTGGGACAATGCTGCCAGTGCCAATTATAAATTTTGGAAAGATATATATATTTTAAATACTCACAGTAGTTTAGATTTAAGTTTATCTTATTTCATTGTATGGTCTTTAAGTTCTTTTCTTTCTTCTTGAAGTGAAATATTGTTTTTATTTGTTAATTCTATTTTAGTTATGTTCTAAATAAATAATAATATTTTAAAAATATAAAATGGTATATACCGCATGTAATATGTCGTCTGCATACCAACATAGAGTCCCAATTTGAATCAGGGCCGACATTAAAAATAACTTGTTGCTTAGCGCCATTAAAGGTTCCAGTAACTGTGATAAAATTATACAATTAGTAAAATAACCATCATAAAAATAGGTATGTGATAGATTTGTGAATATATACAGTAGAAAAGTATAAAGTTTAATGCGAAATGATGTCCTTTCGGCCAACTTCGTAGCTGACGTCATAACCAGCTATAATCGAGTTGCCAACGAAAAGTTTCGGTTGAAAAAAAAATTCTGCGTTGAAAGTGAAATTATTTTATAGATTCTTGCCAATTGGGTCAAGTACTTTATATATAATGTAGGTACTCTAATGTTAAAGTAAATGATCTGAAGAAATTATAGGGAAGCAGAATTTAAATTTCAAAATTTGTGGTATGTAGAGTCGTATCCAAAGTCGTAATTTCTTAATTATCGTTGTCAAACATTAATGGTTAATAGTTAATTAACGAACAAAGTGTTATATATATTTACTTACCACAATGACGAATAGCACACAGCAAATATTTACTGAGCTGAGGACAATGTTAATAAGGTTAACCAAGGAGAATGCTTCCTCCAGGTCTTTGCAGTAGCTGCAAAGGAATTCATAAGGCTTAGTCTGATCCTTGTTATGTAAATAACTCGCAAATGAGAAGATTTTTTTTAGTGTCAGTTGCCGAGCACGAGCAGACAAGTCACGTTATGGTGGGTGACTGGGTGGTCACCGTCGCCCAAGGACGTCAACAACACCAAAGGAATGATCGTTGCGTTGCCAAGAAAGAAGAAAATGACACTAGGTTTTTTCGGAAGAATTCTTGCGGTTAGTGTAAAAATATTTGACTTGCCTAATCAGCCGTTGATGCAATTTAATATTTTCGATGATATCATGGTAGTATTCATCATCTGTTTTGTCTGTGGTGGCCAGAGACTCCAGACGTCGCTGCAGGATGCGCAGCAACAGCCCGATGTGGCTGGCCATACCCGAGAATAATAAATCCGTAGAGACCATTATCCAAACGCATGTTTGCCCTGAAATTAAAAACTTGTAGATACTACTGCTCGTTTGCTATCTTAAGTCCAAAAAAATGCTGTTCGCTTCTTATAAGGTGTGGTATGGTAGTGATAAGGTATCGTATTTCTTGTCGTTTCGTACTTTTGAGTTAAAAACGGATATCTTATAGGATTACGCGTATGCTTGTCTTGTTCACTTTATTTACCTTTACCTTTATCTACCTGCGACTACATTTCGAAAGTTCATTTAGTTATAATTATAAAAATGAGAAGGATGTCGGAAGTACTTACTTGAAACAAAGCATACGTAAAATTGTACGTCGAAATTAGTCGATTTATGAGTAGGTAGTTAGGTAATAACTAACCTAACCTAACTAACCTACACTAAAGTACCGTAAATTACTATTTTGAATCATCTTAAAGAAATAAATAAAGGCAAAATGAAACATTACACCTCAAAATACTACTGCAGGTAGGTATTATGAGAGCGAGCCTTCTTTTTCATAATTTAATATCAGAGAGTAAATTTTTTTGTGTAATAATAGATAATTATTCACAATTTAAGGAAAATTAAAATGGATTTATACTAGGATAGCATAAATGATGAGGAGGTTCGACTAAACAGTTATATCACAGAATAAATACTAGTATAGCTATATTATAGTTTTAATGTTGGCCATAAGTGAATCTTACAGATTAAGTCCTCGACAAGGATACTTCTAAGACAAATAAGTATTCTACGATTTATCAAGCGAAATGAAAAAATGCGAATGGAATTTAAACTGTTCTGAATGTTTAGTGTTTACGAAGCATCTCTTAGAAATACGGTTGACTTGTTTACATTGTATTTTAGCAAGCTGAGTGCGTGCAGAACACTTGAACCATTTGGAATGTGGGTTAACTTAAGCTACAAATGATATTGGTTTTGTACTCGTCATGAGAATGTAATAGCCTAACGCAACCGTATAATCACTTAAACTAGATTAATTAGAATTCTCAGCATTATTTGAGATTGCCATAATTACTTATAGCATGTTAGTCTTTCGTTGATTGTATGTTATTGACACTTGAGACTATAAAGACCTCGATACGGCAATAAATTATACTGAAGAATATTTGTAACAGACGTGAAATATATAATTGTGCATACCGGTATCATTATGATAGATTAGATAGATATCGTTTAGTTGCAATGGCTACGTGTCTAGGAAATATGCTGTGATAGAATATCTGATAATAGAACCATCTGATCAATTAAGATTTGTTAGATCAATCATGTTACCTACATTGATAAGGCATAAAAAGCACGCAAAAAGTTATGCCTAATCCATTGCTTTTGTAGGTCAAAGCTGTACTAACGGGAATGTAGTTGTTATGACACTTACCAGCAAATATCTCGAAGATATACACTGCAACGTGTGCTATAGGTCTATGTTTGTCGAAGGGATACCAAGAGAGCCATACGTAACCAATTTGTGCTTCCTGTCCATGCCATGATCTATATAAGTAGATGAGTATCGGAGTCACATTGTAGAACCAGACTCCTAGTATGTTGACAATGAAGTACCCTGGAAGTATTTTTGTTGTTTAATTCTTTTAATTCTTTATGAACTGTAGGTATATACATTAGGACATGAAGAATAGGATAATATTTGTGTCAACTTTAGCAAATACACAGTATAAGCCTGTGGTCTTATCCTGTGACACCCAACCATAAAGAACATTTCGAGTAGGTACATTTATATGCACGATACCTATCACTATCTTCGTTCTACCACTAACCTATCCTTGCGCACTCCAATCCACTTCTACCAACTTCTCTCTCTCTATCCTTCATAATAAAGTTGTTAAACATTTTAAATATTTTTGTTACTTGATGGTAAAGTTAATAATAACAAGGCTTACATTGGTGGCCAATACGTAGAGCAGCCAAGCTTTTGTCCTTGATACCCTGAGCGTCCTCGTTCAACGGCGGCACGGGCCATATTCCTGAGAGCTCTTCGAGCAGTTTGCCAAATACATTTACCTTATACCACAGCACAAACACCTTGGAGATACCTGAATATGGAACACAAAGAGAATGGGATTTTTTCGTTACTAATTCTAATAGAACAAAAGGTATTATATCTCTTTTGTGTTATTTTGGAAAGGCATGTGGCGATATCGTGAATCACGCTTTTTTATGGATATGAGGTAGCTAACGAGCATGCAGCACCACTGCACCACCCTTCCGCTGCCGCCCATGACAACTATGACCGACCTAGAACAAGACTCAAATGGGGACTAGGATAGTTAGTCCGGTTAGGAGACGGTGTTAGAACATTAGTTGGTTAGTTTGTTAGTAAGTATGAGATAAGTATTGCAACGCGTTGGTGAAGCCCTTGGTGTTCCCAATGACCATGGGCGACGGTGATCACTTACCATCTCGTTTGCCTGCTTTGGACATAAAAAAAAGTATTGGCAGACCTAGTTGAACATGGAATGAGACAATCTCTCAGGCACCTCATACCTAACAATAACCCTCCTTCTAGAATCAACCATTCGCATAGCCACTAGTCCGTTCCATTTCGTATGCTACGGCTGTTTTTCCCTTGATGGCGTAAGAATTATCTTTTCGGCGCGTATGTCGGATATTTGACAAATTTATAACTATGTCGGATTTATACATGTATTAATTAATTAGGACCTTACTTAAAGCTCCGTATCCGAAGGTATGGAAAAGCGGAACGACATCTTCGACACGTGGTGAATTGGAAATCGTGAGCCCTATGTACATGGCTTCACTGAAAACATGATAACAAATGGCCAGAACGGAAGCCGTGAACATCAGCTTTTGTCGAAGATACGACGAGACGCTTTTTGACTTATCGAAAGAAATTCCGATACGTCTCATGCAAAACGTACTCAGTCTTAATGACTCGTCGATTTCCCGCTTAGCTGATTCACGAGCCAGTCGATTCATTTTCAGTAATTGAATTGTTAACGATTCAAATACTTCACGTTAAATAATAATTTTAACCGTTTTGTACTTCTTTATATAGTGTTTCGATGGTGGTGAAAATGTATACAACGAATAAATAGGAATATATATGTCTGTCTGTGACAGTGGAATTTCTTGATAACGGTAGTTATTAAAATAAGATTTAAAGAAATATGTTAATATATAACGGGAAATTCTCAAACGTTGTATTCTAAACAATGATAAATCGCAAAGCTTAATATAATTATTACATTGGATATTGTAACAAAAAAGAAATTAATACAGTAGTATACGAGAGCTGCCAGTATATTGTTTGAAGTGTGAAAAACAGGCGTGTTTAAAGAATTTTAAAGGGGCAAGTTCGAAACTTTGATACGACGGGGATTGATTGACCACGCCCCAAAGACGTACCACTTAGTTGGAACTTTAGTTTTAATAATATAACAAGGTAATACTTTCTACTTCGTTGGATTGTGTCTTGGGGCTGTATTTATGTGATGACTTACTAAAAATACTAATTTACCGGGCAATTAAGTAAATAAACGGAATCCTTGACTAACTTAAAGACGGATTTATTTATTGTTTCATTTTTGTTTGCACGCAAACAAAAACATGAATTTGTAGTGACTGACGAGTGAGAAAGATAAGTTGCCGTAGTACTTATATCTCATGCAATATAGACACCAAAGATCTCATGAAGTATATACTCATAAATCAAGTACCGTAATGGGATAAATATCAAGTTTCCATAGCATGACGCGATTGTGTTTGATTATAACTATATTTCATGATGTTTTTTAATCATTCATTGTCGTTACTTCTTAATTAAAGTGCGCAATTTTTTATTCATTTGTTACTTAACATCTATTAATTTGACTTGATTACATGTAAGAAAATCATCAATCTTTTATAACTATCTAGTTGAGTAAATTATTGAATTTTAATTTAAGTACATCCTTTTAGTTTAAATAATGATGCTCCAAAAAGAAAAAGTCAAAATTTTACCAGTAAGTATTGCATCACTTAATTGGAAAGCTGTAACTGGCCAGGATACTTGATGTATGTTAAAAAACGCACAAAAAACCTATTATTCAGACGTGTCAAGCACGTGGGCTGATACACCAGTGCAGGTCATTAAACGCGTCACAAAAAATAGTCCTTTTCTATGTAACAGGCAGTAGGTATACACATTACTTGCTTTTTGCTTCGGTACTGCGACCAAATTCTTGCGTTTAATTGATTTTTTTTCTGTAATGGGCGGCCATCGACACGAATTAAAGTGATTTGAGATTTTCCCGCTACAGATCGCGGTGTTTCGGCAAATTTAGCACGCGGCCCGCGGTCCGTGGCGAGCTTTACAGTTCGCCACCGTTACGCGACGATTAAGCTGCGCACGCGCAACACGCCAGGCCCCGCGCTCGTAGCACCGTGCTTGTCATCAACGTAATCATAACGCTCACTATTGCTGCTCCAATATTCTAAATAAGACCACCAAACGGTTACTCGTTCAAAAGATTGCTCAGGAGCATCGATACTAATGCAAAATTAATAACGATCTCTCCATAAAGTAAAAGTGCTATGTATTATCTTCAGTGTTTGAACGGACGACCTAGATCTTTTGAGAAGTCAGCAACCACGCAGTAAGCGCAAAAACACCTAACAAATGAACGCCAAATAAAAGGTGTGAAAACGAAGTGAAACAGATAGCAACTTGCCACTTCGTTGTAGGCACTGTTCTCTATAATCCGAGTATAAATGGATTGGATAGGCTCTACGAACCAATTTTATTATGTCACTATGCAATTGTCCAATTATTTATTTAATTATTTTTAACTTGGAGCCATACATTCTTAATTCAAATTAATTTTATTTATTGTTTAACAATAAATTCAGCACCAAAATAGCACGAATTAAGTAAATACAATGCCATTCATGTAAAATGTATTATTGAATTAAATTAAGTTATGTTTCAATGTTCAAGTTATGTTTCAATACAATAAATTAATTGTAATGTATAACGTCTCCCAAGCTAGCTAAATATATGTATGTATAGCATATTTATGTTACAGAGATCATTGGTTGACGCTCGATTCACACACCACACGACCGGCAGCTAGAAGCTTGACACCGGAGTAACGTACTATCGTGTCGTAATGGATTAAGTACTCGCAACATTAGCACGATAACCCACATTATGGACATTAAACCATTCGGGAAATCGCTTTCATGAAATGACTAAAAAACTTTCATTGCACTTACTTTGCTGTTCTGACCGCAGTTCAGTTCGAGAACTAACACGTTCTTATTATGGGAACTGAGACTGATTATTATCATAATATGTTTGTTTTATATTCGTAGTTTTTTTAAAGCCAACAAACGAGCAGACGATCTGACCACATGATGGTACATGGTTACCGTTGCCTATTGACATTAGTGACACCAAAAGTATCACCGATGCATTGGTGACCCAATAGGAAGTGTGAAGCGGGGGATTTATTAGTACTGGCTCTCCGAGTAATTTGTAGCGCTCGTAGCTGCAGTCGACCGTGAAATCTTTTTTACGTGTTACGCCGCAGTGGTAGAGAGCCATATATAATAATAATAATATAATAATAAACGCTAACACACACATACCCCCGCACTAGGATTCCCTGTGTCACGGGTGGCATGGACAACACTAATTACACATCACTAACACCCATGACCCGAGAACAAACATTTATCTGTCACATAAACATCTGCTCCGGCCGGGAATCGATCCCGGGACCCCTTGCTTCGCAGGCAGGGCTAGTACCAACTAGGCTAGGGGGTCGTCATAATGAAGGTTTCCCGTTTTATTTTTCGCTCAACAACGCATCGGCGATGCCTTTGGTTTTACCGATGTCAATGTGCGACATTTACTATCGTAATTTACCATCAATTATTTTGAATGCTTGTTTGTCGGCCTTTTACGTAAAAAAGAAGCAATTTCAGGAGCTATTAGTAGGTGAAGGGTGGCTGTTAGAAGTACAATCTGAAAAATCTGGAGTACTAAATGCTTCAGAGGGCACGTTTGTAATCGCTACTATCGTTAGACACGAATTGTAGTCGTTAAGGTATGCCGAGGACATTGCGCGGCATTTTCCGATACTTGGGTTGGTCATTGACCTCTTCACATTATGCAGTGGCGCAGCGTGGTGTACCATGAACTAACTCCTGTATCCTCCAAGCCCAGCAGTGGGACAGTTACAAACTTGTAATTGTGATGTTTATGAAATATTTTGATATTTAAAAGAGCTACATTATATTACCAAAACCTAGATTTACTAAAATTGTTGAAAAATATTTTACAAGACTTGTATTAAAACTAAGAAATAGCGAGCAAGGTGAATTTATGGGATGGGGCTGTAGTCCCTTAGATTTATGGATATTGTATATTGTTAGTGCACCACAGAACATGAAGAAATAAAAAAACAACTGCCAAGAAGAACAATACGGCAGGCGGCCTTATCGCTACATAGCCATTGCTTCAAGGCAACCCATAAAAATAAGCAGAACTAAAGGCTGTATTATGTATTATTAAAGTTTATATTACATTCACAATTACGCCAAATCCTCATTGAAAATTAAAAGTGGTAAAGATAGATTAAATATCATGCTGAATTAATCTATACATTTACTAGCTGGCCCAGCGCACGTTGTTCCGCCGTATAGTTTACTTGTAGTAAATGCATACAAAAAGCGCGATTTATTTGGGATTATGTGTATTTTTTTATGTTTAATCAATAAAAATAAAAATTTTGTCTAAAAATAAAAAAAATGTTAGGGGTGGACAACCCTTATCACTTAGGGGTATGAATAGATAGTAGCCGATTCTCAGACCTACTGAATAATTATGCATATAAAATTTCATAAAAATCGGTCAAGCCTTTTCGGAGGAGTACGGTAACTAACATTTTCCTTTAATATGAGACGTGTAGCAGAAAATTGTTTGAAATCATTAACAGTTCCAGGAGCTTCAGTTCCATTATAGGCATTAAGCGTATTTAATGCGTTTCTTAAGCAACACGAGACTTAATTTAACAAATAAACAAGTTCAAAGCCAAGCAAATTGTTTCACCGCTTTTATATCACAACATCGTATCATCATCTCTTTATTGTTTTCTTTCGCACCCCGAGAGCTACAAACGCTCATTATACCGCGAGTCGAGTTGTTATTTCTAGTCAAAGCCTACGGCGTTCTACGTTGTAATTATTTTGGAACTGAGTAATTGAATCTTACTGAAATAAAAATAAATCGCGATTTGCCGTGCGCGATGTAATTTAAGATTTTCATCGCGTAGATAATGAGAGGCAATGCGAATCAACATATTAACTTTCACTGTTGTATCGTCTCAAAGTTGGCCTTAAATCCTCTTTGGGAACCGCAGGAAGTGAGACAAAAAAGGCAGTCCGAATCATCTAATGTTATATTGTTCTTGTACCACTGGTCAGCTATTACTCACTGTAGTGTGAAAGAAACTAATATTCTATTAGAAATTTGCTTTCGATTTTCATTTGGGTAGCAACATCAACGGCGTTTGAATAATTACTTAATACGTACAATAGAAGGCAGGTGTAAAGAGTCATTTGTCCCCGTTTGCTGAACTGTTATGTTCTGGGGAGCAAAAGATTTAATTATTCATATTTAACTTCTTAGGTAAAGCAACGTAGTTTCCCATAAAAGAGTTTCCTTTGTTTCATCTTATTCGTTCTCACGTTTCAAGTTGTGCGAATGGATGAATTATCGCATATGTGTTCTAACGCAGAAATGGCTACTATAATTTTATAGCGATCGCATAACACACACAGAGGCGCTCCATTCATCTTGCATGCCTCGGGATAATTCATGTGTAAGTCAACGCTACTGCATTATGATGATGTACTACCTATACACTGTTGCAATCATTAGCCTAAGCCCAATATGTGAATTTTTCAATATATTTTTCCGCAGTTAGTCTAGTATTTAGTACGGAGGTAACTGCGGTGGTATATTTTTTGTATATTCTAGCTTATTTAATTTTCCATGTTAAGTACTCAAATCTAAATGTCGAGGTATATTATGGTTAGGATGCTGAATCATACCTATTTGATAAATCATTTTGATCGTGTTTTATGATCATCGGCTATTTATGTAACTTATTCTCATTTGGAACTCACTATAAACAAGTGTTTACTATAAAAAGGCTGCTACGACATACCTTTTTTATTTCTTCGTCCGTATGTTACTGATTGCGATAAGACTAAACTTCTAATTGACACTTGTCTAGCGTATGCGGCAGGTACTAATTGGCACTAAAGATATTGCTTAGTTATTTATGTTTATTTTTTATAGACCTGGATCCTGATAAGTAAATAGTCCAAAATATAACCCGTGGCACTAACTTGAACCTAAAAATTTGGAGTTGAAGTATAATAATTACAACAGGTATGAAGTACCGCACCTCAGTTACCATGTGAGCTGTGTTTCGATTGCTCGAAGGGTTAAAAATTTCCCACTTAATTGTTCTACAGCAACGCATCGGTGATGGCTGGATACTGACTACTCGGTGACAATGAAGATTTATCATCAGATGATTTGTATTACTTCAACATGAACAACAGAAAAACCAGTGAATTATAATTATATTTATTGCATTTTGGTGTTTTGATTTTATGTGTGGGTGTTTTCAAATATTAATGTGGGATGGATTAATGATCTCGCTGATTCCAAGTCGTGTTTTAAGATGGTGACAATTAGTCAACGCTTGATCAGGACTGACGGCTCTTTCGATTGGTCAGTAGGTTTTAAAATTTCTTAAATTTATAAATTTATAGCAATATGTTTATAGTTAATGGAATGATGGTAAATTTGCATTTTTTGTGACCACCTTTGTTGTTTTCCCAATGCCTACAGGTTGACTGGCAGGGAATACTTTTAGCATTAGGTAAGTCCGCCTTTTGTTTTTATACTTTGAATGGTACAAAAAAGTCTAAATAAATAAATAAAATGATGCATGTAACCTAACATACATGTATGTTGACAATCCAGCTGTATGGAGATTAGTTACCAATGTAAATTAGTACAACAATCTTATTTGGAACCAGTAACCGCCTTCGCTTCGCTTCGGCAAACCAATGCCAATTTACCTATTATTACCTATGCATTAGACTGAAACTGTAAAAAATGATTAGACGGGATTTTTTAAATTGACATATTGTTTTTTTTTCGCACCGATGATAGAAACAAACGCTAAATGTTACCTACCCGAGTTTTCACAATACCTACTCAATAATCGATATGTAAGTATATTAGGATCTTGTATCCCTGTTGGTAATGACTTCTTGCGAAGCGAGGAATTCCATGTTTGAATTCCGGCCGGGCAGATATTTATGTGACGGATAAATGTGTGTTCTCGGGTCTCCATAAGCCTCGCGTGACTATGCAAAAACTCCCATTGCAACGAAAGTAGCAACTATGCCAAATTATAATATATTCCAATCAAATATCCCCTTCTAGTGGGAGCTTCACGTAAGTTTACATTTTTTATCGATAACACTAAAGCTTGTTAATAGCACCAAATAAAAAAACAGGCTGATAAACGGAGGCGAAAAAGGTTCTAAACAGTCTTTGCATATTTATATAGACTTATAAACTCAATCGCTTTAATCGTTCGAAAGTTAACGAATAAATTTTATAATTAAGATATATGCAGTTTAGAATGGCATTATACGTACAATAATAATACCGTTTGTTATTTTCAAATGTTAATGTTAATTGAATTTGTAATACTTAAGAATTATTTTTAGGAACCTGTTAGTTTTTATTTATAAGTTTGGATTGTGATGGTAAAGAAACGATTATATGCGACCAAATGAAAATGCCCAAATGAAACATAAATGAAATGAAAACCTTCTTACACTAATGTCAAAATTTGCATCGTAATAGGTTCCTATACTTCCTCTTCCTTTCTTCCTTTATTTCCCTGATCTATTAATGTTGCTACTAAATAAAAAGAAAATTGGAAATATTTTGTATAGGTTTTGTCTTTGAATTATAACACTATAGAAAGACAGTCTTCATACAAGCGCTCTGTCTAAAGTGAAGCACTAAACCGAAACTTTCCCGAAAGCGGGGAATGATTCGGCTGCGGATAATCATATGTTTTTAGCTATAATACATAAATAGCTTTTCAGATATTTTGTGACACAATTTAATTGGACAAATCTTCATAATTCTTTTTTTTCGTGAGGCACGTTTGGCGTGCGTTGACAGAGCTGCCGGTGTTTGTAGTCATTTCTGACTCCAATTAAGGTGCTTCAAAACGGTCGCGCGGATTTCGTTTCTATAGTGTAATTATTCTAAGGTTTTGTATTATTTACCTATACCTTAACGTTTCCCATGGTTGATAGACCATGGTTTTTGAAACATTTTAAACAAAATAAATATTAAAGTTCTACTTACATAGAAAGAGTATAAAAGGGTGTTTAAATATTTATTACAAATCTTTAAATTATTTAGATGTCGCATAACGATTCATCATTCCAAGTTGACAAATAACCTTTCAGATGTAATTGTAGTGCAATGGCGATTTCCGCGTCCTATAAGGCCCCCGTCAAAGATGTACTTTGACGCCATTTGGAGTGCCGTTGTCCTGTCGTCTTGTTCGGGCGTGCCTTAACTTTGTGGGTAAGCGCTTGCAAATTGCAGTTCAGCTCCGGGCGCTTTATTGAAAATTCGATCTATCTGTTACATTGAGAGGAAAATCTATTGATTTTCAAATATGTGTTTTAGAGTTTCGCGTTAGGAGTGATAGTCGAGTGACGCCCGCGCCGGTGCGAGCCCGTTATCCGGCGTCAGGTTACGGTCACGTCTATAAAAGACGGCGGCGTCTTCTTCACCATTTCATTCCGTTTGAGACGCCTGGTTGGCTGCGTGGCCAGTGTCTGCACGCGCCCGGGTCCGTACATCGCGCGTTCGACCGCCACGACAACTGTTCGACGTTCCCTGTTCTAATCGTCCCTCGGTTAGGGCTGAGTGCTCGCGATCGTGTTGCCAGGACACAGTTTAGTTGCGTGTATAATTGAACTTGAACGTTTTCTCGTGAAATCATTAGAAGCTGACTAGCCGGCTCTGACAGGTGAGTTTGTAGCGTTGATTAGTTATTGACATTGTATCTCATTATTATTTACATTTTTTTTATTATTATTGTTATAAAAAATGAATTATGAAAAGAATTATGAGATTAAAAATTGTAATTTTAAATATTAATATCTCATGCATTTAATATTTAATATAATACTGATATTTCGTGTATTTTTAATGAGGATGATATATTATCATTTTTGATGATAAAATAAGTATGTTTTTTAAATAACACAAAAATAAAATTATTTACCAATCATGTGTTACAATATCATACGGAGCTTGTTTTCAAAATGAGTCATTGGCTCCCAATCGATATGGTCAATAACCTTTTATTATAGTGGGTATTTCGACCGACAACAGACTAATTACAAAAACTCATACTTGCATACGAAATTACTGGCAGCAAAACCTCATTTGATTTATTGTTCATTTAGCAGTGATTTAAAGAACACACTGTAATTAACGATATTTCGATCTAACGAACGAAGAAGGAACGAAAAACTAAGGATGTTTAGTTTTTCAAGCGGCGCGGCGGCATCGTAAGAGCGTAGTTACTTTAACTTTAAGTGTGATAAAGCTATAGAAATAAACAGCTTCATTGGTAGCAAAACCGCATGAAATAATGTGAGCGTATGTCCGATTCGCATCGTCTTCTCTACTCAACCCTATTCCACTAAGCAAACGCACATTATTGGTACGTAGATGGTAAAATGATTACCGTCATTACAGGAGAATTACATGAAGGAGACGTCGGCCCCTACTACCATTATATGCACTCGCGTGAGATACCCACCGCGCCATGCTATTGTTGATTAGTGTTTTTTAGTCCTAGTAATAACAGTAAATGGTCCTTCGAGTCGTTTTACAAAGTACCAAGTACAACCACGTTTTTACAAAAAAGTAAAAGTAACATGCCATTCACGAGTTGACGGCAAATAATAAAGTCGTTATCATATGTAATTTTCACGATAAGAAAAACCTTTATATTTACTAGTTTTTTACGAGTAGAACATCAAATTAAAAAAAACTCCCCATTTCACGATAGAGTTGTTTCTTGTAAAGCTTACAATAAAAGATACTTTATTTTAATTTTACCTGTAGCATGCAAACAGTGCACTATTTTGAAGGGCCTGAGAGATAAACTTATTTTGTATTAAATATTGTACAGGTGTATGTACATGTACCTACTAATTATAAAGAAACTTTAATAAAAAACATTTTTGTATATCCACAAATTGTATTGGCAATTAAAGAAATAGTTAAAGAAATAGTCTGCGAAAATAGATACTCAATTTTAATTAGCATAAGTTTCGGAAAATACTAAAGAACAAAATTGTACGAATCCTGTTTTAAACATGTTCTAAGTCAAGATGAGGGTACGTGAAACTTGTCATTAAAACTTTAATAACCCCCACGGCTAAAGACTTGTTCATAGCAATAAAAAATTAAGGTCCATTTTAGCATCTAATATATTGAATCCCCTGAACACACAGGGTATATGGAGATATCTGATCTCCAGGGAGAGTTAGCCCATAATTTGTTACCTTAAGAAGCCTACTTGATATTTACGACGCGCGCTGCTTTGTTTATCGGTTGCAAATGGGACCTACATACGAGTATATCGAGTCTTACACGGAATAGCTTGTGCAAATATGTTAAAACTTTTTTTATGTGCAAAGTACACGCACCTATAAAATTTATCCGGTAGTTTATGTTTCAGTATTGGAAGCTGCTCTGGTATATTTTTTCCATCGCGATTCTCAACGATAAGATAGTTGTGTTTGAACTGGTTATAAAAAGTTTGATCAATGGCTTAAGTTAGTCATAACTTGCATCGTATGTCGTAAGGCGTTACCGCAAAAAATACGACTATGATAACCGTATGCGTGGGCGCATAACCTGTTGGTGGTTTTTTGCGGACAAGTGCAAGTGGCCTTGACCGCATGTGCGCCGCCCAAATCTCTTATTGGCCCACTTGTTTAAGAAAGCTATTCACCGCCATAATTGTTATTTTCTGGAGGAAAGTTGCCATGAAATTAGCACGCTTCAAAATGACATTTTTTGTTGAAACCTTTCAATACCTATAGACTACGAACGACAGCAATTCTTTTCTTTCATTTTAATACAGATTGCACCGTGTCATTTCCTGCAAGTTATTGCAAAAAACTATAAAAGTTTACGCCAATTTAAAGGGTATTATTACAACTTAGGAACATGTAATGATAGCATATCATAATATCTACCTTGTAATGAAAATTACTCAAAGCGTTTAAAGAAACGGGGGCGCCAATAATCTAACAAATTATATGTGTAAACCAAATCACTTAATGGGAGATTAATGGGTTATATTTTAAAGGCCATTAATCATACTTTCCGTTGATTGATTGACTTTCGCGAATTGTCCGTAGAGAGTTGTCTGTTCCCAGTCCGTCATGGAGTCGGTAATAACTTGTGGTGCTAAGTACGTGTCAGCTGCCGTGCTACAATAATTTATTGCTCGTTGTTACCCTGTATGGTAATATGGTTCATAGAAATCGGACATTTTTAAATGTAATTCAGGGCAACGACTTAATCACAAAGTCAAATCTCTTTAAGTCAGAGATTCGTTATTTTACGTCGGTGTATTAAGTTGTAAGATTTACGGTCTTAGAACAGTCAAAGGAAGGAGGGAAGGAAGGAAAGAAAATTAGGAAAAACCAACATGTTACTAAAATTTTGAAATAATCTGGATATTAAACTTTTAATGATAGTTGCTCACTAGATAATAATATTAATTAATTTAGCTATAACTACAGCTAAGAATAACATCAAAAATCACAGCGTATTAGTGACGGATTTTAAAAAACTAAGAAAATCATCATATTCCACTTATTATAATCCACAGCCTTTTATTACTTCCACGTCGTAAACAGTATTATGGTTATTATGACATTTATGAAGAGATAGATGAACTTCACCTGGGACTAATTTAAGCTTTTTACCTACTTGTATTATTACTAACGAGTTACTATTATACAAAAGGGCCTACTGGTATACTAAAATCGTATTTGGTCAAACATTGCATGCCTATTAGGGACAAGTTTCGTAAGATATGGACAATACATTCGAGCAGTACGCAGACTTAGGTCACGTAAGAAAACGGGACCTTTGTCGTGATAAGACACAACACCGACGCAATCTTAAAAGTAATGCATTCCTAAGAAAAGTAGTTAAACTTTAAAACATACATAGCGAGCGTAGGGCGCATTGTATTATTCATAAAAACCACGATAAGAATATATTTTACGACTTTCTAAGTTTATTACAAGTTTACTTTTATTGTCAGTTTTATGCACCGATTTATTATGATAAGTCTAGTTAAAGTGGCGTTTACCGTTTTGACGAAGTTTACATTCCATGTTTTGTTTCGTGACATGTTTGCATTAGTATTAAGTGTTTAGGTCCAAGCGATTTCTAAATCGGACAGAGACATAATGCGGTAGTACGTGAATGTAATTGCGGCGGCATGCACTGTTCACGGGTACATAAGGCTCCACTACTTTCCCCCGACCCAGTGCCCTCTCAACGTCGGCTCAGACGACCCACAACCATCTCACAATTCCGTAATGTCTCACATTTTGAGATTTGCCGTATCTTCGCATAATGTACAGTTATGACTAATAACATATATCACGATTCAACGACTGTCCACTACAATCTGTCGACACGAAAGATCATAAGTTTCGGCCGGCACGGAAACGTGATAGCGTTCAATGTTTAAAACAATAGTTTGTTTCAAATGTGGAATTGTTTAAGGATCAAATTATATTAATTATTCCACGTTTATAATTAATCATCCTAGTGAGCGCGACTTCGTTTATGGAAAAGTTAGAAGTTCAAGAGGGAAGTATTTTGTTGAAGAGTAAATTTCCAGTTTCAAGTAAATCTGACAAAATTTATTTTTAAGCTCATAAAAACTTCCCCCCACCCCGTTTTAGCCCCTTTGTCGAAAAAAAGGTTAAATTCATCCCTGGGTTAAACCAGCTAACATCTGATGGAACCAACTCCCTTACGGAATGGTGGTAAAATACGCTGCGGTTTTAACAGCTAGTTTACTACTTCCTTGGACCGTAACATCCTATTATAAATACTTTTCTATGGGCGGCGGTGACCATATACCACAGTTCCAATTATCTTTGACGGCTTTCGACATAGAAATTAAATGTTGTTTACGAAAAATTTTCCTATATTATAGCATTTTTATTACACGGAGCAACGCTCTCTGGCTATATATAGATAAGTAGATAAATGAAATAAACCACCGAGCCATAAAAACTCTAATTATTTGGTCACTGACAAGATATAATAGTATGTGACTGCTTTTGAGATCAAACGTTTTTATATTTAACCGACTTCAAAAAAGGAGGAGGTTCTATGTTCGTCTGTTTAATTTTTTTTTATGTATGTTCATCGATTTCTCCGTCAATTGTGGACCTATTTTCAAAATTCTTTTTTTAATCGAAACGGTGCACTTCTGAGGTGGTCCCACGGCCACCAAGTCAGGATCTGATAATGGGATCCCAGAGAAATCGAGGGAAACCCTGATTTTTTTTTATTACTTGTCGATTTTTAAGTCGGTTTTTTGTTTTGCAAAAATTATTTGTTGTTTGTCATGATTACGGCCATAGTAACACGCATAATAATATGCAGGTCAACCTATTTCCGTTCAAAAGATGTGACTGACAGACTCGTAATATGCCTCTGAAATCTGTCACTCTACGGAACCCTAACAAACCGTCCCAGTGAACACATGCAAGCAAGTTTTGACCATTAAGTAGAGTCTATGATTACGTAGTAAACTCATTTTCCGTCTACATAAAAGTAATTTTACTCGCGGCGTCGGAAATACGAGGACGATGAGTTGAATTATACTTTTCAATCGTAATAAATTGCAGATTGCAGATATATGTAGGAATAATACGGTCTGATGAGACGGTCGGTGGTACCTCGCGTGCCAATTGCCGTCCACCAAATGTGATATCTAATAGCCATGTAATTCAATCTTCGCTCTGCGCCTCGGGACTGCGATCAACGAATTTCTTTTGCAATAAAAATAAATGAAAACGTTTAAGTAATTCGCTCTTCCTACCCTAGATATATGTATGTACGTGTCACTGTTACTGTTATAGAAACATATGTACATATAGAAGCAAAACAATTACATATCTGAGCTCTTTCTTTTTTATACATTTGTAGTTCATAGGAGATAGTCTTAGGAAAATTAAATTATTATCAACGTAAACCAATGAACATGACCGAAATTTGTTTCGGTCAATCTACTGATATTTTGTACTACTGATATTTTGTACATTGATATTTTAGGGTTAGGTTAGTTTAGAGACCAAAATTTGTTTATGAACTGTTCATATTCGTTTCTATTGTTTCAATCTGTCATTAGTAAAAAATGCGGAAATGTTTTTGTTTCTCCGCGTCAAAACGGAGCAATGGATCGACATATAATATGGAGATATAGGGCTGAGAAGTGACATACATAGGTTACTAATGTAATATTAATATGTAATGTTAGTAATATGTTATGTAATGTTAGTAATATGTAATTTAATGACTTAATAATACGAATGGTTGGTGACTGACTGCTAACTATCAAATGCCCCGCCTGTTCGTTTGTCGGTTTGTAATATAAACGAAATATCATTTAAATGCATTGGTAATTGTGATTTGTAGAGTTCCACGCTTATAGTTCCACAAACGACATAATAGCCACGTAATTCCATTAACATTCTTTGCCCCAAGGCAATGTATTAAACGAATGGTTTCTTTCACGGTAAAACTATTTGAAAACACTGTCAAAGTGTATCTGTACATCTAAAATTTTACAGTTATCATTTAAGATAATACAAAGAAGTGTTATTTTTAATCCTGAGTTTAAATTGGCTTTGTTGACTGTTGCCAACATTTAATAGAATCAATAAAAGTTGGCTATAGAATTCGGAATTGGCTCATATCAAAGAAAGTTGGGAGAATTGACGTAAAAATTGTAAGTTTGCGGTTTCGTCAACGCGTAAGTGGAAATAAAATTGCTTTATTCCCTCGCGTTGTTTACGACTGCTCTAACTGCATAGTTTACGTATTTTCCTACAGTGACTTGCGCTACTAAGAACAGTTATACCGAGACTTTTGTCATTCCACGGTATTCGTTTGGTAGTCGTCATAACTCTGACTCGCGTGACCGAGAGATATGTACTATAAACTAATTTTTTAAGTCTTCCTTAGACTCTTAGGAAAACAAGGTAATTAAGTATGATGTAGAAGGCCAGTTAGAAGTTTTTATAGTTACCTATATACATAATATGTGGTAATAAGTTCAACAAATATACAAGTTAACCATTACCATATCGCAACTATATTACAAACCATAACGTACAGTACTGCATAGTTTCGAGAAAGGTACGATATGACTTTCACTGCTTAAAGCGCATTAATGAAACATTGGCGTATGAAAAATGGATATCAGAGTCCCGAGTTCAATGCGTCCGCGTCGCGTAGCTACGTCCGCGACCCACAAAACTGATGATTAAATGAGAAAGTGCACAAGCTTCGACATTGCGCTTTATGTACGCCGGACCAGGGGCTATTGATGGCGGCCCTCTTTCACTTGTCTTGCACGTGAAGTTATTTCAAGCTTCAATGATATACAGAAATTAAATCGTACACCTATAATGTCGGTGAGGAATTTAATTCACAGCTAATAGTGTTGCTCAGAAGCCTATGCATTTAGAAACGAAATTACTAGTTTATTACCTGCCATAGAACGCAACTAGTAGCGATGTTTAATGATACAGTATTATGTAACAATTCCACCTCCACCAATCTGCACTGGAGCAGCGTGGTAGAGTATTCTCTAGGCCTCCTCAGGTATGAGGAGAGATCCCGTGCTCAGTAGTGGGCCATTAATGGGTTCAAGCCAGCGAAAATTTTTATAGCTCGTTAGTTGAAGCCAAATGTAAAAATTATTTAACATTTTGCTTTTTATAAATATTAATATTAGAATTGTAGAATGAAGTTGCAAACTCAACATAATTCTGATATTGTCTGATGTTGACCGCGCGCTTTCATTTGCTTGTAGGTATTATCGAAATTATAACTTTATTACTTTTATTTTTGGGGTTTTTTATCCTACAATATATTTATCGAGGTCATTCTTAGTTCTTAATTATTTATAAATAGGTCGGATTTTATTTTTACAATTGAAATTTAGAAGAATCAACCCCTAGTCAAAAGTTTAAGGGGAACATTGTTCATTGGGTGTATAGCAGTGTACTAATAGTGTTTTAGAGACCGTTTTAGGAATCTTTACATGATTTGAACATTTTTAGTGAATTTTAGAATTTTAATTTTAAGTGAATAAATGTGATGAATAAGTATATTTTCTTGTCACCCCCGATTTTCTCTGAATCTTCTAAACGAGTAACGTGAAATTCCAAATATTTGTGCAATTTTACTTAT
This sequence comes from Ochlodes sylvanus, assembly GCA_905404295.2. Taxonomy (NCBI): domain Eukaryota; kingdom Metazoa; phylum Arthropoda; class Insecta; order Lepidoptera; family Hesperiidae; genus Ochlodes; species Ochlodes sylvanus. The sequence continues at coordinate 8,848,369 of FR990127.1, forward strand.
GCCTCCAGTATAACTCCAGGCTTCCAGTACACAGAAGTTTGTGATAAAGTGCAATTGTTGTAGGTGAAGTTCAACAAGACTATGTGTATAGTTAAAATCCCGATTGAAATAAAGTTGAAAGCATGTGGCAATGTCCTTTTATATTGACACGTTTGGTCGGCAGCCAGTGATGCGTAACATTGCTTGAGAATCATGTCGCCGGTCGACTCACCTCAGTAGAGGAGCTGAGAGCTACTCGTTAGTCACAGACAGCTAGAGCATGACTTAGCTGACCCAACCAGCTCGACTTACAGCATAATTTCGAATGCATTGACACCTTTACATACTTGGATAAGGTATTAATGCCGTGGACTAAATTTATTCGTGATTAATGAGCATATAATATACATAAAATACTTTCTTTGAATGAATTAAAATCTATTTTTAACTTACAGTTTCTCTGTTATCGTAAGTAATAAATTCTGCCTCGGAAAATGATTAAGGGCAAAATAATTTATTGGTTTATAAATAAACTAGCAATATTGAGGCCCGCGTCGTTGGATGTAAAAATGATTGCATAGCAATGAAACATCGCGCGGACATTACTGATATATTGTGTGAAAATATTCTGCCTTGGACATTGGAAATTTCATCGATTGGTCCTGTGAAATTAGTTAAGCGATTACTAATAATAAGATACCTATGGTAAAATCTTCTATAGCTACATTTACAGATGCTTATTTTTCCTCTTATACCTACTTTCATAGTATAGTAACGAATGATGTCATTTTACTTCAGTTTTTTTAAGTCGTAATAAATTAAGAAGCGACATGTAACTTTAATGTAACAAGTAGGTAGGGTTGCCATCGTTTAAAAAAATACATTTTTCTAAAAGTTGAAAAGAGGAAATTGACGTAAAAATTTAAGTTTTTTTATTATTGTTAAATTTAATTAATCATATTTGTTTGACATGAAATAAACAAAGTTAATATGAAGAATCATGGTAGTTGAAAATATAGTGATTAGAATTTTATTTTTCTATACTATACCAGTACAATTGACTAAAATATACTACGACACTGTATAATACTACGGGTAGCAACCCTACCCGTAGGTGGGATTCTAGGCAAAATGTTACTACAACGTCGACGATGCAGTCACGTAAATTCTTACAAGACAGAGCTTTTAAACAAAGCATTACATTACTACACTAATGTGTTGTAAGGTGTACACGTGTCTGTCGATGGCCTCCGGGGATGGCAATAAACTCCAAATGCCTTACGTAACACGTAATGAAACGTAATCGTGATTATTTTGTTCCAAATGCAAATGAGATTCATAGCTTTGAGATACGGCTTTGTGTTTGGCCACATGTCACGGCGCTGTCGAGACTGATCAACTGATTATAACGTTTACTAATAATTAACAGCCTTTGCCGTCTTTGAGTTTCCACATGGTAATCGCACTTGGACCAATTGTAATTCATTCTCATCGGGTGTCCTATAATTATGCGTTTGCTACGCAGTGAAACATATCTTATGAATATTTTTTTTTAGATTTTCGCGTGTAAATAAATAGACAGAGACTTTGTTTTATATAGGTATGTGTGTATTATTTATGTTATCAATATTAATCAATATCCGGAACAAACTTTAATGAACTTGCAGTTTTAGAAATATTTGCTTTTAAGTATATTAACAATTCTCGCACTAGGCTGACCATTTAGTAATATTATTTCCTAGTAAACCCAATAATACCCCATACATTTTACTTTAAATAAACTCGCACTAGGCTGACCATTTAGTAATATTATTTTCTAGTAAACCCAATAATACCCCATACATTTTAATTTAAATATATTTTTAGTTCGTAGTTTGTAGAAGCGCTCATAGCCCGGCGACTTGCGTCGATCTCAAGTGATCGACAAAGTTAAGCAACAGCGGGCGCGGTCGGTAGTTGGATGGGTGACCGCTAGTGGCTAAAATTTCTTGAGCGCTTCCGTGCTTCGGAGGGCACGTAAAGCCGTCGGTCCCGGTTGTTATCATATGGTAGCAGTCGTTTAGCCATGTCGGATACCTTCGGGCGGCTTAAAATTTCCGACACTTGGGTTGGCCACTAACCCCTCCACCAATCCGCACTGGAGCAGCGTGGTGGAGTATGCTCTAGGCCTCCTCAGGTACGAGGAGAGACCCGTGCTCAGTAGTGGGCCACTAATGGGTTGTAGCCATATTTTTAGTTAACAAAGACATTACATGTACATTACTGGTAGGTTGAATGCCTACTTTTGAAACAATTCACTTAATTTACTAATTATAAATTTCTCACGAAATAGCTTCGTGGTTTTGTGGTTTATCTCTTACTCGGCTGATCCGGGCGAGAATTAGAGGATTCTAATTCTAGCCAACTCCATATATTTGTTTAGGTATTTTTAATGAATTTTAGTAACTTTAAAACTTTTAATTCATTGCATTCATTTAAATATTAATAGTAAAGAAGCGTGTGAAATATTGAGTTCTCTAATTTCTCAGCAATCGTCATTTTTTCCTGATTCCACAGCGATGTTTTTCTTCCTTGTAATTCTAGTCCTGTCGTGCGGTCGGAATTGAAACCGCATCTACGTTTTTTATCGATCCAACGTTTATTGAACTGCTCGGTAGAATTTCATTCGGAAATATTTAGAGTACAGTTATCATGTAAGTGAAGTAATTTAATTACAGGGATTTCATTAAGGTAACGGGACTGTTTGTAATATAAATTTAATAATGATTAACCTTTTGATTAATGCCTTTTGTGGTAATTAATTGGCAGTGTACAGTACTCTGTAGTCAGGGTGATACTCGTGGTTTATATCATAATAGTATAGACGTCGTGCGGAGCGGTCAGTGAACCCTGTGTCTCTCGACGCATCGGGGTTGATTGGAACCCCGGTCCTGATTGTCATGCATTGATCTACATTATGTATAACAGCCAGTCTGGCTAGGATCTAGCAATAGCATATTATTAAACACGCGAGTACGCAATGTTATTATGAATTGTTTAAGCTTAAAATTTAAAAGATATACATATAAATGATTTGCTTACATATCAATGTGATCCAACCGAAGTAGTGGACTATCGTGTATAAAATTATAAAGATATAGGATGGACTATCACTGGATAGGCTATCATGATTACGTGTTTGTGCAAGTTTAATTCTTGTCATTATGCAGAGCGCTTTTTTGGGTATTCAGTATACCTATAAATTCTTCTAATCCCGTTCTTTTAATTTAAATAATCGTTTTACTAATAAATGGAGTAACTAAAGTATATATATTTATATATGTTAAACTGTCAATTTTAAATTGAAAATAAATCTTTTTGTAGATTTATTTTAAATTTTTTAAATTTATACTTGACAAAACTGAAAATTATCCACTAAAGCTTCACGATAATTGGCGATGCAGCCATTTCAGCATATAGATTGAGTGTATTTTAATACGCTTTTAAAGACACCAGTGTTGTTGAGATACAACATACAACATATGCGCTGTCGACGTTCGTCGCGCCGATCAGAGTAAGTCACGTCGTGTGATTGTTCCACAACTGTTCAACGACGGACATTACCCTCTTTACCTAAGAAAGTTCACATCTGCAGCTTTCTGTCACCCGCACAGACAATCAGATACATATTGATTGGTGTAGAAATCGCGAGAAAACATCTTTACCTATATTTGTTTCAAATGGACTACATTTGGAAACTGTTTGTTAGATCCAAGAGGAATATATGATTAAATATTAAATGAGGAGAGACCCGTGCTCAGTTCTCAGCCACAAGTGGTTGTAGCCAAAGCCTTATGATTTTAAGTTAAGTTTATGGACTTAGAGAATGTTTTTTCATTCAGTTAGGTAATCAATGGTTGATATTACATCCGTTAGTAGTAATTGAAACAGCTCTGTTTATTGCACTGCATAACGAAACGAACGTGTGCGAAACGTCATAAATTATTCTTTATATTTGTTTTATATTTAAGTCATTTTTACGGGTTATATAATAACACATTATATTAGGTAGATAGTTATAGTTATCTATTCTTATTTAGTGGTAATTAAGAATACGTTAAGTTTTAAATTTAAGATAATTAATTATATTTAGTTGCGATTGAAATGTGTGTCTGTCTTCTCTTTTTGGTTTCCCACATAAAATATGTAACGTCTAAATAAATAATCGGTTATTTTTAGGTTTGGTTGTGTGTGTGAAATAATACCTACTTTATGGTTTACAACGAATAAAGGAATACTTGCGGATGTCTATAAACCGCGTTTATGCAGTCATCGGAATGCCAATATAAAAGACATCAACGCGTCGGCGGTAGAATTATCAACTTATCATGTTACCTAACTTTCTAGTTATAATTTGTCTATCTATCTATAATAATTATTATTATAATAATAAACATTATTTACTACGGTAATATAAAAATATATAACGAATGTTTTCAGTAATTGTTGTTATAATTATAATACAAAAACCAAAAATTGGTGACAATACGTATACTACAACATTGAAAATCATAGTCGGAAAAATTTAATCGATATGACATCGAGTTGTGGTCGTTATCTATTGTTAGCGAATACAATTCTAACGGACCGCCCGCTTCCATGTTCGGCATCGGATTCAGTTACTATATCCATGTCCGCTACAAAAAACGATAATATCTACAGAAATTGGACCATCACGATAATATCACAATAAAATCATTGACACAAATGTCTGAATCGAGCGGAAGTCAGTGATCGAGACATTTATATTGTTTTATTTGTTTCGCGGTACTTTTTAGGGTTTCGTAGATTCAAAGAAAAACTACAACAATTAATTATTTTAGGTACACACATCTTTGTAGGTAATTATCGGATTGTATGTTATTTGTTAGTAATATTTTATTTTGTCATAATTTATTAAGAAAAATAAGTTCTGATAACTTATTACTTAAATGGTAAAATATTATTTTGGGTAAAATTTTGTAAAAGCTTATTTGAGATGTTTTAAACATATAAGCACATTTTATTAGCTTAATTAATTTAAAAGATTTTAAACCTATTATATTATACAAATAAAACATAGCCTATCAAATTAATCATGCCTACGTCAATGATTTCAGGAGCTTCAAATTTGGAGATTAAATACCTACAGAACCCAAGGTTCTATCTACAAAATAGAACGACTTGTATTTTTGGTACGGAATCCATATAAAACAGTTTCGAACATGGCCGTCATTTTCTGTAACTTAATACATCACAGTTTTTATTTTAAGCGGTACAGCCATAAAACAAAACTTAATAAACCTTACAATTAAAAATGTCCTCGTTGTTTTACTTTTGTCTCGATGATCACAATTAGCCATCGAGATGTCGGCTGTTATTTTACAAAGAAAATGAAATTGGTATAGTGTCACTGAACAGAGATACAGAAATGAAAGAAATAAATGAATAACGTCAATCGTCGTAGCTGAGAAAAAAATCAGTTTTAGTTTCAACAAAGCGAAGACATTAACTTTCTTACCGAGTTCTAACTTCTAACTGTATATAAAGTCGTAAAAGTGGTTTATACAGATTTTATCGTATCTCGGTCGTCTGTGATATGGAAGCTTAGCGGTGATGCGTCATGCGTTTAGTACATTGCGGTATTCGTTCAGAATTTTGACAGTTCTATATTTGCACTATAACAGTTGCGATGAATGTTACATAATTATATAATTTTAATTTTAACTCTCGACCTTTGTATTTTGTATACTGATATTTCAACCCAGTTACATCAACCATGGCCACGGCGAAACCGCTGTGTACTTGTGTAGGTACCTAGGTACCCGTAACTATTTAAATATGTATTCACTATCCGTGGCAATAACAGTTAAAAGTCATACAGAAATTACTTTTGTATCAGGTTTTTCAGTATCATGCTCAGTAATATTTACTGTAATATTAGAAGGAATGATACAAATGATATCGAATTCACTATTCATACGATCCCTTTTATGCTTGTTTTTTTATCTGCATGATTCGATTGTACGGTATAAACTTTAAATAGCTGAATGTTTATTATAAAAATATAATAATATTATATTTTTCAAGTTAAGTTAAGCAGTCCTACTAGACAACTCCTACTTTGTTTTAGGCCAGTTTTTGGTATCGCTTAACGTTACAGTTATCCGTATCAGAGCAATATTATTATTGCTCTGTAACTATTGGGTCCATTGGATTGCTGAACTTGAATTACTATCGTAGACATTAAGCATTCCTTTTTTATTGGGCATTGATGTCTAACTCCAGTTTCGCGTTCCTGAGGAACTGACAACCATAACCAACCTCAATTAAGCACATCCAGTCCGTCACAATGTATTTTGATACCTAAGAAACAAGATTCATTTGTAAATGTCGCCGGTCACTATACTGTACTATTCAACCCGAAACGCGAAATCGTTTTACGGTGAATTTAGCAGGTGGTCATTTCTCTACACGAACCATACAAGTTTTATACGATTTAAATTAGCTGAATGTAATTCAAGGTATAATTTAAAAAGTAATTTCTTTATTCTGAGAAATTACTTGGCGAATTTTTTACCCAACTCAATCTATTCGAATGTGATTACTCATCTGTTCATAATTGTTATTTCTTTATTGAGTTTTATCTGTGAATTTCCCATAGGATTATTAGTAAGCGCATCTTTGCCCACTGTTACAATCGTGTGGGAAAATCTGAGTACAGTTAATGCTTACATAATTCTGCTTATTAAGGGCAAATTCACGTATTCTTCATACGCGTAGATCAACATACCGCAGCATTCAAAGTATAATTTAATGTAAGTTTAATTAAATATATTCGTATTAGCATGGTTTACTCGTTTTTGATAGCTATTTGAAGCTGTTCTTCCCGATTTTAGCGTTAGATAAGGGTCGTTAGGCTATCTGGAAGGTCTGTGGGCGGCATAAGAGCTAACCCCTGATCCTTTACCCGTGCTTGGTTTCTAATTTATAAACGTCAAATTCTTCTGTCTGTTGTGTATCCAGCCGTCCAGGGCATATGAAGGAGCACAATTAGGATCTTTGGTGTCTTTTATGCAATGAATATAGGGTAAATTCTAGGAGCGATAAATATTCGTTTGCCTTCATTGCAGGATTAAAGTATCTATAGTTAAAAAAATAAATTTCCTTAGCACATGATGAACTGAACTGAAATGATTCCACGATTCGTTGTAAAACGAACATCTAAAATATCAAATAAAAAAATAGCACAATTTAAGTGTCCACACCATTATTACCAACAGCGACAAAATTAAATTTTAAAGATGATCTTGGCTAGAGCAAAACGAAAAGGCGATCGTTAACGTTGTACTGCTTATTGCAGTTAATCTCTAACATCCTGAACTGGTATAGCCTTCCAACTATAATCATCGAAGCTTTAGTTATGCAAAACTAAACGTAAGAGATGGCTAAGTGTAAGTAAAACAGGTTCCAGCTTTTTCACCCTGCATTTGTATTTCCACCGACAAAATAGAGGATTAAAACTGTGTCACGTTTTATTTAAAGAACTGGATGCGATGGAAATAGCTCGGGGCTATTTAAATACAATGTACTCAATAAAATGCTAATCGAAATGTTGTTATGTTTTCCCACTCTGTGTCGCAGCAAAGAGCCGTGCTATGACCACATCTATGAAGCGTAATTGACGTAATGGAAACAGGTTTTATATAATTTGGTTTTACATATTCACACAGTGTTATGTGAGCGGCAATAGTGCGTAGTACAGAGTTCAATTGATTCTTTAAGTTCAATTGATTCTAAATTCGTGCATTCACTTTGAAATTATCTTTTTTATACTATACTATTTAGATGCTATTTCAGTAAGAATAAATGTGTCTTAGCATTTATTGAATTATTAAAGTTAGAGATAGATGCTCATGAAATAATTGAATATTCTTGGCTTTGAATAAATTATTTAGCAAATAAAAAATATTATATTTTAAACATAATTTAATATTTTCTAATTCAACGTTTATTTTCGACATAAAGCCATGAGAATATCCTGTATGATTTTTATAAAAATAACTATAACTAATTAAGTTTGATTTATTGAACTTTTCATACAAATGTAAATAAGAATGTAAAAGTACCAAATATAAACCATATACGTTGACGAAGAAGTTACATAGGCATCTGGCTAGCTGCTACTGAATACATGGCTAAATGATACTTTGCCCTCCGATTTTCTGAACAAAAATCGCTTAGCTAACCCAAACCAGTCATTGAGATTTTTCAGGTCAGATTCTTTTCATCTGGTCTTCTCGTTCCTGAAGCTAATTTATATTACGATTATAAACTATTCATTAAATAATTTCCATATCAAAGGATCCTCACGGAAGCGATGTACTTTCCAGTCGAGTGCAAGCGCTGCACGAGCTTGTCTATGCGTGGTGCACTGATGAAGATACTGCGGTTAGTGGTTAAAAATTGTTTTATTTTCATGCCTATACTCGGTGGCGACGATACAGACAGGATATGATTTAAGTGAGGACAGGTTGTCGTTTTCATGTATGGAATACGGATGCCTGAACACGAGGTAACTTGACCACTACTCTTCTAAACTAATACAGAGTAACTAATACTTTTAGTTCTCTGTCACATTTCTACCTATGTCAAAAATTACGATTATTATTTATTTATTTATTTGTTTGATTACACTTTATTGTATAAACCTAATGCTAGGTTGTTACGAAAGGCGGACTTAATGCCTAAAGGCATTCTCTACCAGTCAACCTTTGGTAAGGTGAAAAGTGTGATAGGTGGCAACAATAATAGAGAAGTAAAAGTAAGAACAATGGTGAATATACTTTATAATAACATTACTTACAGGAGTGGAGACAACTGTCTCCACTGCTTATTTGTTGGCTATTAGCACAAAAAATACCAATTACACGATATAACGATAGTTCACACGGTATTACTGGTAATAATTGTATTGGTTAAGGGACGAGTGTCTGAATACTTCCTTATATACGTTTATTACGAAGTTAATGACCTCTATGGGACAGTAATGTCCAAATATTATTTATTATCAAGTTGAACACCGGCGCGACGCGCGTTATCACGTATGCATACTGATGTCCTGATATAATTCAAATCGTCTTTTCGACGCTACAATCAGAATAAACAATTACAAAGCTTACTTTATTATTCCTTGAATTGTATAACGATTCTTTAATCGTAAGGCGCGTATTAATTTAAATAATTTGGAACTACCGCTCCCTGCGATTAAGTAGGTAGTAGGTATTTATACGAGACATATTAGACGAGTAGATATTGCACCGCGACATTAAATTTCTGTCGTTGCAACAATTATGACCAAGTTCCTTTTTTAAACTTAGTACTTAATTATCGCCATGCAATCATTGATATTTAGATGGACCGGACATACTTAAACGTTGTTGACTTTTAAGGCAGGAAGTTATCCTATAAGTTATAAAAACTATTCAATAAGCGGATAACACGATAAAATAAATAAAGGTAATTGAAAACAAAATTGTAATTGAAAAAATTAATAATAAGAACACAATTTTAATATTCCGAACGAACATACATAGATGCTGAATAAAATTCTGCGTTAACAACTTAATTGGAATCAACTCCATAAGATTAAATTATGCGTTTACGTAGTTGATGGAACGCAATCATAAAATTATATAGTATTTGAATGCACTATTATACCGCACTATGTTATTATATAGAAAATAATACTAGTTAATTGTGCCTTAATGTCTATTTCTGTTATGGCTGACGGACAACAGACATTTCTTTCCCAGTAGTAAAATTCTAATTCTGAATGGTTCGAAGCGGTTTACGGATAGTGGTTTACGAATAATTTGGCCTACGGACCGTTACTTCCTCAGTAGGCGTATTTTACCTCAAAATCACGTCGCGTGGGCGCCTCTGAGTGTTATTGAAGTAAATCTGTTTGTTTTGTTAGGTCTGAACGTGAAAGATGTCGCTGTGGTCGTAAAGGAGAAAGTAGAGACCAAATTGAGACTTAGTGGGTTTAATTGAACATAAAATTTTGCTTTTAAGGATGCATGCGCAAGAATTTAGATTTTAATTAGATTTATTTATGCCAAATGTAAAATAGAAACGAAAATACATTATGTAAAATGACACTTTTAATGTTAGAAATGTTTTAAGTTCTTTAGAGTGGCTACTGTAAAGAACAAATTGATAGGCTAGTTTTTCTCTGTTTACACAACTTCATTGCTCAACAATGTGCATTAACGAAGGTCGATGACACAGTTTAGCGTGCGCTGTTTGATTTACGTAAAAAGTGGGTTCTATGTTCCAGGTATTTTAAGCTACAGAACATGCTTTACATAAAGCGGTATTCACAAGTTGTAGGTAGGACAGTGTAGGAATTTTATAATGTATGCCTTTCAAAAAGTGGTTACCTACTGCCAAAATATGAATATTTAATGTGGCATTGTATGCATTCATAACTTTAATTCTTGTTTTTAGGACATTAGAATGCGCAATTTATTTAAACTTTTTGGATATGCTAATTAGGGACACCGGATTTCGATTAAATAATGTGCGTGTGGTAAAGCTGGTAGGAGCGGTCAAATCGGTTCAGTGTCTTCTGAGTCATCGATGTCATCATCGTTAAATTAGAATTTTGTACTGGGATTTTGAAATTTGGAATGCTGTTATTTGTAATACACCTATGTGACCGGTGTCTCCCACTAAGCAGCTGCTTTCAGGGTCATCCTGGAAGTCCTAGATAGGAGGCGGGATAGATGAAGGGCCGCGGAGCCTTCGAAACAGCGGGCGGAATGTGCGCGCAAGGTCATTGCGCCCTGCGCGGTCATGCACATGCGCCCCCGCCCCCCTACCCCCTCCCCGCGCCGCCATGCGCTAGCCCGCACCCACCACCACATTGTCTAGTGCGATCTGCGGATAAAGGGGAAGCATCCGAGCCAAAAGGCGATAGGAACCATTTCAATGCGAAACCTTTTTTATTTTTCCATTTTGCGCCTATTGGTCGGCAGCGCACGACCGCCGTCGGCGATATTGTTCTCCGATCTAACGCTATTTTCTAAGTACCTACTTCGTCCGAAGAAAAAGGCCATGGTAACCACGTCGGCTTATTTACGATCGTTCCTTTAACTAGTATCTGCCCTGAGCCTTATGCGTTCGGGGCGCTCGATGCTTTATGCCCTCATTAACTTGTTGAGATTAATAGTTTACCATCGGAGGGCGGTATACTACGGAAACCATCGTACTGGATACACTTATTTAGTTGACCGTTATGTTTTCTTTAAATGAGAAGCTTTAGATGTAGTTTCGGTGGCCTATCGCGATTAAACCACACTATACCGTATTTATAGACGTAATAAAGTGACGGGATGAAAGAAATGTTTCGCAAACATTAGCATTTTAACATGTTTATAAAAGTTACTTGGAAAGTAACTATTCATGTAGGTACAGTTATAAATAGCGCGTCTGATCACTTTCATAAAATATTTTGTGTATTGTAATATAATTATATACAAATATATTTAATATGTTTGTATAATTTGGATGAAGCAGTTCCAGTTTTGTGTGATATCGTAATATATTAAGTTGCGAGACTGTAATTGAATGACTAGAAAATTTTAATAATCTATACCCATAATAAAACAGTAACTGTGTTTATGTCTGTACATAGAAGATATTTGAGAAAAATATGTATGCCAAAAATTATATTTCTAAAATATTTGCCCGTCTGACTAGAAAAAAATACTGAATGAAATTTGACGCATGTTACACAGTATTACTGGATGTTAACTTAAAAACTGGTGCACGTTTCATCATAATACGCCACTTAGACGAACCTGAGACATTATCAATCTACATAATTATATCTATACTATCTATACAAATAATAAGAAGGCAGAGACGAAATGAGCAAAATTTTTTAATTTGTGAATAGTGACTTTGTCCGGTAACCTACCTTCTTAGCGACCTCCATAAGACTTATTCGCCAAGAAATATGTAAAAATTTTAACCAGCAGGAACGTACACTAGTAGGTTTTGCCATTTCCATCTTGCTCATTTTCTGAACGCAAAAATATAAGAAAGGTGATAATCGTATAGTAACTACTTAATTGTGAATCCATTCAAGTATATAATTCATTTGTCATTGATTTGTTCAGCCTACGACAGGCAGGCCGAGAGACAGACAGGCTGTCAGACTACTGAGATTGTAAAATATAAAAATAAATAAAGCAGTACAAAGCGTGGTCGGCTTTACAATTTTCACAGCACTTATCTCGACAGTGACGTCCTCGTAGCAAAATAAGAAAAACCAATTTACGGTCGCTAACAGTTTACGGTCACCACTGAATGTTTAAAAAGTATTTTTATGGAAATAAAATGATACAATGCACGTTTGACATGCCTATCTACCTGTTGCCTAGTGGCTTTTGATGTCAATGTACTATCTATGAACCATTCAGTTAATAATTCATGTCAGTGTCACTAGTGATGTCTAAACTGGCTGACGCGCTAACCGTTTCGGTTCGCCAGGCGAGGCAGGTGACGTTTGAATAGTGTTTCCGCACTCGGGGACGTCCAATCATTCGTGGAAATCATTTGCCTCAGACAGCTATGCACCCTACCGATTTGGGCTACATTATAAATATCTAGCCGGAGGTTGTTGTTTAGCGATAACACCGCCAATTGTTAAAATGATACTATATTGTAACCTTCTGTATGAATAGTAAAGAATATTTGTATGCTTATTGTATTTGCTTGCAAACATAATGCTATCTTCTAGATTTTTTTTGTTTGTAGAAATGAGGAGAATATTTTGTTTGTTACAGGATCTGATTCCTGAAGGAGAGTGAAACTTTTGTCATCGAGAAAGAGGTATGAATATATTTTTTATTGAACTGTTTCTTTTTCTAATTACTAAACTATAGTTTAAAATGAATTCCTTCTACATAATTATAAATAGCAATAGTAAAATAACATGTAATAAAATAAATTATAAACCTTCCAATTTAACTTGTCAACATGTTTACTTTGATAGAACTCCGCCGTACCGTACAAATAGCGAGGACTTCCTAGAATAATGCGTGGGACGTAAGTGTTACTAAGTCGCGAACAAAACTACGGTTCAAAATCTCTAGTAGTACCAAACCCCCGTCTCAAGGTAAAGGCCAGTGCGTCAGAGATATTCCTAAAAAGACGAGCAGCATGCGATCGCGATAGACTCGGTTGACACGGCGGTATGCTCGCCAGCAACAATGGTTAAACCGTGGGACGTCTGTGAACTCCGCCCGCCGCGCGCCGCCGCTCTTTTTGCACGTTCAAGTGCCCGAGTTGCCAGAGAAACAAGATTATATAAAGTTTTCTGGAGAATGTGGCCAGGTGCTAGCTTCAAACTTTGCGCAGAACCACCCACCGTTGCTTGCATATCTGTTGCGCTCTGCGGATTTTTAGAATAGCTTAAGATATTTAAGCGGATTTTTTTATATATTTTACATTTGTGCTTGAAAGCCTCTAAAGATTTTACGATTCGTGTATTCGAATAGCTTTTACCATCATTATTCTGTGTTGATCACAGTTGTCATCGGCGGCAGCGGAAGTGTGGTGCTGCACGATCGTTTGCTATCTTAATTCCATAAAAAAAATCATTTTGAATGGTAATTTTTTATAAATTTCTGAATACCTACAAAATTTCGATTATTAACGACGTCAAGGCTGTAGTTCAGTAACCCTAAAACTTGTAAACATCACAGTAACAACCGATGCTGTTTACCTTTTAAATCAAACATGGTTTACATCGGATATGTCAAAGCCATTCTGGGCCATAAAATTACCTCTGAACAATACCTGGACGAAGAACGATGAACGAGGAACGTGAAATGATTTACGATTATATTTGATTGAATGGATGCTGATAGTCTGGGTGGGCGAACGCGGCTCCTACTGATTGCGATTTTGATTTATTGTTATTGAATTTGCACCAGATTGTGCACCATATTGATATTGAGATTGATAGACCAGCACTATTATTATCACGCGGCTAATGTAAGTGAAAGTTTTAAGACAAAAAAGTGATGTGAAGTGATTATTAAGTTTCAGTTCTGATTGTTGCTTTTTCTAAAGTGGAGGCGTAAACAACAGATGATATGATTTGAAAATATAAATTGGAATCTTATTCTATTTAACGGAACGATTGTAAAAGGAGAGCAATTAAACACCGTGAATATGTTTTTTTCTTTATGATATGTAGACGTAGACGGTGATAGTGGTAACTGAAGTCCAAAGACATCCGTTACATTAAAGTCATCGACGAGTTTCCAGTAAACAAGGAAGCGAAAAACGGAAACCCCAATTGTATCCAATTGATCCATGATATATCATGCAATTGGGTCCAAATATCGGGCGTAAAATATATATCGTGAGTACGCGTATCATAATAAAATGTGTGCAATCCGCATTGACTGAACTTTTATAATCATATATTTTATACATAAATATTAAAATTACTAATTAAGATGCATTGTGAGCAAATAAGCGTCTATTGAGACGTTTCACGCCGACTCCGATAAGCATGAGCGACAGTTGAGCACGCAAGACGGCTACATTTGCATCGCCGCCTCGGGACGTAGAAATTCCCAAGTAACGATCGATGCCTACCGTTTATCAAGAGAAATAACCCCGTAATACTACATAATGGCCAATATTGCATTTATTACATTGGCAAACTACAAATAAACACGCATTTACGGTAATACTCGTAATACAAACCGTTGTACAGTTATCAAGAAATTTATGTTAAGCCGCGGTTTTCGAATTAGTGACCACAGATTAGATCGTAACGGACACGCATTTGCACTTACTCGTATTTAACGTATAGGATTGAAAAAGAGTCTTATAAAACATAAGCTTTTACCTGTGCGTGACTTCGCTCGCATAAAACTTTTTTGACTAAAATATACTCTGTGCCCTTCACTGTGCACTGGGCAATATGTATGAACAATTTTAGGCTAATCAGGTAAATGGTTAAGGTATGAAACCGTAACAAACAAAGTTATTATTTGAATAATAAAACTGAATAAGTAGCGGTCTACATAACAGCCAGACAGATTATTATAAAATAAAGTAAACACAGCCGCATTTTAAGACACAGCTAGACACGTAAAGAATATACGAGTAATACAGACAGCATAAACATGTATAGAATGTTTTTGTTTTGTCTAAATGTGCAATGTCTCTGCAGTAGATGCGATTTTGTTATTCCATACGTAGGTACATCCTCAGCCATTCAGCGTATGCAAACTACTCGTATGCAATAACATGTTCGTTAGTAGACATCAACTAGCGCGAGCCGGGCTTCGCGTGACTAGACATACTGAACATTTTATAAGCCTCACATGCATTTCCCATGCTTCCTGTGTCTGTACATCAAATACGTAGTAGTCTGTTTCTACTGGGGCTATAATAAATTTCTTATAATATCTTAATCTTCTTTTAATTAATGTTATTTAATTACGAATGAAGCGCTCATAGCATCGAAGTTAAGCAACAGCGGCCGCGGTCGGTAGTTGGATGGGTGACATCTAGTGGCAAAATTTCTTGAGCGGTTCCGTGCTTCGGAGTGCACGTAAACCCGTCGGTCCCGGTTGTTACCATTTGGTAGCAGTCGTTATGCCATGTCGGATACCTTCGAGCGGCTTAAGGTTTTCCGACACTTGGGTTGGTCACTAACTCCTCCATCAATCCGCACTGGAGCAGCGTGGTGGAGTATGCTCTAGGCCTCCTTAGGTATGAGGAGAGACCAGTGCTCAGTAGTAGGCCATCAATGTTTTGAAGCTACAGACTAAGTTAAGTGTTCATTGGACACAAGCACAAGCATTTATCGGGAGCAGAAACGCTCTGCTTCTATTGTGATATTAAAATATTTATTTAGTTGCTTCTGTAGGTACACTATCTTTTTATATTACGAAAATTTAATATACATGTGCGACCCTCTTTAAGATACATTCCGTAGCACGCGACCTTTTGTACATATTCACTGGTATTTTTTATTTTTACTGATTTAAATATTTTAATACTGTATGCAAGAGACTTTTACTCCTATGTGGTAAGTCCAAATAAGCGTTAACAATAATTTAAATTCTTTTTCCTATTTGCAAGCACCCAGTATAATGTTACGAGCAATTTTTTTAAATACAATGGACTGTGTTCAATGCTTGATTTAAAGACCTACGTTAAGAGGATTTATTTTTGTACCACAAAACATAGCGAGGAATGTAGATTTATATGCGATATATGTAACATTGACGTACCTAACGAACGTCTAAATCTTAAAAGCAAACATTCGACTTCAGTCGGGAATTTATTATCGCACTTAGCAGGTGCTGTCAACTCTGCTACTCCATGAATGAAAAGTAAATAAAGATGGCATTAACCCCTTTGCGACTCATTGCAGGGCACGGTTCTTCCTTATAATTGTCATAGCCTGTTGCGTATTCCCGCATATTCCAGCGTTAAATAACAATAATAACGTGTCAATGTGCCCTCCGCAACACAGAAGGGCTTGTGAAGTTTTTCCAAAACCAACCAAGCATCAATTCAATCAGTTTTCCCATCCAACTATCATCAAGCCCACAGTTTTTTACTTACAGATTTATTTATTTCAATGACTTATCTACTTTGTGCTACGGTTGATCATTTACGATACAATTAACACGTGACAAGCTTTCGGGCATTCAGTGACAGTATAATATGAAAATAACAATAATGAACACATAGTTTCAAATTATAGTTCTAGTTTAAACATTACAGACTTCACATACTATCGAGAACATTAATGAGAACTCTTCGAGAGTTTCGTCACGATGTTTTTCATTACGGACGCAAGTGATATTTGATTTCTAAGTGTAGGTCAAGTTTAAACATAGGAGGCGCGTGCGATATTCGAAACCTGTCTCTTTACATACGTTGGTAGGTATACGTATGTTATTTTATACCTAACTAGCTGTTGCGGTGCTTGTTGTTGCATGTTGAAGTGCTTTTGACTAATTTAATCCTTACCTTTTAAGGGTTGATTTACCAAAAACGTTGAATCAGGTGCTCTAATATTTCTAGCCATAATCCTAAACACCAAATTTCATGGTGTCTGCTTTAAAATCGACGATATTTTAAACAAACTCTCCATCCAATATCACAAAATCCTTTCTTAGCGGACGGTTACTAACTACAAACTACCTCCCATCCAAATTTATTAATCTATATTATGTACGACCTTTCGCTTTAATATATTTAGATTAAACCTTCCTCGTCAAATAACATATTGCAATAATGTAGAGAGGGAAGTATTATGAAATAGTCCGTTTCTTGCGAAGGGTTTCATTTAGTATCGGTCGTATCGGTATGTCGTAGGATTCACGAGCAGCCAGGCAGCGGGCCGGGCAGCGGCGCCTGTTAACGACATCGTGCATTTCTTATGGTGTGGTTCTGGCCATGAGCGGTTTGCGAAGTTTCAACACAGAATAAAGATTAATATATTGCTATCAATAATTACCAAATTTATATATTACCAAAGTTTATTTTATATAATTTACTAGCTGTCCCAACCACGCGTTGCTGTGGCTCAGTGATTATAATAGTTTAACAACGCCATCTACCGGGTGTCTTCGCAACCTAGTTGTCAAACGAATGCTTTTATTGACGAATCAACCAACAGCGCCATCTATGAGGAATTCATAAAACTAAACATAAAATGAACACTATTTTTGTTTACTAAACATTTAATTTGCAATTAAAATATATAAAAACTATTCTATCTTTTAAGTTACACCAAAATACGGGTACATGTGAAATTTGATTGAAATCGGTTAAGTGGTTTAGGAGTCCATTGATGACAAACATTGTGACACGAGATTTATATATATTAAGATTGTATCAGGCGTTACTTTGCGGATATCCATTGTTATTTAATTTGTATTTATATTTCTTTGCAACAATCCGCACACGTGGTCCATACCAAAACAAGTTCCACGTGTGCGGATTGTTGCAAAGAAATATAAATACAACTTTTAAAAAGTTTATTTTACTGTGAAGCAAGTTGGTATCATAAAGAAAATCATGATGTTTGAAATGATCATGATGAAAAAATGATTGTATCGTATTTGAAACTAATATACACCTTCACTTAGGTATTACTTGCATATTCTGTGAAACTAAATAAATGACTTAAGTTCTTCCTTTATAAACTTTGAATTTTTGATACGCAATTAATATATTACATCATAATCTCATCTGTTATAATTATGTATTTATAAATAATAGATAGCGATAAAACTTGCGCCTCCCAAAATGTATGTTAGAAAATAAGTAAGTTTGCTATTCACTGAGAATACCAATCAAGCCCATTTCAATAAGTTAAGTTAGGTAATATTCTTAAATTTATAATAATAGCAATATTTCTGTGACTTGAAACAGCACTACTCTTTTCGAAGTCGGCTGTGATGATCACGGAGTGCTGTAACTACTGCTTACTTTAATGCCAATAAAAAGTAACATTAGATAGATGGACACTCAGTGATACGTTCATAACTTGAGCCTATCAAGATCCTCTTGTAGCGTGTACTCAAGAAACGACGCGACAAGCGCACTCTCTGCATTCCGGCCCGAGCCTAGATAAACACGCAAACGAACCTCACCAGAATTAAAACGAACACTAATTTATACTGCAGAATGCAAGCGGCATGTATTGCAGCCGTTTAATGAGTTATTCAAACCAAACCGTCTTTAGTCAGCGGGATTAACTGCGTTTTTGTAACCTGACCTTTAATCTGGAATGTTTCAAAATGTTTGAAATCTGGTATGTGTACACTATGATTAAAATAGGACAACCCACACAAAGTTTCATCTATTTATTTATTTTATATAAATTGTGTTTGATGACAAAAAACAAGAATTTGTACTTAAGAATCGAAACTCAACAAAAAATCTTCGTGGCAGTGAGGTGACAGTGATGCAAATTAATGTTATTCATCGCAGAACTTAATATTTATTTCTGTACATGACAGTACCCAAATGACCACTTGTATCCGTATATCAAACAAATTATGTTTCTTTAACTCCACTTCTAATGTTTCTCAAGTTTTTGGGGTTAGTATTCTATAATAACCTGACCAGTTTTGAAACATCTTCATTGAATTTTAAATTATCAAAGATACAAAATACTGTTATGTTTGTTGCTAATAGCTGCTTTACATCTCCACTCTATAAACAAATAAATAAATTTTATCGTAAAGTTAATTATTTTTAACCAGAATTTAGTTCACAGTGTGTGATGAATTAAGTGGATTGTTGTCAAGCACTACCTTATAAGAAGTAAAAAAAAAAATGTATTTTGATACAACAAACTATGCTGAGAAAAGTCATAATTAATACCGCTACACACTTATAGTCCCAGACTAGGATATCCTGTGTCGTGAATGCTATTACACACAAGGACAAGAATACATATAGACCAAGAGCAGAAATGTAATAACTCACCATTCTTTCCGCGTAGCTGGGACTCGAACCCAGAACTCTTTGAACTGCAGTCCTGCAGGGTAAAATTAACTGCCATAAACCATTGCGCCATACGAGGCGTCATTTCGTGAAAGCGCACTTTATTTTCCATCACACTCCATTATAAGAGCGGAAATTCAAACAATTTTTATTAAATTACGAATCCCAGACAATGCCATATAAATTTGGTATGTGCTAGTGTACTACTTAGTGTAGGTAGGTACGCCGTAATGTGTGATGGTTTTTTGTCAGACTTTCACTATAATTTATCAAAGGATATAAGATAAGGAAAGTTGTCATAGTTCTCAGTAAGAATAAAATTAAATTCATTTCTGTTGAATCATTAGTTATTATCTCCGTATACTGTATACTCCGTATACAATATATTTCTGTTTAATGTTATTTTTCAAATTTTGAATATAAATAATTTTTTATTGCGATAAAAATTTGAAATTACTTATAATAAATAATAAAACAGTGATACTCCTAATAACTGCCAATGTTTTGACATAAACTTTTCACGTATTAGAAGTGTAGTTTCAAACATAGATATGACCGGACATGAACGTTATACAAGCAAACATTGATATGTCGGACTCGTAGATCCATAGCAATATTCGCGCGCAAATGACACGTATCGTATCACGCGTATGATATGAGGTGTGCATGAGCGACAGCTCGTGAAAGGCGAGGTATAAATTCACACGTATTCAAAAACAAATGGCCCAGTTGTATCAGATAATTGGGTCAGGCGAGCAACCTGCTGCTCACACGCATTGTCTCGCGTCTGTGCGCCGGCGGTCCCGTTAGCGCTCGGTCAAGTTCGGCCCATTGTGACGTGCTTCTTGGCTTTGTGACATACGGATTTACTACGCTCGCGGCCGCACAAAGGTTCGTAGATTAACATCGTGATCACGATAACTGGACACGCTTGACCTGACTTTTGTGTGGAAAGTGTAGATGTGATAGATTCAAAGGTTTGCATTCCTTAGGTGAGTAAACGTTAGTGTTTTCGGTCATGCAAACACGATGAAGAAACATCGGTTAAGTGGTAAATTGCTATCTACTTTTTGTCGTGCAAATTATTGTATTATGTTGACATGAAAATTATAAAAATGGGACTTAATGTATGTCAAACGTAATTACTTATTAAATTACAACCACAATACATGCTACGTTCATGCCAAATTATCACGCACAAATTTGCTACGAAAGTGGATCAGACAAATCGCTACTAATAAGGCACTCGTAGCGCGAAGTCTTTTAAAACTTAAGGTGAGGTTAAATTTCAATCTTATCTCTGTTGGGCTTGCTCTCTGCGCACATCACTTACTTTGCTCCATCTGATATTCAAGTAGGCGTACAACCACGTGCGGGTTGACCCCGGCGGCTGTCATCAAACGGTTTTAATGTTTGCCCATAATTTCCATTTGTGAGGTAACGTGCAGTTTGTTCGCTTGTCAAAGATGCCAGCGACCTCTGTATATTGTATTCAACATAATTCTCTTCATATCGTAGGTCCCGTGCTTTTAAAATATACAACGTTGTTTGCAGTTTATGTTATGTAAAGTGTGCAGTTTATTTACAGCATTCATTACGATTTTAATGTTGATGAGTAAATCCTTGGTTTTTTTGCAATAGATTTTTCATCTCAAAGTTTTTGTGCCTCAAATTTAAATGGGCCTTGCCTGATAGGGAACTCGCTGGTCTTGCTTGATAGTAGCAACTGAGGCAATTTTTTTGTAAATTCATCCGTCCATCCATCCAGTATACGTACGTATGAAATAATGTTACGTACTCCTTATTAAATTATAATTTCTATTCACTTACATCTAAGATGTCTGAAAATAATAATTTGTTTGAATAATATAATAATTATAACATTTTAAAAAAATCTTCAGAATATCCTCAGTCCTTACGAGTAATAATGACTCTTTTGTGATCCAAAGAATAAAAAATAACAATCTTCAAGACGCACAAACCATCTTTTAATCAATCAAAAAGCAAAGCTCGACTTAGGATCTACAGCTTTACTATTAGATCCGTTCTGGACGGTCGATATTAATCTACGGAATGACCATGACATGGTATTTTCGTGTAAGTCCTATTATGCAGAGTTCGTTGTACCAGTAACTCGGTGGCTACCACTGAACTCTATTGTTCTCAGGTACCCATGTCTGACGGTCACGGTCGCTAATTGGGGAAGTGATTTGTAAATTTTAAGGTCAACTGTTGCTTTCTTCTCCTATAAAACATCTATTTATTTCTGAATCTGTTCCTTTTGATGTCATCTAAATTATGCCTTTAACTATTGTATTGTATGGTCAAAATGGGACGCGCGTAATAGGTCAGTCGGTAATACAGTAATTGGTAAAGTTCTATTGTACTTCTAGTAATAAAATAATGATTTATTATTAGATTACATATATCTTTTTCTTTGAGGTTAGACATGGTTGAGTAGTGACGAAGCATTTAGATTTCAGTTCGTGTTTTGAGAAATATGCTGGTCATTATGCGGATTGGATGTCTAAGCATATCTATTTACTAACCTCCTTTCTGTGACATGAATGTACTATTTCAATTCACACATAATTATGACTTGCGAGTACCAATGTCAGTATACTGTACAAGTTCCTGAATTATCAACATACTTGTTATTTTGAATCCTTGTTAAAATAACAGTGCATATTCGTTCACACTATTGCTGATAAAAATACCGTTCACCAGATTATTTATGTTAATAAGGGGAAATAATCACGTAATCGTGTGAATTTTAACATAAACGCTATTCTATTTTCTTTCATAAAGATTTCCCATGAATTAAGTCAAACATCTATTAGTGTTCAAGTACAAAAAGGAATTGTGTGCATTTTTATGATTTAACAATTAAAATGGTTGAACTAGACAATTGCTTAATGAAGCATGTGAGTTAGTTTATTGAATTGTTATTGACAATATTGTGCTCTCATATGTTTGTATATTAAGAAATATGAACAATACATTAAGATGAAAAAGGGGTTTAAGAAGCTTGTTCACAGTTGACAGTAAATTATTTATTTATTGTTATTTGTTACAGAAATATGCAACAATCAACCGAACTAATTTGTAATGACGTTCGATTGTAGTTAAATAATTGGATTCTCTCGAACGATCATTATTTACAAACGATGTTTGTTTTCCATACGTACCATAATATTGTAAGTTACGTGTGTTCACGAAATAGTCTCCAATTGTACCTACTCATTATGTGCAAGACAATTTTTGACCTAAATTTGAAATTATAAATGTTTTATAACGACGTGTTTACAGTTAAATTGGGCAATTTGAGAGTATATTAAGCCTGCACGGTGGTTGGATCTGCGTTACCGGTGCGACACGCTAGCGTGCGTTGTGATGTAACATGAATATAACAGTTATGCTCATTGTGTGACAACGTAACGCGTCACCCATACATAATTTATGACTTTACGACTATGCTTTTTAATTGCATCCGCGCTCGTTGCGTCCCGTTTCATTTTTGCATTGTCTTCAGCCAGTTTAACAGTATTTGAACAAAGGCAATTGTGTAAAGATTTCCATCGAAATCTCACTCAAACGCTACTCGTTGATAGCGGTCAAATGGGAGTAGAGTTCTTACAGCTTACATTTAAATTTTGTTGATCCAGTTAGCTCTTTTTGTAAGATTATTCAAATTGACTTTTGTTGTTTAAATTAGATACATGGAACAATGTAGATTGTGTTTTTCTTAATTATTTTATTAATATCCAATACAGATTTCTGCAATGTAGATTCTTCAGAATTGTGTACTTTTATTTAAGTTATTTTTCAATCTGTCAATCATTCACATTTAGTCGTTAATTAACTGATGTTATTGTCGCTTACTTAAAATTCGATGAAGAACAACGATAAAATAAAAGCGACCTTAATGTTAGTATGTATTTTTATGGAATTGCAAATTGCCGAGAAAGCTGTTTACCTAAATTGAAGCACGGGTTATTTTAAAGTGTTAATTATTTTTAAGTCTTTAAATTCAGTTCAAGAACAAGTAAAACAATTAACTTTCATGCAGAAATAAAAAAAATAAGTCCGCTTACGATAGATGGATGTGTAATTTAGATACTTATTGAATGTGTTAAACCAAGCAGATCATTATAAAGCAATCGAGCCGTTCAATTCATTAACCATGCATAAGAATGATTTCAGATGTTCTCCGTTTAAAGAATACAACAATCGTTTTACTTTCTCGTTTACTAATAGTCATTCATCTACTGGGTAAAAAAACTAGTGAAAGCGATATTGTACTGCAAAAAATAAATGAAAATTTGTGTCACTTGCTTTCCTGTTGGCTTCGGCCGAAATAAGCTGGTCTTGACCTTGATTCGGAGCGCAGCTATCAACATGGATACTTGTATGCGTACGCACTCATTGAGAATTTTTATTGAACATTATACCATAGATTAAATTTTACTTTGATTATATCCCGAATGAGGAAGAGCAGTGGTGTCGATTTTATTAGCAGCAAACATAAGTTTTAGTTAAAAACTTATACGTTAGTACTAACAGTCAGAGAAATGTTTACATAGGATTATTTTACTGGACACGGCTTCAACCCATCAATGACCTTCTACAGGGCACGAGTCACTCTTCTCGCAATTGTAGAGGCCTGGTGCATACCACCGCTCTGCTCCAGTGCGGATTTGTGGACTTTACGTAAAATATCCATATCAAGTCTATCAATCGACATCTATCAATTACACTTTTATTAACTGTCCCAGTGCTGGGCACGGGTCTTCTCTCACAACGTGAAGGGTATAGGCCATAGTCCACCACGCTGGCCAAATGCAGACTGGCGGACTTCATAATACGAGTACATTCGCATATGCATTAAAATTCTTCAAGTAAAGAGGCTGTAAAAACAAATACAAAATTACAAGGGATCCCTTAAAAAGGAAAACGAAAGACCTCTGTAAAGTTATAATATTCCGTTTCCTCTTGTTTCAGGTGGTTAATTTAAGATGAAGGGCAAAGCGCTGGTCCTGGCGCGGCTAGCGTTACTATTACTGCAAGCTTCGTTCGTGTTCGGTGAGTATCCAGTTCGTTTATTTAATAATTTATATCAAAACCATTGCAAACTGAAGGGAGTTCGACCTAAAAAAAATTAAGAGCAACGAATAAATATAAATAAAATGACGAATTAAACGAATACAACGAATAAAATGACACTACAGCACATCTGTCTTATTCTTCTTTAGGGATTTTCTGAGTGGAATCCTCTCTATATGCCATTCTCCATCTAAACTCGATTCGGAAATGGTTTTGACATATTTCGGGTGCAGTGACGACCCGTATGACGCTATGGTTATAAAAAATAATAATAATAGGGAATCCTAGTCCTAGTATCCATAAATATATTATACGTATACCTACATATTACGCTCACAAACGCCAAATCACGCTCATTCTGGATTGATATTAAGTATTTGACTTATACCGAGCGAAAATCTTATAACCTTAAACTCGGTAGCCGTGTATCATACGAATATAAGTGGGTTCTATTATAATATTTACACAGATTATAAATATATTCGTTACACCTTTAGTTAGGATTCAAGATAGTTGGAGCCCCTTACAATCACGTTGCCTTTCTTATTTGCTTAACATCTATTTACATACCTACTACAACAAACGTTATAAAGTTACTATTGGATCTGTAAATAATTTATTTGGTCAAGAGAGGTCTTTTATTTGGTTTGCACAGAGTATACTACAGCAAATCGACTCAAAACTACGTAGGTGCTATGTAAGTTTGCACTAAAACGTTCCTGCGAAAGCTCTAAGTATTTGTGAAAGTGCGTTTCATTGTATCGATTTTATAGGTTAGCTCGTAAAAGATGCCTTGGACCCGGTACATTGTCAATTCAATCTCTTGACTCTAAAAGCTTCGATGTTATTCTAGATAAATTGTTCAATGTACTTACTCGCAGTTATGTGTGAACTAAGTTAAATTTTAGTGCTAACTTAAATGAGCTAAAGCTTTGGGCTATTGTAAGAATTTTTTTGTTTTTTATATACCAGGTACCTACCACCTGCCTGCAACTCACTTCGTAAAACATGTTTTTTTTTATTAAGGTACCGTAGTTGACACTTTTAGCTGTATTTTTTGTTACCGTTTTTGGATACGCAGTGTCTATGGTAATAACTATAGTGTCTTAAAATCCATTTTTTTATACGATGCTAAGTTACTCCTTAACAACAATAAGCATTAGGAAGCAATTGTTAAACGGAAGCTAACACATCTTCAATTAAGTATTTGTAGTTCCAAGTAAGTATTATTGAAGCACTAGCTAATGACTGACTTCAAAACCGCCTTTACTCTTGAAAATACTGTCGAGTACACTGTAGACTTAACTGGTGTGTTTTCACTTGGTCGTAAGTGTTAATATACCTACATGTAATAAATACGAAGTATTCATAGATTTAAAGTTTGTGTCGATCGTAAATTACAAACCGAATGAAATAAGTATTCTAACTTAGGTAGGTTTAACTTAGGTAAACTTATTTCACATAATAATACTTCCAGGTGAGGTCCACTTACATACAACTAGGGCACGTGAAACTTAGAGTTTAAAGATTCATGATAAAAATATTTCTTTATTTCTAAGCACTTGGCCCCATAGTAGTATTACATAATTATATAAACACATACTATGTACATAAAACTTACGACTATTATAGTAACACCATTGACATATTACTAAGTCAATGAGTAACACTTACTAAATAAAATAAACTAAACATAAATAAGCGCGTCTGAGAAAGATGTGCCTATTGTTCAAGAAGATAGTTCATAGATTCATAGTTTTAACTATGCTATTTATAACGCCCAGTAATTTGTATTACTGATAGCTCTGCGACTTGATTGTTCGCAACCTTTGTAATCAACGTTCGCAACTTTAATCGTCCATTTGCAAGGGGTTTTGTTATTAAGATTGTTCAACGTTTTGTCGATGTTGTTTATTATGTTTTCTCGATGGGTTTTGGGTCAACTATATTACTACTATAATTTCAAACTTACCTATATCATCGCGGCCACTAAACATTTATATTTTAAAGATTACTATGTACTAAATTTCGTAGATCGTTCGAATGATTTAAACTATTTATTAATGTGTACGATTCAATTGGAATCATAATCGTAAATTGCGTTGAACAAGCTTTATTATTTTATTTATGTTAATGGCCGGCAGACCCACCAGGTAGATACTTGGTGGTAAGTGGTAAGACAAAAGCAGTTCAAAGGCAAAGCTTCTAATAGGATTTATTATTTTAGACGAGGCTATTAGCTACACGCTTCAGTAATTTCTAAACCATTTAATCTATAGGTATCATAAAACTTCAGACTGTGACAGATGTGACTTAAAAATATTCTATATAAAAAAAATTATAACAATTGACATTGTTTCAGGTCGAATGGCGTTTGAAAAGCTGACGGACGTCGACTTTTCGGGCACGGCGTACTATACCGTCAGGAACCTGTCGTTGTACGAGTGTCAAGGGTGGTGTCGCGAGGAACCCGATTGCCAAGCTGCCTCATTTAGGTATGAAGCAGTTGTGAAATTACTTATTATAAATATTTATATTTTCTACACTAATAAAACAAGGTAGTCTGCTAAAAACACAGGTTTGCGAAATAGATTTATTGATTATTTTTAAATTTATTATTGTGATTGACTTAAAATAGTTTAATCAAAGTTATAAAATACGATAACGGTTTCAACAGATGAATCAAATATGATCAAACTACCATTTGTTAGACTAACTGGTGTAGCATAAAAGACGATGACTAACGAAACGATTACAGTAATATTCTGAAAAGAATTAAAACGGGTATAAAATTGTTGGTAAGTGACCACACCAAACCGACCACCAAACCAACATCGAATTCATAACCGTCACACCACTGTTGACGTCGGCGAACATTCTAGCATTTGTCTTGAAATGCGAAATCAGAAATCTCCGAATCGGCACAGACATTCGTCGCATGCAATCACAAACTTGTCTCGTCATTCTCTGACTGATCATGAAATAAATAGCCATCGAGTATCATCATCTTGGATCACGAAACTAACCCAAATGTCCGAGATAAGCGATCGGATTGACGTCAAGAATCACTAATTCACGTACAGCGCGTGCTCGGGGGAAATCAGTGATACGGAATTTGTGCGGCACTGATTTCGTGCGAAGCTAAGGTCGACTCGAATGTATGTCAGTCTGCCACACGTCCTCCGTGGTTCAGGCATTCCAATGATACGGTCTTGGTTAATAACAATGCGTCTGGAACGCTCGCCACAAACCGTGTAAAAGCGGAAACCAACCTCGACTCGCTTCAAATTGGATAACAGTAAAAGTGATCGCATACGTCTTCAATAGATTATTGCCGCTGAACCACTTGTAGACCATCAAAAGATTTCATGTCTATCGGCGGTTTTGTAACCATATTAAATTGGTATTGTTGATTATTTTCTTAACTTTAACTGTATTGCACTTTCGATCGTACGGTGTTATTAATAGGTTTTTAACATCCAATGATTCGTATTGGCTACAAGTTATCGATTAAAATTGCAGTCCGCTTGAATGATCTTTGAGTTGTAGTAAAACATTTATGTGCACAGTTGATACGAATGCCATATTTATTACTTTTAATATTTACTACTTTTTCGTGTTATCTTTGCCCTTTAATGCAATAAACGAAATTGATTTGTTTTCGATACACGAGTGCGTATGTCAGGGATACATTCTGAGTCTCAACTATTTATAAACTGAAAGTAATTATAAATGTAGGTAGCATTTGCAGTATGTTCTAATATGTAATACATTATTAAACAGAGATAAAAGGTTTCACTTGTTTTCTGGTAATTTTACACATAATAGAGGTAACGTGCTCGCTTGAAAAACGAGCACACGACCTACCGATGGTAAACCGACATCGATGCGAGGAAAAATGGGAATTCCGTTTTGTTATTGGCAGGCTCGGCTCTAATACATGTAGCGCCCTTGTGCAATCAATACCCTGACGCCCTTTTGTATCAAAATACGCGGTCGAAATGGAATAGGTACCTAGGTACAAGACGCTCTCGGCGCCCCTAACAACCAGTGCCCGGGTAAACCGCACCCCCAAGTTAAAGCCGCTCCTGGTATTAGTTTTCAAACACAACGACCGAAAAGCGTAAAAAACATTACACTGACAATTTTGAAAGAAAGGTGGTAGCTGGCTGGATAAATCCTACCACCATGCATGAGTTACCGTCAGGAGGGAGCTGGCGCCATAGCGTCCGTTGTTCAGCAAGGTGCATCGCGTCCAGGAGATTAGCTTAAGCTTGGACTCAATATTGATAGAACCTCTTATACTCCATAAACCTCTTGTTTGAAGTGCCATAAGTTACAAAAGATTATGTAGGTAATTAGTACAAAACTGTAAAATGAAGAGTAAGTAATACAAACAGCTGTTTGTATGTTTTCCATCTATATTGGCATTTAAATATGGATTTTCACATACCTAACAGTTGTGTTTGGATGGTAAATGTCATGTCATTATAACTGACTAACAAATAACGCATATTCCCGCCGTATCCGCCTGCATATTTGTCGTTGACATGATTTGGGCGCAGAAGCCTAATGAGTTCTTAAATGATATCATTAATTACATCTTGCCACATGTTTATATGGAATCGTGAGATGTTTTCGGTGAAAGTTACATTCGATCGTGCAGATAAATTAATATTACACTTGCATGTCAACATCTTTATGAATGGCTATGATATTTTTCTGATTTACATTTTATAAATAACACGGAATTACAATTTTAATTCACTTAATGAATTTAAGATAGCAAACGAGATAGCATACACAGGCGGGACAAGAGGAGAGGAGGAATTGTCTTCAAGAGGAGAGTGCATAGACTTTTATAAGTTCAATCAACATCATGGACTTCATCGCCACTTACCAATGGCAAGTAGGTGGGATTGTTATCAAACTATCTATCGTAAACATTATATGTCAATGATCGTAAAACAATAAGATAACAACACACAAAATACACGTCGAGGTAGGCTGCAATGTCAATTAAGTAGTACAACATATTAAACGCCTTATCGCCACTAAGCTTTGTCTATAACATTCGGTCGACTAATACAAAAAATGGCACAATTAAAATAAGGCACCTAACAGTACTAGCGTTCGTTAGATTCTTCGAAATCAGTTCGAACGGGATCGATTGAAAATCAATTCGGTAGATAGCTAATTCAATTAGACGAGACGAAGATTTCCCGCGCTTGTAATGTAGTATTGTACAGTACTACGGCTTCGTATCTCGAATCGACCTGTCCAAAGAAATAGCTATCTGACAAAAGAATGGGACGAATGTGATATTGACAATCGGTAACTGTTCGCGGTGGTTGCACCGACTGAGAACGTTTACGGTATTTTTGAACTAACCAGAGCTCCTGGCGAAGAGCACAAATTGTTACTGAACTACAACTAAGTTTAATATACTTAAGAAATAGAAAAATGAAAATAATAAAAGAAAATTGTAATTAAATAAGTTATTAATTGTAATTAAATAAGTAAGGATTATTACGTGCCTTCGGGAATTATTGTTTTCGTGATATACAAGATATAAAGTTCAATTTACAAAGTTTTTAGAGATTACTAAATATTTCAACGTCTTCGTTTTTGTTGATAGGTATTTCAGTTAGTAAATATTAATTTATTCTTATAACGAGAACGTAATAGAACCTTTCAAACATAAATAAAATTGGAAACGTAAAATATGTTCCTCAAGTGATGTGAGAGGGCAGCATAATACTTAGTCCTATAAAAATCTTTACCTCTGTTCCTCTCTGATATGTAGGTGCTGTTAAAAGCGATAAAATCTGCAGTCAATGAAACAGCATTTACTGTCACAGCTCTCACGAAAATGAATATTTAGCTGACATTTCTATATAATCAGTTCGATCTTCACTTTCAGATAGTCATCGGATTGGATTGTTAGTCAATTATTTATCGTAGTCGGCAATTAATTCGTTCTTGGCTCAAAATATATCGTTGGATTTAGAGAGGAACTTGTAGATGAAATGCATAGATATGAGTCAGGGGCTACTTTACAATTTCAACCGTTCGCCGTGTGATTGATGCGATGCTTAGATGGTCGCTCCCAGGCGCCAGTAATGGCCGCCTGCAGATTGTAATTTAGTAGTTGATGCATAATTCTCGGTTGTTGCCCACATAACCTGTCATTAAATTACTTTAATTTGGTTTTGTTGGCACTCACGTCAGGTATGTATAAGTGCGTGTTTTATGAAAGGTAATGAGTGTAATGCTTGCTCATTAATGAAGATATAAAGCTGTCTTATTGCACTGGGAATCTTCTTTGGATGTTAATCTTAAGCATTCGTCATATAATGCAATTGCGAATTCAAAAGACCAGCTATTGCCTCTGTTAGCATCACAACAACATCCAATACTCAAGCAAAGTAGTTATATCCACTCGTATTAGGTTAGAATTACTTTAGTTTGCAAAGATCCATAAATTTATAAAAAATTAACACAAGGCACTGTTTTGTGTGTGTAAATAACATAATTTTATGAAATACACCTACACCTTGAATTCGAAATTTACGTATTAATAGTGTGTTCAGTTAATATTTGTATTGATTTAGTATTCCAATCAACGCAACGTTACTAATAAATTATTGGTAGAACAAGAATAATCCAATGGTTTTGAAAGAGTTCACGTTTTAAAAGATTTATTACGGCAGCTGTGAATCAGAAACGGAACCCAACAGTAACAGTTTAAGGGCTTTCTAGTACATTAATCATTAGTTTATAAACATGTTTATGTTAACGACTGTCTGTGTGATGTTTAATAAATCGTAGGTACGGATGGTCGCGGGCCGTGCCGGCCAGCCAACAGCTGAATTGGTTTCCACTTTATTTTTAAATTCTAGATTGAGTAAGGTTTTATAATTTGAATTTTTATGTTGTTCCTCAGAAATAAGGGTTCTTCAGTAAGTGTTGTTCATTCTGACGATAAAATTAATTTCTTACTTTAAAATTTATTTAAATAAAGGCGTAATGTTTATTATCGAGAACATACTCTACTGATTTCTGTAATACCGACTTTTAAATCTGTATTTTAAATTAAACGAGTACTTACGATGTCTGTATTTTATACCGAGATGATACCTTTCCTCAAGGCGGTCGTGTCGAATCGAATCGTAAGTTCCTCATAGAGTTTGAATGTTTTCGGAAATAAAGCAAAGATGTGTCATTATAACATAAAAGTAAGATAAAAAAAACATTTTAAAATATGCTAACGAAGCTATCTGCGTAAAGTAGGTTCTGCAAGAATAATGTAACAAGCAGTGTACCGTAGATATTATAAAACATGATTATCACGTTGCAACGGTACAGTCTCCGTTGGTTGCGAGATATGTACGACCGGTGACATTAGCACCCCGTACTCCGACGCACTCTTATCAGCTAGATAATGATTGATAGCTGTTTACTTGAACAGTTTTTATATCAGCCTAGACTAGCAAAAGGTAGGCAAAGCTGATGACCTGGTATGAACAAGTTGGTTCAGTAATATCAGTGATAAACTTCCGGCGGTATTTACAGCAGTAATTTATACTAATGATAAAACTATAACGGGGACGAATCTGTTCATTGAATATTTTTGCCAATTTGTTGGGAATAATAATTAATATTTTATTTTATTTTTATTTGGGAAACATACAAATTTATCAAGCGTTTAAAATTCATCTTACATATAATTATGTAGGTATATAAAGCAATTTTCAGTAAAGTTTCATTTTGGCAGAATTTATACATAGTTGTATAAATTCTATTCTATGAATTACAAAGATGTAATTCATAAAGTAACAAAAAATGTCCCTTCCATAGAAACAGGGTAAAATGAAATGTGTATAGTGCCTGTAATGGATGTAACGTGGTACACGCACTTTGCTTCGGTAAAACTGTGCCTATAGGTTGCTACTTGTCTAATTTGCTTACAATTTAATGTTACGTTTGTCTATTGTTGTCACAATTTTTTAATGAATTTTAACTTTACAAAATTTCTGATGTTATATTCTTTGTTACAGTTTTGTATTGAACCCACTAACGCCAGTGCAAGAGACAAGGTGTTTGCTGCAAAATGACACCCAAGCCAATAATCCTAATGCCACACCTCAGGTAATTTTTTTGTTAGAATTGCATAACATTGTATTGCATAACACGAAGACGAGCCACCTATTGGTAAGCGGTTACCTCTGTCCGTGGACATTTGAGAAACCTAGGCATCTTCTTCTTAGATCTTATTATTGGCCCTGCGATACGCAACATTCAAGATGGTGACAATAAGCCACGCAGGTGAATAATCTTTGAACTGGATAGTTCAGATCCTACCGATCTTCAACCGGATAGATCAGGCGTCATGATGTTCGCTGTGGAGGTGCACCACATAGAAGATATGGGATATAGGATGATACGGAGATATTGACTCAAGAATGGATAGAGCCCTTTACCATTCGATTTACTACAAATGTGCAGGATATGCGGTCGCCTTGTTCTCCTTTGGCCGGCTATGCATTGATGATGTCTTTGGAATACCAATGTCCATGGTCGTCTGCTCGTATTTTGGAAGATTTACTTCAAAAAAAGTATAATTGAATACGTAGTTGTATATTAGGGTTATAACGTGGGGTCTACCAAAGAAACTTTTCTATAATTTATTGAAAAGTTAAAGGTTAATTTTACTGACACTATAGTACTACAATACAAACGTACTTTATTGTTATTAATACACAAGAGGTAAATTGAAGTACCTACGAGTAGAACAAAGGCGGTCAAGAAATGAAAGCGAAAGGTCAAAGTATAAAAAGTTCTTGTGCTAATTCACAAGTTGACCTATAGGAAAGTACTAGAGGTAATGTATTAGTATGTAAATGTTAGTGAAAATGTCCATATTCTGTATCTCTCATCTGTAAAGTATTTATGAGGGGATATGTGACCAACAAAAAAGCTATTATAAGTACAACCAATGCTACTAGGCATGCAATATTATTTACGAGTAATATCATTCACTCTTAAGAGTCCTAGGTAAAGCAGTTGATACTCGTACATCTAAATGAACTCATAAGATATATGAGTCTGATATCGTGTCTAGTAATGTATACCAAAAAGCGAAATGTATACTATTATTTAAGAGAAAAAAGGCCTAATTCGGAACCGGATTTATCCACAAAGATAACCGATAGAATCGGAATTGGTTTTTGGTAATAGAGAATGAATCAACTAACTAGGAACACTAAAATAAGCTGTGGCAGGTGGTTAGATATATTGATATGCGAGTTATAATTAAACTCTACAATAGTTGTTTCATTCGATTCAAAGAGTCCAAAAACTTGTAATAGTTGAATATAGAATACGTTTGAACGCGATAATCTATACAAATAAATAAGAATTATCTGCTTAATTTTGCCAATGTATGTAGATAAATGTGAGTGAATAGGAAGGCACATCTACTCGTAAATTGACAATTGGTTGTACTGTAAGATCAAGAGTGGTTACTAGCATGTTTATACAAGAATGCATTCGATTTTGTTGTACAGAGTAAGATTTTAAATACTGTTTACAGTAAGGACTTACTGTCTAATGTTCAGTTACTAGGAGTGTCATCGTCCTAATTCATGTCCTTGATAATGCACAGAACTATAATCTCGTTCAGTGGCAGTAACTTAGCAATAGCACCAATAAGATAGCATATATACGTATATTCTATCCGAGATTACGCCATACAAATATAGAGAACCAGTCCAGCAAGGTAGTTAATAACCGAATAAATCCATCCTGAGATAGGAGCCTCCGGCTTACACCCCCGTGCCAATTAGTTTAGTGATGCGCAGATCCGATTTACAGTTCCGATTATGAGGCACCTGTCTCGGTACTAATCAGGATATTTAAATTTACTATCAGTAAAATATTAATACAGATAGAATACTACGATGTTTATCTAGTGTGTAAACTTCAACAAGATTCACACGTGATTCGGGTTTTCGTGTTTGGCCATTCGTATTTAATATAATAGATAGGTAGATAATTCTGTCTTTCTTTATTTTCTCTTCTGTCTTGGACGGCAGCACATCGTTTTATTGATGTCCATGGGCGACCATGACCAATTACCTTTAGACGACTCGTAGGCTGGGTTGTCGGCTATTTCTATAAAAATATGAAGAAAAACTCATTCGTTAAACGATATGTTTACCTCACTTTACTCATATACCTTCGTATCTACTAGTGTGAAATATGAAATTATTTAATCGATTTTAATGAGCGAATAAAAAAGTGTTAAACGATTTAGCTCAGATTCTTATTCCAACTTTTGTTCGTATTGCCGTATAACGAGTATAATGAAGAGCAGTCTTATTAGTGTTCATCGTAATGGTCAGCACAGTTTATTACGAACACGGGTCATTACTGAGCCAGTTTTTGCTTTCGACATAGATGGTCTTGAACTACTAGTACTTTTTTTAAACTAGTTTAAATTATCTCTCTGAATATCATCGATGTCCATGCTGTCGGAGATAGGGTCTATCCTGTCTTAAGTTCAGATTGAAGGTAGTTAATGCATTAATTTAGTGTCTAATGATGGTATATATATCCTAATCTAAAGTCTTCGTCATTATCAGCGCAAGGCAAACTATTAATTACTAGACTCCAAAAAAGGAATGATTCTTAAAGGTTCATAATATATTTATGAGACTTTCTGTATTTCACTACAATTTCTCAATTCCTGAACAATCTGAACATG
This sequence comes from Ochlodes sylvanus, assembly GCA_905404295.2. Lineage (NCBI taxonomy): Eukaryota > Metazoa > Arthropoda > Insecta > Lepidoptera > Hesperiidae > Ochlodes > Ochlodes sylvanus. The sequence goes on from FR990127.1 coordinate 8,883,809, forward strand.
ACGGTCCCGCTAGAATTCGTACTTAAAATTTAAATATGACGTATGGCTCCATTTTCAAATGAGAATTCTTTTTCTTCAATTGTTACAATACGGGTATCAAAATCAATCAATTTGAAGGCCTTAATAGTCACAATCAAAAAGTACATCATTAAAATTGATTAATTTCACATAGGTAGTGTGTACTTACAAAAAAGTATTTTTAGGCATGCTTTTAAATGTTTTTGAATTATTTATAAAGTTTTTTTTTACAGAGAGCAGTAAACACATACTATATGGTGAAGCTGCAAGTTCGGACAGAGAGTGTTTGCCTTCGACCATGGGCCTTCGAGCGAGTACCGGGCAAGGCGTTGCGGGGACTCGACAATACAATAATTTACACATCCACCAAAGAGGCTTGCCTCGCTGCCTGTCTTAATGAGGTAAAGAATTTTCTTCTAAAACATTTAAACGTTAATTGTTTCATTTTTATTCTTATAGAACGCAACATACCTACGGAACATAAAAAGTTTTTGGTTAAAGGCGTTTGCAAATTAGAGCTAGGTAATTATAAGTAAATATGTATACCTACTCTATCTGAAAATTTCACTTCTATGATCACGTGCATCACATATTGTTTTAAATAAAAATTGTTGTGTTTTCATTGAAAGATATTACAGTTTTTTACATTGAAAATACTTTTTTGATTACCTCATTCTCAATACATCATACTCCTTCAAAGTAAACGTTATAGTAAAAGTGCACTAATAATACCTTATTATGTAACTTTTGCTTTAGCTTTTGCTAGTTTTATGATTACCCCCAAATCAAATTTAAAACGCATTTTGTATTCATTCACTACAAGCATGGCGGAACAACGTTCGCTGGGTCAGCAAGTTTTATGAATAGATTTAAAACTACTTACTTTATCAATATTTATTTAGGGCAAAAGTATAGATTAATTAGATAGCTTCATCTTAAATGACAGAAGTGAACGGTGTAAAAGCGCGTACAACGAACGCCTCCGCCGTGCGTTTCTACTTATCTATTCAATTTATATTTTACGGTTTCGTCCCAGTTTTAGCAGCTTTCAGATATTGGAAAATGATAGGGACTTGTTTACCATGTACCGCTAACTACTAACTAACTTCGCTAATACGCATTTTAACATTGCACCTTCAATGTAACAGAACGACTATTTTACGAATAAACTGTTCAAAACAAAAATTACTTCACTTTGTTATTAGTAACTCTTACATTGAAACATTTTACATGGAAAAATAAGCCAACAAGCTAACAACTTATACCTAATACCTAACAACTTATCAATATACCTAATAATATAAATAACATAATAATATGAAAACAACGTACGGTCCTTGAACTCTACCTAACCTACAAAAATAATAATAATAATACCTGCACCAGGTATTATTATTACTGTTACGTATACTTTTTACATTTATAAAATGTACAAGGGTAAATTTTAAGTACCTAGGTTGAATAACTAGCAACATTGCAAAATAGAATTTTTAAATTACAGCGCTTACCTTTAGTTACACGAACGATAAAATAAAATTTGAATTTGTCTCATTATTCTTCCTATTGTTACAATGGCGAACAATCTGCGCGTTTTACGACCACGTCGGTATTATTTCTGAGCGTTGTTTTGTGCTGAACTCGTAGTTTTTTATCGTTTTAAAGGATGTGTGAGTCAGCATAAACTGATCGTTTGCCATAGGGTTCAACCTCCTCGGAGCCTGGTTTCGCATCTTCTACTAAATATTGTAACATATGTTACTAACTACTTACACACACACCCGTGACAATGGCATTCATGAATATAAACTAACCTTGAATGAGCTTCTTTAATACGTAAAGAGGCAAGCTTGGTTTCTTCCCCTTTTTAAGAATAACGCATGCACGTACATAATATGTAGTAGTCTGAGATTTGGAAATATAGTCTTCATAGAGAAAAAGCGTAGAAAACTTTAAATTATACTATGTATTACAAATACAGTTATTACTGAAAATGCTAATTAAAGTTACTTTTAATAAAATGAATTTCGAATGTAGAGCATTTCTCTAGTCAGGTTGTATTCCACCATATGCGTCCGAAGAATGCCGTTATCCTACATCTAGCATGTTTCCTTTTTTTAACGCATCTATCCAGAAAGCTGTGTTTTTTTTTATCTATTGTCGTTTGAGAAAAAACGTTGAATCTAGGTACGAGGGTCAATCCCAAAAGTATCGGGCCTACCTTTTTTCTACCTTCATATAGCATGTACGAGTTACCGGTGACAGCTGATGTATTCACAGGCATGCACCATGGGAAGTATTTTTGTGTAGTCTTTTTGCGTTACGTAGTTGGATTTTTTATAGCTAAAAGTTAATGATAAACTGAATGTACTGAATAGCGTGGAAACAATTGCACAAATGCATAAGAATGGTACAAGGCTTCAGTTAAGTTAGTTGTCAGAGTCAGTATAGTCAGAGAAAGTTAGTTGTTAAAATTGGCTATTTTGTGTGTGTTTTTAACGAAGATATTTTGTGTATACAGAAGCGCTTCCCCTGTCGTTCTGCGGAGTACGAGTACGGCAGCATGCGGTGCGCGCTCAGCGACTCCGACCGGCGGACCGCGCAGCACTTCGTGCAGCTAGTGGACACCCCCGGCACCGACTACTTCGAGGTAATACTACTTTGACGACCTCGTAACCTTGTTGGTCTTGCCTGCGAAGCGAAGGTCTTGGTTTCGATTTCCGGCCTGGGCAGATATTTATGTGTTAGTGTTGTCTTATTTGTGTGGTCCGTGCCACCCGCGACATAGGGAATTGCGCGTGTATGTTTATTTATTTTATAATTAAACCAATATACTTTTTTTAGTTCTATTAGGTACTTATTTATGTACATATATTTGCTACGGAAAGTGTGCTTTGCAATATCCAATACAAGATATACCTCAAGGCGTGGGGGGTCTGCTCCGAGCTTTAGTTCACGGGGCTGAAAATGTTGGTTGAAATCGTTAATTAAAGTTTTCCTCTTTATTTTCGTTTCTAATTCCACAACCAAATGATTCCTGAATTTTGCGGTTTTAGTTAAGTTATTAGTATTTATTATAACGGTACAAGGAATAACACAAAAATATTTCATTATATTTAACATAAATAGGTACGTACTTTTATTCAGTCTATTCTTTATAAATAAATAAACAACATAACATCGCTAGGAACGGGGCCAATAATTTTATACGCAAGAAAGATCCCGTTAATACGTATTTAACATAACGCTTATTTATAAAATAAGCAGAATCCGCGAGCGGGCACAAATCATAAACCGCTACAACCTAACTGCAGAACTTTCTGCGAGCCACTTTCCGAAGACTTATTGAATAAGCTGTGTTTTACAACGCGTTATCCACTCTTTTGGTTTTCCTTCAAGTTCTATGAAGCTATTATGTTTGTCGTGTTAGGTAATGTTGGAAACCAATAGTTTAAAATAATTGTCGGATTCGCCCGACTACTTTCGGACCATTCCGAGGTCCTTTATCAAGAGCCGTCGCCGATGAGAGCGTGGTTCCGACTGAACCGACAATTAAAACACGTGAGGTAAGCCGTGATATACTCGTAAAATGTATTCAGACACTCACGAATCGTTCAGTACTAAAATAGTTTAAAATAAATTAATAAATATATTTTTGTTTAGTAAATATTACTACTGACTTCCATAATAACATAACATAATCAGTTAGCGTAGCGTAGCGTTAAATGTAAATTTAAATACCAAAAAATATATTACTTATAATAGAGGTCAGTGCATTAGGAGTGATTGTGTCTATGTGGTCACAGAACCTGTGCCTGAAAGCGTCGCAGGCGTGCAAAGGAGCGCGGGTGTTCACCGCGCCGCGCGTGGGCGTGGCGGAGGACAAAGTAGCTCAGTACGCCGGCCTGCATTACTACACGGACAAGGAGCTCCAGGTAAGCTCTCAGCTCTGTTTGTGTTTTATTAGGGTGCCTGTGCACTACCGAGCTGTCTTATTTTAGTAGGCAGGCACCCAACAGCGAAATAAATTGTTCTTTTCGTATTACCGCATCGGTAATGGTTTTGCCGTTCCCTAGCGGTGGTTAAGGGGATCTCCATGGGCGACGATGACTGCTCGTTTTCAGTTAATTACATAAAAGATAACTCACCAACATTATTAAATTATAGTCGTATTTTTTAAATTACTATTAACTTTTTAAATATAATTAACTATCGAAAAACTGCGAGCATTATTATCATTGAATTGCCATAGTCAACTAATGTTTATTTTACAATACACAAATACACATGCTAAAACTACCGTTTCGCAAAGGAGCTTTATTAATTTTATATTTCTACCATTTCTATATCTAGGTATTATACGAATATGTGTAGACAACATGCTATTGTACTTAAAATATGTTCAAGTCCATTCGGTTGTTTGATCAAGTTGCCGTTGTTGATCAAGTGCGAAGGGCTGCGGTACGAACCTAATCAATACGAAATTTTATTTAGGAGAAAAAAGCTGTGCAAATATGCACTGCTCTATTGTATACTACTGAAATAAACATGCGGACAAAGAAGTTTCTAGCTCATCTTCGATTAAATTGGTCGCGCATGTAAAACTTGTATTGTTAATTTATGATGTATGACCCACTCGGATATGTGTATAAGCAACATTCTGTTCGCCGGACAGTCCTACTCTCGATAAATATGACGTTTATTTATGGCTGAGAGCTTTTGCTTCGCTAACAATGATGAGCTTTTATCTGTCCGTACTGCCTTCGGTTTTATCTATGGTTATGAAATACAATAGAAATATCATGCAAATAAAATAACATCTCTTGATAGAAGACCAAGGTATTTATATATACCTACCTAAAACATTTGTTAGAATTTTATTCATTTTTTACTTGTTAAACACTGAATGCTGAGGCAAACAAATCTTTCTTTTAATAGTGAATAATATTTAGGATAATTTGATAGGACAAAATAAAACAATACGGTTATGTTTTAAGATTCATACTCAGCGATAAGTAGGTATATTTATTTTGTGTAAGTATTTTAAATCTCAAACGATATTCTTATTATAAACCGTCAATGCTGTCTATTTAAACTAATACAAGTAATACACATGAATAGATACTTACATAATGAGGACATTATTCGTAGTCCTTAGAGTTGTCTTTCTTACAAAAAGTTGGAGTACTCAGGTGTCAGTCACCCTAGGGCATATTATCCTGTGTTAGATTCAGGAGATAATGATGTATGGCGCCTGGAGATCAATCCATCATGATCCTGGTCATAAATAATGGCTGTCCCAGACGCAAGTTCTAATATTTTATTGTAGTAGGAATAATATTATACTTATGCACGAGGACGGTACATTGGACCTAGTGGTACCTAATGCGATAATTGCGCTTACGCGTATGGTTTGTCATCGTAAGGTCAACTGACTGAACCTATTTGCTGCTGATTGAATTTGACGCTATTATTCTATTCCTTAACGCTGGTTAAAAGTATAGTGGCTATAAACATAAGTAGATTTTTGCCATTCATTAAACAAATTTAATATAGATATTATATTCCTACTCATGATCTTTTGCTTCGAGGCAAGACAATACATGTCTATTATATTAGATTAGTAAGGATAATAGATACCATTACTATATATATATAGTACGTACGGATAGTACGTACCATTTTTCACCAATAAAAGATAGATAGATTATACTCGTAGGAACCACGCGAGAAAGTCGGTACGCGGATGAGTGACCACTAGTAAGTAAATGTTTCAGACATATAAAGTCGTCAGTCTAAGTTAGGTATTATCGATTATATTATTATATCGGCATCCATGTTTCAGTATTAATAGTCGTAGTTGGAATAGTTAGTCCGTTACCTATTACCGATGTGCACTAGCGGCGGAGAATGTAAATTATTGAAGGGTGACTAACTAAAACAAACAGTATGCTGTAAAGAAAACTAATATCAAAGAGTAAGTGATTGGATGCAGAATTGCTGTGTAAATCTCCTTGTGAACCAACAGCACATGTATTACCTACCTGCACAAAGTTTCGCTATAATTTTATATATTTATCAAAATAACTAAATGTCAAGCATTACTAAGTAGTTGTATCATAGTTTTTGCAAGCACAAAAAACTTACCTCTGCAGAGGGCTGTAACCCTATACACATACCTATTAACGTCACTCTGATAATACTACCTTTTCAATCAGAATAGTAAACTGCAAAACATCAATTAGGTAAATATTCATTATGCCTTACAGCTATAAATAGACAAAACATGTTCCCCGCCCTTACATGCAATTATTCCATAAAGATGGCATTAATAAATAATTGTCACATAATTACTGTTACTGTAAAGTAACGGTTTCACATTGTAGGCCATGGCGTGTTTACTCGCTTATTATAATTATGTAACATGAAGTTGCTATTTTAAGTGAATTCCGCATAGGCCGGTGTAATAAGCTTGATGGCATTCCATGGCGTCATTTCTAAGCTTTTCTAAGACTACCATATTATCAATAATAATTGCTGTACGTCAAGAAATCGCAGTACTCGATATGAAGAGGATATCTACTCGATTGCTAGTAAGATATCGATTGATCACAGGCAGTAATAATTAAGTATTTAAGACGCGGACTTTCTATTTGCAATCTTGGATCTGATCTTGATGTGATATGAAGATACATTAAGATGATTGGTGATTTGATAAAAGTTTAAAGTAAATCTATAAATGGTTGATGAAATTGAAATTCCTTCGTATACTGTGCCGTTAGTCTATTACGATTTCTTTTGTTTTTTATTTTGAAAGAATATATAGATAAGATTAAGATTTGTAAGTCATTTAAAACATTCTTTTTGCAAATCAACCTTCTTTGACAGGACTGAACATGAGTTTTTCCTAGCTCTCTTTGGTATACTGCAAGTGCAAACCAGGGTTCAAAGTATGGTAGATGAATTCTTTGGGGTTTCCCAAATTAAATAATTAAGTACCTAGTGGTTTGCTACGTTATAAGTAAGTGTAGACTTGCTGTGTACTGTTGTACTAATTTTATCGTGCCTAGGCTTAGTTTTGTTCTGAATTAATGTTTCTCCTATTATGAAATAATACAATAAATTATAATAATGATAAATTTGAAGAGTTTACACTTACACTAAGATTGCCGCTATTAAATACGTAAACATTATATTTCACGAACGAACTTACTCATAATTATAATAAACCAATAAAGCAAATCAGTTTGATGTTAAACTTTATTGCTTTAACAATAATTAACATAAGAAGGGCAAGTTATAATTTAAATTAACGGCGTCGTCCAATTTATCTGTAGTTCGTGCAGGCTGCCATCGTGTGTAGGGAAAGACAAGTTATGAGCAGGTCATTAAAATAGACGATAGCTAAGCTATTTGCAGTAACACTTTACTGCTTAAATCTATATTAGTTTTATTTATTTTATGTATAGTATCCTTAATCTTAGTTTTAAGTTTAATATTGTGTCATTTTATGTTGTTTTAAATTTTTATGTATTAGTTTGTTATATTATAAATTAATTGTATGTATTTTATTTTATGGGCCATAATTGCCTGAAATAAATGATGATGATTATTATTATTATTAAATCAACGAAGGTTTCTTTATTTTTACGAGTTTATAAGAGCAGGATTTATTGTTGTCCTGGTGACACTTCTCTATAGTAGTGTCAGTAAGGACTAGGTTGTTATAATTATAACCTAGGCGACAGATCATCATCATCATCACCACCACAACCCATAATTGTCCCACTGCTGGGCACGGGTCTCCTCTTACGGTGTGAGGGGTATAGGCCTTAGTCCACCACGCTGGCCTAGTGCGGATTGCCGGACGGAGTCCATATTATCATGCAGAATTTTCTTTAATTCTTTAAATAATTTTCTTAGATTTTCCATAATATGGAAAATAAATTTTCCATAATTAAAAACTCAATTTTTGACTTGTACGTAATACGTACGTAAAGGATATTACTACGAGTATATCAGTTTGTGTTATTAGATAATATTATGTATTGTAACTTATCATTGTTTTGTAGGTGACATCCGAAGCGGCTTGCAGACTGGCTTGTGAGATAGAATCAGAGTTCCTATGTCGCTCCTTCTTGTACCTTGGAGCACCTCACTCCGCCGCCTACAACTGCCGCCTCTACCACCTCGACCACCACACGTTGCCTGACGGACCATCTGCCTACCTGAACGCCGAGAGACCTCTCATTGATGACGGCGAACCAATCGGCAAATACTTCGAGAACTTCTGCGAGAGTGAGTACCTTATTGCTATGTGTAATACTTCTATTTTATTATTTCAAGTTTCAAGAGTACAATTTTAGTAGTTATCAGATACCTATCTCTGTAAATTAATACCCGTACTTATTAAACAGAAGAAATGTAAATGAGATGCAATCTTAATTGACAACTCCACAATACAGTGGATTAGTATCATTAGGTCAGAAAACTATGTCACAGTATGACAAAAACACACTTATAATGTAACATAAATTGTGTCAATAATGTACAATCGCTGTTTCCGCCTACATTGAAATTAAATTAACCGTTAACATATTTAAATTCAATGTTATTACTCGTATATTTATTGACAAGTTAATTAACTTGTGCCATATATTGAGATTTTTTCTACTTTACTTTCCACGAAATGTATTCACAAATTTTACTTTATATAAAATAAAGTTGGTAATGTTGGTCTGTATGTTCGGACCGATACAATCATGTAGATAAAACGCCTACATTCTTTTAGTTTACTTTACATAGGTACCTACCTGTATCATCATAATAAGTTATTATGAACAGATAAGACCTATTTTTGTCTCATATGTTTTTATAAAGCTTGTTTTTATGTAGGTATATGAGCGATTTGGCTAGTTGCTGTCAGAGTGCAGATATTTTTATAAATAAATAAATATTATTATTTACATATATTATATCCTGGATCATTCACTGTCAGACGCAAGTCAGACAGCATTATTACAGCAATTGGGCTACATAACCGGAAATACATAATAAGACTATGTGGATATTATGTGGCCAGGAAAAATAAGCCCGAGAAAATCGGTTAAATGCGAGTCGGACTCGCACACGTAAGTTCCGTACCACCGAGCGATATCAACTCTAATTTATGTGATCAATGACAAGATAGAATATTGGAGAGCAAATTATTAAGAGTGTCCATTTGTACTGAACCCTTGAAAAATGCAGTTTCTAGGGTAGAATTTGCTCGTCCGATTGTTCGTGTTTCATCTGTCGTTCCTATCCGGTTTTAAGATCAAACCCTTGAGATCTTCAGTTGCAATCGGTTATTCATTCATGTAGTGTGTGGGTATGTATTCGTATATTAGTACGTACACAGGCGAGACTTGCTTCCTGCATATTAAAACATAAACTGGAATTTCCGTCTGTATCACCTCAGGTCTTAGAACTTACAGAATAGTATTATGCAAATAGAATGAATGCTGTTTAGGCGAGCTGCGTTAGACTTGTAAGTTTCAGACAAATAAACTGGTATACATTTATGGTCTAACTAGTTTTGACATATTGTAGCTATTGAATAATGGTTTTGGGGTTAGGTTAGCTGTTTTGTGGCCTTTGGCTGCGACAGCCCGTCAGCGAACGTGTTAAAATAGTCCTTATTATTACTACGGAGAAGTTAATAGGAGCTTTTCAATCGAAAATTTCATTAAAATAATCGAAATAAAAACTTTTTGGCCATATTCTATACATACTCCATATTGTAATACTATTTTATTAGGTTGTCAACTAAAACAATTAGACATAAATAAAAAATAATATTGAGTACCTACATTCAAATAGTTGTACTTAAGTACATTATTATAAAAGTGTGAATAAAATTAATAGCTATTTATAGAAAACAAAAATATTGCAAACTGGAAATGTCATTTGCACATAATATACCTAATTGTGTTGACATTTATGACTAATAGAAATGGAATTGTTAGAGTCCCCCTTGTTAGTGCAGCGAACGTAATTTATTAAGCAAGCATTATATGTGTGTGCTGTTTTAATTCTGCGACATTCCTAACAATTGCAAGGGAAGGTCCGCGTCATTGTTCCGTCGGATATAGCATGAATATTATGGAAATTTAGTACCATAAAGGGCACCCGATTAATATTTTTAACGCGCAAATCCTGCACATTTCCTCTGATTCACACAAGTAGGGAGTAGGCACGTGAATAAAATCTGTAATAATCTTGCGTTCCATTTATGGATCTCGTAACTTCTTTGGTGTGGAGTATAATTCTAGGTAAGGTGTTAATATATTTACTTTTAAACAAGAAATAAATAAAAATGCACTTGAAAAACTGATAGCCACAGATCTGGTAATAGTGATGCTTTCTTTTGTTTTTGATTTGCAACCCTTCGGTGATGTCTTTGGTATTACCTACTCATGTCTATAGCTGGCCAGTACCACAAACCATTTGGAGGCTCGTCGGCTAGTTTGTCGCGTTTTTGACTTTTTTTGGACCGATGGAAGTCATATTCCCACAATATTTTGGTTTAAAGACTATATCACAGCTGTGCTGTGACAGAATCCGATCCTATTCTATATTTAAAAACTACAATTTTCATTTGACCACACTGTTTAAAAGTTAATAATAATATTATTGCAGAAAACATCAACTAATCTGCAGTTTTTCCACACTATAACTAACATAGTAAGAAGAGCTTCACAATCGCCTGCTTTTTAATGGGTTTGCTGCCATTTTAAAATGATAGTTTTACCTATATTCGAGAAGACAGTCAGTTTTTGCGCCCACGCAGCAATCAGTGCAACTGCAGGTACAGTTACCGGGCCCGCGTTAACGCTCTCTGAAGCAAAACGACGCTCTAGGGCTAGATTGTGACTCTAATACACATTTATATAAAATTCTTAGTAGATATTCAAAGTTGATACTCAAATTGACGACCCCGAAGCCTGGTCGGTACTGTTATTACTGGCCCTGCCTGCGAAGCGAGGGGTCCCGGGTTCGATTCCCGGCCGGGGCATGCTATCCGAAAACTTCATATTAATCCTAATTTTCAGAGCCAAACTGAGCCTATCATGAGACGTAGAAAAGTTATGTGTTGTAGGTAATTGTTTAAAATTAAATATTTCATTGGCACGGTTCAAGAACACAGTTTTTATAAGGGTAACATAACGTGCTTTGCTGTCGCAATCTGAATGTAGTTTTTGCACTCAACACGTAATTAGTTTAACGGTACAAGTATTAAACACGCGTCAATACGTTTACAAACCACTTATACACATTACAAATCTAGGTACCTACATACGTATAAAAGGTCTCTATTATCTGATAGAGTCAGGAAAATTTCCATAGACGATATTGGATCTCATTACCAGGCATTTCCTTTCCCGTTTATTCCAAGAAACGGAACATTCGTGTTGTTGACGTTGATGTTTTTGCATCTAATGTACACTTACCATAGAAATAAATACAGGTAAGTAAATGGTAATGGTAAGTAAATAATAAGTAGATTCAATAGTGAAAAGCAAATGAAAAGTCAAAAGAGTATAAAAATTCAATAATATTTTATGATTCAGGCTTTTGACAGTGGCGCATGCCGTGGTGCCAATTTTATCGTAATCTCGTAAAGTTGCCTTCCAAAATATTAAAACTATAGATGCGTTACGTTCATAAAAAGGCAATTGCACATTTGGATCCCCTTTGATGACATTATTGTAAATATGGATGCGAAAGATAATTACGGAACGTATGAGACAGATAGCACTTTTCGCGTGCTAATATCATATCTACTTCTTTTTTACTTCAAATATAAATTGTGTCAGTATATCACTTGAACTTGTGTTATAGTAAATTGAAAGCTACTCTGATTAGGTTATCTTCCTAAGTAAGGCCACGCCTAGGAGCTTGATTAGGTTGCTACGCGAACACCGTTACAGTTAGTTCGTAAAGCTGTTGGCGAAGCAGAGGCTTAAGGCGTGTTTGTTCGTACGTTATCAGATTCACGGATAAACACGACACGTTAGTTAGTTTAATTAAACTTATTTAATGCTTATCTACATACAATAATAACTTAAGATTAAAATGTACGTTAATTGAAAAAACAGCGTAGGTTTTTGATTAAAATAACAAGTGAAATACAGCAATCTGTAAGGATTAGAAGGTAATAATTTTAGCGTTATCTAAAATTAAATTGTGTTAAATCCATTGTATTTTTTGCGTTAAAAATAAAGTAATTAACTTGTTTTACATTATAATAGAAAATAAATTGAGCATGACATGATAATTGAAAATCCCAGGGATTAAAAATTTTTGTTCAATTTAATAGCTCAATTCGCGTTTCCGGGCTAAGAACAATAGTGAGTATATTTTACTTTATGAGGACATTACACCTTACTGAAAAGGTTGTGTACCTACTTGAGTGGTATTATAAAAGTGGCTATTTTGTGGTCAAGGCGTACAGCAGATCTAATAAATAGTTATAGCACAATCCACTAGCGGTGGACTAACGGATCTCTCCTTTACGACAAGTCCTTACTTCGAATAACATGACGGGGAAATATTACCAGGTACTTTGTAGAGCTAACTCCTAGACTACTATTTGAAATCCGTTTTATATTTTTCATGTTTTTCATTAGGGTAATTTGGCGTTGTTCTGTCTGTAAGTTTCTTTCCTTATATTATTAGAATCGTTAATAAGATAAGGGAAACGCAAGCTTTTATTAGTTAGATTAGTAGAAAATAACTTAAGTTTTTTGAATCACTATTACTTACGGAATATGTATTTGGAATTGTAATTATGTACCTACATAGGTTTACTAGATAGAGTAAACTTATGTAGTTACAATTCCAATTTGGTAGACCAATAATAATTATTACCTTACCTAATCACTTCGACATAACTAAGTCTCTTTTGTTCTATAAAAATGAATTTTGGATTTGTTTTGTGTCATGTAACGCAATGTTAATTACTTAGTTAAGTTTTCAGTCGTTATTATAAATATATCCAGATAATTTTCAATAAAAATTAAAGTAATACGTACAACATAAAGCGTCGGTTGCTGATTATTTATTTGAACAAACAATACAGAACACAGGCAAACGATACAAATCTTAATTTCAACGCCATTAGTGCAACACAATATTCAACAGAAGCTAATTGTTAGACAATGTTGCGATTAATAACTTCTCGCCTGGCACCCGTGAGATGTTACTTTGTCCGTAGTATCATAAAGCATCATAAAGCTTTGTTTTGCATTTATATCAGATCAAACGTAGTGTTTATTGCTGTTTATTTCAATCATTGGTTCATGAATAATTACACGTATTCTTAGAAAAAGTAAGAGCTGAAATTTACATTTTCATAATGAATCAAGATCGGAAATTGATACTGCGATAAGAACACCTATGAATCGCTCGAGCAATAAATCAAAGTTTACATCGTATATAAGTGAGTTCAGATAAAACCGAGTTAATCTCACGCCGCGTGCAACTGGGGTCGAGGTCAGAGGGAATCGATATATTGACTGTAATCATACCGTCTGGCTAGATATATTTTGCACGCATTATCCAAGAAAATAAATATTCAACATTTTCCGTCAGCAGTCAACGATGTTACAGTCTTGCTCGGTATAGATGAGTCAATAGCAACATTGTACTACGTTTTTTATAACTCCCACATTTCTTAGGTTAACTTAGGTTGTAAATCTTTAATCTTTTGGATGAAAATAAATTATTAGGTATTATTTTTTTATATTAAATAAGTTAATTCTAGACTATCACCTGATGGTAAGTGGCGATGAAGTCCAAGGTGTTGAACGCACTTACTTATAAAAGCCTATTCACTCTCTTCTTGACGCCTCCTGAAGCATCATACACAGGTGGAAACACCCACGCGGGAAAGTTATTCCAGTACTCCGCAGTACCTACGAGTACGTACCATGAACGCAAAAAGTTGGTATTCAATGTAAATGTATGTAGGTATGCATTCTCATCCAAAAGAATGAAGATTTACAACCTATAGGTCTATATGGAATACAGATATAAAAAGAGTGATTACGATATATATTATAATCAAATAATTTTTGGGTGTTTTTATTATGAACATCAATACGAATGTATCGTTCAAGGGTATAATTTTGATGTTCCATAGAAATTGTTCTGTAATACCAGCGTCTATAAAGATATTACTGAAAGGTTCTGACACTTTGAAAACCTCACCGACGTTGATTTATGACATAAAGATTAAATTGATAACGTCTACAGCGCTGGCCAGGATAACTTACCATTTGTAGTCTTTGCACGCAGCATGCCCTAGTACGGTGAAGTTCTATTTATTTTCTATTCAGAGTTTTATCTCGGTCCATGGCAACAGTTATGTTTGTGGTGCTTACACGAGAATAACCACTTGAGATAGTTCAAAGATTCATAATAGGATATAAAGTAAATAAAGGAGGTTGTTTGGATTACCAGGTCCGTTCCGCTAGGAACTGGTCTGTAGCTACTCCATTACGTGAACCTGTACTTACGGCGTAAAGATTGCCATCTGTTGCTGCCGGTCTGATTTACGAAGGCGATGGAACGGCCGTATATAATATCGTGAATTCCTTCAATTTCCGGTCAATACCGTTACGGTTAAACTATTTCAGTAATTGAACGCTATTGACTTCTTCATCGCCACATGGTTCTTGTGTTAACACACACTTGTTTTAGAGATATATTCACTATTTAATGTTACTAGTAAGAGCTCTGTGGTCGAAATTCTAGCGTAATTCCGTTTTTATTTTCATCTTGAGCCTTATTAAGGTTCTTTTCTCAAAGATTTAATTCCAATTGACTTTATTAATGTTAACAATGAATGTATTGTTTTCTTTAATAATAATCTTTATTTGTTATACATATTAGCTACCTATAATAACATTTAGCTTTCTTGACATCTTTCTCCTATACTTACCTAAACTTTAACTACCAAATCGCACGCTAGACTCTTAAAAATACAATGTTATTTCATCACATATTACACAGATTGTTTTGGTATTTCACTTTGATTTAATATGTTTTAAATTTAAAATTAAGGAATAATAATATAATTAAAATTTCATGAACTTGTGATAGCTTCATAGTGATGAATTTGATTAGTTACCCGTGATACATCAACACAATTTTGTTGTTTTCGATAAAGAATGCGCTGCGTCACGGCATACTTGCATTTTAATGCAAAAAGTCATAAAGCAAGCGGTAGATGGCGGTAGCGGCGCCGTTCGTGCGTACCTTCTAACGGTGGTCCTACACAAATTGAAAACACGTTTTTTTGCAGCGCCAAGTTCCATCTCGTCTTGGTCCAGTCCTAATTCGGCGATAATTAAATATATTTGAATATAGAACGCAAATGAACTTGGTATTCAACGTTCGCCGCTTCATTTACACTGCGCGGAATGACGAACCAAATAGCTACGTGTTTTTTTAATAAAAAATAACTGCTAATAGAACGAATAACAAAGCACCCTACTGATGATCTTATTACAGACGATGTCCAATAAGAGGTACTTGGTTGTTGCGTTTTTCAGACCACGCCAGTCTTCTTGTTAGCTGTAATAGATTATTAGGAGACCGCTAAACGAAAGTTTGTTCAACCCAGAAAATACGTAGTCGATGTTCGTTTACAAATAACAAGCAAGGTCCTTATTTGGAAGTTAATAATGTTGGAATATTTTCCTATTAGACGCTTATTGGCGTCAATTGTAATTTTTATAGGGTATATAGGGGCACATTCGGTGTTTATATAAAAATTGACGTGATTTTGTTAATAATGTAAAGAAAGGATATGGGTGTTTTGGTTCAAATCTTGAGTACAAATTTATGAAGTTAGGTATGTTGAAATTAACTGTAATTGAGGGTAGTTCCAAGAAAGTAATAAATGCTTTTTATCGCATAAAAATAAATGAAGATAATTATGTTTCTATTATTTTTCTCAAATCGTGAGCTAATGAAGAGCCTTAATAAATTTAAGAAAAATGCAGTTTTCAACAACAAATTATTTGGAATAGGTCGTTTACCTACTTTGCATCAAACAAGCCAATAAACTTTCTCTCTTTATATACCAATATAGATAAAGAAGTATCGATAAATCGATAAAGATGAACGTATCGTATCATTTAACGCATAGCATAGGGAGGGGGCGTTGCGCGATCGACAGCGGTCTGGTGAACGGCCTTGGCTGGCCTTGCCATCTCACGGCGATACGGGTCACCGACCGATACATGTTACGTATGATGATGTAGCTGTTTAATAATACATTCGATTGGACGTGACCTTTGTAATGTTAATATTGGTGAGACGTAGCTCGCAAATTAAAATTTCCTTGTTTGTTTTTATCATTTGCAAATTGTAACATGCAAAATAGCATCGTGTTTTGATCAAGATGCGATTCGTGATTGTTATAATGTTTATTTTCAAAGGATAATGAAAAAGATTATTGATGATTTTAAACGATTTGGCGTAGGTACCTACCTTGTTAAATTTTACATGAAGAAGTGGAAAGCTTTATTTTTTATATGGAGCAGTGTTTTACAAACCAATATATCAAAGAAAATAAATTGTAAATTGAAAGAAACCTTTTAACAAAATGATTTAGAATGTCGCACAGAATGGGTGGGTCTCTATAAATGCTAACTTTCAAACAAAGTCGTCAACTTACAAGCTACAACTAACTGATTCTCGATTACACGTTATAAATAGTCAAGGACAGTTCACCACAGACCCAGTCGCTTAACAGGCTAACATTAAACATTTTCCCGGAAACGCACGAGCCCTGGCTACTTGTTTGCAGTCTAACGCGACATCCCAGAGGACCGTTATACTGCGGTCATTTCCGACACCGCGAATACCAATGCTCTTGTACCGCGTTATCCGATTTTCCTATGTAAATTGTCCTCCTATGGCTACTTTAAAGGTAGAGGTTAATTGATGGTTAGTAAAGAGATCCATCCAGAGATCATGATATGTTTGAGCTTTAATTGGATTCCGAGTAAACTGTAATCTATCCATATTTTCACAACCATGTAGGCTAGTTCGTTGTGGACCTGCGAAGCGAAGGATCCCAGGTCCGATTTACGGGTTTAGCAGATGTTTGTGTTTAAAAAACGTTAGTTCTGGGGTTGATTATGCTTGTGACGTCTTATTGTGTTGTCCAATGTCAATGTGCGGGTAGCAGCACAGGAAAAGGGTGTGAGTGTGTCAGCATTTGTTTATGACGTCTTACTTACTAGTTTCTTTTCATAAATTTATAGCTGCAATATTTAACTGTACCTACTTAATATGTGTTATATCAATTGAAAAGACATGGGCACAAGTAACATAATATATTTATACTGAATGAAGATGTAAATTATTGGTTTTTGACACGAGTAGGCACGTTCTAAGCGGGGATAAAGTGCGCGATGTATGAAAATCAGTCCAGTGTGAAATTGCTACCTAAGCCGTCTTATTCATGGATACAATAAAACTATCAGAAAGCTATTATTATCTCCGTGTAACGGCTTATCCGAGCAATAAAAAGAGATAAATTCCCCACAAAAACGCTAAATAACCCAGTTTCCAAATGTAGGTAATTTTTAAAGTTTGTCTCAACTAAAAGTAATAAAAACACAATAAATCGATATCATAAAATGTATTAGGAGAGTTCATCAGTGTACATCATTGTACCTAACTACGGATTTTATAGAGCACGACGACTGAATGAAACAAACCATATTTTCGCCGTGCCAAAGGTTTTTTTAGTTACACTTCAAAAATCTTTGAGAAGTTTACCTACGAGTAAGTACATTCAGTGTAGCCAGAATTTATATATATTTATTACTGTCATTATTTTTGAGTCCGTCACGTTTAAGTTATTTTATCTCTCAAACTGACTACCTACTCTCAACTCGATGCTATACAATATAGGTAGTTAGGTAGGTACCTACTTTATGCAACTTAACGCATCTAGTTTCACTTATTTTATGTCAACATAGTATCAAAGTTCAGTTTATTTTAGTTTAGTACATTCTGTACTTGTTAATATTTAAATTTATTATCTACTTTACAGCTCGGAAAGTAAAACTCTTTTACATTATAATTTTTCCCATATGATTCTCGCGAGTAGATATTAGCTATGCATCATTGATTTAATAGATACTAAATCGCACGCTATTTCCAGCTCAACTTAGATTAAGTAATAGATTGATTTGATTTAATGCTTCAATAGAACTCAGCATTTTCTTAAGCGTGGGAATTATTTTCATTTATTGAAGCGTTACGACAGGAGTAGCTCGTTATGTAATACGCTATAAAAAGGATGAAATTCGTAACGCTGGGAGCGAAACCTTCATGTTACTTACGTCACGGTCGGCGCCTAATGGCTAAGCTAAATTGCTTCACATCTCTTCTGATAATAGCATTAGGTACGGCTAATATTTGTACTACCTATTAACAACACCATGCTTGTATAATTATAATCTACAGTGTTATCATGCGTTCATGTATTAACTTGGGATGTATGGATTAACTTTAGGTGTAGAGTTCCATTTCTTTTGAGTCCAAGCCAACCTCATCTCGTGTGCACCCTTCTGGACAACGGTCGTCCATAGTCCAGAAGGCTTTGGCGCTGTGCTCTGTACCACCTTGTGTCTAATCTCAACGGTACGTAGGAACTTATACAAGTACATGTAGGTACCTATATCAGTTATCCAGATTTCCTATGTAAGTCTCCTAGTGCAGGATTTCCTAATAGTACCTATCTAACGACTACATGAAGTAAGTACTTCGTAATAATAATTTTATTATGTTGATGCCTAACCATAACAAATTTCTCAGTGTCCCAATTAGTTGCGGATTTAAGTAGAAACTTCGCCATCCTCAACTACTTGCGAGTACCAATCGCGTGAGAAATCTAGAATTGCTCAAAGCGGCGTACTCTCGACTGTAATTGCAGTATGTGCAGGTTGCACTCGGAATGGTCAATTGCGCCGCTACTTCATCGCCGCACCGCAATCTTGTATCGATTATGACTACACGCATCGATCCGCTACCACCTAATCAGATGTCCGTCTATGAATCGATCCTTAGGCACGTTGTATGGCTATTCATGGAGGGAATAAAAGTAAAAGACCACATCCTGACTTTCTATTTTTGCTTGTTGCAGAGCCACCTGCGAACGCGAACCCGGGCGGCGAACTACCAGTTACCATTGATCATCAGCAGGATACGAACATATCTAGCAACTTTACAAGAAACGATGCCAATTGCGATAAGACCGGCACTTGCTATGACGGTAATTGTTATAATTATTACATTATGAAACTAGTTATTGACGAGAACAAGTTATTGACCGGCGTGTTTTCTATTGCAGTATCAGTACATTGCAAAGATACAAGGATCGCAGTGCAAGTCCGAACGAACAAGCCGTTTAATGGACGCATTTACGCGCTGGGGCGCTCAGAGACTTGCAACATCGATGTCGTGAACAGCGATCTGTTCAGACTCGACCTCACAATGGCCGGTCAAGATTGTAACACGCAGAGCGTCGTAAGTATATCTATTAAGTAAGAAAGAGTTTAGAGAGCGTTCAAATGCCCTCTGCGGAATTATCAACGGGTTTAGTTATAATAGGTACCTAAGTAATAATGGCATTCATTTTCAGACCGGAGTTTACTCCAATACAGTCGTCCTGCAACACCACAGTGTGGTAATGACGAAAGCTGATAAGATATACAAAGTGAAGTGCACGTACGACATGAGCTCAAAGAACATCACGTTTGGCATGGTGCCTATCAGGTCAGTTGGTCTTATCGATGTATTTATTGACGTCGACACTTGTAAGAAATCGTCATGACATCATTTCTAAGAAAATAACAGCGTCGAATCTTCACAACGTAAATATTTATCAGCACAATAAACCAACTATTAACGCATGCCTGCACACGCTAAGTTAAATTTAAAATTCTATTGACCTATATCCAAAACGCTTAGTAAACATGACAGCGATAATAAGTTTCAATACATAAGCAATGGAGGTTGGGAAAACGTGACCAAAATTTTAGTCTGCATTTACTGTGAGTTAGGATAAGAGTTATAATTGGCTGCTGGTATTGACTTCAAATTGGGTGGCCATAAGCTTAAAAGATAAAGTTTAATAGATGCTTTTCTTTTGATATGGAACATGTCTAAATTTAACGAATTTTGCAGAGACCCAGAGATGATTTCCATTACTGCTGCGCCAGAGGCACCGCCACCACGTATCCGCATCTTGGACAGTCGCCAACGCGAGGTCGAAACTGTCCGCATCGGAGACAGGCTTACCTTCCGTATCGAGATTCCGGAAGACAGTAAGTATTTACTTGCGACATTTTGAATGTACATTTCCTAAAGTGTTATATTATTACAGTCATGTAAACGATTCATATTATTTCAGCTCCTTATGGCATCTTTGCACGCAGCTGTGTCGCTATGGCTAAAGATTCTAAGAGTACCTTCCAAATCATTGATGATGAAGGGTAAGATTTTATCCCCTCTATTTATTATGAGAGTTATTCTTATTTTTTTCTGATTTTATCATATATTGCATGTACCTACTACATTGTATCTACCAGCTCCCAGGATTCTCTGGAAGAGAATACTATATGGAATTAAGTCCGCTCATTGTACACCTGAGCTGTAAGGTTGATATGAATCTGAATCTGTTGCAATTCTAAAATTTTAATTAACAATTTGTATTCTTAGATGTCCGGTGGATCCATCGATATTCCCAGCCTTCACTCCAGATGGCAATGCGCTGCAGTCCGTGTATGAAGCGTTTAGATTTACTGAGTCGTACGGTGTTATCTTCCAATGTAACGTTAAATACTGCCTCGGACCTTGTGAACCGGTGAGTAAATCACTTCGTGCATTAGACAATATGATTAGAAACGCCAATTACGTGGCGTGACGTGAATACCATTTGACGTACTTAATCGACGTGATGATGGTGTGATTATTTCTTTTAGGCTGTATGCGAATGGGGCAGGGAGTCTCTGGAATCTTGGGGAAGGAAGAAACGTTCGTTGCCTCTCAACGAGACCGGTGAAGCTCGTACCCAAGAGGAAGATATGAACATCTCCCAGGAAATTTTGGTTCTCGACTTTGGAGATGAACGACAGAGTACCGATTTCCTTCGCTCCGATAAGCCTGGTGGAACTGCTTCGGAGGCCAACTTTGGTGGTAAGTAGAACTTCACAAAAGCGAAATTCAAAAGTAACTTTTTATAGATGTTTCACGCAAATTCGCAATATCGTTGAATTGGTAATAATGAGAATCCCCTTTTCGGCCTGCTTTGAAGTTATTGATGTTCATTGATGACGGTGACACCCTCAGATGACTGGTCTGCTTGTTTGTTGACTTGTATTAAAAAGTGCAAAATAGTCGTTAACACATACGAGATGTAATTTCCAGGAAATAAAATCCAATAACAATTCGCGTCGTCACATTATGCTGCTGTAAGGCTGCAACTAATTTCTAATTTCTTTAAATTACAGAGAAAACCGTGACGATCGTGGAGCCGTGTCCTAGCAAAGCGTCGGTTCTTCTCCTGGGAGTTGCGTGTGCCTTGCTCGTTATACTATACATCGCCACAATCTTTTGCTATTACATGCGCAAGTGGTTAGCGCCACCCAAGCACATGTCGTAATCGCCTTGCAATTGTTCTAGAGGCTATAATAATTGTGTGGTCTCCACATAATCTTGATGTTCCAACGCCTATCATACTAAGGAACTTGTGATACGAATGACTGATATTGAACAAAATTCCACGCCAACGTTGGTTCATGTCATTAAACCCGTGCCCCGGAATGTAGTAGAATTAGTTAATTGAATTTCATCGTGGTGTAAATGTGACGAAATTGTTATAAGAACTGTAACCACCGCGTGTTTTGCATTTACCTGAAGGGTATTTAAATTGCATTTAGAAGCATTTATTATGTTTAAGTAGATATACGGTTAGTTTTATTGTGACTTATTGTCTGTCTGCATTTTAATCAATGCAATATACTATGTCCTACTTTTACACCAGGATAACTTTTGAAGTGCTACAATATAATGGGTACTTTGATAGAATAATATTAGCATAATAACAGACGACGCACTTATTAGTGTAGGCAGAATATTTTGGTTCTAAACTATGTTAGTGTTTGTGACAGATATTGTCAGTAAATACTTAATTGTGAATTTTTCGCTATTTGGAATAATCCCTTGAATTGTATCGTAATGATAGGCTTTTTACAATAACACAATTTTTGTTGGATTATTCTGAATCATTATATTGGAAATAAGGCGCTAAATTGATCAGCATTATAGTGTTAAGTTATTTGTATTGTGCCCATTAATCATATTTTTAATAAAAATGTATTATGATATATTTTTTCACAATCATATACATATTTAATATTAATACACTTGTAAATATACTATTAACTTTCACTTTGGCCCAATCACAATTTTAGAATTTGACTTTTTTGAACTTTCAGTTGGGTTTTGAAGAAACAGTAAAATAGGGCCAATATAAAACAATTTGATATACAAGTATGATGAATGCAGATTTAGAAAACAGATATTTGTTTCTCTTAACCCAACTTGAGATTTCTAATTAATTTATTTAGCTTTATTACTAATAACCCTATTTATTATTTAATTTAATTTTAATGAATGAAATAAATGTGTACAAATTATATAGTTTTTTATTTAATCAACAACATTAACAACAAGAGAATTAAATTAAACATTGCCACTATCTGTCATAAGAAATTTCGTTTCAAATTCACAACAATTTTGAAAAACACGTACAATATTTTCAAATAGTTTGCACCATTAATTTATTGTACACACCACTTAAAATGTCCTTTTGTGTTTCTATGTCTAAATCTTCAAATTTACACTCAAATACCTTTTTGAAACTGTCTAAAAATATTGGCGTAATTTTATCTATAGAGCAAACAACTCCTGTTTCCTTTGTCAATGAAGTAACACCCTTATCTTCAATGCCACAAGGTGTAATATGATTGAACCATGAAAGATCTGTATCGCAGTTTATTGAAATTCCATGAGTTGTGACATACCTTGATGCATGGATTCCAATAGCTGCTACTTTATTATCTTCTACCCAGACTCCTGTGTGTGGGGACCGATTTGCCTTTATCCCTGGAAGAAAAAAGGTATGCAGTAAATACCAAGTAGCGTAACTAGTAGGTACTGGGTAAAAAACTATTTGATTCATATTTTATAATTGTGACATCTACTTCACTCTATTTATAAGTCAAAGTCAAAGAGTATTTTCATCTATTATACAGATGAAAACAGAGAGAGATTCATTGATCAGTTGCATAATTTAAAAAACATTAATACTTAATTACTTATGAAAATTAACTTATCTATTTATGATACTACTTAACTGCTTATTCAATTTAATTATGAACTAGTTATTTATTTCATTTGCTCATTTAGTTTTAGTAAGTAGTTCAATAAGTATAAAACAAGGCTCACCTAATTCCTGACACATTTTTATAACAGTTTCCTCTAAGCTATTGACATACCACTTAACGCTGGTTTTGAAATGTTTTAAATTTATTACTGGGTATGCAACTAACTGGCCTGGGCCATGGAACGTGATCAACCCTCCTCTATTTGTTTTCTTGAACTCTGCACCTAGATTACGAAGTCTTATAATTTCATCATTTGGGGTCTCATCTCGAATTCCTGTAAAAATAACAATGTAGGTATAGAAATATGAAAAGTTAAGTTGAATTTATGTGCTTTTAGTCACAGACAAGAATATTCACCTCATAATCCATGAATAGAAACCAAAGTTTTTTGTTTAGAAAGCAGCTATGCAGCTAAAATATTATAATATTATTCTGCTAGTATGGAAAAGTGGATTCTGTTAGAATGGAATTTTAAATATCATAAGCGTTTCCTTAATTTATAGCAATGATGTTCATAAGATCATACCCCCATACTATGATTTCCTGTGTTGCAAGTGGCATAGGCAACACAAATGGGTTATACATCTGAATGATCCCAACCCAAGACCAAATATTTTCCTATGACATAAATGTCAGTCCTAGCCGAGTCAAACCCGTTCCTCCTCGGTTAGCAGGCAGGTCATTATGAGGAGATGATTATGAAGTTGTCGGATTATGATGGACTAGGCATTGTATTTTGATTTTAATATGCCTGTCCTTTAGGGGAAACTTGATCATCGGAATGGGTTAGGTGAACATGAATTACAATGATCTGATCTATCTAGGATACAAAGCGTAGGTACTGTTTATTCCATCATTACAACTAACCAACTGTATAGACTGGCTTATGTTCCACCAATAAAAGAGTATCGTAATTGGCATCTATTCCTTTCATCATTGCATCCAAATGTCTTCTGGCGATAGCTAGTTGTATTTTGAGAGCCGTATCGTAACTAACCAGGCCCAAATTCCAAATTTTAACCATTTTGTGTATAATAATGAAAAAACAACTATTAGTAATTAAATTCAACACTTCAAAATTAATTATAAAATACAAATTTTTTTGCTGGTGCTTTTTTAAATATGTTTAGTAAAGTAAACTTAAAAATTTAGTTTTTCTTTGGCTTTTTTGAATAGAGATTTTTTTTACGTTATTACGAATTACGAAAACGTCAATACGACAGTTGTCAAACATGACAATACGAATTACGAATCATGAGTTAATGACAGATACATGCCTAGAAGTTGCCAGTATTTATTCTACTTTACACTTAATTCTTTCTGTAAATTTCTAATTGATGTAATTATAATTAAATATTGAAATAAAACTTAATAAATTATGAATAAACAAAAAACTAATGAACAATTTGTATAGCCAACTTAGTGACATCTAGTGACTCCAATAAATACAAGTTATGTATGTTTTATTCAATAGATGGCAGGGTTCATTTTAATTCTGCTACTCACTACGAGATGGCGCTGTATACGATATACATTCGTATCATTAAGTTCCAAAATCTATAAATTCTATACAACAGGTTCAGCTAGCTATCCAAATAACGCTATTATATACTATACAATATACATACCCACCATTCAGTCTGTTCTCTGTTCAGTAACTTCCTCGTGTTCCCTGCCTGTAGGGCGGTGTTTCGTACATTACGTAAACCAGCTGATATTATAAATATTGTTTTAAAACATAATATTGGTCACTGAATGCCAGTTGTGATCAGTGAAATCAAAGCACAGAATCGTTAAATTACGTTATAACTTATAATATTAGGTGCTTACATAAGTTATTTAACATAATTAACATTTTGGCGGGAGAACCTATATCAATGTTATCATAGTGTAACTTTGATTAAATAATAGTTACTGTGTTATAGATGTCGTGTTTGGACAAAGTTTTTGTGAAGTCAGAAATGTGGTGTTCAATGAAACAATGACAACAAGGGTAAATCTATTATTAATTTGTGTATCTTTATTTCATTTAAGATTTAAATAAATTATATTTATTGAACTTATTCCACACAGATAGCTATGTAGTTTAAATTCAATTAAACTTTTATTTAGTAGGTATTCGGTGGTTACTTCATGGTTCAATGTTTACAGTCGATTACCCTTAGACATGCTTAACTTATTGCAACGAAGTAAATTAATTGAAATTATATTATTAATCAAACATTGGAGGTAAGTAAGTATCCTACCTAAGTACTTTATAGGTAGCCACTAGGCTAGCCACTTAATTTCTTGAATAATGCTATAAGTACGGCAGTTACAGCCGGGTCGTTTCATCGTTTACATAGGATTACCTGGACACATGATATTGAACTTTTGGTAGCGACGTGATTGAGTTTGGAAGAGACGTGATAGAGTATACCACAGATAGCTACTACTTATTTCGTTCGAGATTCGGAGATACCTACCTTACTTGATAAAGAATGAAGCCGATATTTCGATTACATTACAGGGAGAATTTGATTATCGAAACTAAGAATTTGAGAATTTGAATTTGATTATTGAGTGCTACTAAATGCTAAGAAGTACCTATAATTATATTGTAATGCTATGCAATAATGTTAAGTAACTTAAAAAAACTGTATCTTGTTCGTTTTAACCAGTTTGCGTCAAAGGTTAAAAACCCTCGGTGAAGTAAACAAGTGGCCGCACTGTAAAATAGGAAATGCGCTTCCGATTGGCTCTAATAATAGATCTAATGGGGTGGTATACTTTGGGGTGTTGACGGTTTAGTGAGCACGCGCAACTGACGCGATCTATAAAATAATATTACCTAGCGATTCATTACAAAAGGTAAGTAGGAAACAATTTGAAAGTATTAGAATTATAAAATTGATCCGAAAAATCGTAATTTTAGAATTTAAAAATGTAACGTTATTTTATTTTCTTTGGAGTTAACGCTGAAACGCTGGCACATAAGTATAAACCCCTGCACTGTGATTCTCAGTGTCGCGGGTGACAAGAACAACACAAATGTCTACCTACAGTACAATGTATGTTTAACTGTATTTATCAAGTCAGCTGCGGCTTTTGGAACGGCGAATAAACATTTTTTTCTTTATTTCTTTCAAATAACACATCACTTACACCCATGACCCGACCGACACAGGTTACACGGCCGGGAATCGAGTCCGGGTCCCCTCGCATCGCAGGGCTATTACCAACTAGGCTACGGGGCTAACTAAAAAAAGTATAATTTAAAAGGTTTGACCATTCCTTAAACTTTCCCACCACTAAGTACCGACGATTTTCAGACGAAATTACTATTGTCCGACCTGTTCAGTCAAAACTACCTGTATGACTAGTTTCAGATAAAAGTACATTACAGTACACACAGATAAATAAGGATCCAGATGTAATATAGAAGTACGTATAAGCATAGTATAGTAGTAGCGACATAAGCTGACTTGCATGCTAGATAGAAAAGCTTTCAGAAGGCTTTGAAAAGCCCTCCTGTGAAGCACAATCTTGCACAATAGAAAAATATCGACTCCTCCGAAACAAAATATAAGATGATCAAGTATTGAAATTTAATTGAAATTTAAGTCCTAGTCTCCATTTCAGTCTTGTTTCAGGTCGGTCACAGTTGTCATGGGTGGCAGTGGAAGGATGGTGCTGCATACTAATTTGTTACCATATTTCCAAATAAATATTATATTGATATTTTAGAATCCAAGTTTGAATGTTACTTTTTACTCCTCAAGTTCATTTTGCAATTGAGATTGACAGATTCCAATGATGTTATGAGGTAAGGGCCAACTGTGATAAAAATGTATATAGGTGAATCAAAGATACGACTTTTATCCTCCTCCGAAACTTTCATTCTCACAAGGTTTCACACGTAACTAAAAGTGATGTGGGCTAGATTGACAAGGGCTTCCTTGTCTAATAAGTATTTTGGCGGCTTGGGTACAGAGAGCGTTGCTATAGCGACGGCGCAGTAGGCTTGCAGCCTTCGTGACGCGAATGTCAAGCTTCGGATCGATGTGGTCCGCGCTTTTTTGCGGATACAGCCTTTGATCTTTGCCTTATCTGAACCACGAAAAAAGTGTGGTGCCGTTGTTCCACGATAGATTAAAAAGTTTTACTCGGATTAGCCTCAGTGCCGTTGACTTTTCCTCATAAGAGGGTTTTCAAATTAACTTTGGAGTATATAAACCTATTTTACTTGATTATTAGTATTTTATCAAAAGCACGATCCGGAAGTCTTTTTTGGGAAGTGACATTTTGTGACGTTTGAAGTCCTCTATACGAATCCCGGTCCTCTCAAACAAGCACATTTATTCCCAGTTCTTGATTATTCGTGAGTTCCATGTATATGTACGTTTATGAAAAAGTAGAATATACATATACTATTACGCACATTTGTATTTCCATTATACAAATTATCATCAAATATTTTTTATTACAAGTATCTACTAATTACATCTGATAATATCAACAATTTTCCTGTTGGAACATAATCTACTTAACTTAGTTTTCTAATCATCCAAAGGTACCTAATTTGCTAAGTCGTAAACTAGGAACTTGTCGAAGCCAGCCAAGATATAAAAGAGTTTTCTTTTTATAGGTCTATCACTTAGGTACTAACTTTTCCTGGGGTATTAATAAAGTCTGCTAATACTTAGTTTGATCTCATATACCTTTGAATAGCTTATAAATAACAAACTTACAACCCTTAGAACATAATTAACTTTCATGATAAGAAAACAAACTATTGCGGTGTAACTGAACGACGCGGCGGCGTCGCAAGTACGCGAGTCGTATCTGTAAATTTCGATTAGTCTGTGTTATACTTATACTTTAATATGATTAGCCCAATTTTTGAATATGCCAAATTGATGCCAATCGTAAAATTTAATGTGAGTAATTGGAATGTGAATAATACATAATTATAGCGCTACTATTTACCATTCGCATTCATACGAGCAACACGCAACTCTTTCGAAATTGTAAAAGTAGAGTCATCGTCTAATTTAAACGCAGAGATCGTCGATCGCCAAAGTCTACAATAATTTCGACACTCCCTTTGGACCCCGTGCCTGCGGAAACACAAACATTAATTTCCACAAAAATATTTGCTCTGGTCGAGAATAAAACGCGTTGTTTACTCTTAGATATGAAACTTTATTTCATGATTTCCTGATTTATTTCCCGCTATTAATGAGACTCTAATCTAAATAGCCGGCAAACGAGCAGGCTCTTCTGATCGTACGTGGTAACCGTTGCCCATGGATATCATCGGTGAGTTGACGGCCAAAAGGATGCGAATGATCTGCACTATTTCGGTTATCCGACACTGCGACGGAAATACATAAAATCGATTTTAGAGGGTGTATGGTTGCTAGCCACGTGGGCAAATTAAACTGGTTGGTATAGATAGCGTTATATAAAACCATTTATCTATTATTATTACTATGGACCACTTATTATTACTATGGACGTCGGGTCTCATACTAAAATCGCGAAAAAAATATCCGAGTCACAGCCATCGCGAAAATCGAAATGTTAACAAGGTAATTTAAACACTAAAATCATTATATCACGGTTTAATTTCGATTGCAGTCGATTGTAGCTCTTTTTGAGTTTTGAGCTCATTTGGCTCGGACATTCTTTAGCGCAGACCCGACGTCCATAGTAATAATAAGTCAATATTATGTATAATACCTAGCGTTTTGCAACAGAAGGGAGGCCCATAATCCTCGTCCGTTTTTTTGCAAGGTGCACCACAATCAAGGTTGGCTTGCACTCAAGACGGACAGAGTCCTTAACTCCTCAAAACTTGCTAGATATAGTAAAATTTCTGTTCTCGTATCGTTAGTACTACAACCATAATGCCGAGACTGTTAAGAGAGCGATACCATTAGGTACAACTTGTTCATGCACTTAAGATAGTCAGTTCATGATCATGTGTCTGGCGATATACAGATGTACTTCATATAGTAGACACTGATCCTGTAGTTTAGCTACGGGAAAAACCAGTTTTCAGAACTATTTTTTTCTATTGAATAACACTATTTTATTACTAACGATAACTACAGTTAAAAAACATTTAAAGTTTACTATGTACAAGCGTTGTTCTTGATCGATAGATCGAACGAATAGGATTGAACATCTGCTATGATATGTGAAAGTGTAGTTATTTGTGATCGGTAAAACTTACTCTTTTAGTACTGTAGTTAGTTAACTACATACATTTATAAATTAATAAATGAGACAGGATTAACACGTGTGATTAATGAAAGTCCAACAATATCTCGACTTTGAGGATATGTTTACACCAGGCAGCTATTTACGTTGCGCTAAATATAGCACGACCAGAAGCGCCATACTCGTATAACTTCAAACGGGAAAACTTTGTGTCATTCGTGTAAACTAATTACGTCAACAATAAAGTATATGGCCTTCCGCGTGCCCTCTCCGTTTCCTGGGCTCCTGGGTTGAGATGTAGCTAATTAAGTCATAAAAAGCGGCGTTTCCTTCGCTGAAGTGTTATTTTGTGCCGACAGACCGCGCCGACACGAGTGAGTTATTATCCCTATTCCCTATCCCCGCTTTTAATTATTCATGAGCCTTGCCGGACAAGTTTCAGCAACTTCAGGCCAACAGCTGGCGTTCTCGAGTTATCTGAACTGCGTGTAGTTTTTTGGACGATTGCTCGTTATTGGACCCAGTTTTACGGATGGGAGTGAGAGTTTTATTGATACCTTCTTTGATAAATTCGTTGGAACAAGTTTAGGATATTATTATTACTATTTTTAAGTTACTGATTGCTTTGTTTTAAACTTAAAATACATTTAATTAAAAGATCCTCTGTTACGAATCTTGTATCATGTAAAAAAGATCTCATAGTTTGTTAATGAATCGCTTGAAGGACTTCTCAGCTAGCGCTTTTAAATACGTAATCAGTGATGTGATTTAAATGTCCGTAAACTGAATATATCATAAGCCCTATAGTTCGACTTTGAATTCGATGCACTAAACCAGTCCTTCTCAAAGTTAGCGATAACGACTCCTTGAGGGCGCTGAAGGCCTACCAGATACACTTATCATTTTAAATGTAAAGGGGTTGTCACGATATAGAATTGTTTTACCGATATTTCGACCCAGTCTCTCCGTGACCATGATCCATGCAACTGGGTCGAAATATCGGTAAAAGAATTAGAAAATGTGAGTACCCGTTTACATTTAAAATATTTAAGTTGTTATGTTCGACTATGTTATTGATGTTCTAATTTTTGAAGTCGATTTTTTAAGATAATCATCTAATAATCCACTTGGACTTGTTGCAGATGCCGCGGCTCTCGAGCGCGCGCTACTGAGATGAGCACAGCGGCTTCCAGCCGCAAACACTCATATGACTACGATGAGACCATACAGGTTTGAATTACATTCATTTAAAGCATCGTATCAAAGGCCAAGAGTAAAAAAATACTTAGCAATGATAATTTACAAATTAAAAAAGAAGTACCTAGATATTATGTATGTCACTAGCGTGCGAAAAGTGGGACAGTTTGACTTCCTTTCTCAAGTGTTCCGTAATTATCTTTATTGACGACCTAGTTGGTTGTGGCACTACCTGTACAGCGAGGTTTCCCGGGTTGGATTCCTTGCCGGGGCAGATATTTATGTGAAAGATAAATGTTTGTTCTCGGGTCGTGGGGTGGGCGTCATTTGGTGATGTGTTATTTGTTTTCTCCATGCCACTATTTCGTTTAATTTTTTACTGATATTAAAAAAAAAACAATTATTCCATATAATGTTCTTTAAATTAATTAAACGCCCTATCCGTGTAAATCTTTCAATTGTGTTGATTAGATAAGGGTTGAATCGCCGAAAATACATTTTCAATTCTTTCGCCGCATTTATTTCAGGTAAACGTTTCGTACTCAAAAGTACTGTAGAAAGAAGATCGCGAAGAAATATGAACCACAAGCTGTGGATAACAGAGCTTAATTTAACATGAATGTAAAAGGTTTAGTTTAGCCTGAAGCCTCTTCATGATGTCCCGTAAAGTCGATTATCAAGTATTCTATCATTCAAGTTTGAAGCTTATTATTAGGGAAACAGAGTAGGTATTTATTTCTAGAGGTTTGTGTTTCAGGGGTTCTGAACATGTTTTTCAGAATAGGTCATAACGGCGCATTAGCTGACACGGGCGCACTTACCTTTATTAATGTGGTACAGGGCTCTGCGCTCAGAGCCCTTGCCAGTTCTGTTTTCCTCGCAATTTCCGATGCTCTTTGAGAGGGTCAGAGGGCAAACGGTCGGCACTTAACTACCTATTACAACACTCTTAGTTATATTCCGACACATTACGGTTCAAGGTGAGGAAATCTTACTCATTGTTTAAGTGGAAAAGTAATAGAGAAAGAAATGAACTGTAGCCCTAAGAAAGAAATGAGAAATAAATATATTGTGTATTGTTGTATATATGTATTGTCTTTAATAAATAACAAGTTTCTTTTATTTTAAAGTCTAGGGTATATTCTACATACCTATTTGTGGTAGTTTTTTTAGTCTATCTGATGAGGTATACTTAGTCCTTAGTCGTACGTATATTATTGGCACCATTACCTATTTGTGTGTAAATTGTGACCCTAAACCAGACTGGAATAAAGGAGAATAATATGATTAAGAAATAAATAACACGATACAATACAAACATTTTGCAAAAATAAGTACAATTTGAACTCAATAATATACAGTGTAAAAAATGGGCGATCTTATCAAATGAACTTGAGTTTACCAAATTCAAATTCAATAACATTTATTCGTATAGGTATTTTGTTAATACACTTCTTAGACACGTCATTTTTTTGAATCTACCACCATTTCGCAAAGGTGCTATTATTAGCGAGGAGAAGAATATTATATGTATAAGACACAAAACCATACCGTATTTAATAATA
The DNA here is from genome assembly GCA_905404295.2 of Ochlodes sylvanus. NCBI lineage: Eukaryota > Metazoa > Arthropoda > Insecta > Lepidoptera > Hesperiidae > Ochlodes > Ochlodes sylvanus. The sequence continues at coordinate 8,916,312 of FR990127.1, forward strand.
TAATTTTAGGTAAAAAATAAAACGTGAACTAAAATACTAAGCTGCAGCATACTTATAAAAATCCCTAAAAGGGTCAAGCAAGAACTAGTGTTGTTAACACAGATTTTCAGTCTTACACCTAGCAGGGTTAAAGAGGTTTTAAGTATAGGAATTTTAAACCAGTCTTATCTCCTCGCGCGTATTTATTTTCCAGCTACAATAACCCCGCGCGACGCCGCGGCCATTTATCAGGGTACGACCCACATTGCCCCGACATCTGCTAACTCTTCGCCACCCCTTATTGGACTGCGATCACGCCAACAGATTAGGTATTGCTAGTACTTCCCATCTTGTCGAGAATCTCGACACTTTACATTGAAACTGTGTTTTTGTTATCTGTTTCGTAAATAAAAACTTTGAATTGATTACAAAACGCGCAGTGAGTCTATCTCGTCTATGTATCTGTATTTATATCATTTTTTTTATATCTGTGTAGTTGTATTGATGATTTCCATGAGACAAATATAATAGATATGTGTATAAAGTTTTATTGCTATGTCATGTATAAGAGATAATTTAAATCGTAGGTACACTTTCTTTACTATGCCTACGTACCTACGTTGTGTTATTGCAAAAATGTTACAGAAACAATAATTGATCTAAGGTAAATTATGATTCTTCCTTCACAGCTATTTTTGTAGAATCTTTCTCCGAAAAAGCACTGTTTTGCTTACCTCATCATTAAATTAATACGTGACACGGAAACTTTGTATCCCTTTTTACGAAAATTGCGCGGACGGAAGAGTATGAAATTGGACACACTTATAGTTTATATGGAGAAGGAGTGCAGAAAGCAGAGTGCAGAGCAGAGTTGTAACTAGTCAAAATTAATGTACCAAGACCTTGTGTATCGGTTCACTTTTCTATCGCATCTGTATCTGTCTGTGACCTAACTGTGAGGTCAGATTGGGGGTTTATTACGAAAATAAATGAGCCTATTCGATTGTTTATCAGACCCGGGGCAATATATTGCGATTTCACTATCTGTATTGTCCGAGATTGACTTAGTGAATCTGATTACCAAACTGTTCCGGCAAGGGTTGGGCGCATGGACGATAGGCGTAATGTGGACCACAACGTATTAAGGAGGCGGTGGCCAGAAAATCGAATTTTCCGCTCTACGGGTTCCATTCTGTGCCTTTGAGGCTCTGTTGGGATTTTTTGAGTATGTCGCGTGCGTAAACAGAGGGTATGTTTGTATGTGCGACTACGATACTATTATAACAACCACTCGATGTTACGACACCACAACCACAACTACGTCAGCGGGCGCAATTTTTTTATTAAAATGCGTAGATTTATTCACACGGGCCATATTTTACGATCCAATCTAAATGAACAGTCGACGATATTGGCCACATCGCAGCCGAATAGTGCAGACAGCAGCGACTAGTGGCTACTTTAGGGAACTATTTTTTGTGGTTGCGACAATAAAGCATCAAAAAAACGCACCGATACTATTTGGTGATATTCAGTTGATGCGATGTCGTGTTGTTGTCGTAGATGTGAATAGGCTCTAACATAATTTATTTTGGTACCGGGAAATGCGTCTAACCCTTTTGTGTTCTTTTGTACCGTGGATAATAAAATCTCAACGAATTTAGGCCGACGACGTTTCAGTGTTCATACTAGCTTGAATACTTACTATTTTATTTGGTGTAAACATGCACCAGAATGTAGCAGAAAAATAATTATATTATCCCTTAAAAAATCATTACGATCTGTTATTTAATTATGTGTTCAGTCTTTGGTAAGGTTACACAATACTAGCTTTTTTAATTAATTACCATATTATATGAATATAAGTGATATTTCCGCCGATAATTGTTTAAGTAGCAGCCCTTTACATTTTTAGGGTAGGATTAATCCGGATTCAAATTTTCCAAACGATAAAGCAACGCCTACAGAACCTTTTATCTATTTGGAAGGACGAAGTATAAACCTTTGCGAGTATTAAAAGGTTGAAAATAGCGTCAGTCAGGATAAGTAAAGTTGTCGCTCATACTTTATTTAGCTATAATTGAGTCAAAGTCAAAGATTTTATAGAAAGGTGACTATCATTTTAGAATATCTTCGCTTACGTCCTGTCGTTTAACGGCATAAATGAGTGTGATTTCGTTTTTATTGATTGTCAGTACTATTGATTTGTCGATAAACAACTATTATAATAAGTAACTATGTAATGACTAATGGTTAAATATAATATATAAATAATAAATGATTGTACCGGAAAAAAATATATGAACAGCAGAGAGAAGCTGAGAGATAACGAGAGGCGAGAAAAGGAGACGAGATGACATGAGAAGGGAGTAGAACATTTATCGAGGCTGGAAAGCATAAAACCTGTAACCCTCAAAGTATTACTATCGGGGTTACAGCGTTTATGCTTTCCAGCGTCGAGTTATATGGTCGGTGAGTAGAGCCATTTTCGAGTGCCTAAATTAAATTGCGTCAGACGATTGCGATTTGTAACTTAATTAATGAGAGTCACGTCATTAATTACAAAAAATATAGAGAAGTTTCCTTGAACCCTTACATCATTTCTAAAACCTCACACTGTTAGGGCGGAACAATTAGTGTGCTAGTTACCAAAATCGGTTCAACGAGACCTTTGTTTATTCATAAACAATTGAGTTGGATCGGGACGTTTGTTTGCAGCACAATGATCGTATATAACAAAGCTGTGTGCAAAAATGTATGCGTGTGGGATTCGCGTACATTGCCTGTTGGTTCTGGAATAGAAACACAAAATTAAGGTTTCCGTTTCATGTTGTTGCAGCATATGGTACAACTGAATATGTAGGTAAATGCCATGTTATACCTACACGTACATATTCTACGTCACATAAGGCTGGTATTTTGGTGATTCAAATATTGTATCAACTTGATTTTTGATTAATTCGCTCCTATTGCGAGTTATTTACTGGAATACGTTGGAATCAAGTACACCAAATAGCAGTCATTAAGCCGTGTCGGAGGCCGTTGGGTGGTATAAAAACTTTCGATACTTGGGGTTGCCATTAACATCTTCACCAGTCCGCACTGGAGCAGCCTCATTCAGCAATACTCATTGATGAGAAGAGATCCGTGCTAAGATCCATCAAATCCATAATTGGCAAGATAATGTACCTACCTACACTTAAATGTGATTTGAAATTTAAATTTATGGTACATAAATCTTAAAAATAATTCCAATTCCGACTCAAAACATAATCCTATAATCCTGAAGACGAAAACTCTTATATAGCATAAACAATAAATGTATTAAAAGTTAAATCAATATACTTACATTAACTGCCTTTCTGAGACCGTAATTAAATCAGACTAAAATTAGTAAGTACCTACTACCTCCGACACTATGAGGATGGTTAGGTACTAGTAATAACTCTATCACCATGCTTAAGTGCGGCGGGATTTACTGAGGAAGAGACGGTAAGTATTGTCGCCTTCGTCCATTGTTCAGCAGGTTGCAATAGTTTGGCTTGGACTTCACTATGAATGGAACTTCTTACTCCCTGAATATAGCGTAGTTATTTGAAATTCCTCTGAAACGGGCCTTTAAACGTAATAATACGGTAGAACAGTGTACAGTAAATTGCGCGAAGCCTTAGAGTTTGGCTGTTAACTAGTAGAATTACCCGGACCTACAGCGACAATTATGTTTCCCAGCGGCCATCCATTTCGTTTTACCGAGGCTTCTTGAATCGCTAAGCGCTCGTAAACCTGTCCCGACGGTAATTAATCTTTCGCAAAATTTTAATGGAGATCCCACTGACTCGTGCCAGGGCCGTGTTAAGGTTTCTGAGGCGGCTATGACTAGAGAGAGAGGATACCTACTCTTTTAAGTATCTTATGTGTTTATTGAATGGGTGTACAATATGATGCAGAAATTAACGTTACTTATTTATAATCTCTGCAAGTATTAGGGATAACAACGAAGCACGAATACGAAACTTTTTTAACTTCATAAACTTTCTTTCGACTCCGACTCCGACCTTCCCTTTAACTTCAATCTTAGCTATGACAATTACTTCAACTCCCACCACTATATATCTGTACAATGTTGTTGCTGTGGTAAATTGTTTTGACGCAACAACAAAAAACAAAAGGTGATGAATATTTTTGTTTTACCTACTGTAACTTTATTATAGAAAATTGGTTATTCAACGGAACTAAGTATTCGGGCGAACCATGTATTATGTGTATTATGGCAGGTTTGATAAAAAGGAAAGTATAGGCAACTTTCCTTTGCTGCACTAGATTAAATGCCTACCTTCGGATTATTTTGGCTTAGGTACAATTCATGGAATAATTTGGGATAACTTTGCTTTGGAACAAGTAACTGTAACGAATATTTTATTTCACATGAATTCACTTATACAATTATTGACATAATATCAAACTGTGCTACCACCAGTGTAAGAATGTAAAGTCATTACTTACTGTTGTTTTAACTGTAGGTAAGTACAATGTCCATTGTACATACGGATATGTATGTGTTTAGCAAACTGGGCTGGTAAGCATTGTGGTTGGCTACTTGAAGAGAATGACAGACATGATTTGTTGATAAACCAGCAACTACCATGATCATCAACATCATACTCTTTACCTAATTCTATAAGTACCTAATTATGTTTATAAACATCACAATTTCGATAAGTCTGCCATCTAGTATCAAGTAGCGGTAATAAAGTGATAGTGCTCCACTCCATTTGATTGACCAAACATCTAACAGAGGGCAGGCAAGTCATTTGAAATAAATAAAATGCAGTTAACAATAGCATTGGTTCTGTGGGTGGTTCCAGTGAATCCAGTGGTAAATTAAAGAATGTCAATCGCACAACGATGATAATTTTTTATTAAATACTAGTATTCCCCTGCGGCTTCGCCGGTCAATTTCCAAAAATCCTTTCTTAGTGCTCACTTGCGTCACTTGAGGAACCTATATTCAAAGTTTCAAGTGAATCCATTAAAGAAATAAAAAAATCAGTATACCTATCCCCTTTTTTGCACCTTCGTAATAATTTAATTTTCAGAAATCCTCAGTGTTCCCTTACAATCCCCAAGGAACATACATGCCAAATTTCAGCTTCTTGCTTTCAGTAGTTTCGGCTGTGAGTTGTCTGTCAGTCACTCAGTAACGGAAGAGAAAATGACTATACTGACGCGTGGACCCGCCCTCGATTCACTCCGAGAAACTTGTTCTTTACGTTTACAAATAGTAAATATTTTCCCATTTTCCCAACATTTTTCATTGATGATCCGCTCCTATTGGCCGAAGTGTGATGATAAATAGCTTGTAGCGTTCCTACAATCAAACACAAAATAATAATTTTTCAATTCGAACCAGTAGTTCCTGAGATAAGCCCGTTCAACCAAACTCCGCCTTATAATATTAGTATAGAAAAGATAGCATATAGATTCATTTATTTTTTGTTTCAGGAATATTTATTGTCTTCATATTCATACTAATTCTAACCCTAACATACATTAAAATACGTCAACTATGCATGACACCCGATGCAGCCTCCGTTATCAGCAATGTATCCCGGTTATCCCGTAGCGATATTATCCCAAAGCCATTTCTCGCCGTTCAATGACCATTTGTCGTAATTAACAGGCGAAAGTTAATCTACCCTCCCCTATCGGTTCCGGGATGGTTAACAATGTAAATAAGTTTAGCTCTCTCAATATTTATATTACAATTCAATATGCATTTTAGAAGTTATACTTCTTATGGGCTTTTGGAAAAACGGTTGTGTTACTCAGTTGAACTACTATTTTTAGTGGGAATGGAAGTTTGAAATAAATTAATGTTTGGATTTATAAATATATACTCAAACCCTCGCACCTGGATTCCCTGGGTATAGAGTGGCATGGACGGCACAAATAATACATCACTAACACCCATGACCCAAGAGTAAACATTTATCTGTTATATGAATATTGCCCCGACCGGGAATCCAATCTGCGACTCCTCACTTTGCAGGCAGTCTCTACCAACTAGGCTACAGGGCCGTTAATGTTTTCGTGATATGTAACACAAAATGTATTTATTAATTTATTTTTATTTAAACCATAAAGCAAAACAGAAGGACTACCTAGAAATAAAATGATATCCCATCAAGAAGAAATTTCTGCAAGTCTCCCAACGCATCTTTCTTCAACTGCAAAAGCTTTTGGCATGTCATGCAAAACCAAGTCAATAACCACAAAAAATAAACCACAGTTTTTACCACATCGGCCATCGCTAGACCAATCCAATATACACCAACAATTGCTGGTAGACAATTTTTGTCTACTACGATAATAAGTTTTATCTTTTTAATTTTCAGTTCAGATTGATCTCGCGACAAGCTTTTATATCGTATAAATTGTGTAATGACGTTATGTTGATAGCCAAAGTTTTTAAGGAATAGTTTATGCTATACTTTTTAGCGAATTTAAATAAAACCTTGTTTTCAAAAAAGTTTTTTTTACTTTTAATTTATACTTTTAAACTTACTATCCGGTAGCTCTTCTGCTGTGTTTGCCATTTTTATATAAATGACTTCAATAGGCTTGGGTTACTTAGTAACATACTCTGAATACAGACTTTATAGTATGTTGATAACATTGAATCTACGGCGTGGTTGTTTGTTAAGCATTAAAGGCAGGTTACTTAGGTACCTCTTAGACCGACCAACATCTGAAAACCAACAACAACCACTGAGAACATTGCAGGGAATTCTTAGTTACCTTTGCAGTCTTCTTGCGATATTTTTCTCCATCTTAACAAATTAATAATACACGTGAAGGGGCTTCTATGCCCTTCTATGATCGACGTAAAACTATGGTATATTATTGTACGGACTTGAACCACTGCGCTGCTACAGCCATGCTCTGTGACGGGTGTCGCGCCGCCCTAAATCACCCGGGCCACACGACAGCAGTCGAGTTTCGGTACTGTTGCATAAACGTTATCGGGCCATGCAACCCAAGGCATGCAGTCATGCAACTGAAGGTCGACCGCCGATGGTCGTAATGACCGTTTTGAGCTCTATCGTACAATTAATCGACGACGAAGTGAAAATATAAAAGTATTTTAGGATTCATTCCACTTTTATCGATGACGACGAAGTGAAATGAAAATTGGTATTTTAGGTAGCATTGATCTGTTTGTTAATTAGGGTTGTAAGTAGAAATCGTGTAACATGTGCTTCTAAAAAAATAATGAAGTTTTACTTTTATTGCATTTTCATAAAGTGCAATAAAAGTTCAACATACTACTTATAAAAACAAGTTTTAAATAAAGAATTTTATTTAGGTATATTCCATATTTTGATTTTATGATCTAATGCAAAGATTAAAAAAACAATACGTTTTTATGATAATGGGGCCGGGCCTATTGCGTTTTTAATTTAATACAGAATTATTAATTGTTGCTATATATTTGCTTGTAGAATTGTTGCTTATGTTAAAAAGAAGGTATTGTATATATACCTGTTAAAAGAACATAGATATTTATGTGCAGTTATATGATTAAAAAGCTCTTTAACTAAAAATTGTTTTTAACTTTGGAGAGTTTGCATGTTTTACCTATTAGTCTACGCTGAAAGAGAAGCTCATGGCTGTTAATCTTCATCTATCTTTGGTTAACTAATATCTGTCTGAAAGACAAAGCTGACATTCATTGAATACAGTTGAGAGTCCAACAATTTCAATAGTTCACAAGGTTATAATAATTGAGTTAAACACTTGTCTACGAACTCTGATAGATACCTACAAATTGCGACTTACTATTATAATTCAATTTGGTGGGATTATCACATTTCACATTGCGAAACGTTTGTTTAGCTAACTGAATATTTTTTCAACAGTGCATTTCCAATCTATTTCTAAAAACATTGGACACCCAGTCCTTAATTACGTTCATTTGATATATTATAATGCATTTAATAAAAGTTTGTAGACAATTACAGACCGACAAAGATATGACAATAATTCCGTGAGGCTTCCACTTACGTCAATTGTATGGAAATCTAAAAGCATTGACAAAAGCAAAAGTCAAAGATAACATTATTTAACTACGTGATGTCCATAGTAGCTAGGCCGAACAGTTTAATATCAAAAGGAAGATCAATAAAAGGAGCAATTCTATCGATAAGGCACAAGGCAAGGTTGGACGTACTCGTAAGATCTTGTGTAAGCGCTTTCGATGGGGATCGCCGCCCTCTCTGTTAAGATACAATACGGTGGCTGATTCGGGCGATTCTCTTAAAAATATACAAATGAGCAGTGAATAATGTTAGGTTATTTTTTGTAACCAGATTCCATCTTAGAAAATTCTAATTATAAAATGTATTGGGACAGGACCATTGGGACACAGATGGACAATATACGCACAGACGGACAACAGCACAATAGACGGACAACAGCACAAGAGACAGACAACAGCACAACAGACGGACAACAGCACAACAGACGGACAACAGCACAACAGACGGACAACAGCACAACAGACGGACAACAGCACAACAGACGGACAACAGCACAACAGACGGAAAACAGCACAACAGACGGACAACAGCACAACAGACGGACAACAGCACAACAGACGGACAACAGCACAACAGACGGACAACAGCACAACAGACGGACAACAGCACAACAGACGGACAACAACACAACAGACGGACAACAGCACAACAGACGGCTACCAAATTAGAGGAGCTTCAATTGGAATGTCCAAGACATCCACCGTACTCCCCGGACCTTGCTCCAACAATTACCATTATTTTTGAAATTCGGATAACTTCTTGCAAGGGAACAAATTCAACTCCGATGGGGCAATCCAAAGCGCCTTCAAAGATTTTATTGATTCCCGTCCGAATAGTTTTTTTTAGAAAGGGATCAATGAACTACCAATGAGATGGCAAAAGTGCAAAGATAACAATGGTACCTACATAGTTTGATTAAATAAATATATTATATTTAAAAAAAGTCGACTTTATGTTCCTCCCTTGCAAAACGCTAATTTCATAAATGTAAGGACCTAATAATTTCTAAGATAGGTACTTCAAATTTTGCATATAGGTAGAATCACTAATAACAATTTCAGAATATTCGGAATGGCAATTTCCAAGTTGTATTATTTCCGTAATGAAATTGTGGCAATGTAGTAGCTACGATTCGTTGCTAATAGAAAAAATAAATTTTTCCCAAAGTTATCGCAGAATTGACGCTGCCGTGGTGTGGCGATCATAAATTGCTTGGGTTTGATTAAGGCGGGTTGCAGCCCTAGCTCGGTGCATCGGTGCAACTGCCACTAGAGGGTGTACAAAAAACCACTACTTACCAAAATTGTTTTGGCGTAATATTGATCTTTGTAGCCGTTTAATATTTGATCCGTGAACACAGCCCGTGTCGAAACATTGGCATAAATATAATCTAATTATGTATATGCATTAAAACTTATACATCAATGTCTGTATTTGGAAGATAATAATATTTACATAACAATGATTTTAAGAATTTTAGTTTGCTTGCTTGCAAACGTACCAACACGCAGTTGGTATGTTTGCCTGTTTATTTGTTTGTGTTTGTCTGATTTGTCTGAACGCGATTTGAAGTGATGTAGTGTAGTAACTTAATAAAACGCCAGATCATGGCACTTTTTACAGAAGCTCATTATATAGGTAGAGAAGGGGAGCATGGAGACAAGAGTTTCTGAAAATTCATCCCCTTAAGGTTTAAAATAGTGGGGTAAACGTTTATAAGTATAACATAGCGGACAAAACATCGGGCATTAGTTAGTATTATTATACAGTATGGAATGGTCTCCTGACCAAATTGTTTTATAATATTTTATATTTAAATAATCCCTAGCATCTATTCTTTCAATAAAGAAGCCTTAGTTGATGAACTGCGACTGTGGTAAGATATTATGTTGAATGATTATTTCTACTTTCATAATTTAAACTTGTACTATTTTTCTACCCAATATTTGAACCCGCTGTATATCAGCACATTGCCTTGTACTTTCGGGATTACTGTTGTAAGAAGGGGATCGTTTATTTCCTTTCTGTAAAAATGTTCTCAAATTTTAGCTAACAATGTTATACCATTTTATTATCGTGTGCTAAAATTATTTTTGTTATTTTTTTTTTATTTATTTATTTAATAAAAATAATTATGATTTTAGTACATAATGAAAATGGTGCGGTGTGCGTAAGGTTTTCAACCAGAATGCAAGTCAATTTTTTTTAAGATATAACAAGATAATTGTTAGAAATATCAACCAGTGATATCGATAACATTAAAAGAAAACTTTAACGAGGTGAGTATTTAACGTGTGTGAAAAGTTTCGGATTTGATACACAGTTAGGAATTTGACAAATAATTAAGTGATTGTTCTCCGGTTGTGGTTACTTTCTAATGCGGTTACTAGATCATCAATCCAAGCGAGGACGGGTTGCTAGTTTATACTAGTTTTACTCCAACTACTGTTCATAGAGGCAACTAATTGTCTTTGTACTAAAATATTGTTTGACAGGTTGAATAAAATGTAAGTAAGCGTCGCTTATCGTTCTTCCACTGTACAAAAAGAAAAACTGTAACAATTAGTATCTGTAACAATTAGTATCTATTACTCGGCGTAACATTAATTATATCAATCGCAAAGTTTGAGAAGCACTTGCCAATCGTGTGAATAATCGCAGTGAGCAATGTCGGGATTTGATGAAAGAATTCGGGAACTCCTCGAGGGCGCGAATGACGTCACCCATATAACGGCCATTGCAAAGAAATGACGATTTTACTTATTTTTACTATACTGTATCCATTACGATACTCATTTGAAAAGAAAGTGATCTCTATTCTCAGTCATTTAAACAGGGGAAATTGCTTGATTTTATTTAAACTTATTATTTAGCTACTGTAAGAAACACATTCATCTTCATTTAAATTTTTGTTAAAAGATTAAGTAAGTATCTAGATCACACAATATACATAATTATCTACGAGGTGGCTTAATTTTCATGCCCGAGAATACAAGCTAGTGTATTTTGTAATACTAGTGTATATTGAGTAAAAGATAGTATATTTTAATTTAACTACTGGGAAAAGAATTCACATTAAATCTAATGTGAATTCTTGTATGTGACTAATCAGTCAACTGGGCTGGACAACCGAGCGGCGAGCCAGTGGGAATAAACGCGATTTTGTTGGATAACTCGATTAATATTCCCGATTGTTATTGTTAATTGGTAGAATAGATTCATGTTTGTCATTTGGATATCCTATTAAAATATTTTTGACACATCGAACGAAAAAAAAACAAGTAGCTATATTATTCAAATCGTTATCAAAACGCGTTATAAAACTCCAATTAATGTGTAAAATTTGTTAGTGTAAATAATTAAATAAGCATTACGGTTAATTTTTTCTTTTATACACCTCACGAATTATGCCCGCATTTTTAATGTAAAGATTAATTATATATCCTACCTACTCAATGTGTACCTATTTGACTATTTTTATTTAATAGCCAAGAATGTGAGCAATAAAATCATGTTGGCAGAGATTGCAGAAAATTATGATGTTGTGCCACAATAATAACTTTGTAAATAAAAAAATAATAATACAATTGCCATTTGTACCGTAATATTTTATATTGTGGGCAATACAGCTTAAATAAATAACAATTAATACAGTATGAATCTATGTATTTTAAGACAAAAAGTACCTATGTACGTCAGTTAATGCTGTTGATGTCCACTTCACCATCAAGTGGGCCATATTCTTTTCCATCTATTGCCATGAAAAACTGCAGGGAAGTTGGTCGAACTTTTTATACACTAAAAATGTTAGAAAAGAGTGCTGTTTAGTACCAGCTCACGTCTAAAGACTGTGCTCGTGTCTGTTTAAGGAACAAGTTACGTGACTGGATTAACGCTCACGTAGACACCTGCTAAAGATGTACTGACTCTTGAGGTTTTTCTAGACATTTTCAGGTCTTTAGGAAGTTTTTGAACTCGTTATGCTATGTCTGAATCAAATTGTTGCTAACTTTTTTAACTGCGTCCACTTAACTGATTCAGCCCAAATTTATGTAATTTCAGTGATAGTGCAACAATATAATATATGAAGCATTAAAAAATAAATGTTTGTTTTAAAACATTTTTTAACCGACTTCAAAAATGGAGGAGTCTCTTAATTCGATAACATCAACGTTTTTGAATTAATTTTGATGATTCTTTTTTTTTGTTGGAAAGGAGATAGCCCAAGGGTGGTACAATGATAAGGAAACCAGGATTTGATGATGGAATGCCAGAGAAATCGCGGGAAACCCTCATCGATGTTGAAGTTGGTATTTTGTTTTGCAAAATTATGATTATTAGGTATATACTATGTGAGATGAAATGATAAGAATATTGATTTATAAGTATTTCAAAGGTGTAATAGCAGCTAATCGATTAGCTATCTTGAATCATATTTAAAAATAATATACCTACAAACAATACTTTACCTGAAGTAGGTCAACTTGAAACTCCGATTTGTGAGTATCATCGACATAAATTGACATTTTGACAAACTCCGCAAACGATGATACCGTTCTCCGTAGATGGTCTTGTAGCAGAATAAATTCTGCTCACTAAAGCCAAGCTGAGACAACGGGGACGCAGGTGTTTTAGCATTCTAGTGCCTAAAGTGATATATCTCATCTGCCGGCTTTAGCCCGAAAACAATAAATCACATATTACAACCACAGGCCGCAATATATAAATTCGTAACAAATAGTATAAACAGTAGGTTCCGCAATCTTTGTTTTGTGAAAAGCGGATAAACGAGCAGATAAAATACATGATGGTAAATGATGACCTAGTCACCACACATGAATGTCTGTAACACTAGGATAGTTAATCCAGTTAGGAGACGGATATTTATTTATATTTATACAATATTGTCTTCCGTCCTTGCTTTCGCTCTCAATTTATTGGTACCAACATTATAATGCAATTGGTATGAAATATTTATCTACAATTAGAGTACAAAGGACAGACGATAGAGAAGACAAACCCATTAAAATGTGCATTCAAAGTGCAAGTCATCTGGGGTGAGTGCCTTGTTTGGGGCGCACTTGTAGTAATTTATACAAGCGCTGGTGCGTAAAATGGATGAGATGGTACTTCTAACTACGGGAAACGTACTTTGTTAATATGTAATCGAGTTTTTTAAGTATATAAGTTCGTCACGGACTTTTGTAAATAGTAAGAAACGAAACGTAAAGTGTTTATTGTCTGTAAACGCAAAAAATACTGGATACTACATTTTTTTTATTAATTACAAGCTAAAATAAAATATCTACTATTTTTGACTGGCTTCAAAAAAAGAGTTTATAACTTTTTCGACATAATAGGTACGTGATACGTATTAAAATTGACCTAATGAAGACTGGGAAAACTATTAATATGCTATTATATTAAAATCATAATATTTATACATACTTTAACATATGTTGCAATACAACATTAGTAAACAATAATTATAAGTAATTAAGTTGCAACAAAAAATAATTTACATTTAAAAATGAGGCCATTTGGAATCGAAAAATTCGATTTGTTGTATTAAGTTTTCATTTGTTGCATTCACTTTTCATTTGTTAGTGAAAACTCACGTTTGGAGTTTTATTAAAATATATTCATTGTGATCTCTACTTTATTATGTTATAATAGGGTTTGAATCAAGTTAAAGAGTGAAGCCCAGTGACATGCCAACGAATTCATGAATACTAATCTCTCTAATGATCTCCATGAGACACGTCCTTCAGTAGAGACTGGCGATGATAATATCTATTATGACGTAGCATATAGATAGAAATGATAGAAGATTGAACAGACAGCCTACGTAAGTACCTAATACAGGTAGGTCTCATTTACATGATACCAGTTTCTTGCCTGTTGCAAACAATAAAATTGGAGCAAGAAATGACTTACATGGTCTAAACAACTCGTGACATTCTTGACATTTTGCACAACTTTCCTTGCAAGTTTCGCTTTGGTGTAAACAGCATTTATACCATAATTTCTTATGCAATTATTGTATTCAATTTTATTGAATTTTCTCTGCATTTGCAAACATGAGTGCAGTGAGTGAGGGTGTGTTGATCGTTGCTGCTCTTCATAAGCACGAAATATTGAGAAAACAACGTAAAAATATAAATAAATAATTTATAGATATTAAATTTTTTTTTTATTTTCAGTATCCCTTAAACATTAATTATCGCGATAAATTTCAATGAACCTTATTATATCAGCAGAACCGAACTTTAAGACTATTTGGCTCATTTGAAATAATTAGCTAGCGCAAAAAATGTTCCACTAAATATTCACCAATGCAAATACGTGCAATACTTGAAGCAACACGTCAAAAAATGGTAAAAGTATGTGTTTAGACAAGGCAAAACTTGAAAGCAATTGTTTCATAAACAGAATTGCCTTGGTGTAAACAAAAGACACTGGCAATTTTATCTTGTCAAGAATTGCATGCAATTATCGCATTCAATAATCTGCGTGTAAACAGCCGCTTACAATTCTTGAATGGCAATTCTTGCGCGTATTTAATTGCATACCATTATTCCTCTTGCATGTACAAGAAAATGGTATCATGTAAATGAGCCTGTATTCGTATAACGTTAGAGCAAGTAATTTATGAACAAGAAGGGAACCTTTGAAACTATGATATTGTGCACGTACGTTGTGTGGCGTGAAGTTGTCCCACGAGGTCTCGAATACTAAGTTAGTGATTAGTTTTCAACCTGACATTCCACAAAGACCTATGTTACATATAAAAATATAATTTCACCTAATAGTTAGAACCGGAAGAATGAGGGTTAAGTCAGTCAAAAACTTTATTTCCTACATAGTTACTCATACAGTTAGTTGCCACAATATAATTCATGGTAACATTCTGAAATAAAGTAACGATTTTTCTTCTATCGGCTTATAAGATTTAGAATACCTATATATTATGGAACTTTTAGGGTAAGATCAAAAAGCTATCCTCTACCACTTTAAGTTGTCAGCGAGTTATGGAAGTTTACGTGACCGATCGCGTGCTGTCTCGGAAATACGAATAGCTACGGGTAAAGGAACTTTATTTCATTCTTTTAAAAATATCTAAACAAACTATTTATGAACTTATAAACATTTTGAATACTTTTTTCTTCAGGTTTTACACACGAATGTTTTGTAACTTAGGTGTTAGGTGTCAGTCTATAAACGTCTAAATAATATTAGTAACAAAAATTTAAAAATGTAATTCTTGTCTAATTATAACAGTTCCTACTTATAATTAGTTTTAGGAATAGGGTTTGGCTCATTTCTGTAAATGAATATTATAATTTAACAGTAAAGTTGGATTATACATAATATAATATTATTAACTATTATCATTGTAAATGTCCCACTGCTGGACTCGGGCCTCCTGTCGCAATGTGAGGGGTGACTTTATACATCTTGGATAACTTTATGAAGAACTCTTAAGGTTTCCTCGAGATGATTGCCTTCATCTAAGCAAGTAATAATTAATTTTTAATACACATATAATTTTTGAATTAAAGGTGCATTCAATATTCAACCTTAAGCCCCGATGTTAGGGAGTCCAACTTTCTAACCACTCGGCTATCACTCCTTAGTAACCATTATAAGAATGTATTGATGTAAGCAGTTAATATTTAAGATAACACGGTAACATAATATCCGGAAGCGATACACAGCGTCGCTTCAGGAAGCTGGCAAGATCTGGGGCGAGCATCATACTGTAACGAGAAAGTTACACGTTCCCACTAGCATCTCACGAGCTAGATTAGTATAATTTCCTAATAAAGAATAATATTTTTGGGTCACGGAATTGGCTTTAACTTTATTTTGTTATATATTTTGAAAACTTACAGCTAAAAGTTTATTAACCTAAATACACATTGTCACTTAAAAAAATGTTAATGAAGGAGATATGTTAGGTATTTACTTAAAATATATTTAATTACGAGAATTAGTATGTGGACGTCATCATCATAATTGCAACCCATAAATGTTCCACTGCTGGGCACGGGTCAACTTTCAAGTGGGCGTACTAAATATTATTTATCATGCTAAAATTTAGCCTTAAATATTAACAGAATTCAGTTTGTGTAATTTAAAAATAATAAATATACTGACAAAGAAAACTGATAAAGAAGTGTACAGGCCATTAATGTCATGTCGAGGAGCGACATTGTGATGATTATAGAAAATTAATTGGAAACTATTAAAGAAAAGAGCTTAATACACATAACTAAGTCATTAGGTAGACACTTAGAAATATATAATATTTCTAACGAAATATATACCTATAAAGGGCCAATCTCTGTGTTGTGGGCTGTCTGTAATTATGCGTTCCTTTTGCCTTTGGTATATCGGCATTTTCCAATTGTCCATTAGGACTTATAAACTAATATCAAGCCAATATTCTCAGTGTTAACATAAACAGCATGCATTTAACATAAATCATTCTTGTAGTTTTAAGTAGGCTATAATTCTTCAGAATCCTTTAATATCAACTATTTACAGCAAAAGTTAATAAAACTCTAATTATACAACAATACATAAATACAACAACACATGTTTTAACAATACATCGCAAAATAGGTTACGAGTTAAATAAGGCTCGTAACAGACTTAAAGACATACGGTGAAAGAACTGCAAATGCGCATCCGGGGGGCGAAGGCGGGGTGGAGGCTGCAGGAAACTTGTTTTTCCGACGTAGGGCGGCAGTCCGCCTCACGCGCCCACCGCGCCACGACCTCTGTCGGGTACACGCCGAACTAACAACTTCGCATAAACATGTTGTACACTAAATAAGTGCGCCCTAAAGTTTATGTCGCCGCGTGTGGATTTCGGAACGCAACTATGTTGGGTGTGAAATGTTAGTGTGTGAAGTGAATTTTGTTAATGAGGGTTCAAATTGTAACTAATAAAATGGATTTGTTTATTGGTACAGTACCTATATTTAATACACTTTTTTTATTCGATAAGTTTTATCAAACATATCGGTACATTTATTATGTCATTTCCGATAAATGTTAGAACAGCGTTCGGTGGCGGCAGTATTTATATGTGTCATATTTCTTGATTCCAGTTTTCCGCGTTTCCTTTTCTGCGAATGTAATTCGCCGGGAACCTTTTGGGGATAATATTGTTTGTTTTATGGTACTCCTTGAAGAGCAGAACTGGTTTTATGAGATTTCATTAATATTAAATTGAATAATATAGAAAATGAATTAAACTGCAAATGATTTATTAGGTTATCATAAAGCAATTGATGACATTATAGAATTTTGAATAATATAAGGCAACATAAATGTATAAATTCATATATAAGTAAAATGAAGATGCAAAGAGCAGGTACACGGTGCCTACACCCAATTAACATTTTTTACAATTTTTGTCTGTCTGTCTGTCTGTTTGTTCCGGCTAATCTCTGGAACGGCTGGATCGATTTTGACGGGACTTTCACTGGCAGATTACTGATGTCATAAGGAGTAACTTAAGCTACTTTTATATTAATTTTTTATTGTTAAATTCCACGCGGATGAAGTCGCGGGCACTGCTCGTAATAAATAATTTTATGCGATCTAACGTATGATTTTAAACTTAACTCATCGCGGATTGTACTCATTTTATTATGATACGGGTACTCACGATATGTATTTTGAAACGCCGATATTTCGACCCAGCACGGCTGAACTCGATCTTCTTCGACTTTATGCGATCTATTTCAATTACAAATGTAATAGGTTTTTCTCAAATATCATCCATATACAAACATTGATCAATTACCATTACTACTAGGTATATTTAAATATACAAAGCATAAGGACACTAAATAGTAAATATTAACCAGGAATAATAGAGTCCTCCAAATTTAGAACCATTATTTTTGTCCCAACTACACTTAAATGACACCTTTTCAAACTAATGGTACATGCTGATGATTGCATGTTCATTATAAATCAAAATCATAACGTCAATTAAATCAATCCCAATGGTTTGCACGATCGTTTCAGGCTGGTTTTCAATTACTACTTATTACTAACTGCTCTGGATAACGCAATGCATTATGATCTTAAATAATCACGCTATTTCATCGTAGATTTGAAAGTATTCGCAAAGCAATGGGTTTTAGTTCGATGTTCACAAAAAATAAACAAAGATCCAAATCATAATATCATGCTTAGTACATATAGTGGTTTAATAATCCAAATACCAGTATTATCGTATCACTATGGAAATAAATTAATATTGTAATGTATTAATGAAATGGGAAAATACAGGGTTTGCCAGACTAGCCTTCAAATTTACCGCATTTAATACTTTGGGCATGGCAGTTTCGTTTATACATAGAAAAGTAAAATACATAGAAAAGTTGGCGTGGGAGCTTTTCCCGCATATATCCCGATCCCGTAGAAATTTCGGGATTAAAACGTAGCCTATATGTTACCCTATAACCTCCTCTATCTTCCAATGAAAGTTTGTTTGTTGTTGTTGTTTTAGTATCGTTTAAATAACTGTAAGCACTAGAGAAAACACAGTTACATATATGAAAATCACAGACAAACACTTAATTCAGATTCATATAATGTTTATTGTTTCGAGTTCAATTAACGTCTGGGCGTTAAATTTTACCATTCATTTTAAGCTGTTTGTATCAACAATTAAACTAATATCACTTATGAGAAAGTGCTGGTGGACCTTCGCGTAGTAAAGTGTCAAGAACGACAGTAATGTTAAATTGAAATAGCAATTAGTCTATTGTACCTATGTATAATAGAATTACCCGATGTGATGGATCGCTGGCTTTGAACTATGACTCATCGGGTTAATGTGTCAGCGTTTTACTTAACCACTTTTTTACTGTCAATGTTTAAGCGAAAATTTATTTGTTGATCAAATCTTCGCCTGCTTTGATACCAATTTAT
This sequence comes from Ochlodes sylvanus, assembly GCA_905404295.2. Taxonomy (NCBI): domain Eukaryota; kingdom Metazoa; phylum Arthropoda; class Insecta; order Lepidoptera; family Hesperiidae; genus Ochlodes; species Ochlodes sylvanus. The sequence goes on from FR990127.1 coordinate 8,935,349, forward strand.
GAAATATTTGGTACCTTTTATACCAGTATTGTAAAATTTTTTTAGGGAGCTCGACATATTGTGTTCACGGGACTAAATGTTTTCTTGTGTTACGCACTTCCCGCTAATATTGAAGTAAAGAAGGTCCTCCTTTTTTTTGGTCTGCAACGCATTGGCATCTTTGGTTTACATACATACCTTCTTGGTGTTACTGATATCCATGGGCCGATGGTGACCACATTCCGTCTGCTCAGTCTTTTCCGCTTCGTACAGACAGTCAAAACCTCCACAGAAATGTTTTCCCATCTATCTCGTGAAAACCAAGATTGAACTTTCCAAAATATGTTTTATTCGCAGCTTTAGTGTAACAATTATTATGTAATGTTTTGCATTGCGCAATTGTATACATGTAGCAGGTACTCTAATGTAAATGGAATTTGATATTTTTATAGCAACAGAAACTTGCAAGCATGCATTACTACTACTAGTACCTAGATACGAGAAGGTACATCCATGCCAAATCTATTTGTCTGAAAACCGTCGAAGTGTCTATTTCGAAACGAAGTTCTCCTTGTTACTGTTTCGGAAGACTTTCTATAAATCGATTTTCTTGGTCTAGAGCTTGAGTATCACTTTCATGTAACTGTATTCATATCATTCCTAGCAATTAACTGTGTTATCCTTTTAGAATTAAATTAAATTATTTTCTGTTTCCGTAATATTTTATAGTGACCTGGTACAACGTTTATGATTGCTTTTATAATGGGTAAATACTAAAAAATAACGATACTAACATATGTGTTTTAGTCTGAATCAGATTACACTTATTGCTGCTGTTTTGGGTAATTGTAACCGAACTAATTCATATGTATGTTGTATAAAACATACGTTTATAGAAGTACCATACTTTTGAAGAGGTTACGGCAGTCTGGTAAGTGCTCGCCTGGACGTGGAATGGACGTTCACAGTCAGACAGTCACGCACCACTGATGTGATCAGCTTAAAGCTCCATTCCCCCTTGTCGAGTATTGGGTTCGACAAAACGTCGGGCATTTACGTGGCTAAATATATAGTTTATTTATCGGCTCTGACAGGAATTGTCGGATGTTTTACCATCGACATGCCCTATCAAAAATCGTGTCCCGAACCCTCTCGCAAACGAGTCTGTACGAAACTATTGTGATCGACCCAGCCAGGGAATCCTAAAATTAAGAGAATTCTCTATGTAAAAACGATTCGGGGTAACCTGTCATGAGTTTTGGATTTATCTCCGCGCCACGTGTTTATTTTTTCAATATGCCCAATAAACAATTCAGATTGTAATACAGTTGGCAGGATTGATTGGACCACCGGTGTACACGAACGCATACAGAGTGTATGAAAATTTAATGTGGATTATTTGATATTCTCAAGTGAAAATTGTAGCAGGCGAGGATGAGGCTGTGGAATTATTGGACGGAGACGTGACCGAGGCGTCGTGCGCCGAATAACAATACTATGTGACAATGTTTGTTCCCGTTTATGAAATTGCGTAGCATGTGCGCTTTCCAAATATTTATGTATACTTTTGATTAAATTCGTATAAACAGAAGTAACATAAAATAGCTTTATAACTTCATAAGTTATCATTAGTTTGGGTATTGTTAATGACACTTGCAGGAAGCTAGCAGGAAGCGTGCTAGTATAAAGCATTTGCTAAATGCGTGTGCTTGCTTTTACACGATTGCTAGTGAAAACCGGGTTTACAAAACAATTTTCATATTTACTAGTGGCGGCTTGGGATCGGTTTAGCTTTGGTACAGATTGAATTTTTGATATTCAGGCATTTTTTTTGAATGGGATTAAACCTTTAAAGCAATTTTATTTTGTTAATTGTAATTGAAATTACATTAAATACATTAGGTACGTATTGATCACATTAGAAAGTTTATTTTATTAAGAAAAGTAAATAACTGGAATTGAATTTTAATATAGTTACAAAATTATTAAATATATTATGCGTTGCATAAAGGCACAATACAACGGATCTGTTGCATTTCCCTTCATTAAGACCTCCAAAACAATATAAAACTATCTAACGTTCCGTAAATGACCGGATCTAAATTGGATAAAGATATAACTATTATTTGACGGAGATGGGACCGGAAACGTGTTCCGAATAACGAAATTTCGGTTCGTATTAACATTATGGGCAGAGCTTATTACAGTATCTGCGTTTTGTTGAGAATTACCTACTTTAAGACAAAATATATTTGACAAAATATATAGACAAATTACAAATACTTTCTTTCTAAAAAGAGTTTAGTAATCAGTTTTTACTAGATTAAAACATAAAAGTAATACTTTATTATAATTGCGTATGACTAAACAAGCTTTCGGGATCCGTCTCTTACACCTGATTATTTAGTAATTTACTTAATTGACGCTATCTGTAAATTCAGTTTGCAAGCCACGATTTGAGGATACTTAGTGGGTGAGGGAGAGAAGGAGATAAAAATGCCTTTTTTAAATACATTATGTAACGTCAAAATTATAAAGGACTGATGATGATGTAAAGTAAAAAATAATGTTTTACTTATTACAAGCTTCTCCGACCAATTTGTCAAACAAAACATGCGGGACAATTTATTTTGAATCATTACTGGATCACATCACTACAACCAAATTGAATTAAATAATCTTTTATTGGATTCGTGAACAGAACCGCGATGTATAACAATGCATTTGGACTTTTTTCTGTCGGACCGTATACAGTAATGTTGTCACAGGAAAAATGTCAGACTAATCCAATTTTATTTTATTAATGGATTGCTTCGTTTTTAGAAGCTTTTATTTTACTTGCAATGTTTTTATGTATGTATACCTACTGTTCGGGTCAAATTTTACAAACTGAATTAGAACTACTTCCTCTTACTCTACGGATGTATTGCTTTATTTCCAATGTTAATGCAATGTGATAACAAGCATGACTGGATAATACGTTCAGGATTAGCTCCATACTATCAGACTCCTCAACAACACAATGACTAAATTTATCACCTTGTAGTTACATGTAATCCACTTATTATAAGTAACTAAAGTTTGTACTGATAGTTACCACGCGGTATATTATGAGTACGCTACACAACATTCCAAATCTAGAATAGTATTTACTTTCAAAAAAGTTTACAGGTACCGTTATTGTGCCCTTTATCTCTTATATCTATATCTCTTATATATATATCTATGCCTCTTCAATAAGAAACGCAGGATGGCTTTTGTGTATCTATTGTCGTCAATTTTATTGTATTCACGTGTACGAGGCAAGGCCGCTGTGCAGAGCCCACGATTCACAATTGATTCATTATTTGGATCGTATGAAATTATACGGAAACGGATGCTATTTTCCAAGACTTTTTTTTATATAAATGCCTACTCTACTGTGCCACTTTTAATACATCTGTCTAGTTTTTTGTATTAGCCTGTGTATAATATATGCGTATCATGGCTAAGCAAATCAGAGTAAAATCTAGTATAAATAAACGCTAACACACTTATATCCCCGCACAAGTATCCCTGTGTCGCGGGTGGCATGGACAACACAAATAAACCATCACTAACACCCACCTAAGACCCATGACCCGAGAACAAACATTTATCTGTCACATAAATATCTGCACCGGCCGGGAAACGAGTCCGGGACCCTCTGCTTCGTAGGACCACTACCAAATAGGCTACAGGTTTTTTGATGCCGAACATACTACTATAAAAATAAATACAAAAAATATTTCATTTTCAGGAGGTGTGGAGGTGCTTTTGTATTAAATCCACAACTAGTCCACTTCTGTGATTCAGAACCAAGTCAATCTGCAAGTCAATCCGTGCGGTTGATTATAGTATTTTCAGTATTACTGTTAATAATGGTTGCCTAAACAAAACAAATCTCATTCAACGGGATGACGAAACAAAAACAAGAGTGTCATGTTACAAGTTGGACGGGTGGGGAGCTACTGCCGGGAGGCCTATGCCGTGCATTTGTTTTTGATTAAACAAATTGTCCTCGCAGTTTATTGCTCCCCAGTGCACGGCTCATCTGTGACTTTATCGGTTACTTACTGATATTTATTCTCGGTATCCTGTCTGATATTATTCTGACATTCTTCATTCATTAGTTATAGTAGTCATTTGACCTTCGAGAACGCCCCACGGCTAAATGGACCGACAACATGACGAAATGGGTATTTCGTATTCAACTCCTTGATAGACTGTTAAGATTCCAAACTTATATGCTTCCAGTGGTCATAGGTCTAATGAATGAAATACCTATTGTAATTAAATCCTAAACATGAATGTGTAGTTCAGTTTGAAATAAGTGCTGCTGGGTTTCAAGCCTGTGACTTAATTTTGAAAGTACTGTAATAACTCTTAGTTATATACTGAAAATCGCAACGAAAACTTATACTCTCCGAATTCTCCATAACCTCAACCTCAACACTACGTGAAGATTGCCAACATGCATTTGGCTAGTGTCCACGTTAAGCAAGGATCTCTATCAATGCCAGCAGGATAACTAAAGATCAGCGTCCACTAAGATCGTTTGATACTAAAATGGTAATCGGATAACATCTCCAATAACATTTACACTGCTACGTCGCGTCTGCCCGTATTCGTACAGGCGCTCGCCCGCTCGGGGCTGAATATGAAATCGCTTTCACGTGAACATGATAAGCCTATGTCAAGTTAACGCAATATTAAACATAGTATTTGGTCTAAATACTTTGTATGTTAATTTTGAAATTGTTTATGTGGTACATATTGATATACGCGTTGATTCAGCAGGGATATAGGAGGCCCCGTCGTTAGGACTAAGCTGATTATGATTATTATTTTAATGATGCCAGGTTTCAATTTTGGGGATTACTGAGCTCTGAAACACTTAGTTTAATCTTGAATGAGTAGATTAAGAAGTTACTACTTTCTTTTCACAACCGACTGTGAATTTTTTTATTTTTCGTTTGTAGTTTGAAGACGCAGTATTAAAAGGGTACCGTCGCCTTCACTTCCTTTGTAGCCGTTATCTCGTTGGTGTTACCTTTGGGACTATGCATATCGACGGGCGGCGTAGACCTCTTACCATACGATGACCCGTTTTATCATTTGTTGGCTATTGACTACCATATGGTTGGTAGTAAACGACACTTTGCCTGTTGGGTGAAGAAACTGAGGTCATTTTCCATCCGGTGCAAATGTTTATAAAACAGATAAATGTTTGCTCTAAAATGTTGGCAGTTTGTGATGTTTCAATTGTTAGCTTGGCACTTGCGACACTCAGAATCTAGTCCTGTACCATTTTATTTGTTTATACTGTAATATCTGTACAGAGAAGATATTTGAGGAAATTTATTATTTTCGTAGTTTACATTTTTTAGTAAGCCTGGGGTATATAAGTGGAAAATACTTTATTTCAATAACAAGTTTATCAATATTTCCCCAAAAAGTCATTATTGTTAAATTAATTAAAAATACTAGCGGCCGTAGTTTCACTTTCTGCTCCTTTCTATTATTTTTGGTTAATATAATTTATCCACAACAAAAGCGTTCAGGATTTATAAAATTTCGGAACTTTAAATTAACCGAGACTGAAATCGCAACTTTCTTCTATTTTAAAATCGGGAATGCACCTGACAACCCTTGTATCGTTATTGAACAGACCTGCTGTGTCTGCATTAGGTACAATCCTATAGGTAAACCTATTCGTAACTTTTTTTACTAAAGAAGCGTGGTATGAATTCTTGTGTAGTAGCTTATCATCATTGTAATATTGTTAAAAGAAATTTATAGTGTAATAATAACAATTATTACGATCCTGTAGCCTAATTGTAAGTCTGCAAGTGGTGCTACGAGTCCCGGATTCGATTTCCATCAAATATTTATATAACAGATAAATGTTTGTTATCGGGTCGCAGTTGTTAATAATATCTTATTTTTTATGTCTATGCCACATTCGAAACAGGGAATCGTAATGAAAGTACATACCTCCCATTTAAGTGTGTGAGCGTTTAAAAACAAAATAACCGAATCCCTTGCTTCCTTCTTTGCAAGAAATGCGTCTGTGACCCCTTGACGCTATTGAAGTCAATGGACGGCAGTGATAACGGCTTCTTTACGAATATCGGCTCTACATAAAAAAATACAGTTCCTTTAACACTAAACTATAATAGATTTGATATATTACTTCCGTATTTCATAAGAGTATTAATTAATGACTCTTTAACTTGAGCTAAAGGGTCAAGAATTTGGGAATTTCCGTAAGTCATACAGAACAGGGAAGTAATCAAGAAATAAGAAACATTTAATTGGAACGTGCTTGCTTACCATTATAATAGGCTCGGGAAAATCGCTTGAAGAGGGTAATAAAATAAAAGGTTTTCGAGTATTGCCGCCGTTCTCCGCCGGCCAACTGTCTAGACCCCTATTTTCTGGCTACCTCCTCCCAATAAAATTGCCGATGTGCCTGACAAGCATATGTAAACGTTTCGTTTTTAGAATTTATTGCTGAGAGTTTTCGTTTCATCGATTCTAAGGATGCGTCTACTGAAAACGAAATTGATGCCAACATTGCCAACATTTCATCAACATAAATATAATCCGCGTATTATCTCTCAATAGACATAATTAATTATGAAGGGAACTTGTGTAGTAAGACACCATATCATTTCTTGTAACCAAGACCAGCTGATAAAATTGGCAAAAACAATATTAAGGTAGGTACAATTTAAACAAAGTTATACAAGGTAATTGAAAGAAAACTTTTTTGAGTCGGTTAATATTTTAATTAATCGACTTCAAAAAAGGAGGAGGTTCTATGTTTTAAGAATATTATTTTGGGAAGTCATGCGCAATTGGATTATTACTAATTAATAAAATATTATGTGTTAAATTCTATAATAAAATCACGCCAATGTTGCATTGCCTCCTGTGAGGATTGAACTCACGACCCCTGGTTTACGAGACCAGTGCTCTACCACTGAGCTAAAGAGGCGTACAGCTGTGTGGAATAAATGTCGGTCCGAATAGTTCACAACTGCGCTGCTCGGGCTAGAGCGATATGTAGGTACCTACCTAATTTGTTGTTGTTATCAGAAAAGTCATGATTACTTCTAGTACTGTGTGGTCTTTAAAAAAATATTATCTAAAAATGCTTTTTCTGATGACAAATGTAACTGTTTTCCATAACACTATCAACATCCCGATTGGATAATGGTAATATAATGGCTGGGAATTAGGGAGAATTTCCGTTAAAAATTAATGGAGCTATATCTTGATGGTAAATCGATATTTGGTCGGAAGTTATTTCATGTCGAACATAATTTGAGGCTTCGTGCGTTTTGAAATATGCATGACAGTTTTTGGGCTATGGATATAAGTATGTATCTTATTATTCGTATATTAACTGTAAATCAATATTAATAAAACATGCGATGATTTTTATATGCTATAGCGCGAGATAATCCATAATCATGACAATTATACATGATGAATAAGTAACTGCATCAACTTGTTTGTATTAAACACAAAAATTATGCATATCCGTTGCATTTAAATTATTTTACTTTTAGAAGTCTCATTGTAATAGTGTATCATCCAATGAAATAATTTAGGTAGATAACGAATTTTTTATAACTACTAAAACTAGTAAAATCTATTAGTAGGTACTAACTAGTAAAAGAAATTCTAATACTTACGTAGGTCAGATACTAAAGCTTAAAGAAACCTGCCCTGGACATTCCAGACGTTAATTACAAGAAGAAAGCCATACTCTGCAGTGCTCCTAATGGTTTGAAAAAACGTCTGCAATAATAAATAATGATTCCAATAGGTAGAAAGTAAAAGTTTTTGCACCCTTTTACGTTCCTTACAACTTTACACGTTACCATTATTTATCGCAGGACTCACACGGTATCGTATTTAGTACTTACACCTTGTGAACTATACTCATAAATTACTCAGTTGGTTACATTTGCAACCATAACTAGGGAAGTTTTGTAAATGGGGTTAAAATCAAGGACGGCAGTAAATTATAACTCACCCTCTACACGGTGTCTCTACAATCGTAAATATATGCTTTTTTAATTACCCTATTTCTATAATTGACAATGAACACGCAGACTTGAGTCGATTCAGGAGTGACGAATCGGCGACTTTATAATAATAAGTTACAGTTCAAGCCTTTTGTCGGTACAATTTCATTTCGTTTGTTTTATCGTTAGAGATATTTGACAGAATGAGCAGTACCTCCTAGTCACCTAGAATATTGAGATACAATTAATTAGCATAATTATTTAGGTTTGTTGTTGAAACATAGTTGATCATTGATAACAGGAGATTGTGAAAAGTAAGAATATGTTTTTAACTCGTTATATTGTATTTGTCTATTTAATTATACCTATATCAATCAAATATTGGTGATATTTACTGGTTCCACCGACCACACAGCCATAAGACTCCTACATACATCCATACAGGCGTATGGCTTCTGTTAACACATCTGGCTTATAGTACCGATGTAATTTGGTGCCGTGCCGTCTCATTCTTTTCCGTTGCTTAAATTAATCTATTTCTTTCGAACGTTTCGTGTGGCCTTGAATTAGACAAGACAAACAGAGTCGAATTAGTCAGTCACCCCGCTTCGTCTTACCTCAGCTAGTTGCCAGAATGTATTCAATACGGAAAATCAAACATTAGGTGTCTATTGGCTGTGTGGTCGGTGACTGGTTCCTTTTGTTATTTAGCCTTCATGTAGAAAAAACGGATACATTATATTATACTTAATTTGATTGTTGGGTTACGGGTCACTATATTTAACAAAACTACTAGGTTTATATCGAATCAAAACGGAAGTTAAATATGCAGTAAGTTTAATGCCAACAAAATTATACAACAAATATGGATTCATTATTTAACAAACGATATCAATTAACTCAAAAGTACAGTTAATTTCGTGGGTTGTACAGACGCCCGTTCAAAGCAATACAGTTACTTTGAACTCCATAAGGACTAGTACAAAAGAGTACGTTGTAGAATGAAATTAAATGCACCTCTCCACTTCATGAGAAACGATCTTACGGAAAATATTTTCACTCAACAGTTTTCTATATCCCGACGATTGAAAAACTAAAATCATTACAGGTTTCTGATATATTTATAATGTGTATCTTCAAACATAATTAAACCCTTGCCTGCAAGGGCGGGACTCCTTGCTTCGCAGTTTTGGTTTGGTTTCGCAGCTTGGTTCGATTCCCGGCCAGGGCAGATGTTTATGTGACATACATGTTTGTTCTCGGGTTATGGGAGTTGGTGATGTGTAATTTGTGTAGTCCATGCCACCCGCAACACAGGGAATTCGAGTGCGTGCGTATATGAGTGTGTTAACGTTTAAATTTTTTTTAAAACGTTTTTCTTATGTATTTTATTTTCATACAGTACTTTGAATAGATACCTTTCTTAGATCTTTCAGTAGATATTTTTTATATTATTCGTCCAGTGTCTTTGGAAGTGATCTTATAACATCTGACGGTACTTGAATAAGTATGTTTAATCCAGGTTGAGTTAACTTTAAAATCAAATTATTATCTTTAAAATACCGTAGTCTCCCCGATTGATATGATACTGAAGCAACATTATGTAAATGTAATTAACATTCTGCTCGCGTATCTTATTATCGCTGTTGGAAATATATCAGATTTGTGTAATCAGAAAGATGTTCACTTTCAGAATATGTTTATACTTGAAGATGACGAATTCTGTATTATGTATTTTGAACCTGCGAAAGTTACTACAGTTGATGGACAAAAAACAGCAACTCCAGGATCTGTAGCTACTTAAGTAAAAAAAATTAATTAAAATAGTATTATTATACTTCTTTAATGACCAGAGAGGCTTGTACATGCAAGCATCAAACACAATGTTAGGAGGAGGTTAATTACGTACACACGCACAGAAGAAATAAACATAATTAATTATTAAGATCATTATCTATGTAATTGAACTCCTCTTAAACGGGTGTACCGATTTGGTTGAAATTTTTGTGTGTCTTTAGGTGGATCCGAGAATGGTTAAGATTCACAATTGGACCCGTTAGGTGGCGCTGCTGTCGATATGTCACCAAATTTTTTTATACGAAGTTCACTGGGACAGCTAGTTTGAATATAAATATGCTATCTATTATTAGAATTAATGATTGAAAGAATTTCAAAAAATCTTAAAGGCAAGTTCACAAAAAGTTAATAACGTAACGTAGTAAACGTCTAGCTAATGGAAATAAAATCAATAAAGTTATACATACATTGGTACCTAAATAAATATAATAAGCACAGATGACGATACGAACGAACAAACGATAACTGACTGTTAAATGAACTGTGCAGACGTACAGCAAACACTAGTAAATTATTGGCTCAGTTCTCGCACGAGGAAAAAAACTACGCGAAAATCGAGTGTTCTTTAACGTGGTTTCGGAATTACACGCTGCTGGGAGGACGCATTCGATCATTACTTTACATTAAACGCATAGATACTTTGCAATAAATCATTTTTTTGGGATTTTAGAAATATAACAGAAATAGTAAGGGTTAAGCCGAAAATAGAAGCCTATTTAATTCCTTATTCCAAGTTTAAAATTAATCAAAACCGTTAAAAAACTAGGAAACAAGTATGAGTGGAGTCCTCCAAAACACCTTCAATAGGAACTGTTCAAATAGAAGCTTGTACAAAATGATGAAACATTTTTTAAACTAGCTAAGAGGCTATTTATTACTATGGTTCGTTATTAAGTATCATGTTGTTTAATCTTGCTACTTTGTATTCTTAATTTATAGCCTGTCAGGCACCGGTCATTTCGGATCATGGTTAATACCCGTTGAGTTACAATAGGCTTAACTGACCAGCCAGTCTGACCTCTCGTGTCTGTCGGTATTGAAATTAAACCCCATGATAGGGTTAAATTAATGTATAACCATAAACCAAATTTAAAAACCAATGTGAATTATTGAGTAGTTTTGGAAACTTATGATAAAAAGATTTTGTTAACACTAATAAAAATATAATGACATTGAAATTTTTTATCGTAGTCGCTTGTTTATAGGTGTAATAAACTACAGACTACTTAATTATAATTGTAATAAAAAATCACAGAACCATTTCATTACAATATATTGTTAAGTTTCTATACTCAAAGCGTAAATAAACACGCACAATTTTTAACTAACGAGTAACAACCGATGTTGAACTTTTATGTTGCTATTCACCATTAATAGTATAAAACTGATTGTATTAAGATTTGAATAACACTCGGACTAATCTTACAGGTACATACACTAATATATAACACTAACACACCGATTTAAGGGATTTTTTGTTTAAATATCCGACAAACGAGCAGACGAGCAGCCTTATGATAAATGGACATCGTTGCTCATGACCCATCACCGATGGTCACGACAACCCTGGCTGCTGTCCCATGTAAGTGGTACCAATCCGAAACGCACACCAACAAACGATTGCGATTGCGAGCGAAAATCTTTGTGTGTTTCAAACTGCGAACGTTCACGACAGAGCGTAGCGGCGCCTTGTGGTACCTTTTTTGAAGATAACCTACTTGTTTAGGTAATCTGTTTTGTCTATCAAGAGTGAACTACTGAGAACGGACATTATATGCACATAATGAGTCATCATCTAACAGATACACCTACATATAAAAACAGCGTTTTTAATCAAATATCAACAATATTTTATATTATAATACATATGGGCGGTGTCTAATTTATCTTAGCTTGGAAATTTCATCAGCAATATTTTCATTAATTTTGCCTAAACGCGCTCCCCTACTCAATATTGTCTAATTAAATCAGATTTAACTGTCTTAAGAACCGACTGGCAAAATATACACGTAAGAATTGCCAATTATATTCTGTTGGTTCTTAGCTGTTTAATTATTCAATTAGAGAGATTATCGCATTACAGACAGCGATAATTAAATACATTGAAATATAGATGTAGGATGATAACATTTGGGCAGGTTACCGCTACGAGATAAAAATTTTGAACACTTATGTGTTTCAGAGGGTAAGTATAGACGTCCCGGTTGTTACCGTTAGATAGTCGTTAAGCCATGTCGGCGGCTTTCGTGTGGCATAAGAACTTTCGATACTTCGTTTGGCACTAACGCTAACTTCTCAATTATGAGGAGAGGCCTGTGCTGTAGTGAGCTATTAATGGGTTAAATTAAAGACATTTTCGTAGTAATTTTTATATAAACTATAAAAGACAAATTTCGCACTAAGAAAAACTTTTTGTTTCTAACTCTTTAACACAACATCACGCGCGGTCAACAAAATTATTGAACAACGTCTGTCGCAGCACAGCTAGTTAAAAAAAATAAAAATTTTCTTCTAATTGGATTACTACAACAAACACGCTAAGGCATGCCACAAATGTAATTAATCTGCCAATCCCCCGAACATATTTAATAATAAACGAAATGTCGCCTCGCATTAATTAATTCTGCACTGCTGATTCTTGCTCATCGCTCACTTCGACAAAGTTCTATGTACGACGATTGCACCCTTTCCAAAGTACTTTTTCCGTTTATCCAGGCCCTATTAAGGGCATGATCCGGTGGCTTGAACGGATAACTTATGGTCGGTCATGGAATCTGCATATAAATAGGAACGAGGTTCATAGCAGTGGGATTACGTTCGCGGTAGAGTAGGGGATTGCTTTCTACTTGGTTGCCATAAAATTCCCTCAGTAGGAAAAAACTTTGGTATAAGTACGTAATATAAGTCGGAATATTCGATTTAAGTAAATTTGAGAAAGTTTTATAATCCTTAAAAATGCACTCTTGGATACGTGGTTCAAGTCTCCTCGCATTATTAGATTTTATGTATTTACTAGCAGTCCCTGCGAACTTCGTACCGTTCTATTATTAAATAACTAGTGACATATCGACAGCAGTGCCATCTACCGAGTCCAATTGTGAATCTAAACCATTGGGTCCAACTGAAGACACGCAAAAAAATTCAACGAAATCGGTACAGCCGTTTAGGAGGAAACTTATTCTTTACGTCTATGAATATTTTCCCGTTTTTGCAACATTTTTATCGATGCTCCGCTCCTATTGGTCGTAGTGTCATGTTATAATAGTCTATAGTCTATTTATTATAGCCTTACTCGATAAATGGACACTTAAATTAGGTGACACTTAAATTAATTCTAACATGAATTTTACGCTTAATATCCTCATTGGTATATGCCAGAAATATAGCATAAATATAGTCCCGTTTCATTTTTAATTCTTTCTTCTGGTTTTCTTCTTCTAAACGCATGTACCTAAGTGAAAAATAAGAAAAAAACATTAAGATTAATCTTTAGAAACATCCAGATGACAGTCAGCTTTAAAAAGCTTTCTCATTTTGGAGTCTCCATATTCATTGTTGGTTGTATTGTGGAGTTTATTCGTTTCAGCATGTGCCATGCTCCGCATGTGTACAGGCTCTGCGTTTAGGAAAGGTTTTATGGCAAAGTAAAAATTATAGCCTCGGGCCCACAGTAAAACAAGAAACATTATAAAAGTGTGTATGAGAAAATTCGCTTTTACGGCGTTTTGCGGCTCCGACACTCGTACGGACAGCATACAAAAATATGTTATCTAAACGAATATTTATTTTGTATCTTGCTAATTGTATTGCTAAGTGTTTATTGTATTGGTAAGTTAAGATAATTATTAATTTAAATAAACGACTATTTTGATTAGTTTATTACAAACATTATAATGACTGTATTTTACATTAGCCAAATTGACAGTTACACATATACATAGATTAAACGTTGTATTTTTTTGCTATTATTACGTACTATGAAATAATGTCTATCTGTCTGAAGGCAATGCCTAAAGAAATGTCTACTGTGCATAAGTCAATGACTGTGCTGCTATTCTTCCTATTGTAGGTGTGTTAAACGTCCAATAATGACATTCAATATGTTTTGTAGTGTCTTACTATTTATTTTTGAAAGTAAGAAAAATGATTTTCTAATGCGAAGAAAACGCAAATGACATGTTTGTTGTGTAACTAGATATTAATTTTTGCAGCTTTTAAATGTTTCAATCAATCGAGTTCATATTTAATTTTACATGATATATCATTGTATTTATTTAATTAAAACGACGGCTCATAGTTCTAGTAAGATCCGAAAACAGTACATACTGAGCAAATGAGGCCCCTGAAGAATAATTTTCTTCCTCAGAAGTGCATTACTCTAAATTTACAGACAGTGGAAATATAATTGGTTCTGACTGTACCGACTGATCCCTCTGAAATGGAACAGTGCGGGGAGAAAAAATAATTATGGGGCGGTTTTGTACAAATTTGATTTCGTCGCCTCGTTCACCGGCTCTATGAAATTAACCTCTGTTTTTTCCTTTGATGAGATTCCATAGGATAGAAAAAACGTTTCAGCTTTTACTTATGCCTTACACTCCTACTTTGCGGGCATTCTCTTTGAAGCTTTGTTGCATATGCACCTATATTGAAGCTAAATGTAGTAAGTACATAGAACTAAAAGTTTTCCCTTATTATTAATATTGGATACACTGAGACTAGATAAAAGTATGCTGGAACATTTTCCAGTAGACACTTGTCCTAAAAGTGTCGTAATATTGTCGTACTGAGGTAGTATTAATTTCATGTCTATCCTGTGTATGCCTGAACATGTTCTATTGTCATTATCACACAGACAGAGCTCAGTCTTACTTGATTCAAATAGTCTTTATTTACATCATTATTAACACAGCGAGATTATAATAAATCATTATTATTTCGCAAACACATCTATATAGGCGATGAAAAGACACGAAACTTATCTTGATTCAAATTCGAAGGGTGCAGAGAAACCGGAGCTGTTTTCTTATTACATTAACATATCAAAGGATTAACAGATCTTGAAGGAAACTACAAACACCATTCTATTAGAGTGGAAGCGTCAACCCCAGCACAATTAGAGCATGATAAATGGATCACGAAAAATCTCATCTAAATATTTAATCGAAAATTCCCCTACGCGATGCACTGTGCATTTGTTTCGTTGTGGATGGATGTCTATCTATAGAACAGTGTTTTGAGATGGAGAAAGGGTGTTTGTTCTAGCACACTTTTATTAGATATTTTTAACATTTTATTAAGCACGAAAGAAATGTTTTTTTTGTAAAATAGTAAAAAGTATTAAGAGTAGATACCTACTATACCTAATTATAATAGAAATTTTTAGCCAAGTTGTTGGTGACTTTTTTGAATAATCCCAAGTTCAAATCTCTGCCTGGAAAGACCTTTATTTTATAAATAATCATTTAGGTATTCGTTTCAAGTCAAAAAATGTTCCAATTAAAAAACTATATTTATCTTGCGGAATTAAACTAAGAACAATATAAAATATAGTTTGCTTCAGATTATAATCCAAGATCTTAGGTACTGAAGACACCATTGTTTCTGCAAAACAATCGGATTTAAGCACGTTTTACACACCCCTGTGTTCATGTGGGTGCACAATTGAGCGAAGACAAGTGCATACGAGTACAGGAATGCACGCGGTCCGAGCGGGGACTGTAGGGTGGCACCCCTGCACCACGAATGCATAGGGATGGGCTACAAAAATGGCAGGTTTTGGTTATTTCAAAGGCAGAACAGTAACGTTGTTACTTTGAATTATAACAACTTTCGTTTCAACTAACACAATACTATGATCTAAACTAAAAGATAAATAGAAATGAAAGTAAACAAAAAATAGCATATATCGATCCGTGTTAAACGTATGTTAAACACGGATCGAAATATCATAAATAAAAGTTATAATATCTCTTACCATCATGAGTTAATCGGATGACTTTTAATTTATTCCTACGATACCTACTTAATTCGTTTACTTACACCGAATAGCCTGTCATGGCAATGGCTTTCAGTCCTAAATTAAGTATATTTATTTCATCACTTATTTTAAAATTAATTTAATTAGCATTAAAATAAATCTTCGTCATTCGGTTTAAAACATGGAAACGTGAATTTTCAGCAAAAAAATTTCATTTTTTGCCCCATCCCTATCGCAGACAATATTTCTTCTGCGACAATATTGCCGTGTTAATACAACGCCGCACCGCCTATGCATTTTCCTCCCTCCTAAATGTGGACATTGTGCATAAGTCATTAGTTGGTTTTATTAGCCGCGAAAAGGGCAACGCTTTGTTTGTTGATTTAATATAAAAGTTCTTAATCAGTCTTGTCAGTGATTGTTACTAACATTAATAAGTATTTTCAAACTTTTATCATGGAAATCCAGTTCACGATTTTTGTATTTTATTTCGATAATAATTAAGTAACTCCAAGCGCTTCACTACGCTTCTGGAAGCGCTTCACTACCCTTCTGGAAGCGTAGTGAAGCGCTTGGAGGCTTTGGCTTTTTTTCTGGAAAAAACCTAGTTATGTATGCCTTATTATCCACGCTCGATTTATCTTTTTCATTTCTGAATTAGTTTTTCTCAAATATCTTTCATGTGCATCTTTATTGTAGTATAATCGAAACAACCTTTAAAAAAATTGTAGAATTAAAATTATCCAACTACTCTACAGATCAGTTTTAAACAATTCTGACGTCTAACTATGCTTTAATGTATTTTATTCCTTTATTATTGTTTGAATAGAAAAAATCATTTAAATCTAAGTTCAAGTCAACGAAACTTTATTTACAACCATTAAACATTGCGGTAACTTGCTAAAAGTTACAAGTCAAAGTAAAAATTGAGTTAATTCCAATCCGAGAAAGTCACGTCAGAGGGGAAAACTTTAACTTCAAAATCAGCTTCTTTCCAAAGATGTTTTTTAATTTTCAGTAACGTGCCTTTGTTATAAACGTAGGGCTACTCAGTAACTCTCGAAGTCGCTCCGTATAATTTTCTAATTCCAGCCCTATACCGTAGATTTTACTGCGTTTCGGTTTCCCTAATGCCAAATTGCGACGTAAACTTCGCCTTCCTGACCTATTTAGCCGGATATTGTCGGGGTGGCTGTTTCAAATTTAGAATTCGACACTAAATTTTGCTGTCCCTTTCTTTAACTGGAAGGAGAAAGCTATGTTTTCCGAACAGAGAATTCTAACGTACCCCTTTATAAGATAAGACGGGGGTGTTACGGAATTAAAATAATCTTAAATAATTTATACCTACAACAATAATAGCTTGAAATTCAAGCTAACAACAAAGTACCGGATAGTTAAATTTAAAACACAAAACAAATTTATCCATCAAAGCTTTACTAATCTAACTATATATCTAAACATATAATAAATAATAAGATAATCTCTAAAACGGCTTATCCGATTTAGGCGCCGTTTTCAAATCATCATCAGCTACACTTTTTGATGTTTTAATTCAGAAGTAGAAAAGCATATTGCTTCGAGCTGTCCTGAAAATAAAAGCGTTAGTTGTTGCGCTTAAATTAAGTTGTATTAGTATGTTAACATAATGCCCACGGTTTTTAAGAGATCAACGAAATATTTGCCAAAATTATTTACTCTTTGTTTTTTAAACCTTTGCTTATAATATGATCACGCGCTCATTCCTCAGTACGTGATGGTAAAATCCACCGTCAATTTGACGTGTCGACTGCACCTATGAGCACAGTGACTCGGTTCAACTAATATAGTTTCGGAGGCTATATTCACGGACGCGCTCCAGAGCGCCTGTAAATCACTTAGACGGACGGCGACGGGGCCGGCAGTTAAAGTTTCTGTTTTCGTTCACAAGGGAATAGAAACATAACGATAAGAAATATTTGAACCAACCCCTTTTCTAAAGGCATAGGAGAATAGCCGGCTGTTCATAAGCAGTTTATTTTTATTTGTAATATAGTTTTATGCTGGACACCTATGGGTCGTTGTACAATTAAATATAACACATTATGTTTTTAACCTATTTACTATATTTTGAGTATCATATTTTATAAATTCTGTTTTACCAAACGCATCGTCGACGCGTAGATAGGGGAAAAACGGGTCAAAGTACATTCGGTTTGAAAATTCAAATTACGCAAATTGGAATTTCCCAACCTTTCCATTCACGATATCCCTTTAAGTCCTAAGCAACAGCAAGTTAAATTCCACACCGCAGTAAAACTATCTACTAATTGGTTAAAGTGCAAGTAACGGGCTCCCTCCGTAGAGTTATTTATTGCACTTACTTTTGGGTAATTAGGTTACCTACTGCGGGACACTTGGGGGCAATTTGTCAAAATCTCTTCCCAACTTCGCTGTGAACTTTGTTTCACTTTATTCTGTTACTTAGTGCGAGGGAAGTTAAATGTGGCAGTCGGAATAAACGAAATACCGGGAAGTGTCTTACATTTAAATGTGTCTATACATAGGTGTGATAAAAACTTTCGACAGTTTTATTGACCACTAACCCCGCCTTCATTTCGCACTAGACCAACGTGCTGCAGTATGCTCCAAGCCTTCTCAGTTAATACGAGAGAGACGGATACACCCTGTATTTGGCTGAAGCTATTGGCGTAGATTGATTGAGACATTTCGTCGCCTGTTATTACTATACAGTAGTGTGTAACACTATTTATACGTACCTACAAACGTTTAAATACCATTCTACCTTACATACCTAAATTATGTACATATTGTAGGAGAAAATGACAAAGGGTTTTTGCCGAGGTGATCGTGATAGGAAGGCACGGCCAGGCGGCAAGACCGGATGGTAAAAACTGTTTTCCGGTGCCGACGCCAAGCTCACAAGGGGACAATATTTAGTAGGTATCAAACTTTCCTTTGGTCAGCGTAACTTTTATAGTAATACACTTTGTGTTAGCTTACCTGTATCTGTGTAATAGAACCGATTAATTTATTTTCAACGTCAAAACAAACAATCAAACGTCCAGTTCAGTTCATTTTCGCTAGTAGAACTGGTGGTTTAAGTTATAAAAGTTGCTAGGATTAATTTCTTCAAAATAAAATTAAGCTTTTTAAATATTGCTGTCATCATCATCCATATCGACATGACTGTACACGAGTGTATCTTTTAGTTTTTTTTTATTACAAATATCGTTAATTATTTTAAAATAATCAATATATTTCGAATGTAAAAAAAATAATAAAATAATGAACCAAGACATGTAGGTCGATAATAATTTTTAGTATGGTTTTCGACATTCAACCATGTTTTTTGTCATACACTGTAGTGTTGTAACGCAGCAAAGTCATAGCTACCCTTTGGCCTCATGTGGCATCGGCGTCAACTTCGTAATTAGATAACAATCGAGCCCGCCATGTTCGTGTACGACTCTGCAAATGGACAGAACAGTACGATACTAAATACACCCTTTCCCGTCTGAACAAATGTGTTGACATTCGAACGCTGTTATAACATAACGTGGACTTTATCGACCTGTTTAACAGTAAAACACGCAATCATTTTCAGTAGGAGTGTTGTAACAATGTAATATAATAATGACAAGCCCAAGACGTTCAAAAAAAAGTGTTGGTCAATGTGCGGTCCAAAGCCTCGACTGGGACTCTCCATCTGCAGCAACGGGAACTGTTAAAAGAAGACGGTCTTCATGTCCAGAAAATTCTTCAACAAATACTGTACAAATACAAGAAGCTATTTTTGAAGAGCAGACACCATCTGACTCCGGGAGCGGCACTTCGAGAAGTATCGATGATGATAAGACTGATTCTCTAGTAGAAGTAGAACAAAGAATATCATGTATTATTAATGAAAATAGATCATCTCAAAGTAACTCAGAATCTAGTGATATTGACATCATAATCGATAGCATATTACAAAATCCCTTAGATGAAGATGTGGTTTTCTGTAATCAAAATGAGACTTTGGGTAATAATCGTGGTAAAACATTTATCAAAACTGAAGCCCCGAGGTCTGTGGATGGCAAAGCTAAACAGGCTTCAGCTGCAAAACCTGTTATTAAGAAGACTAAGGAAAGAGATCTCAAAACTCCGACGTCAATTAGAAAGCTCAATAAATCTTTAGATCTCGTAAAAACTAGTACTAAGTTAGTAAAAGAAGCGCCAAAATTACAAGAGAAATCAAGCGTTTTGCCTGTATATAAAACTACTGTACAGGATAAAAATATCGACCTCTGTGCTAATGCTTCTAAGAAAAAAGTAACTTCAAAATTGAAGTTACCGTTCTCTCAGACAAGGCCAATGGATAAACCAAAAATCAATTTATTTCAAACAAAAAGTAATTTGCAGGAAACCAAACCATCTCCATTACTATCCTCACCTGTAAGAAGAACGATTTCAAATGAATATGTAAGATTAAAATTTACGAACGACACAGTGATAAGACGAACTATTGACGGAAAAGCTGTACCTAAAATAGCTCCTAAAATACATTCAATAATTCCAGAGAGCCCAATAGATAGTGAAGATCCTTTCTTAAATTTAAGTCCTAATAAAAAATATACTGTAACAGTCAATAATAAAGTAAGATGCGATAAAGATAATTATGTGATATTTGATCCCAATACTGGGTTTAAGCCAGAAGAAAATCCGCGACAGTCAAAAAATCCTAGCAGGTCACCAGTTAACGACCGGTCACGAATTCCTCTTAAATCGCCAGTTGGAGAAGGAAGTGGTAATATTAAAAAGACAGTGAATGTAAGTGATACGGACAGTGGTATATTATCTCCTAACTCACCTTTAGAAACAAGCGATAAAACATCAGCTTACTACGTAAACGCGGCTTCGTTTAGTGAAGTGGCGAAAAAAAGTGCTGCCAGTTTAGACATTACCATCGTCGATGCGCGAGTTGCAAAGAAGGCAGCTGAGCAGATACAGGTGAGATTTTCTTACTTTATATAAATTTTCTTAATTTTCGTTGTGGAACCCAATCATTGCCTAGTTTTTGAAATGAAAGCACAATAGTATGGCAAGCAAATGAATTGCTCTGAAACATGTTTACTAGCGCCATCTGTTAAGCAATAGATTTACAAGGACTAACATTATAGTTAAGTTAACGTAATGGTAGATGTCGCTCAGATTGAAGTGCTGCCACTCCCAGCTAGATGGCGCTATTGACACTCCGTCCGTTCAACATGCTCACTGTGTTCACTTCCCCTACATTTGTTCACGCTATCCGCTTTGCCAGATATATATCGCTCGACAGTGGCGCATTATTCGGGAGCAATCGTGCAGTTAATTTCCAAATGGGCCCATTTAGCGAAAATAACGAACGGTGAGGCGCAAGTGCTTTGCGTTTACTTTTGTCGTCGTATAATAGATACGCGTTCGCGTATGTATGTAGGTGGCCAGTAATTTGTTCAGCCAACAATATGGTTCGCTGTTTGAAAAGGGTGATAGTTAATACCATCATTAACAACAATTAATTATAAAAAGTACATACTAATATTAATGATTAATGATTAAAAGGTACTTTTATTAGTGTTACATGTGTAACAAATGTTATTATTGAATTACCTATTAGTGAGAAACTCAGTATATTAATAGTATCCGGAAAAATAGCTGCAGCATTTTACTATTATATAGGTACTTATTTATTATTTATTTATAATAAGTACCTACTTAATGAACTTTTAAAATTCAATAATGCACATTATATATTTTGTGTCTTACATACAAGCATAAGGAAAATTATTATCCCATCTTCATAAGGCAAGGTTCTATCTAGGTATGCAAGCTGCGTTTTGTATTAGAATCATGACACGTTTCTCATTAAAGGCAGACAGGCCTTTTGTACAGCAGCACCGTCACTTTCAATTTTAAGTTTCTTTTGCGGGATAATGGTTGAAGAGTATAAAAATTTATCTTTATTATAGAAGTTTACTATATGATTTAAATTACTTATCTTTTAATAGCAGTACCTAACAAATTATATTGCTGTAAGTGTATATACATATGTATTAAGGTAAATAAATGGTAATAACTGACAATACCTCCATAAATTTAAGGAGAATAGTAGAGAAACTTTGTTAGAAAACTAAGAAGTTTTCACATTTAATATTATTAAATGTGCACATTTGTAGTAAATGAACCATTATATTTTAGGTTATATTTTAGGCGTTTATTTAGCAATTTGATTTCTCAAATCAGTCGCAACCAAACCAGGCCTTACCGGTGAAAACGAGAATGAAAACAAACTCTGTTGCAGACAGAATGGAAACTCCACAGCAAAGTTAATGAATGCACTTCAAAGAGCAGCCTGTAATTACCCTGATCCTCTTAACTGCATTCTCTTGCACACGACTCTCATCTCTTGTTCTGTTTTTATCTGTCGATAAAAAGGCTAGTCAAACGTATGTAAAGGTAGCAATACAATGGATAGCCCTAGAACCCTAGAAGGATAAAAATTATAAATAAATCAAAATTATGATTAGTGAGTAGGAAGTCAAAGATATTATTGGGAACTGTGCTGAAATAATACATTTTTTGTCGAAAATGTTTTGATCCGCTGACGCTTAACTAAATTGGCTGGCAATGCATTTGTGACGCCTTGCGTGTTACCTATGTCCATGGGGCTACGATGACCACTTTTCATCAGGTGGCGCATCTACTCGATTTCTAATCTATATGTATAGGTACCAATATAAAAAAGAAGCTGACTGACTGACTGACATATCAACGCAAGGGCCTAAACTATAAGGGTTAGAAACTTGAAATTTTGCACAGGGGTTCCTTTTATAACGTACGGGAGCACTAAAAAAGGATTTTTGAAAATTCACCCCCTAAGGGGTAAAACGGGGGTGCAAAGTTAGTATGAAACTTTGCCGTTTTTGAATTTATTCGAATGAAATTCAGTATGAAGGTTAAAGGTAGTAGGTAGAAGGTATAAAATATTTTTTCGAAAATCATCCCTTAAGGGGGAAATGGAGGGTGCAAAGTTAGTATGAAAGTTCTCTGATTTTATCAAGTTTTATATATTTAGGGATTTTTGGCGGGGGAAGCCGCGGGAGAAAGCTTTTACAAAAAAGCAAGTGCCTCATTTCATGTATCCCAAGATACATAATTATTATGTATGTAGGTATGTCAATGAAACATATTTGAATAAAGTATTTTATTATTTCTTCTTCAAATACCACCAACGTGATCCGCTTTAATAATCGGCGAGTGTTCATACAAAATGGATTAAGGATCAATCACACGGACGATTGTAGTCATCAATTGTCATTAAGATTGTTAGGCGAAGTGTAACGGTCAAATGAGTAGGTGTCAGAATGCATTCGTGGTCTCATTTGTAATTTAATGCACAATCGCCACGCAAATCACATTCGATGCAAGCGACCAGTGAGAATCTCAAGCCTGATTACTGAGTCCGCATGAGGTGAATGCATAAGCACTGTAAACACACACACGAATAATGCATTGACTTCCATAATGTGGAATATAGAATACTGCTTTGTATAATTCTTGTGCGTTACTATCTATAAAATGGCGGAGTGTTTAAATTTTTGCATAACGCCGTAACACAACAGAGGCTGTCGCTTAAACGTCACGAATCGACTTCTATTGAGTATCCTAAGTGTGTGCCCAAGTGAAGCAACATGGCATAGTATAGCTGTATGGGAGACGTAAATTTTTTGGGGGAGTACTTACTTTAAGCATGTGGGCCCGTCTTCGTTTTAATAGATAGCTGTTTTTAAGCTACGTCAAAGATTTGAGCGGAAAACCCTGCGACACTTGCGTTAGCCATTAATTCTGGTCAATTACGAGGTGAGATCCTTACCTTGTGGTCGTACGTCTCATTGGCCAATTGTATAAAATTTTGTTACAGTGTAAGGAACCGAAGAATGTGGAAGGAATGTTAAATTTATATAATCAACAAGAAGAAACCTGTAGTACTGAGCTAACTAGTTGAAACGGCTAGGATCTAGATATTTACGTTCTAAAAAAATATTAATGATGTTAATGTTTAAGATATTTTTTTGAATTTTGAAATAGTGTCAGGTATGTAAATATTAAATTTCTAAAAACTACGTAATATTATATCTGTATCAGGAATACCTTGAAGTATAGTCCTACCCGGTAGCATAGTTGATAGTGACCCTGCCTGCGAAGTGAGTGGTCCCGGGTTCGATTCTCGACTGGGGCAGAATTGATATGACAGAGAAATGTTTGATCTGGGGTCGTGGGTGTTAGTGACATGTTATTTGTGTCATGTTGACACAGGGAATCTTAGTGCAGGGGTATTAGTGTGTAAGCGTTTATTTATTATTTCTGTACTTGAATGAATATTTAATCCGTTTATATGATGATATGTTCTAGTATATTTTAACATTTATCTCTATATTTTGACTTTTAATGTTGAAACCTTTGTGATGTTAAGAGGTGGTAAAACAAGTGTAGGGTAAGGATCACAAACACTTGTAACGCGTCAGGCGAGAGGCTCTTCTGAATGTCACGTTAAAGGAACAACCCTTTGATCTTATTCTGGTGGCAAAAGCATAAAACTGTTAAACTATATTTCACTATAGCTTCGTTTAATATTTCGTAGTCTTTTGTACCTACCTGAATATTTATTACAACATCATCTCGTCCATAGGTGACGGAGACCTCTTAACTCGTTTGTCGACTATTTTCATAAAATTTTTTTAGTAAAAATTTAACGAAATCACCGAATTTATCTGAATTACAATAATAACTGTGTGCTTTTTTATAAAGAGTCATGATTAACATTTGTTACTAAACCTAGAGATTAATGAAGAATATAATGAGCATTAAAACAAGCTCGGGGCAAAGATACAAACATACATCGCGAGAGGTAGTCGGACTCTCACAGAGTTCTCTACATAAAACGCTTTTATGCTCAATTTGCTGTGAAAGTGTCACTCAAAATAAAGACTTCGTAAACGTGTAGCGTAAAAAGTTCATCGTTTTAAGGTGCTTGCTTTGTGTTTGAAACACTTGTGGTGGTCTTCATGTTATTCGCAATGTTCATGGTTGTGTTTCGTGTTACAAAGAAAGTGTTAACAAGATGACAACTAATATTGTTGAATAGTACTACAAGGTAGCAATACGTGGAATATCTGAGCATTGATGCATTACAATTTGAGTTTGCTAGTCACAGAAATATTTTTGAAAAAATCCAAACTTTTTGATGAACTTATTGTTTTTTTATCATATTGCACTATCAACGGAAAATAATCCAATAGGAATGAATGTAACGTATCGTGGTAAGAGCGTAGATCCTTGTGAATTCCTAGGCGTATAAAAACACTCATTTGCGTTTTACAAGGACCCAAACGCCCCGTGAGGGCTCTTTCCGTAATGAGTATATTAGTACTCGCTAAATTCAGCTTTTTAAAGTCACTGGCTAGATTTAATAATCCTATTTAACTTTTGTTTTTCGGCAAAATGTACTTCTCTCAACTCTTGAAAGTATTCAAATTATTGATAGATATTCTGTTCTTCGATTGAATTCGGGTAGCGGGTATACCGACATTTTCATAGATTCGTTTAGGACGCTTGACGGTTCTACCACAGTATAAACACAGTATAAAGATCATTATACTGTGGTTCTACGCTTGCCCAGGCGTTTTTTCGCTGCAGCCATCGTCCCGTGGCCTGGCGTTTATTTATATTTGAAATAAACATATCTACTACGTTTATCTATCGCACTAAAATTCGTTTTAATAAGTGAAGTATTTTTTTATTAATCGTGCGACTGTACCTATAGAAATGTTTTGGTTAATGTGAAGCTTTGCACAGCGACCATTTCCTAGGCAGGGCTCAATCAAAGAGGGCCCGCAGGCGGTAGCGCCGTGCGGGCCGTAACTCGATTACTTCTGCCACAGACCTGCTCTTGACGAGACACGAAACATTTAGTTACTAGAGCTGCAGTTATAAATATGCAGCTAAAACGCCTAAAACACACTAGTTTTACCCAAATGAAAAAAGGTGTATTGTTGTAAAATATGTTGAACCTAATCCAGTCAATTTTTAACCTACTCTAGTACCAACGTTTCTATTACACACAATATATATATATTACTTGTGCTAATTTTATTTCTTTTCTTATGGATTTAAAATAGCAAACGAGCAAGCCACCACACCCTTCCCCTACTACCCATGACAACTGTAGCGGACCCATAACAAGACTGGGATTAAATATATCTATATTAAAATTAAATATATTAAACTAGCTGACCCGGCGAACTTCGTACCGCCTAACAGTCGTTTATTTTTTTATACTTATTCTTGTTTTGCTTTCCCGGAACCCCTCAAATAACACTTAAACTTTATGGTATAGTTTTCAAGTACCAACAAAATCAGCGATTCATTTTTATATATAAGAAGATACTTTGATACTCCTTAACAATAGCAACTACATTGCTGTTTGAATGCTGGGATGGAACTAGTATTCTAGTTAGCTGATTTCAAATACTTTAGATGTTTGTAATCCCGTAAACAATATGAGAAAAGATTTCAAAAATGTTTAGTTAAATCATACTTTTATTCTTATTTTGTTATCAGTTTATAAATAACGCTCTTAATTTTTTCTTTGCACTCATTAGGCATATCTTTTTATTGCAAATACTAAGCAGTTCAAAATAAACTTTGTTGAAGGTACACAGGTATCGTTCACCACAGTAAGCACTACATTCCATCTCTCTAAGATAGGTAGTGGGAGCGCTCTTCTTTGAAATAGCAGGGTAGGTAGGTACACGAAATATTCAGGTTTCTATCATTTCATCGACACAGTTTGCTTAGATTGTTTCATATAACAGGATTATATTAGTTTTTACATAATCACGTTAGGTACGACCAAGCGCATGTAAATTTACTCGCATGTGCTAATAATTTCCGCCTCTAATTTTGCGTGGAACGGGTTGCCAAATTATATTTCAAAGCCATGGTTTGCGGATTCTACAGCTTTGGCACTTTAATATTAAACGGTTTATAATTTGTTTAGTCTGTGATAATGTTTTTAATTTATTAGTGAACTAGCTGACCCGGTAGACGTTGTCTTGCAACATTTATATCTCAGGTTCTACGCGGCGTATTAAGACGAAACATACACCAGTATTTAAGTTTGACTTCCAGCAATTTAACTGCGAAAACCGTATCAATTTTCATACAGTAGTCTTTTCGTGATGCGCGGATAAACATACAGACAATATGACTAAAAATAATATTTTTGGCTTCTATTAGCCTTATGAAGGCCCTTCATACATTTCTTTCTAAAATATCTCATATATGTACAGACATAAACCACTTACAGTTTTATTATAGGTATAGATAATATGATATACATACATATAAGATATAGATAATATGAGAGTTATTATGTTATTAATACATATATAAATGTGATGTGAGTAAAAAAATCTTTTTGATTTATTTTCAATGTATACAATTTTATTCCTTTGCCTAGAAATCAGTACTATTCACTTAATATTCTATGGCATCATCATGCCTCCTTCCGGACAAATCTTGGCCCCTAAAGAGCCTATTTCTCGATTGAGCGAGGGTGCATCCATTACACACTCACCCTTGTTAAAACTGATGTATTCGGCAATGTTCTCCGGTACTTTACTATTAAAACATTAGTGCTGAAACATGAGTTAGGTATGAATTGAAATATGGGCACAAAACACAACCAATGTTCACCATAAGGTAGGTACTAAATGTTGGGAATGGCTTATCCATATTTGTCGATACACGCGTTTTGTTCCTCTCATACAGATATAGAGGGACAAAGATAGAGGATAAATATAGAAAGAAATACTACGAATTGTGGATCAAGCGTAAGTTAGACCGGAAACGTGGGTTCATATATCAGTCACTGCCCGTAAACATAGCACCGCACATGCAGGATCACACGTGGTGAATATCTTCTCCGAGTTTAATAAAGTATGAGTGTAGCCCCCTCTGCGCAAATACGAAAAGCAAACCGAATGCATTATTAAACGCCACCCTTTAAGTGAGTACCTACATCTCCCGCTGTCTGCACACCTCAAACCTCAAAGGCCTTTTGTTGATCATGAATCGATGTTTTATTGTTCTTAAAGCTGACCTGGTAAATCGTTCTTATAATTAGGTACTTTGTTGGCAACATAAATATACCTAATACATCAGTTTTGTAAGATCTTAGAATATCATTGTTTCAGCTAAACAAACATAGGTATCGTGGGAATAGGGCCTCAAACTAATAAGTGTCATTATATTTATAACGTACTGCATGATAACACACATAACACACAATTTTTTAAGATACTCTGTTTGATCTACCTGAAACATCCTAATATAAAAATGTATCCTAAAATTAAAATAGAAATT
The DNA here is from genome assembly GCA_905404295.2 of Ochlodes sylvanus. Lineage (NCBI taxonomy): Eukaryota > Metazoa > Arthropoda > Insecta > Lepidoptera > Hesperiidae > Ochlodes > Ochlodes sylvanus. The sequence goes on from FR990127.1 coordinate 8,963,672, forward strand.
AAAAACGCTGGAGACAACAAAAATATTAAATTTATAATGAGCTTTAAAATAATGATTTTAGTACTTATATTGAAACCTTTTTCATACTTTATAGAAAACGTGCAACTCTTTTTCTTAATTAATTTGCACTCATATTAATAATGCTGTGTAAGTAATTAAAATTGATTATTTTTAATTGCTTTAATGTTAAAGACACAAAATAGCATACTACTAAATTATTTTACGTTATCCGTAATTGCAGTTAATTACTACAGTTTAGTCAACTTTACAGGTCGTATAAGGGCTAGTAAAATATCCATATCCTGTTGAATCTATTTTTGTAGCAGGGATTAGTAGCCATAAATTACTTTCCTTCGGTTTGAGTAATGGCCGTCTTGGAAGACACCCGTTGTTTTATGCCTTAATGGGGCAACGAGATATATATTACATTCTTTCTATTCATTTCTTGTCGGTTGCTAAGCAGGGATCACGCATCACAGAACCAGGGGAGTGACGTAAATCAGAAATATTACATTTAAGTGTAATATTTCTGAAAACCTATAACCTCGTGATCTTTTAAGTAAATTCAAGTAGAATTAACTTTTTATGGAATTAACATAGCAAACGAGTATGCATCATCACTGCCGCCCTTGACAACTGTGACCGACACAGAATAAGACTCAAATCGGGACTATCATGGTTGGTCAGTTAGCAAACGGTGTTAGGATGTTAATTAGTGAGTTCGTTAGTAGATATATTATATTATGCGGACTAAGGCAGGGGCATTTTAACTATTACTATAGTTAGCCCTGTCAGTTGTACTACGGCAGGATAAAATTTGTAATTAAATTCATTACATCGTGCAATGATATCGTTGCGCAATATTCAGTTCGGCGTGAGATTTCAAATAAATTACCCCTGAATTTATCTAGATCCCCCTGCCGTAGTGACGGATGACAGGGGCGATAATTAGTATGATCGCGCTATTCCGAGCAGCCCTCCTTGCCACGGGCTAAAAATGGCCCAATCAGTCAAACGTTGCCTCTCCGTCATAGTATACGAATAATGTAATGAATTTCGTAAGCAAAAATGTCATATTGGGAATAGTATTTCTTGCTTATTATTACTAAAAAGGGACTATTGACTGAAATATTTAGATAATCATGGAAATGCACGTCAAAATACTAAATAAACAGCACATTAAATCGGCCTCTAGACTCCATAATAGGATTCCTTGTGTTATACGGTCTAGATTCTAGAGTCTAGTCTCTTCTGTTCGGTAACAAAATACTCCCAACACTGAAAATCTAACGGTGAATCTATACAGCAGGAATAGATGTTTGGACGACATGTTAGCTTACTTGGCTGTACGTCGGCTCTAAGTGGCAGACAGCACTATTGCTGCTACGATAATTCGGTAAGCCCTACATGCCTTGGCTCCAACTTGGCACATTAACTGCAAACCCAGTAAGTATAAATCTGGATTGGTTGAACACGCTAGTTCATGTAATATTAGCTAATCTACAAATGCCCATTGGTAGATTAAAACGTATTATGCTTCTTAATGCAAAGTGTAAGTTTTATTTTTATTGGGTACTTATTAAAGGGAATGTAAAATAGTGCAGTTTAAACAAGATGTTTAAAAATGAAAGTAGTCCCTATCAATCAGGTCTACCACAATATAGCTACTCAAAATGATGCGGAAAACTCATATAAATATCAGTTTCCAAGTTTTCTATTAGATACTTAAATAGTATCTATTTGGAGGTGCAAATGAAGAATTTCGATTGACATTGGCAACAGAAATAAAAATCAAATGAATAATAATTTAATATCACATACTAAGTAACTTACCTGGGATTATTTTGATTACTGGACATTTCAAAGTCCTGCCCGCCTGGCACTAAATATTAATATAAAATGTTAAATCTTCTTAAAAAAATATATAAATTTAAATTCTGATTAATATAATATTTTAATAGAGGAAATATTACAACGTATATAAAATTTTGCTTTAATTTCAAACAGCGATATTTTATTGTACCCGAATACGGAATATTTCAGTAAAGCCGCTTCATCCCTCCATTTCTTTACGTGAGGTTGATACTCAAAGGATTTTGAGTTCAACAAAGTTTACGGGAGCTTTTATCGAGCTTTTGTTTTCCTACAGGTGTTCGGTCTTTCATGCACTGTGGGTATTATTAAAAAGTAACTGCTCTCGGTCCCGGCGCGCCATGTACTCGTATGTTTTAGACGCAAATTTTGAAATAGAAATTGCACCTAACCTATCTTGCAAAGCAACATGAAAACTGAATTGAATTGAATTCAATACAAACAAAACACTATTAGTATTTGTACTCAAATTTGGCGACATAAATGTTAATATCTTAAGTATCTATGCGGTCGAAATAAAATTAAAAACATGTATAATATAAATAATGCCGAAATTTTTATGAATCATTTTTTTATCTAATTTTAGAACTTTTACTTTCAAATTCGTAATGAAAACTGAGACTTGGCATTCCTTTATTTATGTTTGTAGTACTCAATCGCTTTTGCACCGGCACTGTACCTCTCACTATAACATAAAATTTCCCCTGTAGTAAATGCAAAGTCTTCTTTATTCAAACTCTTCCTTGAGTAACTGAATTCACTTTTCAAAGGGACAGTCGCCTCAAATAGATGGCCCGTCGGAGCTTAGATCCAAATACGTGGATCTTCTGTGAGTTATTCAATTTGTGGGGTTTTGTAGATGTAGTGATACTGAATGTGGTGTTATCCGTAGTGAATTTAAAAATGTGTAGGTATGATTTATGATTTTCTAACGTGTTTGTACTTAAGTCGCCGTTTAGTGGATTCACATACATGTACATAAGTATGTATTACCAAACCTGGTAATATGGTGATCATACCTACGTTACAAGAAAAATATTCACCTTTACCTATAGATAGTGAAAGTAATAAGTAGTATTAACTGACATTTTTTTACTATGCAATTTTATGTTAGTATTTACACGGGTATTATTAAAAAGTATATTTTTTTTAAAAAGGTACTGTAAGCCTGTAACACGGTGTATTTTGATATTCAATAATAAATAAAAAATAAAACTTTTGAATTGACAAAACAAAAAAAAAACCCTCAGCTTCCTTCCTGTCCTGTCATATCTAGCAGGAGCGATGCATCCGCATCCCCGCGGGACTCGATCGCGGAGCCAGGGCGGCATCGATCCGCCCGCAGTCGTGTGCCGCACGCTCCCCGAACGCCCGCCCGCGGCGAAGCCTCCGCGTTTAGGCGGGAACCGCTACGCGACGTCAAACGCCGGTTTGTTTATCAGCGAGTATTCGCACGTAGCGGCTTGTGTGCTTATCATTAACCGTGAGCGTTGTTTTGGAGATAAGTCGCTGTTTGCGCGGATTTAACGTGATTGTTTGGTTTGTTTTGAAATTGTTTTTTATATTTCTTTACGAGTACTATATATATTTCAATCGAGTAATTCAGAGACTTGGCTAAAATCTAAACGTCGATTGTGTCTTCTTTTGAACTTTTGTGATTATTCTTTTGATTATAAACTATACGTTTTACAATATTGACAAACAATTTTAATCATGATAATACGAGCGATTACGTTGTTTCATTGGCGATATCGGTGGATTTGTTATACGTAGGTGTAGGTACATACATAAGGCTAACCTAATCAAAGGCCATTAATATTATTATCAACATAGCTAGAACTATCGGCAACAACTTATAGTCTGTTATATATGCTTACAAATAGCTTAGTAAAGTTGCGTAGGTACTTTATTATGATTGCGTCCGAAACCGTAATAAAGTACTAGGGAAAGTTTATTCCCACCCCTGTTATAGGTAAGTTTTAAACTCCCGTTTGTTATAAAATTGGCGAAGTTCATTCGTAAATGACTAATTTGTTGTATAAATTGTGTATACTCAGCATGCGAAGGGAGAAAGTTTTCAGCCGACCAAGTTTCATTCAGTTTTCCATTTCCATATTATATTAGTTTTGGAGATAAATGTAATAGGATGGTAACAAATTACAACACAGTCTCATTATTTATTTGGCCAGGACAAATTAATTTTGAAATTGTGCGCTGCTGAATTTATAAAAATTGCTCACACGTTGTATTAGTCTTGATAATATGAGCATGACATCTTCAGATTCACAGATTGCTCCAATTAGAATTTTTAGCTTGTATAGTATAAAACGAAAATATATTAAGAGTCATGTGGTCCTAATTCTAGGGTTCGAAACATCTCAGGAATGCTAACAGTCACGATGATTTTTCCTTCACTAAACAAATGAAAAAAAAAATCTAAGTTAGATATTATTGCACAGATGAAACTTTATAAAATATTCGAGTGTTTTTTTTTAATAATTTGTGCCATAAGTTGACGTAACAGTATTGACGTAACAATATTGATTAGCTTCCGTTTCATTTCCGAACGAAATATAAATTAGTGTAAACCATTAGAATCGCCGCACGCGTGCGAGGAGGTTCCATCAGGAACATGTCAAAAGCGATTAATCCCCGCGTCCCCCAATCCCCACCAGCGTCTGCGGGCGTAATCCCTGTAGCACGCAACCCGCACCGAATTACGAACAATAATTATATTTATTAATTTAATTCTGTTTGGTTGGCGTCTGATGCAATAAACTCTCAAATTGATTTGTACTTGTATGTATGGAAAAGTATTTATTGATATAATGAATGCTATTTTTTATTTCTCTTGGACATACACATCATATAATAATTAAATACTTAAATATTATTACTTAAAAAGAGCACAAGTCGTCCCCAACCAGGTGCGCTGATGACCTAAAACAGGCAGTAGGTAGCCGCTGGGGTCAGCAGGCCCAGGACCAATCGGAGTAGCAACTATTAGCCTAGGGGAGGCTTATGTTCAGCAGTCGATCTCGAAATGTTGATAGATGTAATATATTCTCTAAATCTTAAATATCAAGGACATACTCGTTATCCTAGTGTGAGGTTGTGTAACGTTACAAAATTAATATGACATCAAAAACAAACAAAGTCCGAGCACAAAAAATTATCAAATTCTTCCAGCAGTGTCGTACTCTGGCAAGAAAAAAATCCGGGGTCGACACTACCATCTGAACATAATTATCTCAATAAAATGATGACTGAATACACTTTTAGATTTCCATAACCAAAGGGTAAAAAACGGAACCTTATAAGCCTCCGATGACTGTATTTTTCTATTATTACTACCGCTCTTGCTTCACCTTCAGTAATATAATTTTACCTCACAACCGATATAAAAAAAACAAATAACGCAATAAATTACAGTCAAATCAATTAAAAACAAGACAAGCAAAGCGATGTAATTCATTTTAAATTACAGGATGTATACAAACTTTTCTGGGGAGCGGTAGTCGTTAGAACCGAGTCCCAAACAGTCCGGATGCTGTGACGACCAAAAGGGATACCACGATTCATTAAGCCCGTGGATATTTGGGAAAGGACCGATAGCGTTCCAAGGCCTTTGTACTTAGACCCCCATATGTCTGATATGTATAGCTAGCTTCATGTCCACCTTGTTCAATTTATCAAACGGACTCGAACGGTCACTCGAAAATGAAAATAATAGCTTTCGTTACTTGCCTACCTAATGTAGGTATACATCTCATATTGTATTATTGCTGTTTGATATAAAAGAGATATTTGAATCGGTAAATAAATATGATTTTTATAAAATTCAATTAATATATGATTAAGGCCAATTGCACATCACCCACGACACTTATAAACACACAGATAATATCAACGGCAACCAGCACCCTAATAATTATTATGTTTATTATAAACAGTATCTACTTAACATAAACGCGGGTTAAGCAAATACGTGTGGTTACTAGTTATTTTGGGGTGTTTCTATATGAACCATTTTTTGGTTGTTCGAATGTAAACTTTATAACACACAGTCATGTATCATTTAAGTTTGAAGTTTACATTCAAACATTAACATTCTTTTGATCAGGATAAGCCATTTCTGAGATTAGTGAGAACAATCGCTCAAACAGACAAAAAATCGGTAAGAAAAAAATCGGTAAGAGTTTTATTATTTGTATGATTGGGTTATTGCCCTGCCAAAACGAAGCAATGACGTCTAGGATAGTTTTAGGACCACTGTTATTTACAACCATTTCAAGCTACGGAATGTATTTAAACATTATACAAAGTACCCAATCGCTTTACAAAGTAGTCACAAATACATATTTACAAATTTTAAAGGTTTGAAATAGAAATAAACCTTTATGTTCCATCGAGACCGCAGCGCGTATAAATCTGATATTAATTTGTTGGTCTCCTTGGGCGGTCAATCTGGGGACATCGAATGAATGGTAATAAGGTTATATTTTGGTACAAGAACACTACAAAAGACTACATTACGTGACCGCTGACGACATAGTATTGTGACCACAACAGGCAATTTATGGAATCTTATGACAACAATGATAATTTTAATACAATAAGTCATTGTACAAACCACCTTATTGTACAATTTTAAATCGTTTCTTATTTCTTAGGTTTTAATGATCCAGTTAATAGTCAGTGTTGTTCATTTGAAACTAAGATTTAAGTGATGTGATATCCTTCGCCAATTCACCAGAACTTTTAGTTCTCCTTTAAAAAAGTTTCCAAACTCGTACTTTGGCCAATATGGACCTTATCCTTCTTGCTATGAGAACGCGAACCCTGGAATAGGATATTTAGCTATTTTATTTATTATAACATTATTAAACATTCCTAGTATTATTATTAAACTTTATTTACCCACAGACTAGACCTAATGCGTTGGCGTAAGATAAATTTAAAATTCTAAACAATCACATAATTGTCACGTGTAATAACAAAAGTTAAGTAAAGTTAGCCTTAAATCCTTTATAAATTTTGTTACGTAAAATTACACGTGTTAAAGTAGCCCGGTGCTGCAATATTCGTCCAATACTGGCGCGATTGTCACATCTGGCACTCGGAAAGTCGGAACTGCTTTTGCATATTCGAATGAAGTGCTTATACAATGTGCGACTTTTATTTCTTACGTTCCTTGACTCAAATGTTACCGAGGGACTGTAATACGTCTGTTAAGGTACGAATGATAAAATTATACGAACACATTAGACCTGGAAAGACAAGATTCATGTTCCCACGGTAGCCATGTATGATGTAGGTACTTTCAAGTAATCACGTGAAATTATAATAAAACTCTATAAAATGATTGGCTTATGACGGGGACAAATTTATTTTTAGTGATTAACGTTATATTATCACGTTTTGGTTATCCATACAGGCATAATAGGTTGGCGGCTATCAGTTATCTTGGTTATCAGTGTCCGCGCCCGCTGTTGCTTAACTTTGTCGATCACTTAAGATCGACGCAAGCCGCCGAGCTATGAGCGCTTGGAAGCATTGTCTATTTGTACCCAAATAATTGTGTGCACCCTACCACACCAAAGTAGGATCTTGTTCCCTGTTCAAATTTCGTGCTGAAATACCCAATTTAAAACAAAAGTAAATGAACCAGGAAATTCAATAGTCGATCGAAAATAGAAACAAGCCGGCAAGTGCGTACCTAATATCCAAGAAGTCATTTGATCCTCGATATTCCCAGTCGAATTTCTTGCTTTTCTTGAGAATCGTCCCCTCCGTGCCCCTTTGTAAATAGCTTTCTGAGCCGACCGCTATAGCAGGGGGACTTATTACATTTCGATGACACGATGAATTGAAGATGACATGTGGCAACGCATATACTATCTTTTGTTTTTAATACAATAAACCTATAATATAAAGTTGTAATTAATAACATAACAAGCATACAAATAAGTACAGTGATACTGTGCTCAATTGATTTAAAATTCGATTTCCGGGACGAGAGCCGGAGTTAAAATCCTTTATGCACTACTTGTCCAATGTTTTATATACATTTGTATTGGAAATTATTTATTTCAATGCAGAAATTTGTACATTCACTCATTTTGAATGACAATAATTTTGATGAGCTTAAAGTTCATTTTGATAATCATCAAATCTTAACAGATAGTTTCAGTTCAAGGAAATCATATAATTTTATTCCGAAATTAACAAACTCCTTAAATGCCAGTTTAACACGGCAACTTAACATAGGTAAAGAAGATTAAATACTTCCCTCAAATATAACTTCTAAACAGATTGGAAGTTGTTTATATTATCTAACGGAAATCGCAAACACGAACAACTCTCAAGCAGAATCAGAGTCCTTTTAAAACTTAGTCACAGGAATTTAACTTCGTTGGAATGCCTCGAGTATCTTTGGAATTCTTCTCACTGAAACGGAATAGTAAATAAAGTCATTACTCAGGAATATCTTAAGTTCTATGCCGATATTAAACAATTATTTATATCCACGTCTTCATATACCGAAGGAGTTGGTAATTGTAACGGCTACTCATTTCCGCCATTCATATGGCATTTTTTAAATTCTTATAGGTAGCAAACAAGCGTGTAGCACCACCTTTTTGCTGCCGCCCGTGACAACTGTGACCGACCCAGAATATTATCTCTGTCTATTTTGATTCCAAGCCCTGTTCCCCTGCTTTTTGTGCACTTTTCTCATCAATAGACAAAGTTATGGCACCAGGTTCATACAGTTGGAGGTCGCTGGGCTCTGTAGTATAGTTTTATCCCGACGGTATTTGCATGGTCGTAGGATACTTCGCGCCTGCCTAGCACCAGACTTCTAAAATGGACAGTGGAATGCTTCGTACGTGTTTAAGCCCCCGTCAAGTGACGGAGACCCGGTAGTAATGCAACTCCTCTGCTTCCTTTATAGTTGGCAAAGTATTGGCGACGGTAACCACTTACTATGGACGGTATGACTACCAGTAGAGGTATGGTAACCACTGGCTCGTGTGCTCGTTTGCGATACATAATTAAAAATAACATCTCTTTAAGTTCCCGTGATGAAGCCATTTGATTCTTGCGCTTGTGGCGGATCCGGAAGTTCAAATAAGATCCCTGATTTCCGGAGTTTGATTAGGTAAGAATCTCATATAAATCAGGACTTTCCACAGAAAGTTTGGTGTATGGAAAAGTAAATTGTACTCTAGTAAAGTTCACTGTCATGAAATTTCTGAATTCCAAGTCATTACGACTAAGGAAACCTCAACTCTTCAATGGTGTCAATGTTCTGCTAATGAAATCGAACTCAATCAGAATGTTAATCAGACTGCGTAAGTATAACTCTCGACTGACGATTGTGGCAGAGGTTTAGGAAGCTAACAACTCTTGGGAGTTGGATTGCAGCTAACATTGCTACTGTAGCGTACTGGAACCGTTCTCTCTAATCGTGACAATAATTTATTATTTGCGGTCTTCGTCACAACAGAATAGACGCAACTAATGAAAACCTTCTTAATATACCTAACGGTGGAAGCCGAAGTTTTATAATGGTACATACGTGGAAGAAGTAATTAAAGAATTATTATTTTATCAGTAGACCTTAAGGATGTCAAACAAGTAAATTAATGAATGAAACTATATATTTTTTCTAAGCAATACAATAAGTACAGCTGTAACAATAGACAGAAAAAATAAAACCTATTATTCTATTAAAGAAACTATTACTCGTATATTATTAACGTGAACTCGTACCATTTAAGGATTAACCCTTCACGAAAGACATCTTATTTAACATTCAATCGACTATGCCCCATTGAGGAGCAGTAATCCTTCTTTGTAAGTTCAACGACCGTAACCACGGATGGTGGATGTCAATGGAAAAAATAGAATAATGGTGGTAAAACTACCGCGAGATCAGAAATAGACACTGCACCCCATACGTCCCGCAAACTTGACAATATACCCGTATGGGTATTTTTGAAACTATCTTATTGTATTCGGAAATACACAGGAAACATGAGCTCAAAGTTTCTTTGATGCTTCAATGTACTGTTAACGCCTTTTGAAATATCCTTTACCGTTACCTTTACTGATGGTTAAATAGGTAGTTAAATGGTGCTTTACTGTTTTACGAGATAAACGATATGTTTAACTAGTAACAAACTTTTATTCTTATTCTAACTGCCCTCGTGTTGCTTCTGGAAACTCGTTTTTGAGATTGGTGAGAACAAACGCACAAACAAACAGACAAAAATACTAAAATTCATTGTTATGGGAGCTATTATGTCAGTAAAACCCCCAACAATAGTCGTTATAATAATCTCATCATCATCTCATGTTTTTTTATACATATGTACATGTACACACATAAATATATGGGCAAATTCCGATTCCAACTGTAAAGGTATCCAATATGATAATTTCCATTTCCTGAAAAATAGTCTAACAAATTTCCCGTATTTCTCTTATACCAAAAAAGAAGAAAGCAAGAAAAATAATTAAGAACTTTGGCATCTGCTTGTCATATTTTCCCCTATAGTGTTGGTACCCCAATCTCCCCGTACGCTTACCGTGAAGTTATCTCGCTTGTTCTAACAAAGTATCATGCAGAAAATCTTAATTAAGTCGCGGTCTGAAACAAAACCGAATTAAGTTGTACGCTCCCTGGAGAGGTGCGAAGGAATAACTGTCATAAGTTAATACGGTAGGTGGAACCCAGCCACGCGACTGTAAGTTATTGCCACCGCAGTAGGTAAGTAGGATAAGCATACACTGGGAAGGGCTTGAGGGAATGATATATTGAGATGATTAGTGGATGCCAGCATACATAACTTCGATATAAAAAATCTGTTATAATCCCGGAAGCGAGAATCGAGCCAATGGTGGCCAATCTTCATGGGAAGATGTTTTGGGGAGGATTATGGAACTTAAAAAAAGAATTTCAAAATTCAAATTAGGAACCATACTTACAAATTCTGTAATAGAATATGTTAACAATAAAACCGCGCAAAAAAAGTTTTCTTTTTATACGCGACAAACAAAAACTATTTCATGACTAATAGCTTGACATTTTTTCTGGTTATTTTTGTGAACCACCTTGGGTTCACCTTAACAAGGACACCTCACCTTTATCGAAACCAAGAGTACCACTGATTTGGAGAACTATTAGTAAACCTGGTTTCGAAACAATACGGTTACTGGTTTAAATTAGTACCTACTAGTATAAAATCATCACAATCCATAATTACTATCCACTGCGGGCTCGGATCTCCTCTCACTGTGAGGAGCACAGGCCGTACTCCACAACGTTGGCCAAATGCGGATAAGCGGACTTCACACATCTTTATAACATTATGCAGAACTCTCAGGTGTGCAGATTTCCTCACAATGTTTTCACTTGCCGAAGCAAGTGTTGATTAATTTGTAATACGCACATAATTTTTGAAAATTAGAGTTGTGTGCAAGCTTCGAACCTAGACCCCTTTGTTCGAGAGTCCAACATTCAAACAACTTGACTATCAAAGCTGTAATATTACTCAAATTATGTAATTTTCACCGCATGATTATTTCATAACTTATGCTCTTCACCATTGCTCTTAACAAATGCGGCACCAACGTCCATTCGAGTAATGTATGCGAGTACACAGCCATAGCCTCAAATCAACACGTAATTAAAATGCAAATGGCGACTCAGTGTGGACGGCAAAGCACGGCAATTGTGTAATTATTGCCAAGTCCGGGATTATCTGCCGTCATTCACCATGGCTCTATCAACATACATTAAATGTTTTAATCATTTCGCTTTGAATGAATTGGTTGTAACCTAGTCATGTTAAATTAAAGTAAATAATACCGCATTTGGTATAGGTTTCATTTAATTAGACTGTGCCTAATCATAATATTTTATGAGTGTTATAATTTTTTTTCTAATTTACATTTAATTTAAATAAGAATATGTATATTATGTAAACATCGTTAAAAGTACCTGTTATAATAGATAATATTTTGAATTTTCCATTTTCCTTTTCGATGATAGATAGATTCGATGATAGATAGATAGAATTACTTTAGTTAAAAAATTGGTATTAGTCACAAACCCCTCTATAAATTTCCTGTAGAACAAGTAAACTGGATAAAGCAATGTTAGAACAAATAAACAGAAACAACATGTTAAATGTCCCCATCTATACGTGTCGAGTCTAAATCCAGAATGCACACGTTTTGTCTAAATTACCGGATCGACACAGTATTGGAGTCCGTATTATAAATACGACTGTACCGTATTGGAATCGTGAGTCGATTATCTCCATAGTACAGGCGGTCAATCGCCCGTAAGCTTGACTGACCCTATGGGTTATTGTCAGCAAGCGTATACCTACCTATCTTTGAATACGTATTCGTATACGGTCGAATTGGTGGCGATGTCTTTCGATGTATTATGTAGTTATATCAAGAATCGTTTAAGCTACCTATATTATGTACGTCATACAATTGTTAATGACCGTCGTCTGTGTTGTTGTATTTGGAGAAAAGATCTCGGAGGTATTCGGGGTATATACTGACGCAGTTAATCTATAACAATGTTTTTTGTTTAATTTTGTCTGTTTGTGAGTTTGTAAAGGAATACGAGTATCTCTGAAACGGCTTTACTGATATAGATGTAGCACGGTTATTAGTGTGTAATAAATAAAAACTTTTTCAAATTATTTCTTGGCAAAGTTACCAATAAACAACGCCTCATCATCCTTTCAAGTTTTCTGATAGTGTAAGGCAAATTTCAGGTTCCCTTTCTGGGTACAAAGAGGCATCCGTGTAAATCAGCGTGCATTTCACAAAATCAACCTTATCGTGAGCATATAGGGTTTAAGTGAACGATTTTGTAAATTTTGCTAGCAAAAGATGAGGGTGCCACTGTTTACCCACGCACAACGATCGATCCAAGAAAAGCCTTCGCGCGAAAATAGCAACCCGTCACAGGGTTAGCGTTTCAGCCAACTTAAAAGAATTACAGGAGTCGATAAAATCACAAAATGTATTAACACACACATTTGTAGGAAAGTATACGAGTAATATATAATCTAGTAAAACTTTTTTTTTTTTTTTGTAAATAAATATATTTAAAGCCACCCAAGTTTACTATTACTATTTTTATTGTGACCACTATATCGCCAATGAAATTGCGAACACCATTTCAGCAATACGAAATAATAATATAAGACGGCTATAGTCATAAAATGAATAGTGTTATTAAACGTGACCTACAATAGAACATGATAAAAATTAATCTTGATGGATTGTGATGGCAAGAAAATACATGGAGCGAAGATTTTCTAAGTCGCATCGCACAACAATACCAGCCAGTTTCAAAGTTCCTGAACCGTACGAATTCTACAACAAGGCGACACCGTTTGTACAACGAACATTACTTTTCGTTGCCGACGAGAATTCGGGACCTAAGCCGAGTGGCAGTAACACCGTTGAGCAATCGTTCGACATTCAAGATGCTCAAGTTGACGAAGCAGTCGCATCAGCGTCTAAATCGAGCGAAGAGCAAGAAAAATCGCCGAAAAAGTCCTCATTTTTCTTTTCCCCTTCGAAAAGTTGCAAGCACGGTCGGAGCTTTTTCCGGCTTCAAACGAGCCCCAAGAAGTCGAAAACTGAGCAGAGTGAGCCCGCGGGGAGCAGACCGGGGACGGCGGCGGGGGGCGGGGGGCTTATCAGCTATGCCCCTGGATGGTCTCTCAAGGGCGAACATCTTATGAAGTGGCAGGAATCGGGGAAAACTACTATTGAGGTAAGTTGAATTTTTTTTTAGTTTTGGACGGAGCTGTAACTAGCTTTGTTAAGGTACAAACATCATTTTAAATTTATTGACAAAATAATAGTTCCCGAAATTGAAATATGGTATTGCCAGATTCAAGATCCCGCAAGGGTTGAATGCGTCAAGTCACTTTCTCGTCCAAATACAGTGATAAGTGTTTTACTGAATCAAGTAACCATAATTGTGTTACCTTATTACATAAATAGTGATGTTCAATTTCAAATAGAACCACGCTTAGGTATATCCATACATCGTGAGTAATTATGCTGCGGAATATGTTCCGCTATTAAAATGTAGATACTCATTTAGAACGTTACATATAAATAAATACTTAATCTGATACACCAAGTACCTACGCACGTTATTTTATGCCCCGAAAAGGTGCTTTATCATTGTAAATCCTAAGTTTACCTCAAACTTTTATATTTTTCTGTCGAGAGCTTACAAATGTATTAGAAAGTAAAGGAGAAATTGTGCATGCAAATCCGCGTCGGCAACGGGGCTACAGGGGTGAAAGTGGGTTGTTTTTGAGAAGAAATGAAAATTTCAATTTAAACGCGTCCCCAGGTGACTTCGTCGGCGAAGCTGTGTACACTCTCGGAATTAAATTTCCAGAAAATGCCTTAGTGAAAAATCGCCTCGGAAAACGTTTATTACATTTTTTAAATAAGGTACCGGAAGCATTTAGTACTAAAGAAACTTTTAAAATCAATTATTATGTTGTTAACAAAATAGGGACAAAATTATCAAATTATTTTATCGTAATCGGTCCTTTATTTCCAATTGAACAGACGTCCAGAAAAATTAAAATTATTTTAATAGATTCTGTTACATTGACACATAATGTAAATATAAGATATTAACATAATAAAAGCTTGTTAAAAATAGTCTTGAGGATCGTGTTTAAATAAGAGAAGTAGAAATAAAAAATAAAAGGAACGTTCTTCAAAAGCTTAATATCACTTTAAACTTTAACACTATTTATTATATTGTCACAAAACATAGCCCATCACTAGTGACTCGTTACTAGACGCCTGATACAATCAATTATCGAATTTCCTAAATCGTTTGGTTCATAAATCTAATTCACAAATTATCTCCATTGACTGCCGATCGCAGAAGCAATAGCGCATGAAACGCAAATATGCCGCGTATTTCCGATTGGGTTGTTTCACATTGACGCCATTGCTCGAATGATGTTTCTGGCTAAAATTGTGTGTGATGTATATTTCAACTCTGCGGTTTATTTTGTCAACTGTGGTCTGGGCCATTCATTTGTCACGGTCATGTGTACTCGAAATTAACGGTCGTGCTGTTTCAGCCGTATCTGACAATATTTTGCTTATATTCTTGCAGGCTTGAAAATGTAATTTCACTTATAGTTCAGTCTTTATTCTACAAATAATTTGGGTGGACTTACTACTAAAGTAGGTTTTTATGTTTCATAGCTTGAAGGGCTGACGTAAAAGCAGACGAGCCACCTGATGGTAAGTGGTCATCGTCGCCTATGGACACGGGCAACACCAGGGAGGTCGCCAGTGCAACGCCGGCCCGGAAACGGCCCGGTTTCTCTGCCAGTCAACCCCTGGAGATAGGACGAGTTGTAATAAATAATGTACACCAAAGCATCTAATTATGTCTTATATATTATTGTCAGTTTTAGCCGACAAACGAACAAACGAGCCACCAGATATATGGATGCGGTTTAAATATATAATTTATTGTGTGCTTTGAATACAACGCCATCTATCAGACCTTCACATAGTTTAAAACTATTGCCTCGATAAAAATAACTCATATACTACTAACTGAATATGACTCGGTCGCTTACAGCGTGCAGAATTACCAATATCACGAACAGACGTACTCAGTAATGATAAATATTGTCACAAGAGTGGGTACGGGATGGGAAGTAATAAGGCCGGCTTCAAAAGATGATGTTTTTATTCACTGGATGGGGTAACACTCGCGACACGGTGACTCGACACGACGCTGTACACTGTACTGCACTTTTCTGTTCGCTGCTCTTCCTTATTTCTTCTTCTTCTTTCTTCTTCTTCTTTCTTCTTCTTCTTTCTTCTTCTTTCTTCTTCTTCTTCCTCTTCTGGTTCTCCTCTCGGATTCACTTTCGAAACTGAACTGACTCTGCCGTGTTTGAGATCGGCTTATATACCCCTAATTTCGAACATCGCATTCCAAATTTAAACGTTTTTTAAATTTAGTATCGAGAAGTCAAGAACATTCAAGAAATTTTATTTTTAAATTAGGTACTTCTATCCCGCTCGCACGTGTCAATGCTCGTGTCAACAGACTGATGATAATTCTATTTTTAAATTAGGTACTTCTATCCCGCTCGCACGTTTCAACAGATTAATCTACGCGACAATATATTTTACAAGCACATAACCTAACGTAAAAACTACGTCACATATATTTTGGCTACAATATTCTCGTATTAGTCGGCTCGCCACCCCCGCATTTTCTCTATCCCTCAAGCTTTTTGACGCGGAAAAAAGGTAAAATACTGAAAATGTATCAACGAGTACACTCAAGGTAATCTTTTCTTTTATGTGGGTGGAACAGAGAATCTAATTTCTCTTTGATTTCTTTACGGCCTCCTCAAGGACCCGTGTTGTTTACATAAACATCTTAAACTATCAGTAATCATACACTTAAAAATACATAGGTACTACATTCACATTTAGATAGATACATGATGAGCAAAAGAGTATACATACGAGTAATTATAAAAATCAAAATCTTTTAAAATATTCGTTTTATTATTAGTATTAATTCACCAGTGTTTACATAAATATAAAGCACCAATAGACTAGTAAAATAATCTAACTATAGGGCGTTTTTATGCGGATATCTTTAATTGTTACCGAATGATAACAAGCGCGAAAGAACCCTGTCATGGTAAGTCGGTAAGTGTTCATGAAATTGTTGCAATATCCATTCGGCTATCGATCACGCCCAAAGTTGCATCTCGGTCGATCATAAACCGTAGATACTACAAGCGCTTTAAAATAATTTCGTTATATTATTGTAATCAACGTTACATGTGAAGCAACCCTCAAAGGGTTCATTAGGGCCGCCCTGGATGTTGGCGTCCCCTGGCGTTTTGAATATGTATGAGAAATTGAACCCGAGTGTATGTGACGCCTGCCACGCATATGCGGTATTGTTGGTGGACAGAGATTTTGCTTTACACTTCACTATTAATAAATTATATTGATGAACAAGGGCGTAAGAAAACAAGGGTTTTCAAGGGTTTTACGTAGTTATTGTTAGTCCATAATATTCTCAAAGGCGAGTGAAGTCTGTGAATCCGCACTTACCAGCGCGGCGGACGATGGAATGTAATGTACCTACCCCTCAAGTCGTGAGAGAATACCTGAGCACAGCAGTGTTTATGTTACATACGATGAACGCTTATAGCCTGAAACTACTCATGTCAATAGGTAATCGACGGGGGTAAGCAACATCTTTAGTGGGTAGTGGTTGTATGGGTGAACGCAAGTAGCTGGAATGTTTCCTTGGCGTCCGTGCTTCGAGAGGCATGTTAAGCTTCGGTCCTATTGTTCTTAGGTCCTATAAGACCAACCGGTACGCATTGCACAATGGAATAACGACGGAGTGGAGGTAGAATTACACGAAGAGAACATCCGTATCTTGTAGGAGGGCGATGATTAAAAATATCTAAAATAACACCACACAAGGTGGTAGATTATTTTGTATTAAGCTTCTATTTGTTTTATTGTAATTTGTGTGATTGGTTTAAATGTAATGTTTTATTGTGTCCAATAAAAAATTGTAGGTATTAATCATGTACATAATTGAATGCACAGAACTTCTCGGATTTATTTTTGAAGGGATAGACAAAAAACAATTTTAAGCGATTATCGGTGTTCGATAATGCACAAGAAAATCGAGTCGAGAATTAATTTGGGGACGGGATTCTCCCCTACCCTATATCTGTTTTGCCATCCATCATTAGTAGAATTTACTCATCTCGTAAGTGGGAAAAGAAAATAATATTGATAATATAAACTTCGTCCTTCCTATAGTTCGCAGAATAGCAGAATATTGTTTCTGATAGCAAACACTCCTTACTTATTCACCCTATACTGACTGCCATTACTTATTTTTGTAACGTGTTTAATACTCTGATCGATGGGTTGTGTACTTACAATCTTAGTAGATTGAATGCGAATAGAGATTTGTTGCCGCATAAAAATGAATAAATAACGCAGGCACCTTTTCGTTGATAAATATTTATGTACGACATCTCTGACTCGACTCTTGAAGCGGTTCGATAGAACTACCTAAAAATATTTTTCCAAAGACTGCAAGTAGATATGCAAGTATAATTGTATTACAGGTATGTAAGTACTAGCAATCATTGTATTACTTTAACTTAGTATACAATAATAATGATAAGATGAACTATGAAAACACAGTTTCAATGTGTCGTCAAATATTAGTAGAAAATTCTTCATCTTTCGACTTCCCTATTTCTTATTTCTCTTTTCTGCATTGAACTATAATTCACAAAAATAAATTGCTTTACCTTCCACGTTTCACCCTGAGACTAAATCTATGAATACGAAATTTCTAAGAGTTCGAACGGCTAAAGGAATAAAGTAGTTCTACTTCTAACAAGTTAATAGCATTAAGGCTTTTCCGAACGAAAAGAGCATTTGAAAACGATAGCACAGTTGATACTGGGTCTTTTAATGTAGACTTCCCCTTACAGATTTCATAGCCTGCTCTGTAATCAGTATTGACGCGTTCATTCAAAGGTCCCGTACAGCTCGCTGAATATTTCTCAGCGGGACTTATTAGCTGCCTAATTATACAAAGGAAGTAGTTGGGGAACGGAAGGAGGGGGTGTATCGGAAGAGGGCTTCGAAAGGGGATTCAATAGAGGGGGAAAGTCTAAGGTGTTCTGCTTTTGACGGCTTATGCTCCGGATAGATTATAAACACCTTTTGTGTTTCAAGTTTTGTGCTTAATGTGGTTTTGCTATTATGAATTAAATAAGGGCTTTGTTTAATAGCACTGGATTATCCCTTGTATTATACTCGTATTATAAGCACCTAACCTTTGAACAGTTTGAACACATGTTATAGGCAATAGTCGCAGGTAGAGTCACTTCCATTTAGGCTTTAGAGTCGACTAATATAGATAAAATATATTATTTGGCTTGTTACAATTCTCAGCCAAGTTAAGTGTCATAAAAAAACATTCATTCTCTCCCACCCGAAGGTCAGATTTAAAGATTGACACGTCCGTTTCATCGACATACGTTGATATTTAGTGGGAATTTCCTGATCCCAGCTACAAACTTACTGATTCTATTGTTTTGAATTTGCTCGTCCAGAGGTTATGCAGAATATTAATGTACTCTACCCATTGACAAGAATAACTGATGATAGTACACGAACATACATTGTTTGACTACGAGTTTGAATAAGTTATCTTGAATAAATTTAATCGAATCCCTACACAACAGACGCAGTAAGATTGGCTCACAGGTAATTTGCTCGTCTTTTTATTAATTTTGTTTCTATAAAAGATGTTAACTTTAAATCTTAGTAATGTTTATGACGGGTTGTCTATAACAGTGTTTAACTGCATCTCAGTTATAACGTAGTGGTACGCAGTGAATGTAGCGAGGGATCCCAAGTTTGTTTCTCGGTTGGGGAAGATACAATATTATGTGACAGGTTTGTTCCCAGTATGGGTGTTTGTGATGCCATATTTGTGTTATCCATGCCACCCCCAACAAATGGAAGATATGGGGGTATAAGTGTTTATTAGCCGGATATGCCCGTTTTCCTTTTACAATTCATTTCTTAAGCATAAATTTATGGACTGTAGTGTTTTATATGTAACTCTGGACTCTTGATGAATTTCAACCCTTTCAAGTGTTTATTACGGAATTTTTCATGCATGTTTAATACTAATCTGGATGGGGTTACTTGTGACGCAGTATTAATTACAATACTTGTTTCAAACAAACGAAAACAATAGCTAACTTGTTTGATGAGTGATTGCCGCGTTCGTGAGTGATTATGACGTCACTCGTACCCGTTTTGTCAAAGATAAAGTAATGGTTACAGAGCATCCATTAACTTTTAAATAAAGATTTTTTAGCAATGCTCTAACTGTAAAAAACACTGATTACGATGTTAAATATTCAATGTAATAAACATATTTCAACTATGTATTATTATTTATTTATTTTTAAATTGTACGTACAAAACTAAGTTGAGATTGTAAAACTTAACATAACTTTGCTATAATTCGTCTGGAGAAAGCTCGTGTAATTTGAGACTGTGACTTCTGTTGCGTCCTTGGTTAAAAGCTCAACGTCAACGTACTTAAAACGACAACTGCGCCACAACTAAACTTAAAGCGTGGATCATGATGTCATTGCTTCTCAGTGTTTTAGGCATATAACTCACTATTGCACTGTTGTCTCTACTGTCTATGTAAGATATACTTTGGTCGTGTTCGCCTCAGAGGTAAGACCGTATAAATTACCGCAGGCATGTTCGGATTGTGGACAGGTGGGCTCGCGTGCCCAGAGCCGGGGGCCCGAATTGCATCGGAATGTGCAACACTGCGGTGGATGTTTTTATAATCAGTACATCTGCTTCGATCGTTTTGTGACTCATGTAGAATATTTGTGGCCGAACCGAAATTGAATTCCTACGGTTATTAAATAAATTACAGTGTTAATCGAAAACGAACTTTACAATTATTTTATGACAAATGAATTGACTGCCTCAAATGATAAGTGGTTACTGTCGCTGCTTATATTCGTAACACCGAAGGCATTACTGATGAATTAATGATCGGACAAGAAGGTAGCAAGGATTCCTCTTTTAACTAGATATCTGACATGCAACTGATCCAAGTTATAGACGTATCCAAACGTTTTTTTAACTATATGTATTAACATAACATCATTTCAACCAGGCATACAGTCCACGTGGTGCTAAACAGCGCAGAGATATTTAATAGGTACTACCAGAGACCGATTAAATTTCCTATTTGTAAATTTCGTTAGTCCCAACCTCCCAACACGCATGGTTTTATTAACATTCAAACGAACGCACTAAAAATTCTGTCTGAAAATTGAACGCAATACATACAGGGTTTACGCAAATTTTGGCTCCAATAGCACGCCGTTATTTCGGCCATGAATGATATGGCTTAATTTCATCCATGGTTATTAGTATTGCTGTGGAAATTGGCTCCTGATTTTTCCGCACAGGTGCACTGCGAGTACCCTTAATACATGCACCCAATATGATACGAAACCCGGTCCTTCATCCAAACGTTAGGGGGTCCGGTAAACATCCGTTGTTATTCTTACATTACCGCGAACAGAACGGAAGCGTGGAAATGTGTTTTTGTTTTTCCATTGTGTATAGAATGCGATGAATACAATGAAAAGAATGACTCTAAAAGTTTACTGACTGTAATTTGAATATTTCGTTGTCGTCAACAAAATAATCTCGGTTCCAACTTATGGGTCATGAATTTCTTTATTGTTCTGATTCTTTGAAGACCTTGAAACTGTAAATAAGCTTGCCTTGCACTACCTATTATAAAGTCTTACATGCATTATTGTCGCTGCGTCTCCCACACAATCAGTCAACGGAGACGTCTAGACAAAGAAATGCACCAATCACAATTTTATTAATTTTTTTCATCTGTCGTTCTTCGTGGTCGGCAATGTCGGCATGCTTTTAGTGTCATTGGTGTCATTGGGCAATGGTAAACACTTGGCATCAGGCGGCCTCGATGCTCATTTATCTGCTATTTACTTAAAAAACAACATAATATTATTTTGTCATAAGAAAACCTACCGAAATATGTATGTAGAGGAAATTGACTTTATTTCCGGTATGAGTAAAGGCGATAGATCACTGTCATTTAATAAAAGTATATGTAAGCCGTATACATACCTACGTATACATACATACCGTACATACATACATACCGTATACATACATACGTATTTGGATAATGTAGGAAACGTTTATATGCAAAATAGGTACCTATGTTCGTACGATAACATAGCTATATGCGACGTAATATGACGGACTCGTCTGCTTTACACACGTAGTTAGAAAACATCCTGCAAAATAATGAGACCGCTCATATCATTGTGCTGTAAACGCTTCGAATGATTACGAAAACCTTTAAACAGTCCGCGACGTTGGGGGACCGCCGTTGTTAATGAGACTGCAAATTATGACTAGTTGCGTCTCCGACGGCATCGGGAAATGTATCAGTGTGTTTCAGTTTTTATTATTAAAGCATTCAGTCCATTTAACATTGATCTGCAGTTTAGTGGCTCTTTATTCGTGGTTATAATGGTTTTCTTCTATAACGTGATTAACAGTTTATTATTTTAATTAAATAACCATTATTATTTGTCGGTATGCCTGTCACGTGAATGAGTAGGCAGGCTCATCTCTTTACATGTGTTTTTTAACTATCAATTATCTCGTACCCTATTGTTATGTGAAGAGCTTTAGCCAAAATAACTGACCTTATTCGTGTAGTACGTCCCGCTGAAGAACTGACGAACCAAAGGCGTGTCTTCTTTTACTGGTCACTGAATTTTTTTTAATCGCAACAGCGCTCGTGCGTATTAAAGAAGAGTTTTACCTGGCTAGATACTATCCTACTACTAAAACCAGCCCACGTCCTCGCGTCGGTAATGTCTTCAGTATTATGGATGTTAAAAGGAATGCAGTAAAGTCCATTTTATCGGATTTTAAATAAAAAACAACAACTGGGAGATAACTCAATGTAGCTTAGATTAGTAAGTTGAGTTAAAAACGTTATGAAGCATAGGCGATGCACATAGTTAACGATTACGGTTGACGCAACAGTTAATTATGGAATAAAAAGTTGTAGTTGACGGTTGCTGCGATTTTAACATGAAGGCCACAAATTGTTGTTGTGGGTCACAATACATTGTCTGCAAATAAATGAAACAATTCTTTAAACTGGGGGAGGGGAGGGTGTAATGTCGTTTAAACGTTGTGGTTGTCGATTGCGCAAACCAAACAACATAGCAAAACTCATACAATTTTGTTCCTTGCTAATTTAGCATTGAGTCTGTTACTGGGTACAGCAACCGAAAATAGTTTTCGAGTTCGAGAGACTTGCACTAGAGCGACATTAACATTATTGTTTCTTGGTTGCCAGTTGCCAAAACTAAAGACCCATCTGTGCAGCGCCTAAACAAACTATGAAGTTGTCACGATGCAATTAGTATACATGCTCGTACGTGTAATATCGTATTTCTGTAACACGGTCCAGTAAACCGACGTGTCAATTAATAAGCGCGGTCGCAAGTTGTCTGTTTTAATTAAAATTTACCCATCGTTCATTTGACTCAATATTTTTGTCATCTATATCTTGATAATTATTTTTTTATGGCCTGAAGGTCTGACGAAAACACAGACGAGCTACCGGACGATAAGTGGTCATAATATTGTCATAATGCCTATTGATATTTCGTCAACCACGTTGACTCACTAACAGTATTAATTACACTTATGCCCTTAGGTACCCCTCTATTCCGCTGACTTGTTTACAACATTTCCACGTATCAATTGGAACGGACACCCGTCGCACGTTTTAATTAAAATTTATTCCATCTGGTAACTGAATTATTGTGAATCGAGCGCCATGTTTGTGTACAATATAACGAACGTCCCAAGAGGACGCCGGGGTCGTCGACAATAACTAGAACACAAACAAACCAGCTAATTGCAAATCGGACATGAAACCTGATCGTTGAATTAAATTTACACAGTTACACGTAGGTACAAGCATTAAACATAATATGGTAGTGTCAATGACATTAAAGGTATAATATATCATTGGGTAGTGTACAAGAAATAACACATACAATGTAGGGCCATGGTGTTCCATGCTGGCCAAGTGCGGATTGATAGACTTCACACACGTTTTGAGAACATTATGGAGAACTCGCCGGTATTTAGGTTTCCTACGATGATTTATTTTACCGAAGCAAATGACAGGTAATTTATAATAAGCACATAATTCTTGGAAATTAGAGGTGCGTGCAGGATTGAACCTCAGGGCTCCCTATTCGGGAATCCAATGTTCAATCCAAGTTGGCTATCACTGCTTGTATCCATATAATTAACACAAATTGAAATTTATCGATGGTCCATATTAAAACAACTAAGAAGTCCTTAGTCCCCATACAAACGCTCTGTAATCTATATATTGTCATTCTCCACGCGTCTCATTAACGGTTCATTACGATTTGCGCCATTTAATTGGCTTACCGTTGCCGATCGTGCTTTGAATCAAAACGTCACAAATTTCATATTACGCCGCCGATGCATCTAAAGAATACCGGAGAGCTGCAATTTACTTGCATTATTATTTTGGTTTGTAAATATTGTGAAATAGAATCATGATTAATAATAGAATTTATCCTTCTTAATCATGATTACTTAGTATCAAGATAACCCTTCGAACGGCAGCCTGGCATGGTAACCATTGCGCAATACAGGGCACTAAATAAAATCATTTCAATATTTAAGTAGATACATATCTACTCATATTATGTTCTTACATTTAAACATTACATATTGCAAGGCAATATTTACCGGGCCCGATAAGTAATAAAAGTAAACTTGAGTAGAAGATAATTTTATTATTGTGAGCCAAAGACAGACAAACGTTCGTTATAACTCTTTAAGAAGGTAGTAAATTAAGTTCTAAATATCTTCATAGAAATAGTTTCCATTTGTGGTGCTTCTTTTTCAAACTGTAGATATTTAAAACTGCACAAGTCCAGTCGTCCGACGGCTGACATCCGCCTTTATTTTTTTTCGAGTTTCCGCCTCTACGGCTTCCGTGGAAGTTTCGAAAGTTTTTAAAATAGTGCAGCTAATGATACAACGCGTCAACCTCTTTAGGGTTCCGTATAAATGAAACAGCCTAACCAATATAAGATAACGAGCGTTGTTCAGTC
Source organism: Ochlodes sylvanus (assembly GCA_905404295.2). Taxonomy (NCBI): domain Eukaryota; kingdom Metazoa; phylum Arthropoda; class Insecta; order Lepidoptera; family Hesperiidae; genus Ochlodes; species Ochlodes sylvanus. The sequence goes on from FR990127.1 coordinate 8,988,439, forward strand.
CCATTTTCTTCAATATTTTTTCATCTAAATTAACAAGTCGTTTCACGGCTCACTCAAACAAGAGGATGGTTGCTAGGCACAATAAGAATATGTACTAATAAATAAATCTTTACGCAAAGCCACCACCAAGCAGGGGCCGACTTCTGTCGCCGCTATAACGCACTGGGCCTTTTTTGAAGTAAAACTTCTTTACGCACGCTTGACTTGGGGCGTAAGCTGGTGAATGCGTGAAAGTGTGATCGGGCGAGGCGAACGGAAGTTGAGAGGGAGATATAAGTAAGTAAAGATAGAAATAGAGAGTTACGTTTCGTATATTATCTACTGTAGGGGCAAGAGGCAGAGGTGCGAGTGCACATTTTCTTTCTCTCTTTCTCTTAAAGCCAGTTACGTTTCGTTTATCTTACACACAGTGTAGGTCTATTGTCTGTATCACACAAAGAAAGGAATATCTGACTCTCAAGCCCCCAGCCGGAACACGAGTAGTTTAGCGGCTGGCTCAAGCCAGAGGGTGATACCCAGCCAACCAAGCTTCAGCCCCACCACAAACTAATTAAACTGGAACAACGTCTAGCGACGTCTGAGGAAGAAAACAGAAAAGAGGGACTGGGCACCGGACCCTCATCCGCTGTTTGACAGGGTGCACCACGAGCAAGGCAGGTCGGCTTGGATTCAAAGATGGATGAACCTCCTTAAGGGTATAAGGAGGGACTGTAATTTTAAAATAGGTTTCAAAATTATAAAAAAGGTTGGTAAAAGATATGGTCGAAAATTCACGTTACTTTCTTTTCTTCCAGTAGGTATACATGCGATAAAAAATTAATTAATTCCATTTAATTTTTAGTCCTGATAACTCAGAAAAAAATAGGTGTGAAAAACCAACAGTGGTCCTGCACCTAACGCTTTTTATCAACGGACTTATGGAGCCCTAATAAGTAGGTTCCACGTGTAGTAAACAGGACATGACAAAATGTTATGACGCTCCTATCTAATATACTGCTCTTTAAAATAAGCGTAACTTACCTACTTAAAATCGCAACTCTAGTTAAACGGTGTAATTTACTGCCATAACTTAATTACATTTTGTCTTACCACCAACACAAGAAGCAAATTTATTGTCTGTATTTCTTGGCATCCTACGCGATATTATAGGAAGGTGCGTTTATAGACAACCAGATTGGATAATGGACTATATTTTAACTGTTTCTTTGCGTTTCCAATAGAGTATGTCAATTCATTAACTTGTTTGTATTAATATGGTTAGTTGTGTATTACTAATGTATTGTGCTAAAGAAAGTTACGGTTAGACATAAGTGATTGCCTAAACAAAATAGTACAGTAATATGAGTAAAAATGGCAAAATTAAATGCCAGTTTAAATTTGATATCTTTCTTTATTCCCTCTCTTCTATATTGATCATCAAAGCATCGGTATCTAATGTTTTTGATGTGATAACTTGTCAGGCGGCTTGTTGGCTCATTGTCGGCTAGTTACATAAAAACTAGAACTCGGGCTATCAACACGTATCAATAACAATAAAAGTTTAAAAATTCGGTGCTAAAACTTTGGGGTAGTTAGAGTCTATGGTACAAATGTTGATGCTCATTACTAAAAACAGTTCATATCACTAGTTACTACAACAGCATAGTATTTAGACATTTTATGAATATGTCTACTGCAACAATAGTTCAATCACTTTAAATATGTAACGTCCTTCATCCTACTAAACAACATAGTTAAATCAACCACCATTATGATGACACCTTAACATAATCGTTAAAATTACGTACCTACAAACACGCCACTGTTCCGCCTCTCCCATTTGAGCTTAATTGTTTCGAGCACACCAAATTATTTTGATTTATAGCTTTGTGATTGCGGCAATTCGATTACGTAGGGTCTTTGTTGGTCCCTAAATTGAATGAAATGAAAAATAAATTAGGTCCAGCAGTGTAAAGTGGGTCGCGCCTCTGAAGAATACGGTCCGTGACAAACATTGGAGGATATTTAATTATGTTCGAATGCTGGCCTTTGTAAGGGCGTTACTAATATTTGTTTGCGATACTTTAATGTTTTGCTTATATTTTAATAATCGATATACCTAGCCGTACAAAATAGATGGACTGTTTCAATCCGTGCAAAAGGCATATTAGTTTAAAGTTATATACCTACCTACTGTGTATTGTTGCATTTTTTCTCTCTTTTTTTTTTCATGGACACAAGTGTGTGTTTGTCTTATCTTTATTGAAATGCAAAATTGCAGTTTCAGCCATTGTAGTATGATCTGTTACCGGTAGTAAAGAAATATAGGTAGAAATTTTTGACTAAGCTCCAAACTAAACTAAACTTCTAAACTTTACACGTTTACAATCAAACGATGATCTTCTGTTTCTCTGTTTTTGAGGTATTACTTAAAAAAGAAAAGAAAGAACGAGGTAACTTAGAAAATTTACTTAAAAATCTGACCAAAATTGAGTAAATAAGACAATAGTTGCCTTTCAACCAGACTATCGAGGGTTTAACCCCATCTTAAGAACTGTCAACTTTATGTTTTGATAGTGTTCATTCAAAGTTCAAAATGCTTTAGCGATGAGCCAACATCACAACATCACATTCCCAAATAACAACAGTAAATTTTACACATTTCTATTCGTAACGTCTTCATCTGCATTGATCGTTGAAATGAATGAAGTTGAAAAGAAATTAGATTCAGTACATATAACTCTATTCAATGCGAAGACCCGCCTTCAAAGTATAGGTACATTACACGCATTGTATATCTAGGTGACAATAAAAGAATAAAAATTGAAACGGTACCTTTATAGGGCCATTGTAACACCCATTCCGTCGTTATAATCGAGACAAATGACTTGCGTCTTACAAATAGAAAACGTGCAATGTTCACTGCAACCGAGTTCTGAAATAGATTGGCTATTTTCATGTAGGTTTCTTTGTAGCTTAGCAGTCAGACTGGCGCTTATTGAAGTTAATCTCCGGGGCAGCCCTTGTGTCTGTGTGATAAGCTCTAATTTAATGACAGGAATTGTTATTGGTCGTGATCATAGAAATATGAAACCCATGGAAGTGACATGTCAACAAAAAATGCGTGCCTGATTTGACTCGGCTGAACTGACTGACAATGTCATCTGGACACAAAACATGGCGGATTTTCGGCCTCATTTGACAGTAGCATTTGTAGTACTAAAAGAACAATAATATGTCGTGATTGTCTACAAAAAAACATAATTCATCTGTAATTTCAAAGTAAATAAATTTTTATTTAGTTTCAATGCGCTGACTCAGTCCACTTTAATTTAACTAATACATAATTCCAAAAAACATAGTAGGTATACGTATATCATTTCATTACTAAAGATTAAGAGTACTTGGTGTTGATATTTTTTAATGATAAACAACACTAATTTGGCATTTGTAACCCGAACAGCGGTTGTTACAGAGGTCGGATTACTTTACCTCAACATGGATAATAACTAATTGTTACAAAACCTCTAAATTACTACGAAACGGTGGTATTGCACAAGATCACAAAATGTAATAGGAGTGATCGTTTCGGCGTATTTGTGTACAGTTAATTCAGTCTCTCTAGGAGGAGAGTGACTCACCAGCTTAGTCATGCCGCCTCTTTAAGTACCCGAGAGCTTAACTACAAAAAGCTTGTATTACTAATACGGAAGTGGGAAGATTTGTAAAATTTGGTATCTAGTCATTATAAATAGTTATTAACAAAATAAACGCTGAAAGTTAAAGGGGTTAGTTATTTCTCCGTATCTTAATAAAGTGCTATGAACTATAATTATGTTCTACTATGTCGTTTTTTAAATAAATATCTTTCCGGAAACAAATATTTTTATTGAATATTATTATTTGTTTAAGTTATGGATGTCCTTTGTTGTTATTTTTTTCTTTTTTTATTATTTCCATATTAATAATGCAACATTTCCCACTGATTTTTCCTAGATATGTTTACATCCCGTCACGTTTATTTCCGGCTCTATGACTATCAATGACGAGTTCGCGCGTCTGTTTACGTAAAATATCGGATCGATTGCCCGATATCGGATGCGGGCAGTCTTCCAGACGGCGTGAATAAGCGTACCTAAAAAATAAAGCGTAAATTTCCAGACGACAAATAAAGAAGTTTTGAGACGCGTTACCGGGCTTACCATTCAACTATGGGTTAGCCATCTCGCCGACTTTAATGATATTACCGGCGCCGTTACACGCTTTGTAAATTGACAAACTTGTGTATAAAATGAGTAGTATTTTGGGTTAGTCTTGACGGGTAAATAATTCAAACGAAGGTGTGTGTCGTCGAAGTTACTAGAACCGACATAACAGTGGATCCAATCTTTCCTGTTGTAAGGGTCACTGAAATAAGTGGATTAAACGTAATCTTTTAACTTAATGTTAACTTAATGTTAACACGGTTATGAAAAATTACGTTGCAAATGAATAATATTCGATCCCGTCGCGTGTATTGGCATCATATGAGGGTCCAAAACACCTAATAACAATAATTTATTTCCTTCCTCTGCCTTCTTTCTCGGTCAGCAACGAATCGGTGATGCCAATGGTTTGACCACGCTGGTAAGTAGTTGGTAGTGACCTGCCTACTAAGCGAATGGTGCCTGGTTCGACTCCCGGTCGGGGCAGATATTTATTTGACAAATTAATGTTTGTTCAGGGGTGATAGGTGTTTGTGATCCCTTACTTTGTGTTGCCCATGCCACCCGGACCATGAACCCTAGTGCAGGGGCATGAGTGTGTAAGCGTGTAAGAATTAAATGGTATTACTATGTCCATGGGTGATGACAATTACGTCTTACAATCAGATGGTTCGTCTGGTCTTTTGTCGGCTATTAACATAAAAACGTCCTTCCCAAGACTCTCCTTATTTTTACTTAAAATTCTATCACTGATACTCTCCTAATGAATCATTCATAAAATCATTATTCAAACATTGAAACATATTATTTTTCTCAACTCGATAAGTTTTCAGTTCGGAATCGTGTTCCGGTTCTCGTTATTATTCCTGACTTAATTAATTGCAGAAACTTCGACAAGGTACACGCTGCATTAAATATGAAAATGTATGATAATTCGGTTGCTGTTTTGTTTTAATCATCTTTTCGCAATATAATTATGATTCTTAATATAATTACAGTTTATTATAACCTATTAATAATTAATTATTCACAGAAAATTGAGTTTTTTTATTGGACGCATTATGACGTTTATAATTATAAATTTTACTGGGGGTCATGAAATAGTTCACACTCATGCTATTTTTACTATTATTTACTATTATTATACTACTATTTTTCGGAGTATTTTTTATTATTTACGATCTTTACTTTATTATTTATAAATATTTGAAACCACGTTAGAAAAGTTTACAGATTATATTCTGTCATATTTTAAAGGTACCTACCAAAAACATTAATAAATATTTTTCAAGTTCCTAAAACAACATTTTATAAAAAACATTTATTTGCACATGAATATGATCCTTATCTCGTTGTTAGAAAAAAAGAAATAAAATATTGCGCGGAAAATAAAACAAACTGGCTGAATGAGATATTTCGAAGCTGGACCCACCACGCTGCCCTAATGCGGGTTGACGTGTTACATTTGCTTCTCGTTTTACTTTTATTTAACGGTCACAGCCCTTTATAAATACATACTTTTGATGCATGATACACTGGAGGAAAGATAAGCTTGCATGTATATAAAAACAACTGCGAACGTAAGTGTTTTGGTCATTGAGGTACTCGTATAGAGACATTATCTGTAAATGCATTTGGAAAGCGAAAAATATTGCACGGAAATCTGGCAATATTTTAGTGAATAGACATTATGGCTATTCCACAAAACTCTCGCCTCGCTAGAAGTTTATTGTGTTTTATTCGTTACAAGCGTCATTTGTTGTTCGTAAACAAATTCAAAAATACTATCTCTACAATTTACACGGTAGCTTCGTGGCCATATAAAGTTTAACAGATATGTACATTTTGTTTTTAACTCTCGGCAGCGTACAGCGAATTTGCTTTTAGCGTTACGGTTCACGGCCCTCAGGTACTCGTATGTAAGAATTGTCTTTTCCTTTTTGACGATTTTATCGCATTATTCCTGGCAGGGCAATAATCATTTTTTCCCTTGGTACCTTTTACCACCATTGCTTATGTCAATGAGCGATTGCTTGAATTCACTTGTGGTTGAAGATGGCTATTTTTTTTACTGCCTATTGACATGCAATATTTTTATTTAAACCACACTCTGAATTATTAACAAATAGACATAATTAAATTGGTCAATAAATATGATTACAATTGTAAAACTGATCAACGATATAAGTTCAGATTTCGTAGGCAATACCAAGGATTTGGCTTAATATGAGCTAATAATATCGTATTTGAATAACGTTTACTCGGAAATCGGTGAGAGCTTGATTCATAAAAAAAAAGAATTACGCAAAATATGATGCCCCATTAATTACGTGATTGCGACAACGACAACCATAAACCAAAGACAAAAAGTCATTAAAATTGTCCTGAATGCCGGCAACTACACCCATAAACCCAGTTACATGGCGACGCAACATCAATCGCTAGCAACCATCACCGGCAATAAAACCGAATTTATCATAAAAAGTTGAACATTAAGACTAAACCAGTCGTAAATAAGAAAATAAGACCATCTATTTATATTTGTGGTTGAAGTGATTACAACCAGACTTGATATTTAATAGTTAATCTCAAAGGTAGAAATGGATATAGTTGATTTTATGTTTATTTTCAACGAACCCGGCCTCGCTACACTTTAGGAAACCTGATCTTCATGATCTGAAATATTACCCACACCATGTTTTTTAATATTATGATGTACATAAAAAAAACATTTAAAACACATGCCTCGTAAATCGATCTATTGGTTAAAATACATGAACGTACTTGCATTGTTTTTGAGATTTTAATTTTCAGATAATACGATTAGAATAAAATTTAGAATCTTAGAATCAAGATTATCGACTATCGTTGATTTATTGTTACAACGTTCTATTTTGTTATACAAAATTTGTAATCCGATCCTAAAAACAAATACTAAAAATAATTTTGTTGCTGAATGGATTAAAATAAATGAAATTCGATATTAAAATTACTTAAATACTTTATTAATCCACGAACATTAAATAAAATGACAAATGAAAGTAGATTAAAAATGTATTACATTCATTTATGTACATATGAATACATACCTAAAGATAATATAAATACAAGTACCAAGATCTATCAATTCTAGTAAGCTTCGTAGGGCGGGTCAGCGCCAGTCAGCAGGCAATATTAGGACATTCAGTGGAGTGGAGCGCCGGCGTGGGCGGACGTTGCGGCCAAACCGAACGTTTGGAAATAGACTCACCTGCGCGCCCGGAAACCAACATCTCTAACTCTAAACCTACTCTGGCCCAACTGCAACTAATGTTTTAAGCTAAAGTGTTATGTGTATTGCATATTATTGCGCTTTATATTAGCTTCATTTGGATATAATGGACTTGTGTAAAGAACAATAAATAGGTCAAATAAGCAATAGAGTATATTATTATTATTTCGTACAGTTATTCCTCTGGTAATGTTACCCACAACACAGGGTATCCTAGTGTGGGAACTATGTTTTTATTTTATGTATACCTAAACTTATGCCAATAAAAAGTTATTATTATTATTATAAGGAATAGTATCTTCATTTAATTTTACTTATAATAGATTAAGATTGGTCGCATTGACTTTATGAACATAACTAGAACAGATATTATGTATGTATGTGAGTAGGTACCTACGTGAGTCAAGCTGAAATTTGGCATGTAGGTATGTTTCTTGGGGAGTGTAGGGGAGTAGCAGTGATAGTCGTGTGGTTAAGCAGTGATAGTCGTGTGGTTAAGCAGTGATAGTCGTGTGGTTGAACGTTGGACTGCCGAATCGGAGGGTCCGGGTTCAAACCCCACACGCACCACTAATTTTCAAAAATTATGTGCGTATTAAAAATTTAATTAGGCTCTGTTAAAGATAAGGAACGCAAACAATATAATACATGTAACTTCCTTTAAATTTAATTAAGATAAATTCATACATCAAGTTCTAACATCATTTTATTTATAACCAAACAATGAATCGATGGCAAAACAATGTTTTTCGTAGAACTCACCGTAGAAGTCGAATTATTTTATTTAAAACATCTGCAGTTCTGACCTCCATATTAATCATGCTCCTTTTAATTGCCAGTGTTTTAAAGTGACAGATTACGCAAAAACAAAAACGTTAACACATTTTGTCGTCTGGCATAATGTTATTTTAGTAAATTATCGTGTTATTATTAAATCAGATCTTACTAAAGGCGACGACACTTAATTATTCAGATTTATAGCGCGCATAAAACAGAACCCTGTGTAAGGTTTCAAATACAAATACTTATAATAAATTTGATTTAGAACAACGTGTTTACATAATGTAATATAAATGAAACGACTCTCTAGTGATAGTCGCCCTGACCTGTGTACCTAGCGGTAGGTTCCAGGTTCGATTCTTGGCGCAGACATTTATTTGAAAGAATTATTCTCAGACGGATGTTGTTTGTGAATATTTAAAGGCACCTTAGCGAAACGGTGGTAAATGCAAAAAAATTACACAAAAATAAATGAAATAAATGATTTGAGTTCGAGTTTGAAATTATCTCTGGTGTAAGTTCATGATATCCTCATCCCGGTCTAATAAAATATCAATTTTAGTAAGGGCGTTGAGAGAATTTTCAATTTGATTTCAATTTTCAACGGCTTGCATGCTTTCACGGGAGAAAAAATATTTGCTTAAAACACATCTGCAAACTAACACTAAATGATGACAACCATTTATCTATCACAATTTCTGCCCCGGCCTGAATCGAACCCGGGAACACTCGCATACTGGGTTCCGAACATTTTCGCTTCAGCATTGCGCGCAGCAGCAGCAGCAAAAAGCCGGCGACCACCGCAATATTCTTCTCCCACAGATTAAAACTGTTAATAACCAAATAAATTATCTCAAATGAAATCCATACCTCGCAGTTAACTAATTCCAAATCCGTCGAGTCCCGTTTAGAGTCGAAAATAAACTATACAAGGCGCAACGTCACAAAATTTATGATAATAACAGAGCGGTATTCATAGATTTTTTTTAGATGTACCCGAATACGATGTCACGCTTTCCTTTATCCCGCACACAAAAGGTCTAAATACGCCGGTAGGTCAAGTGTTGGTTCCCGGACGTGAGGCCTTGTCCCGCAACAAAGGCCTCTTTTGAAGTGCGTTATAAGCCTCGTGACAAGTCGAGATGCAAGGTGATGTGAAAGGAAGATACTACACGTAGCGTGGGGTGCGCCGAATTGTTTTATAATTAAAGTTCGTACTTGGGGTGAATAACATAACTTGTAATGTAACAAATTCAACTTACAAAAAAATGTGATATAAAATGCTGAAGAATATTCTGAATACTTAAAATAAACATAATTACCAAAAATCTTATCGTAAAAAAGTGAATTTTAAACTTGAATATTATTAATAAATAAATATTCTTTTGTTGACTGTATTCTGTCAAATAGAGATTTGCAATTTAGTCCTAAACTAGTCTATCTTCACGACTACGACAAATATTATAAATCATATAAATCCAAAACTAATTACAATTAATTGATATTATATTCATATTTCCAAGCGTCGTATCAATCCCTTATCGCCCCCAACCCACCCGTATTAGCACTGGACGCGTTCAACGTAAGACAACAATCATTTCCGTTTCGTCTACACTGCAATAAAATGTCCGCGGTTGCTGATTTTCACCTACACTAGCTTTAGGGCGCGCATCCCGCTCTCGCGACGAGCTTTGTAGGAAAGCTTTTGGGCGCGTCGGTACCGGGTGGCCAGGTTAGTCAGAGTCGCGCGCGCATGGGCCTCGCGCGTCCGGCCCGACACGAAGTCATGCTTCCGCGCAACGAGCGCCAAAACCCTTTCAATAGAGTCCAATGTACAACAGATACAATATAAAAAATTATCGAAATAATTAGTGATGTTCCAACCTCTGGGCAATAGTACTGTTGGTTGGAATTGTTGTCAAAGTTACGCGCCAAAATATATATATTTTGGTTAGGATGTGTGCAGTTATGGAATTATTACACGTTTATTAGTGGTGTGATATGGGTCACGTGGTTTAAGATGTGTCTAATCGACTATAACAAGACATAAACTAATCGCTTATTAATATTAAGTAATTTCATTGTCACCAATAGTTAACTGAATTAGGTATTATCAACACTATTGAATTATGTTAGGTACAAAATATTAAATTTTACTTATTTTAAAATTAAAGTTATCTATTAAATTTTAATAAATTAAGTATAGAAACATTATTAAACATATTAAAGCATAATTAATTTTCAAAATAATATTGATACATTACCTTAAAATTTAAAATTTAAATTTTATACTCAATACCTAACAAAGATTGTTTATAATTTTCAAATTTCAAAAAAGCATCTTGTCTAAATTTAATATGGCGTTAACAACGCGTTTATGTATTTCAAAATGAGCGTGTTACTCACGATTTCTGTGAATCGGTGTGTTTTGGCCATGATATGTTTATGACCTGTCAGCTTTAAAATGTATTCATTTGTCTGAATTAGTTACCAACCACATCAGGTGATACGTACCTAATCTATACATATAATAAAACTTCGACCGATCGATGTCTTTAAATGGATGATATTAAAAAACTATTATTAAAACAATACCTAGATCCCAGAACAATGAATTTTAGAATTTCCGTCTCCTCAGTGAGTTTTTTGTTTATCTGATTTGGATGAAGTTTTTCCGATAATTGTAGCTCAAGCGTTTCGTGTTTGTTTTATTCTATGCCTATATAACGTTATGCCGTATAGTTGATTTGGTTGACATTAAATATTAGTAAGCGAACCAAAGCAAAAGCAACTTTACTAATATTCTAATTAGAGAATTCTAGTCATTAGAACTTTAGTACTCAAATCCATTATTATTAATTTGCTTAAAGGCATGAGATTGAGAGCGGTAGAGAAGGATATTTTTACAAAATAAACTAATATTAAATAATTAAAATTTACCAATGAAAGAATTCATTTAAAAACTATTACTAAGCGGTTAATGCTGTCTCATTAACGATACGCTGTGATGAAATTGTTTACAATAGAAATTGGTATCCTATCGAAAGCGGCCAATTAATCTGGAAATACAAACGAAAAGTTCAAGAAAGGGTAACCCGTTTCGGAATGTACTCGTAAGGTTATTGTCACTACGATATCGGTTAAGCGATGTTTCAAGTATCAATAAAAATCAGCTAATAATATCTGAAGGATGTTTTGTCAACAAGTTCCAAATCAACTTAGATCGTATCTATACAAAATTCTTAATCTATACTAAAGTTATCAGCATGTCTTACTTTTCTGATTGTTTCTAGGATAAATCTGCAAAGTTATAACATTCTATTCCGTGTCTAAGGACCCTACGGGTGACGACAACGATTCATCTTCAAGTCAAGATAATTATGTTTGCGCATTATATTTTTATTAGATACTTATTATTTTTAACACTAGAGAAGAATAGCACATTTCTAACAATTGCTCAGCGACACCTCTGTCAGTGAAACCAGTCACTCTATCGGGTCGAATGGTCTTTTATAATAAATTACAAACGGTAGGTTGGAAGTGCACTCAACGATTTATTGTAACGACGTGGTGTCTGCTTTGCAAATGGATTTGCAATATCGGCAACTTCTTACGATATGCATTTAATCACATACAGGTTGATATTATCTAAAAACAATATCCCGACACTAACTAAACAGCTAGTTACGGTACATTCGTTTTTGTTTAATAACGCCAAGGCGATTATATAGACACTTACTGTATTTTAATTAAATACTAGTAAACGCCCCCTTGCTTTGGTAAACTCCTGTCACTGTTTTCCGTGGGTAAACTTATATGCCTTTAGTTGGGTGTTTTAAATTGATATTCATCGATTTTATCTGTGAACCGAATGAAATTAAACGAACTTTAAAAGTTAAGAACCCAAGCATGACCTTTTTTAAATCGCATCCAAAACGGTTTAATAGTTTCTGAAATGATCGTGAAGAAAGTCACAGGTACAGCGACAAACAGATAAACGGACAGATAAACATTCTTAAAATCGTCGTTATGGTATATCTCCCCCCCATAATAATTTTACTCAAAATAATTATATATTATGTTTGTGGTATGTGTTTTAACGTGGAATTCGAAAAATAAAATAAAAAAGGTATTAAAACTTTAAACATTAAACTCAAACTTTAACCCATTAATGGTTACAGAGCACGGGTTTCTACTCATACCTGAGGAAGCCTAGGAACTACGTTATTAACCTACCAGCAATTCAATATTAATACTTCAACTTTTAAATTTTTAATCCTTTTATAATTTTCTATAAAAAATTTATTCATAAATACCAATAAATAACACATGCGCCATCATAAAGCAACGACAACAGTGAGCTAAATTAAGAATGGAGTTTCCGTTCGAGACGAAACTGAACGAAGATAGTCCACTTCAAACAAAACCGAGGCAAAACGTTGACAAATGCGACTTGGCCACACGTCCACTCGTTTACCTACACTGCAACTATTTATACAATTCAATTGTATATCACATTAAGTAAATTAATTTCACTTTCATGATCATTCCACTGCTAATCTCGGGTAATAGTCTAGAAAACAGGGGTTAAAATGCGTGCCGTGCAGATTGATACATTTACCTTTGTATTATGTAGAGCTTATAAAATATTAAAGGAATGAATTATTTGAAGACAACAAAAACATCGCGCAATTTTCAGTAATTTTCGAGTAATCGTTGTTATTTGTTTACGAACCTATTATTACCAAAACTATAATAAACCGAAATAAAAGTCTAAGTATAAATGAATAAACAAAGAAAACTTTTATAAACTTTCACTTTGTAAACGTATTGTGACATCATAATTATATGATTTTAAATCAGTCAACAAAACTTTGTTTCTCAATATTAAGACAGCTTTCTGGGAATAATGCCGCTCGCTACTATTTAACTTATGCGCAGTACTGATAAATGCCCACGTGCGTGCTACGATTTCGTCTGATAAACGCACATGATTACAGATATTTATGGTCTTAATTGTTCTTCACACCCTATTGTTCTATTGGAAATGATGGTTTATTATAATGCCGTTCACTCGTTCGCTCTAGGAAAAGGAAATTCATAGATACGAGTAGGTTTGCTAAGAAAACAGACGCTTCGTATCGCTAACCCACATTTCATCGGTCACGGCCAGCTTTAACGAACCCACTATGGGTTGTGCCTTTGTTTACGTGCAAAATTCCTTCTATATAAAGTATGAATGATCGTACATGCACGTTTTAACAATATAACGTTTCAACTACTTTACCAATTTATAATTACACAATAAATATTGAAACAATATTTGATACTAGGTTAATTGTCTGCATTCAATATAATTAACTAAATTAAATTTTCAAACTTTGTATTTATTAACAGTAATTATTCATATTCAAATAAATTGCAGAATAAATCCGGGCCAGCTTATATTAGGTAATAATATAGTTCAACTCCCCTGGCCCTCTCGCTTCTGATGTCTCAGTACTTACTCCATTATGTTTAGAATGTCTAGATTATAAATATAGATACTATTTATGAGTGTAGCTGTTTGTGTACGCTTGACAAAAAGTGCATCTTAATTAAATTATAATAATTTAATTTAGACGCACTTTGTGAAGCGTATTATAAATATGGATATACATAATGTATGTATGTATTTTTTGGTTATAAGTTATAACCAAATTAACACACAAAACTTACCTGTTATTAACTAAAGTTCCTGTTGATAGTAATTATAATTTATTTTACAATAGCACTGTTAAATCTATCATATTTATTTATCTTGTCGATTTATTACTTTCCTCCGCCCAGACGGCGAGAGATGGTCTGAATAACGGAACCATAAGATTAAGGCTTGTTTAGTATAGTATCGCCTATTAGTTATTAAGTATATTATTACGTTACTTATTTTATCATTTTTAAAAATTTGGTTATTTTACTCAGCGCCTGATGCATCCTAATGGCATCTTTATGTTTACGCGTCGCATCGTACTCGGCGAACAATTAGCATTAAGTACCGTGTATGTTCTTACCGACATTAATGAATATTACATTACAACTCTTTACCGTGAACTGTGTGGTGGTTTTATTTTGCCTTGACGAAGATTTTAATTGCTATAATACCTAAACTACAGCGGCAACATTGGTCCTTCGAGCCGGATTATTTACGAATAATTTGTGGTGATAAATTATTCGCGTGTTGGATTAATAAATCTGGAAGTTAAAGTTTAACTAGAGGTCATTGGAAGGTTAACCGCGTGGATGGAAGAAGATAAATTTGAAGAAAAGGCCAAAAAGTTGAACTTATTATGGTACTAGTGTTCCATTGATTTCCACCCAACACTCTGTTATGGTATTATAAGTATTTTGTAAGTATAAAAGCTTCGATTGTGAACAAGGTTGGTGAATACTTACTTTGATTACTTTTAACTATTAGTCATGATCAGTTAATTTATTGTAAAAGTTAGAAGTGATTAGTAATTAATAATTTAGTTAGTTACTTTCAAGTAAATATTGCCTTTAATAATTATCTACACAGTTTCTTTAATTAATTTGTAAAGATTGTTAAGTTAGCATTCAAATCATAATTTATTCAATTTCTTAATAACATTGTGTAAAAATAGTTCAAGTAAGTGTTAAAATCATAATTAGATTATTAAAGTTTGGTCATAAATTGAAATTACATTGTTGTTTCTAATTTTTATTATTCGTACTTAAGTATTACAGTACATAGGAACATCATTGTTAAACACACATTAAGACGTTTTTATAAACTAGCTATTATTACATCAATTCCAGGTTGATTACATACCAGCCTCGCAAGATGACGCAAGAGGTAAAACTTATTCGTCAACGTGCAGCCTACAAGGGACAATTAACGTCATTTTCAAGTTACATCGATGACTTGGATGCTGCTTCTCTAAACACCTTCGAAGTTGACGAGTTGCAGTTACGTATCGCGCGGATGGAAAAAATGTTTGATCGTTTTGAAGAGGTACAGTTGTCTTTAGAGTGCCTAGTAGATGAGGCTGAATCTCACCTACTAGAGCGTAGGGAATTTGAAAAATTATATTATAAATTACTTTCACAAGCACGTAAAATTCTCAATGATTGTAGGAGGGCCGAGAGTGTTGCGACTGAGGTAAGTGTACGTCGCTCGTGCGCCCACAACAACATTAAGTTGCCTACCATTCAATTGCCAAAATTTAGCGGCTCCTACGACAACTGGTTGGAGTTTCATGACACCTTTTCCAGCCTCATTCACGATAATGACGATATAGACAATATTAATAAATTCCATTATTTGAGGGCTTCGTTGGAGGGATCTGCTGCGGTAGTTATTCAATCCATTGAGTTCTCATCTGCCAACTATTCATTAGCCTGGCAGATACTATGCGATCGCTATGAAAACAAAAGACTGTTAATTCACAATCACGTCTCTGCTATATTTAATTTAGATGTCATCACAAGAGAGTCGTCAGCTAATTTAAAACGCCTTTTAGATCAAACTAATAAACACTTACGAGCTTTAGAATCCCTAGGAGAACCAACTAAACACTGGGACACGCTTCTCATTTATATAATTACACACAAACTTGACAGCAAGACATATCGGGAATGGGAGCAGTCTATAAAGCAAGATAGAAAAATAACATTTAACATATTTCTGTCATTTATTAAAAATAGGGCTGACTTATTAGAAACCATAGAATTGTCTACATCTTCAAATAAAAGTCATAATAATTTATGTTCACCTAACATCAACAAGTCTACCAATAAGATAAAAACTTTGGTTTCTGTTTCTGATAATAATTGCAGTAATAAAAATAGTTCATTTTCTAAACGTTGTCCTAAGTGTAATAATGATCATAAATTAATTAATTGCCCTCATTTCTTATCGCTCACTAATGAATCGCGACTAAAATTACTGCCCGAGTACAAGGTGTGTTTTAACTGCTTACAGTCCGGACATTACGCTAATAATTGCAAGAAGCCAGGCTGCAAGGTTTGTCGGCGTAAACACAATACACTGGTGCATGTCTTGGATCGTAATAACAAACCGGTTTCTGCGATTAAGGGTGCGACACATCATAACTCGGATAATAACAACATCATGCATCCCATTGCGCATACGCAGCTACCGACACAGCAGCCGCCCGAGTCGAGTGCTCGCTTATCACTGTCGGCAAGTGTCGCTGCGCTGCCGCACACTCAAAACGGAGATGTGTTATTGTCCACTGCGTTAATTAAAGTATTCGGTAAGAACGGTAAACAACATGTCGCTCGTGCGTTGTTAGACAGCGGTAGTACGACGTGTTTAATGACCGAGGCACTGCATGAGAAACTAGGGCTGCCTATTATTAGGATAAATAACTCCATTTTAGGGATCAATAATATTACGTCACAAATTAATAAATCATGTCGCTTACAAATAAAATCGTTAGACGACAGTTATTCGACGAATATACATTGTTTTATTTTGCCTTCAATTACCAATAATACACCATGCAAACAGATAGATTTGTCTGTTATAAACATTCCGTCTGATATGTGTCTTGCGGATCCACACTTTCATATGCCGGCCGCTATCGATATATTGATCGGCGCGGACGTATTTTGGGACATTTTAGGTACTCAAAGGCTTACGTTAGGAGACGGACTACCGATACTCTGTGATACGAAACTGGGTTGGCTCGTATCAGGTCCCATTAAAGGTGGCCATGTATCATCGTCTCAAGCCTTGTGTAACTTTGCGAAGTTAAATGTCCAGTGTGATGAGGATGTTCATGACATTCAAAACCAATTAACAAAATTTTGGCAGCTCGAGGAGGTAAGTACAGACTTTGAGTACTCTCCGGAGGAAAGGGCTTGTGAAAACCATTTTATAAAAAACACCACTCGCTTAGATAACGGTCGATTTTGTGTTAGAATCCCACTCAAGCAGTCACCCGAGTTACTAGGGGATTCTTTGTCACGAGCGAAGCAGTGTTTTCTTTCCCTAGAGAGAAAACTTAACGCAAAGCCTAAACTCTTGGAGATGTACAAGGATTTCATGTTGGAATATGAATCCTTAGGTCATATGACTCAATGTCATAGCATTATTTCGAACCCTAATGTGCATTACATTCCTCATCACGGGGTTTTACGTGAATGTAGTTCCACTACAAAGCTGCGAGTAGTTTTTAACGCAAGCAGTCCTACTACCACTGGCGTTTCGTTCAACCAAATCCAAATGGTTGGGCCAGTGGTGCAAGACGACTTGCTATCCATTCTGCTGCGGTTCAGACAACACAAATATGTTATCGCAGCAGACGTGGAGAAAATGTATCGTCAGGTGTACGTTCATCCAGATGATCGAAAACTACAACAAATTATCTGGCGCCATAGTCCGTCGGATCCTCTTAAAGCTTACCAGCTTAACACCGTCACTTACGGTACGGCAAGCGCTCCGTATCTAGCAACAAGATGCATGAAGCAGCTAGGACTGGAGGCTTCCGACAAGAAAGTTGCCGATGCTATTATCCATGACTGTTATGTTGACGATTTGTTAACTGGTGGGGACGACTTAGAAGAAGTCATTAATTTACGTGACGGGGTCACTTCCACATTAGCTTCTGCTCAAATGAATTTGAGAAAGTGGAAGTCTAACGAGCCTCGGGTACTTCCTAAGCCTGAATCTCCACAGTCATCAGTGAATTTAAACATCGGCACTTCCGAGCCTAGTAAAACGTTAGGACTTGGGTGGTTACCAAATTCTGATCAGTTGTGTTTTCCAAGTGGCTTGGTTGCCGGTGGAAACACTAAACGCGATATTTTGTCAGTAATCGCACAGATTTTTGACCCGCTTGGTTTGCTAGCTCCTTGTGTTATTGTTATGAAGATGTTGCTTCAACAACTTTGGTTGGAAAAGTTGTCCTGGGATGAACAACTACCACCTGAAATAAATAAATTGTGGGTTGAGATAGTCGTAAATCTACCTTGTTTAAATGATATTTATGCCCCGCGGCGTGTTATTTGCGACTCACCGAAATCCGTTGAATTCCATATTTTTTCTGACGCATCTGAACGTGCGTATGGCGCATGTCTATATGTTCGTAGTGTCAACGATGATGGTGAGGTGGTAGTGCGCCTGCTACTTGCTAAGAGTCGTGTAACTCCACTTAGGTTAACCACTATACCGAGACTCGAATTGTGTAGCGCGTTAATAGGTACCCGTCTTTATAAAAAGGCTATCGCCTCATTACGGCTGGAGAATGTTCGCACTGTATTCTGGACGGATTCTACTATTGTCTTAGGGTGGTTGAGAACGTTGCCTAGTAAGTTGCAACCCTTTGTTCGTAACAGGGTGGCAGACATTTTAGACAAGACATCTAACTGTCAGTGGAGGCACGTAGGTACCAAAGACAATCCTGCAGATTACATTTCCCGCGGAGTAGATATAAAATCTATAGCGACTTTAAACAAGTGGTGGTCAGGTCCATCTTTTCTTTATGAGGACGCCTCACTATGGCCATCGAATCATTTATCTATTAATAACGACACCTTACCAGAATTGAAGTCTAGTAATATTTCTTTATATAGTGATATAGCTAATAATAAAATTTATAATAATGAATTCATTGATTTTAATAGATTTTCAAATTTCTTAAGGCTCAATCGTACTGTGGCATTTATATTAAGGTTTATTAAACGTTGTAGAAAGCAGTCCTGTTCTGGTCCTCTGTGTACCGACGAACTGCAATCTGCATTAAATGTAATTATCAGGCAATCACAATACGAAACTTTTCCTGAGTATAAACTACTCATTAATAATAAAGAATTACCTAAGAAAAGTCCTTTATTGAAATTTAATGTTTTCCTGGATGACAATAAAATAATGCGTGTGGGAGGCCGTTTGTCTAATTCTGACTATTTATATGAAAAGAAACATCCAATTTTATTACAGTCCACTCATAAGTTCACTAAATTATTATTTGATTATGAACACCGACGGTTACTGCACGCCGGGCCACAATTATTATTGTCTTCCATTAGAGAAACGTATTGGCCGATCAGAGGTCGCAATTTAGCAAGGCATTGCTGTCGACTTTGCATCAAGTGTTGCCGAATGAAAGGGCAAACTGTATCACCTATTATGGGTAACTTGCCGCAGCATCGCCTTCTAGCAGGTTTTCCTTTCCAAAATATCGGGTTAGACTATGCAGGCCCTATTCAGTCTGCTTCCCGCCAAGGTCGTGGGTGTAAATTAGTTAAAGTCTATATCGCCATTTTTGTGTGCTTCGCAACAAAGGCCATTCATTTGGAATTGGTAGGCGACTTAACGAGTAACACCTTCTTAATGGCATTGCGTAGATTTATATCACGCAGAGGAAAACCTACAAACATTTATTCCGACAACGGTACCTCATTCGTTGGCGCGTATAACGATATTTCCAAATTTTTAAAGAACAACTGCGATTCGTTAACTGAAGTTATGGCTAATGACGGTATTAAATTTCATTTTATACCAGCATATTCTCCTCATTTTGCTGGTCTTGCGGAGGCTGGTGTGAAGTCAACAAAGTATCATTTAGTTAGAGTGTTGGGCAATTGTCATTTAACGTACGAGGAACTTTCCACAACGCTAGTTCAAATCGAGGCCATATTGAACTCCCGGCCACTAACGCCTCTCTCTTCAGACCCTGAAGATTTGATGCCCTTGACTCCTGGACATTTTACAATTGGACGTCCATTGACCTCTCTGCCTGCACCGGACTATCTCGACCGCTCCACAAGCATGTTGACCAGGTTCCAGCGTATTGAACAGTTACGCCAGCACTTTTGGATCCGGTGGAGCAAGGAGTATGTGTCAGAACTCCAAGTACGCACGAAATGGCGCTCCAGCAAAGGTGCAACATTGAAGCTAAATGCTTTAGTTCTTCTAAAAGAAGAAAATGTGCCACCATTGAAGTGGAAGTTGGGTCGGATCATTGCGGTGTACCCGGGCACGGATGGCATCACCAGGGTTGCGGATGTGAAGACTTCGAATGGTGTACTTCGGAGATCATTTAGCAAGATTTGTCCCCTACCTGAAATTGATGATTTGGGTTGAAAGCGAGGCTTTCAACGCCCGGGGGCATGTTTAGTATAGTATCGCCTATTAGTTATTAAGTATATTATTACGTTACTTATTTTATCATTTTTAAAAATTTGGTTATTTTACTCAGCGCCTGATGCATCCTAATGGCATCTTTATGTTTACGCGTCGCATCGTACTCGGCGAACAATTAGCATTAAGTACCGTGTATGTTCTTACCGACATTAATGAATATTACATTACAACTCTTTACCGTGAACTGTGTGGTGGTTTTATTTTGCCTTGACGAAGATTTTAATTGCTATAATACCTAAACTACAGCGGCAACAAGGCTTCCATTTTTGACGAAAGCTGAGTACCGTTCGGAGAAATGAACATGTTATGAGCTTTATCTAAAAAAACATTAACTTCCTTCACGTTCAAAATATATATCATGTGAGCACGGGTCTCTCCTCATGCCTGATTCCTAGAGCATACTCCACCACGCTGCTCTAGTGCGGATTGGTGGAGGGGTCAGTAGCCAACCCAAGTGTCGGATTCTTTTAAGCCGATGTATTTTTATCTAAATAGCTGACAGATAAGAAGACGAGCCATCGGATGGTAAGTGGTCAGCGTCGCCCAATAACATCAGTATCATGACATATCACCGACGAGTTGCCGGCCAAAAAATACACACCGTACTATTGCTGATAAGTAGGTTACGATATTCGATTTTTTTAATTCCCAATATCGCAAATCTGTAAAATAATTAATTTATACTAGGGTATTTTAAATTATTAATAAGTACCTACCTACTGTTTGTTCTTAATTGAAAAAATCAAGGTCTCATTTGTAGTTGATGGGAAATTATTTGTATGTCAACTATTGAAAAATTTGATGTACGTATTCGTCTAGCATTAAGACTAAAAAAGTTCTAATATTTTTTCGCTTTTCAGTTTATTTTTGTAATATATCATTATCATAAATGACACTTATAGTCGATATGGTAAAATCTAATAACTATTTAAAAACTATTACCTACCTTCTGTGAAAAGCGATGGAGTATATTCTTGGAAAGTGCAATAAACTCTTAAATAACTTGGCACATCTGCGTTCCACATCCCACTTACTATCAAGGCCGATACATCCTTTTATCATACAGACCAATATCGAAGCGACCCATGATTGACGGCATGTTTAGACTATAGGTCAAGTAAACAAAGGGTTCTTCCCTGGAACATTGATTTTAAGAACGATGCAGCTCAAATTAGCGTGATAAAGACCTTCTCCTTTAAGTAATTTTGCATGTTTCGATTTTTTTTATAAGTCGCTGTTTATGTTTTTTTTACTTAAGATAAATTAGTGAAAGCCTATTAGGTAAGTCTTGAAGACTCCCACACCATAATTATTATCAACCGACCTCAAAAAGGAGGAGATTCTTAATTCGGTTTTTTCTTTCGTTTTTTAACTCAGAACTCGGTCATTTTTTAACTAATTTTGGAAACCATTTTATGATTTCGACGATATAAGTACTTCACGTTTGGTCCTATTCAAATTTCTGGAAAAATATCATCTTTATGGATTAACTAAGGATTAAAAATAGTCGATAAAGTAGTATTTGTTTTGTTACAAAAATCTGTCTTCATTACGAGTTTAACTTTCTATTCCTGTATTTTGTTGGGAATTACGAAATACTTTTAGTTGTGGCTTTAAGAATGTCTAAGAAAAAATTATTCTAATGACATAGGAGGGAACAGAAGCCTTTCCTTTTTAGGCCCGGTCAAAATATAGTGAAGAAACCATTATCAAGTATTCAGAGCCAGCAGCTAAATATAATGAATTACCACTTATCACTTCACTAATTTAATTAACTAATTAAATTAGTTTAGTTATAATTCAAACAATTAGTGATATTTTTCCATATAAAAATTTATAGTCTTAGCTTGATTCTATAAGGAGCCTATTGCTCGGAGTTGAGCATTTATTATTATTATTAATCACATAATATAAGAACAGTGAAAAGATAATACAACATAAATAAAAGAATTTTCGATGGCGTAGACGAAGTTAAGCCGATAAAGCTGTAGTTAAGACCTCACTGCGCTACCGACATTAAGTCAGATAAATGGATCTTAACCGGAATAATTACATAAACTCGTGACGTATTAGAAGCAATAACACACGATAACCGTCCATAAATCCTTTTACGTCATTCATATCTACGGGTCCATCTACTAGTGTTTTAAGAGGTGCTTTGTTTCACATTGTAAATGGACGTGTTTTATGATTATGTCACAGGAGGTCATTGGCCGGGCGCACCTTCCGCGGCTATAAATACGCGCCGTGTGTCGAACTTTTGACAAGCGTGTAAATAAACACCGGATCCGATACGGACGTCGCTCGTATTCTACTCATGGCTTACTATCTACTGATTTACGCACCCGTGTATAAGATTGCCAAATAATTATTGTTACCAGTAATAAAACTGTAAGGACATATCTGTACTTACTTGAAATTCTTTTTGTAAACATTAATGCACGTTTGCTTTCTATTTCGCAATAAAATTAATCAATAAACCGATGATAGAAAAATCAATAAAAATAAAAATCAACAATTCGCAATACAACTTCCTAAAAAATATATATAGAGATATATTGAAATGAATAACAAGCCTATGCAATCCCAAGCTATTCGACTATTTTTACTTTAATGTAGCTATTACAAAATTTACACGACGCCGAGACGTACATATGTAATGTAGGTTTACGGCGCATTTGATTTGAACCATGCTTACGTGTTTCCAGTTTGAAACGAACACATTGATAAATCAATCAGTTTTTGATTGAGTTTTCTTACAAGAAAAGTTTAGTGGAAATAAACTGATTATTTTATTGCAGATTTAAATCAAGTTTAACACAGTTAAGTGCCAGCCAATTAATTTCCAATTCAGTCTCAAATACGGAGTGTTATTTATTTTAGTCAAGAGTAAAAGGCTAGTGCTTCACTATCACAGTTCACCATCCAGGATTCCAGGACTAAGTAATATCAGTTGGTATTTTATTTAAACGTTAAGTGTTAATATGCTAAAAACTAGTGTTTAAGCTTCAGGTCACTTAATACCAGCGCAGTAATTTACCTAGTATGTAATAATAAATTAGCTGACACTCCGGTCCCCGCGACTTATCCTTATATTAACGTAACATTATAATAGTTTTATAGAATAATAGGCCGCGAGTTTGATAGGTGAGATTACAGAATTACCATGAAATGGCGTAGGTACCCTGATTTTACGTTTGGATCAACTGTGCTAATTGTGCGCCAGACGACTGTTGAATGGTTAGCTGTCACAGTTTACGTTGGACGGAGCTATAACGCGGAGCTAAGTAGCTCAACCATAAAGCGCTAGTTGGGCAAAAATCAGTTTATCTATTACACAATATGATGTCTTTGTCTAAATATAGTTGTACCTCTGTGGTTGTACTGTGTACAATATTTAATTTTAGAATGAGTCTGGGTAGGTACTCTAAACTAGAACACATTACTGGTCTGACTTTGACCTTATATTCCATCCTTTTGTTAATGTTTTCTTCACAAGAGTGACTTCAAATCATTTTTTCACTATAATTCATTTCCATCACACATAAGTTTTAACATGTAACGGTTAATATGTAAAGGGTTAGTCGAATGATGTCGAGAAGTATAATATTTACCCAAAACATCATAATTATAGATGTGATGGCTGGTGGTGACTAGTTTACGATATTCGAAACGACGCCGACTTCAAAGAGGCGCTAGAAACGCGAGCGCTTTCCTCTTCCTTCGTGGCTGTTTTATTTTTAATTACGGATATAGCCAGTATTTCCACTCGCAAATTACTAACACCCAAATTTGTTTTAAACGAAAAGGTAAATTTTAGAGAACTACCTTAGTAGTTTCACTAGTATCTCTACATCAGAACGGGTAGACTTGCATTTAGTCAATATTCGAGTATAACATCATAATTACCGACTCAGTCTCTCTCTCTTACACAATTACACACAGACACACAGATGCACACACTCACACACAAAAGAGATCATTTCATTCATATATTTTAGTTTGATTTAGATTTGTGTTGAGGATTTGAATTTAGATCACAAGAATGGTAAACTTCCTCTACGTCTATAGCACTAGAGCCCATATTTGCATCCAAACGAAATAGGAAAAGTGTACAGTTATACAGATATCATAGTATGTTTGTAATAAATTGGAGTATAATAAAACTAGCCTTAGATCACTTTATGAAACTGAATGCAGATGGAAAAGCATGTTGCACGTGCTATTTATTGCTAGTTATACCCACGCGTTAAAGTAGCAGCTATGATCATCCTTGTAGGCATTATTACCACCCGAACTTTTGTAACAAAGGGTTAACTGTAACGAATGCGTAAATAATACTTAATGTTACGTATATCTTAAATACTTATTAGGAAACAAAAGTGGCCATTTAAGTGTCTCTCTATTTATTGAAGATTTGAATATAGGTGTAATAAATTACAAGATGATTTCACGAAATATTTATGAATATAATTAATTTATTTATCAATAATAATTATTAAACACGAAACATCTACTCATACACATATGTTCTAGAATAACATAGCGCATAATATTTTTAGGTCTGTATACACATAATATATTATGTGAGTTACATGTTGTGTAGATGTCACAAAAATCGAGTCAACATAAAAAGGGACAAGATTAACAAGAATAAAAACAATATGATATGTATTTCAGACATAAAATAATTGAAAATCATGACTTATTTTAAAATTGTAACTGCTGAGTAAGTTGAGCCATCGTCGTTTAAACAAAATTAAATACGTAATAAAAAATGTAAGTAAAATAATTCATCTAGTTAACATTTATTATAACAGTATTCTGAGTAGGTTTAACTCATTACAAGGTTGTGTAAGCGCTGATACGTAGGTGAAATGGTAATTCTAACAATGTATCTAAGGCTGCCCACTCACACGCAATTGTAAGCTTTTGATTTAAGACCAAGGAGGTTCATTTTAGGAGTATAAAACAAAGTACAAATGTTCCTTTAAAATTAAATGCTTTGCTTATGGCACTGCAAAACTATACAAACACGATTTAGTTATATCACAAAACATTTGTTTCGAGATTAAATATAATATTTATGTATAATATTATAATACTTCATTATGAATATCATTTGCGAAAAATCTCGGTAGTTTCAACTCCACGCGCAAGCTTCTAAGTATTGTAGAAAAATATTATGTACTTAATTTAATTTACGAAACTATGATTTAAAAAAAAAATTAGAACGTGACTTAAAGTTAACCCTAATTAATAAAATTTAATATTGCATTCAATTGCAGTCAATAAATTCATCCATCGGTATTTATGAAAAACTTTAACCTTTCCGATGGTTCAATGTGTTGTAATAATGTTTTGTTGACAATAGGTATAATAGAGGTTGAAGTCGTGTGTTGTTTGTGGATAGAACCGAGTACAGATACATACATATAATGGTCCCGACCCTCCCACTAAACGTTTCTGTCATTGTTTCAAGCGAAGTACATGCGATTTCATTTCAATATAATCGCTCCGAGGCGCCTACACGCCGATTCTATTATGCAGATCCAATCAATAGGTATCATGCAGCTCCGTAAACTATATTTACTTCAGATTTGTGGTGTGTCTAAACTTGTGACTAATAAAATTGATTACAGTTTCATTTTCCACAAATATATTACCACAGATGATTAACACGATGTTTTTACGTTAGTTTTTTCCAATATTACCTGAAATTACGGGTTATGTCAAGTAATAAAGTCGACCCAATAAATATTTGTATTCGTATACCTACCTAATGATTTACTCTTTACAATGATTCTTAAATATATGACAGATTATAATCATTTTAAGATCGCAGTGAGATAAGGTCATTTTAATTTAAGGTTACAGGTTAATTTAACCATCTAACCATTGGGTCACCTATTTCCTTAGATAGTGATGATCCTGCCTTCGGAACAAGCGGTCCTGGATTCGACTCCCGTCCGGGCCAGATATATATTATACAGCTTCTTTGTATTTTCTTGCTTTTCTCTGTATTTCGTATCACACGCATATCGAATAAAATAGAGATGGTTTGTATTCACTTTGAAAGCATTCAGAATATAAGCGATGTTAAAGCGGGTAAACCACACTCACTTTCACGTTGGTTGACCGATTACCCTTTCCATACTTAGCTCAAATAACATGAGGGCTATTCTAGTACTAATATCGCGGCGTGACGCAGCGGAGTCTCGACGTGGGTGGAGGCGCCGACCGCTAGAGTAAATATTCCCAGAAGACTTTATCTCACTACAGACGCACCCATTCATTCATGAACCGTGACACACGCGCGCCTCATATCTGCTATAATATGTTTTCCTTAAAGTCTGAAAGGACTCACGGCTCAGAATAAGTCGGTTTTGTGTCGGTTTGTGACATATATTTCGCTTTGAGGAATAAAAACTGGAAATGGAGTATCCTAATACTGTTTTGATGAAAAAGTTTCAAGAGAGACTTCTTAATAGCTTTCTTTTTAAATTGTGTTGAAGTAGAGAATGCTAGTAGCTAACCAAGTAACCATAACTGTTTCCGTGCTTAGGTGGGCGTAAAGCAGTCGCTCCTGGTTGTTATCCTTAGCAGGGGCGGCTTAACCTATAGTGCAGGGGGTGCGGTGCACCCGGACGCCAGGTGTCAGGGGCGCCGGCAGCCGCTGTCGACACCTAGACCTAATCCATTTCGACCGAGCGTTTTGATACAAAAGGGAGCCAGAGCATTGATTTCACACGGGCGCTACATGTGCTAGAGTCGCTCCTGATCGTTAGATAACAGTTTTTAAGCCATATCAGAGGCATTCGGGAATGAAAACTTCCGATACCTTGGTTGACACCTAACCCCTCCACCAATCCTTACTGGAGCAGCGTGGTGTAATATGCTTTAGGCATCCTGAATGACGAGGAGAGACCCGTGCTCAGAAATTAATGGGTTTAAGCCAGAGAATGCCACAATGTGTTTCATCGAGACACATAAACACCTATTATGAAAAGTAGGAATCTAGTAGGAAGTAGGAAATATTTACTTTCTTCCCATAGAGTAGTATTCCCAACATTGCAAATGTAATAGTTATTGGCTAAGCGAGAACGAACGCCCGCTAATAGATAGGTATAACCTAAGTCGGAGTCCGAACTTCCGAAGTATTTTTATTTGAGGTTATTCTTCAGAATATGATGAACTTTGTACAGGATTCTTTGTGGCGACTGCCCGAGTTATCAATTCTGTAACTTTATATAATTTTTGAACCTTTATAACAACACAAACTATAAGTTTGGAAATTGGTTAATCATCGAAGAAGTTATAAAGTTATTCTGTAACGGGTACTTCACGAGTTTTTCGTTCTATACCGATATTTTTACTCAATTCCGAATAGGATGTTTGTGCCGCAATTTCCTTGCTATTGGATCGGTATAAAATGCGTTACGAACTATGACTACCCCTGACTGATTGCCCAGAAGTAATGGAATAAATAAGTGTTACAAAACTATTTATTTATTCAATGTATAGAGAAATGAATTATTACATGAAGTGTTATTTACAAAAACAATGTTTTAGAATAATAGTGGTAAATATGACATAGTGAAAATGATTCCTACGTGCATCCGAGCCCCTCGCTCTATCCAGGGGTCCACCGACGATGTCACGCGCCAGACCCGCTCCATTGTCCAGGTAAATAACTTACAATACTATGTTTAGTGGTGGCATAATTAGTTAAGGAATAAAGCCGGTTAAATCTGGTTTAGACTCGTGAGGGATATGATTTTGTGAGTACCCCTGACTGCACTATACCCTATACTATTAATGTACCTACTTATCCTAAAAACTATATTTTTTTAAGTCGGATTCAGTGTTTGATTTTCGTCCATTACCGTGCATTTTCTTTAATATTCATTAAACTATTCATATAATGATATAATAACCACATCCATTTGATAACACAAGATGCGCTTGATAAATATTATTTAATTATATGTAGTTAATTTTGGAATTAACCACAAACTAGCCGGTGCTTTCACTAACGTATTTTTCAACAGAAATACGGTACCCTAACAAGACACATGTAATTTAATAACTAAATGAATAATTTAACTTGAATAAGAAAAACATGTAATTTTTCTAGTGTCCCCGAAGAATATTCTACCATTTAAGATTGAATTACTTTTACAATTTAAAAGTGAAGGTATCATGTTTAATTATACGGTCTAGAAGTATCCATTTGAGGATGCCGTGTAGAGTGAATCCACACCGTACGAGCAGCTAAAATAACACAGACTCGTGTCACAATATTTACATTTATGCATGCAATTTTCAGCGCAATGTTCCAGGAAATTTTCGCGAAGTTTGCACGTGGTAGTTAATAATAAAACTGGGCCAGGAACCTGCTAACCCGCATTCGAGTTTTAAACAAAACACTGTTACAAAGTACGAGTTCCTTTGCAAAAGACAGAAATAGATTCATTCCCTTACATCTGGAGAGCTCTAGAGAAATGTTAAGTCCCACTGCAAAACTAGAACCTTCAATTACTTACTGTAAACAATAGAAACTGAGAAATCTTTGTTATGTTTTCATCGTCATATTTCAAGTAACGTGTCTATTTTATTAATGCTTTTGGTTATTTTTATATTCCCATATGCTCAAAAGCAAAAGTAAAATGTTATGTTTATAAAATACAAAAATTATAAGTTAGCAGCCGAAGATTCGATTACGGGTTTGGCAAGTTTTAATCGTTTATGCTATATACTACTACTACTATAAATACTACTATACTAGTAAAATAACAATAAACGCTAACACACTCATACCCAAAAAGAATTCCTTATATCTCGGGTATTGGACAATACAAATACGACGTCACTTACACCCGCAACCTGAATGTCTGTCTCAGACTCGAAGCCGAGACCACGTAGACAGATTCAATACCAATTGGGCTATGGGGTCGTGTAAATATTGAGTATTTTTCAGGTTTGACCGTTACATTGAATTAATATTTCAGAACAACCTCAGATGAACAGTTGTGAACGTAATAGATATAATTATTTCAACAGCACAAGTAACACACTTTTTATATTTAACATTAACGATCATCATTAAATTTTGGTTTGACATCTTAATGTTGTTACGGCTTCTAAGTCATATAAACAGAAACAGCTACCATGGTGTAACTTGTGGCCGAGCCCAGCCGCCCATCCGCCCAGCGATATTAAAAGCTCACGTCCTCATTTAGCTTCCGCACTTCACGATTTTAGGCCCTCACCTATCGTGCCACTGTTTGGCCTAATTTTATATATAGATTACTGATTTAAAACTTAATTATAGACTCGTAATGGATGCAGTTTGACTATTAAGCGTAGTCGTAATAACTATAAACGTAGTTCTAATGGCGATGTTGAGAAGAATAATGTGAATTAGTGGCTAATAGTTATAATTGAAATTAGTTATAGTTTAGCGTTTGGTAAATAAAAAGGTAATAGTACATTACGATACGTGTGCGTAAAGTAGCTTATTATTGCACGGTGTGAAGTTATCGCACGAGCGGAGCGCGTACTCTGAATGAACCCGGGCCATTAATGGGTTGAAGCCAATACTGACTCAATCCCATGACGGCAATCCAGGGTGTCGTAAGAGGCGATAGAAGTCGGCCCCTGCTTGGTGGCAGGACTGAAGTCCAGCTGGCTAGCCTTCTTACTTGAGTCAGTCGCCAAACCGTATATAAATAACCGTCATATTCTAGCTGAGAGCTTGAGAGCCAGTAATTTCTGTCTCTCCTCTTCCTTGTTCCCTGGACGGCAAGCCGACAATGCACCCGTGGCAATGACTTTAGTGTTCCTGATGGCCATAGGCGACCGCGACCCGCTACTAGGTGGCCCGTGTGGTCATTTGTCGGCTATTGACTTAAAAAAAAACTCTACCAAATACTACAAAAAGTATGTAACTTTCGATATCATCTGTATTCTTTTAAAGAAGCAAAATTGCAATTATGAAGTATTGTATTAAATAATTTTCTATTTAAAGAAGCCTTACTTTTGACATTGATTGGTGCCCAGTCCTGTGGAGTTTACACGAATATTTCTTCCTATTTTCTCATCATATAGAACAAAAATCGAACTAACGCAGCTGCGAATATTGTTCACTGGGGCAGTACAAATTAAACCAAAGTGAAACTAATTGAAATAGGTCTGTTGGTCTGTGTCCGTCTTGACAGACTAATTATACCGACTCACTTGTGGTTAAATCTACATATAGGCTGTTTCAAATTGTTGCAGGCACGTACGAATCTCGCCAAGTCGAACTCGGGGTCAAAGACTTTCAAATGACTTCATTGGTTGTTGCTATTAGTCTAGATTGAACCAATTGTGGCTTGAAGTAATTTCTATAATTATATCATATTTTAGAACACGCAGCAACAGTCGATCTAATAGTTCTGCGAATTGTGCACTTGTTGAGTTTGTTCCGAGTACTCACTGATGATAAATGGATTGAGTGAATACGCTTATGCAACAAAGGTTATTCTCGACATTGTAAATCTTTCCTACAGTACTTCCAAAGTTTATTGCACGTTTACGCAAAAACTGCTGATCAGATTATGAAGATACTTTACTGTATTGTAGCTTAAAAATATTTTGTCAACACACAGTTCAAAAAAGTATTTCCACATGATTCGAAAAAGTATTTTGTTTCTAAAGTTAGATTATTATTAAACTTATATTATTATACTTACCTGAAGTTGCTTGTATCGCAACGCATCATGAAATATTTTGGGTCAAAATGTAATGTTTATGAAAAACAATCGAGCAAACTGAATCGGCGGGAGCACGTTATATTCCAAAACGAGCGTGTCGGAGCCTCACGTTGGTTTATTTATTTTGCGCGTGTTCCCACTTAGGGACGACCAAAAAGTGGTTATTTGCGTAGTCCAGTTGGTTGGTCCCAGGCCGAGCCGTGGTTGCTCAGCGCGAGGATCTTTGGTCCCCGCTAGAACAAATGTTTATGTGACAAATTAATGTTTATTCCTGAGTTGTTTGTGATGTCTATTGTAGTACATGTCTGTGCTAAACACGGTACAGGGAATACTAGGACATGTATAAAAAAAATGACCTAGGTATGTAGTTGACTAAAGTAATTACTGAATGAAATAAATGATACTAAGACATTAAAATATAAATCCTCCTTTTAATACCGGTTCACCACCATAAGCTTATTTTCGTACAGCCGTTCAGATGCAGTTAGATCGAAAGGCGTCTAAACATATTTATGTTTCCTTGGAAACAAACTTGTTATTCTTTTACATGACACTGACAGATACTAACCTGACTTTATTAGCAAAATCATAACACTACTATTGTATGTTAAATGATGTTACAGATAGAACCCGACCCATTTTTACCGTTATCAAAGCCTTCGGCAACATTTTTAATGCTCTATTAGACAATTAACGATTTACTTGACATTTGTAAGAAATTCTGAGTGATGTTTAAGGTATTTATTTTAAGATTTAAAAACGCCGTAATTGCCGTTTGAGAACAAGACATTATAAGTAAAAAGAATCATTGTTTGAGAAGAAAACGGATTTGACTTAGTCAAAAATTCAAACGAACGGTCGGCGCAGAACGGTGGGTTCTAATTAAATTGTGTCGATTGTACATAATTATATGATTTCCAATTATCTATCTTATATTAAATTTATCCAAACTGAGTTGTAAATAAATCTTATATTAAAAATATCAGCTAAATAAATTACAACCCTACCTAAAACTTACGAGTACAAGCCTACATTGTAATCCCAAATTGCGTTTGTTGCACGCAAATATGGCAGCCCTTCATGAATTAATACAGAAACTCGAAATGAGTCGATTTAATTAAATTTATTTCGAATGGGCATACCTCTGTGAAATTGCATGTTTAATGAGCGCTTTTAAATAAAGAGGTCATTGGTGTAGCCAAATTAAATTATTTTTTGTTAATCACTGCTAATTTATGATATTAAACTTTAGCCACAACAATGAGTCAGGTTCTTACAAATTAATTAAAACCAATTCCAGAATATAAGCAATGTCAATTTAACTTGATTTATTGAGGAAAAACCGTTATTAATCGATTGATACATTTTTTTCATAGTTATAGCATTTCTGTGGTAACGCTGCGGTACATTAAATTAATTTCTGTCACGAATAAAAATTTCTAATTAGTGTGGGTGTTGATTTAAAAGAATTGCAGAGGAGATTCTTGCGCTTGCGTTTCTTTCACTCTTTAATATTCATCTTTCCGAAACATTGGCAGACGCAAAATATTTGAAGTTCATAAGTGTATCGTTAATGAAATTAAATAAATATATGTAATTGAGTTTTAAATAGTATAGTATTTCGAAAGAATATTTTATTTTATTTTGAAATAAAAAAAAAACAATCTAATATTAGACAGACAGACAAATTACGAACGAACTAGGAAAACTGGCGGGTTTGGATTAATACAGTACGTTTACTCTTAGCAATGTCATCAGACACTTTAAGATTCCTCGAATAGTTTAAATGAGCAAAAAGTAGATACTATAGAAAGTTAAAGAACAAAATGTTCGTTTAAATCTAATTCTCTTTCAATTCCACGAACTCAGCGCTGGATTTTTTAATAGAGTACAAAGTAAATTAAAAAGTCCTAGCATTTTCAGTTCAACTTTATGATTTAATTGAAATATCTCTAAACTCTGTTTAAAATGTATATATCATATATATTTATTATTGTAAAGAACAATATCAATACTGACGTATTATAGTTTTATGCAGTATTTTGACAAAAAAAATACGCAAATGTCTTCTTAGGTTTATAAAATTCAAATGATCACTTATTAACTTGTTTTATTGAGTCCTACAAATATATTTATTATGACGTTACAATTACATAATATATTATTAACAGTCATAATCCAGTCTTGTATGGAATTCCTTTACTAATAGTAGTGATAATATTACTATATAATTAATTATGCACAAAAAAGGCATTGAAAAATCAATTTATAGGCTGTTATATTTTTGTCTCAAATTAGTAAATATCTTTTTTTTGTATTATGTTGTTCTTGAAATATTAATGAACGAATTAATTTAATACTAAAACTATTCTAAAATATCAATGCTATTCAGATATATACTAGTCTAGAACATTATCTATTAAGTTTCATATTTTAAGTGCGCTAACTTTGATTAATAATTGTCTCCACGTAGGTAACAACGTGAAGTAGATACGTTGTAGAAATAACTCGTTTGAATTTTTATGGGAGCGGATACAACATATTCCTAACAGCCACCTAGAGCGATAAAAATGTCCATCTCTCAAGATTTATTACAATCGAAAGCTATTCAGAACCGATTTGAATAAATAGTCCTGTGATAACTCAGATACAGTCACGAATTGAGACCGAGTGAATTCGTTATCCTTATCTGTAACAGCTCAACGATCTTCAAATATACGTACCATCATTATCAAGATCATTTTTATAACATACTAGCTGACCCGGCGAACTTCGTACCGCCTAACAGTCGATTCTATAATATTTTTTTAATACTTATTCTGATATTTGGGACACCGGGTTAGCTAGTAAGATAAAAAAAAGTTGATAAGTCAACAATAAGTAGGTATCATATTAAAAAATCAGAAATTGTTATTTTCATTGTGATTTTTCAGTGACTATTAAAAGAAATTTAAGTGTTTTATAATTTTTATTTTTTGACATATCAACTTTCTTAGTTGATATGTCAAAAAAAATCACAATGAAAATAACAATTTCTGATTTTTTAATATGATACCTACTTATTATATTTCATTAATTTTCAAAAATTATGTGCGTATTAGAATTTAATTAACACTTGCATCGGTGGAGCAAAACATCGTGAGGAAACCTGCACACCTGAGAGTTCTTTATAATGTTCTCAAAGATGTGTGAAGTCCGCAAATCCGCACTTGGCCAACGTGACTATGGTCTATACCCCTCACATTGTGAGAGGAGACCCGTGCCCAGCTGTGGGACAGTTATGGGTTGTGATGATGGTAAAATGTAAATTGTCTGAGGTAATTCTTTTAATAGTCACTAAAAAGCTTGCACCATTATTACTCGAATGTTGCACTTCACGGGTCTGTCTTAACCGAAATCTTTCATGTTCATTGCGATCTTCACGTTCCTCGGCAGTACGATTAGATTGATAATTAATTTGACTCGTTGCGTTGACCACCCGGATGGCGCAAAGGTTAACACGCCGGATCGCCTTTCCGAGAGTCCTAGGTTCGATTCCCAGCGAGGCGGAAATTTGAATGATGAATTTAAATTTCCGTTCTTGTTCTGGGTGTGTGTGTTCTTGTCTTGTGTGTTGTCCATGGCACCCACGACACAGGGAAACTTAGTGTGGGGCTATGAGTGTGTAAGCGTTAGTTCGGGTTCTTATGCCTTAATTTGTCCGCCGCCTTATAGGAGGCATATTTAGTAAGTCACAAACACAATTTTTTTTAATTTTATAGGAATTGTAATATTAAAGATGCACAGCAAAGAGACGTTTACGTTTCAAGTGACATTTTACCACAGACAATTTACATTTTACCATCATTACAACCCATAACTGTTCCAAAGCTGGGCACGGGTCTCCACTCACAATGTGAGGGGTATAGGCCATAGTCTACCACGTTGGCCAAGTGCGGATTTGCGGACTTTACACACCTTTGAGAACATTATGGATAACTCTCAGGTGTGCAGGTTTCCTCACGATGTTTTCCTTCACCGAAGCAAGTGATAATTAAATTGTAATACGCACACAATTTTTTGAAAATTAAGATGTGCGTGCGGCGTTTGAACCCGGCCCCCCCGGTTCGGGAGTACAACGTTCAACCACACGGCTATCTTGAAATTAATATTTTTTACGATACTAACGTCACTCGATTCTTTTGCTTTCCTGGAACCCCTCCACTAATACTGAAACTTTATGTTATGGTATTAAAGTTCTAATTGACTTTCAAGTATTATTACGAATCATTTGTATGGGAATATAGAAAAGTGTTGTTTTTAGACTTTTTCAGAATTTTTTTTAAAATGTTCTCTCCGTAACAACCATCTTCAGGACTACTTCATATTTTCAGGAATATCATAAAAAAAAAAATTAGCGAAATCGGTTCAGCTGTTCTCGAGATAGCTGTCCCGGCGAACTTCGTACCACCTAACAGTCGATTCTTTATTTTTTTTTAATACCTACTTATTCTGCTATTCGGGACACCGGGTCAGCTACAGTAGTGGCACGAAATGAAAGGCCCCTTTGACACATTAAAATAGTGTCGTGATATAATTATGTTAATTTAGTATCGAAAAATATGCTCAAGTGCGAGTTGATCCATCGATAAATTTTTGGAGTAGTAAGTAGTAACTACCTAATTAAAACTTCATTAAAAGAATATATAAATGTATAATTAATGTATTACAATGGTTAGACATATTTAAGGTCTCCTTGGCTTTGAGGGGTGACCCATGCTTAGTAGTGAGCCTTTTTGGGTTGAGATGATTTATTTTATAGGTTATTTAATTTATGTAATTGACTTACTTACTTTATTTAAGATGGCACTGTATTTTATTCATTGACATATTACTATGGACGTAGGGTCCGCGCTAAAAAATGTCCGAGCCAACTCAGCAACAAAACGCAAGAAGAACAACAATGCCGCGTTAGTCACTTTTTGACCATGCTGACAACTACACATCAACGATGCCGTATTGTGTTTTGAAATCGGGCAAAGACTACGCCAGTAAAGTGAATAAAGACGATGGTATATCATAATTTCGGTAAGTAGACTATTGTTTTATCTTTTAAATTATTGTATTGCTACTAAAACACGCTATTTTATTTTAAATTGAATTTATTTAAAAAACTAATTGCAGAATTAGATCAAAAATATATCTTTGTCTTTGTCTTCTCACCATTCAGGCTATATAGTCAGAAAGAGACAAATATATCATTTACTTTTGTTTAGATTATTTTGCACTATGTCATTATGGCGTGTAGTGTAATCGTTGTGGCATTGACGTAAGTGTTTGATGCAATCGAAATAAAACCGTGATATAATGAATTTAGTGTTTAAATTACATTGCTAACATTCCTATACTTTCTTGTAATGTCAAACTGGGACATTATTTTCGCGATTTTAGTAGGAGACCATATGTCTATAGTATTTATGTCAATGATTTTATTAGTAAAAACGTGACAGTTCTAATTTATATAGTTGTAGTGTTGTGAAATAAGTACCTAATGATATCGATCGCATATATTTATTATATTAAATTCATCAGATTTTGATTAAAATAAATGAATAAAGATTACCTGTCATTATCATTATTTCGTTTCATTGTCGAGTGCCTACCTATACCTACTTATTTTACAACAGCTTCGAAAATTTTAAAGAATTTAGCATTATCAATCAAGAAAAAATACTCGTAACATCTTGTAATGAAATATAATATAATATTAGTTCATACATTTGTACAAAAGTTTCCGGCAGTAGTTTAGTTTCTTACATTTTGTAAAAAAATACGGGTCTGTTATCGTGTTACGTTTATCGATATAGCCCATCCCTATCAGTTTCTCCGAATCTGATATAACCTTGTACGTGTGTAAACGTCATATTTTTATCAAATAATGCATATGCAACGTAAAAAAGACGCTCGTTCAAGTTTTCACAGGAGCTGTCATCGAGAAAATAAAGAAATGGAAATATTATAATGGTCTAAGAGCTAGCAACGTTTTCGAGAGACCATATCAGGTAAGCTAGTTTTGAGATATGGTATCTCTCTCACTCTCCCGGACATCATACGGGGGGTCTGGCTAATTGTATAAAATAAATTATCATTTTGATACCATATTAATCCACAAAATAATTCAATGGTTTTTAGTAATTTCTCTGACATTTATTTGATAACTATTTCTAAACCAAGCAAAATGATACCACAACACTTTTCACTTTTGGATCGGTCTGGCTGAAGTTTAACAATTTATTTATTGTCTGGCAAATAAATTTTGGGGTTTTAGATAATTAAATAACAACATAAAATAATTTGAAAAATATTTTATAGCAATAATAGATTAATGTTGCAAAAAGTTCAATTAAAAAAAGATAAGAAACCTTCTTAAAATGATTTGAAAAATTGATATTTTACCTGTACAGATACGATGCGCACTGATGTACGCAACGTCTACCGCCAGCCAGACCGTCCGTATGACGTCCAGGAGAGTGAGAGAAATAACATATCTAAAAACTGGCCTACCTCAAATTCTTGTTTTTCCAACGTTGTTAGCTCTCGTACCACTCGTCGTGTCAGTCATTTGTTTTGCCTTCTCGGAAACCCTCCACTGACACTTAAACTTTATGCTATGGTATTAAAGTTCAAATTGACTTTTAAGTATTATTACGAATCTTTTGTATGGGAATATAGAAAAGTGTTGTTTTTTTACTTTTTCAGGCAATTTTTTAAATTTTTCTCTCCGTAATAACCATCTTCGTACTTTAAGGAATATCATAAAAAAAGAATTAGCGAAATCGGTTCAGCTGTTCTGGAGATCTGCTCTTAGCAACAAAATCAGCGATTCATTTTTATATATAAGATTCGACATCGATAAAATCTAAGAATACAAACATTGGTAAATTCCCTCTATTCAACGAGTCTTGCATACAAACCGATATCATTTTTAACATTTTAAACAGGTGACAATTGAAATAAATTTAAAGCTACTTATAAGTTCAGCTACGTTCAACGAAAGTTAATTGAAACTTGAAAAATGATACTGTCATTTACACATAGCATCTGGTTGTCCTTCTTAATTAAAGGGCCGTGAACTATGTTGTCAAGTGAGCTAATAAATCATACTGAGTAAAATAAAGAGGCGATCTTTGTATAATTATGATATGCCAATATGAAGAGTGAGTCGATCTGATTTTATCCTAAAATTAAGTAGGAAGTTGAAGTGTTTTGACAATTGAAATTGACAATTGACAATTGAAATAAATTTAAAGCTACTTATAAGTTCAGCTACGTTCAACGAAAGTTAATTGAAACTTGAAAAATGATACTGTCATTTACACATAGCATCTGGTTGTCCTACTTAATTAAAGGGCCGTGAACTATGTTGTCAAGTGAGCTAATAAATCATACTGAGTAAAATAAAGAGGCGATCTTTGTATAATTATGATATGCCAATATGAAGAGTGAGTCGATCTGATTTTATCCTAAAATTAAGTAGGAAGTTGAAGTGTTTTCGCTGCCTTGCCAAAGCAATACTCTATTCAAACTGCTTAAGAGGGGGTATAAAGCAAAATTGGCAATCGTAGATTCAATTTTTACAGTAGTAGATCAAGTTTCTAGAAGCTGAATAAGGACTATATAAACTTCATTATATTATCGAGTGAATGTAAGAATCAAAAACATAAAAAAAAAAATTCTCGATAGAAAAAAATCACAAAGTTAGGTCTAATTTTCAACTAAAATCATTTTTTTTTCAATATGGTGCATGTTTTTGAGTCAATATTTTAATATGTTACGCTAATTAGTATCACGGAGGGATTTGTAGATCGATTTCTAAATCAAATCTATAATTTACGAATTATTTAAATAAAATACATTAATTGTCTTTATAGCTCTAGGATTTTGACATGCTCTGTTCCATTTATCAGTACCGTTGAATTTGATTTTTTCCTAGCTTTATACCCCCTCTTAAGCAAATTAATTTACAGCATGCAAAGATTTCACATAGGTACTTTTTAAATTCCGTAGCCAAAGGGTAACACCATAGAACATTTTTATTACGCCCCGCTGTCGGTCCGTCTATCACAGGACCTTTAAGTTTTTTTGGCGTAAATG
Source organism: Ochlodes sylvanus (assembly GCA_905404295.2). Lineage (NCBI taxonomy): Eukaryota > Metazoa > Arthropoda > Insecta > Lepidoptera > Hesperiidae > Ochlodes > Ochlodes sylvanus. The sequence goes on from FR990127.1 coordinate 9,027,733, forward strand.
TTATACTTACGTTGGTACGAAATCCATCGTGTGCGCGTTCGATTCGTATTTGACCGGATTTTCATCCCCATGTATGTATGCATGGAATTCATGACTCTTTTTAAGGAAGTAGTTGAACATGTTTACTATATTGTATAGTAAGAAACCGTAATCGTAACTAATGACGAGTGATATCACCTGGATGGGGCAATCTGACATTTACAGTCGACTGCTAGTTATCCAATAAAGTGGAAATATCAATTTCACGTGTTGCAATACGATAATAGGGTTAGTGGAATTACAAGTCATTAGTCCAGCATCCATTAGTGAGTGAGAAGAGTCTAGGTTTATTCGCACGTCTGAGTGCCTCCAGGGTCGGCGACGGTCTGTCGCGACTTACCACTTGTCCCCATTCTCCAGCAAATTAACTCAAATATGACTTAATCCTTTTAAGAATTCACTTACGCTTACGCACCGTCATACTTGTATATTACATTTTATGCAGATCGCATACTGGACGCATCACAGAAATATCTCACGCTGTCGATATAATAACACAATGTGTCACAAATTATCCCTAAATGCCTTTGGGACAACAAAGGCTGTATGGAGATCTCCGAACATTTTTCTTTGGTGAATCAGTTCCTTAGTAATACAATGGTGTATATTTCCCATGGTTTAAAAGGATCAATCGCGCGTTGCGAAAGGGGGCTAGACGGAATTATCACGAAAAGTTGTTATTAATGTATTATACTTAGTAAAAAGTAAATAAGAAAAGTTGTAATTATTGTTTTTAATGTTGTTGTAACGAAGTTTTGGAATAAAATTTTATTACAATTCCTTCACTAATTAATCGAAAGGAACTTCATTCCATCCGGGTGTCCCTTGACACCTCTCAAAATTTTTTTTTCTTGTATTTTGTTATTGAATTTAAAGTCATTAACATTGCTTCGATATAAAAACAAAAATATGTAATTTGTTTAGTTATTATATTATAACATTCTAAATTGGAATTGGCTTCCACTACAAGATACTTTTAACGCATGACTCCTCAAACTAGCCCAAGATTCTGGAAAAAGATTCACTCATAATTCAGTGCCTTCTTGGAGCATCTAACGATGTGTGGAGGTGGACGCTTCATTATATGTATTTGTGCTGTACGATGTATGTACCATGTACAGTATATACATATGATTAATTGACCACATGAGATATGATGACCTTGAGGTGCTATCAAACTTAAAAATAACGAATTTCAAATTGCCAACAAGCAAGACCGAAACTTTTCTTATTGTCATTTATTCTCATGATTTGAAGTATATTGACATGAGAAGTCCCCTCGTAAAATTTTAGCGGCAATTTAGAATGTTACGACCATCAAAATCTTATCGACAGCTCTTTGTGAGTCAACAGATCCACGGCCAATGTTACTGCTTTACAAAGGGATTTTACACGTTTTACGGTCGAGTCACAAGACATCGTACTTCATGTATGTATTTATTACTTACAGTCTATTATTGAGGTAATAATTATAATGGTATGTTGTTAAACAATCTAAAACGGTGGTATGTTTTGTTCAGGCTTCGGAGAGTACTTATAGTTATACATAGTCTGTCAATAGCAATTTCTGTTACGTAGAAATCATAATTTTAGATTGCCTTAGGAAATCCATTGGCTGTTTACTTAATTTTAGCAGTTATAGTTGGTGTATAGGATTTCACATTACACATTCCATGATTCTAACGATTCTAGCACCTGACTAAGTCCAGAAATAAATAGTAATAATAATACGTGGCTTATAATCAAATCTTCTTTTGTTGCAGATCTACACAGACTGGGCGAATCATTACTTGGAGCGGGCCCGGTCCCGCCGCCGCGCGGGCACTTCCGGCGGAGGCCTGGCGCGGGACTGCGCCGACGGACTGCTACTCGCCGACGTGCTGGAAGGAGTAACGGGGCTCAAAGTGCCTCGTGCACATCGGAAACCACGCAACCCGCAACAAATGGTGAGTACTTTTGTGTATCAGTTGCCGGAGTTTTGGTGGCAAAATATAGCATTATTAACTGACTTCAACTCGCTGGTCCAGTGCGGATTGGTGGAGGAGTTAGTGGCCAACCCAAATGTCGGAAGTTTTTATGGCGCCCGAATGCCTACGAAATGGCTTAACAACTGTTATCTAATGCTAAAAACCGTGACCGACTGCTTGATATGGCCTCCGAAGCATGGAAGCACTCAATAATACTTTGAGGTTTACAGAATTTAATAATTGCCCTAGTGAACTAGCTGAAACTACTGTCAATGGTATTACAACTTAAACCTTAATAGTAGTAGTTTACCTAGTAAGGAGATCATCCGATGATTATTATCTAATCAGCGGACATTTCAATTAAGTGTCAAATGACATGGTGGCACATACAGATTCTCCACATAAACTTTTATTTACTTATTACATTTTGAAAGATCGCTGGAACTACCAATATTAACTTCACAATTTCAGACTAAACTATTTGCTATTTAATTTTGTACTTTGGGAGTGCATATGTATAAGATGCATTTCGTAGTGAACAGGCGCCATATCCAGCACACGTGTTGCATTGTCAGACCAATTAGCAATAGATTGCGTTACACCCAAGGGTCATAGCGAGTGTAGTGTGGTTAACTGACTCGTACCAAGATTACATTCACCATGTCGGTAGATGATATCACTGATTAACACGCTAACATCCTTTCATTGCACTTCAATTGTTTTTTGTTCTTTACACAGAAGAAAACTTTGTACCCCTTTTTACGAAAATTCCGCGGACTGAAGAGCATGAAATTTGGCACACTTATAGTTTATATAGAGAAGGAGTGCAGACTGCTAATATTTTTAAAATAATGCATTAAAAATACATTAAATGAATAAATAAAACATTACACACACTATTATAAGTTAGTCTATTCACATGGCCATTCATTTGACACGACGTTTTAAACGTCATAGCGTCATCGTTCATAGAGTCACCAATATTCATCAATATTGTACCTACATAAATACATTTTTTTTTTAATACTCTTATCATACACGTGATGTAGAACCTCAAATGGCCTCAGATGTAGAACTAACTATGTAGTATGTGCTCATGAGGTTTGTTACTACTTACGACCTACTTAAAAAACTTTTTATTAATCCTAAGATTTGTGATCCAACGGCCTGCTACATGTCTAAATGTAATTTGTGGACTTTACAAACTTTACATACGCTAATCAGTCACAAGAACATGAGAGGATAATGCAATTTCTTCGAAACATATGACGTGCATGTGCAGGCTATAACCCGAAGGCGCTTAAGATAAGCGCTGAGATAGCCTGAATATGTTTACTGAATTTGTAATGAGTAATGAATCATGTTGTCCTTGTCTTGTTTGTATTACGAGTATCTTAAGATATGGTCATCCATTCGTTAAATCACCCAAACCTTCAGTATTAATACAAAAATCAATAACATTAATCTTGGTGTGTCAAAACATGAACGCATTCAAATATCCGGCATATTTCGTTTGTTATTAAACACGGACAAAAATGAAAGCGGTACAGGAATATTTCGTTAGCTTAAAATAGCTATCAGATCACAAATCACTTGAGCAGGTACACATGCAGCGGACGTTTCGGATCCTTACATGGCTGTACGGCATTGAACACGAATGTGATACACTACCTAAAATACACACGCGATTGTCGTCTTTATATCAATGGTTACACAGAACAAGTGAGCGTGAAAGATTTCTCAGGTGGACGCAATATGTCAGGGTGTACGTTTATGGGATAGAATAGCCTACAAACCCAGTGCAAGTCGTGATCTGTTTCCGGCATGTTATGAGAAAGTTAAGATGAGAATGATCGATATTGGTTATGGATGCAGTTTGGGAATTAAATTCTTAATTTATGAATTTTGATTCTCGTTGCTACTAATAGAATTGTTTTCATTAATGTAAATGCTTAGTATTATACTAAGTGGTTTCATTAAAACAGTCCTGATATGCATTAAAAATACTTAAACGTTTTAGCGAAGTTAAGGTGTAAACTGGCTGCCTCGTACAATTGTCTGTCAACCCGCTCTTGGCCAGCGTTGTGGACTACGGCCTGTACCCTTTACATTGTGAGAGGAGACCCGTGTCCGACCGTGGGACAGATAAGGGTTGCGATGAAGGTGTAAATCAAAAAAGCAGAGTGGCCATCTGATGGTACCTAAATGATCGTCGCCCTTGCACATCGACACCATCAAAAGCATAATAAAGGAAGTTACTAAACTAAGTACTAAGTTACTGAACTAAAAATATATCAGATTTACCTTTTATTTAACTGTCAGACAATGAATAAACAATTAGATTCAAATCTAAGATGTATAAGTAAAACATAATTTATTCAAATGCGATATGACTAAGAAATCGCCAGCCACATTCAGAGCAATAAAACACATAGTAGACGATAATAAAGTAGTATCTAACCATAGGTAAACAGATAGGTACTGGTAAAACGTAACGCGATGCTTGCGGTGAAGAGGCTAAGCACCACCCTTACCACATCCGTGGCGGGGTCAGGGCATGGTAACCGTGCGAACCCTGCGCATTCACTTATTGGCCCTTTCATTAGCGTTCGATTAGCTCTGTCCTGCGGCCTTGCGGTTCTATGACCTGACATAGAAGCACTCGAATAGGTACGCGAGACTTCTAGAATAGACGTCTTGTCGTCTCCCTTCCTACGTTCTGTGACTTATGTATTATTTCTTTTCTCTAAAGTTTATTTGTGATGTAAGTTACTTTTTAATCAACGATAGGTAGGTAGGTCGGTACATGGTAACTAGACATAACATGATTATGTAATACATATTGAAGACCCGTATGCCGTAATAGAATGAACAACGGACGAGGATACGGCGTCCGGTTGGATTCTGTATCATCCAGTTTAATCCCGACGGTACTTAGCCTCGTGGTAAGGTTTGATTTGAACCCAGCTGGCTAGCTACCACCGTCTTGCTTGAGACAACCACCAAACGACTTGTAGTCCGAGTGGGGGCTGGAGAGCCAATTTATCTTTTTTCTTTTCAAAAAAGAATTCTGATGTCCATGAGCGACGTTGACCACTTACTTTCAGGTTGTCCGTCTGCTCGTTCTTAGGCTATTAACATATAAAAGTATCACATACTTCACAGCACAAGTAAAACGTAGGGTTCCTTTATGCCGTTTTTATTTACTGAAAACATAATTTTCTTATAGACTGTTAAAAGTCAAACCGTCTGTGAACAATGTAAACTTAAACATTCTCGAAATGCAAAACGATTTCTATTCGTTTAGAGAAGTGAATATATTTCAAGGGGCTTGTTTGTTACAAATTACAATCAAATGAAAGAATCGCAGTTATACACTTAATCTTTCGCCACCGAACTAATATTGTTACAATAATTTATGGGTAGGTGTAACATTCCAAGTTTGTTTGGTGTTCGGTAGGAAGTAGACCATTGTTTAAGCAAGTGTTGAGGGAAGTGTTGCACCGGGAAAGCTATGGTTTGAACATATTGAACTTAAAACACTTTTTGGTTTCTTGATTGTTCTATTGTTCTGTGTCGAATAGTATTTGTTTTACGAATAAATTGTTGCTAAGCGCACCGAGTTTAGAATAAGTCATAATTGAATTGTAAATGGCAGTAATATAAAGAGTCGACGTAACACAGTGTGAAAGTACTTTATGTACTTACGTCTAATTATATTGGCCTTATATTTGGACCTAGTTATGCAGAATACAGCCACCTGGGTAAACCACAAATCGAGTTCTCAGAGTTTTACTGTTGATGGTTGAACTTCAGTTATGGATTTGTATTTTGATAATTTTAATTTTAAATAATAACAGTTGTTAGTAAGAGTCTTGTTTTAATTCGGTCACAGATGCGTTGCTACCCTTGAGGACTAAGATGGTCGCCTCTAGAAAATAAACCTCTAATCGGAACACAATTACTGTAAAAACAGTTATTACACGGTAGTAATGGTACTAAGTACCATGGCGGGCGGTAGTACTTCCCCGGGTGAACTCTAGGTTCTGCTACCCCAAGTTTACTACAATACATGAGTGTAAACCGCATCCAAACCGGTTTAGTCGTTTTTGTTATAAGCGAAAACAAACGCACATACAGACAAAATTTCTTAAAATCATTCTTATTGGAAATTTAGCCTTTATGATGGTTTATCAAAGCTTTTGAATGTATAAAGATTAAAAAAGGTAGGTATTAATACCTAATACCTTAATACTAACCGACCGTACACAGACAACAACTGTTTGAGTGAACCCATATAATTTTAACGAGTACAGCTCATACCGAGTGACGCATCATAGATTGGTGAAACTTTTAGCTAAGACTGCAGTTTCAATGTAAACATGAAAACTTTTTATTTTAATATGACTCAAACGACTCAGTTTTGGCCATCGAATAAAAAAAACTATTGAATTCACCGAACAAAACACCGAGATTTTCACAGGTTTTCCATCGTTGTTTGTCGTTTACAACATTTTTGCAAAATAATTGTCTGTTTATGTGATCAGAATCGTTGAACATGACAAAATTATTCAGTTTTTAACTCTTCAGACTGATTAAATACAGAATTCGTAGGTATGTAAGTTTGAAAATTACTAATAGAAAGTCGACTTGTGAACAAAACCTAATTCAACACTTAAAACCTATTTCTTCCATATAACTTTCGTTAACAATATACTTAGTAGAATTAAAATTAAATAAGGTAGTGAAATAATTCAGTCATCTATATCTATACTAATATTATAAAGAGGAAAGATTTGATTGTTTGTTTGTTTGCATCGAATAGGCTTCAAAACTACTGAACCGATTTGAAAAATTCTTTCACTGTTGGAAAGCTACACTATCCCCGGGTGACATAGGCTATATCATATTTTCAAAAAAAATCGGGATCATTAATAAAACTCCGATAATATAACCCAAGGTGTAAAAAAAATACCTAAAATATTCTTTACATCGCGTGCGCTGCGAAAACTATGGATAATAGAGCAAAGTGATGTACTACAGTTTTATAAAGGACATCAATATCTACAATAAAGTCCGCGATGGCATATGTCTAACTATTATAGTTATGCCACAATAAGTGTTTTTTTATTTAAAAAACTTAATTGAGATACTGCCACTGGAAAAGGCTCTTTATTTGTATCTTAGTATTAATCCTTATCAAAATAAATTAATTCATATTCAAGACTGCTTAATTACCTTTATATAACTTTTTAAATTATTCAATTCGGACATTCCATTCGAAAGATATCACGAGTTTATTATTTAAGTATTGGAAAAAAGTTCCTCTGCACTAGGAGAAGCTGACTGACTGATTGACATGTCAATGCAGGGCCTAAACTATAAGGGTTAGAAACTTGAAATTTTGCACAGGGGCTCCTTTTATAACGTAGGGGAGCACTATGAAAAGATTTTTGAAAATTCACTCCCTAAGGGGGTAAAACGGGGGTGCAAAGTTAGTATGAAACTTTGCCGTTTTTGAAGGTATTCGAATGAAATTCAGTATAAAGGTTTTTCATTGAGAGTTATGAAACATGTATAAAATATTTTTTCGAAAAACATCCCTTAAGGGGGTAAATGGGGGGCGCAAATTTTTATCAACTTTTATATATTTAGGGGTTTATGGTGGGCGAAGCCGCGGGGGAAAGCTATCATTTATAAAGATATCCTGTGAATTATCCAAAATATATAACTAAATCTTTACAAACCGAAGGAATAAGTTTCCCGAAGCGAAGCGAGGGCGGGTCGCTAGTAGGCTATAAATTATAAAGATATAGTGTGAATTATCCAAAATATATAACTAAATCTTTGCAAACCGAAGGAATAAGTTTCCCGAAGCGAAGCGAGGGCGGGTCGCTAGTCATTTATAAAGGCCACTTCAGATATAAGCTACCGCTGTCGGTAGCTAAAAAAAATCAATATGTGTGCAATTCACACGTGGTAGAAGTGAAAACTTAAAAAAGGTATTGCTCTTAGGACCCTGAACTTGAGCACGCAAACGGATAATGATTCTTATCTCATTTTCTCCCACATTAAAATGTGTCTATCTCTTTTTACGGTCACTTTTTCACGTCGTTTCCGTTTCATCGACTTTCAAATCACAACGATGCTAACGAAGTTTTCACTTCAAAAACGCGCGAATTACCGGCCTGTGTTCCGCGATTGTTGCATTTCATATCGCCTAGGTAGGAGTAGGTATTCGTTTAGGTAGTGTGTAGGTGTTTTGTGTAGGTACACAATTATTGTGTATGATCTTCGACTGTTAGCCATTTGTTGGTAAAAACAGTAGGGCTACCGCTTACCCATTAGAATACCGCTGCCCACAGATGCAGGGGATACCACGTTACATACTTATATCTCAATACGCCCTTAATTTTAAAGCATATTAATATGTCTCATACTTACCTTACGTAAATTTATACATTAGTATTATATTATGATTATAATATAGGTAACATAATTACCACTGGAACCAGCTAGCAGCAGCAGGAAATAGCTAGCTTAATTAAAAACCCTTAGGAATGTACAGTCCGCGGAATGTATCCATTTCAGACTAATAAAATTAGTTTTATAAATAAATATTATTAGTAGTGAATGGCAAATTCTGTGGTAAAAACTAACTCTTTCATTAGTTAATTACGGCGCTAAGGGGTTATAGGTACCAGCGTCCCTTAAAGAAAACGTTTTTTATCTGAAAACCACTGGGGTTGCAGCAAAAAATGAATGTTCTAATCGCTTTTTTGCGTAATATCTGAGATACATCGTTCTTATACAAACGTGAGTGGCAACTGGCAAACAAACGAATTCTATACGCACCATCTAGTGATTTATGACCACCTTTGGTTATTTTAATTAATAAACAAACACCCAACAATTAGGCAGTAGGTAATAAACGACGACCCCGTAGCCTAGTTGGTATAATTTTAGTAGCTCTACCTGCGATGTGGTAGTCCCGGGTTCGGTTCCCATGGCAGATACGTTTATTGTAGAGTCATAGGTGTAACTGAGGAACTACTTTAATGAAGGGAAGCGAGGACTGTCTAGGTACCTATCGCCAATTACACAAGGCAACAAATTTTGAACTTTTTTATACAACAAAAAAAATACTTGTTTCAGATTACATTCACCTTACATTATTAGGTACTTAACGTGGATTTATTGTAACTAGTTAAAGCGGTACTTGAAAAACTGAAAAAAATAAGATTGCTTAAAAAAATAAAAATTAAATGCTTCAATAAATTTATCGAAATGGCCTGTTTTAAAAAATTTGTTACAAGATAGGAAAATCAGTTGTCTTGCTTTATAAACTACACTCAAATTATTCTACCATTTTTAGAACACATCAATAATCTAATTCTAATTTTAAATTAAAACTAATTTGTATGAACATTTTTAAGGTCGGAATCATGTTTAACGATTTTAATCGAAATCGAAACTTAATAATTTTAGTATACGTACAGACTCAGGAAAATGGTCGCGTTTAAGGGACAAATTCATAGATTTGAACCAATTTATTTCCCAATCCAAACCTACAATGCCACAGTTAGCAGTTAAATAGAAAGCATATTCGCGTATCGACGAATTACAATAATGCATCGGTGCGATAAGGAAAGCACATTTATCGTGCAAACGATTACCGACCGTGGCCTACCCCGCTACCCGGACACTGCCTGTGATAGCCATCTCATCTGATCCAGTACCGGCTCATACAAGTACACCATTGTTACATGGAGAAACCGTTATAGAGGTCCTTAACGGAATTCATTACGTTTAACACGTATTTCATTTGCGAAGAATACCTATCATTAGATAGGTATTTTCCTACTCCGTAGTGCCTACTGCCTAATTTTCATAATTATGTTATTGTAGGTAAGTAGGAAGGTACCTTACCTACTACTATAATATTACTCAGAGAAAAAACAATAACACTTTGTTTATTCTTTATTAGGTCTAAGTAAGATAAAATATCATGCAGGCAAATACCTAAACATAAATAAGGAAGATGTAAACAACGGATATTAGAAACCTATGTATTAGAATGGCTACCAAAATGCTGAAAGTTAGTTCAATTTGCACTGGAGAGGTCGTAGGTACCTACCCATCCACTTATTTTTCGTTGTTGTAGGCACCTACCTGACGTAGCTACTTTATTTGTACATACAACAGTTCATTACATTAGATGATCCGATGGTCAATCAACACCAGTTGCTCCTCGATATCAGCAACCGGCATTCCATTCGCCGGTGGCTTGGCTGCTGGCTGAGGCTGACAATGTGTTTGGCATTTTCAATTCATTCATTCGCATTCGGGCGCTCGGCGCGGTGCGTTCTGTGCTGGATGCGATAAATTGAACGAAACGATCGCACAACGCTCGCACACATCGCGACGAATCGATGTTTTCTCATCTCGGAGTGTAATAATTAATTCGATATTAATAAAAAAAAAATTACAGTGAGAAAGTAAGTGAAGAAGTGCTTTTGTGATGTGAGTTTGTGTAAAAAACTTTTAAAGGATTTGATCAAAGCAGGTCAGTCAAACGTTTATTTTCAAATTAACCACTTTATTAGCCACCCACAGTCGAATCTATCGTGTACTGGTTCCGTTATTTTGTGAACACGTCCATCCATATTTGATTTATGACAGTGACAATTAGTGATCGTCATGCTTGTTTTGTTAATCATTGAATAAGTATAAACTTCGATATTTTGTTTTTTAAACTCACATACCTAATCACGGTGAGCGGTGACGTCTTTATTATTCTAACGGTTTAATTCAAATTGATCATTAGGTTAGGCTAGGTTTCCTCTACTAGTTACAATTTATCGAGTCTAACTTTTAAATGGGAACTTCAATAAAATACAACTTTGATTGATTAATTTATCAGCCATTAGGAAGTTTACATAACAATACATATTTCAAGAAATTAATTAAACCTCAATAATACAATATGAGCAGTATTCCCATCTGGGTTATGTAGGTATGTGGCAATTATTTTTTGAGAAACCCTCGGTATATCTTCGAAGGGCTTCACAGGTGTCTTTCCAACCAATCGATCCTATCTACACTGGCTGCACTAACTTGAAAGGTATTACAACAATACCTATCTTCTAATGTTTCTAGGTTTCTACCTACCTACATAGAATGCACATAGCTACCTTTTTAATTTATTTTCATAATGTGGACAAAAGGTGTGAAACCAAGCTTGACCAAGACCTACAAAAGTATTATTTTTAGTATATTATACGTAGGTAGGTTACTTATAGTAGGTAGGTACATACCTAACGAGTGTGAAACCGCAAGGTAATACAAATGTACCCACAAAACTATCAATAAATTGCTAGACATAGATACTGTAGATGCGATGTAGGTATCTACTTTAAAATAACAATGTCTACTTAAGAAAATATTTAAAATATCTAACATTATACTCCGATATAATATAGGTACCTACTTATAAGTTAGCGCAAAATTCCAGCTAGGCATGTTCTTGTTAATATTTTCCGAATGCAATACCTTACTCGAGAACTTATTTCTTCAGTCATAGAAATCAATATTCAGATTCACCAACAGGTCTATAATGTCAATTTTGAGCCAATCCTCAGAGAATACAAATGAGGCCTTACGTTTTGCCATGCATCGACGATTAAATCGTGAAGCGTGAGTGCAGCTGTAAAAATGATACGAACGAATCGACTTTTTGTCCTGTCGTGCTAACTGAACACTTGTCAATGGCTTATGGCGCCAGGGTAGGATTGCCACACAGATTTTTTAAATTAAATTTACGTTGGATGTTGAAAGTTCTGATCCGCTTTAAAGATGGATCATTAGATATAGGTATAGATTTAGACAAGACGCTTCTCTATTCCACATCATTAGTTGTCGTCCTAAGACCATAGCAAGCACTACGACAACGAAAAGATGACAAGAAGATCATTAACGGGCAATCATTAACCCAATATAATTAGTCCTAATAGCATCTAATATGGGATCTTACGATATAATGATGATATGGACAAATTAGGGAAGCCCAAAAAATAATTGCTAAGCATTGAAAATGAAAGATGATCCTTTAAATTGCCTTTAAATGTAAACTTAAAGTCCCTACCCTAGTTATTTTGCGTACTTGCCGCCTTGAACCGTCAAGCACCAGATTTAATGTCAGGGAGTTGTTCTTACTTTACCGCCACACATGTTGACATTCATGAACGTTTCGTAATTGTCAAAACCAGTTCAACACCAGTGGGACAGTGATTAATCATCTCAATTTATGATTTTTGCACTACTCTACGCAACTAGCGTAAAGAGGTCATCCGCTTCGTAACCGGCCCCCCAAACGTATGTCGGTTACTGATTGCTTCTTGAATTATAAATATTATAACTAAGTATATATTAAAATACCTCCTTATCTATTATAAAGGAGAGTAAAAAATATTATGTTTTCTTAGTCTATTATTGTTTCACCTTATTAGTATGCTAGCCGAGAATAAAGAAGTCATTAGGATAAAATATGAAATGGTCGTTACGTTATATATTACTAGCGACCCGCCCTCGCTTCGCTTCGGGAAACTTATTATCAAGTGCTTAAATATAAAGTTTCATGGTTCTTTAAGAGATGGCGCTAGGCGTTCTTATTCTTTAAGTTAGGAAGGTTCACCCCTAGATGGCGCTGTGCTTAAAACCCGAAGAAATCCCATACAAACTTTCAACCTTTATTTCAACCTCTTCATCCCTTTTTGTCGCAATAAAAGGTAGCCTATGTCCTTTCTCAGGGTCTAAAGATTGTCTGTGTCAAATTTCATCAAAATCGGTTGAGAGGTTTAAGCGGGAAAGCGACACAGACAGACAGACAGACAGACAGAGTTACTTTCGCATTTATAATATTAGTAGGGATGAATGTCCAAATTTTCGTTTTCAAATATTTCATGCGATATACAAGTTTTATAAATCAATTCATAAATCAGTAAATTGTAATGAAAAGTCAAAATTGATTTTCTTGTAAGTTTTCCTGTTACAATTACAGAATGATGATATAATTAAATTATTTATTACAATGCGATTTACAATTTTCCCTGTTCAGTCAATGAGTTTCTGAGTACAGAGCTGAAGAGGGACCTAGATTTCCATAATAGTCATGGTCACTATGACTCACACACAGCCTAAAAGTTGATCTTACTCAACGGATTGCTCACAACAATCTCATTGTCAATAACGTGTTTTTACTGAACGCAATTAGAGGTCAGCTAGAACGTTTCTTAGAAATAAGGGTAACAAGCTTACAAGAATAACAAGCAACAACCACTTATACAACTGCATTATCTTGTTATTCGGTGACCGAGCGCAAATGATCCGAAAATAGATCACAATTGCGGTTACGGCATAGCTCATAATTTAATTGAGGATAAAAATAATAAACGTTCAATTAAAAGATGCCATTCCTTTCTTGTGTAGTGATCAATAAAATGAACTGTTGAATATGTAATAAGTAATATAGCTTAGTTCTATATCAGAATTACACTACGTAGTACTACTACTACCATTTTATATTTAATATTCGCAAAATTCCTTTTCTAAATCGCTTCTTAAAATGTTTATCTATGTAAGAGCGTCAACGAGGTCAAAAGAACAGTAGCAAATATCTTGGGAATTGCCTCTTTCCGCCAGAATGGACAAAGCAGGATGACATTGTTAGCATCAGCCACGATATTATAAGACGGTAGTTTTAAATTTACATTTCCTAAACCCACAGTTATTTCTAAAACCTATGTAAATAGGTCATAACTATATTAAATGTAATTTCAGTTGTATTATAAAGAGACCACGCCACAAAGACGCCTCTGCGTTCGTCTCCGATTGTCTCGTCAGCTCGCGTCCGTCGCCAGAAATCCTGTTGCATGTCATCAACGAACATTCTTCAAATGAATGAACGGCTTGCTGTATTATTTCAATTAGTTTAGAAATAATTCGTTTAAAAAGCTTTGGATTAGGTTATTCTAATATATGTATAGTATATTTTTCTTTTAGAAATGAATTTTTACTTGGTTCAGTGAAGGAAAACATCGTGAGTAAACCTGCACAACTGAGGGATCTCCATAATGTTCTCAATTGATTCATTCAAGATGTGTGAAGTCTAGCAATTTGCACTTGGCCAGCGTGGCGGACAATGGCCTGTACAGTGTGCACCCCTCACATTGCGAGAGGTGACCCGACTCAGGAGTGGGACATTTATGGGAGTGAAGAAAAATTAGTTACAATTGATTTAATCGATTCTTGACATCAGCGACATTTTGAAATATTTTTTTTTTCGTTCGGCTGTGCCAATGTATAAATGGCCTCCATCAGCCACAACAAACCATACCATTGTAACCTACGACTTCCATATTATCATATCATAAAATGTATATGGAAAGTTATAAATTACTAGTCCAAAGTAATAAGGTCACTGCTTATGGCTAGGCGGCGGCGTATCGCACAATTGTCACATCGTCTTCAGAAATCCTATCGCAAAACCAATCATAGCTTCACTGCATATTGAATATACTATCGCCTTTTGTGGACTCTTAACGGTTTGTCTGTGGTAATTCATTGTTATTGCTTATAGATATTATCGAGATGAGATAAGGCGCGCTCTGTGAAGTTTTTCACGTCTCGCATAGAATTGAATGCGATCCATGATATTCTTTGAATTTAAAATTGAATAGTTCGAAGATTTTAAACGGTCAATAAAAAAGCATCCATTAGTATGTTAATGCTACTTTTTATGGAAATGTTAATTATTTTATTAGTAATAAAAACTACTATATTCAACAAAATACGCGATAATAATATTACTTTTAATCCTAATAACATAGAAAACGTCCCATGAGAAACTAAATTCTACATGTAGGTAAGTTCCTGTCGAATACGGGCCCAAACAAAGGTTTCATACGTACATAATATAATTAGCTAGCTGGCACACCTAAATGTATGATATGTTATGAACCTACACTTCAATGTTCGTCCCTTAATCATGTGCAAACAGCTGTGCGGTTTCTCATGGAATTTAGCGTTGAAGTTTATTAAGTGGCGAAATTACAGTACATGGACTAGTACACTGTAAAGATTTTATGATGCTTATAAAAACTTCACTATACTTAAGTTTAATTTATGTCTATGGAGTCAGGCACGATAAGGCACCTAATCGTATGCTCGAAATCGTTCAGGTATACATACAATAAGATTGATGCGCATTGAATTCCTAAGGACGCGAAGTGTAGTCGACCTTGATCCCTGACTTTATATTTGTAGATGTGAATCAAGTCTTAAACAGACTTTTATTACGAGCAATCGAATATCAACAAACAACGACGAACCAAAAATCAATAGACATTTTGTGACAAAGCAAAAGAGAGCTTCAAGAAATGAATTGATCTTTGTATTCTTTTCTCACTGTACTTATTGTGTAAAGTACTCCCACGTGGTAATCATAATCGTTTGCAAGACATCAGAGAGGCAATGTGCTTGAACTTGAACTGATGGTGAAGGTCAACATGCTGATACTATTTAGAAATGTTTTGCGTAACTTCGGTAATGTGTTTGAATAGTAGAAGTATAATATTGCTATTATTCGATGCTATACAATTTTATATGGGTTCATTGAACTCGGAAAACACAAAGTTTAGATTCACTCCTGAGCGGATTATGGGAATGGATGGAGAAATGGAGAGTTTGACGTTGAGAGTAGTCACATTGGTATCATATTATACCAATTTATCATTGCTAATTAAGAGGTTTACCAAAACTACCCAGAGTCGAGACAGATGGGTCATCCATCATTATCACAACTCATTAATGATTAGGTACCATAGCAGTTTTTAGGTCATTCATAGATTCGGACTTTAAATTCTCGCTGTTTAAAAGAAGTCAGAATTTGCGGCCGGTGTTATGTTGATAACATTAACTTTATTGGTGATCTCGTAAAATAAAACATGACATGACGTCCATCATCAATGAAATGAGATTTGTATTGAGATTGTAATATTATGATTAAACTTAAACTACAGCAATACCCTAGTCTTATATGTAGACTGAAATGAGAGAAGATTGCATCATTTGGCAGTGTATCATTGCTTGTTTTACGGAAGATAGAAAAGGAAACATATTGAATGGACAGATTAAAGTTGTTAGATCAGGTAAATTAAGTCTTTAGCATCAAAAATCATCTAAGGTTACGCATTCAATAGGTACACGTATGTGTAAGTACCCAGTAATAATATTTATTCTGTGACATAAGCCTAATCAACATAGCCACGAAATTACAAGAAACGGAGACGTACTTGTTTTCACTCATATCAATGACCGTACCTCACTTATGGCTTGTGTCCATGCGTGTAAATATAAGCCATCAATAAAAAAACAAAACAATATAAAAAGGTGTGCTGCTAATTTACTCCAACCAAACCGTACAACGAACCTTTGTACCAACCAAAACTGCTATCGGTTTGGTTGATAACCTCTCGCAATAACGGACTCAATTTAATTTGGACGTTCCTTCAAAACCAGTTGATGAGTTTCAAATGTCGAACGGAAATCCATTACCGTCCATTATTCGTGATCAGACCACCAATCAGAGATCGAATTTGCGACTGTGAATGATATGTTATTATCAAACTACTGTCGTAACAAACACTGACGCTATTAAATCAGTCAGATGCAAGTCGCGGTACATTAACTTATTACGTTTATTATCAAACGTCAATTGGTCTCACAATGAGTGTTACTACTTAACCTATCGTTTGATTACATCAATTGACGCCTTGTATTGGCTACTTGTGTGGTTAATGACAGTATGGTTTATTCATAACACCACAGATTTGAATAAATTTTACATGATTTGTTGTTCTCTTGTTTTCTAACAGAATAGGTTCATAGTTTAGGTTGGGTGTTGGGTATTATTCCAATGATCGGTATAAGTAGTCCTCCTTTGCAAATATAATAAAAATAAAATAGATACATATAGAATAGACATTTAGACCTCGATACGATTCTTATTCTATGACCTCCTCCTGACCTTATATGATCATATCGGAGCATAGGATGTTTCCCTACCAGATGAACTTACGACCTGAAGAAGATCGCGGGCACCCGGTGGATTCAGAGGCTCAGAACCCGTCAGAGTGGCGTAAGTTAGGGGATGCCTATATCTACCAGTGGACGCACAAAGGCTGATGGATGGACCTTATAATATTCAGTGATCTTGCTGCTTTACATCATACTTTTATATGCCTGCCCCATCTTTATTTAAAGGACTATTTTTTGACAATATTACAAGTCACTAACTTTGTAATGTTGCTATTATTTAAAATTTGGCTAATTGTGCTTGCGTATCGTATGTTTTTTTAGAATTTCATCATCCTTTCCAAAATCCCAATACAATATGAATGTTTCGGAAGTAACTTAGCACTTAGTGGTTTGGAAGTCGATGTACTCTTCGAAGGAGTTAGGTACGCTTTTCAAAGTAATAAGGTGTTAAATTCTTACAATATATAAGAAATATCTGACGAAGCACGCGTTCATATATCTACTATGAAGCTCCGTGTTGTTTGGTATTTAGACGAAGTGGCGAATTGATGCGATACTTATCACAGTGTTACTGAATGACGAACAACGAACATAACAAACGTAGTAACAGTAACTTTGTAAAAAAATTATAAAGCGACTGATATGTTTCATGTACCTAACTGTAGGAAGTTAACGTAATTGTAAATATCAAGTAGGTATCTAAGTTAATGGTTTTATTATTTTTAATGTCTGTAATTATAATAAGAAACATGAGAAAATATGAATTCTTTAATTTGTATTTATCTGTCCAAAAAGTATTAATCTGATCCAGACAAAATGTTAAGACTAATGTCCGACGTTAAATTATCAAATGATACGTTTACAGTGTTTTCAAAGTACAATGCAAACTTCTTTTGACGTGATAACGTCTTATAAATTGATGGGCTGCGCGCACCAAAAAATTTCCGTTCCGCTGACGTCAGAGCGCGACTTAAGAGCGTGACGTCCGTAAAGCGACTTTACAGTCAATCGACTTTTTTTAACATTAAAGGGAAACGATTCTTTCTTTTCTATATTTACGGAATAAATTATTTAACTTAAACGTTTAGTAGGCAGAGATAGACTCGTACTCGTAGTTACCTGTATAATAGAAATTCCGTTTCTGTCAGAGCCCAATTCTTGGATTGGCTCTAGACATGTTTGGATGCCCAATATTGCCTCAGTTTCGTTAGTCATACAAAATACAGCTGCAATTCAGTTAGGGTTGTCACATTTTAACAACATTGCAACTACAGTAGGCTTAGTAGTTGGTCGGTTCAGTAGGCTCTGTATCCTCAAAAACCCTCTTTGGTGTTATAGCTAATGTATGATGGGTGAGGTGGGTGAGATTTGTTTACCTGGCTATTCCAGCCTCCTAGATTCAATCGTGAATGTATGTCGAAAAGACGGTAGACGGTTAAAATGCCTTGTTTTAGCATCATCGATTTCTTTGGGTTTTCCATTGTCTTAGTGGCCATTCATACTTTATTTACAGTACCGTGACAGGACTGTGCCATTTTATTTATTATTATTATTTAGTATTTCTGACACGTGACAACCCTGCTGTTCGCAATAAAACAAACAAGCCGGAGGAACTACCGATTGCGGACAATTCAGCTGCATTGTTTCCGATTTCCGGAGGAGGTCAATTAAAAATTTTCTTTTGTTTATTGTTCGCCAATTTGTTAACCAATTTCTTTGCGATCGGTTGCCAAGTTCCTGTGTTAGCCGGTGTCGTACTGCTTTCAATAGTTTTATAGATATCTGTTTTTATTTATGGAAACGTCATTCGATATTAAAAAGCTAGTCAAATAATAATCGTCCCCACGCTTACAGTTCCCGCACTAAGATTCCGTGTTTCAGATGTCATGGGCAGACAAAATTATGATACAAAGATCCTAATGATAATAGGTACCTATACTACCTATCATGCTCGTGCTTGGTATGGTTTTTTATAAAGTATTCTTAATGAGAATGAACCTAGGTAGTTTCTTAGTTAAAAAGCCTAAAGAACCCAGGTTGTTTTATTTGAATGACAGCACAACTTATGATTTTTGGTTCAAACTCCTCAAAACCCGGAAACGACATCCCACGCGTTTTCCCCACTTACATAAATAAGGTTCACAATCGATTGTATCCTGCGATGCATAAGATTATTTAGTAATAGAGCCGCTACAATGGCTGCGACACACACGAATTAAAAAAATGGCAGTCCATTTCTCACGATACTTCAATCGGAACACATTGTGCCAGCCATTATTGTGTAACGTACACGTTACGTTCGTTACACGAAACAAAACGAGCTACTCACTCATTTCGAGATTTGTTTCGGCCGTCGAGCTGCACACCTCAGTGGAGATCGCAGTCGCCAGATTTTGGGAATCCCAATCCGGGACATCGTTCGAGTTGTAAAGTTAGTCGTACTCGCTATGGTGTACTTGACAGATTTGCCTGTACAGGTAAATTTACCAAGCAAATATGAGCAGTGGACATTATATGTACATGCACAGTTGTGCAACGTAGAAGCTCGAGTTTACCTGTACAATTAACTTTGAAATCAGTGTAATGTCAATAAGCAATACGCTCTTTTACAACCACAATTTCAGCAAATAATACATTGATTCATTCGTTCATTCATTCAAACTTACATTGCTTCATTTTATTTGTTTTATTTTACTCGTCATTTGAATAAAGTAGCTCGGGTAAAATTCGTACTTACTTGCTGTATGTCATGTTATTAGCATAATAGTGTGTAATTTCAGTAGTATTATGTATTCGTACTTGCAAAGTTGTCCCGTAAATTCCAGAACAGTTGGCAGCCGTAGTCGAAACATAAGTGGGCTAATTTGTTGCGTACAACAGATTTATGACTGGAAGGTGCTTATGTTGAAAGCAAGAATACAGCAGGCAAGAAAAGCCAGTTAATGGGCAATACTTAACGATGACGATAATGAAATTCTTGCTCACATTTTTAGTTCAAATAACGCTCACAAAAATTAGCGGGTATCAATATGTCAGTGGGTTATGATGTTATGCGTCCAGCGGTCCAGCCTAGGTGAATCGCTTGATAAAACGGTTTAAATTTCACAAGTTTTTTTTATTGTGATCATTCACAATTCAAAAATCCAAGTTTTAACAGGGAAGCAATGTGTGCATGTTTTTGCAGACTGTTTTCTGTGGTGTGAATGTATACGTGTGTAGCAGCGAAAATCGTATAGCCTTTGAAAGTGTGTTATGTGTAGCCTTTGAATTTGTTTTGAATGAATCGATTAATTTTCGAACGTACATCACACTTGTACCTACTTACCGAAATATGAACTGCTTGTTTCGGCTTCTAGGGCTAGTATTTCGAAACCTATAAATTAATAATTGGAAAGTCAAGTGCATCCCGTTATTCGGGGCTTAGGTCATGGCGCACCGGCGCATGTGTGTCGAGACCTCGTCCTGCGACAACTGACCGCGTTATCTGCGCGTGCGCAAGTTCGTACCTTACGAACGACAGTAATTAACGCCCCGGTACTCGCGGTAAAACTTTAATAAACACGACACGTGTTTGTAGATAGCCTTACGTGTAAAGTGTCGTAACATTGCAGCTTAAGCGCTTAATTATGCTGCATTCGGTGCATAATAGCACGTTCATGCGGCAATTGTAAAACTATGTAGAGGGATACAGTATTAATCCTTATCAACTTAAATATGTTAGGCACCTTAAACACTTCAGATACATTATGGTAAGCCGTTACACCATATAATTTAAATGAATATCTTAGGAGTTATCGCAAAATGAAAACTTACGCGCGTGAAAATAAATTCACGCGCGAGTTTAGTATAACAAATTTTAGAGTGTGGGTACAAATTTGGTGTGTGGTGTGCGGGTGTGGGTACTGCAGGTTTCACGAAGTTAAGCCAGGGAGGGTTTACCAGTTTATGTATATGTGACCTAATTCTGTTATCATTATTTATGACGACCCGGATGGCGCAATGGTTAACACGCCGGATCCCGTTCCGAGAGTCCTGGGTTCGATGCCCAGCGAGGCGGAAATTTGAATGATGAATTTAAATTTCCGTTCTTGGTCTGGGTGTGTGTGTTCTTGTCTTGTGTGTTGTCCATGGCACCCACGACACAAGGAATCCTAGTGTGGGGCTTGAGTATGTAGCGTTATTATTATTTTTATACTAAGTATATTGTAAAGTATGATCTCATCTCATCAAAGCTACTACGTAAACTCTCTTTAGTTACATTCATCCCATTAACCCGTGAAAGTGTTTCATCACTTTGGCATCAGCGTTTTCTATTATAAAAGGCCATTATAAATCAAGATAAAGGCCTTTTGGTTAGAAAACTGAAAAGCAGATATCAATTTACAGAACAATGCTGAGAGTGTCACGACGCGGCGGTCGCCGACGGTCACGCGACTGTTGTGCAGACGTTAGATGTAATAACCAGTTATTGTGCTCTTTTGTATGGCCTTCTATGTTTTATTTTGAAAATTTGAAATAGAAACGTTAGGGAGGTACATACTTTGTTATTTTGCAAGTTTATTAGCACTTTCTTATGTAACTGCAGAAGAGCAGTGACCCAGGGAAGCCTGGGTTTGAACCCATTAATTTACCTGCACCACTAAAAAATATATATTTGCGTATTAGAATTTAATTTTCATTTACTGTGGTGAAGAAAAACATAGTGAGGGAATTTAAACGTTCCTTGTAATACGTATTGGTAAGAAAATATTGCATTTGCATTGCTACTTTGAAATTAGTCGCTTCGCAGTTAGTCGCTTGACACAGACATGAAATTTGATTTAAACTTTGTATTTACAACAAACTTCAGTCTTCGAGTACCTACTAAATATATGAACTTGTGCGCGTTACTGCATAAAACGCTCATTACAATTTTAATAACTTAAAATGATTTATATTCTCGGAATTCTAGTTTTTATTAACAAATAGGTAGTCCATAAAGGGCGAAGGTCTCGCCTTTCGATTCAGATTGCACGTGCTATAATAATGTTACGCTGGATTTAAATATTTTGTTATGGTTGCAATTCATACCGCACGGGGTCCGGTAATTTTATACCTGGGATCGTTAAAAGTTTCATAAAAACTACCTAGGGAATATTAAATTTTCTTAAATAAAGTTTCCTTTTTCTCGCTCGAGTGTAGGGAGATGAGATGAAATGAGATGAAATGAAATTTATTCGAAGTTGGTTTTTTACAAACACTTTTCGAAAGTCAATCTACGCCATCGCTTCGAGAAATCCCTACCGTGAGTAGCCTTGGAAGAAGAAGCGGCAAGAAACTTCCAAGAAGCTTTTTTTGCTACTCACATTACAGATAGCACTTTATTACTACTTACTAGCTAGAATATCAAACTCATGTCCAAGCATTTTTATCTTTAAAATAATCATCAAGTTTGTAATAACCTTTCGTCATAAGAATGCCATTGCAAATAAAACATATTGGCTTCAATACAGAGCACGGGTCTCCTCATACACGAGAAGGCCCAGACCATACTCCACCACGCTGCTACAGTGCGGATTGGTGGAAGGGTTGTCACAATGTCAGGGGTACAGGCCATAGTCCACTATGCTGGCCAAGTGCAGATTGGCGGACTTTACAAACCTTTGAGAATATTATTGAGAACACTCAGGTGTACAGGTTTCCTCACGATGTTTTCCTTCACCGAAGCAAGTGATAATAATTATAAATAAAATAAAATAAATAACGCTACATACTCACAGCCCCACACTAGGATTCCCTGTGTCGTGGGCGCCATGGACAACACACAAGACAAGAACACATACACCCAGACCTAGAACGGAAATTTAAATTCATCATTCAAATTTCCGCCTCGCCGGGAATCGAACCCGGGACCCTCGCCGGGAATCGAACCCGGGACCCTCGGAACGGCGATCCGGCGTGTTAACCATTGCGCCATCCGGGTCGTAATTAAATTCTAATAACCACATAACGTACATTTTGAAAATTAGAGGTGCGTGCTGAGGTTTGAACCTGGACCCCCCGGTTCGAGAGTGCAACGTTCAACCACTCAGCTATCACTTGTTTTACCACTTATCACTTGTTTGTCGACTATTGCATAATTATAACGTAATAATAACGCTTTTATGCCTCTACTTTTATAACAGTTACTTCTGATCAAAATGCTACACTTTAAAATGTTCGGAAACTTATAACGAAATTATTTTTGGTACAGCACAGTTACAGTGCAAATTTTGCGTTTTTTAATTTCCCGGAAAGAAATTAAACATTGTCAACTTTCTTTTCTGATTATGATTGCTTCAGAAAGGTCAGGAGAAATTATCCAAACGTATCGTAAACCCATCAAGAATGATTAATGACGTTTGTAGAATTTTGTATGGCTACATAAACTATATTTTTTTTATAAATTTTAAGTTTAAATACATGTATGTAGTTCTTTCTAATGGATATTTGACCACGAATTTAGATAGTTTAATTAAAGATGAAGGTTTATTTTCGCAATTACATTTTCTACCATCTTGCTGACAGTCAAATAAAATTCCATCAATCCTCGTTTTGATTTCTGCAGATAAAGGTTCTGTACAACAATTTTATTAGAACGAGTTTTAGTAAACAAAGCAAGGAATAAAAAGTAGTAGACTGAAACGATGAATGTACCACAGACCTAATTTTTCTCTGAACAAGTTTTCTCGGAGAAAACTCTATTCATTGTCTAAGATAAGCTTTTGTTTCAAACTCTCAGTGGGAGAGGTTTTTGCAACTTGTAAATTAAAAAGCCACTCTGAAGCGTTCTGTCTAGATGACGTCATGCATAAATCTGCGTTGTGATAACAGCATCAATGTTAGTCTTAATCACATATATATAATTCGAAACAAACATTTTGAGCATTTGAAGTCCAAGCCAAATC
Source organism: Ochlodes sylvanus (assembly GCA_905404295.2). NCBI lineage: Eukaryota > Metazoa > Arthropoda > Insecta > Lepidoptera > Hesperiidae > Ochlodes > Ochlodes sylvanus. The sequence goes on from FR990127.1 coordinate 9,051,761, forward strand.
GAATCGAATGAATGTGCTTTTTGAAGACAAAACATAATCGCCACTCGGCCACTCATCCGTCACTTATGATTGACCCAAGCATGGCTGCATAATAAGCATGTACATATAATAACTGACGACCATATTATATATCCCTTGTTTTTAAATGTTAATTATGTAGCGTGAGTTATTGCATAATTCAACCATTGTAATGTCATATTCAACCATCATACGCGACAACGTTTCGTCACACTCTCATCTCATCGTCGCGACAATAACGCACGTCAGGATCTTGTCGCCATATTAAGGTCGAATGGTCAGACGAACGCAAACGCCTCATCCTCAATGTCAACGTGATTAAATTTTATTGCCTATAAATTAAGAAATCGTTTACAGTACGTGTAATTAAACAAGGTGTCTGCTGGACAGCAGACAAACAGTACAAAATATATAGGTAACGTACCTCACCTTACCTATATATTTTGTACGCCGAATGGGTTTAAAAAGCTAATAGCATGAGCAGCCCTAGTCTAAAACTCTAAAGCATGGAAATATTCAAGAAATTTTACCGGCAAATTCGGTTGCGTCTCATTTCGACTGACGGTTATACAAACCCCCGGGCTATGAGCGCTTCGAAACATACTTCTCTAACACATTTAAAGACATACATTACTCACCAACCATCAAATATATTGACCTGAATGAATTCTTTCCTCTCACCGTTAGTTTGTTTAGATTGTATTACGAATTAGTATAAGATTTACAAAGTCCGCAGTACCGAGAATGGCTCGGGGGCGTGCGTTTATACAAAACAAAACCAGATGTTCGAGTTTCCTACGTCCGATTGGATAGTTGATGATGTTTAGTCAAGTATCCGTATAATAATTATACAATATAATGAAGATCTATAATATCGATTTTATTTTTATATGCTGTGCTAGCCAAGTTTGAACATTGGTTCGTTCAAATCCTGTAAGCACCTCTAAATTTTCAAAACATAACAAGTTGCAAATCCGCACTTGATCAGCGCGGTGGACTATGGCCTGTACCCCTCACATTGTGAGAGGAGACCCGTGCCCAGCAGTGGGACAGTTATGACTAATGACTTGCGATGATGATGATGATTTATAATGATGCCTGCCAAAATTCAAAGAAATTCATTCAGATCGGAAAATTTCATATCAGTAATATCTTTGGTAATCTAATGTCTGGTAATCTCTGGTCTAGCGAACGAGGTCCCGGTTTCGATTTCCTGTCAGGACGATAATTAACAAGTAATATGTATCTACTTAATCGAAAAAATCACAAATAAACCATATTGATTATTTTTTCAAAGTTCCTATGGGGGATCATTAATACAATAAGCCATTAGAATTTAAGTTAATAGTTTTCCCAGTTCACTCCAATATCCTGTCGTACATGGCGGTCGCTGAAATCGTTGGTCCGAATCGTTTAATTACTCAGTTTTCCTGTTGCGTCGGGTTGGGACATAGGAGTCAAAAATCCGGTTGGGATGCAGACGGCAGTGACCTATAAGATCAGGAGACGAGCCTTGTAAGGGCCGGCGCCGTGCATGCCACAACAGCAGCACTCGTATCGAAATAGTATGTAAGTACTTACCTACTTATGTCGTTAAGTAGGTAAGTACCATAGATTAACCTTACCTTTTTTTCTATATCGCTGGTAAGTACCAAATTAACCAATAAATGGAGCAAACAGGTTCTAGTAGAGTCACAACCATTTGTTATTAAAAAGCGTGTTAATTTTTTATTCTATCATTATTTCATTATTAATATCATTATTATCATTTATTGTATCTGTAGGACAAGTAAAAACAGTTCATTAAGTAGGTACTTTACTTACCCATTTTGGTTTGAACAATTGATAACTGATCAGTTATCTCAACTGGTCACCTAATATAATAATCAGTACCTATCACTATAAAGTAATCGGTGGGGGTTCCCCCACCGCACCGATTCAAACTGAGGCAGGGCGGTGGATTAATCTGTAGACCTCCTACGATACGACTCGGTCGACTCGTACCTTGCGGTGGTCTGTTGATGCGTTGAAGCCATGAACCTAGGTATCAAAAACAATAATTTTACTGGCAGTTCGCTTTAGGTTTAAATATTTAGGGCCTGTTTCACCGGTTACGGATAAAGTTCCGGATAGCCTATTAGGAACTTAACTCCCAAATAAACTACAACTTTTGGTTTCACAGGTCTCGGATAGAAGTATCTGACAAATAAAGTGTTGGTTATGATAACTGCCACTTCAAGTGGCTGTTAGAGGCGTTATGCGACGGATAAAAAATCTGTCAAGTCAAATGGCGGAAACGAAAAAAATAAAATGACACATGTCTTGCGTTTTGTTTCTATAAACACATTTAGAATTTGAATACCTAGTAAAGCATAGGAATCCAACTATTTCCGTTCTTTATTGATAAATTAAACTTGATAATATAATAAAACTTGACTTGGATTATTTTGATCAAAAAGTATTTTATTATTTAGGTTTTTAAAATTGTTTTCAAATGACGATCATTTACGTAGTAGTAACGAAACGCAAAAAAGCGACGTTGCCGTTCCGTCAACTGTCAACTTTATGTATCAGTTAAATTATCCGGGAGTTAGATGGTGAAACAGAAAAAAGTTATTAGCAGCCTATAATAGGTAGATAGCATTAAATGTCAGATAACTATCCGGAACTTTATATGTAACCGGTGAAACAGGCCCTTATTAGGTTAGTTAGTCTATAGTTATTACGACTGTTATGTGATTGATCATAATTTTTTTCTTTTTTTCAGTTGGAAAACGTCCAGTGCTGTTTGGATTTCCTCCACGCGCAAAAAGTCCAGGGTTTGGAGCAAGTGACCGCTGTAGACATACGAGACGCAAAACTTAAAGCCGTTCTTGCATTGTTTTTCGCGCTAAGCAGACACAAACAAGCGATTAAACAGAGAATAACGCCACCTACCGGCAATGGTCCGAACATCGGCAAAAGCTCCAGTGAAGAAGTTGCGTTAAGTTCCGTCCAACGAATAACAGGTGGCAGTAGCTGCGATGAAATTATAACAGCGTGCGGGAATAACGTCGAGATGACGACGTTAGCAGCAAATAGGTACGTACATAAATACAATATTTAATATTTTAAAGTAGATAATATTGATAATAATGATATATTATTGATAATGTAACAGTTTTTATACATAAGTATATATTTTTTTAATATTAAACCAGTAGCGACATCTTTCGGTGAACTTTGGAACTACTTCGAAGTTTGATGAAAGCGTTTGTAATTCTGATTCTTGTTGTGCAGCATAGATGTCTCTTATTAATCACGGTAGATTTGAATGCATTTCAAAATATAAAATTCTATTAACAATAATAATAAATTAGTAGTTTGTGTATGTATGTCCAAAATAGGTAAGCAAATCTTTTTCAAACAATATTGTATTATACGGGTTAATGAAAAGGAGGAATAATAAAACGGAGTCTTTTAGTTTTTACTTACGAGTAAGTATATTTATGGTAGGTACCTACTTTTGTAAAATTTATATTAGTACCTACCTACCTTGCTACATTTAGGTATAATTTTAAAAAATTGTTGGGTAAGCACAGTCAGAGCTTGCTTATCTACTTTGTGGTCAGGGTCACACTTGAGCGTATGATGGATATTATTAATTAAGATTACGTATGATGGATAATATAAATATAGAAACAAATGACCACTCCCGCAGAATTTTTTTTCTTTGTCTGACCTCTGTCCTCGTGTTCTGTGTGGTTACGAGCACCTACAACAGTGTTGGAGTAGGTATGCTCTAAGTGGAGTAGGTATCCTGTTTTGAGTCGCAATTCCTGTTGTAGACGCCATGATGTTTTGGGCTCAATATGACGTGTGGGGGATAATATTTTTGTGTCCTAACCTTCCTGTTAACAGGAAGGCGAATAGGGGATTCGCCTTGACAACTTACCATTGGAGAGGCAGGTAACAAATTATACAATATTGATAGTAGGTACACAACAATGGATATAGCGATGGAATCTTCTTAAAAGCATCCATTGCTTGTTAAAGTTTTAAAAAGTAAAATTTTTATGACCGCAAAATCGCGTTGTACCTATACCGAAATCGAAATGTACCTTACAAAATCAAAGCTGTAGCGAGTGACAGAACGAGTTTGCCCTAAAAACACAAAACGCAACGCGAAGTGTGATGGCATGATGGCATATTGCAGAGCTGTGTGACGCCTGACGGTTACTTTGAAGCGTTATTAATATTATTTCATTTATAACGCGGAACGAGTCGTTCGAGACGTAACGAGGAGTCGAGGAGTCGCTGCACGCGCCGAGTCGCCGACTGACGTGCGATTAGTCACGCCAGGGCTACCGACACCGGCAAATTGGCGTTAGGGACATTATAATTTAAGTACATAAACTTTATACTATTTATAATGTGAATTATCATTTTATCTGAATTTTTAACTGTAGGTAGATTATTGACGATTTTTGTGTTTTATATTGATGTTAGGTACTAATAAATAGATACCTATTTACTATTGAACAATAAATAAATTAAATTTATTATTTACATGATAACATCTGATAAGGTGAGATATGAAATGTCAATACCAATCATCAAACCACAATAAACAAAATAATGAACTTAACTAAACCAAAATTAAGAATTTTAATATTACTATACCAACACAAGAAGCGATGTACCACAGCCCTATCAAAAAGTTTATAAATAGTAGCGCTTTCCAAGTTTATTCCTCTTTTAACACGACCAAATTAAAAGCTTGCAGGATTCGATGCACGCTATTCCACAGATTGAAGTATTCATTCGAAAATGAAAGAGCATTGGGGTCGTTCACAGACTAATCTAATTATAAAAACTTGACTGTGAGATAAATTATTGTAATTTAATAAAATAAAGTTATTGGTTGGTTCTTTAATAGAGCGGGAAATGGTTTTTAATGGCTGAATGGCTGGGCTGTGTGGTCGGTGGTCAGAGATAAAGCAGACTTGGACGTAACTAAATTTTCCTTACTACAGAATACAGAACCCTAATAAAAAGTGAGTTCTCTGCTTTCTTTGCCGGTGATGGGTCGGATTCGATGATCAGAATTTCCTATACAAACGGTAACAACTAACCATCAGAAAGAAACAAGAAAGTGGGCGTCTATAATAGTTTATCGTTTTTTGAGGGTTAACATTAAAACCTATATTCGCCTTGGTTTCTATTACTAATACTATAACTTCAATTCAATTAACAATATCCTTATAAATCTAGCCAGTTCGGCATTTTAAATTATATTAACATAATTTCCCTCCACCAATCCGCACTGGAGCAGCGTGGGGGATTATGCTCTAGGCCTCCTCAGGTATGATGAGAGACTCGGTCACCCGGGCTCAGTAGTGGGACATTAATGGGTTGAAGCGAGCGAGCGAATGTGCGGACTCTAAGATGAAAAAAGCTTATTACAGTACATTATCTAAATAAAATAGCTTGTTGAGGAAAATTATTCATTTTTTATTCAGAATGGAAAGTATAAGGCCCGACGTTAGCAGCTGCTGTTAGCGTTTACACCTACAGTCATTTTTTTACGTTTGTAATTAATTATGTTTGCAATAAGGTGTGCTTGCCTCTTCTCCTTCGACCTTTCGTAACCGTGTTTACGCAACTCATTAAAAGCTCAGAATAAATAAAAATGAGTTATATCCCCAAATACTCATAAGTAGAAGTTGTGTTGTGTTAAGGGACTTGTGCTTAATATTTACTGAAAAATATTTAAAAATTATTGTACAAACATTAAATTACAATGTGTGTTTTGTTCTCTTGTAATTACAATTATTGTACTAAACTCGAGAGCTTTATAGTAAAGAGTCGATGGCTAGTCGGGATTGCACAGTTTAGTTTTCACAGATATAATACTACTTTGGACCTTTATAGTGGCCTGGCAAATTGGATTAACCTATTGTCCAGGCCATGATGATAATCATAATTATATACTACTAATACGGAATAGACTTGGTATAATTGAAAATGCGCTCCTCCAACGAGACCATTCAATTTCAAGTTACTTTCCAAGATTCGAATTTGAACAGAACGTTACAATACTGCCTCCGAATAGGCCCGTAATGTAACAAACAATCCCACATGCGCTATGACATTGCAAGTGCTCAAGTCTGAGGCACATCACAGGTGATTGTTCTCCGACAGAGAACTCATCTTCCTCTTCATGTTCCAACTTGCATCTTTATACATAAGGTGGGTGACCCAAATAAAGCCTTGGTCCTAATAAAGCCTATATTTAAAATTTCCCGCTTCGCGTTATAAAATGGCAGCCAATGTTTGTGGAAGTGTGCGGGTACATTAACTAACGCACACAAGCACAGCAAGTGGCCTGTTCCACGAGCGTATGGGAATCTGCAGTCAAAAACAGTCGCCATGCGGAGCGAACGCTTGTTTTTATAAAATTCGTGCCGAGAAAACAGTAGGTACATTAATTTTTATTAGTACATGGTTTGCTATATTTTGTCTAAAGGACAGTTATACGTTTCGCCATCTCCTCACATATGTCAAAAAGCTATGTTTTCTGTATATTCCATGTAATTGTTGATTTGTTTACTCATGTACTATGCCCTAATAAAGCCTACGAAAAAAATGTGTAGGCTTTATTACGGCACTGAGAATTTGCCACTGTTTTTGCTCACAAAAGACAACGCGAGTACCGAAACTCCACATAAGAGATACAATCAAATGAAAACCACGTGTGAGATTCATAATTGTTTACCAACACCTAATTTTAAAGTTACGTAAGTTTAAAGTACAAGACTGCTCCACTTAATGAAATGTCACCACGCTACGAGTTCCACATCATACCGAAAACTAACCTCAGTAAAGATTGCCTCATTGACAGCATTACTTACGGCAAATTGCGGCATCTAAACCAATTTTATTATTATTATATAAACAGCGAAACATTGTGGCACAAAGCGTCATGATAATAAACCTTCCTGGTACTGTCCGGCTCAATATTATCTATGTTCTAGCTTGTAAAGAAGACCGAGTAGGTGATATGCGACAATTTCTTACTTGTCGTGTTTGGTATAAATAGATATTATGTGTTGGACTCGCACATCTTGTTGATTAAAAATTTTACTTTTCAGGAGATTGTATGAAAAAAAGATTGCTATAGGTAATTACATGATGAGAAACTCTAAATGTGATCTAAAAAGACCAAAAAACGTATAAGATCTCATTAAATTGAATGTACTTAAGTATTAATACATTATGTATTAATTAACAAGATGGTTAGTTACATGTTTTAAGTAAGGCTTTATTAAGACACGGGGTTCCCAATAAGGCCAAAATGCCATTTCAGTTAATTGTTTTCACAAAAGTGTGATTTTTATTTGTAAAGCAATTTTGTTTCATTTATTACAAAGTTTAATAAATAAATATAAGTATCTCAAATAATCAGTGCATTTTTCGCATAAACCTGCTAGTTAGGTAATGATAAAATTAAGGTAGGCCTTATTTGGGTCACTTACCTTACGTCAACGCTCGGTAATCCTCCCTCACTGATGTAATACTCGTATCAGAGTTGTTACATTACTCGCAAATATATCCGGTGAAGTCAGTTACACCTATTGGCTACAGAATCCGTTAACGACCATGATGAGCAGGATCACAAATATCATAAAACAGCCTGCAATACTGTTCAAATTACGATGAACGCTGTAACGTTTATTTATGAAAACGCATACGGCGCTGTGCACGCGCAGTTTGTGACAACCTAAAACGGAAGATCGGAAATGCCCACCGCAGAGCCCATAACTCTTGTTTAGTGCTCTGTTGCCCAGCGACATTCTATTTTTGGCAGAAGCGCCTTCTATTGGCGAGTTGCCGAGATCTCGTCATTACGGGTTTACTCACGTTCTATGTTAGTAAACAAAGAGCATGCATGGTGCATGGGCTATCGGCAGATGAGTTATTATAATGTAGTTTGTCTAAAAATTTATCAGGCCTATAAAAGTTGCATATTATGCTCTTTTGAGGGCCACAGGTTTGAAGATCCTCAATATTTTGAAAGTCTATCAAATTTTAACATTTTCTGTTAAAATTTGATAAAGAAAACCTAAAGCTGCTAATTAAAGAGACTAAAGGGACTAACGAACAACAATTAATTTTTATAGGTATAGATTTTCGTCATTTCAATCGAAATTCTCAAATAATAATAACAATTTTATTTATTTTTATAGGCAACTTACGGCTAAACATACAATAGTTTAAACAAGTAGGTATATGAAGGCCAATTAAAATTATATACGATTCTAATCGATTCTGGTCGGATCAAATCTGCACCACTCTCAACAGTAAGATGCACGAAGCCATCCACAATAGTCCGGGATAAAGTGATCCGTGAAGGGGGTCACGACCTCACGACCCACAGCATTAAGGACATCGAAGGAAGGAGGACGATTCTAATATTCTTGCTGAAAATAAAGCGCAAACTATGAGTACGATAATCTACAAAATGCATAACTAATATTGTATCAAGGGTAGTCATTTATTTAACGTATTATATCAGTTGTAGCGTTCAAATATGTAAAATCCGACACGACTTAACCGTTGTCATGTGGATGTCACGACAATCCTCGCCTATTGTCCCGAATCCAAGTTCACGACATTAACCCCGGCCGGCGGTCATCGCTTCCCGATCGCGCTCATACCACTGTCGCGTTTCATAACGTTCACGCCAATTAACAAATACAATATTCATAACAAATGAATTTAATAGGAACAACATATAATATATTATGTAAATTATTTTAGTTAAAAAGTCATGAAGTTCTTTGTGAGCGTTAGATTTTTTAAGATGCATGCTGCTACATTAAAATTAACAGTATGAATATGAAATTCAGCATGTGGTAGGTTTCTCCGTGGGCATAAACATTTAAATTTTTTTATAAAATATAAGCAATAAAAAGTTTATTTGGTGACCTATGATAGGGTGGTCATATATTGCACTTTGTCACCCTTATAAAATTTGACACATATTTTAATATGGGTGTTTTATAAGGGTATTTAAATGCACATTCAAATTTTGTTACAGATAGATCACACAAAGTTGCATCATCTAAACTCCTTGAATTTGGCTCCAAAAATATCTTAAACATTGTTTGTTCATTTTTAATTCCTGAAATATAATATAATAATTAACTTCCAATATCCTGACAACACTTTTTAAGTTGTTTTTATAATATGGCATATTTTACAACTAATGAGAGAATACAGGAGCTCTAATTTATCATCAGTATTATTTCACCCAGATATAATCCTCGGTAAAAACGAATTAGGTACAGGAGACTAGATAGTTTTACCTGTTTTATGATGATGTCAATAAAAATCGTTCAATTTCAAAACCCTATAAAAAATCCGGTCCCAAAAAGACTATACTAGCTACTGTTTACACCATCAGTCCTTTACATTCGGTCAAAGCTACCTAATGGCGAGACAATCCTCGGATGTCACGTCACGCCGTGCCGAGTCGAACTCTGGTCGTGACAAAGGGCTAACAAGGCATTGTTTGTCGAGCACCCGCCTCAATGGATGTTAATCGCAAGTACCTTTGTATTTATTTGAAGAGGTCTAATGATATTTTGTTTTGAATAGACCATAATTATGCAATCGAGAGTTATTTTTTAACGAAATTTTGAAATAAAAACTTGTGCAGTAGTTTTTTGAGAATACCTTGAAAATTATCGAAATTGATACAGTAGTTAACAATTTTCCTTTTACCTTGGGAAAATATTTATTAACATAAGAAAAAAGGTAACCCGAAGTGACCAATTTAAATTTGGAACGAATAAGTTTAATGGGGCAAACAGCCACAAACAGCTGTACCCGAGTTTTTAGGACATTAACCATATTTCTGTATGCTTTGTCAGTTAATTAATCATTCAACAGCTGACTTTGATTTTTTGAAGTAAGTTTCTTAAAATATTTTGTCGATAAAATATTTTATCTCGACTGCTACCTGGCGTGTTTTATCCTGCAGTAAGTGTACTGGATGATATACTTATGTATAAAAATAAATTTATGAATCTTCTTCACTTCTTTTGCATCATAGTAGCCAGACTTTATTTTTCAGAAGTTGCATGTTAAAATTTACAATTAAAATAAATATTGTCAAAAATACGTATATTTACAGATTTTTAAAAAATACCCCCATGGTCTTTTTGCACCTTCGCTCACATTACGTAATTTCACTCGCATTTGAATCAGAAGCTCACGCGACTCGAGGCAAATGCAACCAGTTTGGGTCTTCCATCAGCCAGTTTTTCTCATAGGTGAACAACCGATCCCAACAATGGAACCACCTTCCTTACTGGGACATGCCTTGTAGGGCCGGCGCGGCTACAGCCTTATCACCGTATAAGATAGTAATGTTGGAACTTATTGCACGTCAGTCATGTGAATTAGAAATAAATCATTCAGCAATATACAAATACATACATTCGTTTTTATAGCGGAATAGTTGATAGTTATAAATTGAATGCTATAAGGAAAACAGAACTATTGAGATCAGATGCCTACACGGAAGGCTAAAATATGGGTTTCTAGATTTATTATAATTTAACTGATGTGTAATGGGTATTTACGATATTGTTTTTTGTCCTGATTTACTTAAATATCAACTTTGTTAGTGCATATTTTTCATGTGAAAACGTACGGTTGTGACAATTTATCTCATAATCATAATTTGTCATCTGTAGCAGAAATGCATTGTAACTAATGGTGAAGGCATCATTTATCATGTTAAAGTGTTTCTTCCAGTACATAAACCACGAAAGGGTGCGAAGGGTTAAATTTTTGTGCACTATACGCGACACGTTTCACTGAAATGAGTTTGAGAAAATCATTACTCCCCCTTTTTTTTATATTCTGGTCTGGTTATTCAGTGATTTAACAAGATGTAATTCCTTGTTCTAATACTATACTAAACATGTGGCTTCATATAAAATAAAACGTATTCGGCAGGATTAGAGGATGTCAGTTTTACCACATTAGATTTTACTGCCTACACAATAGAGTTATTTTCGGCAATTCACGAAAACAATATTTTACAAAGCGTATCTTACGTAATGTGTATTTGTTTACAAATATGCGGTGAGCCTTTAACACCCTTCGTATATTTGCATGACAAGCAACGGTTGATAGGATGGATAATTTGGTTGTAACCCTCACATCCTTCGTTTACATACATACCTAGTACCTACATATTTTACCGGAGAAGTCAACAAAAATGTCGGGTATTCTTTTTGGGTTTCTTGTAACAAATATAACTATATGAGGAGTGACTGATGGAATCTTATTTGTGATTACTGATTGGAGTGTGGCGTACTAGGTAAATCTCGACTATAGGGTATTTTAAATATTTTTCCAGACAGAATCTTCACCAGCTGAATAAAATAAAGTTTGTTTACACCGATAAAGTTCAGCCAAACATATATCTACATGTTTATTTAGTAAATTTTAACATTTATACAGCCTCGGAAGAGTTAAGTTTAACATCATTATTGTGTTTTCTTCTTTTATCTCTGCCGTTTGCAGCCATTATTTCTAAGTGCTAGAATAAAACTTCTGCTTCACTAAACCGTCGGAATATAGTCAGATATATGTTGAGTAATAAAAGGAAATAGACTTTTGCGAAGTTTTATTACTGTGTTATTTCAAGAAGTTTTAATTTTAAGCAATAAGCTTCGCCATTAGGGGTGTGCGAGACTGCGAGAGTAAACAAATATTTAGTAACAGCGACACGACAGGGAAACGACAAAATGTCGCACTACGACGTTGGTAGGTGACATTTTACGGGCTAAGTGTGCGACACGTCGGTTAGTCGCGTAGTTGTACGTATTGTTGTCAGTCGTAGCGAAATCGCTATTTCTCGTAAATGTCATTCTCACTAATATAAGCAATACAACTAAAAGCAGGCTGTATACCTAAGCCTATGAATGAATTATAATTGCAAATAATTTTAAGCACTCTGCTGTTAACCGTTGAGTAGTTCCCTTACCCTTATCTGGAGCCAAACCTGAGCGTATATCCGGTTATGCTTGTCATAAAATTGCAAACATTGCAAATAAAAAAGGTTATGAAATAGATATTTTTTCGTTACGACAACGGAACTGCAAAAAGTTGTAGTGATACACACATCAGTTTGTCGCGTCGTCGCGTCGTCTCGTCGCTGTCGCACGTGTGAACAGACACTTATACATAAGTATGATGTCAAAGTTAGTTTTTGCCGAAACAAACGCACATTCGAACTGATAAACCGACAAAAGACAAACATTAAATAAGAATAAAATCAAAGTGCACGCTCGTGCCAAACACAATGTAGAAGATTTTAAATTAAACTTATCGAAGCAGAATTTTTAGATTCCCATCACTACTCCATTAAGCCCCATCGTTATATAGATCAACTAGCACATGCCACAAATCATCACCCTACTGTTTGAAACGTTACACCCTGTAACATAAAACCAACTCGTATCTTTACCGAAGTTCTTCGAAGACCATCTCCTTATGGTCATCGCAGTATGTGTTAACTGTAGTTGGCTTTAAGTTCAACCCATTAATGGCCCACTACTGTGCACGGGTCTCCTAATACCCGAGGAGGAGGAGGCCTAGAGCATATTCCACCACTGTGTATATAACTGTAGTATCTTGTTGAATGTCACTGCGTTGAAGTAATTTATGTAGATATGACGTCACCATAACCTATCTACCATATTTTAAAAGAACATACTTCGCCACAAAACTCTGTTTTTCTATACAAAACTAACTTAAGCCTAGAAGCGTTTACCAGCTACGCGTTGATTTGTTTACCTACATTTCAAAGATTTACAGTTCACCGTCTTGACTCTTGTCAACAAACATTTCTTGAAAGTGGAGTTTTTTCACTTTAATAATGTGGTTTAAACAGCCTTTTCTTTTTAGGACAGCGGTTTATGAGCTTTCATTGTTATAAAAACAAATCTAGGTCGGAATACTGGTTGGTAGTTATGAAGTCTTTTTAAAATTTCGCTTCAAAATTTACTTTGAACAAAATGAGACGAATTTTTTGGTGGATTAGGGTTACGTTCCCAGAGGAGAATGAAAGACAGTGTTACGAAAAATTGTTTTTGAATTAAACCTTTACGTGCCTTCGCCAATACCTGCCAACTTAACTTGACAATCCCTACTCGAACATGCGTTTTCTTCGACTATTTTAATTCGACGTATTGACTTGACTCGTTCTTAAGGAGTGCGCACAGTACAGCGACTCCACGACCGACCGACGCCAACGCGACTAAAACCTTGACAAGCCTTATATCTTTGAAGGTAAGGTTGAATTTCGAACTTATACTTAAAGCCCTGTACGGCTCGCCCTACACCCATAGCCGTTCCGTTTCGAGACCAACGCGTCGACGTTGCGTTGACGACTCACCGTAGACGAGTAGTCCACGCGTCGACCGACACAATGACGTAATGTAAATAGCGTCGGAATTGAAACGGAGTGGAGACGGAGTCGAGTTGACGTCGATGAAGCGTTGATCGCGGAACGGAACGTCGGAGTTGAAACGGAGTGGAGTCGGAGTGGAGTTGACGTCGAGTTGGTGTAATGTGCGCACTCCTTTATTCGGTCACAGACGTGTTACTACACTTGAGGACTAAGATGCTAGCCTCTAAAAAAGTGTAACCGGAATACAATTATTACATGGTAGAAACGGAACTAAGTACATACCTTGGCCTATTAAATAATGAAAATACCACGTATTAAGTTTGATGCAATCTCCAGCAAATTATTTACATATCGACCAAGGCTAATAACAGAAGCTATATTATGTGGAATTATGAATCCTGTTCTTCATACTTCGCTCCCGACCACTTTACGACCGTCTGAGCTAGCGTTCGACTGCCCGTGATGAAAATTCCACTTATGAAACTGCACTTTTTATGTCCTCGTAAATTAGGCGTTATGAGTCCCATGCTACGTTTAATCCAGTCCTTGTTTCAACCTTGTTCAGATCAGCCTACTATCGAAGGTAGTGATGTGCGTGCTACATGACATGATAAGTTATTTTTCATAAACGATTTTATTTTCTGATAGAAAGTATAAGGCTTAAGGCATTGTTGACAACATCTCTAGAAAAATTGCCTAAAGCTAACCTAATCCCCTAAAGCTAATACACGCTAGGGTGTACCTGACAGGTTTGCCTGTTCCCTTAAACTTATCAGGTAAACTTGAGCTACGGAGTGAACATACATGCACACTTGTGCAACATACTCGTTCATGCTCAAGTTTACATGTCAGGTAAACCCTAGCGTGTATGGCTAGCTTAAAAGACGCAGATTTTGGAAAAGCTTATATGTATGTACATGAGGTTTAAATTTTTCATTCATGGATGTTGAAACAAATGTGTAACGACAATTTCTTCAAAACTCTTGAAACGATTGAAAATATCAAGATTATTGAGGAAAAGGAGATACCTACTGAGTGTTCTGCGAGATGCTAAGATAGATAAGTTAACGATTTTACATGTATAAATAGTTGTTAATATCGTGTACCTATCGTTTAACATAACATCTTGCCAAATGCCTAACCATAACATCGATAATTTCCTAATCCGTCGGTTTGGCGGCTTAAGCGCCGGTAATTCATATCACGGCGGGCTGGGATATAAATCATGGAATACTTTTAGAAGTTCCACGAATAGTTTAATCTGGCTAACAAACGAAAGGGGAATTAGTAGGTGCTTAACCGTAGAGGGCATTTCCGCATTGTGTATCTGCGTATACCTATTACAATTTACAGATTATTTATTAACCACAATTCATTTCAAAGATATGAAAATATGAAAAAAAAATTCAATACGAAATAGAAATTGAAGTAGGATTATTTTGTTTAGTCATTCTATTTAATTTGAATTTAACATCATTTACGAGTATCTACTTAATACAAACCAATTTTTTTAGACATATTTTTTATAGTAATTTTGTGGATATACATGGATATACATATATTTTTATACCTATTTAGGTAGGTACCTAAATAGGTATAAATTTATGAGGTAGGTACCTACGTATCAAAAATAATTTATTTATAAAAGTTGCCGTTAAAAGATACAAGATTTGTCAAAGTAGGTACCTAAACATTTAAGAATGCGCATGGGACTGTTCGTTTTTAAACTCAAGCAATTTTGGTAAAGGAATGCGACCAGAATTAAGTTCGATTGCGACATTCTCCAACTCTGTCTAACAAATTATATCTCTGAGTATACTCATATTATAGCTTTGAGTAGTGTCATTAATAACTATGGACCCTATTTTTTGTTGTAGGTGAATAAATGTTTGGGTCTAGTCGCATGAATGTATGAATTTAAATTATTTCTGATTACTTAATAAAATACTATAGTGTATTCTAGTATCCTAGCTGAATATTAAATACATTTCGTTTTATAAAAATTGAAGTTTGTATAAAGTTTGATTTTTGTATAATGCTACAGACTCATAGTCCCAAATTAGGATCTATTGAGGGTGCCATAGAGAACACTCAAAGAAAAGAACACACACACCCAGATAGAGAATAGAAATTTTCACTCATCATTTAAATGTCGACACTGGGACTTGAACCCGGAAACCTACAAACGGCAGTCTGACATCACCACTGCCCCATGCGGCTTGTTAGTGAGAAATAACTTTACTACACGGCCGACTATCGGATCCAACGTCTATAAAACACGGCGTTCGTCTAGATAAAGCAAAGGTGTTGTGTAAAATGTCCTTACGAAATCTGTTATTCGGACCCTACATATTTGTAAATATACTCACAAAACAATAACGGTTATTATTAATCACAACAAGAAAGTAAATTATAATCAAATACGGATAACTTCATAGATAACACTTATGAAAAATGTTACTGAACTACTTTGTAATAGGTTTCGAAATCGGTCCCCTAAAATCTTATATAATAAATTTTGAAGAAAACTAATAAATATCACTCGGTGGTGTTTGATTTAGGTGGAGACATCTGCAATGCACCAGAGCATCAGACTGCAGTTGTAAGCGCACTATTTGTCCTATGAACATTTTTCCCTATTGTAAGCGGCATATCAGATAGATGCTAACGCCCCTATACGTGTCATACACGCCCGTATGTGCTTTTGTCGACGTTTACTTGGTTACCAGCATTTGGAGCAGTTTTTTATTTTAATTATTGTTATTAATATTGGATAGTTTATAAAGCACTTGCCTGGTTTAAAGACGTGGAACCAGTAGGGTTAACTAGGATTCGAATCCTGCAATATAATAAATTTATCTTATTTTCAATTGAAGATACAAAAATTATTGATTGAATTATTACAATATTAGAAATTAATTTACTTTGAAGAAGGGAAACACCGTGAGGAATCAAATATTCCTCTGTCTTAAAATTTCAGGACGGAAAAAATGAAAAAATATTATTAAAAACATATTTTGACATATTTTTATGCGCGTCGCCGAAAAGAGCAATCAAAAGGTTTGAAAACAATTTGTAATGTACGAGTAATTAAAAATAACGCTCGTACGAGTATAATTATAATATAATTACGTTATCACGCTGTTTTTGGCCGTTAACATCTACGAACTGAGACAAACATTACATTAATAATAATGAACATAAATAACAGCAGGGTTTCGTTGATCCTCCGAATCCTATCAAATAAATGGGACTTCTGCACCGAAACATGGTATGTAGGGACTTCGCTTCGGGAAACCTGTGTCACACTCTCACACTCGTAAAAATGTTGATGTAATTCTTTAAATTGCCATATTATTTCTTTTTTTGTGAATCGAAAGGAATAAAATAAATTAAAAGTAAAAAAAACTTTTTCACAACCCATAATTGTCCCACTGCTGGGCACGGATCTCCTCTCACAACGTAAGGGGTATAGGCCATAGTCCGCCACGCTGGCCAAGTGCGGATTGGCGGACTTCACACACCTTTGAGAACATCATGGAGAACTCTCAGGTGTGCAAGTTTCCTTCACCGAAGCAAGTAATAATTGAATTGTTATACGCCCATAATTTTTGAAAATTAGAGGTGCGCGCGGGGTTTGAACCCCCAGTTCCGAAGTCCAACGTTCACCCACAGGGCTATCACTGCTTATTCGTATTTGCTTATGTATATTCGTATTTATTTATCGTATTTACTTAGTTTGAAAATTTTAAAATCAATCAGATCAAGTAATTTAATTTACTTGTTTAACTACACACGAAAATCTGGCAACACTGCTAAACTGCATTCAAATCGGTTAAGCCGTTTCTTATTATCGGGAACAAACGCACTGATAAACCTGCAAATGGACAAAAATTCTAAAAATATTATTATGGAATTTATTGCGTTTATTTGCGTAAATTGGTACTCCGAACAATAGTTTTTCACATACATGTCATGTACAAGCATCAATCAATTTGAATTTTATATAAATAAATAATATAAATATGATTTCATATGTATGATTTCATTTCTCCTAAATGAAACCACTGTCCTTTCCGACTCATACCTTAAATTCCTGACGTAGCATTTGTCTGAGTTTTGTTTGAGTTGGACAAATATTCGTCCTTGGTCTGTGTTCGTATGGACTTCGGTTGTGTGCAGACCGAATGGAAGAATATAATAAAAATAATGTTTGCACTTTTGAAGTCCAACAACGATCATTAAAAAAATAAAAATGTCGTCGATTTTCTTTTCTTTACATGCATTAGGTAAATTAAAAAGCAAAACTTTTTAGACAGAAATATAAACTTTTTAACACATGAAGACATCAAAAGATTATTTTCTTGACATCAAATATGAGATTTTCAGTGGAAAAAATGGCTTGTATCCAATTTTACGTCCGCAAAAGATGAAAGCGGTCTATGGTGTTTCTTTTTGCTTTGTGTTTGCTCCTTATTCTGTTCTCATTCGTGCTGCGCCCACAAAGAGATAGCCTTGCCTATCCTGCCTAGATTTCCAATTTGAATTATATATTTTTTTAATTTTTGTACCAGATTGAATCCCCATAGCTCAAACCGCCGCAAAGCTTCACAAACAAAAAATCATGAAATTGGAAAATTGATTTTGTGGTTACTCGTTTGCTAAACAGTTTAGTAAGGTAAGATATTCGGAAACTGAATTTTTTTTAATCCACTGACTTCTTTATCTTTTAAAAGTGTTATAACCATAACATTTCCAAAGTCTTGAAATTATGACATACGAGTACATACCTAGATCTACAGTCAGCTTTGTTGAAACCATGTACTCCTCCGCTTACAAGGAAGTTTTTTTACAACATAAAAAGGAAACTGTTTTACAACGAAAATTAGTGATGTGAATAAGCGTTCCTTGAACTACATGGTTCGTTCAGTTTGCTTATTCGAACCTTGTAATATCTTAGATGGCTGCTTACAATCTGATTAAATTAATATAAAAAGAATTGCAAAATATCTTACAGAAAAAAGTTTAAATGAGAGCTAGATCAGGAGTTGCGTTCCAATTTCAATTTTTACTTAGGAAGGTATGTGTATACATGGCTTTAGAGTGATGTAAATAATCTACATCCCGCATTTTGATGATATTGTACAAACCTTCCAGAAAAATATACAACTATAGCTATAACTATAGCAACTTTGTAAGTATTATTGATGCATTTTAAGAGATAATATTCAAGTTGTATATAAAACAATTATTCGTTTCGTTATTATCGGATAAATCTTAATTCGTTGCGTTATCTGTGCAAGTGTAAGTAATTAAGTGAATTATAATAATAACCATTGTATGCTATCTATAATGAATATTATCGATAAATATGGATTCATATGATTGTGATGCAAAGATGGGACGGTTGGTACACACCCTCTTCCTACGCGATCAAATGTTATTGTCATGCGAGATGTAACCATGCATAATATTAATGGACATTACGTTTTAAAATATTTAAATATTACGACTTTGATTTATGTTCAAATATTCGTTTTTTTAAATGCATTGATAACTTATTGAAATACTATGACTCAAAATTATTTCAAACACATAGTTATACCACACACTGGTGGTGAATGTGTTACTTTCTGAAATGATATCTACAAAGAATGTTTCTAAAACAATTGCATAATTATTTATGACAATAACTAAAAGCGAAGCAGGGTTATCGTAATTTGATAAAATTACTTATTATAAGTTTGCAATATTTTCGTCTGTGGGAATACATATATGTGTCACATACGCAGGCACATTTGTATATTAATAAATTACTGACCCTTTTCCGAGCCGTCAGCAGCAGAGACATAAATGGCTGTAAAACGGCCACAGAAACCAAATCTTGGTATCAGCGGGCGGGTGTTTACCGTTCGTTGGGTAAATTATTTCACCGCACGACCAGAGCCGAGGGCAAAGAAACTTGGGTGCTTGCCTCATCTCCTGCGAGTAAAAATATTCTAACGATTAGGTATTTGGGAACTGATTATTTTCTTTTAATAAAACATCATCAGTTTTTTTCCTTTTTAGAGCTGAAGTACTAATTAAAGTTGACTACAGATGTTGCACGCTGACGCACGTTTAGTAGATGGGCTGCATGCTCGTTCACTATTTATGCATCAGTTAAAGATCCTTTTCCATATTATGAATTTTTTAGTAGGCTTGTTTAGATTCAATCACATCAGCAAGCTATCATTCTTGTACAGCGCATTGACCAAGCCCCTATATAATTATGTAGATAAATTTTGTGGGTACCCGCAATAACCGCTTACTAAGTCGTGGTTCCTCTGAACTTTTAGTCGCTATTAATATTATATTTTTACTTAATTATATCACGATTTACTGGAATATGAATATTTTAATTATGATACTAAAATAAAAAAATGTGTACATTAAAATTTTATCAATAACCAGCGAAGCGGCTGATTCCAAAAATGTTGTTTATTTCCGGAAGATTTGTTTATTTAACGTTGCAGGGATGGCCATGATCATTGTGATTTAGTAATAATTTTTAATTTAATTATATGTAATGTAGTTAAGTGGTCATCATCGCCAATGGACACCACCAATGCCTTGCCTGCCAAGAAATACGAGCAAAGAAAGAAAGAAAGAAAATGATATTTTCATATAGGATTCTCGTCACGGTGGGGCAAAGTGATTTAAGGGATAACCGCGTACCCTTCTGTGAGTGCATAATGTCATCCCGCTAATGCAAGGGCTCTTCCCCGTCGCAGATGGCACCCGTGCCGTTAGTTTTTCATACTCTATAGGGTTGTCACATGCTATAGAGATAGGATTATGACGTGACAATTTTTAATCTCGCCAACGAAAAAAATTGTACGCATGATGACATTATTTTTCTGATGCTTTCACATCATCATTGTACGTATCACGTACCAAGAGTAATTAAGGTAGCAAACGAGCATGCAGCACCACCCTTCCTCTGCCGCCCATGACAACTGTGATCGATCTAGAAAAAGACTCAAATAGAGACTTGGACAGTTAGTCCGGTTAGCAGACCTTCCACTCATTTAACTTAACTTCTTAATAACAAAGAAAATTACCAATCAATTATAAAGAGAAATATATATAGGGACTTAAATATAAAAAAGACGAAGAGAATTTTTTGCTAACCTTCAAGACAAATCATTCTGTATCGCTCAAACCGGTGTCGTTCTAGGGCCGTGCGCGCAGCGTTGGCCGAGCCAGGCATCCCAGCCCTGCACAGTATTAGCATTCTGCATCCCGCGTTCAGATTCGGAAGGGGCGAAGGCCCTTTCAAATGATATCCCGTCTATCGCGCGGACGCAATACCCGCGCGAACACGGCCGTGCATCGACGCGCGCGCTTCTAACCGCGAGTGACATCGTGTTAAGTATTGTTTTGGTAAACGCGAGTTTCAAGTATTTATAGCGTAACACTAGCAGTCTTTAAGTGGACTTAATGAAAGATTTAGTAGTTTTATTCGATGTGAAACTCGCAAGTGAAATTAGCTTAGATGAGCTGAGCTTATTGACTGTGTTAGTGTTATTATAAGTATTTGTAGCGTGAGATTTAAGTGTTGATAAGAGAAATAGTTTAGTGCAGCGTAAATGAAATTATTCCACTTAATAGGTTTGATCATTTCTTCATGTATGTAAATATAAAATTGAAAAATCTCGTGTATCTTTTGGAGTTCAGGAGGAAACTTGGACTTCGAAAGAAAATTAATGTTGAGTAGGTCAGGCATGATTATTTTAACGTTTTGACGTTAATATTAGTAACCATAAACGATCTTACTGTAAGTTAACACAATAACAATATGATTATATTTATATAATCTACTTATTGCAAGATAATAATCATAATGAAGTAGGTATAGGTACTTATTTTTATACTAGCGATCGCCTTTACTTCGGAGAACATGAACTTTACATAAATAGCAATATATTACCTATTGTTACACTGTTTTTTCAGAAGTTTCATGCATTTTTCATTATAAATCGGTAAAAATAAAAATATTTCGGAAAACTAGAGTTTTCTCAAATATTTTTCGATAATCGCGTTAGATTTATTTTAGAGTTAGATCAGATAATCGCGTTTAAACGGAGATTTTATTTTACACGTACTGACTTAAATCACACGAAGTTAATCCGAGCGTATAGCTACAATAGTTTTGTTGTGCGCATGTGATTCATGTCAAGCTTGGAGACTTGACAAGGACCTACACGGATTTAAAACGGCTTATCGGCCTGATTGTATTACTGTCAGTACTTGTTTATTCTCTGGATTATTCTTACAAGAATTTTATGCGTATACAGTGTAATTTATCTTGCAAGTTTTTTCCTATTTGTAGAACCGATCCTTTTTAAGTGAAGCACCTAAGCATAAAGATTAATTGGTTTCAGTGCTCGTAGACTGCGCTGGGCATGTAAAATGATATCAGTCGATCCTATTGGTCTTATACGATGTTATTTCATATTATAAAATATCATAACATAAATTCCCACTGCTGGGCACGGGTCTGGTTTACTCACGATGTTTTCCTTTACCGAAGAATGTGACAATAGGCTAGTTGACTAATTTTGAAAAACTAAATCATAGTTTGCCAAATGGTCTAATTTAACTGAAATATTAATATTTCAGTAAAATACTAAGTGTAACATATTTTAATTTATATTTTCATGAACTATTTGACGCTTGCGTCAAAAAACGCGTCAAACTGTCATGGCGACTCGTGTGACGTCATATGTTGGAAAACGAAGAGCTGTTTGGTTGAGCGGAAAGACCAAAATCCTATGTCAAGTTTGTTTAGTTTTGCAACGTGTGACGTCACGCGTCGTATTGGCGTTCGCTGTCACGTGACTAGTGACTGTAATTTCGGGATTTTATTTCTCAAAAATATTAAATAATAATGATTTATTTAATCAATGAGATCGATTTTTTGCATTTGTAAATATTAAGCTACCGTAAAAAATAGAAATCTTCAAAATATTTTCTTACTGTCAACTACCCTATTAAAGTAGTTTTATTAAATTTAAGCGGAAACTTTGCAAGCGCGTTAGACGATTTTTTTGCCATTTCAATTCATTATTTATATTGTTACCATTGTAATCTATAAATGTATATACGTATCGTGAGGTCTTTTATTAGAGGTCAAAATTACCACTTATCAAAACAAGTTTAATTTGATATCTTTTGATCATTGAAAATTAATTATTGTTTAATTTCGCGCAGCTGATCTCATCAAGCGATTAAGTTTTGTCTGGTTTAATGATCTTGTAATATATGTATAATTAAATTCCTTTAATATCATCAGTACAACCCCTTACTATGGGGTTTCTGGTTACGAGTTGTAATGTAATCCGTCACGTTGGCCAAATGCGGTATGGCATTCAGAGGGTAGTTACTTCACATTCACACGAAGGTTCATAAGGGCCTTAAACCTTTTAGAATTTTGGTATGCAAATTTCGTCACGTTTTCTGTAAGGCACGGAAAGAATTGTTCATTAATTTCTATTATGAATATAATTAATTAATTTTTGATTCATAATATTAACAAATGGTTTTAAGTGCAATCAATGTATGTTCTGTTGTTAACTGATTTAACTACGTCATTGATATTGTTTTGTAGCTTAGTTGTTTTAGAATAGGCACTTTCGTAGTTTAGGGTGTAAGTATTCTTAAAGTTCTTTATTAATTTATGTACTCAAAACCAATAGTTAAATAGTTATGATATGTTAATACGATGAGGAAGGCTTGATTTGGTAGATATCGATGTTCTACAACATTTCGCTGATCAGCAAGTATTCATAGAAAGTTATAATCTGTTCCCTGATACAGAGCTAGTGCCCCATACAAAATAATGGGATATCGTAATATATAAAATTTATGCGCAATTCTTGCGAATCCCGATAGAATCGAGGTGGCTATGCAAGTTGCATGTTACTTATAGCGCGGGCGAAGGACCCGGTTATCTTGACTGCCGCCTACGATGCTGGGCTTGAGGATAAATTATGAAAGTAAGTATCCATTATAGAACTTTTCACCAATTGAACAATAAGTGTGCGCAATGTTTTAATTTTGAGGTTTCGTAAGATTGAATGTCTTATGAAATTACAAAATTCAATCTTATGAAGCATCTGAAAATCATAATTTGGCTTCAACCCACTAATAGCGCACTACTGAGCATGGGTCACCGTCACCCATGGGCTTGAGTAACATTAATCAAAGAAGAGAAGAAAGAAAAAAACTTTAACTTGTTTCTTACTTTGGTTTTGATAAATAAGAAACCATAGAAAAAAAATATATAAATAGAAGATGATGTCTCGATAATTTTCTTATGTAATAAGTATTATTGATACTGCTGAGGTAAATTCTCCTTTAAAAATATCAGTAATAATACAAACAATATACAAATACATACAAACGCACAAACTAAACTTATGTCCAGTTATCTATTGGTAAGGTAGGTGTGATTCGCGGTTTGCTTATTGCAACAGCAAGCGGCGGCGCGGGCGAAGACCTGTTTATCTCCTTTTGGCTAGAGTTACCATCTCAACATTTGAAAAGTCCGGACAATTAGCTGGATATTATAAAAAAAGACATTTCTAAAAAAGTCCGGATATGTTAATTAAAAATTATAATACAATATTGCAGTATTTTTAATTCAGCTTATTTGGTCTATGTAGCTGGGTGGAAATATCGGTATGCTAATTCAAAATCATGATCTAAGTCCGCGATGACATACACATATTGTTTTTGTGAGATGACACTGTTATATTTTTATAGTTTGACTAGCTAACCCAGCGAACGTTGTTCCGCCATATACATAGATTACTTGTAGTGAATGAATACAAAAAGCGCGATTTAAATTGGGGAAGGGAAGTGTTTGGGATTACTTGTGTATTTTTTTATGATAAATCAACAAAAAATAAAAAATAAAATAGACAAATCCAAAAGCTGGACATAAAGACAAAATGCCAAACATGTCCGTACAATTCCAGACACCTGGTAACCCTACTCATGGCTCGCTAGTCGCTACCTACGCTCTGCCGCGACACATTGCTCCCCGCTCGGATAAATAACATCCTTCATTAATTATCGCGTTTAATTGAAAATCAAATTGCCGACGCCGACGTGGGCGCGCAGATATCATTGTAAGAACAGTGTCATTATTGTGCACTTTACTGATATGTTTGAACGGAGATGTTTCGAAGTTATCGTTTTATAAATAATTAAAATATAATGCTACACACTCACAAGTTATAGCCTCACGCTAGGATTCCGTGTGTCGTGGACAATCTGTCCATAATTTAACTTATCACAATCAAGATGTTAATAACAATCGTATAAAAGTTATTTACTTACCAGGTGAATTACCTAGGAATCGAACCTAAGAACTCTTGCTCGTCAGGCTGAGGGGGTATTCGATTGCTTTTGTCTATCTCATCGGAAGAGTTTAATTAGTCCCTAAGTTAAACTGCTAATTAAAAAGCCATAGAATCCTATTAAACAGTATCTTATTAAATGCTAACATTGTATGTATTTATATTTTGTTTACTCAGCAATTTATTAAATACAACACTGTACAATAATTAAATTGCTTCTATGAAAACAATAATTACATGGATGAGACATTGTAAACGTGGTAAAAAACTAATGTGGGCTAAATATAGGATGCACATAACTTGGACTATAAATATTGATTACATCCATCCACAAATAAGAAGACAATAATCAACTTTAAGATTGGGTTTTTAAAGATTACATACTTGCTTGACGTCAATAATAAATCATTTATCACAAAGCAATAACCCGGTCGTGTTCATGTCATTTGCTTCTATGCAGATGTAATGAGATTTCACATTTAGAAGATGCTTATCTATTCTGGTACATAAATGCTCTGTCAGTCGTGTTTAATCATTGCCAGCCAGTAATATTTCACAGGGTTGACACATTTGGCGATAAATTCGTTTGAACAACGAAGTAGCAGCGACCGCGTGGTGTACGATTACGATCTCGGGTCGTGACTATGAGCACAGCTTTCGCTAATAGAAAATCTCAATTCGTGTACCTTCTCTGTGTGCACCTTTATGAGTTTTGACCTTTATGAGCAGACGAGGTAGCTTATGGTTAGTGGTCACCGCCGCCCGTGGATATCAGTTAGACCAAAGGCATCACACATGCCATCATCAAAAAAAAGAGGAATGAAAATAATATTGTCTCTTTAACCCTCAACTGGAATATAATAAGTCGTTTGTCAGCTGACTGAAGCAAGTGCGTTGTAGTTGGCCAGCCAAGCTTCAGCCTTACCACCCTGCAGTAGCCGGTTTCTGACGTCTCATGACACCCTGGTCTGCCGGCCTGGGATTGGCAGCATTCTAGGCCGCCCCAGTACGGCCGGACCTGTTTTTACTTATTATGTGTTAAATCTACTTTTGCGAAAAACTAAAAGCTACATTATGATGCCAAAGTACATACGGAATGTTAAAAATTATTTCACTTCCGTATGCAAAACCGAAACCAAAATAGTCCTAAAATAAAATAACCACGCATATAGTCGGATAATATGAACATCTCTGAGTTATGTATCGATCATCTAAAAATATAAGTAATAATTGTAGTTATAGTAGGTACCGCGAAGGACTAGAATAAATTGCCTGCCTCACGAGTTTCGGTCGATTATAATGTTGGTGTCTTCAAGTAAATAGTGACTACACAGGACTAGACTTCTACTGAGTGAGTGCATTTTACCACCCAAGATTAATAAAAAAACTTATTGCGTAAAAATGGGTATAGGTAAGTATATTTTTTGCTACAGTTCACCAATTTACAAGTTCATTATTGAGGGTTTTGCATGTTAATAACATTGATATATAACAACTGATTTTTATATATCAATAGTTAATAAAGCAATGTTTGAATTGAAATATAATATTGCGTTGTTGGTTGTCCGCAAGTGGTTACTGTAGTTGACTTCCCGTTATGTGATCACCTGAAACACCACCATAATTATGTTATTTGCAATCTTGTTTATTTCTTTTTTATATTTCTTAAATGCTTAGTTTGAATTCCATATTGGAATATTTCTGAAAATACAATTTCTGTATTCTTAATTTGAATATATCTCTATTTTGTGTAGAGACTTATTTTTTTATAACAAAGCTTTTTAAGTAGGTACTACGTCATGGGAAATCTTAAAGAGCTTCGGTTTAGCGTCTATCTATTAATGACTTGCAGTAGGTATATATAGCCGCCATTTCAATTAAGATATATTATCAACCTAAGTAACAACACTTGCCTCTTCCAGACCAGATGCTTTCCATCACATATTCTGATTAGCGCTAATAGGTCGTTGATATACAAGTGTCGCTCGTCACTTCTCGTCTCCGCGCTTGTCAGCGCTATCGCTTCTCAGTAAAGAAAAAGTAAATATCTACATGTGCATCTGTATAAATGATTTAGCTCGGAGGAAGTGTTGAAGCGTGTTGGTATTGTTACAAAATTAACTTTTTTATGGAATTAAGGTAGCAGACGAGCATGCGGCACCATTAAGTGCTGCAAAGTGGTAAAAGTTTTATCCCCACTTTTTTAACAAATAAAATCCCCTTTTTGTGTCGGGGGATTTTATAAGTTTGACGTGTCTGTGTGTCTGCCTGTGGCATCGTAGCTCCGTAACGAATGGACCGGAATGGATACGTTTTTTATATAGGTAGAAAGCTGTGATCGACATGGTTCCTAGCTAACATTTATTAAGATCTGTTCAGACGTTTGATGATCATCAGCTCATTTCAAATTTTCTCAGTCGGGGGTTTTCAAATTTTAAATAATTTTCATTTTTTTATAGCTACTTTGATGGTTAGTAAGCAAAAAATGATGTCCGAAATTGTATCATGGTAACTTAATGAAAGAATACTTAATTAAAATGGAATGAGGCTTTGTCTAACATTTTCTTAAACGTCAAAAGTTTTAAATGCACGATTTTCAAAATATTAAATTTAAAAGTAACGAGACTTACTTATGGTCTAATATTAATTTTGACTTTGTAACAGCGTAATTTTAAGTTAGAACACGGCTCAAATTAAATATTTGTATTGCGGTAACGGTGCAAAATTCTTATAATATAAGAGATATAAGAATATAATTATGTACTTACGATTAAATTTAAAACGTTAGTTTGATAAATTTATAAAATTAAAATAACAAATTTTAGAATGAGCCTTCAGTTGTAAGCTTTTAAAATACAGTAAATATGCAACACCAATCTGCTTCGCAGTTCACATTCGAGGCGTTGATTGGAATTTGTGATTTCAAGAAATCGTTAGTAAGTAGGTATGTTATACAACTTTGGATATACGAGTACGTTTATTGAACAAAACCAGTTTGTTGGTGCGAACGTGGGCGTACGAATGCATTGCAGTCCACTGCAATGCAACAAGGGAATGAATTTCTAAATGAACTTTTTGCTTATTTTACTGCCAAGCGACGTTTTATTGGATTGTTTATATAAATGGACCTGTATCGGTACATTTCACGGCAGGGATTAATGTTGAAAATATGTTACGGTACCCTCAGTATAGGGAATGAGAAATATATTTGTAGTAATCAAACTGGTTGATCATAGCGGTTATATTTTTGACATCGTGAAAATATCTTTAAAAATTTTCATTTTATAACAATTCGTATCTTTAACTTAGACGAAGTTTTAAAAAATCAGCTTTTATTAAAAAAGATCTCTTTAAAAAACAACAAAACATACACTTGGGCATTGTTCATAGCACAAGCCTTGCCAGCAGACCAGGGTGTCGTAAGCGTCTTGTCTTCTTTCTTGTCCGGCAACACTCCGGTGAGGCCCATATATTCCTTCTGTCCTTCTTTCTTGGCCGGCAACGCCCGGTAAGGCCTTTGGTATTAATATTGAACATAGGCGACCGTGCAAACTTACCATCAGGTTGCCCATCTGCCTGTGTGTCGGCTATTACTTAGTAAAAAATAATAATAAGAAGAAAAACCAAAATTCAGAAATTTTGCGAAAATAGGAACACATGAGGGCAAAACTAACTTAACTCGTAACATTCGTAAAATTTTCCACGTGGAACTAATTTCACGGACTGTGTTGCCAGTAACTAGTTTTTGTACATTTAGTAGGTACGTTAAGCATAAATGCAAATCATTTCCCCGTAGAATAATATTAAAAATGCAAGTGGTAGCTTACTAGCTAACAGAAAAGCCATTTTGTGAGATAAGCCAGAATGAAACAAAGGATATTCGTGCAGGTTACATTTCTGGCTGTTGCAAAATGCTACGTTACGTTTTGTCGCAAACAAAGGAATTTATTTCCTTTTATAAATATGAACAAATCCTCAATGTTGGGCTCTTCTTTAAACGCAAAAGCCACAGTATTATTATTATCTTTATGTGACGCCTGCCTAGCTGCGAGTAGATACCATCCTCTGGGTTGTGTCAGACGCCAAACGACTCGTCATGTTCAGTCGGGGCTTGCGAGGCAGTTCTATCTTTCTTTCTTTCCTCTCTTTTCTTTTCGCCTAACAACGTATCGGTTATGCCTTTGTTGTTACTAATATCCAAGGGTGATGCCGACCACTTACCGTCAGCTGCCTCCACTCGTTAGCTGTTTACATAAAGAAACATTCCAACAGCACAATCACAATGGATACCATTTTCATAATAACACCATTTCGCCAACGAAATGAACCTTACAAAAACCAAAAGATTCAATACAAAAATAAACTCAGCCCTTTTAAGATGGTTTACACAAACCAATACGATTTTACGAGGCCGCGGTATCTTTTACTTAACCGCGTAACTTTTTTATTGTCAAACAAACAAAGAAACAAGGTTACTGTTCAGTTTATGACATTTTAGAATCAACAAAAAACTGAGTTAAACGGAGGGCAAGGGAGAATGTTTGCTAGTTCAGTTTCGTTTGTCGAATCGAGGGAGGGGTCGCCACCCTAAAGATTCTGCGCCCCCGTCTCTGGCACAACAATAGTTCACATGGAATAATCGATATCACCCATAGCGTTGAGAATCAGACCCCCTTTTTGGCCATTTCGAATGAGCACTTAAGCAAGCATTATGGCATCAACATAATTTAGGTACCTACTCTTTTCTTAGCGGTAGGTATATTAAAATTTTTTTTGGTAACTTAATCTTACTTCATTAGATGATATAATTGTGTATTACGGGTATTATGTATTTATATTCATATAATAATCAATCACCTTTATTAAGTTAATTTATTATAATTATATAACTAAAACATTCCAAGTCAAGTGTCATTGGTGAGTGATTGGCTAAAAGCTTGCGAAATTCAAATATTCTACTTAGGAAACGTATAAAATTTTTGCTGCGTCTTGTTTGACGGTCAAAAAGCAGAGGGGAGTGAGTTATAAATCTGACTTAGCGTCATGAGATGGCACTTCCAAGCTACAGGTAAGCGGGGAATATCCTAATGAAAATGTATTAGGATTTGGGAAATGTTACGCTTTTTGAATTCTGACAAACCCATTAGGGAGTGGAACTCTTACTAGAACTACTTTAAGATAACTAACTCATTGTCTAATGCACCCTAAAAGATATATTATTAAACCTTTTCACCTTTTGAATAAGCTTTAATAAGATAAAGTTCGGTAAGTGGGAAGTTTTATCCTTTTATTCGTATATTTCTAAGTGGACTATAGTTCTTAAATTAAAATACCAATTAGTCATCTACACTTCTTATGACTTTGAAAAGGTTTAATACAATTATGTATGTAACATATCGATGGATCTATTCAAATTATACACAGGGAATATCTATGTACATTATATGAAGTAGGTATTGGGCGGAAAGATACGGCCTAGATGAGTATGTACAAAAAAGTAATCTGAGAAAAGCTGTAGTACATAATAGAAAAGCGAAGTAAAAAGTACTACATATTAAATTGTATGAACATTTATGACTTTAAGTTGAGTAATAATTGATTTCATTATCTATTCAGTTTTATGTAATAAATACATTATTCACCAATTACATTAATACAAGACAACACATTGATAATAATTTTATTTCGTCCATTCATGTAGTATACAAACAAATGTAGGTTCCAAAACTTCCAAATTCGGTTATGCATGTATCTGTTCTTATCGTGCCAAGGGCATATTGTTTCGTGCCTTCTGAGTAATTGAAAGAGATATTCAAAAATGGTTTAAATCCTCAAAGGGACGGTAAAGTGGGATTGTGTGGAAATGGCATTTTATCACGTTGCAGCACAGTGACTGTGCGAAATATTTTGCGATTGGAATTTCACATAAAGGACTTTATAACACTGCTAACGGATCTGGGATAATGAAAGAGGATTTCGCTTCGCAAGGTTTGGCGCAAGTCACAAACGTAAGAGACGATCGGTTTAAAGTACATGTTTTTATCTGAAATGTCAAAAATAGGTGTTTTATTTCAAGAAAATTTACACGCCTTTTTAGAAATACTTCCGTACGTGAATATAAATAAAAATCAGTGTTGCAAGTTCATCATCATTATCATCATTATCACAACCCATAAAGTACTTCTGATACAGCAATGTTTAGTGAAGAACATTTTTACACTTCTTCCCATACTTAAGTATTTTTTTGGTTACAACAATGTTACAAAAAATCTTCACAATTAATAAATTGATGCTTGACAGTGATGGTGTAACTTTGGAACAATTTGATTATGTATCTAGATGATGAGTTATAGGTATACTGGCCCTACTTTTCGTTGTACCTATTCAAAGTTGGTACACAAGTTGCCATTAAAATTCGGTTTATAGGTATGTTTTGTGATGCGTCAATTGGAGCACATCTCATCGGTTTTCGTAAAATTTAAAGAGATTGTAAATGTTATACATAGGTATGAAACAATTAATAGCACCAACTGAAGATAAACTCTTTGCAACTGCAACGAGTTTACTAGGCATTGTTACAATATCAAAATTTTATAATTTATTACAAGACTTATCTCTTATGACTTGTGATACTTTTCGCTCTGTTTCCCCGCACCTCCCTGGTGCACAAACAAACGCCCTGTTTACCGCGCATTGTACTGGCTTAATTAATTTGCTTTTATACTAACACTTCGGATTCGTTGAATCACCATAAATGTTAAATATGATCAAACAGCAAACACTTTATTTTGTTACGTGATGCGCGTATTCGTCTTTAATGTTATGTCGAGATAAAGTGATTATGTACTGTCGAATCATTTATGAAATGCATACATAATAATTTAATTTATTTATGAGGTGAAGAAATTACTATGACATCGACTCAAATATGTTAAAAATATAAAGCAACTATGGATAGAAGACTTACTGCGCTGTACTATTATTACATATTATAATTACTTAGTACGTAACTCGTAAAAGCAATAAGACTGTAAAATGTAAACGCTTTTGTAACGTTTCGTGTGATCATTTAGACACCTCATTAAATCATCATCATCAAGTCCGGAAAGCATTGATGTTTTGTTTAAACTCTAAGCTTAGACCTTCCTCAGTTAAAGTTCATCCTTTGAAGAATAAGCGCAATGAATTAAAAAGGAGGCTTCAATTTTTTCGTAAAATGTACAAGTTTAACGCACATATTTTTAACCATAACAGTACAAAGCGGTAATCTTATATGTCTTTAGTAAACGAGCCAGCATTAATCTGTCGTCTGAAACCAGTAGTTACCTTGGACTTGACTGGTTTATGGCTACAAATTCTTCCTGAAACAACTACAGCCATATTTCTAGATATTGTGGTTGTAATAACCGTGCATAATCTGGCTCTCGTGTCAGCCGTAAGTTGTAAATCTCCGCTTAGTCTATTATTGCAATTCGTCAGGAGAAGAAAATTGGCATCTCTGTTTCTGAAACAAAAGTTATGTTGATGAAAGTGCTTTTGCTTTATTAATAGACAGACGTGGATGTGACCCGATCATCTTGTATAAGAATGCTAGTTATAGCATTCATATACAAGATGATTATGGTAAATTGAACACAACGTAATTTATAAACATTATTTAATTAAGTAAATAACATTACTATAATCCACATTCAGGTATATTTTTTGACACAAAATATGAGTATAAAACGGTAGCAGAAAATTTTACGCTTACCCATCTTACACGTCACGTTTTAAGTTATTTTTATACTTATATCCTTAGTAACATTATATACACGGTAGCTCAGATGGCCGAAGCAATATCTAATCCTGTATCGACAGCTCCATGCATAAATTAACATAAAACGTGCCTCCATGTACTTGTGGCCTGTCAGGTGGGTTCTACGAAAAGCAATTCTCTACCGTAGGCGGCTGACATTGCTCAAAGGAGCTTACACCATCTTTATTAAACTTGAGAGACTTGGGCCACGTTTACCGAGACACGGTGCAAAAGACATTTATAAGTATTTATGGTCCAATTGTAGCTAAATTATCCTCACTTCGAGTCTGTGATGTTTATGAAAATGGCCAGTAATAGTGCTGGATTTAGTTTTGCATAGTTGTAATTGTTTTCGTAACTGCTGTGGTCCAGTTACGAGTTTCGGTTGAGATGTTGAATTAAGTTATATGAATTTTATTCATTTTGCATGTTATGTGTAGGTGCTTACAGATCTATCCAAGTTTATCCGTAAGTAAAAGCAAAGATGTTTGATAACCATTACGTTACATTAAAATAATTGAGGGATTTCGGATTAGTAATGCAATTTGTCGTCAAAAATTCTAATTTTGGTACAAGAAAAATATCAACAAGCTGTCAAAATTTAGCTGACTGTCATTTTCGTCCAAACTTCTATGACATCTTAGTCGACCAA
Source organism: Ochlodes sylvanus (assembly GCA_905404295.2). Classification (NCBI taxonomy): domain Eukaryota; kingdom Metazoa; phylum Arthropoda; class Insecta; order Lepidoptera; family Hesperiidae; genus Ochlodes; species Ochlodes sylvanus. Next base: position 9,085,111 of record FR990127.1, read on the forward strand.
GTCTTACAACGCGGTGACGTTGGTAGAAACGAATCTTTAGATCGTTGTATTGGTAAATTGTTGTCGTAACTCGTAACCCGATCTGAGTTTGAACTGTGCTTATTTATTGCCTTCCTTATACTATTATCTTAGTGGGTTGCTGCCGTCTGTCTGTCGCAGTCTTATTGTTTCCTTATCGAGGAACTCTACGGGAAGGCGGATATCGAACTGTATGAAACCGGGCGAATGAAGGTATCCTAAATTGTTTGGCAATCCAATTCCTTGAACTGTTGTTCATATTTTATTCCCGAAATAATCTAATTGCAAAATACTTTACTTAAATATTTTCATTACCTTTTTTTCAACATTTTGAATACCTGTCTTTTGATTTCAAATTAGGTACCTATTAAAATTGTTCGAGTCCAAGCTTTTTGGGAAACTTAAGATTTGAAGTCATTTATATTTCGTAGAATAAAATACGGAAGCCTAAGATTTTATGTAACATTGCTACTTAAATTTAGAAAGTACAAAGGTACATTATTCATTGTATTGCAAACATAGACTCCCACGTTACTGGTCACCAACCGCAAGACATGTTGTCATATGTTTTGAAATCCCACAAATTCAGTTACAAGCACAGATTCTGGTTATCCAGTAGCGATGTCACCAAACACACAAACCGCAGAGTCTAAATTTAAACAATTTAAAGCGCAATGAATCACAAAACTTACCCTCCGAATGACATTTGACATCTCACGAGTGGCCTCTACATCCTTTTAAACGACTTACCCATTGTCATTATGTAGTAGGATTGGGTTTATGAGTTCTATCTATTCATATTCACATAGGTAGCGGGCCTTAGGTGAGGTGCTCATGAATTATGGAGGCCCATTTATACCCTCACTTATCGCAATTTCTCGTTCTTGGAGGTGTAATTCTTGAGCACGACTGTACCGCATTACGAAATTATTTATCCGTGGAGTGTTTATTTTGTTTTATCTGGAATTATTAATATTTAAAAATATAACGTAGATCTTTTCAGACATCATGTTGACTCGATGAGCCTTACTAACTGATTTTATTGTTATGGAAGGTTATTCAAACTCAAACTCAAATCATTTATTTCATGTAGGTATTTTTTCAATACACTTATGAACGTAATTTTTTGCATTTACCACATTTACAATAATAATATGCTGATGGGTGTAAGTAATAGACAATTTATGTATGCAATGAAATTGAATGCATTTCTAAAAGCATCTATGTATAATAATCATAATATCTAAAAATAACAAAACCGTATGTGACAATTGAGTCATTAACAAAAGGTTTAACAATCGTTGTTAAATAAAGTGCTTTTAGGGCGGAAACACATACAATGAACATTGATGCCCTATTGAATAGTGTCGTTCTCGTAACTCGCCATAAAGAAATGTAATGACTAGATAATGTGTACACGGTTGGTAACTGAGCTGTTAACGGAAATTGAATAGAGTTACAAGAGCACAGTATCATTAAAAAACGTTATTTTATCTACTTAAAGAATAGTGAGTAGAATTCGCAGTCGCTGTAGGTCAATGTACGATTACCTAACTCAGAAACACTTTACATCAAAAAGTTTTAAATAATTCTATGCTGATTTAATTTAAAAGACTATTTTGTTGATGATTGTTAGCAAACTATCATAATTAAGATAGGGTATATTATCCGTTACTTTTAATAAGTATAATAATTTATTCATTGTTAAGTTTTTTACTTATCATTAGTGTTATCGCTTAGTATGTTATCATTCTTAAATAATATGAAGATCAGGATACATCTTGAAGTATTAACGAGGAGTAATGCTATACCTATATTATTGAGTGTAGTTAGCAACAAGCATCTACCTGTATTTTTTATTTCAATGATTATTGTTTGTCGATTTGTTTATTACTTTAATAGTAGGTAGGTATTTTAAAACATTTAAAAATAAACGCACTACATAATTTTTGATTAGTTATTGTTTATTCGTAATTGGTCATCGAAAAATCGCACTAAACATTTCTTAGTACAACATTAGATGTCGGGTCGAGGTTATCGAACCGAAAACACTTCGGCGACAATCGTAATTAAGCTTTTTCCATTGTCCTTTCTTTGAACGGAGACAATAATATGTAATTGTTCGTCCCCTCTATCCTACTATTAACTTAATTGTTTGAGTAAAGTTTTTATAGCTGCTTATTTTTGTCTTGCAGCATTAATTTTATATTCATTCATTGTCATTGATCATGTTCGGATTTATTAAAGTTGCAGCAAAATTCTGTCAGTATTCATAAATTGATAAATATACTAGTGACCCGCCCTCGCTTCGCTTCGGGAAGCTTTGGATAATTCGCAATATATCTATATAAATTTATAGCCTATATGTTATTCTGATGTGTAAGCTATATTATTGTAAAGTTTCAGCAAAATCCATTCGGTAGTTTTTCTGTGAAAGAGTAACAAACATTCATACATCCATATAAACTTTCTGATTTATAATATTAATAGGATTAGTTACTATGTAGTTATAAAAGTAGGTATACGGGTCCATCTCCGCATTTTGTGTATTATTTTAATTCATTTTTAATAGGTCTGTAACTTATTTTAATTCTTTCTTTAAAATAAATTGTTTTCTCGTCAAATCTGTCAAGTCGGTGCAGGAAGTGATAATAAACAACAACATTTTAATTTTTTAATATATTTAATTTAGCTATAACATATCTATTCTTAATCTAAACTTATCTATTATAAATCTTAAAAAATATATCAAGTACCTACATTTTACATAATAGGTACATTATTTTATGTGTATTGAACTATTGATTATGTACTATAATTAATAGTGACACGAATGCAAATTAATTACATCAAATGCAAGAGCTGTTTATTTTAGATCTACTGAATCAGCTCACCGTTCCGTAGAATGTTTGTCAGTTCTCCGTACTTACACGTAAGCTCTGAATTTAAGCGCAGTGAGTGGAACGGGATTGTTGACTTATGCCTATAACTGATCTGAACTTGTTGAACCATTAGGCTTGCATGATGATGTACGCGTACTCGCGTACTCTATAAATTGTCCTCTTCTATTAACATTAGTTAGGAGAATTATAATTTATGTTTAAAAATATATGGTGCCATTAATTAGGTTCTGGTGCCATTAATTAGGTTTATGAAGCGTGCTAAACGGATTTGACAATATCTGTAATATGAACGTGGGATGTATTTTCAGTGCAGTTATAATATTTCAACATTTGTTTAGAAACGGCTTCTTCATTATGTACTTATATAACAATGCTATGGTCGGCGCATACTTCTCTCGAAAAAAATTCTGCTTAGCTTCGTGTCGAGCCGTTTAGTAGGTAACGCACACTAATAAGCATCATTACTTAAACCATTATTATTATATTTTTACAAAAAAATACGAGATAAGTTCGTGGGGTTGAAGTGAGCCCTTTGACAGAATGAATTACAGTCGAATTTCAACCGCAAAGCGCTCACTAGTTATAATAAAAGAGCAACTTAGTCAACCCGTTGTTGTTGTTACAATATCAACGTTAATATTTGTTTTATAACTTTACAGTTAATTCGTGCAATAGTCTTGCCATTACCAAGCTCGGGTTTCTGTTTAAATCGATCTGACCCTTATAATGCCGACAATGCTTGAAGCGAATGGCATTTACGAGCTCAACTAGACCCATACCTACATTAGAGGTATCTGTGGGGCATTGATACTGTTCAGCTATTGCTGGAATGTTTGGAATCTCAAGAGGAATTTATTTGGACATTTACGTAACCATTCTGTGGTAATTTTGTGGTTGTTATGATATTGTCATTATTTTTGCGGAACTGTATTAAGTAGGTATATTAGTTTGATTGCAAAAATTATAGAAGTATAAAAGATCTATTGCGATTATGAATCCCCCATAATATTTTTTCTCAAATATTTTCCACTAAATTACTTAATTTACAAAACGTCTACATTTTTTTATTCATTCATTAGGTCATAATGAATTCCGGAGCACAATTAATTATTAAAGTTCTCTGAAGCTTGGAATAATTTCATTTACGTACGATCACTGAAATACCTAGTATATGTTACGCGCTAATTAGCAATATGAAGTTGTGGGTAGAATGTAAAATACTACCGTGAAATTAGGCTTGAATCCAGATGTGAAATGCGAATTTGAACCGAAATGAGTGCTCCGAAACTTGAATGTGCAGTGAATATGAAGTGTTGTTCAAAGCGAAATGGATATGAAGTGTGATAGATAGAATTTTAATCAACTAATCAGTCATGGGCAACGCGAACTCCGGCCACGGGAGTACCAGGCATCACAGTAAAAGCAGGAAATGTAGGAGTTTGCCTACCTCACCTGAAGTTAGAAGGTACGTAAAGTGAGCTATTTTCAGAAGTAACTAATGCACAATGTTTAAACTACAAATTTAATATTCTGTGTTTCATGCCGCAAACCTTGAGTAGTTGATGTATAAGCTTGATTTTTTTACACTATAGTTCAGTTGTCTAGAGTAAGTCGAGTCGAGAGTCAAACTCGAGCGTTCTAAACCTATCACATCGACAGGCGATTATACTTCTGTAATGGTAATAAATGATAATACGCGACTATTACAGAAGTACAATCAATAACTAACTAAGAAGTATAACTAATAACTCAGACACCTTCAGAAGTACGAGCCCTAGAAACCGCCTCTAAAATATGTAAATTATTAATATTATGTTAACAAAAATCGTAGATCTAACTTTTACTTTATAAAATTTTAAACCTTGCAACCTTATTCTGCATAAATAAATCTCACACATAATTCGAAGCTAACACGCATTCCTGGTTTAAAATTTCTCGAAGCGAAATTAAGAGCGGCTAGTTTACTTAAGTAGGGCTAAAAATAAGAACCGGGTTCAGTACACGAGTAAGTCGACGTTCCCTCGATCTTTTACGAGTCGAGCGCCATATCATCAATATCGTTAAGGGAAAATGTACCAATAATCTTTGATCTCGATGTAGCTGGAGGTGCACAGATAAACAATGAAGCGAGGACCGTGTAAAGATTTCTTGTTTCGCCTTTTATGGAACATTATTATTCGTAGCTGTCTTGTTTAAGATCTAAGTAGACCTGCGATTAAGACTTTCTACGCCTTTTGCGTCGTGACATCAAGTTCGTATTAACTATTCATTAGCATTCTACTGATCTACTTCCCTCAGGCAATGTATTCTGAAATAAATCTTTATGAATAATTATTATAGTAGGTATAGTTTTTATTATTATTATGATTTATCAGTTAATGCTTGACTACATGTGTATTGTAAGCGGCGAAGTATTTTTGGGAATAGTTACGGAATCGATTATTTATGATGAACAGAAAGAAAATTAATTAAATATATCATAAAATTACCTTTGTGAGGTTTGGGGGGTCCGACAACCACCACGCCTTGTTATGCCAGGTGCATGAAACCATACTCGTATACCTTTTGTTAATTTTTTTGCCTCAGTGACGTTCAGACATTTTAACCGAATATCCAGTGCTAGTTGAGTGTGCTGAAAATTTGGCATTTTATAAACATAAAATGATTTAAAAAATATTTTTATTGACATTTTTTAAACATGAAAAACTTCTATTAGAGCTTGCTGGTTTGCATCCAATATTATAATTTTGAACATAACACAAAGTAATTGACTTACAGAATACACAATTTGCTAATATAGTTAAGTGTAGTTAAAGTGGAACCAGTTCACAATAATGCAAATTACGTAAAAGCCTGCATAAATGGATATGGTGTGGTTCGGTTTGAACAACTAGATTCACGGGTTACTAGTAGGGTTGCCAGATGGCCGGGCAATACTAATAACTTCTTACTGGGTGTACCGATTTTGTTGTTGAATTTGAGCGGGATCTGATAAGTAGTTTTTAAGTTATCTGTAATCATTTTTGGTTAATTTTTGAAGTCGGGATTTTTTTTCTTTAAGTTATCTACTATTGATTTTGTCTCATCCCCATGAACGCTTATTTTTTACTTCAACTCACGTTGATTTACTACCAAATTTTATCATAATATCAATAAGCCTTTAAAACATTAAGTTTGTTGTTTTTATAATATCTTAAACTTCTTTATTTTTATTAATCTATCATTACGGCCCTATTTCGTTACTGTAGTAATTTTAATGCTTGACTGCAATCTCACCTGATGGAAAAATTATGAAATTATCCCGACAATCATAACCTTTAACATCTTACAACCCTAGTCACAAGCCCAAAGCTTTCAAAGTTGAGTGTGGGGAAATGTTACGTATCATGGATATTATTGTATACTTAGTATTGGTGTTGTTGAATCCATTGTTTTGTTTATTTCAAATATGAATGTCTATGTATTTAACTGAATACTCAACATACGAGTATTCGTTTTAAATACCACTTTCGTTACAAACCAATTAAAATCCAGATCATGCATAACTTGGGGATATTAAATCTAGTTTGAACTAGTTTTCTTTCTACCTTCTGCCTTGGTCGGAACCGCATTGTTGACTTGCCTTTGGTGTTGCTGATGTCCATGGGTGAAGGTCACCACTTGTCACCAGGTGGATCGTCTGCCCGCTTGTCGCTTATTTACATTAAAAAGTCAAAAAGTAAAACGACACATACATATAGGCAAAAGATGACTAGTGAGAATTTCATTGTAAAATTTCTTACTTAATCTATTAGTTATAACGTTTGATTTGGTTTTCGTTTAAGATTATACTATTTTTACGCGATACTGTAAATAAATAAATAAAAAAATAACGTTGCACTGTCATAGCCCCACTAGCATTCCATGTGTCGTGGGTGCCATTGATAACACATGAAGACACACAACCAGACCGAGAACATAAATTTAAACTTATCATTTAAATTGACGACCCGGATGGCGCGCCGTTCCGAGGGTCCTGGGTTCGATTCCCAGCGAGGCGGAAATATTATCGATGAATTTAAATTTCCGTTCTTGGTCTGGGTGTGTGTGTTCTTGTCTTGTGTGTTGTCCATGGCACCCACGACACAGGGAACCCTAGTGTGGGGCTATGAGTGTGTAGCGTTATTTATTTATTTATTTATAAATTTTCACCTCGCTGAGAATCGAACTAGGATCCTTCGCACGGCGGTCCGATATGGTAACAATTGCGCCATACCGGACGACAATTGTTAATTCTTCCCGATGTCGTTCGCCATTTTGTCCAATTCAATTTGTTCGCCATTTTGTCAAATTCAATTTTTTCAATGACTACAAGTTTGAACAAAGTACCTACTTTTAGCCCCCGCGTACGTGTACTTACGTTTGACACTTGATAATCTGGGCCAACAGTCGACATATTCGAGTCTAGTGCGCGAAGGAGTCATGACTTGTGACGTGTCACGTCCGGTGTTGTTCGGGGATTTCGGTATTCATATTGCGAACATCGAGCACTATGAAATATTATAATAATGTAAATTTCTTTGTTGTGATCTAGTGACATCCTTATTTTCTTATAACGTAACTTATAACTTTATAACGTAGAAATGTTCGTGGTAACTAACGTCTCTGTGTAGGCAGGTACCTGATGATGGATTAGGTACTGAACAAGGTTACGGCACATTTTTTCATGGTATTTTGACACTTAGGACGTATGCACGTAATTTTTTTAGTTTACCATTATTTTATGGAACAGAGAAAATGATTATGCATTATTATATATTTCCGATTTTATCATTATCTCATCACTTTATCTAAAAAAATTTTCTTATAGAGTTCCATTTCGCTCCATAAAATTAATAAAAAATATAAAAAAAATCGAATCAGATTTTCTTTGTAGAAATACCCATCTAACGAGCCACCTGATGATAAATTGGTCGCCTATGGACATAAGTAATACTTGAAGAATACGTTACGTTTTACGTTACGTGTTACCGTAAATTAGTTACGTGTTACGTTACTAATTTTATCGCGGTTGATTAATTAAAACTGTTCTCTGTCAACCAACATATTGGCAACCCTATCATAAAATTCATTTTTCGGCTGTAAAATTCAGTGCGAATCTGTGGACATTCAGGTCCAGTTACGGCCCAGTAATGGGACATGGTATTGACGTAACGCGTTAACTGGCGCGACAGGCTTTATTTCCGAGTCGGGTGCGCAATGAAGGCACGTCACGCGCGGTGCCACTGAAATGGCAGGGTTCATATTCCAAACCGGGAATTTTAACAGCAAAAGTTGCATGCTAGTGACGTCACGTCTGTTTGTGTCAAGCCTTGTTTTGATCAGTTATTTAGCTTGGAGATAAGTTTAATGAAACACTAAACGCTAAAACACTCATACCCCCGCAATAAGGTTCCCTGTGTTGCGGGTGGCATGGACAACACAAAAAACACATCACTAACACCCATGACCTGAAAACAAACATTTATGTGTCACATAAATATCTGACCCGGCCGGGAATCGAACCCGGGACCGCTCTCTTCGCAGGCAGGGTCCCTAGTCACCAAGTAACAACTGGGCTACGTGGTCATCAAAAAATACATACATACATACAAACATAGCATTAAATAATGGCTTTTACAACTGGAGCCTTGACTTCAGCAATGCCACCACGCTATTAAAGCGCCAAATGCTGATTATTAATAAATAATTAAATTAAACTGTCACTTTTAAACTGTTACTAGGATTGCCCGTAATTAACACTTCTGTCATTAACGGCCCCACGCGGCAATCGCACCTCAGACTATTCGGCAGTGTCACATTATAGGCTGGTTTCAACTCACTAATGACGCACTGTTGAGTACAGGCCTCTTTTCTTCATTGAGGATGCCTAGAGCATACTTTACCGCGCAGCTCCAATGCGGATTGTTGCAAGGGTTGGTAGCAAAGTAGTAGTTGGTAATACCTATCGAAGGTTTTTATGCCGCCCGGAGGTCCCAAACATGGTTTAACGACTGCTATTATAGCAGTGTTCGGCACTCCGATGTAGATAGTTTGTTCCATAGTTGACACCTATGTGGGAGGAAATGACGTGAAAACCGAACTGTTTACGAATGCCTTTGCAATAATATTTTTTTTAATAATAATAAAATTCGTCAAACGATAATCTAAAGGTTGATGTGAGTAACGAATTGAATAAAATACAAGTTATGATAAAATATTTGTACGTAGTTGCGCCAGCGCAGGGCCATATCGATATTCGATACGTCTCGGCTATTTCCCCAAGTTGTGCGTGTCGTGTATCTATTACGGCAAGCAGTCGAGCTTGTTCAATAGGGATGGCACTAGTCCTTTGTATAACTTTTAAATAATAAAGTGTTATAAAATTTTTCGTATTTCATACTAGTAATAGATAAATAGGAAATATTATAAATATCTGCAATCTGAAAAGTCGCAGGCATCAGGTAATAAATTACAGGGCACGCGATTTAAGGAAATTTTCTACTTATTTTTTACACCTCGGATGATATTATTAATCCCTTTGATTACCTTTAGCCCATGTTATACAGTATTAATATATGGAATTCTACCGATGAAATATGACTTTTTTTAATAGGTCCAGTAGGTTTTGAGCTTATAATACAAATATTTATAACATAACAATGAATAATTTGGTTAAATCATCCTTAGAAAATTATTGTGTTATTATCGGTTTTTAATACATTCAAAATATTTTCTCCCTTTTTATCATTTAATAACGTAGTATGAACTTAAAATGTTGTAATATTCCCGAATAGATTAAGTTGTGTGTTTGACATATCACAGTTCACATTCGTATTATATATATTAAATATTCAAATGTTCAAATAGTTAATGTGCGGTAAATTAACATAATTAATTTATAAAGTGGACTAAAATAAATTATTCAATAAAATAAAGATTGTGACAACCCTGTTGTAAAATGACATGACATGTGACAACATAGCGTGCGCATACGTGCGCGTACGCCAGATGTTCATTGTTTAGATCTCGCCCTTATTGTGAGCTGACGAGGATCGATCGATCGAACGAGACTCCGATACGGGGGACGATCGATAACAAAGAAATGTCGTGCAATTTGGTAATTGGGTCAAACATATCTAATTTTATTACAAACGATACGACGTTCATTTTGTTTACGGTTTATAGCGGTTCAGTTTACTATGGGAATTTACATCTTGGTTAATGTTTGCGATGTGAAACCCTCATGGCCCAGCGCCTTGTGTTGATCCTAAGTGAGCGACAGCGGGCGGGCGGGGCGGTAGTTGGTTAGGTGACGGCTAATGGCAAAATTTATTGAATGTTTACTAGGGTTTATAAGTATTGAGATTGTATATATTTGATCGTGAGAACGTAGTCGTAGTCGTCGTAGATCGTCAGTAGCAGTAGTAAATCGTCAGTCAGTCATTCAACGGACTAAAGTTGACCTTTGTTTAAGTTATAAATTATCTGCAGTAGGTAACACTGGCCACAACAGACTTTAAGAAATTGTTTAAAATCACGCAAATTTTGCATGTCCATTCAAAAGTCGCTTTAATTCCAAATTACATCTCATAAGCTTATTTTAAACTCACTGTTTATCATTATTGACCGTGTACCGTTTAGCAAACGAGTTTAAAAATTTAACACTGCTGAATGCAGTGCAGTCATTAAATTATACTCGTAATGAGCCATCCGTGCTTTTTATTTCGACAGTGAAACAACACCAAACTTTTCGGATAATTTAATTATGTCTGCGTGCGTACTCGGGAATGCAGTTTATTATGTTGCTCCTTTATGACTGCAATTATATAACTGTATCGTACATATTATAAGTATATTTGATGTCATGTTCTCTCTCTTTTGTTGAATAAGGTTGTAGTTCTGTAAGAATTTTGTAGGTGGTGGTAGGGTATACATTTTACAAACCGATCCATAATTAATGAATTTTTTTTCCATGGCACAAGGAATCCTAGTGTGGGACTACGAGTGTGCAGGGTTATCTATTTTACAATTATTATACTAAGTACCTATCTAAAACCCGTACTTTAAAAATAATAAAATAAACCTTGTACTTCATCTTAGGTACGTTTGTTCTGAAGATAAAGATTTTACTGGCGAAAAAAGGAAATGAAAATAGAAATTTCCGAGCCCGCAGACTTACTCTCAGATTAAGACGTATCGACTGAGCTTGTAACTGTCTTTCGGGCGTTCTATTGAGATTAATTGTCGATAATGAATCGTCTAGTCTGGTACCTACTTCGAAAAGGAATAATATCCTTACAGCGCCATCTGTCGTCGAGTAGCTGCATCTTTGTCCGTAAAGTCGATTATTACCGTAACATAGACATAGGTACTCGTATAAAACCACATGTAATGAATGCTATGAGTAAAATTATAAATAATGACTCTATTTATTTTTACTACATTTTCATTTATAGTTAAATGCCTTCGGCTGTTAATTAAACAAAAAACATTGCGATTAAGATATCTTCGGGTAATTAGGTACACCTAGGCATGACACACGGATTAATACAATATGTTACCTTTTTATAGGGTTATTTAGTACGTGGCTGGTTGAAAACCATTATTCATACAGTATTGCAGTTTCCTGGTCGGTAGTTTATAAGGGAATCGTGCACACGACCGACACAACGCTACTTTGAAACCAGACAACTAAATTATCCGCGATACCATGGCAAGGCGAAGACAAAAAAATTGAGGATCGAGAGCAAGTTGTTTTCTTTAGATACGGAGAAACGTGCCAGTGTTTTTTAGGATATCGAAATCAAAAATAACCAGATAAACAACGGTAACTACAATAATAATAACATGACATCGCAAATTCCATCTAGACATCTATATTTTTTTTATGGCTTTAATTGCTTTAATTACTAGTTGTATTGTCAAATGATTACCTACCTACCTACCTACTACCTATCATAGCAGTTACACAATTAGTGTTTTGATTACGCGCATTTACAAAACTAAGAGGTCCTAATTATAAGTATAAAATTATGACATTTTCCTCAATAATAGAGAGTACCTACATAAGCTTTATAATTATGTGTGAATCATTATTAAGTTATAATTACATAATATTACCTACATGCTTAATATTATTTAAGTACCTTTCAAGAACAGTGATAACCAATCTAGCACTGGGCATTATTTTTATAATATTATCTTAAATGTATTACATACAGGATTTTTTTCATTGCTAACTTTAATTTCTTTATAATTAAATTACATACATAATTAATACCCAAACGTTGAATTACATAAACAAGCACATTTCTCGACAGCCCTCACAAATTACAATATTATATAGTGCGCACCGCGTCTGGCGCGCCAATTTTTCATCCCTAACAATGTACCTACCCTTTTGTTCTATGCCCATAAACTCGCCGACTTTTAAGGTAAATTTACTGTATAGAGTAATCTTAGGACAACAATAACGGTACGTTTTAAATGCATGTGAAAATTTGTACGAGGAAATTAGTGCCCATCGGCAATGCACGAAAATTCTTCTGCAAATAAAAGCTTATAATCCTCTTATAACGTTAAAAAACGTTTACAGTGATAATTAAATAACAGGGAGCTTAAACATAATTATGCTTTGAAAATAAGTAGTAGTAGGTACGGCACCAAGATTACGGAACTATGCAATTCTTATTCAGATAAAATTATAACGCAGTTCCTTAACAGAGTTCTTATGACTATAATTATAATTTGTGTTGCTCCCGTAATTTTGATTCCATATAAGTATTGTGATAATTTATACTTGTGTACCCCATTAACTTTAAGAGTAATACTAGTACCTTACTAAGCAAGTTTCTTTTTAAAGGCACCGACATATTCTTTTTATGCTGTAATAAGCGTAATTCTAACTTCATACGAATGCCTATTGCATATTTACTTCATAATTTACTTGTGCATTAAAATATTTTCAAGTTTCTGTTGCTTTTGACTAATGTCAGTTGCTCTTCAGAATACACGGCAATAAGGTTTTTTTTAAAGTTATTTTACTAAAAATATTGCAAGTATTGTGTTTGAAGTGTTTGAGTAGTAGGTATCTGCGTATACAAAATACTTAAATATTATTTTTGTTCAAATATGGAAGAGAATGCTATGACCGGCGTTAGGTGAGTTCCACTTCCATCGTGATAATATTAGTGTTCACATAAAATATCAATTACAAAATAAGTAGTAAATATTCAATCTTCTACCGTTTGTCACGAAATTATGCACTATAACTATATTAAATCTAAAATATGTTACTGGGGAAGACTACTACTACTGTTGTGTGTACTTATACATACGTACCTATGTATGTTAAATAAGATCATATGAGATATGAGAAAATACCTTATGGAGATACGTAGGTGCTTACTACTAGTAAGTCATATTGGGTTACGTTACGTTAAATTAAAAAACAAAACTAGCAGGGTTCCGTCGTGCTTAGTTTGTATCCTCCTTGTTCCTTCCTTCACCCTACTCCGCTTTCCCAACATTTTGGCTTTCGTGTTTACTTTTACAGTTTTATAGTACAATTAAGTTTAAAATTTTATACTTAAATATTTTGAAACTGATTTCAATTTTTGTAAGTTCAGGGATTTGATTTAATATACATACATCCGTAGCAAGTTATTTACACTATTTTATTTAACACGTTGCTAGTCAGGAGATACGCGAACATGCTTTAGGGTAATAAGAACGGAACCATCGTCCGTGAGTGCTGTAACAGCGGCGGGTTTAAGAATTTTCATTTTCATTTATTTCTATTTTTTTACTTAAGGTGTGACGAGGAAATATTTCTCCCATCAATATCAAAGTCTTTGGCGTATTGTGTTTCTAATAATGTATCCATTGTTCACAGACAGGTGTCGGTGCTGCAGACGTCGATCCCGCTGCCCGCGTCGGCGGCGGCGGCGCGCCGCGCTCCGCCGGACAAGCGCCCACTGCCCGCCACCCCTGTCCATGGTGAGCTCATTGATATTATTGAATTTTAGGCTTCTGGATATACAGGCATACATACATATTACGATATTCACAATATCGTAATTGATTGAATTTATCATGTGGTCGCCTTCTTTCTTTCTTTCTTACCCGGAATTGACAGCAGTCAAGATGTCCGCTATTATCACTAGCAAGTGTAGCGTTGTGGACAGTTTTATTTTTTTAGAGTAAATACCTTTCCTTCTTGTCAGAAATATTGCTACTCGTTTATTTCAAGCCCTTTTAAGTTAAATTAACTCTTTCTTTTAATATTGGGGATTCTTGTCGTTCTTTAAGTTAAATTATGGTAGGTAATACATAGTTGCACAAATCCATATCTACTTACTTTTATTTGTTATCCCGCGGGTGTAAGTCAGCTTTGCATGGTGAGAACAAAAACAATAAGGACAGATCCATGATATAAGCTAAATACATGTCAAATGCCAAGTAGGTACCTACCTACTACCTACTATCTAAATCTGTTCACTAGTTGCCGTACAGTATTTCAACAAAGAGACAGTAAATAATTTAAAATAAAATTGTTTCGGGTTAAACGATACCCTGCCTACATTTATTTTATTTATTTCTTCACAAAAAATTACATGGGCATTAGACACCACAGGGCATTACACAATTTACATAAATGCTTACAAATATTTTTGTGAGTCTTAACTTGGCCTTCTGAAATGAAACAGTAGTATGGCCATCTTAAAACAAAGAAGTAGTAATACAAATGGCTAACGTCAAGCCCCTTCCACCATCTGCTTAATAGATGAAGGAGGAAAAATTCCACGCAATATTGCAAAATTAACATCAATATTAAAAATCGTTCAAGGAAGTTACGGCATATCTAATATTCCATTTATTGAACGTAAACTGGTGCAGGGGAGACCGTAAGTAAAATGTATCGTGAAAGCAATATCAAACAGAATATTAGGAATATGTATAATATGTAGAATACGACTATGTTTATTGAACTTTAATACCTAATCTATGACCACATACAAGTATTATAAATAATTCAGACTATACGACTACTATAATTAAGACTAATTAAGACTACTACAGTCATTGTCATCATATTGTCATTTTGCCTAGTCCTCAAAGTTGTACACAATTAGTGAAAGTTGTACACTCTTTGTCTATAGACTTTGATTTATTGTAGTTCATTTATTGGAATGATGTTTTCAATATTGGCGCACTTTTTACACAAACTTACGTAGTCTATGGTTTTATTGTTTATCGTCTATTGAAAATAAAGAAATGAATAATCATAGATAGCTAAGATTTATAAATACTAGAGCTAGAGCTACACTCAGGATGCACACATTCAGTATCAACTCCACTACAAGATCGTCTAAGAATAAAATATTTCGTAGCTACTGATTTCCGCAACTTAATAAAATTTATACGCGATAATCACCGACCACACAGCCCATGGGTTGTGTATACAATCTAATGAAATAAATATATGAATCTTAAATGTCTGAACAACTAATATAAATGACAATATCAATATGTCCTCAATAAAGACGGTTGCAGCTGATTGTTATGACTCTCATGGATTATCTTGAGACAACACTGGCCCGTATGCCACAAGTGTGCAGATGCAGCGTCAGCCGTCAGTCGGCTTGCACTGTAGGGCGCGTATGCTCGTCTAATGACCACGAACAGTTCTGATAAGTGATGTGATCGTGCTGATAAAATATTCACAATAAAAAAAATTATTCAACGTTGTGGGCATTGCTTCTTTTGAGACCAACTTTGGTAAGGTATAATTAGAGTTATATTTTTTACCCCAAACCTTCAATTTATTGTCTTTATTAAATATTTAATTATGTATAATATATGTTATTGTATTGCTATAATTAATTAATATCATAGTTAGGTATGTTTTATGTAAGGCACAGTCATTCTTCAGTTACCTTATAAAACATTGAATTTGATAACATTCTGCTAGAATAATTGTATTGTTAATTGTATTCTTGTCTAAAAAATATTCTACTCTTAAACATTCTATTTTATAAATTGACTTACTTAAAATCATTTTAAAGTTTGTTTAAAGATATTACTTAAGTTTTGGTCCCAAAAAAGTTGCTAAGTAAATATTTCATATTTGATCACAGCTCGACTTATCAAAGCGGAATGTTGTCACAGTATTACCAGATAAGCTTCTCGGTTTATTTTTAGATAAATCCAAGAGCATGGATGAGCTGATATTGTTTTTTTCTTATATCGTCACATAGGATGTGCTCTGTAAACATCTTGCATGCAATGGGCGGCGCACTGTTTATAGAAATTCCATTGTCCTTAGCACTTGTGATTAAGCCATAGCTACCCATTCGAATATAATGGATTGAGCATCATAATTCCCAGAATTGAATCGCAGACATGAAGCTCAAATAAATAATAAACAAACTCAAGTGAATTCTGTCTAGTATCTTCTTTTTAATAGCTATAAGTATGTTCTCAGGAAACCATTAGATTGAAGACTGAGTTTAGTGTTTGTGGTTTATAGACTTTAGTGAAATAAACAAAGCATCAATGATGTATCAGTCTAGTTTTCTAGGAGACATCAATTTTTCACCATTATCTGGGTTGGGTACTCACGATTTAACTATTACGTGGATCGTATTCACTCCTATTGTAGTGCTGTGCAGAATATCGTGACCTACGCAACATGGTGAGTGTCGATGTGTAATAAACATTTCGTGAGTACCCGTATAGTAGTGTAATGTGCAAATCCACATTGACAATTATTTGTTGTTGATAGCTCAGTTTGACTGTTCTTTTACGTTCTGTCGGAGGTTTAATGTTTTTTAAACATAACCTATTCATATGACTATTTTGTGGTATGTCAGCTTGCAATTCCTTCAGAGAAATCGGTCAGGCATTTTCGATGAATCAGTGTGCGAGTCATCCGGAAGAAATCCACATAAATGTCATTAAAGGTTTGTTCGTATAATTTTTTTAGCGCCATCAATGTTACTTTGGACTGATTTAACCTATAATAACTATTCTTCTTATCCTTTAACTTAACTTTACTTTACATTTTAAAAAGTCAGTCGAAATGTAACTTCCGCTTATCATCCTTAAATAGTCATCACACCAGAACCAATTATTAAATAATCCTTTTTATTAGGCGTTAAAAATGTTGAAACATTTTCTTATTTATTGCAAACAACCTTCCTCGTAAATGTAAAGAAGTCGTTTATGAGACGTCGTTTATGAAACAGACTTTATTGTGTAATACGTAATGATATTCGCTATATTTTATTTTTATATCTGACCTTATTACGAACAGATTTAAATAACTCCTCATTATGGAGTAGGATCTTCAAAGAACGCCTTACGTAACGTACTCCATCTAAGCGGTTCAACCTCAATGCACGTTAGAAGTTCATTTAAAAATAACGACAAGTGGATGGTGCGTTTGCTAAAGTGATGGATCATCTCATACAGACAACGGATGCTGTTTGCTCTTGATTGAGATTGTTATATTCGCCTGCCGGTGACGTCACACCGTTTCCTCCTGCTGGTAGAAACGGTATCAAATATAAATTCACGTTATGAAAAATATATTGTTTAAAGTTTGGATTAGGAGCTATGCTTTCATGTTTTGATTGAAGTTGTCCGACTGGTAATTTCTCTATTGTAAAGGTCATTAAAAAATTAACAAGATTGTGGGCCTTAACCACGGTGGCCACGGATTGAATCCTGTACGCACTGCTCTTATTCTTTCTTTCTTTTTCTTCTTTTCTTAACCTAGTTAGCAACTCATCGTTGATGCCTTTTTGTGTTACTGATTTCCATGGGCGACGGTGATTATGTACCATAAGGCTTCTCGCCCACGTCCGATAATCGGTGACAGATTTTTTGTAGGAGAAAAATAGAACGTACTGATAGCAATAGTGCAACGCACACATACTACAAAAAGTCGGTCAGAAATACGGTAGATACATTTAGCATCAGAGGAAAAATCGGCCCGATTATCTGTCCTACAAAACGTCTGAAGTGGGCGAGAAGCCTTAGGTGGCTCTCCTGCTCGACTTGTCACCTATTTACATAAAAACATGAAATTATCAAAGTTGAGGTCTACATGAAAATCCCTGAGAAATTCGTACTAGTCTAGTATGGACAACAGTTGGCCTGGCAATTTCTTTTCAGTATTATGTATAAAATAACGGTAAAGAGGATCAATAGAAAAACTTTGAAACGATTACTCGGTTGCATGTAAAATTTCGTATTTGTCAGTTGAAACACGTGCCTACTTCGTAGAGCCTGCATCTAACATACAATCTAAATGTGATGGGAATTTATTTAAGCGATTGATTGAATCTTGAATCGTGGATAAGTTTGAGTTGGGATTTATTTTAGCTAAACTAGTAATATTTTAGCTTATGATAGTCCAGTTTGTAGTGGCCGGTTCAGTCTTATTCGAATGCTTACTGGTTTTCTAATACCATGTAATTGAAAACAATAAAATGCCTCATAATAAACACATGTGACGTCATAAACTTTTGGCCAAACCTTTACCAAAATGAGTATCATATTATGAAAGGTATGTTCTGCATCCTTTCATTCACCATTGTTCTCATTATGGTACAAAGCTGGAACAGGTGGACAATCAGCAATTAATATTTCATTATGAGCTATGTAATAATAACCTCAAAACCATCGTTTGTTACTATTGTAAATCGGATAACCTACTCGCACACTTGAATCAAAACGAAGACCACTCAGAATTGGAAAATAATTGACCCAATGCAATACACTATTGCTCTGTCGCTATAAGGCAAATGAAATTAGTAAAAAAATATGGTGTTTTCTATTCAGACATTTATTAAGATTTTAGCAATATTGTTTTTGTAGATAGTTGCATATGGCAATAGGGCATTCGAGTAGGTATTGCATAAGGATGCAGAGGTATTTCATATTTTGAGTTATGTTAGTTTTAATCTGGGTGTGCGTACTGTTTACCTATATGTTTGCAAAATTGTAATGCGTAATAAAGACATGAACATTTTTCAATCCTTATAGTATGGCTCGCGTGTCTATTTAGTTTTTTTGTTTTTCAATTTGTACTCGCTTTTCTTTCTTTTAAATGTACCTCGGTACACATAAAACTTTGGTGACCTAACGAAGAACCTAATTTTACCTATCCTAATAAAAATAACTTTAATTTTAGTTGTTAAATACTATTAAATAAAGAACATTTTATTTTGGATTTCATCTATCCCATGATATCCTCGTATCTAATAAATGAGCGCAATTTGAGGGACATACAAGAATATATACGAGTATTACGAGTATGTAGGTATATTATTTCATAATTTTTAAATTCATATTTTTAAAACACCTTCACCTTCCTTCCTTCTTATCTCGGAAACCACCTTCCTCATGAACTAGTTGTTTAGAAAATCTATGTGCTAAAATTTCGAAAGGATACTTCTATTTTTACATTACAGAACCCTCATGCGAGCCCACTCGGCCTTAATTCGTTATTTTAGGGTCTCTGGACCTTTACGTTCTTTGGTTTATTTAGGTTCTTTAAACCCTAAAACCTAGAGGGATTTGGCGTTCCTAGCGGAAAAATAACACCTTATAAAAGCACAGTGAATTAGAAGTCAATGTCGATCTATGTGCAATAAATTTACAGTAGGTACTATAAATTACGAAACATAAGTCTTAACTATTTCTGGACATGTTAAAATTAAATCAATACAGAGTAACCCGTGCATTGCTGTGGTTACCATTGTTTTGTTATACCCCTTATTTGGGGTCGTTTTATGCACGTGCTTGCATGTTTGACGTAACTCCAATATTATTATTTTACTAAAATGTATGGCACGATAAGTTAGCCGAACATGTTAGACCCGTAGTAATCAGTAAACTTTATACGACATCAAACAATTGTAAAGTAATGAGAGGGGTAACACGGCTCTAAATAAAATGGGGCAGCCGTTTGAGTGAGTATAGGTTAGGTCTATATGATTCTTTGACCTGCCGGGCAGTCTGTCGCAGGCGCAGTTCCGGCCACCCGTGTTGCGGTTAGATAAATTATGTTTGACTGCTTCGTTATCGTTGAACTAATAAATTGATGAGTGTTTGTAGAGTAAATGTTGAGAATTGATAAGTGAATGAAAATAAAAGAATGCTGTGATAATAATGAGTTACTTAACTTTATAATTTGTGCAGGTGGCAAGAGTGGTTTGTCTGCGAGCTCCAGCCGTTCAACTAGCCCTCTAGGGCAGGGTGTCGTCAGTTTTATACCTCGTGCCCCGGCATCTTCATCTGGGTTCGTTTTTTTACTATTTTTACATAGATTATTATTTCCAATATTTTATATGATCATTTACATGCTTTTTTATTAATAGTTTTTGTATCGATAATTCAGAAATATAAACTCGAAGTATTTTATAATAATTACGTAGTAATAACTTTACAAAAATCTGAAAAATCGTTACTATGCATGTACTAGCAAACTACATCTTAGTCGTTAGAATATAGAGTAGTTATATCGAGTGCTTTTTGTTTTTTCTACAGATCCCGACCAAATTCATCGTTATTAGCACCTGGTAGCAAAATTCCATCAACTTTGATAAATACCCCTCAACAACACTCACAATCCTCAACAAATCATAATGGAACTCCTACAAAACACTCCATGCTAGATAAATTAAAACTTTTTAATAAAGACAAAATAAGTAGTGAAAAACAGAGTAGTAAAAGCACAGCCGTGTCGAAACGCACAAGTTCTTCGAGTGGGTTTTCATCTGCCAAAAGTGAAAGATCTGATTCTAGTCTAAGCCTTAATGAATCTTCAAATGCAACAAATACACATATCAAATCTTCCAATTTAATAGGACCTAAGACTACAAGGCAGCAAAATGATACTCTAACAAAAGATAAATGTGGAAAAAATTTTAAACCCAAATTAGTTAACTCAAAACCTATTAAAGATTCGTCATCGAACCTTAGTAAAAGTAATATGAAGACAAGTAGTAATGAGAAATCAAGAAATAGTCCAAAACTTCCTGCTAGGGACAAAGAATCTAAGCTAGCTGCACCGAAATCTGTCAGTAATACAAAATTAAATATGATCGATGACCACCCACGGAATGGAAAGTCAAAAGTGGAATCTAAAATGGTCAAATTATCAGGCAGTCAGATGAAACTTAGTGAATCAAAAACAGATAACTCAGAGAAGGGTCATGAATATTCAAATATACAAGCAAAGAATCTGCTTAATCAATCTCAATCTCAATCTCAATCACAGTTATCACCAGGATCACAACAAAACCCACAGCAAAATCATACGGGCATTCCAAAACCAACAGCTGCAGTGAAAGGAACATCTAAAATTTCTAAAGATGACAGGCATGCTATACATAAAAGTACAAATAGTCAATTAAGTCCAATACAGAGCAATTCAAGTTTAAATTCTACTAATAATGTAAGCGCTCATCCGTTTACTAGAGAACAGTCTAATCTAAGTCGGGAAGTTTGTCAAAAACAGACGCTAGCTGTTTCTCCAATGCCAGTCCATAATACTGGAAATCAAAATGCGTGTTCACAAATGTCGGAAAGTTCTCATTCGAATTCTACGCATAGTACGACAGGTCAGCAATCAAATTCTAGCGATGGTAGTGTCATATACAGACCTTCTAGTGAATCGGGATCTGAAGTGTCTAAATCGAATAATTTGACATCTTCGAAAAGATTAGACATGAATACAACATACATCAATGATGTTATAAACGAAGCAGAAATATCTGAAAAGGAAGCTGCTCAGAAAAGATTACCAGAAAACACTGATCACGGGCACAGGACACTCTTAGAACACAATAGGACTTTAACCGAATTGAATAAAAACAATGACAGCCGATCAAGTACACCATCGCACTGTCGAGACAACTCTCTCGGTGAGGACGATAATCCATTAATGAATGTAATGCCCATGAGACCTTTGCTTCGAGGTTATAACAGCCATCTTACGCTACCTATGAGAACATCTGGTTTAGCACAGAAAAACATTCCAGGATATCCACATCATGCTAATACAGTAAAGGCGAATTTCGGCCGAGAAAATGTTGGTATGCGCGATCGTATGAATTATGGTCCAGGATTTTCGAACCCAGACTACTGCGACCTTGAAATCGCGTCGGGTTACATGTCCGATGGGGATTGCCTTAGGAGAATAAACGTAAATGAAATGGATTGTGGTAGAAACAATGATTTGATGGATGGATACATGTCGGAAGGTGGTGCTTCACTCTACGGTCGCCGGATGAATTATCAACAGCCATCGCATTTTCAACAAATCGATGACAGGTATGTTAATTTTATACGTAACAACTTTATTCTCATTTTTTGTGTAATTATAACAAGATTCGTTGAACAAAAGGCAGGGGCTGTTCGTATTGTTTAAGCCTTCCTGAGAGTCAAATTAAAAGACTCCCTACGGACTTGTGACGCATTAACATGATGGAGATTATACCGGTAAACTGTTGTACATTTTAGTACTGCGATGTATATACATAAAATAATTATATTCTCTAGTGTTTATTAGTAAATTAGGCTGAATGCGAGTCTGAATATTTTATTGCAAAAAACAAGTATTGTGCATGTTCGAGTAAGGGCTTTGGGTAAATCGACGAGTGGTAAATTTATATAAAATTTAGTGCGGATGTGTTAGAAATCCATTTTCCAATAGCGTTCACTGGATCTAAATCCACAAGTGGTCGACGCGATTTAAATTCCTTCATGGACGTACACGATGCTATACATTCGAAGTTTCCAACTTTGTAGTTACTGTTTACGGATTTTATCGCATCCAATGTATCCATTTTCAGTTGCGCTCCTCCCATCCCTAATATGTGTCGTGAGTAGCATTGTCACACAAAATATAGATGTCACAAACAACTAACGAAGAATCAATATCAGCATCTTTTCTCTTATATAAATATTCACATCGGCCGAGATCGAAATCGGAGTACTTCGCTCAGTAGGAAAAAGACTAACCAAACAAGGCTACAGAGTAGCTCATAATATTGTCGTCATATTTATTCTAGCGTATGGTAGTCTATGTTCCGCGGCAGTTTGCATTAAAAATGAGTCACATTGTTGTATCCCATGCGATTCGCTGATAAGTGGCAGACACGCGGCATTTGGTGGTGTTTGGCGAGCCAGTGAGGCATGGTGTGAACAAAGCGTTTGTTAATATTGGAACACGCGCGGTGTTTGGCCGACCATCTCCCGGTGAGGACTCGTAGAGCGCACTCACACCGTCGCAACGCTAGGGGTGAGGGCGGGGTAGTCAAAATCGATACTTCTACGTCTCACGCCGTCCCTTCCCCGCGCTCTTCTATTTACCACGCCTCGACCCTAACTACCCCTAACAGTAACGCACCATTTGGGACCTTAATGACCGCGGTATAAAATCGCACTTTCATTGTAAATGAAATCTAGATAGCGCTTTTCGTTGTAGCCATAAGTTGTGATCGCTTTAATGTTGTCCCATGTTTGTCAATCGATATAGAAGATATAAATATTGGAGGACATCTTAAACATGTCATATCAAATTTTTGAACATACAATGAATTGATAATTTTTATTTTTATTTTATTTTTTGCTTTAAACGAAGGTTAATTTATCTCTTTGTCAATATAAATAGTGGCGATATCCGGGATAGTATCGGTTTAAGTGATTATGTAAATGGTGACGGGTGGTCCGGTGACGCGATGCGGAGTACGGTGTGTCGTGGGTCGCTACGGCGGCAGCAGCGGGCAGGGCGGGCGGCACTCGCCGCCGCGCACTACCGGCGTACGGGCGTGCGGGCCGCCGCCCGCGCTTATCACCGCATGTGGCAAACTTTCCCGATTCTCCGCGGAAAATGTAAATCTGTTACCGAGCATCGATCGCTCCGTCGCCAGACGCACGCTCGCTCGAGCATGCCGATCACAGCTGGCGCCCGAACTCCGGACCGCGCTTGACAAAGACTAGCCCCATGGCGCCCGGTTCGAATCGCAAGCGCTATACAAGTTTTGTTAGTGTTAATTGTTAATTCTAGTTATAGTGGACCATATGCGTTGTGCCTTCTGTCGCTCGATACGTGGGAGAGCGGGAATTCAATTTGTGAGAGACTGTTTGCTAAAATTTTATACTAACGCTACGATAGTTTTGTAGTCGATGTATGAATCAGTGTTGCCTTGCTACGTGTCTTTGCTTTCGCGGTAGTCGTGTATAATAAGTAACGGTGCTTCAATAGATGTTTAATGTAAGAAAAGGAACTGACAACATTGAGAAATTCTAGGAGATAATGCTGATATAATCTACTTGGTAAGATATTTTATTAAGTAACGTTTCTAATTATAAAGTTATCAACTTAATAATAAATAAGGCTATCAAAAGCAATAGTGTTATTACTCAAAAGGCAATAACCTTGTAAGCATCTGGCTCTTGCAAAGTCGATGTATCCAGCTTGTGACATGTGGCTACCAGTCTCAGTACAATATCACATAATTATTCTAATAATTTCGATACAAACTAGGTATAACAGACATGATATCATTATGTAATTCATGCTTATTCACAATCATGCCAATTTAAATAAACCGCTTACTCTTAATATTCATTAGAAGCACAATTTAAAAACGAGAATAGATTTATAATAATTGTAAATAAAACAAGAAAGTAGGGAAGGTACCTACTAGTGGATTGATATGTATAAGGTTAGGGTATTACATCGACATCTATAGGGTTTATAGCTTAGGGCGGATATCCCTTAACCCCTGTTAAGTCTATGATGCTCTATTTCAGTTGAATTGCCAATATAATTCCAAGATTCAATACTTGTCGGTATTTCACCATGAAATCTGTAATGAAATATCTATTCTGTGTGGTTCATGTTAAGATTTTGCAGAACGCTATTTACAATAAAGTTATTATGCACCGTACTTTGATTTCAAGTTCTAGTTCTTGAAATGATAATTTTAGGTTTAAAGGGAATATTTCAAATTTTTTTCGTACAAATTTTAGTGGTTTACCTAATAATGTCCAATAATATTCTTATAATCTAGTACGTTATAATCGCATTTTGGATAGTGATTCAACGATTGACAAAAATTTCAATTCCCCACACTGAGTAACATTGTTTAATGTGTCCCCTACTTACATTAGTTACCCGACAAAATCGGGTCGTAGGTTCAAGTTAGGCATGTTGTATGGTATCGATGTGTTTAAAACAAGGTCGAGTATTAATGTAGTAATAAAAATATTCGTCCACTTCCCCGAGTTTGATGAAAGTTACGAGTGTGTGCGTAATTCGCGTTGAGGTAGGGAGTACGTTTGTCTGTGTAGCTGTTTGTGAATCATGAATTCGATTGTTTTATTGGAGAGCTCGTTGGCTCGGGTGCTTTCGATCAATGTCCGTTGATTACTAAAACTGAGAAGTGAACTCGAATAACTGACTGCTTTCTTCTTTGTGCGCGTTATTGCGGTTAACGCATTTATTTTACGTTTTGTTAGGTCCTGGAAGATGCAACGTTACACATTTGTTTATGTATTTTGTTCGGTGTTGGTCTTGTGATTCGTTTCACTAATTGCTACGTAATGTAAGTACATAGGTATATTATGTCTTACAAATGTTGGCCTGGTGATTCAGTGTTAGTATCAGGATGAACTGTTTTGGAATCTTCTTGTCAATTGTTAATTATTGTGGGTTACTGGTCTTCTCGTAATTGAGAACGCCGGAAGCGCGGTTAACGGCGTGTCTTAACCTTCGTTTTAACGATAAAAACTGGAGTCGATGTATTGATGTACCCGCTGGAGTACATACATAAGTGCTCAAAAATAATTTTTATTTGTCTCCCATCCAATTATCGACTTGGCTCAAAGATGCCCAACTTTGTAGATCACTTGTCGAACATTAATTACTATCATTGAACTATCTCCACGCTGCTCCAATGTGAATTATTAGGGACCTGCGATCAACATTAGCCGTCTAATAGTATGTAGTAGTTTGTTCCACTTTCCGCGCTACCTGCATTTCTTAAGGAATTACCTTAGAAAACAATTGTTTACATAATATACATATAGGTAGGCTAATTGTGTAACCTCAACGTCCGCGAAGCTTATTTAACTTGTGTCTATCGTACAATAGGCGGATATGGGGCAGCCGGGCTATGTTTGCTATTTTAATATATCGCACCTATTATGTTCTAACAATACAAATGCGTACTCTTCATACAATAGCTATGTGAACAAGAGAATAAAGAAAAATGCAATAGAAAGACGAAAGTAATGTAGAAAGAATAAAAAGGGCTCTCTTCTGTTGTCTTCTTGACCCACAACTTATCGGTAGTTTATTTGAAGCTGTCGAAGTCCATGTGTGGCAGTTATCATTCGCTAACAGAATATAACATTAGGTCCTATTCACTCATCCTCTTTTCAACGTAACATCTTTTTTGCATATACATACTCTTTTTCTTTATATTTCACTCTTAGAACGGAAAGGATTCTTATTTTGTTTTTGCGAAGATAGGAAAGGTTGTATGGCACGACATACTTGTAGTATAAACGGGGTCAAATATTACTTGCATCTAGTGGGATGCAAGCAATCTAGCAAGAGCAAGTATGCTCTGCTGAAATTTTAATGTGGTCTTTCGAGAGGTTCAAATACTTCTCTCATTTTACCCTATAAGTATGATATGATTACAAATGAATTAAACTACGTTAACTCTATAAAGTTTTTCTTTACTCAAACATTGTTAAGAAGAAGTCAGAAACATCTACTTAAATATATTTTTAGTGTTCAAACAATATTCGTTAAAGACTTTGTACTCGTAAGTTATAATTTTGTATGCAGGCTGGGAATCCACCCTTCTTTCAAACCCCTGTTTGATTCATTAAAATGAAAAAATGCTGACTCAGGCGAATTGAATACACATACAAAATTCACTTGCATGGATTCACTCCTTTAACAGTTATACACTTTTGAAGAGTTGCTTCATAAGGTATCTTTTTACTGAATGTGCTTGCATTAAAATGAACTTTTGAGAATAAGTATAGAATTACAGCAATTACAGATAGGTAATGCCGACAGAACTCAATTTTAGTGCCAAAAATTGGAAAAAATGTGCTATGATACTAAAATTTAAACGATGTAATGCACAGTTATAACGCAATACACAGTATAAATTATAAAAATTAGTCGCAAACATTGACTTTAATAAGCAATGGTCGCAAACAATTAAAATAGTATGATTAAGTATGTCATGAACATAGACGAATATCACATGAAATAGAATTTGTGATCTACAAATCGAAACACTGCCATTTACCGGGTATTTTCGCAACCTAGATGAATTTTATCGACGAATCCACCATCACCACAGCACCATCTAAGTAAACAATAAATGAACACTATTATTGTAATTTGCAATACAAATATAGAGATAAATAATTGAGATAAAAACTATCCTATCTTTTAAGCTATACCAAATAACAAATATACACGTGAAATTTGATGAAAATCTGGTCTGTAGTTACGGAGTTCACTCTCTAGAAGGAAATTGACGAGAAAGCAATAAATGCGATTCCTATTTAGTATTTAGTCTTTTTATCAATTTCACCTTACTTTTCGTACCTATATCAATAAATTTTAATCGAAGAGCTCGTATTCACGTCTGTGTTCACTTATCTGGAATTTACCAGAACATGTTGAGCAAACTGAGCATTATTTTTTCTCTGCAAAAATAATAACAATGACTTGTTATTTCCATGTCCTCTTATAATTCTCGTCATTACAGTCAAAAGACGTCCCGTATTCCATGAAAGACTTCCACTCATCTCGTTCGCTTTCAAGTTTTCAAACCACTGTGTAATCAGGCGTGCAGCGCGATGGGCTTCTCCATTCTGTCCGGGTGCATCTCTGCAAGCGGAGAAAAATATTTTATCATGTGCACACGGGCGTTTTAATTGAGCCAGAGCCTCAGGGATAGTAATGAATTTGACGCTGATTGTGAACATTGTGGTCATATTTGAAGAGAGCTATAGGTTTAGTTTCAATATCTCTATGTCTCACAGAGACGGGTTCAAATCCACAATCAACCAAGTGCATATTGACAGGTTTTTGAGGACGTAATGCAGAATATTACATTTGCAGGTTTTCTTCTGATGTTGTGTTTCACCGAAGCAGAATATGTTGATGATTAATAGTTGATATGCATATTATTTAGAAAATTTAGGTGTGTCAGGAATTGAATAGGAGTTCAAAAGTATCAATGCTTCCATATTCAGTTTTAGCTATGTAAACTAAACGGTGTTTTCAATTTTATACAGTAGCGTATAAAATTAGCACAATATTTAAAAAGATTCAGTGACAAGATGTGCTGTAATGTATAATCCTAGTTCTATGCTAGCCGAAACATTTTTGTATGTACTTAGTGTCCGTATTACGCTTCGTATTCTGAGCATACAACGGAAAATAGAAAACTAGCCATAACGGTCCACAAAGCCAGACAGAAGTTATTACTGGTCTGCTCTCGGATCA
Source organism: Ochlodes sylvanus (assembly GCA_905404295.2). Lineage (NCBI taxonomy): Eukaryota > Metazoa > Arthropoda > Insecta > Lepidoptera > Hesperiidae > Ochlodes > Ochlodes sylvanus. Next base: position 9,113,620 of record FR990127.1, read on the forward strand.
GTCGATACGAGTACCTACATCGGAACATCCGAGAAATTGAAGTGACTGTCTATTGGACATAGAAACAATTCGCTGTTTACCTACAGTTATTTATCTCATTAAGAACTGAGATCGTCCTACGGCATTTAACAAATATAGGTGGTTGAACATCAAACTGTTGACGTTACTAAACAGTGGACACTGTTTAAATTTATAATTTGGGGTACACGAATGTATACTAAACGATGTGTCTTTATGCATTTTAATTGAATGTGTCTATTCATGACTAAGGTATATATCGTATGAAGTTATTCATTAAATCAACCTATTCCAGCAAAACTCATTGAAGCAGCTTGGTGGAGTATGTAATCTCCTCAGTTATGAGGAGAACCACTGCCTTGTAGCGGCCATTGCGCTTGAGCAGAGAATACCACAGAACAGATAAACAAGCTATTCTATAGGAAATACACATCGCGTTGGATACTTATTTAGATATTTATCTAATTGTCAGGAAAAGTGTTAGCAAAACAACACAAGTAAGGAAAAATGTTAGCAAAAAAACAAAACAAGAATAAGTGGCAAGTAAAATGCCAATTAAAAGTACAAAAAGCATTCCCCACATCTCCTTCATAGAGCGAATCTCAGGCTTTAATAGATCTTTAAACAGGAATTCCAATTTGTATAATTTGTACAAATTGGAATAGGTAATTATTTCACCTGACTTCAGGTTTACAATTAAAAACATTTATACTTAGGTATAATGCATGGTTCATTCTACGTACCATATCATTGAATCCACCACCAGTTCCATTCTCGATATCAGTTGTTTAACTTTAGCTATCTATTGTTCAGCGTAGCAAGTAAACTTTACCTTTCCAGTATTTAGTTCCAAGTGTACAACTATATAAGGCTGAACTGCAGAACAAACTAGCATTTCCCTGATAACGACGAGAATTCACGTCGAAGCCGAAAGCAATTCCGCTTGCTATCGGATACCTTTCAGCTCTATTGAATATCTGTTCCCCAACTTTAGTTCTGTTGGCAAGGCTCCTTTACGTAACTTGTATTGAGTCTTACTTATTTCAAGCTTTTGTTAACAATTTCGGATTTTTCACAAATAAATGTAGATTTGAAGAGGGTACTGACTGGGAAGCTATTTGACGAAAGGTTATCAAGTGAACCACACAAGGTCTGTGTTAAGGTTACATCTACACATGATCTACACCAATGTTTTTTTTTAATTTTGTCTGTTTGTCGGTTTGTTAGTTCATTTTTGCGCTCGTTATCGCTAATCTCAAAAACGGCTTAACTTATTTGAATGTGGTTTTACTGATGTGATCGGTTCACAAAAAAAAGATCTCCATAAAAATTTTTTCGAGAGCAATTACTATTAATAAGTATAGTAATTAGAGGTACTGGTAAATATTTTCGTCTAGTATGCCCTTTTATTCCCAAGTTTTGACTCAAATTACATTATCTAATGAGAAATATTTAAGTAGCGTACCGAGTCTAGTCGGAACCTTGTACCTACGTATCCTGTGAAGTATATGCTATAAGTAGACTTCAAAAGCTTTTAAGAGGGCTTAAGAGGGTCAAACTTGGGTTGACAAAATATGTTTTTTATGTAAGGATTACTGGGATATTTATTAATACAAGGATAAAGATATCGTTGTGGGTTAGCTTGTTAAGTAATATAAATAAATCCCACATTTAATCACTCATCGACTAATATCATTTAACTGAAAACCAAAATCAACAAACGTTGTTGAGAATTCGTCTGGACTTTCCTCCGGATCTAGTCTGTTCCAACAAAACACAAATAAGTACTATTTAAAAACAACTATTTAAAGTGGACGCTAGTGTAAAGAGTTGGAATGTGCACACGTGTTGGAATCAATTAAAACGTTACTTCAGACTTGTTTCCTGGTTGAAGAGTGATGTCCGTTTCCGTTGTTTCCCGTCTAAAATTGTAGCAAAACATCTCTAACAACTGCGTATTCTCCTATTGCTTCGTAATTCTTACGTTTATTCAATATATACACTTTCACATATAACATGTCCATTGTAATTATACAAACTAAATATAAAACTGTTACTGATCAAACGTCGATCTGTGCACGGAAGATATTTCAGAAAAAATCTAATCCCCCAACTATAGTTAAGTCTTTTTGCTTAGTTATCTCAAAAACAGCTTAACCGGATTGGATACTTTTTTCAGTGATTTATTGTTGTAATCTTGAGGTAACAAGCTTTGTTTTATTTCAAGCGGTTCATAAATAAAAGAGTATGTCATTTTATTAACTCCTAGGACCATTTTAAGGCGAAGATTTCCTCAATAACAGCGAGGGCGATTATTTGTATTCTAACATGTGTATCATAGTTCCATGACAAATGTTTCACTTGTAATTATTGCTGTGAGTTATGAGTACATAGTCTCGTTTTAAATTGCCAACGTAATTCCATGTTCAGCTGTTTCCTGCGATAATTATTGTCTAAGCGCTAACTAGGTAGTAGCAATAAATCCATATCTGTCTGAAAAGGTACGTCCTGAGTCCTGTGATATCTGATCGATTGACTGGTCTTAAATTATTGAGGCTAGAATTATGAAATTTGGACAATAGGTTTTTTTTATAACTTCGGGAGTTAAAAAGTTTTTTGTAAATCTGCCGATTTTCATTTATGCTATTGCAATATGTTCCTGATTTAAATAATTGTTCCTTCAAAGTGAATTGACGTCGAGAAACTAGTCTCAAATGAAATGCAATTCAAATGTTCTAAAATTGAATCTCTTTTCCATTGTGTTAAGGTAAACTTAAACATTTTACGCCCTGAAAGAAATGTGCCATTCATCACTTTACAAATATAATAGAGGGGCTTGGGAAAGAATAATGGGAAGGATGCTCAGTTCATAGATAATGAGTGTGGTAGTCAGTTGCTTTCAGAGGATCTGTCATCATTAGTGGGGGCTCCAGGCGTTGAGGTTTCATTAAGATGCCAATGTTTCGAATAACAAAATGCGCAAGACGTGGGGTTTACGCCCTAAGTATAGGGTTGGCTCTCTTGCATAATATGTGTGCGAAACACATAGAAGTCCAAACACTGAAGTAATTACGTCTAACATTATTGACTTATTTTGTAGGGTTCTGACTATAATTTGATGTTTCATCTTACACCTGGTTCTCCCTCGTTCGTTAACTGGCTTATTATAAGTTTAAATTAAAAACATATTCAGTCAAAACATCACTATTGTTAATCATTTGTACAGCTATAAGGTACTACGTAGTAAGTGCCGATAATTTAAACAAAGATAATATTATTTTAATTGAACTTTAAATATGTATTTCTTTAGTTAAGACATTCTAAACCTAAAATTGTTTAATTTTTATACATATTTTGACAACCCTAAATGCGACGTACCTTACGATTATGACGTCGCAAACACACGTGTGCCGAAGCTTATATTGACATTTTAGTCGGAACGAGACTTGAGACGAACACTGTAATCATAGAGCAATGTCTGATTGTTGTGTACAACCGCAGTGATACCCTACATAATACAAATTTTATCACCCTACCGCGTTGTGTACTTAACGATCATCATCATAAGTAACAAGTAATGGGACAAGTGCGGATAGGATTCGAATCCAGCCCCCCTGACTCCAACATTAAAACTACTAGGTAATCACTGCTACTTTAAATAACGTAAACAAAATTTAATATGACCTAAATACCTATAAGTAGGTAAACCCCCCCGTGGTAAACCCCCTTCAAACATACGTGTAGTACCTACTTATATTCTCCTAGTGTGTACATTTTCCTTACAGACCTCAATCTGTCATAGTTTGTTTAAGCTGCCTTTGAAACAGGAAATGCTCGTAGTTGTATTTGCAAACCGCCCTTTTTGTCTTATACGGTACATATCAGCGCCATCTATAGACTCAAAACTATCAACATAAAAATTTAAACTCAAGTAAAATCTGGACAGTACTGTCAGTTTTTATATCACTAGAAATAGTATTTCTTTCTTAGTCAGCAATGCATCGGTGATGTCTTTGGTGTTTGTCCATGGTCGACAATGACCATTTAACATTATTGACTTTAAAAAATTATACACTTACTATTGCTAAATTATTTTAAACGATCTAACACTATTTAACACTTTAAAAAATATATTATGAATAAGGTGGCTACAGCTTACTTGACAGTAGTCTTACGCACTAACATTTATCGGGCGGGACCCCACACTCAAATCCCAGCACTTATCTCAAGAGCACTAAACCCTTTTTATGGCGAGGAAAGTTAAAAGTTATTTGACATACTACCATCTTATCGCTATTGAAGTCTATTGTCCGTAAAATTGGGGTAAATGCCTTGGGTTATGATTTTTCTACTCTTTCCAATAATCAATAAATGGGTCTATTTTCGCTTTTGTGTGGATTGCGGATCATTAGAAATGGCATACTTTTGGAAGTTCAGTGCCTACATTTTTATTTTTACGTCAATACCTACTATTCTGCTCAGGCTTCTTTTCATAATGAGCAAGGTTTGTTTAGTACCATAGTTTACTCGGACCAAGTGGGGCGATTTCACATAACGATTTGATATGTAATATAAACATATACAGTATACACACATTTATGATTCAACCAAATATGATTTTGTTATTAAAAAAGGGTTATGCTCGTTACGGGTTATGTTCGTTGGTTCCTGTCTGTTATCTTCGATCAACTGTCGCACATAAGGTGCTTTTCACTCTTTTCTGTTAAGACTAGGATGACAGTTATCAGGAGGTATAAATCTTTAACCTCAAATGGGGTCAGGAAAGCTGATACTATCGAAACTCCCTGAAGGCGAAAACTAGGCCTACCGTCGTCAGATTAATGTGTTACTTTAGCGAAGTTACTCCCACATATATTTATGTAGTAAATTCTGTAAATGTAGTAAATATTGAAGTAGTAAGATGTACAGAAAATGGTATCTTCTTATTAGTAAAATAAAAAGTGATGATGACCTACATGGTCGAGCAAAAATAAAGAAGTCTTTGCTTAAACAAGGCTCCATTGAACTAAAATGAGTGCAATGAAAACTGATTAATGAGCAATGAATAAGCTCATTCTCTGCGAGCGCTCTTAAACACAATTTGGAATCATTATTGTGAGTGCTTCCTATCATTATTGCTTTTAGAACAGAACTTGAGAACAAAACTCCTTTAATATTTCATTAATTTGTTGGGCTCCACAAGCGATCAAATAATGAAGACTAAGATAAATGAGACACGTGTTTATTATTTACTCCCAGGAGTTGGCGTTTAATTTTCAGTCGGCTTTAAAACTCCTGAAATCTATAGTTTTAAAATAACAATAACGAGATTTCCTACAATTTACAATTTCCAAGTAAGTCATCTAAAAAGTTGATTACCGGTGGGAGCACAGTGGAAACTGCAGTTAAACAACAAACCAACTACCTACGGAAGTAACTTTATACTCAAATACACTCCATTTCGTTATCTAGTTCTAGTTTGTGTACTTGTATATTATTAGATCCATTAGTTCCATGGCTAGTTAGTTTGGCTTGTAATACTAAAGTTAGACTTAAACTAGTTTGCAGACTGAATAAGTAAATTAGATTGCCAGATGACCTAGTATCCATATTCAGATCAGATATCTGTGAGGCTTGCAAATAGTTTCTTACCTAATTTGTGGGCTTTAGCGCGATCGATATAGATAATGTTGTGAAGTTATTTAGTTATAAAATTGTGCTTAGTGTATTAATAGTAGCTTAGTTCTATATTGAAAGCTTTAAAAACATTTGAAGAAAATTTCAGAAACTGAACAGTGATTTAATCTATATTACAGGAAGGATAGAAAGATATAATTGTTTTGATATTGCATTTGTAATTATACCATGTGCTATGAAATCTATGAATATCATTGTGGGTCAAGATGTAATACAACTGCACGTTACAAATTTTACCACGTCCCCATTTGACTCGCTTACGTCATCAAAAAACTCCTAGAGAAGTCTTCTCGTTAGCTAGTGAAATGCAGATGACCAGATGACCCATTTCTCCATAATTGTGATAAAATGTCGGGAATTTTCAAGTGCTTCTGCAGATTCAATTAGCGAAAGTGGCACGAAATATGATTTCAGGTTACATTGAAGAACTTTGTTCTTCGAATAAATTATATTAATTGCTGTTTGGTATTTTGATTGAGTTTATATTGACTTGTAGGTATTTTAAATATTAATTAAAAGTTTTTTTCTGTAACAGCCACTGCGCGGGTTGTTCTTTCAAGTTCACATAATATTCAAATAAACATATTGCAAATATACACTTAAAAATTTAACAAGATCTTGAAATATTTTGTTGTGGGTTATGAAAGAATTTAAAGACTGCTTCACTTTATTTTAAACTTAGTGTAAATTAAATTATAACGAGCCTATAGTTTTTCATGATAATAGTCGTCAAACGAGGAGACAAACCACCAGATCTCACTCGGATCTCCAATTTAAAATTAAATACATGATATCTTAGTTACAAGTACCTGTAATAGTAAACTTATTGGTTATTTTATTTAAACAAATCCCAGTGCACTTTTCAGTGTCAAAAAATGTTAAAAAAGTCTTTAAAGTAGGTCGGCACAACAACATGTTGCTTGCTTCGCCTAGGGCTCTTTATCAGCCAGTATCAGTCGGCTTTGTTTCGTCCCCTGTTAAGGACCCTCGCTCCAATCTTTTATAGCACGCTAACAATACTCACTTTATACCGCTGTACTTAGATACGGCTATGATACTGCGCTTGAGGGATGTAAACAGAAAACGTTCAGTTACGTTCGTGGGTGAAGGAAACACAGGTTGATATGTACTCGTATCTACTAATCTACTCATCGCAACCCATAACTGCTGAGCACAGGTCTCCCCTCAATGTTAGGTGTACAGGCCATAGTCCACCACGCTGGCTAAGTGCGGATTGGCGGTCTACACACCTTTAAGGACATTATAGAGAACTCTAAGGTTCAGGTTTCCTTACGACGTTTTCCTTCATCGAAGCATTTAATAACAAAAATTTTAAACTAGTAAACAATTTAAATTCGTAAACAGCCTAACCATCTGTGAGAAGGTATTGCTTCCCCTGATGTTCAGCCCAGTGCACGCACAACTACGCAAGGGATGTTGGCTTGGATTCAAAGATCTGAGAGAAGTTCTCTGAATATCTTTCACAAGACCAAATATGTATTAAATTTAACACCACAATAATTTATACTCCTACACTGATACCTAATACCAAATAAATTCAATTGAATTTGATGATCAATATTATTATCGTTCGTCGGGACTTTTCCTAATAGAAAACAGAAGTAAACTAATCTGCTTAAATGCCTTTCAATAAGTAAAAGTAAAAAATAAATTTGTAGCAACGTCGTAACGGTTGATCAGAGATTAATAAAAGCTCCGGTACTTAATTAAAAACCGTACTGGTGAAGTAAATCGCTTTGTCGATACAGCTACTGGATTCGCAGAACAGCTTAGCTTTATTAGGTCAAAAGCAAAAAGTTTTATTGAATAATTCAAAATCACTGCATTATGAAAATGCTTATTATAATGTAAAATAAAGTAAATACATTCAGTGAGGTGGTCGCATAAAGACTATATATGTATAATTATATAGATGGAAGTACAAACCTACATTTACCAATGCAATCAGTGCAATACAGTACAGCAACGCGTACAGAAGACGGAATAGCTTTCCGAACTGAGTGTATCGTTTCACAAACATAGACATAACACACATTCCGTAAATACGTACATTACGTAAATACGTACATTAGGTACATAATATACGCTGTGTAACAAATGTTTATTAAAATTAAAAATGTTTGTAAGCGTATTGTGATCCAAGATGTTCCTACCCCTTAAATCGGCAAATGTTTATTGTGTAACATTCAATAGAAAAACATTATTATTATTATTCCAATTTTTATAAACTACCTATATAATCATGTACGTAAAAGTATGTTTTGAAACACACATTTAAATGATTTGTGGGTAGCTCTGACTCATCCGCTGGGGTTCGGTCCCCTCGCTGTTCTTAGCACTGAAGGACAAACCGTTACCCTCCTGTAGGTACCAGTTTGCTAATACTTTAATGTTCTATACGTACTTAATATTTAGATAACTATATAATATAGTCCAATTTTTTCTGTCATTTTTGTAAATAAATTAACCAATACACCTTCATACCCTTACACAAAAAATTTACACCGTTACACCTTTGTCAAGTCCAATCAGATGTATAAAACCCTAAATATGGATGAAATTAAAACAACTGCAAGCTAAATTACAATATTTGGTTATAAACATTCACAACAATTACCTAAGTATACGATGATTTTTGATGATCATTTGTATGTGCCATCTATTCCCTACACTTGAAGGGTAGTGTAATTTTCCATTTTACATAAATAAGTAAAGTTTATTTTCTAAAGGTTATTACTTAGTACTTAGTACCTACTTACTGGCAACATTGACTCTTTTGTTATCAGACGTAATATTATTATTGCCTGATATAATGACCGAATAATCGTTTAAGGTGTATTAATAAACAAAGAACACTATCTCATCGCAAACAAGAAAATGGTTATATTGAATAATTGAATATTGATAATACTAGGTATACCTACTTTATACCATAACATGAGCATTTTGTTGTATAAAACATAATGACGAATACATTATGTAGATTTCCAAATGCTTTGACCATGCTGTTGGAAATTGGCCATTGTGGGGAGATAAGATTATGTTTAATTCATAACACTCAATTTGTGCACACAGTTTGACATAGATTGAAGTCAATTAGGGCGGAATAATTTCATTATCTATACTTATATAACGAAATGTTTTTGAACGCGCTAATCTCTCAAACTCTCAGTCGGATTTGGAAAAAGGTTTTGTGTATGATAGCCACATTCACGAGGTAGGCTAGCTACCTGTAGGCTACCCAGCATTTACATACAATATTTAGCCTTAAATATAAGCGAAGCGAAATCAGAGAGGATTACTAGTCAACAATACAACGGAACAAAAAATTAGACTAGAGAAACGAATTACTGAATAAACCCTAGGCGAAAGCCATGTCCTGCAGTGCCTTTATGGAGTTCCAGTCGCCTGTATTGTCCAAGATGATTTAAATACTGTCCTACTTCCCAATAGGTACGTGCCGTATTAATAGAGCCGATCAATGGATCGCTTGCTCATATCTTATTAATCACTTCGGTTGCTTCGACCGGCGTTATTCAGTAGAACGGAAAAGGGATATTATGGAAAAATAGATGCTAATCAAAAAATAAACGATACAATATCTTAATCAAGATCTTTTAGGTTAATCGGTCATAATTGGTTAACGTATTTGTGTGCCGATATTTCGACTGAATCGTGAACATGATCCACGGTACTGGGTGAAACTTTAAATGAAATCTATAACTTTGTGACATGTCCTACTTAACTAGATTAAGACATACCTACTTAAAATGTAATCGACCAAATTTAAATATCCGAATCACAAAACAGAACATAAATTAGACCTCACTGACACCTACGACTCGAGAACAAACATTTATCTGCTACATGCATAAATATCTCCCTCAGCAGGGAATCAAATCCGGGACCCCTCGCTGTGCAGGCAGTTTCACTAACAACTAGGCTAACAGGGTCCGATCGCAAACCCACCGAGTGTTGATACTATGTGTGTACCAAGCCAATAATTTTGCTGCACGATCCATGCAAAATTATTGGCTAGGCTAGCTTAGCTTAGTTCTTTATAGCCATATTGCTCTTGATGGCCTTGTTGTATGCTGTAGTCGCGGTATTATCCATCAATGAATAATAAATCCTTTTATGTATGTTAGGTATGTTAGGTTATAATCTCTTTTATATTCATTAGAGATATGTATACCTACCGTTCAGCGCGCTGCCTCTTGCTGAATTAACTATAAACAGTGAATTTAGGCGTTGCTTTATTAATACGCAGCACGTGTTAATCTCCTGATTTGTATTCAACATTTCGTACTTTTTAATTTCAAAATTTTGCAGATTTGAATAAAAGTTGTTTAGCCTATGTCGAGATACACAAAAAGTTTATAATTTAGGTACAGAAGTAATACTACTACCTACTAAGTTAATTAATACTTTACGTAGGAATGAGATTCGTAATTATTATTTATTTGATATTATTATTTATTTTTCTCTTCATTATTAATTGTAGACGCGGTGGCGCGCGCAACAGAGCAATGGAAGGAGGGAGTGGCGTTGTGTACAGAGTAGTCGGTCGCACACGCAACAAGGCGGATTGCGGGCAGCAGACGGAGCGGCAGCCGCCAGCGCCGCGGCAGGACACCACCTGGAAGAAGTATACCGACTCGCCTGGAGTTGGTGCCCCGCCTTTGGTAATTGCTGCAATATTTTTATATTATTTTTTAAATGTAAAAAAAAGTTTTGTCACTTTCGCCCTCGTGAGCGCACCCCACTTTAGAAACGCGACGCGACGAAGACAAAAACCTTTATGTCACGCAGACAAAAGTCTCCCGTGCGCGCACTCTCAAACCCAATGCGGATTGTACACATTTTATTATGGTACGGTTAAGTGGCACCTGTCGAAAGTTTCTCCGCGCCACCGCAGTTCAACCGTGACTACGATCCATGCAACTGGGTTCTTTTTTTATATCTGGGGTTTTATATCTCTTTTTTCTAAATATTTTTTTAATAACTCAAAAATATGCAATCGAATGTAGGTGCCCCACACGCAAATGAGACAATTGTCACAAACAGCCAAAAGCCGTAAACACACTATGCCTCATTAATGTCTTTACCAACCATGAATGAATTCTGGCTGACAATTTATTAAACCATAAAGGAGCCACAACGACCACTGATGTCTTTTATTGTATCGGCCGGGAAATGTATTACCTGGCCCAGTTTCCTCGGCGCTCAGGTTCACATTTGCAAAACCACATCAGACATTTAATATCGCGAACATAGGTGGCTCTGGTACAAAGCCTTTGCTGTGCAATATCGCGGTAATTACACGCTGTTTGTAAAGTATTTGACTTGGCAAAGCAGCCTTTGTTGCGAACATGGTTGCACAACATACGCACTTACGTTTGCAGTGAATTTTAAAAAACATTTAGATTTAATATTTTATTGTTTATCTGACCTTAATTTTATCGTATTAATAATACTTACCGATAACGCGTATTGTTAATTTATGGCAGTCCTATACATAAGTAAAAACCGCATCCAAATCGATTAAGCCGTTTTTGATATTAACGAAAACAAACGAACACACAAACTGTCAAACATACAAATAGTCTAAAAATATCGAAATTGGTTCTGATGTGTAAATTAATACCCTACAATAACTTTCTATAATAACGGTTTTCTCTAATACCTTCCATGTTTAAACATCGATTAGGCATAACTATTGTGATCTGTACGAGTAGATATCGATTTTTGAATTAAGAACGCATTTTATTTCAGAATCAACCCGCGCCTGCGCCGCCTAGCCCGTCACATGGACGTAAAGGTGAACGACGCACTGGCCATCATTCTCCGCAGCACCATAAACGGGAGAAGCTCACTGCTGCTCAACAGCTGGGGATTGCACCTCATCCACAGGTATAAAACTTTTCTTGGACTGTTATCTTATCGCTACTACTAGTACTATTCCACTTTAAATAAGGAAAGTAAAACCTTTCTACTATCTCATACTAAATGTATGGGATAGTTTAATGTATTTTTTTTTGATATTTCTCGTTTTATTTTTAATAAATTATTATTGTCATTTTACTCATTAGGTAGAGTGCTTTCGATATCAGTTTAAAACTTTTTGATATCTGTAATAGTTACGGAATAATCGCCTGTGCACACTTAACGATTACACCCTGTATAGCACTTCTAGCAATAGCGCACTCATATAAGACCGCATTCTCTCGAATTTAAAGACGCCCATATTATAATAATATGCTTGGCAGCATCACGTGTCCACCAGTGCACGGAGACGGTAATTTAATTTTAGCTATCAATGGTCACACAAATAAACAACTTGGATAACCTCTTACAGTAGTTACCAGCAATACCAACTTTGGTCTAAAACTTGTAATTCTGTATTAATTCTAATGCATCCTCAGCGATATTGTGCATCCTATAATAACTTACTAATACTTACCCGTTTGTTATTTTCAGTACGCGCCGCCTAATCCATCCAGTCAACATTCTTCAAGAAGTGGATCGCAGGTATGTTGTCATACTATGCTATAGAAAACATAGTTTCCATCCATAGATTACACATTTATGTTTCCGTCTGTCTGACAGTGATAATTGCAAACTACTGCTCTTACTTTATGCTGCAAACTCATTGCCCCGCCTAGACTGAACGACACACAAAGACAAAAAACCCACACTCACACCGAGAACACATAATATTAGAGTCATCATTTTAATTTTCGTCTCAAAGCGAATCAAATCCCTTCGGACCCAAAGGACAAGGAAAGGACCCTTCGAACGGCAGTGCGGCATTCCTACCATACTTAATGCCAATGGTAAAAATGGTACGATTCTTATTGTTTTTCCAGCTCCAGTCACCGAGTGGTCCATCGTCACGGCCGTCGAGTGTCTCTAGTGGTGGCAACGGCAGCGGCTGTTCCTCGGGCAAGGCGAAAGTGCCTCAGAGCTTCGGCTACGTGAAGAGGCAGAACGGCGTTCAGCCACCGCCCCCGCCTGCCAACGGGCCCCCGCAGCACGCTCATGGTGGTTAGTCATTCCCCTGTTTTGAAACTTATTGTTTTGGATTTATTGAAATAAAATAATATGTATGTATAATAAATATAGTAAGTAATAGCCTTAGAGTAGAAAAAAGCAATATACTACAGTAAAAAACCTGAAATTGATCTGAAATACATACCTACCCAAGTACTTCGTTCCATTTATATTTTTGTCCTTCAAACAGACTATTATTAGGTATTAGTATTGCTTTCAGTCAATTATTTTTTCAAAGATACTGCCGAATTCATTAACATGGATCATAAAGTAACATGAAATATATAAATAAGTACCCGCTAGTTTTCTCCCGCGGCTTCACCCGCATATTTCCAATAATACTTTCTTAGTGGAGTTAGAGGAAGCTTTATACAAAGGTTCATGTGAATCCATTGAAGAAATAAAGAGTTTCAGTTTATCCCCTTTTTATCCCCTAAGGGGTAGAAGGGATTTCAAAAAATCCTCTCTTAGTGCTCCTATTAATTCCCCAAGGAACATGCGTGACAAATATCAGCTTCTTGTGTTCAGTAGTTTCGGCTGTGCGTTGCCTTCAGTCACACATTAACGCGAGAGAATACATAATTATATTGATAACATAATCATAAAGTAACATAAGGGATATGAATTATGCATGAAACTTTCATTCGTCTATTATTATTGCTTACAATTAATAATCTAAATGTGGTAACACAACGTTTATTATTCGTCACACATATTCAATAACATTTCATGGGACACCTAACCGTCATTTGTAGATAACATCCACTATACGTACCTACATCATACCCCATCCATTTTAGGTGGCAGAACAGCACAAGTTTCTGCAGTTCCTCGAACAAAGGTCAAAGTATCGGGAGGTACACAGACCTGCACTCAAGATTTACAAATACACAGTAAGTTGCCCATGTCAATAATTTATTAATAATTTTGTGTGCCATTTATGTTCTCAAATCCGTCGCTAAAATATTTTTTGAAACATTATCCATATTATTATTACCATTTTGCATCTGCTTTGATCGATATCCATCCTGAATTATATTTAATGGGAGAAGAGTATGTGCATGATATTTCAAGCATGATTAATATTTTGATATTTAGGAGCCCACTAATTAATTACATTGGGTATTCAATTGATCATCTTAATATATATAATTCGAGTGTGAGTGTGTATGATACTGAACTCCTCCTAAACGGCTTGACCGATTTGGTTGAAATTTTTTGTGTGTCTTCAGGTGGATCCGAGAATGGTTTAGATTCACAATTGGACCCGGTAGGTGGCGTTGCTGTCGATATATCACCAAAACATTTTTTAATTATAAAGCAGTACGAAGTACGCTGGGACAACTAGTTTCTAATAAAGTGACTAGACGCGGCGGTATGCTTATCTTGAGTAGGCCCCTATGGAAAAGAAAAAAGGCAAAGCTAAAAAGAATAAATCACGTCGGGAATAATAAGCGTTATCTGTAGTTTGACTTCAATACAGAAGAAAACATAACATTTTTACTTGCACAGATGGACAAAATATTATGTATTTAAACGGCGGTCTTCAGTTCATTTGTATAAACAATAAGAAATTGATTATATACCTACCTATGTAATGTTATTCTTTAAATCTCTTTGTATTTCCTCTAGAAAACGGCATCGGGCCCAAGTCATTCTCGTTAGGGGGCACGGCCGCCGCGCAGCTGTCGGCATCAGTTCGAGAGCGCCTGCTCGGCTCGCAGTCTCTACCGAAGCCTGGCACGCATGAGTTCGCAGCGCTCTTCCACCACCATAGGTATGAATACTATTTTATATGTTGCCAACAGTCTGTGACAATACTCAAATAGATTAGTTGTCTTATGGGTATGATTTTAGCACCATATTATAATCGAAAAGGGTAAAAAATAAATAATCGTTCCTTAAACTTTGTGTCTATGTCCTATTTTGGTTAAATGATAACATTTTAGATGTGGTTCTCTATAAAAGGTACCTATTGAGTAGACATATGTACCTACCAATAGAGTCCTCTGAGATCATTGTGTAAGATAGCATGACACTGTAAATGAAACAATTTTCATGTTTTTATGATATCTCTTCTGTAACTAAATTGTAAACACACTAACAAATAGCAGAAAATGCATTATTGTTTCATTGTTTATTGTTCGCTCACAAAAACAAATTAATTGTGTTATGTGTATGTCTCGTGAATGTTTCGTGACTAGTCGAGTGTGACATAATCAATTAAAACAATTTGGACGGTCTTAATTGATTCATTCCTTTGAAGTTCAAGAACAAAGCAGTTCCTTCACTAATGGATTTGAGACGTCAACTTATCTTAAAGAATTCATATTTTAGGTGAATATAGTTTTGAAGTTGTAGATACCAAATAATTGTCAATATTTTATTTACTTAGTGCAGTTTTATTAAGTTCGTACATTCAGTCTATTGTAAGATACCAAACAAGATTGTGTTCAGACTTGTTATTTAGAAGAGAGTGAATATAGTTTGTTTGACCTTGAAAATATTTATAAACGTTATTGAAGTTTATTGTGATTTGTTAATACAAAATTCCTGTGGTAAATACTCATCATAATTATAATAATAAACTTGTTGGTCTGTCAAAGTTGATAGATACATAAATAATCTACTCTAATAATAAAAATATAGCAGTAGGTACCAACTCTGTAATTTCGGTCTTTAATAGAAATATTGATTTATTGATATTTGTGTGTCTCTGATAATGCAACGTCTGGTACCTCGTGGAAACCGCTGAAATTATTGAATAAAAGAAAATTAAATGATTCATGGCATATTACTTTGTTGTTAATATAATTATGGCGGTTATATTATTATATTGGTTAACGTACATGTTATCCATTAACTGTTTATACTACTAATGCAATAAGATTCTAATACTTCCCGCTTTACGAGTAGGTAGCGACAGTAAATCTTAAATTTGTATTTTCTAAAATCAATACCGTTTTCGTTACTAGGTATCGTTATAGCGATCTTTTGTATTAGGTACTTTGCGTTTCAATGAGCACATAGTATAGAAAACAATTGGAAAGCCTTGGCACTCGGCCAGAGTTGAAGTTGAAGGCGATTCGATGGAGTCTAGCATGATGGGACTGTTCAAGTGTACCTACCAACTTAAATCTTCCATGGTTTCTTAAGTGGGTGGCTTTATATCTGAGACAAAAAATGGTAACCGATGTGATGGATTAAGTCTGTACTCAAATACTGTACCTCTGTTTACACTGCTTATTAGTAACGTAATATTATATAGGGAATGATTTCCTGTTTTATATCTTCTTTTAAGTTCATAGCCGCCTAATGGCAAGTGGTCACCGTCTCGCCCATAGACATCTGTAATATCAAAATAAAAAGTATGAGCAAAGAAAGAAAATATTAGTGCTTAAGTCAAATTTATCAGCTCGTACTGATATTTAAATCCACAAAAGTGAGCACGTTTTCTATATGTATGTATTTGCTTTTTGTAAAAGTGAAAAATTTCGATGCTATTTGAAATGTTCCAAGCATAAAAAGTATTATTGCGCAGAGGTGTATATCATATTTAGGCACATCAACATGACAGGCATGTAAATAGTCTTATCTTTTTAAACTTTATATTTACTTTAAGCTTCAGACTCATGGGAACATCTAAATCAGTCATCGTTTGAACTCAGTCCGAATTGGAAGTCAAGGTCGATGTTTCGATGTGTTTAACATTCTGTTGGATATTTGAAAAATTAAATTTTGAGTAAAAAAGGGGCAAGTCGTAGCAGTAGCATAAATATTAAGTAAATTTAATGATTGAGGTTACGTAGGCCTGCTATTTACGTAGATACTAAAAGAAATTTAACGAATTTTATTGCGATTTTATATCTTACAAGAGACTGTATATCTTTTAAATAGGTACAAAATATTTATTGTTTCAAACTTGTAAGCTTTTTGTAGTCTCTAATACTTTAGGTAAATGGTATAAGTTAAACATTAGTGTGGTGATACATAGGTATGCTGACGGTTTGAGTGTAATCATTTATTTATTTTCAGAATAACTCCTAGAGGAGGCATCAAAATCAGCGATGGCAGTTTGTCTGATACGCAGACTTACTCTGAAGTGAAATCTGATTACGGAATACCATACGCCCCATGGCTGAGGCATAGGTAAATATTGATAATTATAACCATCTTGTATGTGAGTGCTGTGTTATGTTTACCTTAACTGTATTCCAAAATGTATAAAACCTGATTAATATTTGTATAGTATCTACAATCATCATGTATCATACCTTTATCATTTTTTTACGCTCACTAAATGTGTGTGCATTTTGTGTGATTGCCTCCAGTTTTGTGTTACTGCGAGTGAAATTAACACAAGGTGTAACACATATCTGTTTCATTACGTCACGCTTCTGCATTTCCTTTTCCAATTGGCCAGTTGTAGAGTTTTGTTTTTGTTTTTCGAGTTCTGTAGCTATAATTACCAAAATGTAGTGATTTTAACTGAGTTTTATTACTCAAAGTATTTTGTTTTTCATTACAAAAATATTTTTTTTGTTGATAGGTCATTATAAATCATTATAAGTAAGTTAATGTTCACAAAAACCTAAAGTTTTTTTTTATTTCGAACTTGCTGTACCTACACAAAGTTGGTAGATATCTATATTCTTTTGATACGGTGGTAATATGTAGTTATCGTGTAAATAAATAATTTATCCACAACATATTTTTCACTCCAATTAATTACCTGGTTTTACAAAATGTTTATAAATCCGATTAAAAACTGGAAAAAACCAAGGCTATCCATTATCTTTCATAACATCATTAAGTCACGACGAACGGCTACAGAGCTCTACACTATGCGTGCTGTTTCTTTTTAATTAGAATTCCAAAAAAGTACAGCTGGCCAGCATGAACCCTCATCTCTTTTGCCCCTTTCAGCAACACATACTCGGCAAGTGGACGACTTTCTGAAGGGGAATCGATGGAGTCCCTAACGTCGCTGCACTCTGCGCAGGCGCACAACCACACTTCATCCCCTAACTCACACCACCGCAGCTCACTCACACACAATAAGCTCATCATGCACCGAGACGCGCAGGGCTCCAGACTAAACAGAAGCAACAGCATTAGGTGGGTTGACGTCTCCGGTTTGAGTTCATTTCTTTGGGTTCTTTTTACTCTGTGACCGTTTTACAGGTTCCACTTAGTTGAATAGTAGGTATATCACACGTGTCCCATAAGATTGGTCCATTCACTGTGCTTAAAAGCAATACCTATTCTCATTCACTTGCATTTTCTACCATTTGTAGCTAACTTTTATATTCTTGTATGTTATCTAAGTATTATTAATATTATATATTTTTTGTTTACTAGAACAATTTTTCTATTTTGTAACATGATGTAAATCCCTGATTGTTGATTAATTTTAGCTACCTCAGAGATAGGACATTTCCAAGGTATGCCACACAAGGTTGGAACTTTATTGTTGTTTTGGCTTCGAGGTGGCACGCTATACACTTTAATACTTCTTTAACTTTTGCATGTTTGAAACATGGCACGGCTTACATTTATTTCTTTTTATTTACCAATACCTACTTCACATTCGATTATTAAAATTTTATGTTCATCTTCGATCGCTAGTTTTATGCTACTTTGTAACTTCTCAATAACATCTTACAGTTGTACATAAAAATGACGGGTTTATTGTACATAAATATTGATTGTTGCACAATTATGCCATTATGCGCCGTGTTTCGTCCATTTTATTTTTATTTTTATTAAACATCAATGGACTTATGTAAGTTGAATAGGCTTTTGTCATCAGTCTGCTAAATGTTTACTGCGCTAAGTACAGTAATATCCTTCATGAACTTCGAAATGTATGTGTTGTTTTATACAGTTTACCGTTGCAGGTCGACTAAATCCGAAAAGCTGTATCCGTCAATGCTGCAGAGATCGTCGGAGAGTGACTATGAGCCTTATTACTGTTTACCGGTGCAGTATGGACCAGGAGGTCAAGGTAATCTTTTAATATTTTATTAACTCTTGAAACAGTAACGCCGACATCTGAGATGATTTATTTTATTTTAAAACTGCTATTGTTACCTACTTGCGATATGACTCGCATACAGACGCTTATACTAGTAGGTACATATAGACAAAAAGCTTAAATCGTTCTCAAATATTCAATCAGCTATAACATTATGAATGACGACCCGGATCGCGCAATGGTTAACACGCCGGATCGCCGTTCCGAGGCTCCTGGGTTCGATTCCCAGCGAGGCGGAAATTTGAATGATGAGTTTAAATTTCCGTTCTTGGTCTGGGTGTGTGTTCTTGTCTTGTGTGTTGTCCATGGCACCCACGGCACAGGGTATCGTAGTGTGGGGCTATGAGTGTGTAGCGTTATTTATTTATTTAATGAAAACAAAAAAAAACAGTTCCAATCTCAATTCTAATATTATTAGATTTTATACCTAATTCCATTGAATTAGTTACAGGTGCCAATTCACACCAGCTTACTCATACCAGATTAATAAAAAAAATTCATACCACATTTGTACGTCTATATTACTGAAAAAATCCTTCCTTATCAGGTCTAAACTACGGCGTATCAGAACCACCGTCACCATCCCCCCGTTCGGCGCTGAGCCCCACCCACCAGCCAGCCAACGTGATGCACACCCCGCGACATTCACACCACTATCCTAAGAAGAATGATGATGGTAAGATTACGGCTACCATCCGTTAGTGGTTCAACGTAGGTTTCGGTACACTCACAGACAAAACTTCACAATAAATAGGTAATAAATAGGTCCCCTAGAATGTGGACCGTTTTTTTCTCTTTTCTGTTCGAATTACTTATCGGATATTATCTATTATTAATAAAAGTTGTCGAATACTCAATGCGCGTGCGCCGACCACATTACGGTAGGTGGTCACTATCACCCACGAACAACCGTAATATTAACGTTATTGAAGCGTTAACAAACGAAAAAACTTCAAATTCACGTGTTAATTTTCATTGCAAAGGAAACATGCTGTACTTCAGTTGATTTTAGAAGCAGGTCGGTAACTAACGTGTTCAACTGGCACCAGTATTAAATTACACACACACACACACATCCTGTTGCTTTGTGAGAAGAGCCAGAGCCCAGCAGTGGGATAGTATGGATGTGATAATGATCATATTTACTATTATTTTGAGTGCTACTTTTGTCTGTAAACCATATTTATTTTGAAAATGTTGACTAAAAATAATGTATTATTTGCTAAGTTTTGTTTAATCGACTGAGTCAAAAAGTAGAAGTACCGGTAAGAAATGTTATTGTTCAACCTAGATGAAGCCGGGTTGACCCATCATCGTAATTTTAAAATTCTAATTAATGTAATTTGTTAATGTGTCCATTTATTTGACAGTTCACGGATCCACGGCATCCCTGGTATCAACCGCCTCGTCCCTGGCGGCCGGCGCTGGCTCCGAAGAACGGCAAGCTCATGAAGTAAGTCTTTATTGAGAATTTGATACATAAAATTGCAAAGTGATATTAAGTTTAGCTGTCTACACCAGCAAATCTACCTATATAAATTAAAATGAATCGCTAAAAGTGTTGCTAAGCGTAAAACTTGTTGAAAAAAAAACTAGATTTCAGTTTTTTTTGTGTAGGTATGTAAAAATCTACTAGAAAATGTAAGGGATCTCCGAAACTATTGAGATCGAGTTGGCCCCATTACCATAGTTATAGTATGACGGGCATTCACCATACAAGTTTAAGGTCCGGAGTAACCCATGTGGAATCCTAAGGGATCACCCAAACTATTAGAGATACTCGTAAGTAATTACACATAATTATTTAGTTAATTACCAGTAATATTTTTGTAAAGGTGCGGAAACTACGGAGGGAGCTCGCAGACGCCAAAGAAAAAGTGCACACCCTGACCACACAGCTTACGACCAATGTAAGTACTTCCTACAATTACTTTCTAGCTGAGCCGCCTCGCCATATTCAAACATAATCAGCCAATCACGAACTTATGGTTTGATAATTTCCGTTTACATTTAATTAAAATAATTTTAACTTTAAAGAAAATAAATGAACGGAAATGAAAGCCGTCGTTGGAAGAAAATGTATGGAAAGTTAAGGTCAGTGCACTTTTATTATAGCAAAAATACCTAATTAAAAAGTAAGTATAGGTAATTGACGGCAACGGAAATATATATCTGCCTATCAGTTTATTATATTTTATTTTTGAAATGAATTAACTATAAAAACAATATATATTTAGGACAACACTATTAGCGTGAATTTATAAATAAAAAATTAAAACGAATGCCGTTTTTGTGAAGAGAAGTGAAGAGTTAGAATTTAATTGTTATAAATTACCATTGAATGACATACGGTTGGTAATTGCTTTTAAAGTATAATTGTTAGGTTGAGTCATGATTTATTTGAGTTTGAGGTAATCGAATAGAAGCAAGGTTTAATATCTATTTTAAAAGTACACTATGTATGTATACTGATGGTAAATACTTAGGTAGTTACTGGCAGTAGGTAATTGTAACAAGATCCTGATATTATAGAAAAGGTGTACATTACATCAAGAAATGTAAGCACGTAATATTCATGCCCTGATACAGTTGACATACTTTGCAGAACGCGTACATTATATATTATGTTCCTGTTAACTTGTTTTAGAACACACATCAAATTTTAAAGAACCCGATCTTTAGGCGTCATAATCCATATCTTTTTATCCGTGGGTGTCTAAAACTATTATCTTAAATTGGTAACAAAAATGCATTAGACAAATTTTATTAGTCTATGTATAACTTTAGAACTGCATAATTAATTGCGATGAAGAAAGAGTGATAATTATATTTCGTAGTTATTATTACTGAAAGGGGTATTTAAAAAAATTATTTAACCTAAAACATCTTATTAAACTTAATACACACACAACCTAAAACTAAAAAGTTAAAAACTAACATAATAACTAAAAAATATTATTAAAAGGAGTCCCTTTAGGCAAGGTTCCGAAGATACTGGCAGCGTTCCCCCTTTGAATAGCTAGGCTAATTCTTTGTCCGAGGTAGCTGCCTGATATTGCGATTCATATTCACACATTTTATGGCGACGATGTGTTGTACTAGTACGTATACCAAATACAAATGGTATGATTAAGATTTTCATCATCAACCATTTTGCATAATCTATTATTTGTCCTACTGCTGTTGTTGGGACTCCTCCCATAAAAAGCACTAGTTGGCTGTAAAAAGTCCCCGATAAATTATAAAAAATGAAATAGTTTTTATAACTTTCGCACGTTAGCCAATTAGTAAACATACTGCGGTGCAAATAACAGAAATAGGTACCTATTCTACGGCCTTAGAAGGATATCATTAAAAGGTGTTGAGAGCATGACAGCGTGTGTTCATTTTTATTGTTAGATCTCCATATAAGGATGTTTTCGTTATCCACTTTTTACATTTAAGGAAATACAGGAATTTGTACAAATATGGCTACCATTTACAGAGTACCTAAATACATACAAGTTAACGTCATTTCATTCAAGAAAACTCAAATTAAAATGCAAGAACCTTATAAGTAGGTACCGTAACCTTTGATCCGCTTTGCACGAGACAGTACGCCTTTCACAAATCACGAATCACATTCATAACCAGTCGATCTACTGGGAATATTGAATTACAGTTGACAATATGATTGCTTGCCTTTAGCTATCTCGTTACATGCTACCGGGACTTTAAATTAAATTACGCAAAATATGTTTATTGTTGCATATTTTCGACTTATACGAAATGTTTGTAATCTTAACTTAAAAGTTCTAAGCAAAAATTAAGTTTCCATTTTTGCATTGTTATCACAGTTAAAATAATATACCTACATATATAGGTACTTAGAAAATTAATTCGTAGCATAGGACGGTAACGGAAATATTTATTCTATCTCATTGACTTATAAGTCAATGTTCTATATTATAACATTTTAATCATTACTTTAAGTTAGTTCATTGATAGCCATTTTAGTAGTGACATTGTTTGTCGAACGAGGATTTCTGGGGTTGATTCCCGGCCGATGCCGAATATAAAATTGATATATAATAAAAACGTAAAATATTGTTAAGAGCGCATAAATTGAACATGGTGAATATTTAGCTGCCTATGAACGTATAAACGAAAAGAAGAAGCCTTCATAAGTCAAATAGCATCCGCTAGGTTTAACTTCTTTAATCTAATTGTAAGTTCGGTAGTGGGTCTATAATACATAAACATGTAGGTATGTGTACTTAAATGGATGTTTGTTCTTTGCGTTGGATGTTTGTAAGGTGTTGTTTATGCGTAGGCCACCCGCGACTCAGGAATCCTACAACCTCCCGCTGTAATAATGTAAGCGTTTGTTCAAACACGCACTGGATCGTCTGTTTTGCCGACACGATATTATTTTACTACGCTCTAAATAATATAATCCTGTACTCAGTGGTACCGACGGCTTATCGGGTAATATTACTAGTGTATATAACTTGTATGTAATAAGTTTCAAGTTATACCCTGAACAGACCACATTGTTCAACTGTGTTTAAAATAAGGTTTAGAACTCTTGTGTTTTATACAATTTTGGCCGGGTCGTATTGGGACGGCCTAGAATACTGACCCCAATCTGCTGGAACGCCGGCGGACCAAGGTGTCCTAAGAAGCGACCGAAGCCGGCTTGGGGGTAGGGCTGAAGCCAGGCTTTCTTGAACCGCTCTCTTGCTTGAATGACTAGGACTCGCCTTATTCTTCCTACTTTCTTGGTCGGCAATGCGTCAGTGATACTTTTGGTGTTCCTGATGTCCTTAGGCGATCTTTCATTTAGGTGACTCTTCTGCTCGATTTGGTTATTTAAATAAAAAAAACTTTTTATATGGTTCCTATTTAAAGAAAACAACGTAAGAATAATTTTGGTGTAAAAACCACATTCTTGTGAGTCTTGATCAGCATGGCCTTAACTCTGTTATTCAGACTCCGTCTAGTCTAGTCTAATAACAGTTGTAAATTTATAGATGTCTAAACAAAATGTAGGTGATTTATAAGTGTTGGTCTATTTACTTTCCCGGTATGCAATCGATAAACAGTTAGTTTTCCGGATATCGTAGTCGAGATGAAGTGTCGCCGGCGAAGGATCAGATAATAGCATTGGGGGTCGGTCGAGTCACACGGCCGTGAGACATGCGGTCGTTTCGATACCATATCGGGTGTTGAGAATGTATGCCAAACGCCAACTGCCACTGCCACTGACAGCTATGCATGTACACACTCGCACAGAGAAAAGTGTACTGTCGTCATCGACGTTAAAATTTAATGTCTAGAATATCCATTTAGAAATTGAAGAGAGTGAATGAATTGTTAAAAGCATTTTACAGTATACCTAATTATATGAAATACATTAAAATGCATGAATGTGTTATTTACGAAGTTCAGTTTTAGTATACTTAATGCCGTTATTTACAAAAATTTAAAAGATTGAAACTCGTTGTATTATATAATAAAACTACGATGCTATTATTAAAATGAAAAAGTGTTATTAGTAAAATAAGTGTAATGACGGCAAAATCACGTAAGCGACATGTCAGCGGTAAAGGTATATTTTTCTATGTCCGCTTGTCTGCCCAGTGCGGACAGCGGACCCACGGATGTCCACGTTTCACCTAGTCAACTAACCTCAGGGGGCACGGCGCGGTATGATAAAACAAAATGTTTGCCCTTATTTAGAAATGATTTATGTGAGCTGCGCCCGCTTTCCGGAATACGAAGTCTGTCACTTTGAAATCCTACTGGGGTTTTAGTAGAGTTATTAAATGTTGCGTCTGCGTAGTACCTACTAATAAGCAGCTATCTTTGAACAGAAGTTTTTTGTAACTTGTTCTCATTTCCGTTTTTGTGTAGGTACATAAATTATAAAAAAGTAGATATTCTTTTTTCTTCGACATTCAACTGTTGTATTAGTTGGTAAATAGAAAGGAATAATAATAATAAAATTATATATTTTAACTTCCAAAATAATACCTAAATGTTTTTATGTGTAATAGAAAAGAATACACATAATAATATGACATTAAAGTAAATAAAAATCTTCTAAAGATGTTGTGGGAAACAACATTCTATTCTAGGTAAAACTCCAAAAGCATTTATAATTATATCTACGTATGTAACTCTTTTATAAGTTACAGAATTAGTAGTTTCTACTTAGCCCATATTATTAATTACTATTATAGGTATAATTGGTTCACTATAACACATAAAAGGTACACTAATAAACCAAAATATTCATTTGGTAATTGACTGTTCTTGGGCGGTACGTGTAACTTATAGACTCACAAAGGTACCATAAAGCTTTCTATGGCGCAATAAAATTTACACCTGCTATAGGTAAACTTGAATTGTGTCGGTTACACAATTAGTTTCATTCATTAGCCAGAAACTATTACCTACTAAAGTTTAAGTACTCAGTAAAATTACATACCGGAACACAAGTTCAAACTTAGCTTGGGGAAATTATAATCACGTTCTAAAATAGTGAATACACTCAAGAAATTGTTACTTAATAAGTTTATTTAGGTGTTTATTTTTTCTTTCTTTCCTCATCTTTATTTCTCAACCGACAACGCATCAGTGTTGCCTTTGGTTCAATGATGTCCATGGGCGACAGTGACCGCTTACCATCAGATGGCTCGTCTGCTCTACTGCCGGCTATTAACAGTAATAAATATCTCATACTCATTGCCATAGGTACAGAAATTAATTATTAAATTGCATTAAAATCCATTAAGTAGTGTTCAAGATTACGACATTCAAGCATAAGCATGGGTGGCAGCGGAAGGGTGGTGCTGCATGCTCGTTTGCTACATTAATACCATAAAAAATAAAAGACAAATAGTTCCCTTCACGTTCCCTTATGTATAAACTTCGGTTCTTCACCATTAGGATTTCAGTGTTGGTATAAGGGAATGACTAACTCATAATAGTTTATATTGATATGAAATATAAGGAAATGCATTTCAATAGACAATGCATGCTGTGTCCTATTCTGAATTGCAAACAGTGGAGTTACTCACTCATTCAATTGTTGAAGAACGCATTAAAACTATTGCCTCACTAACGAACGGTAGGCTAGTGAAAAATGGGCATTTTTATCAAGGATATGAAACGATCCATGTGCCTATATAGTACATACAATAATGTAACGAACTATATAATAATAGGGATATCTTCTATGTAGCTATAGTCATATTTGCGTATCTATGATTGGTAGAAACTTCAAATTTAGCAGGTCAGGCGATTACCATATTCGCTAAAATTTATTTTCGGGATTTCTAATTTTTTTCCGAGTAGGGAATAAAGGGTTTTAGTTTTCAAATTTAAAATGCCTTTATTTCTGTAACTATAATGCAAAATTAGATACCCATTTCAACGTTGGCATACATATACATACATAGGTCGCTCAATACTTTAAAACTTATTTTTAGTTTTGTTTGCTTTTCCGATTTATTATATGTATGTATAAATAAATAAATAAATATGGGACTTGTAACGAATATTTTTTATTTAGTCATAGGGTGAAAGTACTCGCTTTCAGTAAGACAAGTCCCCCCCTCATTCTCGTTGCTTACAGTGCATTAGGTACTAATCGACTTTGAAACGCGAACGTGTAATTCACGCGGGTATAATGCATTACCGTTATGGGATTGACGCATTAATTAGTTAGGCATTGGGGCTTGCACGGTGCGTATAGAATTTACATACTTTATGCGATTGTTTAACTGTTCCCGCGGTACTTGCTGATGGAGTAAGCGGTACATTTTAGCATAAAAATGGCGTATAATTTTTATTTTACCATTAGACTACCAACTTTCTGTTACCAGTGTTGTCTGGTTAGTAGTGAAGCTAATTGCCAGAAGGTTGTTGGTTCTAATTTCGTGGTCTGGTCGGTATTTTGTAGTCAATTTTTAGTTCCTCTGGATTGGTTTTGTATTCTTTGTGCACGCGAGCCAGCTGCTATACTCAAATCAAAAAATTATCTCAAAAACCGTGTTTTTGATTAAGTAGCTTACATTGTGGGTAGGTTGGTATATTCTAAAAGTTAACTGCAAAATCGGGTTAGTTATGAAATTAAAGGATCCAAGTATCGTTTTTCTAACATATAGTAAAAATCCAATTCACATTTTCTTGTTTGATTACAAGAAATGTGAAGAGATTAATAATAATTTTTCTTTCTTAAATTCGGACATAACAGTTATCGGAATCATTAATGGCCCGTATTCCACTTAAGCCGAGGGGATAAAGAAGTGGTATTCAATAAAATCCAGTCGGTTAGTTGGTTTTGTTCGTCTAATTTACTGCTCGGCAAAGCAGTGCCCTAATAAATAATTCAACGCGAGAACTAAGCTACATCATAGTACAAGAAAACAGAAGTAGTTTAGTATGTCAATTCATAATCTTTTACTCGTAAATTATACCTAGTGCGGAATAGGAGAAAGGTGACGATATGATTATAATAAACATAATTATTATAAATAAAGATTTTGCTATGAATATTTAACAGACTAGAAAAAGTAAGTACAGATGGACGACTTTATAATAAAGTTTTCGCTGGTTTAAATTGAATTTTTTTAATTTAAAAAATCATTTTGTTGCTAACTATTATTTAGAGTAAAAATAATCAATGTATATTAATAAAAATACAAACCTAATTCTCCAAATTTTTTTTATTGAGCATACCGTACAAAATAAATCAAACTGAGTAATGACGCGCTTGAGGTGCGCGTCGTCGCGTTTAGACTTTCCTACTGATCTTTCTTCATAATGGCACAAACATCTATCTCTGCTCTTACAACGGCTCCGTGTCGTTTGAGAGCTGTATGCCTTGTTTTGTCAATGCTCTTCTAAACGCTAACGATAGATAGCTATCCAGATATCGCTTTTGTTGAATGAAATTCGATACAAGTCTGCAATTGAGATTGTATCCGCATACATCTTGTTATTGACTCGTATGCCGGCCTCGCTTGCAGTTGGTATATTTAATCTGTGTCCAAAGCCTGAATACAGATAAGTTTTCGATAAGATGGAGCTAGGATTAGTTTGGATTCACATAGCGTTTTGTAGCCAGACAATTTATTAAACATCTTTTATTTCTCTTTCTATTTCTATTATTCCATGAATAACAAATAGGGGTGTTCTATACAAGGATAAAATATGGAAGCAGTAGCAGTGAAACAATATTTGTTGTACGTAAATTAGGTATATCGAGTAATACATATACATAAATATAATGTTCAACAAGAAACAACAGCAATGCTGACAGTGTGACTGTGTGACTGTTTGTTCATTAAATTCTCGCCAATTTTTAAAAATCATCATCGACATCGACATCGTAGATATTCGTACCATTTCAAGCAAATTTTAATCAATCAGTATCAATTGTACAAACGAAAATAAGGGCCTACTTGAAACAATTTCGTATTTTAACTTTTTAATAGGGTCGGACTCAAAAGAGGGCAGTCCAAGCCAGTATACTCGTTTGATTTATTCCAATTGGCTTCAATGACTATTTAATTTGATGTACTTAGGTATAGATTGTTCCTATCCCATTTTGCAGTGATATCGTCATTGTTATTGAACCTACTTCCTTTATGTGTTGTCAACGATTTCATGTAGTAAATACTATCAGTTTTGTAGTCAGTCAGTTGGGTTTTAGTCAAGCGCTATCTTTATTTATTTTTATCTCCATACATAATTATATCTTACATAACAGGGTTCTGCCTAATGCGCTAGATACGTTATGCAAAAATCTTTAATTATTATTCTTATACAAATTATAAAAAACATTTATAACACCGACACAATTTTATACATCTCATGAAATTTTATTATAAAATACGTGAAATTTTATCATAAATAATACCTACTAAAATAACGCTATCAAAGTCACTTCCGCATTTCAATGCAATTGTATCGAACATTTTGATATTCAAATTGCAAAGAGAAAAGTGACTCCATGCGCACTTGTAGAGTAGGTAATTTCATATATTATGTAGAAAACAGATGCTCTTATAGAAAGCAGAAATATTTAAGTCGCGTAAAATTTGAACATTAAGATAACCTTCTTATTTTTCAATGTTTTAAAGCGATTACCGAGAATTGAGAGTATGTAAGATGTAACGATGTAGGCAGATAAATGCACCTAAATCTCGGCTTAGGTACATACTTCTATATACATCGTCATATTTGAGGAGGCCTAGAGCATACTCTAGATCTGCTCAGGTATGAGGAAAGTAAATTGCACAAAAATTTATACAATATCCATTTGACTTAATATACAATATCTAACAAATTAATATCAATCAATTCGAGTCTGTTTTCTTTTTGTTAAAGTAGGGATCATGTTCCACGAAGCAACGACGAGATAATAATAAAAAATTACATCAGCCTTCAGAAGCTTATTATCAGTAATAAGTAAATGCCTATTTTATGGTTAGTGACTTTCGATCAGGGTTATTAATTCTGGACCAGGACTGAGATTTTAAGAAATTCGTTAAAAGAATCATAAAAAGGTGCAAAAGACATCGCCTTTCTTCCTAAACAAAAATTATTACTCATTTTAAACTCGTTACAAATGAAACATTTTCAAGTATTGTACTATTGATGTATTGTTTCGTTTGGCATTGTAAACAACAGGGTTTGCATCGTGGTTTGCATAGAGGTCTTACAATAGCATTTGGCGATGTTTACAACTGCAGCCAAGAGTTGGCGCAATGCCAAAAGTAACAAAGGAGTACTATTACCCAGCCTGTAATACCGGGACTCCGACTTCATTGCTTGTCATGTTTTATTAAGTATTACCTAACACACAGTTACCAGTAACTAGTGGTTCTTTGAATTATTTATTTTTATTAATCTCAAACTAATTTCAACAACAAACGAAACATTTTTCTTGACGGAGAATATTCGTAATGTTTTCCTTTGTTTCTTCGAGAAAACTCTTTTTAATCCATTTGTCATAAACTTTCCGAACCCAGTATAAAAGTGCGATAGCCTAGTTCGTTTTGTTGTTTTAATAAACCGTTGTCTTATGTTTGCGGCGTTCAAACAAAAAGTTGGCCGTATTCTGTTTGCCGCGTGTGCGCAGACGTTATCAAGTGTAATATGAGCCCATGGCCCATAAATCCTCAAAAGTGCCTGCCGCACTTGCGCAACAAGTGTCTCGTGTATGTTAATGTCCGCGACCCGACCGTAATACCGCTCTATCTTCGTTATCGCTTATTACATTATTTTATCCACGGTTCCTCAACTATTACTGGTATTAAAACCCGCAATCGATCAATTTTATTTAATACACTTGGCCGCACCCTACGTTATAGCTGAATGGAATTTTATTACCAATATTTCAGTTGCTGTACCGGTTCAATAGTTAATATTGTCAAAGGAAACCCCAAATAATTTAGCTCCCACGGCATCAATAGTTTCGTTTTAATTTGCAATCGTTCCGTATAGTGCGTAGCGTCGGGTTCCGTGAGTCAGTGTGTGATGTAGTCGTTCGCTACATTCAATAATCAATTCACTATCGTACACCACTCCGTCGTCGGGCCCAGTCAGCATACTGGCTTTTGTTGTATGCAGTGCAGTATGTACTAAAACTCGTTGCAGAGTGGACGCGCGCGCGTCGCTCGAAACTTTCGTGCGCGCTTTACGCTAATAATAAACAAACTCTCAAACTGTTCGTAGTGAATTCAATTGTGATAAATGTGACCAGTTCTTGAGTGTCAGTGAAATTATGTGTCCTTATGCTTAGAACGGTACTTGGTACTTGCTGTTTATGAAGCGTTGCTCTATTATTCTCTTAGGGCTACTAGGAGCGCAACATGTTTGATTAAGTTTGTTGTTCACGAATCAGTTTGTTGTTGGTATACATTAAAGTCATGTTAAAGTTCCTAATTGTAACTTATTGAATTTTTTTATAATGTTTATTAACTTTGTTACATTAATAATTAGTAAACGAATCTTCAAGCAATTTAAAAACATTTTAAATGTTTTCTGTAACTGTAAATATTCTAAAATTAAAACTTGCGATTTATACAGAATATAAACTATCTATAACTCACTTCGTGTATCTAATGCAGAACGAAGCAGGTACCCATTCCGTTTTTTACGTTTATAGGGTGTCCTTAGTCCAATCTGCAGCCCCGGTCTCTATTCAACGTCCTTTGTTATACAGTATTCATTGTATTGCAAAGGGATATACAGGTTTTCAATAAAAGTATTCGTACTCAAACGTTAAAAATGTTATCAAAGCGTACAGTGCATATGTATCATCGATAACACTCATCGCAGTATGATTTGCTATGATTGCAGTTTTATTCGTTTAAGTACCTTAGTTACTATTTTATTATCCTAATTACTAGTAAATAGATTTATACAAACTAAATGTTATTTTCAGAAACTCCGTTTCATCAATTCTTAAATAAACATCAAAGCAATTCTACACACTAAAATCGGATAACGAGTGTATCTGGTTTGGAATCAAGTCAAATATCTCACCTATAATACTTTGATGTGTTTTATATTATGCTTATCATTATAACGTTTCCGTAACTAATACAAAAAGAAAAATCCTTAACATTATAAACTTGTATTGCCGGTTACAATCCAATTATCTCCTAGATTATCGCATCCAATGGCATTGCGTACATTATTGTTTAATAATATCTTAATGCAGAAATAATAAGCAGATTACGTCGTAGTTTTTCTTCAAGGAAGACTTTGTTGGACAAAAAATTTAAACGAGTTATTTTATATTTTCCTTAAAAGGCGACCTTTTCAATTTGTTCATTGAAGGTTAGGACATTATCTCTAACTTTTATATCTTGTGTGACTTAAATGGACGTTATAAATTAATTGTGACAGTAAGTGTTTGCTTGTGGTCGTAGCGTACCAGTTATCACCGCAGGAATGACAGCGACTCTTGTCCTATTTGCGTAACTGAGCCTATCTATGTCAAAATCCCCGTGTAATAAGATGCAATCGTTCATAAAGATAGTAATTCTACACAAATCTCTGTAGGAATTCTGATCAACAGCTTAATTAATACGAAGCTTTAAACTACGAGTGTTATAGGAAAGCATCTCCTCCCGACAAGCGCATAACATGTGTTTCCGCTGTAAGGGGACGTTTTCCATTTTACGGTTCATTTGCGATCTGAACTACTCAAGACACTTCAAAGGATAGATAAACGTAATTCTACTATAGATCACCTCTATCCCTATTGGGTTGAAAGGTGGCTGAGTCATGCTATTCGATGAGAAAACATGGCAATTACAGTTTTTCTCTGTATTTATATGGCTATCGGATCCGCTTTGTGAATTTATGTCATGTATCTTTATCAAATTACTTGTATCACTATTTATGGCGTGG
This sequence comes from Ochlodes sylvanus, assembly GCA_905404295.2. Taxonomy (NCBI): domain Eukaryota; kingdom Metazoa; phylum Arthropoda; class Insecta; order Lepidoptera; family Hesperiidae; genus Ochlodes; species Ochlodes sylvanus. The sequence continues at coordinate 9,145,862 of FR990127.1, forward strand.
CCATAGGTTTTATCTTTATCTATAGATATAGTATATCTACATGCATAGAGAATATTATTACTTTTAATTATTGAGTGTCACAGACACTCCTTACGTTTTTGTTTATTGTTGTTATATTTTGTTCTACTTGTTTTATTTACATTTATTTGTTTTATGTACATTTTAAGCACTACCCAAATGTCCTTTAGGTAAATAAAGTACAATTCAAATGTTACCTTTACTCATTAGAATTTCTTTAAAAATCTTTTGCAAAACTATTTTTATAATTCTCATATTTTGCATTCGCAGGTTACTATCACATTCAAATAAATAGATTATATTTGTTCTCTCTGTTACTATGCAATATTACCTTTATTTAAATAAACGGAAGATGTACATATATAGCGTTCAATCAGCGAAGCGCTTCTTCGGGAGACTCAATTGAGGTTAATTTGTACAGAGACAGGCAACAGATCTCTAGCGCCCCTGCCATATATATACGTTCAATAAGTTAAATGGCCTAGTAAATTTATCTCATATTCATGAACAATGTACTACATTCGTAGTTCGTTTCCTCGTTGGCATCTTCTAATGACGTGGAATGATTCTGCTCTGCTTTTACATTTCATAATAGAACCATTTATGTGCATAACTAGTCCCTTAACCCACATTTTTAACTCTCTTTGCTTTCCTACTTTCACTTTCTTATTAAGGTTTTTATTGTTTCAAACATTCCATTATCCTCTTGACATTAAACATTACTACTTTTTGAAAAACGTGTTCTTAATTTAAATTAATGTAGTTCAATCCAAAAGATTGTTGTTCTAGTATTAAGGACAACAATTATCATATGGTATTTTAAAATTTCAATGTTATAATGTACAATGAAGATAATTTTAGATGAATTAAACTAGTAAATGCGCATGCAGTACCTGTTAAGTGGCAGAGCCCACATCATCTGGAACCAATCTGAAATAGTACTACCATTCTGTATGAGGCTAGTCACAGATATAATTATGTACGAGTACACCTACTCGTGGAGACTAAAAGGAATACCGCTTTTATACGCGTCATTAGTTTAGACGACGTTATATGGGATATACACCTTCTAAAAATATTTCTGCAGTTAAGACAAGGATCGTGTATTAGCATACATTATTTCAGGCGATTTTAGGAAATCATCCAATAGTTCAATTTGTCCTAAATTGTCATAGGTTAGGCCCTGTTCGATTTTCTATTTCTTATAATACTAAGCATAGCGTTCGTTGAGGTAAAAGGCGTCAGGAGAACTTTCTTTACGATCTTACACGGCAACAGAAACCTTTTAAGCTTAATCCCTTTTTGGGCTCGTACAAAAAACAGTGCACACTTGTTTATAGAACAAAGACAACGAACTCGTAAAATGTGTATAAAATATTTTAAAGTTCAGTTGTCAGTGTTTTCATGGCTGATACGTGTAGCGATAAAGGAAAGGGGATATAAAACCGAGATACGCCGGGGAAAGCGTGCTGGTTTTGGTACTTAATTTACTTATATCCCGATAAATAATTGTTTATAGCAGATAAAGTATTCTAAGTTATCTTTTGCTAATTTTTAAGTAAGATTTCTTGACTAATATGAAAATTTCAATTTCCCAAAATCTTACTCAGTGTTTTATTTATTGTCAATCAATTTTTTATAATCTTCCGTCTACTAAACTTGAGTGCACCAAGATTTGTAATTTGTATTATGAACAATTTTTAACATCATAAGTAGGTATTTAATATTATCAGATATCGTCACGAGTATAGAAATATTAAGTCTTAGGTTTTGTTAATAGATGATTCAAATTAGAAACTTTTTATTGACATCTTTCAATAACGTGATTTAATATTACTGTGGTGCCATCTCTTATAAAGAAACGGGAAATTGCTAACACGTTCTTAAAAATTAGTGATAGGTATGTGTTAAAAGTTTAATGCTAGTATCCTTCTTAAGTTTCTTTTTCTTTAGCTACATTAGACGTAATTATGATTAATATGTACAAACTAACAAGAAACGGCATCAGTTTCAAGTAGCCTATAGATTTCGGGCTATTAATGTGTCGGAAAAGAAACACGTTTTGCAGGCCAACAGGAAGGAACTCATGTAAGAAATTTAATTGATGCTTAATGAAGTTCATCCTTCATTCGTTGGTATTACGAGCATAAATTGCGTAATAAGTATTTGGTACGATGGAAATATTTTTTATGAGATGTAGAAATTTGTAAATACGTCTAAGTACCGAACGCCTCCTTACGGTGCCTAATTTAAAAGTTTAATAAAATAAAAATAAAAAATTGCTTTGAAATATTAATGCATACGTACGTACGAGTATGTACATAAATCCACAAATATCTGTATAACGTTCTAAGTCAAACAGGAAGTGTTAAAAAATACGATAGGTAATAAGTTATCATAACCGCAATTATAATATTTTATGATCAGTTTGGAATTTTTGAGGATGACTCAATAAACTGCACTAACTCTCTTAGGTTGTCAGAAATTTTACGAGTATTATCAGATTTACAACAGTTTTACATTTCGCATTCCTACACTACTGGATAAATCAGCAATCAGAAAATTGCGTTTATTACGTGTAATCTGTACCTAATACTTAAAATTGCAACGGGGTAAACCTGTTGTAACTTGGAATATTTTTTCGGAATTTTTTATGTAGGTTTGTCAGTTTTATAGTCGATATTGAGCCCAATACATTATTTTATTTTTTACCTATATGCGTATCTACTTCGAGCATCACACAGTAACCGCAGAATAGGTTTAGGTTTAAGTGATACGTCGCTTTGTTAGGTACTTACGACACTTATGTATTAACTTTATGTATTAACTTGAAATACGGATTTGTTCCCGCGGGATAAAAATAGAAGTTAGTATGGATGTTCCAAGAAAAGGTTTCAAATTGATGTTTTGATAGCATTTAATTTTATGTAACTATACGATAAAATGATGTTTTTCTATTAATACCTACAACAAGTTGTATAATTTAATTCTTTTTTACAATAAAATAATCAATAAAATATTTACCGAAGCGACACAAGTTCGTGTTACTAGTGAGTTTATGTTTGTCGTTTAGAAATTATATTATTTTGCTAGAAACGAGAAAATTATAGATAACCATTCTCCAAAGTCTCGTTTTTTACATAAATATAAATTTTTACATATCTGCATAATCGGTATAACGCACAATAGCATGGAAAAAAGTCCACTATTTATGAGTTCTATGCAGCTGTTAGCGTAACAAATATTTTCCCGCAGAATACCTATGTATATTTCAAATAACAAATGTAACTATTTCAACAGGTTACTTAAATCTCAGTTAGTCAACTAGGCAATAACAATTCGTAACTACGTACCTAACAAATTGTTTATTGCTATTAAATCGTTATTGCGGCTTTGCGGCTCTATCTGCTGACATTTATTATATGATTTTGAGTTAATGAATGACGTTGACTGGCTGGACATTACAATCAATCCATGTGCTGTGGTGCTCAACCTGCTCGTTGAATTAATGGTAAAATAAATACCCTATCAAATAACAATTAACGGCTAAATTGGTTAATTTATTGTTTCTATTGGAAGGTTTGTTCGAAATTACCTCATGAAAGAGTAGTTAACGACATGTAGATTTTATAAACGCCCCTGCTTCCCTTCGTTAAATGCATACCTTTAGTACCTACCTGCACTCAAGAAAATGTGTATATGAGATTATTTACGTAAAATCTAAAAAATATTGTCATAGGATAGGATATTGCTCTAATGATTGTCCCTATTTTAGGCTCATAATCACTGATAGACATATTTATGCTTATGTGTCTGAAATAAATTGAAAAGTGTTTAGCGTAAAATTGATTAAAAATATATTCATTCCAGCATATCCGAAAGCGGAAATCCAGTTTATTCTTATGGAGTCATAATTCAGCCGTAATGATTAAAGCAGATGGAATATATTATTTACACTCTACATTATAAAAATACACGTATTGAAGTCCCAATTACACAATCGGATACTCTTGACCGCTCGGCCTCTCGAGGATTTATCAATGATTGTACGGTATGATACAGAACACGTCCATCAAGTGTTGCGTCACTGCTAACGACCTTCGCAGGAGTAACTCAGTTTTTACGCTGAGCTTAAGATGCTCTGACATTTTCCTTACTCGTTATTCGTAAGTTGCTTGAACTTGTCCCAATTAAGAATATCATGCGGAGGATTCTTATCACGATGCTTTTATGGTAGGATATGATTTTCTGTTAATCATATAATGATGTATTGTGATGATGATGATGATGATGATGATGATATAATGATTGTTTATTAGAGGCACTTATATACATTTTAGTTAGTTAATACAATCTTTTCTGCTGGATTTTTATGTAAAAAAACACAGCATTGTTGATTTTTTTAACGCTACACGCGTATTTCTTTGAAATAACCTCCTAAATATTGAAGGTCCTAAGGTGCAAATAAATTACGGTGGTCATAAGACTCATAAGTCATAATAATGGTGGATGAAATAGGTACAAGAAGTTTTCCTATTTTACACAGAAATAGAGCCGTGTAGAAATAAAAAAATCTTTTACCTTAAAAATACCTTATTCACCACATATACTCGTAGATGTCGACTTAGTATTTTTTCGTTGGACTTTCTAACGGAAATTTACCTATTATCGTAAAAACGAATATGAATAAAAACGCGAACCTGATTTGTAGAATAATTGTTTAATGATTTATAATATCCTGTATTAATAATTCCGCTTAATGTTTTTTTATTGATTTAAATGTAATACAACATACCGTGCAGTCCAGGAAGAGTTATGTGACTGTAGCTTGAATAGGATTACAGTAGTTAAGTTTTCGCAAATCTATTCCTACTCTTGACTTCTTGAGGACTGTGATGAAATGCCTTAGTTGTTAGACAATCAATTTTAAATCGAAACATTAAGTTTCAATTATTAACATTATGGGTTCATTCTTATCTGGGTCTATTTGTTATATTATTTTGCCTTTTTTACGTGCCGTTGGAGCTCCATACTGGACGCATGTATTTATTTCGAATCACATATATGGCCGTTTCCATTAGTATCGGTTACCTTGAACGCACTCAACTCAATACAAAACTTTAATAAATACTTATAGCACGGATGACGTCATATGGTTAACTACAGTGCATCTTAAGCAAGTAAATCCACATGATCAACGCATTTACTTATAATTTTTTACGTCATACGAACATCTCATCCTAATACGATACGAAGGAATCTTTGAAGTCGATAATGCATTTCTAGTGTTTATTGTTAGTCCATTCGCCTACCAGTTTTTGTTAAACTTAGCGGTCAATAGCAACCGGTTACAATAATGCAACTGTTCAAAACCGGTACGGGGAACTCTTTACAGAAGGGTACTTCCCAGAAAGTCCTTTTGTGTTAGCTCAACTAGTTTGAGAGTAAACACGCGATGTAGGTAAGGATATCCTGAGTGGTTTACTCATTATATCATCTCGCTTATGGCGGGAAGGAAGCTGTATGAGGCGGGATCATGCTCTATCTAACCAGGAAGTCGGGGCACCTACTCACGTACGTAAGAAAATAAGTAGGGATCAAATGATGTCGGATAGTTGATATTTTGCTCAGGACTTGTTTACACACGTAAGGTGGTCTTGAGTCAACTGCAACAGATATAAAGGACGTCACCGTCAGCACACGGCCGGTGTTCGTATTTGTTCGCACTTCATTTGTTTATGTTATCTTAATTGCAGTGTTTGTATTATCAGCAACGGAATACGAGTATATGTGATAAGGAATACATTATACTTTGTCTTCGTGTCAAAACAAAGAGAAAACAAACTCCTAACAGGAAAATGTGTTTTCTTCAAAGAAATGGTAGAGTTCGGGATTTGCCCTGACATTATCATTATTTAATATAATTGTTTAGTAAGTGACAATAACTTATCTAAGTTTAACGAACAATTTTATCGTACGAGTAGGTACCTTATCTTACTTACCACTCTTCGCATTTTTATTATCAATTTTTGTATTAAAACAACTTTAAAATTGCACGAATTTATCTCCAAATTCCTTGAACTTTACAGTATTCATTAATTTAATATCTACCTTGTAACTGGGTTTCGCTTATAATAATTTACGATATGAATTCAGCATACATTATCTTTACTCCGGTACCAATTGCATCTATTAATAGAAATGCATAATTTGCTCTTAAACGTCTCAAATTATTATGTATTAATCCGTCTCGCTTAATTACTTACTAGCGATTTCCATGACAATAGAGACAGGGGTTAGAGGTCGCATGTTCGCCCTTAAAATGAAGAACTCTATACGGCAGTGTAATGTGTCCCGTATAGGTCGTTCGGTCTCGGTGAACAATAACCAACCCATGTGGATTACAGCTAGTTTACGAGCGACGTCTGCGGTATTCATTCCCATGTCATACAACCATAATTTGCTGTGCAATATCCACAATGAATGCCTTATAACTCGTTCCGGTTCGCTAGGACTTCGATTGGACTACCACGGCGCCCATATTGTATAGAAACCGAATGTTTATGCTAATAATGACATGATAACGTTCATTCGTTGCCAGAATTCGGTACAACTATAAATTAATCGATGCTGGCATTTGGTATCCGATTTCATCTATTCTTTGTGGAGCTCCTTATCGGCTGGTTGGTTGGACTTATGCAAGATTGTAAGCCCTAATGGCTCCTTGACCGAATTTAATAAACTGAAGCACATGACGCGGTCTGTGTTCACCTTTGGATCGTATCGAGTATCCCATGGAGTTCGCTTCGCTGAGGCCATGTGCGCGACAGATGCTCCGTGTCTCAGTCGTGGCTCGATTTTGTTGAGTCTTTTACTTTTGAAAAAGCTGTTCGGTTATGCTCATTTCCTTCAGCTATTCATCATATAAGTTTTGTATTGGACACAAGTCGGCTCCATTTAGAGGCCTTATAATATGCTACATTCAATTAAGAGTGACTTTTGAGTAACATACTTTTCATCGATTCGTTAAAAATAACATAATGTTCGGAATTTGAATTAGTTACTCAAGAATGTTCTTATTTGTATGGGATTTCCGTACGTTGAATATATTCGATGCTGTCTTTAGGACACGTGTTATTCTCATATCATTCTTATTAGATCATCATTATCCTTCTTGCGTCTTATTTCTAGTATAAAATTTATTCGCAATTATAGTAATGTGTGCGTAGAATATACAACTTATTTAAATTCTCAAACGGGTTTCGCGGTTTGAACATCAATGAATTGATTATTTATCAAGGGTTATCTTTTTACGTTTGATTTATGTATGTACCTTATCTTTATAGAACCGCTCGTTGGTTGTCACGTTTGTGTGAAGTTCAAAACACGTTTTATATGTATTAAACATGTTATACATGACAAAAAGTTTTTTACAGACATTTCATAGCAGTACGTTGTACAAAGTTATATATCTCTACAAAAGCTCATTGTATCTCTAAGTCTATCGAAATCTTAAAAAACCGATGAACTTGCAGTCGAGTCACCTGACAATAAGTAAGTATCGCCGCAATGAGTGACGCCCATTGACACCATTAACACCAAAGACATTAGATGCGTTGCCGGCAAAAAAAGAAGCGAGGGAAGGGCATTTTTCTGGCTCGACCAAGCATGAGTACCATTGTCGACCCCTAGTTGGTAGTGACCCTGCCTGCATAGCGAGGGGTCCCGGGTTCGGAAAATAATAGGTACAATAACATTTGTTTGTTACTGAAAAGTCTAAATTTTAGTTCATGGACACCTGTAATGAAAACCAACATGGTCCATATTAAATTTCATAATAATTATACTCGAGTTGCATTGTAATTCCATGCTCTCCTTGGTAAAATCCGCTCGTATTGTTTGTATTGAAAGGTTAAGGCAATCTCGGTGGATGTGGATTTGCCCTACAATCATCTCCACACAGGTTTCTACCACCTGTCAAATATGTTCAACACCTGACCATGTTAAAATGTGAATAAAAAGGGACTTTGCTGCATAAAATGGGTTAACTACTTTCTAATCAGAGTGGCTGCATACTAGCGAAGATGAAATACGTCGCGTTTTGACGTTTTCTACGAAAACTAGGCGCTACGTGATTGGGACGCTAACATTCTACGATGTGATGATAATATAAAGTTCCAATATTGGTTTGTGCCTACTACTTAGGTATATTACTAAATAGATTTATGTCAATAGTGCCTTTGCGTTAGTTTTGAGTGTAGTATAGTCAAATGGACCTGTCATATTATCCAGTAGAAGTTAAATAAGAAACCTCAAATAGCCTTTTATTAAATTTCGTTGAAGTTATTCGAAAATATGTCTTAGGTTGTTCCTTTTAAACGATTAAAATAATTTGCGTTACACATATCGACGCTGGAAAGCATATGAATACAGTAATGTAATTACTTTCAGGGTTACAGCGTTTATGCTTTCCCGCGTTTTAACATAATATACATGTATAATGGTTTATTGAATTTGTTTTGTATTATAAGATAAATTATTGCCATAATAATACGTAACACTTATACAGTATAGACATTGACCGCTCTTCAGAAGAGTGATGGCTGTATTACAAAATGCGAACTTTTCGTATTAGCGAGTATCGAATGTTGCAATTATTAAATGTGACCGTGGCCAATTTTACCAAGGAATCATCTAAAAAATAATAAATAGTCACAAATCTTAATAAAATGGTAATCTACATGTAGTAAACTTTACGAGTCTGTCCCATGCCCATGTAATACAAAAAATAGTGGAATAAGAACATGTCGACCCTCCCTAAAAATGACATATATTCATATTTACTCGTAAATAGCGTAGACATTAAACTGCTAAAGCAGCTCGTATATTTTTATTTTCTTCTAGACACAAAACATCTAGATAGATAAAACTAAACGACTTTGCGGGTACAGCATACATTTTGGCGAACAATACGAGCAAAAATACAATGGCACAGTGTTCAGCCTGGGGGCAATAGCGGGACGCCAGTTGATAAAAAACCTAATAGGCTATTCGAACCAAAACACATGTGTCATTCTAAACAAATATGCAACACTATTGTTTGGGAGCCGATAAAGAAGGTCATAATAATTCTTTCTCGGAAGACAAGTGCCATGGCCGGCCGACCTACCAATCGAGAATCTATATCATTTGACACTGTTCTTGGCATACAGTTAACAATGCTAGTATTACTTCACTAAACAATCAACGACTTTTAGGGTCACTATCTATTTATGGTACTATTATGTTCCTTATTCATGTGATTGGTATTTTTATTCGTCTGATATGAATGAATATTATGATGATTAATGGCTGGCAAATGTAGATACTATACAATGCAAATGTTTATTGTACAACAGGTACAAGATAGATACATAGAAACACTGAGTACAACCTTGTAACTGGGAGGTTCTGTAATAATTTATTGATGTCTTCCAGACAGTTAAATGCAAATATTGAAAAAAAAAGAAAAAAGGGCAGAGTTGTTTAAACAATATATTAAGATATCGCTTACCATTAGTTGGTCAAACTACTCATTTGTTTGTCATCTATTAATATTACCTAATAAAAAAGACTGCAACTAGTTTCAAATACATATTAGCGAACATAATGAATGGATGTCGTGCAGTAAAAAAATTTATAGTGGCAAAGGTAATAAATAAGAGATATCTGTAAGATAAATTTATACAAAACGTAACGTCTAATGCCTCGTGGAAAATCCGTTTCCTGTTCATATGATTACAGTACAGAAACGTAATAAAAGTCTCTTTAATTCTAGCAGTTTTTCGGTCAATTGATTTGTGACGTTGTTGCCGCGGAATAGTTTCCGCAATGTTTATTTACAGTCGCCCCGAAAGCAAGGTCCATTGAAAGATTACGAAATGACCGTGAAATGAAAATATTACAGAACTCGTTGTTTCTGCGGTCCCTACAGAGGCTAACGCACAGGTCGTTGATACGGGTACCGAGGCATATTCGTGCATAGGAGGGAAGAACACGAGTATATAAACATTGCTTCCATCACGCTCTAACACTAACTCCAGTGCTTCTCAAAGTGCTCAGAGTTGGGTTCTTCAGATAATGTGCTTGAATGATGATAATCTGTATCATGAAATGAAAGACAATAAGTCCCTCATATTTGTTATGCATTTGAGAGATCTTTCAAGTAGAGTAGAAAGTTTTTTGAGGGCCTAGTATTTATTGTTTCATTTTATTTGTATGCATTTATTTTATGTTTAATAATGTTTCCCTAAGTACTTGATTTAGTAATTATCGAATAAAGTAAATAAGTGTGCTCTATGCATGAGTTATCAAATTTTAATTTATACAAAAAGTTTCTTCATATAAAACAATCTGTACAACCCATTGACATATGATATTACTATGGACGCACGGTCCGCGCTAAAAAATGTCCGAGCCAACTCAACAACAATACGCAAGTAGAACAACAATGCCCCGTTAGTCACTTTTTGACCGTGCTGACAACTAGACATCAATGATGCCGTATTGTATTTTGAAATCGTGTAAAAACTACGCAAGTAAAGTGAAATATGCCGATGGTATATCATATTTTCGGTAAGTAAAATATTGTTTTATCTTTTAAAGTATTGGTTTGCTACGAATACACACTATTTTATTTTAAATCGAATTAATTTCGTAAATAAATCTCAGAATCACTCAAAAGAATCAAAAATATATCTTTGTCTTTGTCTTCTCGCTATACAGACTGTAGTCAGAAAGAGATAAACATATCCATTACTTTAGTTTAAATTATTTTGCACGATTTCACGATTGCACAATAGTAAACGAATAAATGCAAGATATAGAACAAAAGTTTCCATAGAGTCGCTGTTGATGTTATATAAATAGATTATGTTTAAATTTTTTTTAGTACAATAAAATATATTTCTTCTAGATTTCCTTTAGACCCAATACGTTGTTAAGCATGGAGAAGTATTATTGCTACATCGCGAGAGGAAGAATATTTTATGCCGAAAGCAGCCTACGTTGTATGCTCGGATCATTTTAAAGAAGATGACATGTACATAACTGGCAAAGGCATAAGAAGAATAAAAAACACAGCTGTGCCAAGCTTCTTGGAAGTTTCTTGCCGCTTCTTCTTCCAAGACTACTCACGGTAGGGATTTGTTAAAGCGATGGCGTAGATTGACTTTCGAAAAGTGTTTGTAAAAAACCAACTTCGAATAAATTTCATTTCATTTCATTTCATTTCATAAGTTGTATCTTTTTCATTACTCTTTTTCGTTTCATTGAATCCAATTCATAACGTTCCGAAAAAAGTTTCAGTTAAAAAATGTAATTAATGTGTAATAAAAATAAAAATAAATAATGTATTATTTTAAATAAACACTACTCTATTACTTTATTAGTCGCGTTTTATTTCACTATGAGCTGCATATGGTGATTATGGTGTGTTGAGCACTCGAAGTATCATAAGGTGTCATTGATGTATCAGTGTTTGTTGCAATCGAAATGAAACCGTGATGTAATGATTTTAGTGCTTAAATTACCTTGTAAACATTTAAATTCTTGTGATGTCAAACTGGGACATTATTTTCGCGATTTTAGTAGGAGACCCTAAGTCCATAGTATTTATGTCAATGGTACAACCGACTTAAAATCGTAAATTATACTTATGTTTGGGATCAAAGTTTAATAAAACTTACGATCGGAAAATAAACGAGCGGAATGATAAATCTAATGTAATGTACCTTTCTGTCCAATTTGAACTACATAATTGGTTATTTATAATATGATCATATTACACTTTGAGAACAATAGGAGAAGGAACGATGAAGGTCTGGCACGGATCTCCCCTCTGTCTTCGTACGGTTATTAGGGCCCACACATAATTTATGATTTAACCCGTATAACGACTTCACGTATTGAACTACACAGGGGCAGTAGCAGTGTGACTTCTGAATGTATTTGAGGTGATGATATCTTTAAAAAACCTAGATAATTATCATTCTTGAGGTAGACTAATATTTTGATGTTAGATTTCTTGATAAATATGTACATGGTAGTAAAACAATGTTTTGCTCCTAACAATGGATACTTATAAGTACATACATGTAATAATAAATACATGTGATGTGACCTTTTATTTAATATTATCAGTTCATTATTGTAAGACGAGATCATAGCCTGTGGTTAGAACCTTTATAATCCTTTGAAGGTTTTGCCTGAAGCACTGATTTATTAGATACCAACCTGACGCGAGACCATCCTTACACCTACTAATCCTGCGGTGAAGCTATTTGATATAAGTTTCGGTTTGAATGTTGAGGCATTTAAACATACATATTTTTATTCAATAGCAATACATTATGAGGTTGGTAACGAATAGCTATTAGGCAGCAGTCGCTACTAAACCCCAAGTGGATTGCATGCTCGTTTACTAGTTACATTTAAAATGGATTGTTATGAGTTACGATTGAAGTCCAGCTTAGCGTAGCTTCTCTAGTAAGCAGCTTTAAGTAATTTTTATTACAAATAAAATTATGCATTACGAACAATGCATACCTAAACGGCTTCTGTCATTGTCTGTCTGTGCATTTTGAATGAATAATGCAATAAATGATACTTCTTAACATAACATCGAAGTAACCGCTTATAAATAAATTTATTTTTAGATTTGTATACTAAGCTAACGTAAAAATATTGTATTGTCGGTGCACATTCAGTCCAGTTATAGGAACTATATTAGGTTCGGTTTAAAGATTCTTTATTTCTCATAAGACATACTTATTAATTATTATAAGTACATTGTCACTTAAAATGAGAAACTTAATATCTATATACAGTATATTTCGGCGCAATTAAATTAAATCAGTACAAAAGTGTGGACATAATATATGTAGGTAATAGCTTCTGTACCTTTCTCACTGTTTATGTGTATACATATGTGCGTGTATGTGTGTGTGTGAGCGTGCGTAAATACGTGCGCGTGCGTGTGTGTGTATGCATGTGTGTGTGTGTGTGTGTGTGTGTGTGTGTGTGTGTGTGTGTGTGTGTGTGTGTGGTTATATGGTTGTGAGTGTATAACAGGTAAGAAATATTTTAGCTTTTTAGATGTAATTTTTTTTTATTATTAAGGTTTTGTGTGCAATTTAATGTTTATTGTTTATTTACATATACTCTTACATATAGATTTTGGATGCTTTATTTACATATTTTTTTTTCCTTAACTGTTACTCTTTATTTTTATTTTTAATTATTCAATTTTACTGAGTACGTAATTTTTAAGTAGACCTTTAAATTTGGCAAAAGAATTAACGCTTGTGATGCTTTCCGGTAGTTTATTATACATTTTTGCTCCTTCCCGTGTTATACTTGACGCGCCGTAATTTGTACGAGTTCGGGGTAACTGTAATAGGTTTGTGTGTTTTCTACGCTTACTATATTTACTGGCCACTGTCAACCTAAAATGTAATTGTGATTGTACATTTTTGTCAAGGATTTTTCTTACTAGCATGCAGGTTTTATAAGTATATATATATGTGTTTTATATTAAAAAGCTTGGTCTTTTTGTAAACATTATTGGTAGGTGTTAAAAAATCTAAATTAAAAAGCACCTTTATTAATTTGTTTTGCGTTCTTTGCAGCGGTAATAAGTTAGTCTTCGCCGCACACCCCCATATTTCAGTAAGATATTCTAGATGAGGTTTTACTAGAGCATTAGGTATATATTACTATGCGTACTTTCGGTGGTATACATTTAGATAATCGTCTCAAACAGCCTACTAAAGATATTAATTTTTGACGGATTTTTGTTATGTCAGGTTTCCAGGAAAGTTTACTATCTAATGTAAGTCCAAGATATTTCTCTTCTTCTGATCTTTTTATAATTTCATTATTGATTTTAAGACAAGTCTTTATAGTATTTTTTTTGTTTTTGGCTGCAAAAATCATAAAGGTGGTTTTACTAGCATTAACCGTAAGCAAGTTGTATTTAAGCCATTCATCTAGGATATCGAGATCTTTTTGAGCCTGGGCCATGATTTCATCAATATTTTCACCGTAGTAAAAAAGGCACGTATCGTCTGCGTATAGTATTAGGTCCCCTGTTAGACCAATTTTGCTTATACTGTTTATGTAAATAAGAAATAACAGGGGCCCCAAAACTGATCCTTGAGGGACACCGTAACTTATTTTGGCCAAATCACTTTTACAATCTGAAATTTTTACAATTTGACACCGATTGGATAAGTACGACTCAAGAATTTTGTAGGCAGCGTCATCAAATAGACATTTAAGCTTTTCCAGTAAAAGTGGGTGGCTGACAGTGTCAAATGCCTTTTTCAGATCAATATATATGCCCAAGGCTATTTGTTTTTTATCAATTGCATGTTTGATATTCGTAATTAGATCTATTGTAGCTGCTGTAGTATTTGATTTGGGTCTGAAACCGTACTGTTTTTTAGACAAAAATTCAAAGCTATTTAAATGGTTGAATATTCGTTTGTAGAGTATCTTTTCAAATATCTTAGACATTACTGGCAGAACCGATATAGGCCTGTAGTTACTTGGGTCAGTTTTAGGTCCAGATTTATAAATTGGGGTGACTTTAGCTATTTTTAGAGTATCAGGGAAGACTCCTTGATCTAAACATTTATTTATAGAAGATACCAAATCATTTACTATTAATTTTTTAATGCATTTTAGAGCTTTTGTGTTTATCTCGTCTATTCCAGAACTAGAATTACTGTCTAAATTGTCTATAATCTTAATAACTTCAAGTTGTGTGCATGGTTGAAACTGTTTAAGGATTACATACGAATTGTTGTGTTGGGTATAAGGATACGAGTTATGGTTATGATAGTGAACTGGAATGTTGTGAGCTAAGACTGAGCCAATTGTTGAAAAGAATACTATCACAAATTTTTTTACAGTCAGTTATGGTTTCACTATTGATCACTAGTTTATGAGGCGCATTGTCAACACTTAATTTGTTGTTGGCTAGGCTGGATATTAATTTCCACATTTTCTTGGGTTTTTTCTTGCAGTTATCAAAAGCATTAAAGTAATATTTTTTTCGCAGTCTTTTAATCATTTTACATACTTTAATTTTTTTACTAGTAAATAACTTTTTAATCTGGTCGTCATTAGGATTATTTTTTAATTTTGCCCATGCTTCATTTCTTGATTCAATACTTTTGATTACATCGTATGTTATCCAATCATCTTGTGGCAGGTTTAGAATTTTGACTTTCTGCGTTTTGTTATTGTTTACATTTTCCAGAATGAATTTTTCTAGGTTACAATATAAAAGTATAGTTCATACAATTTCTTTATAAAATTTTATAAATTTTGTACCTGTTTAGTAAAATGTAGACATTCATCTTCTTTAGAGCTCTTATTTCGAATTATTTTTGGAGTCTGTTCTTTATCTGAAGGCATTTTTATAAAAAATACATATTTTTTATTTAATTTTTCATGTAGGTACACCATATACAACAAAAGAAACACCACCACTGACCATCAGGTGGAATTGCAGTCAAGAATTTACTTATAACAACAAAAAACAATATACAAGGTGGGCCAGAAAGGCATACGAATTTCAAAATCGCATTACTCGTGACAGGAACGCGGGAGCGGGGTGCGGGTAGTGGGGATAGGTAGCTTGGTTCTTGGAAATTCAGTTGCCATGGAGTGTTTCACCGGTGAGCAACGTGCCTTTTGTGTAAAGGCGTATTACAAAAATGGCGATTCATGCATTATTGCGCGGCGTCTATTTCGCTCTAAGTTTAGTTTACATAATTTAAACCAATGTCCGAGTGAATGTGCGATTAGATTGTGGGTCAGAAAGTTTGAGTCTTCGGGTTCGACATTAAATGAAAAACCTGCGGGGCGTCAAAGGTCGATAAGAACGGAGGAAAATGTAAGCGACGTCGCGGCGTCTGTACGTCGCGATCCCCAGCAGTCGTCCCGAAAGAGATCAGCTGAGCTCGCCATATCAAGAACATCGTTAAGGCGTATTTTGACTAAAGATCTTAAATTACACCCTTATAAACTTCAGTTAGTACACGAATTGAAACCAAATGACCACCATTTACGTCGTGCATTTGCCGAAACAATGTTAGAGCGTTTTCAAAGCTTGAACAACATTCTCTTCTCGGATGAAGCTCATTTTCATTTATGTGGATTTGTCAATAAGCAAAATTGTCGGTATTGGGCCGAAGAAAATCCCCAATTGAAACATCAAAGACCTTTGCATTCGCTTAAAGTCACAGTTTGGGCGGCCATGTCGGCTCAAGGAATCATCGGACCCCATTTCTTCGAAAATAAGCGAGGCCAGGCAGTAACAGTAAATTCTGATCGCTACAAAGCAATGTTACGTAACTTTTTCTTTCCACAACTGCATTATTTTGAAGCCTACAACAACAGGACCTGGTTTCAACAAGATGGCGCGACATCCCATACATCCAATGAGTCTTTGGCAGTTGTTAACGAAATGTTTAATGGAAAACTCATATCGCGTCGAGGGGACATTCCGTGGCCTCCCCGGAGCCCAGATCTCTCGCCAATGGATTTTTTTCTCTGGGGGTACCTCAAGAGTCGCGTTTACGCCAATAAACCGACGACGATTGTCCAGCTCAAAGACAACATTCGCGAGGAAATGTCCGCTATCCCTCCAGCGATGTGCCAGCGAGTTTTCACGAATTTGAGGGCTAGATTGGAAGAGTGTGTACGTGTAGATGGCACACATCTCAGCGATGTTATTTTTAAAAAATAAATTTCCCTTTTGTATTCTTTATTATAAATATATTTTTACTTTCCTGAGCTTTGTAATTTTTTTTATATGAATTTTTATAATCCGCTCATCTTTATGGCCCACCCGTATAAGTAATATTGTAAATAGGTTCTGGTAATATAATTAATAAATACCTACCTACTTACAATTCATTATCTAATACTGTTACATTCACAATAGGCACAATACATGTACATTCACAATAGGCACAAAGCGCTCAAAATACCTACAAGAAGGTACTTACACGAAATCGAATTTGTACACGAACATTTTGTTCGGTGTTTGTATTTAGCACCTCAGTTTCTAAGTCGTACGTAAATCAGAGAAAAAGATCGCTCTCCAGCGATAAGTCCACCTTTTGTTCTGTGTTTTGTTGTAACCTACCTAATGCAATTTTTGCTTTGTGTCTGCAATCGACTGTGTTCTATCTAAATAGAAAATACGTGAAAGGTAAATATACTGAGATGAGTCTGTAACCCAAATGGTATGGACCCCTACCAAGCAAGGGGTGTAGCATTCGACTCCTATTTGGGGTAGACATCTAGGTGTCAGATAAAATAATTGTTACGGTATCGCATTAATTGTTTGTGATGGATCATTTATGTGTTTCATGTAATGTATTACTCGTATGCCAGCCGCAAAACAGGCTACGCTCGTGAGGGGTTGTCGGTTAAGGGGTTTGTTAATATGTTTAAATCAATTATTATTTTGGTACAAACACTCCAGAAGTATCTATAGTATCTTAGAATATTGAAATGAATCTTTTATTCGCATTATCTAATATCTAAATTAAAACTACAATTCATTGTGCTACAGTGACATTTAAACTTTCTTATTCAGTATCATGTTAAGACCTATTGACAAACGTTTATCATTAAAAGTGCCGGATATGTGGTCTCTGCTCGAGCTAACACGTTTCTCAAAGCTATAATAGTGACAGTGATTCGGAGATAAAAAATAATTACAACCACTTACACGGCCGGCGATCGAGAGTGCACGCGGAATAGAAAGTAGATAATCACATATTGTTATGACTTGTATAGTGCAAAATAAACTTGGATTAGATATTTGTTAAGGCTTTTTGTACAATGGATATCTTTGAAAAATAAAAGACTAAGTTTTTTATACAAAAGGAAAAGAAAGCTGACAATAAACGTACAATGGTATAGTGTAAGGAAAAAATGTTTGATTAGTCGTTAAGTATTTACATAATATACCTCTACCAATCCTCAATTGAGACTCCACCAATCCGTACCTACTGCAGAAGCGTGGTGGAGTATGCTCTAGGCGTCCTTAGTGCTGTTTCATGATGAATTTAATTACATTTCAGTACTTGTGACCTTTGACTGATACTACGACATCTTAAAATAACGCAGGTTTAAACAACAATGGGAATATTACGTTATGAGTTACATCGATTTTCTAAACAAGCAAGTAACTGAATATTAAAATTTACAGTATTCACGGCATCACGCGTGAACGGATGGACTAATTTCGTTAATTCTTTTTTTGTTGTTTGTTATTGTCTGAATTCTATTGGAGAAAGATCTCTATTGGAGAAGAAGCTTATGAAAGAAAAAAATAAGAAAATTGCGCCGAAAATTAGAGAATTCAAGAATACTTAACCACCATATTAAATTTTCTAATGTAACCTTAGCGCTTTTGACAATATTAACTTTTTTAATGTAACGTTATGGCGTTCGAAATAACATTGATAGAATGCGTGCTGCAAATATTCGTATCCAATATTCATAGTTAAGTCAGGACAACGTCTGTCGGGTCAGCTAGTCGATGATAATTATATGTTTTTTATAGGACAGGTCTACCTATAGCTAAATTTTTATACTTCCCATTAATCTAAAATAGTTTTCAACAACAATCTGGTTCGTCAAGTGTTACGGTTTAAAATCTAAATGCCATACCTGAGAGCAATTATAGCGGTACTCTCAGACGAAAATAATTTTCATAAGAAGGGTTTTTATCGTTCATCTATATCCGTACCTACTCACAAAAGTATTAAAGCACCCATACTTAATGGTTTTCAATTCATGCACGTGTGTAGCTTCAAGATATTTTTATGTTATGTTTAACCACATGTAAGTACCAAGCATACCGACTAAAGCCTAAGTTAATTACTCAGTGATAATTTAATTTAAAGTGTACAGTGGAAATAATTTTTAAACATGAAAGTTTCCATCATTTATTATTCGAATTTATTCGAGAGTGAAATAATTTAACTGAACGTGTCTAATAGCGCGATAGATATGGCGGTTACTACGTCGCCAATTTATAATGGCTCGCCTATCCACGACGGATTTGCAACGATCCGTGCTCCCAGGAGTCGAATTAAGATAAGAAATTTAGTCGAACCAAATCATATTTCAAATCTACCTCAGAGGCATTCTGAATACTTCACGCTACAAAGACCTTCCAACAGTAATTTTCTAGACAGTAGTTGTGGAGTGCAATACATAGATAATAATGAACCAAGAAATATTTCGCCAAGCAAGCCGTCACGACTTAGCTTCACCGAGCCCATCTATGCCAAAGTAACGCCACCGCAATCAAACAGTAATTCACCGGTAAAGTACGTTAATGGTAGGAATGAAGTTCATTATGATTCCATAGACACGAAGCCGCGGAGACGTTTGAAAAGCTTAGAATTATCGAGGGACACGGATCTAAGGTTAGAAGAAAAAAACAGTATGACAAGCTTAAATAACGGCGACCGCCAATCGTATGAATTGCACGTAGCAAACCAGGACGCCTTAGAGCAACATTCCGTGCGCACGGACACTACGGGATCTTCCGTCGACTACAGAAAGAGCAACAGCGACAGGGACAACTGCTCGGAATCCTCGGCATACCTTACCGATAACGATAGACCCATATCGAGTTACAGTGACAATTCCACAATACCATCTACCGACACGGAAGACGTATTGAAAGATCTACCGAACAAATCCAGATTTCATAAGTCACCACAGAAATATGCTACGTTAAACATGCGACGTCCTAAATTTATTGACATTAAGCCGCCTAGCTTCCAGGAGAATCCATTCTATGGAAGTCTACATCGAAATAAAATGGGCTATCATTCTGAACCTAACACTCCTTTGTCTGATCGACCGGATATAAATGATGGACCTAACGTACTTAATGAAGTTCAGCAAATACCGAGAATGCCTTTGCAGTATAGTAGAAGTAATTTCAAGAGATCTAGCGAGACTAATGGATTTTCTAAGCGGTTGAGCTATAGACACTCGTTTAGTGCAGATTATAGACCTCAATCACTCGTGAAAAGACCGCATAAATGTTGCGAATGCATAACTGGAATCCCTGCAGACGATGCGGAAACGACGGAATCATCCAGAGCATTAGGAACTCTATATGAATCGCAAGACCCAAAGGTTGGATGTCAAACAATTCTTCGCGCGAAACCGCCAATACCATGGTGGGAGTTAGCCATCAAGAAATCACGGTACAAAAGCTGTCCAATTCTCGAAGAGGTATGTATTTTTCATTATTCTTATTTAAGCTTGACAATAATAATTGTACATAATTATATGCGTAGTTTTCAACCATACTGTTATGAAAACTTTAATGGCTCTCTGCTCCAGTAAATATAGACGTTTGTTGGTCTACTCTCAATGTATCTAGGTCCAGATAACATCAATCTACAGCCGTTAATTATTTTTTCAATAATGTATTCAATTATGTGGTTGATCATTTTAAAGATCTTCGATACGTTAGACATACGCAGAAGAGTTTAATAGGCACTTAAACGACTTCCGCTAAAGAAATAAAACATAATCGATTTTGTCGTAGCAAGTGGCTATAACAAGTGTCAGGTGCATGTATCCGTTAGGCATTTTACCAATCGGGAAATAGTTTTTAATTAAGTGCCTACTTTGTAACAATAATAAATTTAATAATAACATTTTTGTAGAGCCGGCTACACTTTTTTAGAGGCGACCATCTCAGTCCTCAAGGGTAGTAACACACCTGTGACCGAATTATAGCGACACTCTTACTAACAACTACTATACTGGACTATTCCTAACAATTACTAACCCTGTCTCAGTCCTCATACTTACTAACAAACTAACCAGCTAATCTTGTTCCAGCGAGTCTTGTTCTAAGTTGGTCAAAGTTGTCATGGCCGGCAGCGGAAGGTGGTGCAGTATGTTCGTTTGCTACCTTCATTCCATAAAAATAACATAATAAAAAAGTTTTATGGGAATACATTTAAACAAACCTGCTTTGTCTTCCGGCTTAATACAGGTGACGGGTGTAGGTACCCCTTGGTTTAATGGAGTACAATTAACGGTAATTTTAGGGGCGATAGGAGCTTTAAAAGTAATTACTTTGTGATCCCCGATTGGGGTGCGTTTCAATGTTTTATATGAGTAGGTAGTTGTAGGTGGTCAACCCGAGAAAGTTTATTCAATTATAATTTGGTAGGTACCTACCTACTCAATTCACATGTAACAGGTATAATAGTGTATGTTCGTAATATATAAATTTAAAAGTACTTTTTTGTTTTGGTTCATATGATACAACAAAGTTTTTTTTATATCGAATTGACATGGCCCAAAAAACGCGGTGTATCTCGACCCAGTTTTAGAAAAAAAGTATACCTGGCTACCAAAAAGAAAGGTTTCCTATTATTATTATATCCTCCGGTTAGATGTTAACTTAATTTTGTATAGACGTCCGATTCAATGATCTCTGTGGAGTGTGTGATTTAGATGCTATTTGGAAATGATGATTCCCACGCTTTTAGACCTGTGACGACAGGTGTCGGTATCATTATGCAAGTTAACGAAATTGTAATGCACTAACCAAACGTAAACCACACTAGAGTGTAGTGCATCTCTGATAATTTTGTTTATCTATATTAATTTAATTCATTGTCGTTGAAAATAAACCTCAATAGATAAATAATGAGGAATGTTAAATAATGAGTAATCTAATGATTTAATATTTGTCTTTATTATTACGTAAAAAGATAAAGTGTATCCACCTATTACGGCGCCGATTTAATATTAAAGTTTAAAAATTGAAAATTATTTCATTGTAAACAGCTAATCATTTTACATTTTGAAGACTAATTGTTTCGGTAAGTATCCAAATGATATGTACCCATCTGTCTGACCATTAATTAAATTATATTAATGCAGACTATTATTATCACTCTGTCCTAAAACTAAGTGATCTAAATGCAAATACATAAATAATTAAATTATCGTTGAAATTTATCTTGAGGATGGGCATTTATATTTGCCAAATCTACTCAATTGTTGAAGTATACATTTACTATATTAATCAATTATTAATTGATTATTATTAATTATTAATCAAGGTCACTTACAATGTAACTTAAGGTCTCTATTTACTAATACATAAGGACCTTTATTAATAGTAAATAAAACTATCATAAATTACAATTTTTGTGACCCCGATTATTGCATTGAATCGTTTGTCTGATTTTGACGGGACTTACATTGGTAGATAGCTAGCTGATGTAATAAGGAGTAACTTAGGCTTCTTGAATTTTAAAAATTTCCCCATAACACTTAAAATTCCACGCAGACGAAGTCGCGGGCACAGCTAGTAGAAAATAATAGTACGTGTTTATATTTATTCAAAATAAAAATTCAAAATTTATTGTAATACGTTTTATATTATTAGGTTATATCTGAAAAAATTGATAGGTAAGAATAATTCTGGGGTGGAAGGGTTCCTGTATGCAAAAAAATGGAATAGGATCCTTCAGTTCAACCTTTCCTGCTTGTATAAGTATCGAAGTGCACATGCCACACGTGCAGTATTCCCCTACTTCCCCTAGTCCAAATCCGAGGGTACTCTTGCATGGTGGTGAAGTTTTTTTATCTGTCATGGTTCTTCATACTAGACTTCTAACGTAACTTCGTAACGCTAAAAATATTTATTTGTCTGCACACGAACTGTTTCTAATCTCTGAGTGGATTCACCTAAACGACTCACATCTAATCATGAAACAGATAATAATGCTGTGAATAATTCGCAAAAACTTGTCCATCCGTTAAAATGAAGTGGATAATCAAAACATCGAAAAAAGCGTGATTTTTTCCATACATACCATGACATCACACGAGGATTTTTATTTGATAATCGCAACGTAAACAGAGCTCTACAAGGGTTTTTACGATTGATTGTAGCCAATATTATGTCATTGGTGACGACTTACGACTTGCCAACTGTGCAGTTTAAACGGACCGACATGAACAAGGTAGGACAAAGGGCTTGTACATAACATTTACATTACTCTAGATGTGTGTAGGAGCCGGTCGTCCTTACGTAGAAACCTAAAATTACCTTCCTTAAATGCTTCTTTTCAACAAAAATAAAATAAAGATAAGTAAACAAAAATATAGTCATACATTTATGGAGAGTCATTAAAAATTAAGGCTCCCGCTTCCTTAACAGTCGGCAACGTGTCGGTAACTTTTTTATCACAGCTACCGCTATCGCTTGCGCTTTTCGCGTATTCAAAAATAAATACGTTGCGGAATATTTTATACGCGTTCAATTCGATGAGCTCTAGTGAAAGTCTTTGTACTGATGGTGGGTATAATAAAGGGATCGACGTATTGACCTAGGTTGACGCCAGTTGTCGTTAAATATTGTCCGCTGCTGTGGTGAGCCCACGGAGCCCGGCACACTTTCCAAAGACCCGCATCCGTCTGCAGTATTTTCTCGTAGGGCTAGTTTGTGAGAGTATTATTTTACTAGCTCGTGTTACAATCTGAAATGTCTTACTTAACTTTGTTAGCTATGTATGGCGATTTTATGAAGAGCGTAAGAACAGATACACGTTACTCATAAGATTTCCACTTAATTTTATTTTCAGGGGTTTTATTTGTTTATTTCTGTTTGCGTAAAACAAGGCTTCGTTCATGATTTATGTACGAGTAGGTTATGTAGGGACTTGTTGTTTTAAAGCTTTTTAGGTATGGTTAAAAATAGTTGTGTGGTTAAATAAAAAAACGCAAAATCGTTTTGTATCGATACAATTTTGCGTTATTTTATTTAACAACACATGTGTTGTCTTGTTTCAAACAATTTTGTCATCGGCTGAAGTTGAGTTGAGAAATTTCGACAACGAATTATTTTGCTTTCACAAAATATCAAAGTCAATTTGTTGGTGTAGCAACTGCAGATCCTACGCATCTCTACATATTTGCTAACTCAATATCGACACACTATTGTCCGATAATACGTAACTGAGTGTAATGTCACATTCACTTTAGACACTCACATCAAGGTTAAAAGGCCTAATATTTTGTTTATTTTATTATTTAATTTGTTTGTAAATCGAATTTTTAATATTATATTAATACCTGAAGCACAAACTTTGTACCCCTTTATACGAAAATTACGTACGTATTGTCGTGTAGTGTTGATGTAAACTAACCGTTTCACCGAGTAAATTACTGTCGAATTTCGAGCGCAGAGCGGGTAACTAGTTTAATTAAAATGGCATTTATTATTTTTGTAATTCTATGCGTCACAACCATAAAAAACCTACTAACCTAACCATTTTTAAAAACTATACGATAATCTATAATGAAACTGTTAAATGTAGTTGATATATTTTTAATTAAAGGGTCAGTAACAACCCTATCACGACGAGTTTGAACTATAGGTAGCAATATTATGTAGATAAAGCAAGGCGCCATGAATGAGGAAAAGCGCACTTGAACAAATAATAACTATTGTTGAGGAGATGTCATGAATAGGTGTCATGTCCCGAATATAACGTGGGTTCAGTTCAACGGATGCTTATGGTAATACTCGCAAATTGAAGAAGTAGTTACTACACAGCATAATGATATTGTGATCAACATAAGATAAATTATATTTTTGTTCCATGCGGGCTTAGTCACAAAAAGAATTTATGTGTTGGAAATAGGGGCAATATTTAAAAGGTGCATAAAATGTTTATTTTATTTCACAGTCGAATCTTCAATTCCGTATTGAGGTTTTATTATGTAACGTTAAAGTGGCAAAAGTAATGTTTCAAATAGAAGGATCTAACAATACAGTGTAATAAATGTGTGACGTTTTACGGAGCTCAGTTTAAAGTTTTATTAAATGTAGTCCCAAATAAAACTCCAGATTCTTTAAAGCTGAACAATTTTATCATACAAAAGAACATTAGGTACACCTACTTGTAAGTTAGTGCGAGTATTCCTTCCTACGCTCAATGACATCAACAAGTTTACATAAAAACAACAAGAGATTAGAGATTTTATTATAGTCTTGAAACATATTATACGTATATTTTTTATGAAATCGGTTTCGTTTTTTTTTCTAAAAAATATATATTGTGATAACCCATTGCAGTTTCAACAAAAGATTAATGCTTGAACTCGTACCTACCTACTTGCGAAATGATAGCATTTGGCATTTACTTAACCCTTAATTAGGCGCATTAAGAAAATCACACAAATAGTCGCATGGGGTCACTACTGACCCCAAACAAATATATAAAAATGGAGTGGAAGAAATTAATAAAACAAAGTATGTGTTATTAAAAATACTTAAATGCTTTATTATAATTATAATAAAGCATTAAATATATGCATAAAATAATAACTTTGACTTTAAACAAAATCAACTTCTAACATCTCTTAAACTACTTATTTTTGATATAGCCGAGATCAATTAAAAAATATATGTAATTCATATTCATCAACAGATTCTTCTATTCTGCATTCAATGCTGTAAGTCCTGAAGTGTTGCTGACAAACAAATTTACCACACTTATGGCATTTATTTGGCACTTTTTTTTCGTTCGTTTGTTGTCGTTTTTCTCTTTATTGTCACATAGATTGTCTAGATAAAAAATAGTACCCTCCGATGATTCAGGGACATTTTTACATCTTCGGACTCTTCAAATACACTTTCCGAGTCATGAGCACTAAGTATAGGAGTATTATTATCTTCCGCAATTTCACTATCCTAAGTAGAACCAGCGACGTCTTCCTCATCATCGGATAAATCTTCCAGCTATTTCTGTAACTGATTTTCTTTATTCATATTGAAATTTAAATTAAAAGAAAAAAGAAAACATTACAAAAATAAAGACAAGAGTATATAAATTAAATATTACACGAATACAAGTTAAGATATATCCATTTATTTAAAATGGATATATGTAAAAACATAAAAATGAGAACTTACCTTTTGCCAAAAATTGTTACGTAATTGGTCGCATGGGGTCAGCACCTAAGAGAGCAGCGACAAATGTGTACGCGTTGGGTTTCCGACCCAGACTGATTTGCATACCCCGTGGGGAGTTAGGAAGCTAGAAAGAGCGCGTTCGCTTTCCAATCACTTTAACATAATTTTTTTTCAACTTCAAACTGTCCTGACCCCATGCGCCTAATTAAGGGTTAATTCCATTGTATGTATTACCCCTTTAACTTAAGACCTTTATCAGAACAGCCTGTCACTATAGAATATGACACTAAAATTATGACAGTTAAACTTAGAGTTTATATAATATACTCTAAGGTTAAACTTAGAGTATATATATTAACTATACTCTAAGCAGTTAAACAATTACTTGGCGAGCCCAAATACGATAATGTTTACTATCTATCATACCAGCATTGCGGTTTTGTGACACCTTGAACAAGCCCCATCAAGAAGACACAAACCATGGCATAAACAATAATCTAGTTAGAAAAATATATCCAGATTAAAGTTTTTTAAACACCGCAATATCCGCGCTAAGCGTATTTTTGCAAACTACCAAAAGGTTAATAAGGCATGTTGCTTAGAAAGTGATTAATGATTTATTAATATGTAATGAGATGACTTTCCACGGTGAAATTATTCCAACGGAATTTTAAAGTACAGTATGAGTTGCGTGACGTCCATAAAAGTAAATGTTAGAGGGCAATGCACTTCAAATGTACTGCTAAGTAATCTGTCAGACAATTGCGTTCTGCATTTACTTCGTTACGTATTCTAACGATCACCGAACGCTATCTTGGGTGATTAGTGAACTCTTGTTCGATATTATCGAATTTAAAGGAGATCATTCAGGCTCCATACATTTTTGGGCTATATCTGAAAGGACTGAAAGTGCCGGCCAACAAAAAATAATGGTACATTTGGTTAGAACTAACCATATGGGGCAATAGTTAATACATATGGCACACTAGTAGGTTTGCTGTGAGCCAATATCGATTTCTGAAAGTGCTTGGAAACATAACATAATTATTAATATTACAGTGGCGATCCAGTACAATGGCCCAAATGTACTGTAACAATAAAATGAGACTTGCTCCAAAAATAAAATATAAAGTATTTTGTCTGAGGAAGCTTCAGGATAAGTAATTATTAATTAAAATTATCTTTGTGACTCTTAAATTCTTTACATTCTACTCGTATTATTCGCCAGTAGTTCTTTATTTCTTTCCTTTTCTTACTTTTTTAGCTGGCAACGTATCCGTGATGCTTTTATTGTCAAACTTACTGTCTGATAGATCTTCTGCATGTTTGTCGGCAATTAACATAAAAAAAGATATACCTCCGTATATTAAAATTGTCTGTAAGACAAAAGGTTTCCCTTTAAAGGCCGCTCAATTTTCTCTTCTCGTAACGAATAAAGCGACACCTGCTTGCGAATAAATGTATACCAGAGTATTTCATATTGTTAAGAATAAATGATATAAATTTATAAAATCCGTTAACCATTTACCATTAAAATGCTTGATGGTGGTCCACATACCCTGCAACTGCCTATTTGATAGCCTCTGAATTCTTTAAGCGCGGCTGTTTCTACAGCTGTGGATTATAATAATTATAGCACAATTAGCTTCCACCTGTCATAGCTACTCGCGTCTTAAGGTTACGTGCATTTCTCACATTGTAAAGCAATTCAATGAAGATAAACTGCGTGCTTTTTAATTATTTCGCTTTTCTTTGCACACTCGGAATTAAGTTAATAACGCAATCTTGTTTCTGTCAGCTGCGTGCATATTCCTAACAATAAAAACAGCACAGGTATGTCAGAGAAAGAACAAAAATAACGATTCATTTGGAGAACGGCTAAAGTCAAAGTACATGTTATGTTATTTTATCCAACAATTCCTCTTATGCATTTGTATGCAGAAGAGGAATTGCTGGATAAATTATTTAGGCATATCAATTTTACTTTTGACTTAAAACACCTGTTGTATCATCATTAAACGAAGCAGGTTGCAGTTAATTTGCCTTATAAAGTGATAAAAAAAGAACATAATGTGTGAATAGAAGAACGACTTGGCTTAGAATTAAAAATAGAAAACTAGTACTTTCCAACGGGACCCAGTTAGAACCAGAAGTACAGGTGTATCTGATCAGTTTTTACTTGGGCACGTGTAAAGTTGGCGGTATCTATCAATGGTTAAAACACGGTAATTGGTTAAACGGCATGCGCGCGCGCAGGTGAATTACCTACTCTATAAAAAAAATAGTCGTACTTTGAATTACGGAGGGATATTAAACGAACAATAATGAGCGCTAAATTTTGTTTTGCTCTTAACTGTTGAAATTGGTTTATGGACACTTTAAGTGTATGTGTCATCATTCCCAATGTTGTTAATAATGGTTGTTTTTTTAACTACTGAACTAATATCTATTGATTTAATTTTAACCGTCATAGGATCGACGTTTTAATTGTATAATAGGTATATGTATACTTTATTATGAAAAAAGTTTATTCGGTCTTGTCAAGAGAAAACGGGGTAATTTACTTAAAAACTACATACAAAATCATTACTAGGCTATTGTTCTTTATTAATTTATTACTTCTCTTTAAGTTATTAATTAAGCAACGCCCGTTTATACCACATAGCGCTTCATGTATTTAGTACTAGGTATTTAGTAAGGTATTTTCAATTTGCAGGCGTACATTATTACCTTAATAAAAGTTTGATAAGGATCATGGCCGTTGCCCTTGTTTAATTTCGCTGAGTGTTCCCGTGACGTGCTCAAACAAAGGGCTCCGGTGTCCAGCCCACGCCCAGGGTTCAGTATCAGTAAATTTCCATGAGTCACTTTCACTGGTCGCATGTTTATCCTTAACCTTACGCCGACAATTGCTTAATGTAACACATTATTCTATTAGCGTGTTAAAGAAAGCCAACGGGTAGGGTTCAATTATATTTAAATCTCTTTAATTTGTTCTACCTAAAGCAGTAAATTAATTTAACCGTCTGTTATAGATATTACATGACACAATGCAAATCAACTGTTCGAAAACTTTTTGTTAGTAGTTGTTCGATGTTTTTTTCTAATAATGATTATTGGACTGGTTAGTAACTATGGTGCGACGGACTGGAAACAAAAGTAATGTCTGGCGATTTAACCATGCATGTTTTAATACATCTATCTGTAAAAAACATTAGCGGAAGCTGCTTATAAGCAAACGTGCGTTTAAATTTGACGCAAGTAATTTAGCTGTCAACGTTCAACAAAACGGGCGAGGGGCTCAAGAAGTTTATTAAAGGTAGTGATGTTGACTGGTAATAAGTAATAAGTAAGCGAACAATTTATACCTAGACATGTAGATTAGTCAACTGGCGACTGCATCCGCACTATTACTTACGATTACTTGTAGGTACGAATTTAAATTTATGTTATTTTTGTACTTTTATCTTGTTAACTTCAAATTTGGTAGTCACGGAAGTAAACTCATTGTTAAGGAAATTTTATGATACATGTTAAGTACATTGCGAGCGTCAACGGTTGTATTGGTTGATTGCGTTGACTTAAACGTTTGAATTCTTTCTCTGCTCCAAAGGATTTCAGACCTGAGTATTTGATATTAATTTCAGCTTGCTTAGGAACGCGTGGAGTACGCGTTCCTAAGAAAAAGGGTCTTCTTGACAAACAGACAGACGTACAACAAAGTTCCTGTAAGAGTTCTGTTTTTTCTTAAAAGGTACGGACCCCTTAAATAACGTTCCGATGATTCGGAATTTTTAGCAGTTGTGCGTTC
Source organism: Ochlodes sylvanus (assembly GCA_905404295.2). NCBI lineage: Eukaryota > Metazoa > Arthropoda > Insecta > Lepidoptera > Hesperiidae > Ochlodes > Ochlodes sylvanus. The sequence continues at coordinate 9,175,738 of FR990127.1, forward strand.
ACTTAACATGTTATTGGACTCATCTGCTTGCCGCACTGCGCAATCCATCAGGGTAAAGTGAAGTGAAATGAATAATCGATATAATGAGCTTCGTAAAATAGCGCCAAATGTTTAACAATGTTATTATACAGTTGCTTAAAATACCTTACAAATGAATTATTAATCATGTCCTAACTTAAAACTCAGAACAAACAAAAAACAAAATGATAAACTAATAAAGATGTTGAGTTTGATCATGTTAATAATATGGTGTATAAATAATTAAATACCTAATAGATAAAAGAATTACTTTTTTAGTTGGTGTTTTATTACAATATACCAAATAATAAATAACTTTTATTTTTATAACTCAAGTAAGTAACATCCGCACCAAATAAGTATAATTAATAAATGAATTTAAATTGATCGACAAAACGACTAATGGTAGATAAACAAATAGTTAATTAATTATTATGAGTATAAAATTACATAAGCAAGCGTGTTGAACAAAATACCCACACCTTTTTAATTACCGACGCGTACTTTGAGGTCCTTTAGATATTGATCGAATGCGACATGATGTTTTCGTTTGATTTAGCGGTTGAAACTCCACAATATTTAATTATTTTATGAAGTGTTTCAAAAAATAAAAGGGGCGTGCAACAAGTTAAACTTCTACTTAAAATAATAGCAAATAAATACACCCAAGTTCAAAGTTCGGTGCTAATATTTTCTATTATAACGACACCGTGAACAAATAACACCTGAGAACAAATCAGTCAACCGATCCACGTTTGGTTACGAAAACTACTAAGATACTGGGTAGTCTGTAGTATAAGGCTATCAATAAAATGTAAAACTAAAATAATTAATGATTAACAAACATAAAAACGTTCTAATGATGTTCTTCATTAACTTTGTAACCAAATCAGGCGGAATATCTTGTAAATTAGTAATTAATGGATATAAGATGGAAATGAGCACTATGAAACCGTTAATTATCGTGAATCTAAATACAAAACATGAATCGTTTATTCGATGTGACATTTTCCCACAGTATTGCATATCTTTAAAAGAGCAAAAAGGATTTAAGCAATCCATCAGTTTCAGCAGCTTAGGTATAGACTTTATTTTTTGTATAAACTCTACAATTCTAAAATTGTTAAAGGATGAATGGAAAATCAGTATGATTCATGATATACCTAATTTGAATTGTAGTTAAACTCTTTCGTCAACTTCGTTTTTTTTTAGTTTCATGTTTATCTACATTTTGTTCAGATGAAATTGTGTATTTTCTGATTCGTGATATAATCACGTTGTTTATCTTAAAATTGTCATAATTATTGTTTTTGTTACATTTTAAGTGAAAGTATTTTTGAAAGCGAAAAACATTTAATAACGTAGCAAAAACCACTGGTAAAAAATCTTGTACCAAATATCATCAAGCAACGAAATGCCAGTGAGGATAACATTCTAAAATTTTCTACATGATGTACATAAACATTAATCCTATTAGACAGAACTTTATGTTACGAGCAAGTGTGTCATATTATTTTTCTTTGTTGCAGGCACACGTGGTGTCAGCTTTCGAGCAGAGCCTATCGAACATGACGCAGCGACTTCAACAGCTAACCGCAACCGCAGAGAGAAAGGTAAGGGTCTCTTGACCAGTTACTGGATAACGTGTCCCATTTATAATTATTATAATATTTTAAAACTATAGGTTTTTTCAGCCGTTCGTCCCCTTTCCACGTAGTATTTCTTTAAGAGCAATATAATCAAAAATTATGATCTCATCACATGTTATTATGATTATAAAACACATGTGTATTATAATTTACAACAATCTTGAACTCTGTCAGTTCAAGATAGTTTAGTCTTTACATAATTTATTTTTAAATATGTGTTAATTACAGACAAGCGCTATGCGAAATTAAAAGAAGTGATTTAATATTTGAAGACAGATTTAAGACATTCGGTTTGAAATATGTTCTGCTTGCGGTTTATTTTTCTGGAACGCGTCATTCGTCAACGGTGCAAATACTCGCACACTGTGGACTTTCGTTTATACGAGACACCGCCTTAAAGTTTATGAATCCCACTGAAAATACTGGAAGATGGCAAAGACTTTTACTTAATTATGTAAGAATGATAAAGATAGAGATAGTTTGAGAGCCTGAAAGGTTAATAGAATAGTTTTTATCTTGGAAATCATCCCTTAACAGGTGAAAAGGAAGTTAGTAGTTAAGGTGGAAGTTAGTACCAGGCATCAGATATGTCATGTATGGGATATAAAAATCATCATAATTATATTTATCAGATTGCTAAAAGTTTGACACATGGGTAGACCATAACCTGGGACGATTTCCGATAATACATGCCCTTAGGAATTAGGTAGCGATATTTTATCTTTTTGGGACTACCACGCGAGCGAAGCCACGGCCACAAATTACTAATTTATAACTGGCACACTCACAAATCCTTTAAAGGATTATGCGGATAGGAGGTACCTATCTAAGGGCGCGTTCACATAGAACGTCCGTTTTACTGGATCCGGAATACTGGATGCTATAAGCGTATGTAGTTGTATGAGCGATTTCACACAGAATCCAGTATTCTGGATCCAGTAAAAATACCGATCCAACAAAATAAATAGCAATCCGTTGTACTGGACCCGTTAAACGGATCCAGTACAACGGACAGAAAACGGACGTTCTATGTGAACGCGCCCTAACTAGGTACCTACATATAAAGTATGTTGTCTATAATGGAAGTAGTTTGAAAGACATCACCAATTCATTTCGCATGTCATCTTTATTAGTTTCTGTAATGCTCATTACATACATCATTACTTACTCCATAGGAAGCTGATTGCTTTAAATTAGTTTTTGTCAATCAATGGAGAGAAAGAGTTGTAACTAGTTTCGTGGGTTTTGATTCGACTGTTGTCTAAATGGTTTATTAAGTGCCTGTAGGACATATAAACATAATAATTATCTTATATCGTCATACGTGTATCTAAACGAGAAATCGGCTGATTGCGTTCTTCAACATATTGGTCTGTCATTACTCTTGGTCTTTAAACCCTTCAATTGTTGATCATCAATAAAATTTTGAACAAAATTCATTTGCTCTTTAGTAGGTATCATTAACGTTAAAAAAGCGGCATGTTTGGAGTTTATGGCATATTATAGTGTAAGTTATAAGTAGATTAAAATGTGTTTATGTTACATTTTGATCCTAAATGGATCAATTTTTTCATGCATCCTTCCTAGGGATAATAAATCATAGAAATTTTTTATCACAGACTACTTATTGCTGATGATGACTATTGCAGAACTGATGCCATAAAATCTTGAAACATTAATATTAAAAAATAGTCTTCTTTTGTTAAACATTCTTGCGTAACTGACCCTGAATTTTTGAAGATACTTTTGGTCTAAGTACGCGTATCTCCGTACCAAACTTCATCAGACAGACAGAGTTACTCGCATTTCTAATATTAGCACGGATCTAGAAACATTTTATAGGGTAATCTGTTAAGCTGTTTCGGTGGAACGAAGTTAATCCAATATGGGAAGCCAAACAATACAACCTGTAATATATTGTTTCTTAATTCATTAATTATTTGTATAGGTAAAATAAATGTCTAAAAAGAGATTAAGCAAACTTAAACCTCGTACATGTTGTAAAGAAGAAACATTTTAAATGTTTTATTGTAAAATGTATGGAGTAATAGATTGACTTAGTACATAATTAACAGTGTAACAATGATGTCTTTGGTGTTACTATCGTCGGTGGGCGACGATAACCAATCTTCATCAGGCGGCTAGTCTGCTCGTTGGCCGACCATTTACATAAGGAACCCAAACTACCATATAGACTGGATACACGCACGCTAGATCGTGAATAATTAAGTAGTAGTGCGGCTTTTAAGACAGGAAAGATTAGGTGGACGTGTAACTAGAAAACGCTATTAGATAATCAATCACAATCAACCGTATAATATTATAAATTACCTTTCTCTGTACAAGTCTATGAATTAATTAAGATATAAAAACTTAAGTAAAGTTTGCTTAGCTTACAACATCAAACTTGAAAGATTATAAACTCAGTATTAGGTAGGTATAGCGTAAAATTAAGAAAATTAATGCAAGGTCGTTTAATTAAGGAGTTAAAATTAATGAAGAAGAGACATTAGGTACGCAAAAATTACAGACAAATTATACAGATAGTTTTATTTTTGTTTCTTCAGCAATTTTAAACATAATTAATTATTCGATGTATTCGTAGGACTCGGAGCTGACAGACCTTCGGCAAACGATTGAGCTGCTTCGGAAGCAGTCAATCCAGGCCGGTCTCACTACAGCGCACATGCAGTCCATGGGCATTCGGGCTGACGGCGTCAACGTCACAGGCCAGGTAAGCTAATCTAGGCTAAAGCTAGTCGACCTAATTGAGTACATCTACTATATGAATAGGTACACAATAGACACATTCAGTTTGGTAGAGAAGAATAAATAAAAACGTGGACATAAAACGAGTAAATATATTTTCATGAATCTTTTAAAATTACTTTATTAAATTTCTCGTTCGTTTAACGATATCATGTTAAGTCGTATGTATTTAAAATTTTATCCGTATTAAAACACGTAGATGCCATTGCCATGTTAATCCAAGAAGCAATTCTGTAGCAACAAATAAATGTATTCATTGAAACGAAACGCAAGCCGAGAGTTACGTAAAAGGTGTAGGTCAAGGTATCCAATACTAACATTATTCTGTACGAATGGCTGATTGTCTTTTACATTTTGTCTGACTTGCTAATCAGAGCTTGATAGTGAAACAATGCACTATAAATTCGACTCGTTCTTTTGATTCCAACGTTAATAAAATGTTATCTGAAAGAAAAAGCTAGTTAGTGATCGTCTTTTGGCCAAACTTGTCTATATAATGAGATTGTTTTAATTTAATTGTGTCGTAGAATGTATAATAATTGTAATTTATTGTATAGGTAGATACCCAATGTTGGGTTCGAGTCGTCGAAGTTCATAGTTCGGCCTTATTCTCATTCTTTTTGTCAACTGATTTTCTTTATTTGTTTGGTAGCTATTGACTAGCTGTAGTGTTAACAACGAAAAAAATATAGATACATATATATTTTCTTATACCTCATAGTATTGAACTGTTTTTATTGTAAAGTTACAATGAAGAAACGGTTCCCGTTAAACAATTATAAATATTTCAAAATAGAAATAACTGTTCGAAGCATGCAAATTCATATTAAGATTTATCAATAAGGAGTAGGTATGTGTCAAATTTGACCATTAGAAGAATAGGTACTACACATAATATTTAAATGCGCACAATCATAAAAGTTATAAAAGTTGTATTCAAACGAGAGACTTATAAACCATTAGGTTATCACCGCTTTTACGTAACACATTGCGATGTTTCATCTCTGATCTCTAGCAATATTTGATTTATGTATTTACTCGGTTTGAAACAACAAAACTACTGATTACAGTTAACAAGAGGCCCTAATTGTTTTCTCATCAAACACGGTTACCTGTCGCCTGTTAGCTCGTAATTTGGAGCACTGCAGCACTGTTTGATATTATAATGCCTAAATTAATGGTGATAAGTGGGTCGCCCATCAATCATTACGCAAGGCATCGTTAGACATACGCTGCGTGGTTAAATGGGAATGCGTAGCTATAACGTTCGCTATAGTCTACATGGCTATACAATTGCTTTTGACAATAGTTCACGTATCTACTTATACTTTTTCATATCTAAGTTAGACCGTAGGTATTACACCGAAATCCCGACTAAACATAATTATTTATCTGACGCTGATGATAGTTTGGAGCAAACTGTAATCGAATCTGAATACTTCACTCGGCTATGTTCCACAAACAGTGGATATAATGTCGTCACTTACCTACCTTAGTTAAAATAATTAAGCTTCTAGTAAATCCAACTTATAATGACCATTAAATCTTGAAATCTGTACTTTATTGTATCCTAAATTGAATATAGAATGAACTTAAATTGAAAAATTGGAAATTGGCGCTCAATTTTGAGATCACGTTTCTATGAACCGTTGAATTTACATTAAGCAAGGAAATAAAGAATCAAGTATGAAAGGCCATTTACCAGTGTATTCTGTCCGAGCACGACAAATTATTGGGTCAGTTGAATGTAGGCGACATTTGCATCAAATTGACCATCAGTAGATTTCATCTCGGTCTACTTTCAATGTATTTAAAATTTATTATCATTTGCTAGCCTCTTGCTTGGATCTTGGCATAGGAGTATGTCCATGAAAACATGAATGTTCGTAATGACTAATGACACTCTTACAGAGGACATAATAAAATTATGTACCTCACCTACTTAGTCAAGGCATCTCAGAGGTAGGTACATAATTGTACCAATTAGTCAATTGGTCAAGGTCATTTGTGACTTTCAGAAACGGAAAATACATCATTATCAGATGAGTTTTTATGTTCTTTGAGATAGGATAATGCCTAAGGACATACCTGCATTCTTATGAAAAAAAAATTACTCTATATAATGTTTTTGAAAATTATGTTTGGGTATCTTTATATGAACCTAATTACAAACCTAATTTACAGCGGTCAAGTCAAATCTTGCGCGGAGATTGACCGAAAATTCTGCATTATATTCTCAAAAGTGTGTGAAATCTATCAGCTCGCTTATTGTATGTTTTTCACACTAAAACTAAGCTTATCTTAATCGTTCTTCAACTAGGAACCAAGCACACAAACGCAGCAAGGCTCGCCACAACGGCTCGGTCAGACCGGCAACGGTGCGATCACGAGGCACCTATCCACCGACAGTGTCTCTAGCATCAACAGCCTGAGCAGCGGCTCTTCGGTACCACACGACAAGAAACACAAGAAGAAGGGATGGGTAAGTCGTATGAATCGACCAATTGAGGGATGAAGATAATACCGACTTTTTAGGGTTGAATAGATAATGCTTTCATATTTTGAACTTTTGATATTGAACACTAGGTAAGCTATCGATAGATTGTCAAGCATATTTAATTTTTTTGTAAAAACTATGTAGGTACAAAGTTACATCAACAGTTAATTTCATGAACTTACATACGATATTTTAGCAAAAAGATGTGCTAAGAATTAAGTTTTGCTTTAAATAAATTGTGTTCACGTTTACTGTTTTATTAGCAGACATTTTACAGTAATAACATAATTCCGTTTTAGCTGCGCTCATCCTTTACGAAAGCATTCTCACGAAACGCAAAGATATCCAAAACGGCAAAGCACGCGTCCCTCGGGCAACTGTCATCACAAGACAGCTCGTCGGGTTCACATCACTACGACGATCCCCACACGATACGAGAGGGAAGCAACGAGAACAGTCTCGAACATTCGCACGAAGCTCTCGCGGATGCCACGAAAGACAAGACGACATGCCCCGCGGCAAAGACTGAAGATCAAACCAAAGGTAAGGCTACACCAAACTGACTTGTTTACGTATACACGTTGATTTATCCGACAAACAAAGGCGGTGGAATTAGGTTGCTAGAGAAAGCTATGGCTCGCTCTAGGCGAGTTATACACAGTTTAGGTCTTCAAATTCATGAATATGCAACGCTAATTTACAAGTTCCATTTTAAGAAACGCAATTCAAACACGCTTGGGTCTGTGACACCTAGTTGTTATTGCAGATAAACAAGAGGAGTCTGTTTTAGTTGACGAACTGAAGAGACAGCTACGGGAGAAGGACTTGGTGCTAACAGATATACGTTTAGAAGCGCTCAGCTCCGCGCATCAGTTGGAGAGCCTTAAGGACACTGTTATAAAAATGAGGGTGAGATTTGAGTTTATTTTCAATCTACTATGAAAATTTACGTTTGAATAAAAAGCTGATAAAAACTTTTGACGAGGCGCGATTAAATGAAATTATGACGAAAAACATTTAACTACCGACGGCCTCTGCTTTGCATTTTTAACGAGCTCAAGCAAAGCTGAAAAACGGGCTTTAAATTTTAATTGGTTAATTTCTTAATTACCTATTTTGGCTTTTTGTGATGAAAAAGTTGTAGAGGAATTTAAAGCTTATTTTTAATTGACTACAATTTTATATTTTGTATTATTTAAAAAACTTTTGTAACAAATATTTCAACAGAACGAGATGCTGAATCTGAAACAGAACAATGAGCGACTGCAGCGGCTAGTGACGTCACGGTCGTTGGCTGGCAGCCAGAGCTCGCTCGGTACTGGAGGCTCTGCAGTAGAAGACCCGAGGCGGTTCAGTCTAGCAGACCAGGCCACCATGCATCAGGTATGTTACGTTACGATTACATACATTACGATTTTAAAAATGAATTAATATAATTACTTATGACTTCTTAGATATTGACATTCCAAATTGTATTAGCTACTTTACAAAATAATTGTTGTGTTATTTCATATTTTTTTATATCTTGGAGGAGGAATAAACAATTCTTCCAGAAGATTTGTCACTCAGCTGATATTTAGTTTTTATTATTTATGACTATTGTGCATAATCAAATGTGGCTCACGTACAATTTAATTCCAGGCTGCAATAGACATACACTCGCAATCGCTCGATTTAGACTTCAACTGCATATCGTCCACACCAACTATGGACTTCACAAAGAAGGGCTCACCAAAATCGAACATAGTGGAGCCAATCTACGGGAACAAAGCGGCCTGCGAGCTCAATGAGAACAGCGAGGCGTTGTTAGGAGCCTTGAATGGTACCGGCGATATATTTACGAACGGACTTAGCGCTGGCGAGCGAATTAGTGGCGATTACGATATAAATACGGTGTTGCCGCCACCCAAAAGCCGAGAACTGGCGATAGGGGAAAGTTATTCCGATATCGGTGAGCTTTTACTCCTTATCAGTACTGATGTAGATTAAGTGGACTATATCGTAAACACAATTTCACTTTGTTTTAGGAGTCGCCGACAGCCAAGGGGACACGACTGATGGCAAGAAAATAGCCATAGCGGTGTATTTGGGGCAGCCAGAAACATTCCAAAGATACTTCGAGGAAGTTCAGGATACGTTAACGGAATCGGAATGCAGATTTTATGCCAAGCAATCCGCAAGCGGTTATAATAATCACTTCGACAAACAGCCAAGTTTCGACTCGCCCCGTATGTCCCAAAACCACAGCCCCGAAATCGAGGCACAAGACTACCCCCCTATTAATAAGTCAAACACGAATAGCCTTAAAAGCAATAAATCTACGCATAGTAATTCGTACAAAAACGTATACAATAGTGATTCGACAATAAATTGTAATGAGTTCACTATAGCGTACACTTATATATCTGGCAAGACTACTTGGCAGAATTTAGATTATATAGTTAGAAAAACGTTCAAGGATTATCTATCGAGGATAGATCCGGGGACTAATCTAGGGTTGAACACGGATTCGATAACGTCGTATCACTTGGGCGAGGCGACGCGGGGCCCGGAGATTTGTTTCCCGGAGTTGTTGCCGTGCGGATACATCGTCGGCACTGTCAATACATTGTACATCTGTTTACAAGGAGTTGGAAGCTTGGCGTTCGACAGCCTTATACCAAAAAATATAGTTTATAGGTATGTTTACACACTTACTATTGAAGTAACTAGGATTAAGTACATTTTCAGTAATTTTACTGGGTATAAGTAGATATAATATAAAACGAGCAATTTTTTTCATCTATGGACTTGAGTAAAAATTTTAAAAGGTGTCATGCCATAAACTAAGTATCTACATAATGCCCAGTTTATCATAAAAATATTTTTGAAGCGAGTATTAAATTTACAAATATAGCAGTTTCTTTCAGGTGGATGATTTTGAACAAACATAACAAATCATAAAATTATTTATTTTTATTAAAATTGACAGATAAATTACACCTGGACAATAACGCGTACCAATTGTAATATTCATATACCATCATGCATGCCATTAACCATCATGCATCCATAATTTCTAAAGTCTCTCCTCATCTATACGTACTAGAATGCTATATAGACACAATATAATATCGAAGTATACTCGTAATATCCATAGATACGTATCGCTGCTGACGGAGCACCGGCGCGTGATCCTGTGCGGGCCGAGCGGCACGGGCAAGTCGTACCTGGCGGCCAAGCTCGCGGAGTTCTACGTGCAGCGGACGCAGCGCCGCGGCAACCCCGCCGAGGCCGTCGCCACCTTCAAGTGAGGATCACTCTACTTCATTTGTGGCTCTACTAGGTTTACCGCCCGCCCTACTTACAATATCTTCAGTATTCAAAACAATTTAACCAATGTTGTTTAGGGAATCTTCAAATTGACATAATCATTTATTTAATTTGTGATCCGATTAAAATAAAACAATTCTAAATTCGAAAACAGCCAAACTGATGACCAGCGAACACAACTTTCGTCCCTCGCTTAAAAATTAACTGAAAAATCGCTAAAATAAATTGAAACTTATATTATAGATACTTCAAAAATTACATTAGGACCACAAAATTGATTGAAATAAAGGTTTTTTAACTCGAGCCTCTAACAAATTTAAGTTTTTTAACCGAAGCCTAACAAATAATTGACGAACAGCGTGGACCGCAAGTCGTGCAACGAGCTGCGCGCGTATCTCGCGAACACGGCGGAGCAGTGCAGCGCGGCCGCGGCCGGGGAGGAGGCCGCGCTGCCCTCCGTGCTGGTGCTCGACAACCTGCAGCACGCCTCCGCGCTGGGGGACGCCTTCGCGGGCCTGCTGCCGCCGGACAACAGGAACATGCCCGTCATTATCGGTCAGTCACGTATTTTTTTATGGCCTAAGCAGGCAAACGAGCAGACAGGTCACCTGATGATAAGTGCAAAAAATAACGGTAAATGCAAAAAATTACGTATAAGTGTATTCAAAATACCTACGTGAAATAAATGATTTGAGTTTTGAGTTTGAGTGATCACCGCCGCCCATGGACATTGGCATCACCAGTGGCGTCACCAACGCGTTGCCGGCCACGAAGGAAGCGAAAGACGTAGGAATTGACTTTCAAAACAGATACCATTATGGACTACTGCAGATACTATTGACCCTGGTCATAATTCTATAGGACCATAATCTTCAAATCAGTTGCTTATTACTTTTCCTGCTGGTTTACAAATTGGTACCTGGTGTACAAATAAACAGTTTATCTTTCTTATCCAAGGACCATGGAGACGTAGATATAGATATTATTGGTAACGGTCCTAAGTTATTAAAGGTTGAATGAATAAGTGAGAGAACGAATTAATACCAACTGTGGAGCAAAGAGAATTTTTAATAATGTGTAAAATTTAAATGTATTTCAACAGGTACAATGTCTCAAGCGACGTGCAATACAACCAACCTACAGCTGCACCATAACTTCAGGTGGCTGTTGACCGCCAATCACATGGAGCCGGTCAAAGGATTCTTAGCGCGGTAAGACTTTGATTTTGTGGCTTGAAATTTTGTGATTTTACCCCAATTGCCCATCTCGATCACATAATCCTTGACTGGGGCCAAAACGACCCTGGTTGTTCTAACAAAAAAATTAACAACATAAAAGGCTCATCAAAGTTGCTCCAGTTCTGGGAGGCTGATTTACAAATAAGGGTATTGCAGTAGACCTGGATGTATGAATGGGCATCGCTGGTCCTTACTTAGAGAATTCTAGAAGAATAGATATTTGTATGGGTACTGAATAGGTAATCGAAAAAGGAATATTTCTGTAGAAAACGAGTTGTTTTGAGTGTTGTCAGCGCTTAGTGGAAGGCGCCCTGTATTGTTGGATTCACAGTCATATTATACCTACTAATGATGAATAAAACGAAATATGAATTGTCGATGAAGGTACCTGCGACGGAAGCTGTTCTCGCTGGAGCTGCGGCTGGGGCGGCGCGAGGCGGCGCTGGCGGCGGTGCTGGAGTGGCTGCCGGGCGTGTGGGCCGCGCTCAACGCCTTCCTCGAGGCGCACTCCTCCAGCGACGTCACCGTCGGCCCGCGCCTCTTCCTCGCCTGCCCCATGGACTTGGAGGCTAGTCAGGTAACAGAACATTCGATTCAAGCGACAGAGTTAACTGGCTCACGTAGGTTACTTTGAATTTCAGAGCAATGAACATAACCCAAAATAATTATGTTTTTAAGTATGCACACGTTATTTTTCTTGAGGCAAAGCGCTCGTCGAAAATATCGAGTTCATAGTCACGTTATTTTTAAGTTGACTGTACCGATGTGTATCAAATTCAATACTTAAACATTATTAAATAAGAATTCTTTATTTATTATAATACATATTGTAAAAGAAATAAATAATATGACTTCCGCTTATAAAAATATTTTTCATGCTCTCAAAATATAAGTACGTTAAGTATGTACAATATTATTTGTTTTTCACTTGTATTCAGAATTTGAGTTTTCGGCACAGGCGTCTGTATCGTGCATTCATCCTTGTTTCTCGAGAGTGTAAAACAATATAAAAAATTCTACCTTGTCAAATGATAATACTATTACGAGAATAAGGCGCCAAGCGCTTAATCGCCCTCATCTCAAACGTAACAACCAGTAAACAGAGACGTGGAATTTAGGTAGCACCGTTGACGCTGATTTGTGATCTCGGCGACCGTCGTTACATGTTAATTGTTATAATGTCGGTGTGGGCGGTGACACTATTCGTTAAACGAGGCCTATTTATAAATAGGTAACGTGATCTCACTTGGGCACTTCGGTTGTTAAATGGCAATCAGAAATATTTAATAGTTAACGGTTTAACCAACCTTGAGTCACAGTGTATTATTGTTCACCAAATTGAATTACCTAAGTAAATTATTATTGCTGTAGTAACTTTGTTATATGTGTAGTGTAGATACTTTCTAATGTTCAAAATAGGTAGGTGGCATTGGGGCATTTGGGTTATAATAATCCTATGATAGTTCCTTTGATTTTATTCCATAAGTGTTAAGATAACCTTAATTCTTTCTACAAAATCAAGCAAGACACTAAAATAGAAAATTGCCTATCCAGAGTTTCGTGTAGGTACTTAATTATTTATTAGGTACTACAAAACACAAATGTACAAAATAAAAAAAAGCGTGTTAAAAATACTTCAAACATAAATTAAGTATACTTGCTTACATGTAAAGTGTAACCAAACAAAAACCACTATTTTTTACAAAAGCGATTTACTAGCTACTTACATAACTAATTTCAATCAATGCCTATGAGTTGATCCTTGTCACCTTGGGTTGATGTAACATGAGCAAATCATACGTGATTAATTACTACATGAATAGTTTGACAATTGGCAAAATTTTATTATCCACTTTTCGCACGCTAGTGATATAATCTACTCCTTTTTTACTTATAATATCATTGGTGACAGCCATGCGTCCCATGCTAGTAACGCCACTGGATAGTTTAATACATAACCTTAATTTTATAATATTATAATTATGTACCTAATATAGTAAGAAGTAAAGTTGTAGAAGTTACCAAACCCACTGTTCGCACAGGCATGGTTCGCGGACGTGTGGAACTATAGCATAGTCCCGTACGCGTCGGAGGCGGTCCGCGAGGGCGTGGCGCTGTACGGCCGGCGGCGGCACGCGGCCGTCGACCCGCTGCACCACGTCAAGTCCACCTATCCCTGGCGGGAGCCCAACCATTCGCATGTTAGTACACGTTTCACTGTATGCTTGTAGCCGATTTGTATGTGAGAGGTATTCATTCATCCCATAACTGCCCCACTGACGGGGTCGGGTCTCTTCTCACTATGTGAGGGTCACAGGCCATACCACCACGCTGGCCAAGTGCAGATTGGCGGACTTCACACACCTCTGAGAACATTACAGAGAACTCACAGGTGTGCAGGTTTCCTCACGATGTTGATGTATGTATGGTGATGCTGCTGTATTTGAAGTTTTGAACCCAGGTCCCCGGTTCGGGAGTCCAAAGTTCACACCACTAGGCTTTCACTGCTCAATGTAAAAAATTCGGGGTAAAAGATATTATTTGTAAAAACGCGAATTCCTCTAAAGACTAAAATTATTATATTACAGACTCTCCGTGCGATAACAGTAGAAGAAATTGGCATCGAAGAATCGAATCAAGATGCGAACACCGCTCAGACACAAGATCCACTGGTGAGTGTTCGTTATTTTTTATATTATAAGTTAACGATGAACTACAATCCTGATGGTAAGTGGCTATTGTAGTCTTGGGTGGTAAAGCCATCTTAGAGAAGCATATCCACTCTTGACCAGACGCGCACAATGAAGGTACTTAAACACCGACGGCATATAACATAACTATGATTACATACGATACGATTTTTCTTCTTATTCTTCTGCATGCACATGCATTTGCATTTTTGATTTAAATAAGTAATTGGATTCTGATATTTCTTTTCGTTTTCGTTTTTCGTTCTTTGTTTCGTCTTTGCTTCAACCCCTTAATATAAACTCCTGCTGCAGACACATAGTCTGTCTGTTATTGAGAGCAAGATTTTGTAACGTATTTATTGAATTACAGTTGAACATGCTGATGCGGCTACAAGAAGCGGCGAACTACAGCGGTAACCAAAGCCAGGACTCTGACAACGCCAGCATGGACTCGAATCTCACGCACGACAGCTCTATGGGCAATGAGCTTTAACTTTACTATTATATTTACCTTTTTTAAGTAAGTCTTTGTTTCATATTTCCTTTGAGTATTGTTATGAACACGATATAAACATATTTATGAGACTAAAAAATGTGGGTAGTTTGGAAATATAATGTACTATGACTATGCATTTACTGCTGTCTCAGGTTAACTATGTAGTATACAAAGCCAAATATTTGCCATATGTACATTATTTATATTTATCTAGATTTATTTTGATTAGTTGAAAACTATGTTCGTCTGTTAGGTGCTTTCTCACTGATTACGAAATTATTTATATCGAATGTCTCACAGAGAAAGGTATTGCTCTGCATATTTGTGGCTGATTGCAAATATAATAAGCATGAGCAGACCTTTCTAGTATCTTTGCAAAATTATTATGTATAAAATTTTTAGCGTTGTGTTAAAAACTTTTAATGAGATAGCTTTATGATTTACGAAGGATTCCACAACAGTGCCTAGAGCGATGTTTTCCAATATTTATAACAGTCATTATATGAAACTAACTGAACAGTATTCAACTGTTACTGTTTATACGAAGCATTGTCGCTTTTACTATTGTTATATTTTTCATAATATAGGATACGATCGCGTTTGTATTACTGTGACGTTGTATGTAATTATATTATTATGAAAGTGTAATTTTTATACCATTTTCATACTAAAACTCATGTACCTAATAAAAATATTAAACTGTAAATAAAAAATGTTTAATATAATTTTTTTCTATGTGATTACACTAACTGCTATTATGCCATAAACAGTATATAGCGTAACTTTTGTATATAAATTTGTAACTACATATATCTTACAGCGTTCGGTATGGATTTACTTGTGTGCATAACTGAATCGTGATATCTACAATCTATGCTTTACAAAAATTGTGAAAATAAACACTGATTACAGATTAATATTTTGTTTTCTTACAACCCTACCTTATATTATGTTAAAAGCCGGCAAACGAGCGGACGAGCCACGTGTCGGTAAGTGGTCACCGTAGCCCACGGACATCATCAACACCAAAGCCATCACCGATGCGTTGTCGGCTTAGAAAAAAGAGGAATGAAAGAAAATATAAGTAGTTATTGAAAAGTTCCAACAATACCCCACAGCATTGGGATACAACTGAAAAAAAACTGTAAAGTAACTAAAACACGGGGTAAACGAATAAAAACTTCATATATAAGCAAAATTTTTATTAAAAGAATCTACACTAGTACACTATTGTTACTCTATACTAAGCTATTTTACATAATACTTACTTAGACCTGAAAAAGACATGACGATGGAGCAATTTGGACGGACCCAGTTGTATTTCATATAGGACTAGAATCATCACTGACTGAATTTAAAAGGAACCATTGATGAACTGTCTTGCAGCTGATAAATAAGGCACAACCATTTGCGAACTATTACTGTTGGGCAGCAGCACTGTCTCATCGAAAAACGTTTACAAAATAACGGATACGAAATAAACGAAACAAAGTTTACAGACGTAATAATTCTAAACGACCCAAAAATCCCTAAGGATCTATTAATCCTAAAAGACAAGGACCTAATCATCCTAACAAGGTAAAAGAAATATTGCCTACATAATTATGTAAGTGTAATGTACATCTTACTATAACATAGAACTTAGACTACATTCTGTATTTCGGCAATTTTATTCAAGGATGAAGACTGTTTATCCTGAATGTATCCACTTACAGGTCTGCGCACATTTCACCATCTCGACTAAGATTTAATTCATAGAAAAATATTGAAATATAAAGTTTATTTCGTTTCACTTACGGTAGAACTTTTGAGAGTAGGTATGGTACCAGTTGGAGAGGGTAGTTGGTAGAGTACTTTCAAATAGTAATTTTAAGTTGTAGTTGGTAATTTAATCGTAAAAACACCGTATAAGATTCTACTTTCAATGCTTTCGTGTGAGTTGAATTGGAGTCGTTTCAGAGTTAAGTTAATGTAATGTGTGTAAACCTTAAACCTGTTTCGATACCTACTTTTATACGCTAACTACTACATAAAACAATGATGCAATGCAATGAGACTAGTGCTGTGCTGTTTGCAACAAAACGTTTCATAACTCTATCAAAAACAATATGGTATTTAATTAGGTACCTAAATAGAAGTTAAGAACGCAAAAGGATGCATGTCAGTCAAAACGATAACATTTATCGATTTGATAAATAGGTGCAATCAAGTGAAATGAATAAGCAAATTATTACCCATATATTCATTCCTACGCATAGGAAACATTAGGTGTAATTTCTGCACCAAGGCAAATTACATTCATTTTCAATACATACAAATAATAAAATACACTTGTTTGCACACTCTCACATAAAATACAAGACATTCATATTTCAACCTGATTATGAAAGGCTAGCTAACACAGTTGACAGTAGATACAGAATAATTTTAATGAATAAAACCAACAAATTATACATCATTCTAGTGTTTATCGAGCGCTGTACAACTTTACACAGATGTAAAGTTGTACAGCGCTCGCGTTGCAGCGTTAACGCTGCTACAGATAGCAGCGTTAACGCTGCAAGTGCGGTGCGCGCACGCAGTTCATTCAGCTACTAAGCAGCGATTGATTACGTGACGTGTGCGTTGCGTTTAGATGACGCAACGCGAATCCTGCGTACACGCAACGTCCACGCAGCGTTAATGCTGGTCAATTGTGAGGAACGCGCGCGCTCAACAGACAGTAAAGTAAGAGCAGCCTATAAATGAACAAATAAATACTTAATTGATTTTGAAATGTCAACTAGCCATACAGTAGTAGCCATATAATTGCTCAAAATTTGAATTATCTCTACATTCTTCAGGGCAAACTACGATAAAATTTATCTATCTACATGATAATCTTAAACTAAATACACTTAATTATTATCAATGTTCTGTCACAGTTCATAATAAATGCAATGTTGAGCAAAATCACACTTTTATAGGGATTTCCATACTTTAACTAGATACCTTTTTAAAGTAAGTAGACCTAAATGTGTATGTTATACAGTTCAAAATACAATTAAATAATTGACAATATACTATCAAATGTGCAGCATTTACCAAGTTTGCCAACCAAGTTCAGTTTTTCTTCTACTACTTTGAAGTATGTACATATACATACCTATATTGTACCTATGGACTAATGTTCCGACCAAATGAGAGTACATACATTAGGTGTATTGGTATTTAACAATTTTAACACAGGTACATAGCATTTTTAAAATGTATGTAACAATAACGCCCGATTTAAACTATGAATATCACAAATGCAAAACACTTGTTTTGCGATATTCAAATAACCTGTAATGTTGATAATTCAATTCCAAATAATTAAGTTGTAAATTGTCTGATTTCATTATTTGTTTCTCAGTTTCTCACACAATGAGGTTAGACTTAAAATTTGTTTGTATTTCTAAACTGAAATGATTCAAATGTTATATTGTAAAAATTCTCAACAAAAAACTACATACACCTTACAAACTGTACATTCAACTCTTTATTATAATAATTATTAGTACCATTCAAAAATTTACCTAAATGTGGCCAAATATAGTACCTTTGGTTACACTTAATTTGGAGGATTAGAAAAGGATATTTTATTACTTGCAGCAAACATTTTTAAGGTCTTACCTCTCAGAATAATTTTTATACAATCCTTTCTAGTGATTGTGTATTTAATTTATATAATCATCACAATTTTAAATATAGTATATACAATTTGTTATGTAGTTGTACTAGTAGATAATTTCAGCTGAAATTTATACTCCCTTCCCTAAAAATGCATACATAAAATCAAACTTGCAAAGTAATATAAAAGTTTTGTAGATTGTAGGAACTATAATGTAAGTGGATCATTTACACAAATTAATTCCTTTAAATTTCACATTAGAGGAACTTCCTGTCAATACACAAATACATATCGTCAATAGACTTGTAATTTATATTTTTATCCATAAAATACTATTAAACTGTATTGTTAGTTACAATACTTTCCTTTGTCTGTATATTTCATAAAGTCCATTTCTGAGACTGTCTCACAAGACAAAATTCACAAATAACAACTGCTGAATTTATGGTTTTCACAGGTTTCAAAGCAATCATTATTGAAGATATTTGTATATAATCACAGCTAGGACTCTTGTTTTCATACTATTTACTATAGTATATAGATGGATCTTACCATATTTTTTTTTATTTAACTATGTACTTTGTTTTATTTTAATGTTTTATTAGATATTTCTCTGATCAATAGCTGCTCACTTTCAATATTCTGTATAATAATTATGTATCCAAATTTACAATAAATAAAACATTTTAATATAAATGTAAATTTGCATTGATAACTTTGCTATGTTCATATGAGAAAATGAAATTCATAATATATTCAAAAAGAAAAAGTAGGTACATACTTCACAATAATAAATCAAATTTAAAATCAGTCCAGTATTTGTACTACAAACATTTATAAAATTGGTTTGTTCGTAGTATCCTGCGGAAAATGGATATAGGGATATGTTTCCCACTTAGTCACTATGTATATCTAGACTAAGGTTAGACAATGATGGGATCGGTGATTCAGAGAAATCACCAGAGTCATCACTGGCATGTTTGGAGTGGATAGCACTAAAATTTACATCATGAAACCTATGATGCCCTCCAGAATGTGATTTACTGCTACTTTTCTCTGACCTGCTATTACGTTTCATTTGTCTCTGGAAACTTAGGCTTTCATTTATCAAATCTGCAACATCTGATATGGATACAGAACTGTGTGAACTATGGGAATTCTGGTTTTGACTTTCGTTATATGAGTTCTGATTCGATTTCTGCTTAGTTTTGTCTTCAATATTATCTTGAGGTGGCCTGTGCTTGTACGTGTCTTTATGAGATGAACCAGATGACGGCATAAAGTCATAACTATAATCCACAGACTCCGCTTCAAGCTTTGGTGATTGAGGAGTATTTTTTATACTAGAATTTCTATCACTGAGAATATCATTTTTCAAAGATCCTGTTGAAACACTGCTTATTGAAACTGGCGAGGAAACTTCAACATTACACGTGGTTTGTGTGTTAGATTGTGTAGCATTTGTTTCATTCATTTCTCCTATTATCGGCAGGCCTGTGGTGTTTAACATCAACTTGTCTAATGGATTGAAAGGTTTCAACTCCAAGTAGGATGTGGAGTCACTGCTGCTATTGTTAGCAATCTTTTGTTCGTTCAGATTGTTACTTGATACTTTAATTTCATTGTTATTACTCTGTGAAGTATCCTTTGACTCATTATGCTCATGTTGCTTGCAGTTGTGCTTATCCTGTGCTTCAAGAATGTGTTCATTTGCAATATATTCTGAGCTTGTTTTATCTCTTGCAGAATCACTAGAAGTGTCTGTGTCAGAGCTATCTAATGGAAGTCTTAAATGCAATTTGTTTTTTTCATCAGATGAATTGTCTGACTGAGACTGGCTAGTACCAGTGCTGTCCTCATGGACTATATAAGTACAATTCTGATCGTCTTTATAGTTACTAGTATGTTTTTCACTTTTCGATTTGTTGTCATCTTGTGACAAATATTTCTTCTGGTATTGTTTTACCACACTTTTCAACAAAGTGACAAGAATAGGCTCTTTGTCCAACTTGGACAAGTTCAGTTTATCAGCAAGTATGTTCTTACCTTCGTAGCGGTACTCCTTTCCTTGTCGGGATTCCGACACGTAAACAAACAATGTGTTTTTTAAGTTACAAAACTCTAAAAATTCATGAATGATACACAGTGATAAGACACCTTCGGGTGTGTTTAACATGTTATCTAAGCTTACATTTTGTTTAATATTCTGGCATTCGTCCTCAAAAGCTAAAAAAATGTTAGCCCGCAGTAGAGCGCGAATTTTAGCCAGGGAGCCGTTCTTTTCCAAGGCTTCTATCACCAAATCTCGGAGTTCAGTATCTTCAGTTTGGGCCATATCAAGGTAAATAATACTTAGGAACCCAGCTTTTCTTTTTATTAGTAAACAACAGAAAAACACGTTGATTTATTGACACAACAGCAAATACGGATAGATGTAAAGCAAAGCAAGCGCTTGAAATTGAAACAATGCAACGCCGAGTTGCTGCTTGCTGACGTGAGAATGACATGACACTGACTTGACTTTTGACTTGACTGACGTCTTGACAGAATTTTGTTTTGTCAATTCAAATTTGGTATGTCATTGTCACGCCTCTGTATTTTAAAGATAAAAATAATTAAAAGAGTTTAATTTACACAAGTTTTTCATGAAATTTTCGCGTTTATTACGTAATGAAATCATTATTTTTTATAAAATTATAAATTAATCTGTAGTGAAGTAGTTCACAGTTCGGATACTCGTATAAGAAATCTTAATGGTATAACAAGATGGCGTCAACTGATCAAATAAATACATTTTAGAAGTATAAATCAGATGATTGTTAAATCGTGGATAAATAAATATTGGATTGTTATTTTATATACAATACATCTAATTTATACCACGTCATAATTATTGAAGAGCTAAAAACATTTTTTTATTATTCTGTAATTAAATCATTAAAAATATTAACATTGCATCTAACATGAGGAACTGTTCATGTACCTACTTTTATTAAGAACTTGTACATTTGTAATTCAGTGCAGTGTCAAATATGCAGTAACATTTATCACAACAATTTTAAACTGAAAACATTAATGACACAATGAACATAATAATTATATTTATCATATTTTATTAAGTCAATTAGTATCATTACAGAAGAGCTCTAATAGTCTGAAATATTGCAAGACAGTAGAATTTAAGTTTTATATCGTCGCAAATGTGCTCACTTGCAAGGGGTGAAGGCTTGCGCCGGGAAAATGTGGGAAATTCAGTCAGTCCGGTCGAGCAAGCGCGCGAGGTCGGTGTATTATCCGGCTTATCGTATAGAAACAAAATTAAACTTTTAGTCTATTTTCACTCATGTCTTGAATCGAACAATTAAAATTAATTCAAAAAAATCTGTGTTATTTTGTGATCATTTCAAATTAATTAAATATTATTTGTGCAGTGAAAAATCAAGCGAAAAATACTAGTGGCGGGAAACCGTTTTGATATCTCGCTTGACGTGTTGTGTCCTATGTGTACATAGAGCGAGAAGAGCCGTCTGCCCTAGAGGGCGGCCGACATGCTGGATTCGTCGTGAATCGATATTTTCGGAACGCTCTAGAGCAGAAACCATGAGAATCGGGGCATAATAAAGGTACGGCAGGTGATACTAATTATGATAAATAGGCACCTTTCAACTCACTTTGAAAAATGTTCAAAGCAACCTACTCAGACCCACGTTGGGCGCCAATGTTTTCATTTATTCTAACGAAATTAATATTAATAATGCAAGTAATGTTATTTCTGGCAGTTTTTATAATATTCTGGTAAAAATATTTACATTTAAATTAGTTTAAAAACATTTATTATTAATTTTATTTCGTAAACGTTGGTTCCAAAAATACGTCGACATACCTAGGTACATCTAAATACTTTATAAATATTAAAAAATGCATAAATACAAAAATGTTGGTAGGATATTAGGATAATCAAACATTGAGTCTATTGTATCTAATTTTTTTAATTTTTAAATACAAACGCTTAACAATACATTCCTGCTCGATTTTGGATGTCCTCTATCGGTCATTGGTATCCACTAATTGTGAACTCCGTCTTATACTAGTTCTGATTTTTCAAGATCTAGTAAATAGGCGACCTTCTATTCAGTCGTTATCGTTAGTTATAACTTCTACCTACCTCTTCTTCTTACTTCCACTTCTTCCTCTTACTTCCACTTCTTTTTCTAACTTTTACTTACCCTAAATTCATTTTACACTTACTTAGGTAATTTTCTTTTTCAGTGTTTCGAGGTGTTTTGTAGATTGCTTTTCAGGTGATATTATGTTCAACTGGGATATAATCACAGGTGGTACGAAATGGATGGAGGGGTCCATCGGTTACAGTAGTCACAAGATACTTTCCATAAATGAATATTAAAATTGCAAAAAAATTGTCGCTTAACTTGAAGAACTCTACCAAAGTTATTATTAAGAACAAAGTTTTATTATGAAATACCTACTCACAAGTGTGCGAAGTCCAAATTTGGATAGGCATCCACATTTGATCAGCGTGGGCTATGGTTTTTACATTTTACAATTACTATTTTCGAGACTAGTGGGACGATGAGTAGTAATATAAGACGAAACATGTTACCCAGTTTAGAGGCACAGATATACAGGGTGTAATCGTTAAGTGTGCACAGGAGATTATTCCGTAACTATTACAGTTATCAAAAAAATTTAAACTGATATCGAAAGCACTTTACCTAATGAGTAAAATGTCAATAATAATTTATTAAAAATAAAACGAGAAATATCCAAAAAAAATACATTAATCTCTCCCATACATTTAGTATGAGATAGTAGAAAGGTTTTACTTTCTTTATTCAAAGTGGAATAGTAGGTACCTACTCCCGCGATAAAGAATTTGAATTTAGAACGAACACCAAAGAGTATCTTTCTTTTTGTTTTTATTTTGTATGTTGCTTTTCAGCCAGTTCAAATCAATACGATATTGAAACAAGGTTTATTATTATTTTGAAGTGGTAAGATAATTAATCTACACGTGTGTATCTACTTGAAATTCATCAATATCATATCATACATAATTATAAAATGATAAGGGTAAAATGAGTAGGTACTATTCCACTTTAAATAAAGAAAGTAAAACCTTTCTACTATCTCATACTAAATGTATGGGAGAGTTTAATGTAATTTTTTTGGATATTTCTCGTTTTTATTTAAATAAATTATTATTGTAATTTTACTCATTAGGTAAAGTGCTTTCGATATCAGTTTAAAGCTTTTTGATATCTGTAATAATTACGGAATAATCGCCTGTGCATACTTAACGATTACACCTGTATATTGCTTAGGAGTCCCATACGCCACATCGAATACATACTTGACAAACCTCACGGTACTTATGTAGTAGGCATCTAATATACCTATTTTAATTTTGAAACCATCAGAGTATAATCCAAATATAAAAGCTATTTCAAGTTTTAATTATAGGCCACCGCCACACTCTATTCGTATTTTAAAGTGGAAAATATCTCTATTATTATTCGGTAGAAATCTATTGTAGGTACATAGGTTATTAAACAGTTCAGTTTAAACAGTGTACAAAATTGTTGTAAATGATTTGTTTCCAAATAATTAACTATCTTAATTATAGCCTTTCGATATCCACTGCTGGACGTACCCCTTCCAGCTATCGAATTCGTATCTATAATAAGTAATATTATGCAATTTTTTTTAATTTCTCTGATTTGTGCGATGGAGAATCTCAAAAACTATACAAAATTTCAAGTAATTTCAACCAGCATAGAAAATTATAATACTTAATAAATAATATAAAAAGACACCTTGAAAAATCTCTAAAACATAGAGTTCTAAAAGTAATGACATTTCCTGAAGCGAAGCGATGGCGAGTTATTAGTTCTTTTATAAAATTCTCTGAACTGGATTTTGTGAGCAGTCTTATACCCGACATTCGAATCAAATGACATCTTATTTCCTGAAATAACGTTCTCGAAATTACTTTGGGAGGTATGAGGGAACAGATGAACGACTAAACTCGTAACTCATCGTAGTTGGGTAAAATGAGTCGGCATCCTGTCGCCTGATATTCTCTCTGCATTTGTTACTGTAATCTTTTTCAGAGATGGGATGAGATGGTTAATTGTAGGTAATGGTGTAAAACCCCTACATCCCTGACTTTAAGGTAACAAGACTGCTGCTCATGACAATGTCATTACCATCTTAATTTTGTAGTTACTAACCTTTGTCTGCTTAAACCTGAATGTACGTCTTCTTGCTTGCTGATGCATTTTCTTTTAACTATCCAGCTAGCTGCCAATAACCTTAAGTATGTTTACTGTAACTTATTTCGGTTGCAGTGCTGAAGTTAATCTGTAACCAGATAAAAACACTTTGATGTGTGCAGTTCTATTATAATATTTTCGGTTTTTGCCTAATTCAAAACCAATGGCGAAATTCACTAGGTACCCGAAACTAATTTGAATAATGTTTTAATCACCAAAATGTAGCCATTTCAAAAGTTATAATCGTTATGAAAAGCGAAATGGCTATTACCCATAATTCAAATTGCGAATAGCGTATCTATTTGTAATTTCTATGCCTCCTCCACCCCCTCGCCAAGTCAAGTTATGTCGAATTATGACTTCTCAAAGAATTTATATTACCTAAACATAAATGAGTTTCGTGTCCTTGTCAGAACAAGCTTTGTCGCGGCATAAAATCGGCCCTCGATTGCCACGGACATCTAGTTAAAAGGACCATAAATAAACCCTTCAGAATATCGACTAATAAATTTTAGACAATGTGTAGACGTTGGGCTCGGAGAAATTGGCAACCTTTCAAGCTCAACCAGATAATTCATGTATTTTAAACGTAGTCATGCCACAACAAGTACCAATCAGCTTACATAGTAGGTATATTATATAACCCAAGAACGACTGAACCAATTTTTGAGATTTTTGTGTTTTTGGATTTTTCTTCGTTCGGAATAGGATGATAATAAGTATTTATACATTTAAAAAGTTAAAGAAAAATATTAACATAGCAACACTATGTGTTTAGTTTTTTCTTTTGTGACACTGTTTTGTTTTAATTTCGTGATAGTTTAACAGTGTTTCAGCTAATAAATGACCACAAGAGCCGAATAGGAAGCCGGATATGTCCGGAAAAATAATCTGGAAATCTGGTAACCCTAAGTACAATAAAAATAAGCGTACTGTAACTTAATATATATACTAAAACTTCCGTCGTGTAATTTAAAATTACCGTTATAAGTGCTGTAGGTGTCGTGATACTTTTCTTTATTATGTACTGCCTTTGACTTGCTTTTTTATGTGGTACTAAAAAAGTCATATCCGTTTTATAAATAAGACTGCAACAAAGTCTAAGCTACGTTTTGTCGAGTTATATTGAACAGGCGCATAAGTAAAGCTTACCTGGATGAGTGAGCTTTGCTCGGTTTTTTTACTTCCAGACTCGAACCACGGTCCTTCCAGGGTCCAGGGTTTCGGGTCCGCTCGATTTCCCACCTGAGCTAATACCCATCTTGTTAATAGTGGTGTAATTTATCTTCGTATTCTAATGATATTGTGGCAGTTTTTCATTGCCTGAAAACAAGAATAAAACGACGTTTTCTAAATATGAAACCTGGCTAGATCGATTTATCGCCCCCGAAAATCCCTGCATACTAAATTTCATGAAAATCGTTGCAGCCGTTTGCGAGTTTCAGATTATATATTTATATGCAAGAATTGCTCGTTTAAAGGTACCTATTAGATATGAGTCTTTCTATTCTCAGCCTCTTACGGGTTTATTATGTATTAATCAGTCACATAATTGACGGTAGGTATGTCATGCTTTATGACACCAGCGCAAAAAAACAGTTTTATAACAGAGATTTTCATTTTCAAAATTATAATTTACCTTCAATGTAGGTACATATTAAGCATTCTGTACGAAGTTGAAGTTTGCTTCCTCACGGCAAACATTAGTTAGGTGTAATATAAGTTTGAGCTGAGACGCTGCTCTTGACAGACATTGTGCCAAGTAGCTCGGTTAGTCGTCCTGCAAGTTGAGACCTCTGGCCAGGACAAGTTTAGTCGTTGCCTAAGACTCAAATAGATCAATAGTAGGATTCAAACAAACATGTTATGCAGGGGTAGATATAATAGCTAATATTTATTACTTCGAATGTAATTCATCGGCTGGTTTCAGGGGTACCTGAACCTTGGATTTTGTTTGTGCACTATTTAGTCGCTTAGCGATGTATTTGATTTAATTTTATTTGATTTTGATGATGTTATATTTTTGGATTAATTGCAAATTTTAACTAACCTCCAATTGGACTTACTGCGAAAAGGGTGGATTAGAGCAACCGCAAATTTGTCCTATTGGACCCAAAGGACCTTTATAAGGCATGTGTGTTATTCTGTGACGTGCCTCTTGTTTACGTAGAGTATGTTCCTGTCACCCACAAACCACAATACAGGAAATCCTACTGTGTGGGTCTAAACGTACAAGCATTTATGTTGGTATATATTAAATAGTTAATATCCTTACGCCTTACGTTTGCAAATAGCTCCTGCAACGGAAATAATTATTGTGAAACATTTTAATTAGGTACCTTTGCATTTAGCAAAATGTCATGTGTCACATTAAGTATATAATAATAATTTTTGGATCGGTTTATCTCGATTTCCGGAAAAACTACAAGCCCGATGGAAAAAAGTTTAATGCTAATGAACATTAAATTGTTAGTTGGTTCGTAAGTATTAGGACTGGGGCATGGACTGTTAGTTAGCCCTGTTAGTAAGAGTCTCGTTTTAATTTGGTCACAGACCTACTACCCTTGAAAAGGTGTCACCTCTAAAAAAATTCCAATAAATCTGTACTAAAACGCACAGATTTAGCCATATCACAAATTTATTATTTATACAGAATATCTAATCGGTGAGAAGTAGTTTTGATTAGTCTGATTAGTTTAGAGTCTGTCTACTCTAAAGTTTAGACTAAAGTTACTTTGTACTCCGACTATACCTACATCTGTGGAAATATCAAAGTTTATACGCTCTTACTGTAACTTGATTTAACCCGTAATATAAATGATAAGTTATAGAAACTGTGACTTTAACTACTGTTGTATAGAATTTATGCAAAATTGTGTACGTGTAATACAATATTATCCGCCCTTTTCTTGGAAACTTTTTTAAGGTTATTAATTAATCAAAGGATCGGACGTTACAATCTACATGGAGCCCAATACAACAACACACGACCACTTGCGGGTGATATGCTCCCGAAACCTGCGGCAATCTTTGTTGCGTACTTCCTTGGCCTCTCTTCTGAAGGCTGCTTAATGGACAAACTGCAGCTTTAATTACCTCTGTACTGTAGATAAGAATTTTGTGTACAGTAACAGGCATTATACCTAGTCCCAGGAATATAGACTTACGCAATGCTTTTTTGTTTATTGAATTTAACTGAATTTATTTCATACCCAGAAGACAAGGTTCTCAAAATTGTATCAAACTGTTTGATGAGTGTTCATTCATTAGCACTACGAGATTTTACGAGATCTTCAAATTCTTCAACTCAAAGTTTTTTGTCTTAAAGGACAAGTGTTCTCAATCCTTTGGAGGCCTTTCTGCAGGACTGATATCCTAACACAGTCCTGCAAAGGTGCTTTAAAATGGAGAAGGAGCGGCGAAAGAAATGCGTCAGCGCATCTTTAAAACAATTTGCTTCGAAACAATACGGTTCCCTACTTATTTCAGAGCAATACTAATAACAACTTCATGTTTTTGCAACGCAGCTGAGACATCACAAAGGTCTTTAACAACGTTGCACGCTGTCTTCAAACGTGCCCTGCAAAAGGATTTGAAAGGAATAAAGACTTAGTTTTCTATGCAGCGTGATACGCGTCACGTCCTTTTGCTGCTGTGCCCCACAGGCATAGACAGACGCCATTGTGAGATTCCTTATTCATCAACAATTTCCTCGACGATCCCTATGTGTAACGAGCTCTTGAAAGGATGTTGACTGGGGTGTAACGTTCGAAAGAACTGACTGACATACCTACTTTTGTCTCTTTCAGTTTAGTTCTACGTTTCCGACACAATGTATGATAGGGGGGCGAATCATAATAGGACCCATATCGTAGATATTTTCTGAAACGCTCATAGTCTCAAACTATGAGTATAGTCTAAAACTCCACACAATAATTATGCATTATGTGAGTGTTTGAGAGTTTATTATGGTTTCATATTTCTTTCGAAATCTATAACAGATAGAGAACTATGCCATGTGTTATATAATTTACGACATTTTAAATTGTTGTATGTTGTGGGAAATTTTAATAGGTAGTAGAGCCTAGAGTTCGCCCGGGGTAGTACTTACTACCGCCCGCCACGGTACTTAGTACCATTTCTACCGTGTAATAAGTTTTTACATACAAAAAGCCACGATATAGGATAGCCTGTGTGTCTGTGGGTCTCTTTTACCTACCTCTTTACCTAATTTTACGTACCTTTTTATGTAGATATATGTAGCGAAATAAAATTTACAACAAATTGAGAATTCATAAAAAAAATTACTTAACAAATACGCATAAAAGCGAGACAGGTAGGTACGTACCTAAAAGGTACCTACTCGGTGTCATTACCTAACTGTTTAAAAGTAATACAACGATTTTATTATCAGCCAAGTATAATTCAATGTCGATGATACCTATTCTGTGATACGGAAAATTCCCGGGAGTAGAAATATCAAACAATACCAAATCCGTGAACATCCGTGCTCACAATGACATGGGATCACTGTGGATTAGGCTTCGAAACATGTATGTATACGCGCCAAATATGCCTTTTATTTCTAAATGAGAGACTATTCCGTGAAGATTGGTATGTTAAAGAAAATTTGTAACAAATTTAATATAATTATTTAATATAATCTAGCTCACAGTTATAATTTATTTAGTGTTTTGTTTCAATCGGTTTACAAAGCTATCACAATATAAAGAAGAGAAGTCGTTTAAAATATCCTTCCGAGTGTAAAGTAGTACTGGTAGGTACTATACTGAGTACCTACCTAACTCAGTTTAGTACCAGTAGTAATTCAGTTACCAGTTCATATATAAGTCAAGTTAATAGAAAACAAATAGATCATGTAAACGGTAAATTTGTGCCGAATACGGATGTCGCTCCGTGCTCAGGAGGGATCACAGCGGATTAGTTTCTATCAGTGATACACGTAGCTTTTGTCACATTAAAGTAAGGAGTGGCAATTACAAACTAAAATAATGTTTGCAAAGGAAACTGTAATTTGAAAAAAGACAAGGAATTCCCACGCGAGCGGGATCAGCGCGGATTTGTACAACTATCGCTTCGGTAGAAAATGCCGTTTTTGTTGCCTGGAATGCATGACTGTTTTACAAAGATATCGTAGTAAACTTTAGCATGGTATTTACTCGGATTGTGGAATGTTATCTTGTTGCATGCACGCCGCTCAATTTTTATTGCATTATACACATTGACATAAATACTATATCATATGTCAATGATTATACACGTTACTTTACGTGAATACGTGAAAAATACAATTATGGTAGATAAACCTTCTCATGGCAATGATATAACAATATGTCTTTTTTGATTAATAGATTTAATTA
Organism: Ochlodes sylvanus; assembly: GCA_905404295.2. Classification (NCBI taxonomy): domain Eukaryota; kingdom Metazoa; phylum Arthropoda; class Insecta; order Lepidoptera; family Hesperiidae; genus Ochlodes; species Ochlodes sylvanus. The sequence continues at coordinate 9,205,733 of FR990127.1, forward strand.
TAAGTATTTGGTAGCTTCATAATTATCGGACTGTTCGGAACTTTCCCACGCATAGTTAAAAAGTAAGAACGCCACATTCTGAAGTGCAATTTTGGTTTGTGGTTTTGCCCAGGTGGCAGTATTCTGGTATACATCCCACTTCCCTAAGCAATGCTTACGCAATTATTTTTATTGAAACACGTGGATTAAAGATTATTATCAATTAAATTGAATATATCTTCTGAGGAAATAAAGATTCCTAAGCCTTAATAATTATTTTGATATACAATTATTGTCTTGTATATTAACCTGGAGTGTAATAAGATTCCCTTTTCATTCATGACTATTGCAAGACTTGTGTCTGTTCGCATTCTATTACTAGAAATAAAAGAATTATAAAATCACCCGAATATACATAATACGTTCCACTGCTAACTTAAAGCTATTACGGAACCAATATTTGAAAGGGGAATCGATGCTGGCTTAATCTCTCGACCACACCGTTTCACACCGACTATTGTAGTCTTTGAAAGCTACACTGCTACCTTCAACACTTGAATGCGTTACGTTTCTAGCTTGGCGTTCCGGTCCAAACTTCATCACCCGTTTGCGTTCCGTTCCTAACTTCATCATGTTAATTTTGATGTTACAGCGCCCGCGTACATCGTAAAAATTCACTCTCATCATTTTTTCATAGCGCGCTAAAACGTATAACGTTGGAAACCCCGTAAAAGGAAAAATGACAATGTATGCCAAATGAACTCGTTCCTACTTACACGGTTAAGCGGGATCAGTGTAGATTAAATCCAGCCTTATATTAGGTACGATATGGTAATGTCGTCTTTGTCATATAGTTAATAGGCATACATTATTACCTCGCAATAGAGGAAAAGGAAAATTTAGAAATACGAAGCCCAATAAGGAAAACTATTTGAGTGAAATACGAGACGATCGTGGTAATGTAACTCCCTACTTGTGTAGGCATCAGGTAAATGGATAAGATGTACGCGTCGCTTCATTGCCCAATGTCGTTTCTGTAAAATATTAAATTGAACATACATCTACCTATGTTTACGAAAGTGAATTTATTTGTTTGTAAGTAATAACTGAACAAGTTTATGAGAATCAAAACTAAATCGAGATTAGGATGGTTAGTCCAAAGGTGTTATTAAAATGTACGTTGTGTACACGTACATACCAATGTCCTCAACGGACGCTACAAACCTATTAGCTTTCATCTTTTTTCACAATATTATTATCATTCAAAATTAAAGTCGATAATTAATTATCATTATAGTCATGACTTTGCAAAGTAAGTGGAGTATGTCCTAAATTGGAACTTTATCATCAATCAAACGACTACTTGCAGAAGTTGCAGACAAATTCTACAAAATACAGTTTTCTCGAAAATATGAAAAAGTCGAAGTTAGTTTCACTTGGTTTCCGCTAGAGCGTTCTAGAAAGCTTAATATAACCGTTAGCTAAACATACACAATACGCATTCGTTTATTAGGTGCATCAAGTAGATAGGTATTGCTTCTTTATGATCATACATTACCTAATGAAACTTTTGTCTGATCGATGTCTATAAAAGAAAGAATTTTGTGAAAAAGTGTTGGCGGCCTACATGCCTACTATCACTACAAAACTATTTAGTTTTAATTGAAACTTAGGTTAGAATTTTGGCGTACGTACAATATGGTTAATACTATAATTATATCGTGAGTATCTGTAACACAGTAGTGTTGAATATCAAGTTAAAAATGCGGCCTTCGTGGTGAGAGAATATAAAGTAATGAAAATATTGTATTACTATTATTATTATGGTTATTGATATAGCTGGAAATTTTCAATTAGGTATTTCAATTCGGTGCTTGGAAGTGGATGAGGATCCATTGTTATTTCTTTAGTTAAGGCTCGTTAAGGGATAACAGTCCTACATAAATATTGAGTAATTTAATAAGTTAACACACACATTGCGTTCCTTTGCCGTGGTCAGCGTTAGTTCATAGACTATTCACTGAATAAAACAATAGACATCTGTATGTGTTTAAAAAAACCTCGTCTTTAGCTACAGAAATATTAATTTACTTGGTAAGCACTAAATCTTATTTAAGGTGCGAAGTTCGTGCCTTACAATCGTACGTACAATTCATTCTTAAATATTTATGGCAACTATTTTGAAGAACTTTTCAAGTTTTAGAGTTTAGGTAAATGTGTGTAAAGTAATTAAATAACAATAATAGTTTTAACAACACAAAAACTTAATATTTAAGTCACAGCTTTCGAACAGTTAGGTACGTTTTCAAAAGTTTTACAGCACTAGTTTCTTCGTCTTTTCCAGTTACTTTCATATACTTTTAATTTGTTAAGTTCTGCTTACTTTGTAGATTCTGATACTGATCCTGACTTTGACACAAAGTTGGTTGCTGTAACTTGGACAAAAATTGGAAAAAGTATTTAACTTTTAAATAAATGTTTAACTTATAACGGTGTTTTATAGTACCTAGCTCCTAAACTAATATTTAAAACAATGATTACAACATAATATTATAATTTGGAAAAAATGTATAGAAGGCTAGACTGTAATGATTCTTCCACATTTAAGTCCAAGCCAACCTCTCCTGGTGACTAATTGACGAGATAACAACGTTATGTTTCCTCCTTTGAAGGTCGCTGGGTTCTTTACCACACTACTTAATCCCTACAGTACTCGTGCTAGATATTACGGTAATTTACCTGCTCATTATATTATATTGTTTTAGTTATCGCCAGGAAAGCTTTGGAGATGTCTTCAGTGTTATAACCGACAAGTAACCAACAAGGATCCTAATAATGTAACAGTACAATTTGTTAGCAAATAAGAATAAAAAATAATACCATATTAATATATTTTATATCGCCAATTATATGTCCAGTCACAAAACCTGAAATGCTCCATTTATTTTTAAAATAGCCCGATTTAATATTTCCATACCAGCGTATTTCCCCATTTTCTGATGTCAAGTAGAATACAATGACCCATTTCAAGTTATGCGTGATCCAAAGTTATTACAGCCGGTATAAAAGTAACGAATAACTCCACAACAATGGTAGATTTGAGTAATTAAAAATGTGTACAAATACATTTTCGAGCGAAAACATGGCTTTAGTGGGGAAAACAAAGAGACATGGCTATTTGAAGTTGAACTACATTCCGTTTTTTGGCACTTTATAGAAAAATTGTTTGCGTGTTTTCTCCCTGTAAGACCATGAATGTTTTAAATAGGAATCAAGGTTAAGGTATAGAAGGCGTTTTTAATCTTAGTTAAAGATTTGTTTTTCTGCCAATAGGTACGTAGGACTAGGACACTCATCATTGCTACCAATAACTGCTACTGCTGGTCCCACTGCTAAGCTCAGGTCTCCTGCCACGTTGGCCAAAAGCGGGTTGGCAGACTTCACGCAGCTTTCAGAACATTATGGAGAACTCTTGGGTGTGCAGATATCATCACTATATTCCTTCAACGAAGCAAGTAATTGTATGGAAATTAGAGGTGCGTCCAAGATACGACCCCAGGACTGCTATGCCTGTTAGGGAGTCTAAAGTTCAGACCATTTAGTTAACACTGCTTTTACAATACAGCTAGATCCTTAACTTAAGATCAGCTTAAACTTTAACTAATTTTACCTTTGACTATTTAGTTACATTGATACCTAAACATGTGTTAAATGTGCCCCGGGTACAAATACGACTTTGTAACTAACTTTAGCTGAGATTTAGTTTAGACTTCAGCTTAAGATTCCTCAGCTATTTAGTTAGTCTTACTGTATTAAGTTAGCAAGAACTATTAATGGAAGTAGAAACAATAATTATCCTTGCAATTCTAAATTCCATATCCATTAAGTATTCCAGATATTATGAGGTTGTTTGGAAGGAATTGACTTTCAGCAATAAAAAGTACAACCTTTTTTACATTTGTATTTTGTACTTGTACTCGTATGTAAATATACGACACACAAACGAGCACACGAAAATTCTAAGCATTTATTTTTATTTATTTATTTTTATTAAATAGCGAATTATTAATTTAAATATCGAACTTAACCATCAAAATAATTGAAAACGTAACTAAGTTTTTTCTTTACATGCATTTTATTTATATTATTTTATTTCTAAACTTAATTTAATAATCTTAATTCCACGTTTCTGAGTAAAATCGCTCGACCGCCTTTTGCTTTTCCATATTGGTTAAAATATTTTGGTCTGCATACGTATTTGGCTGACTCAAATAGAACCACGATTTCAGGGTTTTCCAACTGTAGTAGTGACGTACTGACGTTATTCTTGGAGACAATCAATACGAGCGTCTGCATATTTAAATCGGTGGCGAGGTAGACGGCTCATGCTATGCTGGTTGGGAGACCGATATCGTGGATGTGATGGTATTAGTTACTAAGTATACATGACATGTGTTATTAAAGAATTAGTAAACCCGCGTTTCGCTTCGGGAAACCTGTCCCTAGTAACATCACGCCAAAATTAACAGACAGAGGCGGAGAGCGACTTTGTTTTATACTATGTAGTGAAGTTGAGAATAGTTTAACAAAACACCAAGATAGAACAAGATCACGAAAACATTTGATTGTGGGGTAGCCATACTAATATTATAAATGCGAACGTGTTTGATTGTTTCTTTGTCCTTCTTTCACGTTAAAATAGGGCCACGGATCGATGTGATTTTTGGTATGGAGATAGGTGTTGAAAATTGATATAGACTACTTTATTTCGCGGATAAATATCTCACTTCCACTTGAAAACACGTTTTAATGAAATAAGCGCTATAGATGGCGTTACGGGCGCTATAACGATATAAGAAACGAGTTTCCCGAATTGAAGGCGGGTTTACTAGTAAGTACTTACATACATGCCTTTTGAAGTTGTACCTTTGTATAATTTCGTCCTTTTCGGATTACCCGGATTACCCGGATTTGACGACTTGTATGACGCAATAGTTACAATACAATGCCGTTCCGCTGTTTGAAGAGTTCTGGATTTGATTCCAGCAAGGCGGAAATTTTAATGATAAGTTAAAATATCCGATATTGGTCCGATAAATGTACGTTTTCTTGTCTTTATGTGTTGAAAATAGCGCTCACGACACAAAAAATGCTAGTGGGGTTATGAGTGTTTAGTAGGTAGGTACCTTTTATTTATTAGGGCGACCATTATTACAGAGTAAGTAGATAAATAGTTTAAGCACCTGTCATAAGCTCGCAACGTACTTAGCCTGACGAATTTTCCAGATGATATTTTCACAGAGGGTTATTAAAAGGACATTAAGCTTATTCTGTCTTGAAAGGGTATTTAAATTTTAAAATCTTGGGAGGATAATACGAGAGTAACCCTAAAGTGTTTGACAGAGGGATGTCAGCTGAAATTGTGTCTTTTAGCATTATGGAATTATGCGTGTATTTTTAAACGATTTCAAAAAAGGAGAAGGTTGTATGTCGTGGCTATGTAATCATTTTATATAAACAGTCATGACTGTGTTGTTTATGAACCAATTTTTGATGATTCTCATGATATTATTTACGGGGTTTTCGCAGTTCGTCCCCCTTAAATGTAGTGATGATCTGGATTCTGAATATAAAGAGTGGGACTCATTAACAGATGCTCTCATAGCACTGTGCTCAAAGATATTTGTTGTAGGTTATATTGTAACATTACAAAACCAGTCCATTATTTACATCTCTACCATCTCATCGTCGGAATGATGTGACTTGGAGACAAATATCTCCTAACTAAATCGGGATAATCTTGTTGTAGATATTTCATTTCGTGTTTGTGTTAAAGATATGTAGGTATCTATTTGTTGATCATTACTCAGTGTCTAATAATGATCTGAAGATGAAAAATTTAATAAATTCCCCAACTATTAGTACCTACGTATTATATTGCAGAGTCAGTAGGTACATCATAGGTGTTTGACTAGACTAAGGGATACTAAAACGAATTGTCAGAAGCTATTCTCTTCCAGTCAACCCTTGGAGATGGTGAGAAGTGGAGGTATGTGCTCAATAGTAATCACTTCAATTATATACAAACGTATAATAATTATATTATTAAAATTAAGTATTAAGTAGTAATTAGTCTTTTCTTAAATATTATATATTACCTAATTAGTTACAGTTTTGTTGTTCTTATATTATATCGTAAATTCTCGCAAGTTTATTGAATAGGTTGAGCTCTTCTAACGAGACAGGTAATAAACTTGATACTAAAAGAATCCTAACGTTTGGATGTATAATCTATCTAGTTATTTTATTGTGCTGAGAAAATCCTATTGAAACTCTTCATTGTATTACTTGTTAGGGAGCGAATAGCCTCAATTGTTATCTATTGAAAGTACACGGAGCTGTAAAAATAAAATGGGAGGCGGGAATATCTGTCGGTTGCAAGACTGATACAGTGTAATAAAAAAGAACAAACGTGTACATTTCTTTCTTTTCTTTGTATCCTCCTGTTTCCTTTATCTGTGTTTATCGGATGATATTAAGATACTTTATCCCTGAATTTGTATTTTTATAGATTTGGTATAAAAATTTAGATCAAAGGAAAACTGTTAGGTTTCGAAAGGATTTGAATGAACACTGGATTTCAACAATTTATTTTACTCCCATCGACACACGAAGAGTTGAAAATTATATCAAACATTCAAATTTCAAACGATCACACGATACGTTCCCAGAATTACCTAGGTACTAAGTAGGTACTACTTTGGCGTTTAAGAATATTTTCAAGTATATCTGTGATGTACCCACTCGTATGATAATTTGATTATGTTATGGATTAATTAAACGATATAAATGAGTGATTTTTATTTCACTTGACATACTCAAGGACATGAAAGAACATGCGTAAATAAAAATAGATACTGATTAAAAACCTACACACATGCAATTAAGGTAGTAACATTATGCTCATTTTAACTGTGCCCTGTAGAATATGGACGTCATGCTGAGAACGGACTAAGGACAGTGACTACCAGCCGCCCAATAGATAGCCTACTCAGCCCCGGGAATACGGGCTCGCTTGTGTTGGAATCTTTTGTTGAATGAATTCCTTCCAACAACAATGAGATTTGTAGTAAAAGACTATGACGATACGTAAGTGGACGACCAGTTGTCGTACATCATTTCATAAGTGGCTTTAGTGTGCATTGTGTGCACTTGTGCTCGCAGTTAGTTGCGTGGATTTCGAAATAGCGGCAGTTTTGTGACGAAAATAGCATAAATCGTCTTTATTCCCTATTGGTTTGGGTTTACGAAAGTTTGACCTTAACACTTATCTACATTACCTATACAGGTAACCTGTGTTTAAAGTTTCACCTTTCTAGCTCCATTGGTTTGGGCTGAATGTTGATGAGTCAATCGGTCAGTATATAAAGATAATTATGTATCTATTTTACTCGAAATTTTATAATCTAAAGTTATAACATCTCGGAAGTTAAAAAGTCTAAAGGAGTATAAACTGCAGCAAGTTTCACAATATATCAATAAGTAGTACCTACACCTCCCTCGCTTCGCTGTGCTAGCTAAAAATTAGCCTTCCTCGTGAATGTTGCTTTTATACACAAAAATAATTTTTCAAATACGACAGGCCTAGGGATGAGCTAGTTCAATCAAGCAAAAATCTCTGTAGCTTTTTGGTTCCTACATATTATAGAATATTAATCTGCTTACAATTCCTGTCGCAATTTAAATTGTATTTGGTTTATCTTGAGACTCGCGTAATTTCCCGCGACAAAAACCACATAACCTCTTACGTTTACATCTGTTAGCCAGATTCGCTCATAATGAAATTTTTAATAAGTAGGCAATATTATAAGGTTGGGGAAAAGTTTATTTTTATGTCATATTATAAAATGCAAGTTTCTTTTTTCAGTCTTTTTTCAGTTTTTTTAATTCATACCTACCGTAGGTAAAGGCATGACTTCTAATTTAAAAAAAGTGACAGAATATAGTTTTTTCATCAAAGGAAACTAATCAAGGGGAATTCCACTGACACAAACCAAGGTAATATTGAAGTTTTAATTTAAACTCGTGTGCCAGATGCAACCAAAATACTCCTCGATATCTCAGTTCTTTACAATAACATAACAATGAAATGATTCACAATTTTCAAAAGATGAATTTCAAAATAGTCGCAGCTTTGTAGTTGCCTCAGTACAAACACTTTACCCCGAGTAGGTAGTAGTTGCTCGCGAGATTCTCGTATTTCCAGTCACGTATGAATTGAAAAATGTTACGGCCCTAGTTCCGCTGACGTATTGAATACGAAATTTCGCTACTACTCGTTTATAAAGCTGACAACATATTGGAAGCAACAAATAAGGTCCAAGTCTTAAAACACACCAGGGACTAACATCGACACCAATAGAGAGTTACATTTGGTCCTTTTTTATGAAATTAAAACAGCAAACGATCTTGCAGCACCACCCTTCCGTGACCGCCCATGACAACTGTGACCGACATAGAATAAGACTCAAATCGGGACTAGGATGGTCAGTCGTTAGAACGTAATTTGGTTAGTAGGTATGAAGACTTTGGCAGGGACTGTTAGTTATAGTTAATCTTGTTATTAGTAAGTCTTGTTTTAATTATTCTTGCTGTTCTAATTGTTCTAATCTTTATAAAGACCCTGTAGCGTAGTGACCCTAACTTCGAAACTCCAGGTTCGATTCCCTGTTGGGACAGACATTTGAGAGATAAACGTTCGATCTCGGGTAGAGGCTGTTAGTAAAGTTTTTGCGTTGTCCATGTCATCCACAAAACAGGAAATCATAGGGCGGGGTGTGTAAGAGTATGAACTCTTGTTTCAATAACCTATCATTCAATTTAATAAAATTAAATATGCAATTGCTTCACCCCTCGTACTACGATCTCCTGTGTTGCAGGGAGCATTAACATACACAAATGGAACATCACAAACACGACTCGAGAACAAACATTTACGAGTACCTGTCACATAAATGTTTGCACCGGGTTCTACCAACCAACTACTAATTGGGCTATAGCATACAGGATCGTCAATTATCATTATTGACCGTATTCCTAATTGGTTATTCCCATACAAATGTCTTGTCGTACCGAGGCCTATAATTTAAATTCATTGCTTGATCTTTTTTAAGCCGATAAAGGTATTGATGGTACAGCCATCTGACGGTACGTCGTCACAGTGGTAGATTTAGTAACCAAGAGCATCACTATGAAAAAAGAGTGAAGAAATAAAAAAAAAAAGGAAGGAAGAAAGAATGAAAGTGAAAAAATTATAAAATTGAGGAAAGAATGACAGTAAGTAGTCTCAAGCCAAAATTTAGTTCAGAGAAAAAAGTCAAGTCAGAACAAGTACATCCAGTCAAATTATACTTGTAAAAGCATACAAGACGCTTGTTAAGCGTACAGAATAGAAATAAGATCTTCTTTCTGCATTTAATGTTCATAAAATGAAAAATACAGTAGGTACATATTCTATTTGCTTTGTGTCTGGAAATGCATTACCTTTCTGCAATCACATCTATGTAATTTAAACTTATAATATGTAATGGGTTGTTAAAGGTTTCCTTTGATAACTTACTTAGGTACTCGTAGGTTGGAATTCTACAGATTTTATTATTAAAATAGTACTTCAATTACCTAGTATTTTGGAAAACTAAACACACACACTTTTATAAAGCTAAGTGAATTATAAATGGAAAGCAATAAATTTCGTAATCGTAATTTCGCCATGGTTGTCATAAAATTTCATTGTCATCGGAACTAACGCATGCAAAATTTGAAAGCTTGTAAATAATATTTAAGTAACTATTGAAACTTATTTTTTCTGAATTCGGGACTTTTTGAATTACGTTCAAGGACTATAGGATCTTCTAATTCTATCGTTTATTTGCCTTTCCAAAACTCTGAACGTTTAATATTTATTTACCTTTAACAGAACCTGATGATTCCTTTAAAAATGCTGTTTTGATACACAATAAACACGCAAAACATCACAAAGAAATGTATGCAAAGCCGCAAAAACATATTTACAGATTCCAAAGGCTTCAACGACATTTTATCCCAAAGGGTTTGAATGCCGGTAACGTTTGAATGCCGGTGTAGGACTGCAGAAAACGAATATTCCAACCAGAAATCGGGTTTGTAATAAATTTTAACTCCACTATTTACGCACGCTGAGTTTCGAGAAATTGTCGTATTGTTTTTCTTTTATCCGTAGTATACATGCGTGAATTCTTTTTAAATTTTTTCCCGACAAGGAAGCAGAGGAGCCACCTGATAGTATGTGGTAAAAGAAAGAAGAGAAAAAAGATAATACTGGCTCTTGACACTTGGCTGTGGCGGTTAACTTAAGTAAGAAGGTGGTAGCTAGCCAGCAGGGCTTAAACCCTACCACCAAGCGGAGGCCAACTTATGTCTCTTCTTATGACATTCTGTTCTGCCGGCGTGGAATTGGGGCTGGTACCAACCTGGTGGTAGCAAGGCGGCTGTCACTTCTTACCAATCCCTGTTCTGCCAGCATGAGATAGGTCAATTCTTCGCCGCCCCAATGCGACCATCTCAAAATTTGGCTACTTTATAATTACTAGCCGTAAAGCGCCATATTAACGATTAACGCATGCAGACTCGCAAAGTATGGGAAATTTCCAGAACTGGAGCTTCAAATGATGGTTGATAAATAACACAGATATTTTCAGATGGAAATCAGTTTAGGTAAAGGGTGTGTCATTCGAGAATTGACGCAAATACGGCAGCAATATTCAGTATTCATATCGCGGGACCGAATCGCGCTGCGACGGTCCAACGCTTCCAATATAGGTACTGATTTTACACTTGACTGGATCAGCTACAGGATACTACTTACAGGTGTTACTTGAAGCACTCGGAAGTACTCTTAAATTGGTAGTTGAAAATAACTGACTCCGTTATTTTCACATTTAAAAAGATTTTCCCTTAGGGTTCGTATTGCATTGTCGATTTTTTTAGCATAAGTCTGTGAGCGATGGTCTTCAATTACTCTTCTTTTGGTAATCGCATAAAAATTGATTTACGCAATGTTTTTACTCGTGAGTTTCTACGCATATTTTGTGGCGATAAGTCGTCATCAGTATTAAAGTAACATTCATGTTAATGGAACTCCTTCCACACGAAGGAGTACAAATTCCATTAATATTAATAATACTTTAATTAGTACCTAATAACGCAAATAATTAAGCGTTCATAGCCCGGCGGCTAACATCGATGCTAAGTTCTCGACCGAGCTAAGCAAAAGCGGGCACTTCGATGTCAATACTTGCAAAAAAATGGGTTGTCTGTTAAGTCGGTTTAGGGACGATAGTTTTACGTGATAATGTTATAAAGAAACATTGATGAAAACACGTTATCGCGTATTCAACATGATTATACATCTTAATATATATAATTCGAGTGTGAGTGTGTATGTCACTGAACTCCTCCTAAACGGCTTGACCGATTTGGTTGAAATTTTTTGTGTGTCTTCAGGTGGATCCGAGAATGGTTTAGATTCACAATTGGACCCGGTAGGTGGCGTTGCTGTCGATATATCACCAAAACATTTTTTAACGACTGGACCGATTTGGATGAAATTTTTTGTGTGTGTTCAAGGGGATCTGGGAATGGTTTAGATTCACAATTGGACTCGATAGATGGCGTGGCTGTCGATATATCACCAAAACATTTTTAATTATAAAGCGGTACGAAGTACGCTGGGACAACTAGTATGTTATAATAATGACTTCCGTCGAGGTGGTGTGGGTTATTGTAAAAGTTCGCGAAGAAACTCGCGTGACAGCGTTCTAGTAGCAGAACTATTCTTACTGCTAGCTCCGACGTCACGCTCTCACGTCGCGCTCTGTCGTCAGCAGAGCGTCACTCCGTCCATTTAAGACGTTATCACGTCAATGTTGAGCGTTTCCGTGCTTCGAAAGTTGGTCTCAAAGCAGCCTCAAAAGCAGTTGGTCTCGGTTGTTCACGTTAGGTAGCAATAGTTAAGCCACGTCGAACGCCTTCAGGTAGCATTAAAATCTCCAACACTTTTGTTGGCCACTGACCTCTCCACCAATCCGTACTGGAGCAGCGTGGTAAGGTATGCTCTAGGACTCTTATGTTATGAGGAAAGACCAGTGCCTTATAGTGGGAGCATTAATGGGTTGAGGAAATAAAGCTCATTGTTATTATTAAACCGGTTAAATCTAGCGAACTTGTGTGTTCGGCATTAGTGCTAACTTTATTTAAATAAGACTAAACGGATTCAAGTTCCTTGTGCAAAGTTTAAGCTATGTTAGAATTTACTCCTACTTCCAACTCATGAGCGTGTTAACATAATCGCATTGTCACATAAATGTACATTATGAAATTTGCAACAACCCACGATATTTACGGTTGGCTTTAGAACTTGCCTTTTTAGTAACTACCAATTTATCAGGTTTAAGTTTTTTATGAATTGTTTCTGTAAATATCCGACAAAGCAATAGTCGGACGACCACAATGGTAATTGGTCCCTGTCGTACAGGTGCATCAGTAACACCCAAAACAAAAAGAAGAAGAAAAAGAAGAGAAATATCTTGAGAAATATGGTTAGTGATCATCATTATCGAAACCTACTCGTATTTCAGTATTGGGTTCGGGACTTCTCTCCTAATTTTTGTTTAGTGTAGATCTTAGATTCGTAGTTTGACGTTGTTGCAGGTTTTCAAGCGATGCCTTTCATCGAAGCAGGTCGAGCCGCGCGCTCCATTTAAAATTTTGACAAACGACATGACTTCACTAAACTTCTGGTTAACATCTCGTGAGCGGTAAAACAGTGTCGTAATAATACCTTATACTTAATACGATTATGAAGAAACAATAACGTTATATTAATGCGTGCACTCAAGCCTGGCCATGAGCACTTCAATATGTGAAATATTGACTTTTAATAATCTTTATTTATTAACAATAATTATTTCTTAACTCCAATCTCAAATTAATTCTACTTATCTTTATCTAGTATGACATCGAAAAGCTACATGTAAACTCGATAGTTTACATCGACTAATTAAGATGCCTGCCTACTTCCAATTAATCGAACTTTAACGAGTTTGCAAAAGTTTTTACTATGTTTAGCAAACAGAAGTTCGTTACCGAAGTCCGGTATTAATTGAAATGTCACGAGATTGAGACTTAAGTTTATTTAGTGAGGAGTAAGTTAAGGCCTTATTGAAATGGGATAATATTAATTGGAATTGATTGTTTAAACGTATTATATCTAAAATACAATCGTATTGTCAGAATCCATTTTAATGTTATTCGTATTGAATAATCACTGTTTAGTCCTCTCGTCTTCGTCTTCTCAAGGTTCATTCAAAATGGTCGTTAATAAAGAAATAAGGCACTTTTTGGTTGTAGTATTGTAATTGTTTATTGTGCTTTCAATTTAGTGTAAAATAATAATCATCATAAGCCAGAACTGTCTCACAGATCTTCTCTCAATAAATGAGGTACAGGCTTTGGTCAATAGGACCGAAGGGTAACAGGGTATAATATTTAACATGCATTAGGTATTTTAAATTTTTTTGTTTCTATCATGTTCCTTCATTCTTGGCCGGTAACGTAACGGTGATGCCATTGGTGTTACGGATGCCCATGGGCGACAGTGACCATTTCAGATGGCTTGATTGACGGCTATTAACATAAAAAAATGGTTTGGGTAAAGTCGGTTTATGGACGATTATTTTACGTGATAACATAAGAAAACATTTATAAAAAATTGCCTATCCATCGCTTGTTCTGCGCTCTCGCGTGCACGCGCGGCTCAGGCGGAACGTGACAATGACGTCATACTTTTTCGTGCGTTTCTTACTGCTAATCTCAGAAACAGCTTTGCTTATTTTGACGGGGTATTCCCTGATTTAAGCTACGTTCAGTGTTCAGTTCAGATATTCAGTGTTTATTTTATTTGAATCGATTCACAAATATAAATATATTTTGATTTTTATAATCCCGTCTGAACATTTTTATTGAGTGCGATCTCTAAAACAATGACATATAGATTTACCGAAGCGGAACGAGGGTAATTTTTATATGAAATATAAAACAAGGGAAACTGTCGGCTGTTTTACAAAAAAGTTCTCTAACTATTTCACTGATTTGAACGTACCTGTTCTGCGAATGCGGCGATGCATAAATTGCTACGAAAAGTTTATATGGTTTAGTTTGAAAAAGTGTTTAGATTGTTTTTTTACATACCTACTAAAAATAAAGCTGTTAGCGTTGTGCGGCATTAAAGTATTGCAATGCAAAAAGAGGGTTATTGTTGTTAAGGGTTTTAGAATTTTTCATAATATTGTAAATACAAGCTTTTCTGCAATAATAGTCGATAAACGAGCACAAACAGACGAAACAATTTGACAAACCGATAACGGAAAAACGGAGGAAAATAAAAAAAAAAATTTTTGGCGCCTATTGTGGTGACTAATGCTTTCTCAAATATTCTCCATAATTATACAGACATGGGGCTCGATTTTTGAATTTCACTCGTATACGAAAATCACGATTGTATAAGAACCAAAATGAGCGATTCTACCTACCTTTTCTTGAACGAAGAGTTTTTACGAAGGTTGGAATGGATAATGGGTATTTCATTTAATTTGCGTTTTATAGAACTATTTATATTTATATATTTATAGTTAATATTTAAAGATGGCTGCTACTTAACAATTCGCCGAAAATTGATTGATCTAAGGAAGGATTTTTACGTAACAATAAAGTTGTTAGGTATCTGACACAACTTCGGAACGTTTTAATTAAGTTTTGGCCTGTTTTATATTCTCTGGCCGGTTCACGGTTGACAAACCTTCTGTGAACAGTTTGTAGCTACTACTGTAGGGTTGTGCCTAGAAATTTTATGGTAGATACATTTTCATTATAAAGTGTGAGTGATGCTCCATTCATAACTGAGTTCAGGCTAAAGTTAAATGAATATTATATAGTTACAGATATAAAATAAAAAGTAAATAAAGTTGCATCTCGAACCCAAAGAGCGATATTTATCACCATTGAACGTATCTATTATCGTTTCTCTTCGGGAAACCTATGCCTTGGTACTCAATGTTTAGACGGAACTCTTTAAATTGTCGTAATATCTTTTTAATTTGAGAAACAGAAAACCAACGAACATACAGACAAAAAATCTAAAAGTTATTATTGGGTTATATTGCGTTATTAATCCCTCCAGTAATAAATAGTTCTTCCATGTACAGACCTCGTTCAGTTAGAATATTATTATTTATGTGATTCATCGTAATCATCATCATAATCACAACCCTTAACTATCCCACTGTTGGGCACCGGTATCCTTTCACAATGTAAGAGGTACAGACCACCACGCTGGCCAAGTGCGGATTGGCGGTCTTCATACGGTGATTACACCTGTGATATAACGCGAGTACAAAAGAGACAACCCTGAGAGAGAGGTGACGTTGCCGCCCCGGGCCGGCGTTAAATTACAATTATCGTGTTTACTGCGCTGCGTCGCTATGACGTGAACGAGCCGCTCTCAAACCGCCCTCGATTTTTTCAAAGCGGTTACACTCATTGATGGTTTTGATCTCCGCGAGAGGGTTATTTAGATTTTCCATATTTCATTCCCTTTTCTTTTGTTTTCTGATTTTAAACCGACTTCAAAAAAAGGAGGAGGTTCTAAACTCGACTGTTTTTTTTATATTTGTTACCTCACAACTTTCGACTGGGTGATCCAATTTTGATGATTCTTTTTTTAATTTGAAAGCTGGTGCTTCCCGTTTGGTCCCATGTCATTGTAATTTGGTCCTGTTCTGACAATGGCATCCATGAGAAAACCATAAATGTCATGACCTTCGGTGTAGTTTAATTCGGTGTAATTCAATGGCGAATGGGCTCTTCGTGGTGCGCCCTTCTGCACAACGGCCGAGAATAGCAACAGATCCGTCCTGTTGTAGTTCGCTGGTAGAGACCAGGGTGGTACCGAGGTACCACCTTTTTCATAACGACGGTATGACTTGCATTGTGTTAGGGTAAATTATCCGCCTGGGTGGCTACCGCCCTCCTTCTAAAAGCAGTTTTATACGTTTTTGGTTGCAGGGGCAGATAGTCAGAAAAAATTGAGGGTCCCTCGATTTCTTTTCAATCTTGAAGTTGGTGATGTTCATAGGCAACTGTGATTGACAGTGACATTACAACTATTTATTATATATTATTTACATTACTAACTACCCCAGTGCTAGTCGCCAGTCTCTTCCTCAATGTAAAGGAAATTTGAAAATTAGAATTAGAAGACATAGTTTAAATGATACAGGCACCGTATCATTTAAAATAAGTCTTCCAGCAGGATGATAATAAGACCACCAGGATATTACCGACAAAACAAGAATAATTTGTTTAGGAAGAAATAAATTAGTAAAATGCTCATCTAGGTAAGTTTTAATGAGCTCGGATAACAAAATTCGCGATGGCCGCAAACCAGAATACGGGTAGGACTAAAATCTGTAAACACAAAAATAATAATGTCTTGCTGTGTTCAAAAGTTGTCTTGTATTTTAAAAGTTCGTTAATTAAAAGAGTTTTAGATGTTATAATGGCGTTGCTATGAGCAGTATACAGCTTGTTGTTATCATGGAAAACGTTTTAAATCTAAACTTCACTAACTCGCTTCGCAGTATTGTTAACGAATTTTATTAATATGGAGTTCTGTAAAAATCGTAACTTACTTGTACTGTATTAATTGGATTTTAGAAACGTTTTTTTGTAAATAACCGATCCGCCCTCGCTTCCCTTCGGGAAACATGCCCCTTAGTACGGACATTCGGAAATTCTTAGGCGTAATGCTCTAAACTCACATATCTTTTTATTTATCAACCAATGTAAATAAAACAAACACTAAATGTTAAGTGAAGCTTACCCTAATATATTATTGAAATCCGCACACAAATCGGTTAAGCCATTTCCGAGAATAGCGCGTAAAAATGCCACACACAAACAGACCACCAGACAAAAATTCTAAAAATCATTATTTTGAACCCCCGTCAAAGTTTGTCTTCCATGTACAGACTGCGATTAGTTACAGATTTATTATAATAATATGTAAAGATTCCATTTGCTTTCCTCAAAGAAGACGACATTATCTTTGTTAAAAAAATCAAAACGTGTTTAAACTTTTTTCCATTCTATTTCTAAGTAGCCTGCGGGGCCTCATCCTTTTCCAGGGGTGAAATAACTCCCTAATTATATCAAATATCATCTAAATCCGAGACTTTCCTCTAACACCACGAGTCTTCTCTCGCACTGAGAAAATAATACGCTAGACTACACTAAACTAGCGAAAAGTAATTTGACGAATTGCACACATTTTTGGGAAAGTTATGAAGAATTTCCAAGTAAGCACATTTCCACACGATGTTTTCTTTACCGAGTTATTACTACCGTTATTAATATTACCGTTATTAATATTACCGTTATTATTACTACCGTTATTATTACTACTGTTATTAATATTACCGTTATTATTACTACCGTTATTATTACTACTGTTATTAATATTACCGTTATTATTACTACCGTTATTATTACTACAGTTATTATTACCGAGTCATTATTAGCAGTTAGTTGTCCTAACTCGAGTCTTCCTTGCGGGAGAATGGTTGAAATGGACCTCCTTTCGGAAATAATTGTTTCTTACTATTTATAATGTTTACGCAAATAAAGATCACAGAAGAACTGGACCTTGCGCATACCGTTGCGGTACAGTCCCGCCGTACAAATGGCACTATAATTCACGGTCCTCTTGACCGATGTTTCGACCGTAACAAAATCCTTTCCCTTTTTCCTTCACATTTCATAGCCTAAGTTATCGTTGGGGTGGTTACGTACCTGTTTATGTTACGGCTTACAGCTAGGTTCTTCCTCAGAGACTTACATAAGTATGAATTATGTATCATCACTCTTGCTTAAGTTTATCTTGTCGGTAAGTAGGCAGGCTTAGATATGGCTCTTGCGGTATGATTAGGCCTTTGTTTATGCGTATGGTGTAACGTTACAAAATATATTATGAATGTTGTAATATCATCGCTAATTTTATTATCTTGCAGTGTTCACGGGAAGGTGCAGGTTTTCTTACACCGTCCATTTATTTTAACTTTATTGACCGCAATATAAAATATTACGCTACGAATGGTGAACTTAATGCCAATTGCATTCACTTCCAGCTAACCCTTAGGCCAAGCAAAAATACACGATCACCGTTAGATACTAGATGAAATATAATATACCTACATAATGTACATACATACCAACATATGTATACATATACTATGTTTACATTGAGAGGTGTTGACAATTTACGAATGCATACAATTGGGATTTTGGTGGAAAAATCTTTTGTAGCAGCTTCCTGCGTCCCTGTGATGTTTTTCTGCACATACGTATTAATGAAAAAAGGGTTGAAATTTTCAGCTATCCTGTACAAGGTCCTCCCTCGTGATTTCATTAATTGGACAAAATAATTGGTCCCCAAGAGGACAGTCGTACCCTTTTTGAGGGCTAAGTACACCAAATGATTAAAAGGGAATATTTGTAGGATTGCCGTGTTGATTCGTGCGTGTGTGACATAAAGTCACATCCCGGTTTCTCGGAATTTACTAGCCAATAAAAACAAAAAAACAGATACAGACAATTTAAAAGAAATTCAATTCATATAAAATATCCAAGAAACCGGCAAAGCGCCATCTATTGATAAATTACTTAACCATGCTACCTTCATTCAAAAATATTCATTTAAACTGAAAATCATTTATTTATGTAGGTATTTTGACAATTCGCTTATGCGCGTAATTTTTTAATTTACTAATTTTTTATATTTAATAAAAAAAAAGATGCGAAATATAAAAAAATCTCCTGAATCCTCTTTCAATTTTCCGTCGAACATAATAGACATCATTGAATATAATTAAACTGTTTTAAAATACGGAACCATATCAATGTCACTGACATTTTAACTTAACCCGTTTATTTATTAAAAGGGTTAAGACTGTGGTCGATTCGGCGCATATGGCGAACCTTCATAGTCTGTCCCGTGGGACCCTCTTAGTCCTCATAACCTTTCCCAGTGGACACGGTTGCTTGAGGTCTCAACAAATTACTTATACTTAACCTAGAAAAAAAATTGTTAAAGAAAATCGTAACAACTTTTAGAGAGTTATTCTGCGATCCTGATCCTGAAATGATTTTAACAAAATATCTACTTAGCTACTTATTAAGAGTTCGTCAGATGTTAGAAATACAAATAGTCGTATTTATCGTAGGTATAATACTAAATATAGCCGTGTGTGTAAGAGAATACAAATTAACTACGTATTCTTTGAAATAAAGTTGTCGAATACAAAATTAAGTCGAAAAAGGAATTTTCTTCATTCGTCCCATTTAACAATAAGCTGTCACGATTTTGAAACATAATATATTGTAATGTACAATCTAGTCATAATTTTTTAAACAAGTATTGAAATAAAGTAAGCAAATGAGACTATATCAAAGGTTCCTATAACACTTCAAGTGAAAACTAATTCAATTAAGCAGTTAGGTGAGGCTAACAAAGTTGATATAAAGGTCGCGTACACTCTTACTTCCCCATGAATTAGCCAAGGGATCGCGTGACTTAGGTACGCGTACGTCTAACAGGGTAATATGTTCGTTAACTGCGGTTAGGGACGAAATTTCGGCTAAGAGTGATAGTCACTTAAAACTCGAAACATGTTAACTTAAGCTCAATTTACGAAAGCCATTCAACTGAAAATATCGGTTCTCCAAAGTTTCTCGGATCTTGCGACGTAATTTCGGTAATAGTCGTCCTCTTTACGAAGAACGAGGTGCGAATTTCATGAATAGATCGATAATTTTATGTATAACTCGATTTTATGTATAACTAGCTGTGCCCGCAACTTTGTCTCCATGGAATTTTAATTGTTATGGGGAAATGTCTAAAACAAAAGTAGCCTTAGTTACAAGTCCCGTCTAAATCGGTTCAACCATTTCAGAGATTAGCGTAAACAAACTAAGATTATTTTGGTTTTAGTACCGTGTATAAATCCATATAAATTTAGTACAAAGCTGTTTTTATAGGCCTCCCCAGGTATGAGGAGAGACCCGCGCTCAGTGGCGTCAACCCATTAATGGCCCACTATTGAGCACGGGTCTCTCCTCATCATTAGTGGGCCATTAATGGGTTGAAGCCAGTTTTTGACAAAAAAGTCAAGACATTGGATTTTTCGCTTCAACTTGATGAACCCTTTTTTGTGCACTTCAGTTTATAGGCCTATCCCAATCGCAGAGTATTGGGACGATATAACTCTCTGGCAGTAAGACCAGTTTTTAAGATAAGTTTAATGTCCAATTTACAAAAGTCGTTGAAGCGTAAACATCGCCCGATACGACGTCCTATCTCCCCCGTTGTTTACAGCTGTTTAATATAATAATATAGGAGCGAAGCTAAACGATATTGATAAGATTTACTTGTAGTGCTATTTATTTCCGTTTATATTTCGAAGGATTTGTTTATGAATCCATACCATATGTAAGTTACGTTAATACGACTAAAAGTTAGTGTCACTTATAATTAAATAATAAATTAACATGACTAAATGCTACCACACTAATATCCCCGTACTAGGATTCCGATGTCGCAGGTGGCATGTACAACAAAAATAACATGTCACTACATCCATGTCCCGAGAACAAACATTTATCGTTCACATAAATATCTGTCCTGGCCAGGAATCAAACGCAGGACCACTCGCTTCGCAGGCAGGGCAATAGCAACGCATAGCTTCAGGGAAGCTGTCTTAGTACCCACACTCGAAACTTTTTTAGAGGGGATTATTTCAACTATCATATTATTATTCTTATCTGTAAACTGATGGAAATTAAATAAATACTATATTAACCCAAGGTAACAATATATTATGAAAACCGCATTCAAATCGGCTAAGCTATTTCTGAGATCAGAAGAAATGCAAAGATGAACAGGTAAAAAAAATATAAATCATTGTTGTGCGATCTATTGCGTTAAGATTAGGTATCACCTAATCACAGTTTTTTTAATAACTTCTATGCACGGAAGTCGATCAGTGACAGTTTTATAATATTAATGATGACGTTATTCTTGTAGTCTGATGTAATTCTTTATGATGGTTTCTCCTTCACCGATGTTATTTATTCATTTATAGAAAGCGTATTTTACTCGTCTGGTTAGCACCACCCTCATTTTAAAATCGACTGTGAAACGTATTTAGCTTACAATGTCGGGGTGAGTCAGTAATGACGCGGGTTTTCCGCTTTATGTGGTACTTTGGTTATTATTAATGTCTATGAGCGACGTTGACCACTTATATTCAGGTGGCTTATTAACTTCTTTTTCGGCTTAATATTTTATGAAGAATATTATATAGTTCATTTAAAATTAAAAAAATAAAAGTTATATGTAGTAAAATAAGATCATTTTAGAACGAACGAGTCCTACTTGTAAAGAGAGCTCTTCAGACCTTTTGACAAACCTGTTTGTGTAGTAAAGGGTTCCGGAAGGGTCTTCAGTTTGACAGACATTAATGTGGTAGACAAATAGTTTGTTCTTGGGTCTTGGTTATTTGAACTGGCTCAGTGGATGTACGTCACCCGCAAATCAGGAAATCGTAAGTGCGTGCGTTATTAAACTTAGATTAGTGTTGGGCTGATTATACCTACCGCCTTGTATTAAAAAAAAAAATTCTGGATTAAAATCTATAGATAAGTACATATAACTAAAATATAATTATATATAAATAAAATATAATTGATATAATTATATTTCGGTATACCTTTCTAAGTTTCACCTCAAAACGTTACTATACATACAATTCATGACGCGCATCCGTTTCTAGAAGACGTTGCAATTTTTTTACCACCTACTAAATTTCTAACGAGTACTCCGGTATCTGCTAATCCGCTTCAATCATATTTTAATGAATGAAATGCATGTAGCTTCTATTAAAGCTAATTGAAGGGAAATTGAAGCAAATAAAACATTTTCCCAAGCTAAATCACTATTATAATTATGGTGTTTATAATGCGAAAACGGCAAAGTCAGACTCAGCATGTGTCATAATAATATATTAATGCTTATACAATTTCCTTTTAAACGCCGCAAATTGCATTTACCTTTCAGGAACATAAACGTAGTGTGAAGGAAATTTCAAAGGCGGCCATGTTTAACCCATATTATGAAATAAGAATAGTTTAAACGCGAAACGCAAAAGTTTTAAACCGCGCCGTTGCCATTATGCCATTGAGATGTTCTGAGTTGGAAGCACTTTCAGTAGAAAAAGTTTACCCTCGTTCCATGGAAGCTCGTTTTTGTATCTGCCTTACTGATAAAGGTAAAAAATGTATTGAATTTCAATTTTTACTTAAGAAGAAAGGTTGTTATTGCGTTACCCTTGAGGTAATTTCGTTGCAACCTTTTACCTTTGATCGCGGTTAAAAAGTAAACTAAGGATCTTTAATTGTTTCTTATTCTTCTATCTAATGCCGTTCAAACACTTTAGGAGCATTCACGGTGTTCATTGCCGTAATAAAGATAAATTGCTTAAAACCTTTTTTCATTAAAGTCTAATTTAACGGAATGAGATGATTAAGAGGGTACTCTAATTTAGTGTCGTTCAGAATTCAAAATATTTACTAAAATTCACATTCTGTTTTGACGCATTTCCATAACTTCATGAAGAGCATAAATTATGTTATTTCATTCAATATGAAATTATTTTCAACTTCGGTTATTCACCCCCCAAAATCCCTGTGTTGGAGAATTCCAATCATTCCAACTTGAGAATGCCTTTTTAGAAAGAGTAAAATGTTCGATGTTTAACAATCGCAAAATGTTACAAAATTAACGAAATACCTGAGAAAATTGTTCTAAAACGCTAAATTAATTAATTCCTATTAAAGTAAAAACTATGCTGATAAAAATAATATAACTTCTTTATACTTCATTCAATTAATTTTAAAT
This sequence comes from Ochlodes sylvanus, assembly GCA_905404295.2. Lineage (NCBI taxonomy): Eukaryota > Metazoa > Arthropoda > Insecta > Lepidoptera > Hesperiidae > Ochlodes > Ochlodes sylvanus. Next base: position 9,228,816 of record FR990127.1, read on the forward strand.
TCTTAAAACAATGTTATAATTTGTGTAATATAAATGTAAGGAAAATCACTTACGTCTCTGTGTAATCATATTAAAATTGTCTACAGGTATTTTCTACTCTGTTCAATGTCAACTTATTTACGAAAAACGACGTAACGAAACAAAGCGAATTCCAAAAGGAATTAAGAAGCAGAAACTCAAATAAATTTGTCGCTATGCGCAAAAAGTTAATACTTAAAAAGGGGTAGCGAGCAAACAATCGCATTTCTAAGTACTTTCTTTGTAGGTGGCTGAAGCGGGCTTCTACAATAAAAAATCCGTAGACTTAACGGAATGGCGCAATATTTTTCTCTTGAATTATTGATATTTACACCCTGTCGGCACTTGGGTTGTAAAATGTAAGCTCTAAAGCGCTTTTCCTGTAGTATTATATAAAGTATAATGTGGTTTAAAAATGCCAAAATTGTTTTATAAAAACCTTATAGGTACCTATTGTTAGAAAATAATATTTACCTATACCAAACATACGAAAAGCGGTTACTGTACTGATCTGTACACTGTACAGCCTAGCCATAAGTAATTATCTATCAGTACTTTCAAAGTGTACATCGAGTTTCATGTTATATATTTTTTAACCGATTCGCAGCTAATTTTCTTATTATATTCTTTATTGGTAATATATGCATAAGATAAACTAAAATATAGAAGCTTAAAATATAGAAGAGCTTGGGGAAGCTTGGGTAGCTGTTGAAAGTCTCGCCGAAATTGGTAAACATGCTTTTTTCTTGCATTTCATGATAATAATAATTAATAGTTTGAAAAACTGAAAACACGCTTTTATAATGCTATCTATAATGCTACGTACAATTTTATTATGAGATATCTAATAATTTTATCAAATTAGTGTATTGTCATCGGTCCTCAATAAATCTACAAAGTTTGAACGAAATCTGGCCGTTTAAAGTGGGTCAAAGTCGCGCCCAAAGAAGTCGGTTACAAACAAACATACAGGTGAAGCTAATATAAAGCGTGTAAAAATCATATTTTGCAAATTGAAAAATGGAATAATTTTATCAAATTAGTGTATTGTCATCGGTCCTCAATAAATCTACAAAGTTTGAACGAAATCTGGCCGTTTAAAGTGGGTCAAAATCGCGCCCAAAGAAGTCGGTTACAAACAAACATACAGGTGAAGCTAATATAAAGCGTGTAAAAATAAAATTCTACGTGAGAATATTTTGTATAAAAATTTAACAGTAATATTAAACACTATATCCCTACTAATATTATAAATGCGAAAGTAACTCTGTCTGTCTGTCTGTCTGTCTGTCTGTCTGCGTGGCTTTCCCGCTTAAACCTCTCAACCGATTTTGATGAAATTTGACACAGACAATCTTTAGACCCTGAGAAAGGACATAGGCTACCTTTTATTGCGACAAAAAGGGATGAAGAAGTTGAAATAAAGGTTGAAAGTTTGTATGGGATTTCTTCGGGTTTTAAGCACAGCGCCATCTAGGTGAACCTTCCTAACTTAAAGAATAAGAACGCCTAGCGCCATCTCTTAAAGAACCATGAAACTTTATATTTAAGCACTTGATAATAAGTTTCCCGAAGCGAAGCGAGGGCGGGTCGCTAGTCTACAATAAATTTCCTCTCTAAATTGAATCACAATATATGTCATTCTTTGGAACTAGTGCTCAAAATTTAACTTTGAAAGTTTATAATTTTGGAGTCGAATTTTAAGGAATTTGCATAACGTCAGTTCCCAACGTCATAATTCTTTAGTGTAACTAAAGTGTGCTAAATGCATATGACGTGCGTGAATAGTATAGATCATCTTCTTAGCTATAAAATGAAACCAAAAACATGTCCAATTTGCAATATTTCAAAAATGTATTTATGAGCAGGCCTTGTACTGCCATAATCCACAGTGCGACGGCTTCAGCGCTTCAGCGAGCTATCATGAGCGTTTCTAGGTGAATGTCCACTAAAGTTCTAAGTAATGTCTATTATTCCACGAAATAGGAAATTATACATTTTCTACAATACTTTACATCCCGGGAAATAGAACTGTCCAAGTTTATGCCATTGCTATTTTCATCTATCGATACATTTTACCAACGACTAATCTGCGGACTTGGCGTAAGCTAAAAAATATCACTTTATCTAACGTAACCCCGATCCCATACGTTAGTCCCTAATAACATTGATAAATGATATTGGAGCCAATTTTGGCAAACGATCATTCCTTTACGAATAAACCACTAGGGTAAGGGTTTTGGGGCTACTTTATTTTTGAAGCTTTAAAAAAGAGCTGCATAGTAATAGATGCTGTTGACAGTGGACTAGACAGAGGCATACACCAGAAAATCTTGGATCCTGGCTTAACAATATAGAATAAATAAATAAATAAATTGACACACTGAGTCCTGCATTCTAATGCATTTTGTTGTGAGTTGCATAACCACAAATAACGCACACTCTCACGCCCCTAAACACTTATCTGTCACATAAATAAATGCTCTAACCGGGAATTGTATCTGGCCTTAATTCGACAGATATGGTCAATATGAATTGAGACACAGGTACGTCAGTGTATTTAGTTTCTTTATCTTATTACTTACCCTATATTGCAGACTCGAGACTTATACGAGAGCAAACGGCCTGTGTCAATAGTGATAGACCAAGTGAGGCAAAGTCTGGTAGTCAAACGAATGACCGGTATTGAATGTTTTCTAGAACACGTCAACGCTTTGTAGGGCTTGTAACGTGCCGATTTTAGATAGCGTTAAGCTCAGTCGAAGAATTTCGGATGGTTTAAAACTTGTAACAATTTTGTTGGCCCTAATTCCTTTACGAATCTGCACTGAAAAGTGTGGGGGTTTACGTCTTGGACCTCTTGGACTAGGATAAGGTCCAGTCTACTTTGTAAGCAGCTAATCAACAAGGTGGCGGTTGACTGCGATAAGCAGCTTGCTATATGTATCGATAGGAGCCCTTGCTGAACAGCGGGACCTACCAATCACCAACACTAGCTCTCCCGAGCTCCATACCTTGAAAAAAGGTGACCCCTGTTCACCGCAAACCCCTTTGCCACACTACGTAGAGAGCGCGATGGTGAATGGAAGACTCTGAATGAGCAGTAATTTAAAATAATTTTAAGGTCAAGCCTCAATAATATTCACCAAGGTGATTGCGAAAGCTTGAGGGAAGCTTTTTAGAAGTGCGTGTTTGTGTTCCCAAAATCAGAACAAATTGTATTTGGCCACTTGAAAATATTTATTTTGGGTATATTCAATGTCAGCCTTACGATAATGTTTACTGATATATACTTAAAATTTAACAAACATACATATAATTACATAGGAATATTATAGATAGGTAGGTACTATAATATGACAACATCAAAATATTACATAATCTGTTTAAAAAGTCATTAGTTACATCTGTAGTAGTTATAACTGCATTTTTCCATTGCTTTTAATGTAAAAAAGTACTAATAAAATTAATCTGTCTTCAGTTTACCTTTTGCCGTTTAATAAAGATAAGTAAGGATGAGCAAAGCAATATAGAAAAGAAACGGATCATTAAAACAGAAGAGAGATTAAAGGAATCCGCTATAATCCGCCGTGTTTATTAAATGCCAATAAAATAAATATGAAAATAAAAAAGAAAAACTCGAATTTCTCTTAATGTGACAAAACACAAATTACGAAAAACCGAGACATGCGAGATCGCGTGCTTCAGTTACACGGGAGTCTTTTACACGCAGCCAAGGTGTCTGATGTTTACAGTGACAGTACGAAGTGAACATTTCAACGTTCATTTTTTTATTGAAAATTTTATTGTCGCGAACAAAAATTTACTTGTCGTTTTAAAGAATGCGCCAATTTGTTTGTCGGAACTCGTTCTGTTTTATTACAGACTCTGGTGCTCACTTCGTTGTCTGTGGAAACATTGTAGGTACTGTGTACTGTGTACTGACATAAACTTTGACCTCCACCCCATTTTACTCTTTTAGGAGATAAATTTTAGAAATCCTGTAATAAGCATTTTACTCTTCTTATGAGTTTATTCCAAGATTTAATTATTCAAAATATATTTTATACTCATACAACATTTACCCTTCAAAGTTACCTTATTAGGCGACGAGTTTTCAATAAATCTTAATAGTAGTTACTCATCCTAGATATCACCGATGGACATCCATGTTACACCAAATTCATCCCTGAACCTTGCCGGCCACGAAATATTTAAGGGGAAAGAAAGAAATACTGGCTCGCAAGCTCGCAGCTAAATACAACAAGTCGTTTAGTGGCTGATTCAGGCTCACGCTAGCCAGCTGGCTTTCAGCACTACCACCAAGCAGAGGCTAGATTCTGTCGGCTCTTAAGACACTCCGTCATGGGATTGCGGTTAGAATTCTAGGTCGCCCCAAAAACGGCATAAATTATGAAATTATGCTAGCCTGACCTATACATTATCTGTGTATTAATGTAATAAATTCTAAATTAATTACCTACGTTCAGAAACCCAATGAACGCTATGATTTTAAGCTATGACCTGATCAATAAAAGCGTAGCTAAGCGAATACCGAACTTAATAATTTCAGTTAACGAACTTAATAGTTCATTATTATATTCACAAAAGCTTAACAATCACATTATAAGTTTTAACAAGTTTTTGGGTAGATTTCAATAACAAAGGTTTTGTACTTTTCTTTATCCAGGCTTTTACGTTGTAGTTAACTTTTCACAAAATAAACAATTTCATCTCTTCGGTTCGATAAAATGATTTTTTTAACTTTTAGTGACCTTTTCGTGTCCAGTTAATTAACATAAATTAATTTCACAAAATAATAATTAATACCTAAATTTATAAATTAATAAAAACAAAAACGTAGGTCCATAAACTTATAAAGTTTTTATAAATCCACCTTCGAGGGCAAGAGACATAACTATATTGCTGTTTATTAAAGAGTTAATTTTTAACTTCAAACCAATGGTCAGATTGGTCAATGATTTGATGTAAAAAAATTGACAGTTAAGTACCCACGATAAATCTAAAAACCTTTTTTTAATTTCCGGAAATATGATCAAAGCAACTATCAAGACTGTCAGTGACAGTATTTATTTAAGTGTTTGGTTTCTTGATCATGTTGATTAAAAATGAAGCGCTCGGCGGCTTGCGTCGATCCTAAGTGATCGGTTGAGTTAAGCAACAGCGAGCGCGGTCAGTCGACGATCTGTGACCGCTAGTGGCTTAAATTACTTGGAGCGTTTTCGTGCTTCGGAAGTCACGTAAAGCCGTCGGTCCTGGTTGATAACGTTGCATGTCAGTCGTTAAACTGCTCGGAGGCCTTAGGACAACATAAAAACTGCCGACACTTGGGTTGGCCACTAACCCTTCCATCAATCTGCCCTAGAGCTGCGTGATGGAGTAAGCTTTAGGCCTCCTCTCCTCAATGATGAGGAGTGACTTGTGCACTGTAATCGGCCATTAATGGGTTGAAGCCATTGCAAATGTAAACTTTTTACCAACTTTTTACCAACTTTTTACCAAAAAGTATTGCAAATTTACAACTGCTTGTAACAAGCCTTTTCTACGGAAATAAAGAAAGTCCCTACTTTCCGAGGCTTTGTTTGATTACTATACTATTTGCAACATTATTTATGGTGTTGTTGCGTAACTTGGTTCCCTATTCGTGTTATCGAAAAACTTTGGCGTTCTTAAAGGGGAAGATATGTCTTTTCTTCTTTGGTATTTACTTAACTTCGTTCTTAGTTTTTTGCCCGATATTACTTAGCTTAACAGTTATGGGTTGCGAAGATGATTGTATAAGTGTATTGTGGATGAAAAGTCTTCGATGGAGGTCTAGTTGATCAAGACATCATATTCCATTTTAGAACTTCAGTTTAACGTTATAACCTAATGTTCTTTTAACTAAACATCATCTTAACAGTCTGTACAATCGTGAGCGTTTGTGTTCATACTCGTTTATCGCAAGACTTAATCAACTTAACAAAGAACGTATTACACGGATGGTTTCACAAACGATCTTGTCTTTGTTATGTAATGGGAATTTCACGCTATAACAATTTATTGCGATTATCTATTGATGTATATTTACGAATTTGGCTTTGGAGTTTTATGGTTGTACCAAAATTTTATTCATTAGAGCCTGATCAACTAAAACGGCTCATAGTATACTGTACAGAACAATGAGTTAATCTAGGGCATCGGGGTTCCCTCTGTTGGAGGTCATCGGTAAACCACCCAGTTTATTCCTGATGGTCTTTATGGTAGAAGGGTGCTTTATCTACTTGGCTGGCTACCACCTTCCTTCTACATTCAACCTTGAAATAATTAAAAGAGTTTGGGAAGCACTGTCTGATGGATAAGTCATTTCCCTGCGTCTCGGCCGTCAACTATTTGTGATTCCTTTGATACGGACTTACCATCAAGTTGTCCCTCTTTGTTGTACATTAGATAAGTTAATGCTTGACAATAATCCCACCTGATTGTAAGTGGCGATAAAGTCGAGGATGTTGGACGCACTAACTTATGCGCCTGCCATTTGACGGCCACTTAGTCATAATAGAATAGTAGATGAAGGGTTTTAATAATATCTACGTTACTTTGTGTAGTATAAACATTGACTTTAATAATAATAAGTCAATGTTTGATTATATTACTCATTGACTTATTAAAATAAATCATTGAGTACAAACCTTACTTTCTGTTGTTTTTGTTGAAGTGCTATATTTTGGGAATTTAATATTTTTTGTAGTGATAACTTATTTAGCGGCGTTGTGCACTTTTTGGGATGGGTAAAGAATGTTAAACTCGCGTCAGGACACACGTGTCCTGATCAAAAATTCGTAAGATGTATTTTAGAATCAAGAAGCTACTTAGATTCTTGGTAATAGGGTTCCTTTGAAACTGTCAATGGTGACTGTTATTTTGGACTGTTTATAAAAATAAATAATTACTTAATGTTCAAGTTTTCACTTCTGCCGGCATTCCCGGAGTACAACCCGTTTTTTTTTAAGTGTCAGTCGGCAACAGTTTGCGTGATTTAACTATTTGCGGCATTACATTAATTAATAATAAAGCATAGTTTAGAAAAGAGTTGCACGTTGTGGTTCCATTCTGGGTTCAGACATAATATAAAAATAAGTATTATAAAAAAACTTCAAAGGGCGTTATAAATGTATCGCACAATGCCTTTTGCTTGACGAATAAAATATGTATTAAAATAACGTCTTTCTTATTGACAGCATTACGTACCTAAAGCTGAAATTGTATTCGTTTATTTTTATTTTTTACTTCTCAAAATACTAATCAACTAATTCATGTGAATTATAGGTACTATGGGCCGAAGGTGGAGACGTCACTCATATTTTTGAAAGCTCTTGATATTAACACTATGTTGCTGTACCAACGTCATTAGTAGATTGATTCAAGCGTAAAAAATGGGATCAAAGTTTCCGGCGAAGTTACTACTTCAGGAATGTAGGCTAAAGCTTATTATGGCATGTACACAGTAACACATGGTAAATACGAAATAGCTTCGGAATTCAGAAGTATATTTGCAGTTGATTGTTTGCTAGCAACCTTGGCGTTTACATTGTCGGTATTGATTTTCTTTTTACACGGTTTATGTAGACTTCGCCTGTATGTATGTAATGTGTTTATTAGATTTCATTCTGATTTCGTAGTTTGTCTTTCTATTTAATTTTACTGTGTTACTTTTATTTTTTTAGCAAATTCCATAGTTACAAAATTGATTTACCTAATAATAATATTGATAATAATTATATTATACATAATATGTATGAGTATGGAAAGCCCTACCACCAAACAGGCCGGCTTTTGTCGTCTGTTACGACACACTGGTCTGCCGACACTAGATTTGGGTTAGTATTCTACCACACTCCAACAAGGCCACATATAAACTATTTTGATACTGTAATAAATTTCGTTTCGCAAAATGACAAGCATATCCCATAAACTCTCTTTCATATTACCAACTTTAGGATAGTCCATTGAGGCTTAATTTCCACTCGTATGCCTATGAAAGGCCTAATTTAGTTTCCGTATGGACAAGGCGTTATCCTGTGTCATGCGCTTGCCTGCGTCGTTACTCCCGTCCGATTACAGTATGGACGCAAAAATAATACACATCAGTGTGTACCTAAAGGTTTCCCAAAGGCTTCATAGAAAATGAGAAAAATTCACACGTGCTAGAAGTGAATCGAAATGAGCTATGAAAGCGACTTGTTGGACGAAACGCGTAAGCGCAACGAAATTCATGGCGCTTAAAGCGCTAAGCTGGAAAAAGTGGTCCTAAAACCCAGAAACATATTTCTTTGAGTGACTACGACTTTTAAGTTTTTTTTTGCTTGCGATATCTGTTAAAAATCGAACACAATTTATGAGACCTCAAATGGGTTTTGTAATTACATTCGACCAATTTTGAATCAAATCATTTGTGGGTAGCATTAGTACATCCAGTAGAAGGCATGAAACATAATGATGGTAACCTTCACGATCAGTACTACTTGGAAATGACTTTCGCTTTCCCCGCCATTACAGTTAAGCCTATGTCGTACTGTTTACAGTTGACGAGAAGCGATGGGAATAATCGATTAAAGAACAATTTCTTAATCGACCATTGGTCGCCAGTGTAATTGAATCAGAGTAATTGTTTACAAAGCCATGTCACAGTTGATGTTTTTTTATGTTATTAAGGTAGCAAACGAGCATGTAGCATCTTCCGCTACCGCCCATGATAACTATGACCGAATTAGAACAAGAGTCAAATCGGGACTGGGATAGTTAGTCCGCTTAGGAGACGGTGTAAGAACATTAGCTGGTTAGTTTGTTAGTAAGAGAGTTGTCAGTAAGAGGTATAGGGAAATGAAGCATGGTACGTAAGTTACTCCATAAGTTTCGATATAAAAAAATATTCAACATATTAGTGGATACCTACTATTTACAAACATAATACAGGTGTATGTATTTTTTTAACGAATAAACCTGCCGTCGCCGTCGGCAAACCTATTTCTTACTGCACCTATAATGCCATCTATAGCTTGTATTTGATTAAATCGTATTTCCCCGTCTAAATGAGATATTTTTCCACAAAAAGCAGCCGATAGCATTCTCTAGCCTTTCAACTGCTTTATACCAAAAAATCACACCGATCCGTATTTAGTAACCGTATTTTATTACAAAACGCTTCCACCACGGATGAGGAGGATTGTTGGAACACCGAGCGTGTGGTCGGTGTGTTGAAAATAAGCTGCGTGGCGCAAATACTTTCTACAGGAAGGACGTTCATCAGTAAACCACGAGCATGGGCGATTAGGTTGGACTAAAGAATGTCCTTTTTAGATAACTGACATTTTGAAATTGTGTAATTACTGTAAATGCGGCTTATAAAATGCAGCAGCGGCATTGAAAATTTTACCTTGTCTTTAATATGTGACATTTTGTAATTGTGTAATTATCATAAACGAGGCTTAAAATGAACGAAACAGAGGCAGGGAATTTTGTACCTTGTGTTCTGTTTAATATTAGCTTGTTGACGTTTGTATTTTTATAAAAGTGCTTTTCATAAGTTAGTAAATATAATATTAATTGAAAAGGTAGGGAATTTTTCTCTTGTATTAATTAACATGTCCCCTATTAAACTTCTCCTTTCTAAAAGGTAAAGTGGCTGTGGATAAAGCATAGTATTTGATTAGAAAAGAAATGCAGTCACAAAACGTAAAAGATATTTATAACACTAATGTGACGTTTGTCATTAAAGTTAATTCTATAACAATTTTGCTCAATTTCAAGCTTAATTTGTATCATGCAGAGTACCCCCTAAAATGAACCGGCGCGGCGCACTCCCAAGGGTACTTTACTCTGAATAACCCCGGAATTAGAAGATCAATCTATAAATAAGATGAGTATTGATGGATCTCTTACTCAATTTACAAATTGCCGGAATTCAATATTGAGATCGTATTGGTTTTCCTTACGAGGCGATGGTCTGCTATAAACTCTTGAACTGTCATACAACTTCCTAATCTTCGAAAAAATATAATATTGACTACATGAAAGTAGGGCATGAATACCACTGCATACTTGTAACGATCGTGTTAGAATACATGCACCTAATGAATACTTAATATCCCTTTTCCATGTCAAGGTAAGTATTTTATCCTTAACTTCTTACATTATGGATCAATAATGTATGATTATTTCAACTCGCGAATATTGTCCGTGTCTTAAGAGTGCCAACAATTTGACGAATTTGTGGGTTGGGAGTTTTAACATTCTCGTACTTTTAAGGTTTATAAAGAACTCGTTTTTGCTCGCGGCTATGTCCGCGTGGGATTTGCAAAACCACCAAATATCGTTAGGAAATTCAAGGAAAAGGCCACGTATGCTCGGAATAAAACTATCCTATGTCCTTTTCCGTGTCTAACTACTCGTTCAAAATTATCTAAAGAGGTTCAGGGGATTAAGCGTGGAAAGGTAGCAGACACTGCAGACAGACAACTGAGAGTTACTTTATCATTATTATTAATATTAAGTATTGGACTCTCAGATAAATACATACATACATATATTATGCATTATGCAGGTCACCTCGCGATATATAATATTAATAACTCATAAATATTTAATGCCATATGGCATAGGGAACTTATGTCGTACTTATAATTACATAAGGAAAATGTACGTTTTACGCATTGACTTATTATCTATACCTACAAATAAATAAAATTGGAGTGTCTGTTTGTAATATTAAAATAACGGCTTTTTAATAAATGCATAATAATATGGATGTATACACGGTGCATAAATACCAAAATAACATTTTTTACAATTTTTGTATGTCTGTCTGTCTCTCCGTTTGTTTGAGCTAATCTCTGGAACGGCTGGACCAATTTTGACGTTACTTTCACTGGCAGATTGCTGATGTCATAAGGAGTAACTTAGGCTATTTTTATTATAGATATTTTTTTATAAAATTTCACGCGGACGAAGTCGCGGGAACAGCTCGTTAGTAATAATAATGGATTTACGACTCAGATTTTTTTAACTTTATTTTTGTTTATCTGGTATAATATCTGGTATAATATTTAGATCATTTGACTAGTTTTCATTTCAATTCATAACAAAACATTTCACCCCAGGAGGTTAAAAGCAATATTATTATTTTAGAAGCAACATAAACAATTTAACGCTTTTTTATTACACTACACAATTCCGACGACATTTTCTATTCTTCAGGTTTGTAATTATAATTCAAATAGTAATTGTTATTCTAAACAAAGTTTTCTTGATAATTTTCTTGGCCTTTACAATTCTTTATGTTCATGTTTCAGCAGAATAATACAATCTAACAAAGAAAACTGCAAATATTATGCTAGGACTAACAATATTGTAGTTGATAGGTCTGTATTTTTTACAGAAATATAATTTTCTTCTGAATACAGTCAGAGCACTTTGAAATTGGTTAAACATCTTTAATTTTGTTTTAACCTAGCAATAGTTATAAAGTGCCACACAATATTTAGCCTACTGAAGGTCACGGAGTTGAAGTTCAACAATCCAATCCAATTCCAATTTATTCCATCGGCTTAGTTATCTACCAGGAGACACGTGGGGCCGTTACCTTGTCCTGTCTTCCTTTCAATTGCATTGCCAGCAGAGGAGCATTGGAGGTTGACTTGACCTAAAATAAGCATGGAGGCCCGCCACCTCCGAAATTAATAGGCAATTATAAAGGTGGCAAACAATTTTCAAGATCACAATTTTTACGCTTAGTTTTTGAGATCACAAAATGTAGCGTATTATAATTCACTAATTAATAATAATTATTATGTATTATTTTTCTCTTTAAGTCTTATGTGTTAATGTCAGTATTCAGTTAATCCTAACTAAATTCTATCCAGATTACTAAGAATTCTGCTACTACTTATAATTAAACTATTTCTAAATATAAATTTTTCAAGACAGAATAGGTAAATACATCTGATTTAAGTAGGTATGTCCACAACAATACAATAATTGGCGTAAACATTTGCTTTAAAAATGAACTATATCTCTTAGAAATCTTCTTGAACTAACAATTGTACTTTTGTCTCACGCCTGAATATTCTTATAAGTAAAAACCAGGGTAAGAATTGCCAAGAAAACTATCATCTTCTTTTCTCTTTTTATCCGTTATTTTCATGTGTCTGTAGTGTTACAGCCGCCATTTCATGATTAAAATTTGAGGCATATTTTAGAACCCGAGATGCATTTACGGCTTATCTCGAGATATTCCCTTCCTCCGTCTTTTGAATAATAAGTGTGTATTTTCTTTATCTCAGACAAACGTTTCTCATCCCTGAGGCTTATAAATGAAAAGGACTTGGGCACTGAAAAGTAAATGCATTTACGCTTTTTTTATTACGCCCTGTAGGACAATCATGAAAATGATACGCATTGCGAAATAATTGAAAAGAATTGAAAAAAAGAAAATTTAAAGAAGTTATACAAAAGTATAGAACTTAAAGGTTATGTTCTTTCTAATGAAGTGATTATTTACATAAAATTTAATTGTATGTATTGTTTCAGGTACTTACCGAGACCGGGCTTTTTTGCAATTTATCCGCAAATATATTTTGCGCGTATAATTGTGTAAGTTACAATTGTGTTAATAGTTTTTAAGTTATCTTAGACGTAAAACAATCTAAGTAATATTATTTTTATCTACATTTTAGTAAGTACTCATAGTTACAAATTAATATAACAATACTCGTAGTAAACGGCTCATTTATATTGACTGGCCTATCTGGCCTGAAAACACAGTGTTACGATTATGACCTGGCGGCATGAATAAGCTGACGACATCATGATTCTCACAGATAAAAATTTCAGATCACAGTCATGGCGAGGCAATTATAACAATAAGTATTACGAGTCATTTTGCGTTTTATTATGGTTACATTAAATCATAATTTGCAGTTTATATTTAATAAATTTATTTTAAATGTAGGTACCTAATGCAATCATAATGGAACAGCGATAATATAAGAACGCCGTTAGCGCCAATATCGAAAAAAAAAATTCTTAGTATAGATCGATTAAAGACATGATTAACGATGTATTCCGCTATTTTCATGTTCAAAAATTATACTTGAAATAAATGGCAACAAATTTCTTAAGTATTATTCGATTTTTTTAATAGAAGAAACAAGAAACACTAGTCTGATTGATTGCAGAAGACTATACTGTAGCCTAGTTGGAAGTAACCATACCTGCGAAGCGAGGGATCCCGGGTTCAATTTCCGACCAGGCAGATATTTTGTTCGGGTTGTGGGAATTAGTGATGTCTTATTTTTGTTGTCCATGCCACCCGCGTTACAAGGAAACCAGTGCAGTGGTATGAGTGTGTAGCAATTTGTTTATTTCTTACTTTTATATACTACATGTATTCTCAAAAACTTTAACCTTATAATTTTATTATCTTGTCTTATATTGTAACCGCAGTAAACTTTAACAACTTAACATCCCTAATCAATCTACAGCGTCAAAAGGAATATAGCGCTAATTGTATACGTCGGTGTTGAAAGAACGCCTGATAACGTTAACAGGTACAAAGGCACCGTAACCATGAACATTGATGACGTTACCTAATTAGTTAAAAGCCATGTCTATCCCAGCGGCGATAACCACTAAACTAATTTGCTTCTAGACTCGCATAACTAATTACGTCAGTGTTGATTAAGAGACATTTGCACGGCATTATACTGTGTTACGTTGGCACGTGGACACTGGATAGTAAATAATGTAGTATTTAGATTGAGGCCAGTACTTTTATTTTTTTCTTCCCCATTTTTGGCTGGTCGCACTGGTCCTGTGATGTTACTCGTGTTCATGGGAGACTCTGACTATTTACTATCAGATGGTTCGTCTGCTCGTTTATTGGCTATTTATATAAAAAACCCTTGTTGTCAAAAACCTTTAGTAGGTAAATATAAACAAACACTACCAAACAACCTACCAAAGGTTCAAATTCTGTTCAGGTTCTGTACTGATTTCTGATTCTCCTTGCACTTGCTTCTTTATGAAAAAGGTTATGAGAAAGCCTGAAAATTGGATATTTTCCATAACAGTGTGCAGTTTGCCAGTCCAAGAGATGAACTAGAACCTCATGTTGTGCGAGGAAATATGAGCAAATAGTGGAAATGGATTATGATGACAATGATGATAACAGTGGCGTTAAACCAATCCTGGGAGAACCGAAACCTTTTGAACATATTAACCAATTATGTAAATAAAAGACAAAACAGCAGAAAGCAACCTGATGAAAAAGTGGTCACCGTAGTCGATGTACATCAGTAACACCAAAGGTATCACAAGAACGTAGAGAAAAAGAAATAAAGATGAAGACATCTTAAATCTTCATCGGGTTGTGTGAATATTTCTTGCTGTTTAAAATAATTCTTCTAAATATTAAATAGTTCATTACGTTCTTGAGATTATAACACAGAGTATAAACCTATAAACCTACATAAAACAAAAAATACTAGTCTCTGGGAATTATCAGAACTATAATTACTGTGATTCTATAAAGCCACATAAACCTCTACGGACCAAATCCGATTGAAATAACATTTTTTCAATTAAAAAAGCAAATGAAAATTTTGTTGAGCAACGATTTCGCTTTTTTCGGTTGTTTGTCGAGTGAAATTGAATTAGTATTTTATTATACCGGAACATAATAATGATTATGATCAAAACCAGCAAAATAAATGATGAAACATTTAATTTACATTCAATTATCATTAAAAGTGAGTGTTCAACTCTATTACACTATTTTCTAACACACTCCTATATATTACAAAACCATAAATCCAAGGAAAATTTTAATTCGTATACATCAAGTAAAGTTTTATATCTGAATTCGCAACTACATGTTAAAAATAAAGCAACTAACTCCTGCGGATATGGATGAACCTAAGTCTAAACTCGAAACAATTTAATCCCAGCCCGAAGCATTGTGTGCGAGCACTCAAACGAATCTGATCGCCGCATTTGCCGCGTCATTAATTGTAGCCCTTGATGAATGACTGTTTGCAAACTACAAAATGGTTTGCTTTGTCTGTGGACCGCAGTGTAGATGTTCGACGTAATACCGTTACAGCTTCGCATCTTCTCAGCGGTCTCAGCTTTGAATTCTCATGACAATACGTTTGTCGAAATTAGTGAAGTTGATGGAATTTTCGGCAAGAATGATAAAATTAAGGTCGGTGTAGGTGGTACATTAATACCTGACATTATCTATGTTGAGTTTGATTTAATCTATAGTTATAATTATGTATATTGATCATTAGAAGTTTCAAGAAGAAACGAATCGAAAAATTTAATCGTTTAGTACTGATTTTGACAGATTAATATTTGAATTTTTAGTTCGATTTTATTATTAACGATCATAGAAGATTCAACAAGAACGACAAAATTACCGCAAATGTCACTGAAAGACAGTTTTGTTTCGATTTCGATGTTATATAAATACTTGAGTTTGTATTATATTGTAGTATAATTGACGACTACGATTGTCGTTATAGGTGCCGCCACTAGAAAAGGCCTTTGTGGTATTATGAATGTGAATACACAACTTTTATACACAGACAACTTTTGATTTATTCTAGCCAAATTAACAAACTGCAAATCTTTTATACACCTTTTTCTGTGTGACACTTTATCTAATGCAGCTGAAATAGTTTTGTCTATTCTACCTTCATCTATCAAAAACGTTCGTGCCGAGTTTCGGAATCGTTTGCTGCGATCCAATTCTATTATCGCATGTACCAATATAAGTCGCAACCAGTGAAACTCCAAGTATAAAATGTGACGGCGATTGTACCACGTAGGTGTGACAAAAATACGAATCCAAGTTAAATTGGAATGTCGCCGTCTTCGCAGTATTGGTCTAAGTTTAGACTAACTCTCGGTCAACCTGTAATACCGTTTTATATGTTAAGGCTACTTCTAACACACATCTTAGAAACTTAACTAACTTATCACATCTTAGAAAATGGACTAAATTCTTTCATTCGTCTCACCTGTTTCTTGGCCTTAACGCTTCCGTGATGCACTTGCGGTCATTGGTCCCAAGGGTCCATAAGCGACTATGATCACTTACCATTAGATGGATAATTTGCACGTTTGTCGTTATATAACATCATTATATAAAAATCTTTCTCTTACTGAGTGACTCACAGACAACGCACAGAAACTAATGAACGCCAGAAGCTGAAATTTGGCATGTACCTATGTTCCTTGGGGAGTGCAGGGGAGCACTAAGAGAGGATTTTTGGAAATTCCTCCCCTGAGGGGATAAAAAGGGGGTAAAATGAAACTTTGTTTTATTCAATAGATTCAGTTGAAACATTGTACAGATTCCTCAAATGACGTAAGTGAGAAACGCTAAGGAAGGATTTTTGAAAATTAAGAATTTCACGCCGGCGAAGTAGCGAGCGGAAATCTATGTAATAGTTCAGTATATCAATAAGAATAGTGAATACATTTTACGAGTATATCACGGCTTACCTCACGTTTTAATTGTCGGATTCGCCCGACTAGTTTCGGACCATTCCGAGGTCCTTCATCAAGAGCCGTCGCCGACGAGAGCGCGGTTCCGACTTAGAGACTTAGGGAGTCGGAACCGCGCTCTCGTCGGCGACGGCTCTTGATGAAGGACCTCGGAATAGTCCGAAACTAGTCGGGCGAATCCGACAATTAAAACGTGAGGTAAGCCGTGATATACTCGTAAAAAGAATAGTGAACTTGACCCCTTAAATCAACATTTATTCATAAAAATTATAATAGACATTATTAAATCATTTAAGCACCAGCCAGTTCTGTGAAAGAGATTGTTCTGATATAATTAGTGTAAATATTAGGTATATTAAATGATGAGATAATGAGTTCCTTTCACTTAGGTACTCCTAAATTA
This sequence comes from Ochlodes sylvanus, assembly GCA_905404295.2. NCBI lineage: Eukaryota > Metazoa > Arthropoda > Insecta > Lepidoptera > Hesperiidae > Ochlodes > Ochlodes sylvanus. The sequence continues at coordinate 9,245,809 of FR990127.1, forward strand.
AACGCTGGATAAACACCTAAAGAAATTTCTTCTCATTCTGTGTGGTACATCAATCGGAGTTTTCTATTTAAATTAATTATTTTAAATTGAGTTAATCCCAAATTCAAACTTAGAATCAATCAGAATGTTCTGAGCGGTTTAATTATTTTAAATAGGTTTAGTCGTAAATTCAATCAAAGTTAAATGAAGTTGTAGTACTACAGCCAGTTCCAGTCAAATAGAATAGCAAAATAATAATGACTTCTAAGTTTGAATCAGAAGTTTCTATGCCCTTCACGATGGAGATATTTAAATGGATATTTATGATATATTCCGTTCATCCATCATCATCAATTTTGTTATAAAATCTATTCAGAGTGGTTAGTCTGTCCGTTACGTCCACAAAGACTTACAAACTACTAACAAAGCGTCTACTATAGTTTTCGAGTTAACAGTAAGTAGTTAATTGTGAGCTTTTAGTATAACCCAGTGCATGGTAATTTATGCTGCTAGCAGCCAGCACGCAATCACCATCTGTTGAATTGGTATTTGTATGCTGCTGTTAATGAAAATTACATTTGCATTACTTAGCGAAGTATGCAACACGTAACGGTTTTTTCTCGGTGACCGTGTTTAGTATGCGAATACTGAACTCGAGGAAAAGTCTGCGTCAGTAGGTCATTGCTGAAAACTGCAAAACGCGTATAGTTTTAAACAATTTATGTTATTTTTAATACGTAGAGCCTAGAATTCGCCCGGGTAGTATTACCACCCGCGACGGTTCCTAGTACCATTTCTACCGTGTAATATAGTTTAATAGTTTCAACAGCAAATGTTTTCCGGTTAGAAAGATATGGAGCCCGTTACCCTTTTTTAGAGGCGACCAGCTTAGCCCTGAAGGGAAGCAACTAGACTAACAGCTAACAGGACTAACTATCACTGACGGTCCTTGCCGTAATCCTCATACCTACAAACCTACTAAGGAACTGACTAACTAACGTTATTAGTTACTGGCTAACTGGACTAACCATCCTAGTTTGAATTACAGTTCTGAGTCGGTCACAGTTGTGACATAGCATGATGCTGCATGCTCATTTGCTGTCTTATTTCCTTTAAAAATACCTTTGTGAACGTATTCTTATTTACGTGTAAATGTAGAAGAATATTTTAACTTAATTTTAACTTTTTACTTTAATATTTACAGGCGTTAGTTCATATTTAGATACTTGTGGTAATATTTTAAAATTATTAAAATAAATTACAATCGTTATACCAATTATATAGGTGCTGCAATTATGTAAGTAGTCATTAAATCAAGGTTATTATACTTTGAATATTATTTTCATTCCAAATTCGATTCAATAAAATTCCATTTTCTCTTGTGACAAATTTCCCTCTCTTGTTGTTTATTGTGAAAAGTTTGACAACTGGTTTATTACTTTAAGCGTGGCACAAACAGTTTTATTTGACATGAAATGTTTGGGAGCTTTAAAACTAACGAAATATGCAGCTTAAGTGGATTTTGTTTCGTATTACGAGTACGTTTTTACAAAAAATGTTGTTTATGCCATTAACACGTATTTTGGAAGTATAATTATGAAAGATTATTATAAGAATTTTATCTTATACTAGAAACCACCTTTTTTCCATTTCACGAAACCTACCTTAGCCACACTTGAAAATTATGTTTAAACGGGATCCTTTATGTTTATAGAGCTTTACTTAAAGTATTCCTGAGACAAGCGCGAAACGCATAGACAAACAAACAAAACAAAAAAACAATATTTTTTTCTTCAAATATCGTACATATACAGATGACAGACATTGGTCAGATATTGATCGATAATATGCAAGTGTTCTGAAACGAATAAATAAATAAACGCTTACACACTCATAACCCCGCATTACGAATCCCCGTGTCATATTCATGGACAACGTAAAATATAACACATCACTAAAGGAGTGCGCACATTACAACGACTCCACGACCGACCGACGCCAACGCGACTAAAACCTTGACAAAGGTAATATTCAATTATGAGCTTTATATCTTTGAAGGTAAGGTTGAATTTCGAATTTATACTTAAAAGCCCTGTACTGCTCGCCCTACACCCATAACCGTTCCGTTTCGAGACCAACGCGTCGACGTTGCGTTGACGACTCACCGTAGACGAGTAGTCCACGCGTCGACCGACACAATGACGTAATGTACCTAGAACGGAACGTCGGAGTTGAAACGGAGTGGAGACGGAGTCGAGTTGACGTCGATGAAGCGTTGATCGCGGAACGGAATGTCGGAGTTGAAACGGAGTGGAGTCGGAGTGGAGTTGACGTCGAGTTGGTGTAATGTGCGCACTCCTTAATACTAACACTTTCTGTCACACAGATATTTGCACCGGCCAGGAATTGAATCCGATGCGAGAGAACCCCTCGCTTCGTAGGCAGGGTTGCCACAAACTAGGTTTAGGGGTCGTCAATCGAACAATTCAATAAAATTTGACAATAAAGGGTACCCAACAAATAACCGTGTCCGAAGATCCTAAAACCAGCGAAGCATAAGATTGACACACGCCATCGGTTTGACCGCTCCAACTATTCTCTACCACTTATTATTCATTATAACGCCCTTGAAGAAGGACCGAACATGCTTACTGAATACAAAATTGTGCAAATTCGTTGCTACCTAAATTTACGGAAAATTTATTCCTAACAATAATTGGTGAGCTCATTTAAATTAAACATAAGTTTACTTACCCGTAAGTAAAGGACCATTACAAATTGTAAGGGAAACGTCAGAAAATGCAAATACGGACGACATTTTTATCGGAAAATTATTTATAAGCAAATTTAAGGTTGTGTTAGCTCTGGCCAAATGCTCACGAGGGAAAGATTTTGAATATGTAATTGAGTCTGAACTTTTATTGGTTTTATATTCCAAATTAGTTGTATTTGTAAGCCTAGCTTCTCATTATAATAAAACTAAATACAGGCTTTGAAGTTACATAATCTTATAATTTGATTCGTCCGTTTGTGTGTAACGTACTGTAAAAGAACTGTCAATAAAAAATGTCTTTAAAAAGGACAGGATTTCTGCTTATATTTAAGGTAACTAAATTGATTGTATGTATGTTATTCTATGTAGGTAATAGAATTGGTCACTGCTGCTCATAAACACTCGTGGACATTTGTAACTTAGGGATGAAACGAAGAGGGAAGGAATATATATGTATCTGGCGAACTGAAAACAATTACCATACATTAATACTATCGAAATTTAACTGAAAAGCATGATACACAGCACAGTGATTTCCAAGATGAAGGAATCTAACGCAAAACTTTGCCCCTTGGTCGAAAAGATAAACCACAAGAGCCAATTTGGCTTGGACATTTTTTTATACCCCGTATTTCGCACTGTAATGTAAGCTGAAAAGGTTATGTCCGAGAAAACAGCAAAGGCGCGCTAGATGGCGCAAGGGAGTTCACCCATTCTCCGCGTAAAACGAGGTGTGAAACGCCTACAAGAGCACTTTCTTTGAAGTTCCGAACTAGATTTAGGGCGTCGCTTGGTGGAGGCTATTGGTGCAAAGAGCTATAACGATCGGGGCATCCATTTTTATTTGTAAATCTGTTTATTAATGGCTTCAACGCCTTCAACCCATTTATAGTCAATTTCTGGGCACGGGTCTCCGCATAAATGACAAAACCTAGAGCATACTCCACCACGCTGCTCCAGTGGGTATTTGTGGAGGAGATTAGTGACCAACCCAAGTGTCGGAAAATTCTAAAGTCTTCTGACATGGCTTAACGACTGTTACCTAATGATGACCAAAGTATTCAATGTTTATTACCATCGACCGGCATGATCCATTAATTAAAATAATGCAATAATGCTCGTATAATGTTCTTGAATAAATGTACAACATACTTCTTTATCATGTGAGCTCTAACATGACCGCGACCCGATCGTCGGTAAATAATTGGGCTTTGTATCGTTACCGAGGATTGGACCGTATATCAACCAGGACACTCGACTAATTGCTGTCACCAATAAAGATAAGGTAACGACACGGAATAATTGACTGAAATTCATTTAAAAGACAAAATTTTGATGAGTATGCGTATGTGTATATAAAGTCGTAACGATAACATTGATTTAAATTGAAATTTATCTGTCTTTTTCCTTTATTGTGACGTGGTTTCTATTATTGTTCGTATGCAACGATAAATTCGTTGGTTGTAAATTTTAATTGTATTTAAAATATTACCAAATCAATTTACTAATGGTATATTTGTTTGAATCCAAGAAATGTTCATTTTCTACATTGTTCTGAATGTAGCGATTGAAACACTAAATGTGTTCGACATAAATACCAATCTAAGCGGTCTGAACGTCGACGTTCCTTAGAATCCGATTTGCGACCACTAAGTTTTAGTTGGTGGGGCTTTGCCGCTCGATCGATGGCATGTGCGATGTTGCAATGTTAGCAAGTTTAAAAATACGGAAGAACAATTGATGTTTTTACAGTGGCCGGTCGAACCCGGGGTCCGATTCTGCTAATTTATAAATGCTTCAATTGCGTCGTGTTTGAATTACTTCATATATTTCGTATACAAAATTGTCAAAGACTTGAGCCCCTGTTTTATCATTGTAAAATCATTTGTAACTATTGCTATGAATTGCGTTTAAGTAATGTATGGTTTTAAATAACCCAAAATATGGGCCTTAGTTACCTATATTCAATTGAACCTTAGGAATTTGAATGAATTAATATATGTATATACTCCCAGACACCGAATGAATGGTTGTGCAATATTTAATCCAATATCTACACGAAAATTGGTGTACCCAGGTACATCCATTATTTAATATTATTTAATTTCTAACATCCTAATTCTGTGCACTGTAATTCTCAGTACAAGGTATTGACTGTAATGGTTCTCCAGTCTTACTGTTTACATCCCTTATATAACAATCTACTGTTTCTAGCTTTCGATGTTAGCGCACTATAATGCCTGTTTCATTATTTTGACGGAGATATGGCTTAAACTCGACCATTACATTACACACAAAAGCTCCCAGCGTTGTATAATTATAGTAATAAAGCAGGCGAAAAAACCAACTTGCTTTTAAGCCATCCGATTACATTACAAATACGGTCCACGGGTGCAAAACTGTGCATTTACAATCTTTAATATTTAACTTAGCTAAGTGCTTTTCACGTTCTAGTTTAGACCTTTTGAAATGTATTAGATTAGGCTTCAGCAAAATCGCATTGCATGTTAAACTATGCACCTACAGTCACGCAATCATCTGTTGAGCTGTTATTTGTGTGCGGCAGCTAATGAAAATAGCATTGTATGCTTTTTAGCGTATGAAGCTTTAATCAGTAGTCGAGTTCGTGACGTGGATTGCTTATAATAACGAAATTATGGAATAACAGAGAATTGCACTGATTTTGTAATGAATGTTTTTATAATATTCGAATTTCGGAACTGAATTTCTATAAAAGCTCGAATACTTTTTTAATAAATTTGTCTTACTGTATTATTTCTATGTGCACAATAAAGAATATTTGTATTGTATTGTATTGTACTTCACGCACTACATGATTTTATGTACATATTAGTAACTATAACCACTATCGCTTCGCTTTGTTAAACCTATGTCTTAACACTAGCATTCGAAACAATTAATACTCTTTTCTCTTTTATTTGTTAATCGATTGAATAAGAACAAAAAAAGGGTATCTCCATCAATATAAGATACTAAATTGCCCGTGTCAGTTTTCCCGTTCGGTTAAACTGTGGGTGT